>JAPQWN010000002.1:5874000-7123500 GCA_028538565.1 Umbellularia californica
TTAAAATTTTTTATAGAAAAGTGGGGTATTTGTTTAAGGTTGATATTTTTGTTAGGTGAGGACCATTTTCATTTTTCTTATTTGTGCTTTACTCATGAGCATTATGAAATTCTAATGACTTGGAATTGTGGAACCCTCGAGGATTTGGATTTCAAGCCAAGTTTTAATTTTTATTATTTGATAACTTCATGTGCTTCTCTTGTTGATTTTGAAGGCCATAACAGGCAAAAAAAAGAAAAGAAAAAAAAAGAGGAAGAGCTGGAGTTAGTGGCCTTTTAGAAAATGTCGGTAGAGAAATAAGATGGATTCTGTTGGATCATTAGCGTTTTTCAATGAGGCTTTCCATGAGGGGAATGGAACTCAATGGTGAGGCCCCCCACCTATGAAAAAATCCAAACGGCTCAAAATTAACTTTTAACGAGAAATCCCGCCATAATACTGGGAATATAATTACTAATAAAAATGATGCATTATTTACTGTTAACCATATGCTCAATCTTAGGGTGGGATTAGAACCTATTAGAGTACAATTGTAGGAAAATGCCAATGAAGTGGAAAAAGGGGAGGGCGTTAATTTTGAACGGTCAGCTTTATGTAAGTGGGCCCAATAGTTGAGATCCACTCCTCCCCTTGTATTGCTGTGGGAAACAAGATTCTAGAAATTGGGGATAGAATATAGAGATGTAAGCGCTTTCCTAATCTTTAGAGAAGATCTAAAAGATGAAAATACCAATGCTACTTTGTTACTTTTTTCCTTTATATTACAAAAAGGAGAAAACTGAGGATGGGCAAGAAAACAAAAATACACAAGCTTTCTTCATTTTATGGATGTAAATGAATGCCGCCCCCCCTTCCCCCAGGGGCAGCCTGTGAATCAATTATCAACTGATGCTGCCCTCTTGAGTTCTGATGCAGCGTAAAAGAAAAGGAGGGTGGTAATGTTGGTGGAGGCTAGCCATGAAGAACAATATGAAAAGAGTGAATCTGAAAAAACTCGCTCCCCCTCTCTAATGTAAATCTGTGGTTACCATGAGAACCATGGAGAAACTGAAGCAGGTGATGTAGAGATGGAGGCTCACGAGCTGCTCCATTGCTGTGGATATAGATTTCATCCTAGAGATGAACAGCTGTTGGAGGACTACCTAGAAAGGAAGATTCATAATTTGCCCGTCGTGTGACATTATCAAAGTGGTTGTATTATACAAGTTTGATCCGATCCAAATGAGTTGCTTGCTTTGTTCTAATCTAATATATCCCATCTTCTTTTCTGTTTATGTAATTCTTCTTTTTATTCTTCTACTTGTTCATGATGCTGTTATTCCTGTTTGGTTCTTTTTCTTGCTCGTTACCATTAAACATTACAAAAATCACTTTCTGTTTTAATTGGGTGCATGCAGCATGTGAACTGGGTGGGTTTTCTTTTGCAATATCATTCCTTCTTCAGTTGATTGAGATTCTCTCTCTCTAAATTTTTTGTATTCACCTTGGAACTTCATTTTCAACCGCTTATGGCATGGATTTTAAGGGTTTGCTAAACAGCCAGGGTGGACCGATCCGTGGTCATCTAGAGGCAGATACCTGACCATATGGACCCCTTATTCGGTTGGCAAGTAACATATATAAATTCTGGTATATGTATGCATTCTATAGTATTTGAATATGGATTATGAAGCTTCTTGGAGTGGGATCCATCTTAATCAAGAGTCCAATAAAGCTCCACTCCTTTATTTGTCTGGGATTCATAAGAGATCTAAAATCGTGACAATGACCTTTAAATTAATGTTGATGGTTTATAAATGTCCCCGACCTTAAGGAATCAAAGGCCATTAGTTCTCCAATTATGGGCTTGAATTATTTGGGACATTTGTGAGACAGCTTTTCCATGGAAAGTGAAAACCCTTTTCGCATGTGCTATAGTAATATCCATGTTTGGTGTGGCTGATTTAGCTTCCAGAAGAGCGAGAAGTCAAATTGGCTTTTATGCGATTATGAAAAAAAAAAAAAAAGACATTTCAAATGGAGGTTGGACTTGATACTTGATTTTCTGTGGAATGCAGAAATGGTTCTTTATGATGTGCATCTCCCGGTTCCTTGGCAGTACAGTGCAAATTTGATGAATTTTTGTGCAGAAAAAAAATGAGATTCTTAATTTCTCATGGAAGAGGTGGGAAACCTAGCCACTTCCACGGAACCTGCACAAACACACTCCTTTCTAGTTTAAATAGGAGCGGAAATTAGCAATTCCGACTAGAGCACATAGATAAAAAAAAGTTGGGTAAATTAGCAAGAGATCCCTGAGTATTGTGTTATAAAGTCTCTAGTACACAGTATTATTGTTTAAGGCCTAGAGTCTTGCACATGGGATTAATTCAGGCAGTGCTCCCTTAGCTGTCCACATCGGACCTTTTCATAACTAATTTTCCCTTTCAACTGTTTAGGCATAAAATTTAAAATTTCAAATCTTCCATTCTCCCTCAATTTTAGGGCAAGGCTTTCTCTCATTCCCTTTTTGCAAAAGATTGGAGTGCAAAGAGGGTTTTGGCTCTCAGAGTATGTGTGTTCTTTGTCAGAGAAACAAGACTCAAAAATCCAGAAAGGCCTTGGGTTGTTTCGGGCACTGTTACAGAAGAAAAATCCGAATAAGGGATTTGGAATTGCGGTCTCCATTGTCATAGGTTCTTGGTTTCTCGGTTTCGCCGGATTGAATTCGTGCCGGTCGCTGTAGCCGTAGCCGGTGTTGCTCCATCATCGGCAAAGAGGAAGACAACATACTGTCGTCTGTTGGTTACTGTTGCAGAACCAGAACAGAGGTGGTTTGGGGCTTTGCTATTATGCACAGTCTCCGACGAGGAAGATGCAGATCTGAGTTTGCAGGGAAGACGACTGGAAGTTGTAGAGAATATCAGAGTTAGGGCAAAGGCAGTGAAGATCTAAGAAGGTTTCTGGTTTTGTTTCATTCACCGTTGCCGGACAAAGAGGGAAGTCTCTGCCCCGAGACCACCGCTTATTTGAGTTTTTGCGAAATTTATCTAAATTTTTTGTGAAATTTATCCGAGTTTTGTCAATTTTATTTGATTTTTTTGGAAAATCTATCTGATTTTTATGGCAAATCTTGAATTTGCCAAAAACTCAAATTTTGAATTTTTTAAATTCAAATCTTCCAAGAGGATCCGAACTATGTTTAGTAAAAATGCAATTTTTAAAAAAATCTATCTGAGTTTTTTAAATTTTGAATTCACCAAAAAATCAAAATTTAAAATTTTAAATTTCAAATCTTCCAAGAGGATCCTAATTCAATTTTTTGAAAATTTGAAATCTATTTGTGTTTTTGAAATTTATTTGTCTTTTGAAATGGTAGTTGACCATTATTAATGGCATATCCCACTAATCATGGGATATGATTTATCTTTAAATAAATAAGAACTTTTAAAGAAAGGGTAACGCGGACATTTCAGGTCTTTATATTTGGTAGAAGGACCCACCACACTATGAAAAAAGATTGTGGATCTAAGGCAAGAAAGTGAAATGTTCAGGGACCTATTGCCGAATGCCTCTAAAAAAATCTCATCCAGTACACTCTCCAGAGTCACTATGGACCATAATATCACTCCATGAATTAAGTGGACTTTCACAATGACATTGCAAACCCCTGGATCAAGTGACGTGTCCTCTCACATATATCATTGGTTGGTTGATGCATTCAATTCATTTGCCAAGAGAAACACACACAGTTCTGTCGAATTTATTCATAAGAAGGGATTTTATGAAAAAAAAAAGTTGAGGTTAAACTCTAATGCCATGACTATATGAAGAAAAAACATAAATTTAAAAGTAGAGTTGTTGTATATATATATATATATATATATTTTTGGACAAAAATAGCACAATGGTGATGATATCGTCACAGGCATCCTTCATTCCAATCCCTCCCATCTCTATGTATAAAGATTGTATCAATAATTGCATCGATCTTATTGGGGAACGTTAAAAGATATATTTTGGATGGATCAAATTTCCAATAGATACTCCCCTACTTCAACTAATTTTTACTTTTTTTATTGGGGTTTTGCCTATACAATAACATTTCGCTATTGATAACCCTATAGTTACCGAAGTTGAGATATTTCCAAATAGTTACTAAAGAAATTTTTATGGACTAGAATGTCCTTGATTGTGCTATGGAAAATAATATGACCCGCATGCCACGGATCTCATTTCAGATCAAATGGTTATCATTGCATTTAACACTATTTACAGATCATCGACTTGTCTTGCCGTTGAATTGTGCATACATTACTTTCATGGGCTATCCCACTTACAAGAATATGGGGGCAGTCACCCTTCAGGACTTGGATCATCAAATAAGCTACAAATAATATAGAAAATACTTTGATGTACAACATATTTCTCTTATTCACTTGCCAAACTATCACATCTGAATCACTTAAAAACCTATTGTAGGAAATCATACGGCCTTGCATGCTACAGGTCCCATGTTAGATGAAGTGGTTATCATCTGATGTGCGATATCACACACATATATATCCTTTTTTACCAATAAAAAAAGTTATATTCCTTTTTTCCTGGAACAAAGGGGAAACTCTTGACCAATATCACATAAATAAACAATTTTCAAAATCACAATAATATAGTCAGTTTTGTCATTTCCCCTCTCAGGAGTACATGTGGGAAAATATCTTAACTTCCATCATCAGACGGAATTGTGAGAGTACCTATGGTAAAATATCTCAACTTTTGTCATATGGCGGGATTATGAATGGCTAAAGGTTACCCAGTGTAAAACCACTGTTTTATTTTTCCTGATCAGTCGGTGTTAGTCTCTGAACAGTGAAGATACTCGAAGATAGATTAGGAATGAAATAAGATTAGTACAAATAGATATTTGTAGCCCTGAACAGGTATCTGTATCACTGTCATATGTATACATTTGTGCAAACAAAAAAAAAAAAAAAACCACCTCATTCAATTCGCAAATCTCAAACAAGTGGTACTGTGACTCTATTTCTATTTTGTCTGTCCAGGGAAGAAGGATTTGCTGAAACAAGTGGTACTGCAATTCACCATAAAGAAGAAGACGGTGAAACTGAAGCAGGAGATGAAGAGATGGAGATCAATGAGCCACTCCCGCCTTGACTCAGATGATTCCTGCTCCGATTCGGACTCGGAAGTGTAGGACGATGACGAGCCACATCACCCATGAATGAAGAAATTATTGGAGAAGCACCATCTTGATCTCTTATTTTCTCTCTTAATCACACTTCCGAATGATTAGTTAGAAGTTACTTGCTTAAGAGACTGTATAGATGTAGGTGGTCTAATTGAATATTTCGTAGAGGGAGTCGGACTCGGAAGTGAAGGACAATGACGACCCACATCACCCATGAATGAAGCACCATCTTAATCTCTTATTTTCTCTCTTAATCACACTTCCAAATGATTAGTTAGAAATTACTTTCTTAAGAGACTATAAATGTAGGTGGTCTAATTGAATATTTCTTAGGAGAGAGAGAGAGAGAGAGAGAGAGAGAGAGAGAGAGAGGTCTTGTGGTGCAACAACATCAACATCAATGAGGGTTCCATTTGGTTACAGATTCCGTCCTACAGACAAAGAGCTGTTGAAGTACCTGCAAAGAAAGATTGATAATCTGCCTCTACCATGTGACATAATCAAAGAGGTTGAATTATACAAGTTTGACCCAAGTGAGCTGCTAGGTTTGTTCTAATTCTATCCCATCTTCTTTTTTGTTTTGTGTAATCAATCAAACACTCGTTTCTTTCATGCAATATTGTTGTTGTTGTTGTTCTTCTTCTTCTTCTTCTTCCTCTTCTTCTTCATGTTGTTGCTATTCTTGTTTCATTATTTTTCTTGAAGATGGCATTCACTTGTCATTCTTGGATGTATGCATAAGTTGATCAACTGGGTGGGTTTTCATTTTTGCATTCTGAATCAGGGATGATTCAGTTCTCTCAAGAATTTTCTCCTTGTTTTTTTTTTTTTTTTTCCTAAGATTAATGTCTCAGATTCAGATTCTTTTATCTGGTTTCCTTGATTTTGAATTTTTAAAAATGAGATGATGTCAAATGCATGCTGCTTCTTTGAGTTTTAATGGTTCATGTTGTTGTCATTCCTCTTTGGTTCGTTTTCTTGTTCTTTACCATTGAACATTCCAAAAATCAGTTCTTCTATTTTTCTGGGATGCATGCAGTTCATGTACCGGATGGGTTTTCTTTTGCAGTCTCAATCATACTTCGGTTGATTCAGATTCTCTCTCTCAAAGTTTCATGCTTCAAGATCCAAGTTTCACTTTTTCGATTTTTTATTTTTAATGAGATTAGTATGCATGCATTTTCTTTGTATTTTGATGAGTTGTTTCATGGGTCATGTCTTGATACCAAATCATCAGCCTCTAATTTGAAAATAAGTGGTCCTACCCGACTATGTAGATGTTGTGAGCACTTGTTATTTACAGATTCTGTATTGCGGAATAGATTTATGTATGTGTATGTATATGCTCTTGTTTGATTCCTCATTTAGTAGGGTTATAAGCTACTTCTTGTCTTCCCTAAAGTAATGTGTTAATATGTTGCTGTTGTTAGTACTACTAGTGTTAGTCTTGCGTGTCTGATTACTTTGCATTTAATACATTAAAGAAGTTTTGCATGTTTTTGTTGTATTTAAACTTTAATGGAATGTACTGAAGTTCAATTAGGCTCAAGGGGAGAAGACAAGTGCTACTTCTTTATGTCGACTTATCAAAAATATCGTCGATCCACCAAAAATGGGTTCTGGAAGGCCAGCACAGGAGAATCTGAAATTAAAGAAGGAAACAACGTGATTGGCACTATGAGATCCCTTGTTTTCTACTCTAGAGAACATCCACGTGAAAAGAAGACCAATTGGATCGTGCACGAGGACAGATTGAATGAACATCAAAGTGTCAATTATGCACAATTTTCCACCGACTCAAGGAAGGTATATAAACATTACACCATTCCGTGACTCTATAATAATGCACTATGAGTTTACATGAATGCATGCATTCTTCTTCTTCTTCGTTTTCTTTTATATTTATGACGAGAAACCTGCCAATCCCCGTTATGGGTTGATCATTGGTTAAATTTCATATGCACAACACCACCCACTACCACTATGTATCATATAATCCCACTTATGGGTTGATCATTGATTAAATTTCCTATGCACAACACCACCCACTACCACTATGTATCATATAAGGCCGTAAATGATTCGAAGAATGCATGCATTATTTAATTAACAATAAGTCTATAGAGCCCGATTTGTCTTGCCCGAATGAAAGACCGATCCTAGCTGGAGGGCTGCAATGATTTCTCTTTTGCTTTGGGGGATGTATTGGATTTCTTTCCTTTTCTTTTCTGTGATGTGACCTGTTATCTGTCATGACTGCCTGTGGCTTGGTGGGGAACAAGGAGTCTTTATGTCTTGTTATTGAGGACCTCGTTTCAAAAAAATATGCTGTCTAGCGGCTTTACCGGGACTAACTAGTAAAAGACCTAGATCCGGAAGTGCTCTTAGAAACCAATCACATTTCGGAAAAAGATCTCAACATCATATTCGTCTTAAAAGAAAAACAAAAATTGCGATTTCATTATGGTCTGACAGAGTGACAATTGCTTAGTTATGTTGGTATTGCCAGGAAAAGCCAAAGGGTCAACATGTCAAGTTTTACTACAACTACTTGAAATGCCTTTGGATAACATCCTTTTTCGATTAGGTATGGCCTAATTTGGGACCCATTTTAGGAATTTAACGAATGTGATTTTTTTTTCTTTTTTTCTTTTTCTTTTTCTTTTCCCTTTTTCTTTAAAAAAAATGAAATAATGTTGATGCCTTTTGGGTCCTACATCCAATCACCATTGGATCAAATCCAGCAGATAAAATGATGAAACTTTTTTAAAATGGCACCATCAAAGAATGTGGTGGCCTGTGGCCTGTGGCCTGTGGGGGTTGCTTTATTTTTAGGGTTTGCTGATCAAATGGTTTAGATTAGATTATCTGCATATAGTGAAAAGATTCTCAGAAATGCCAATTGTGGGTGTGGGAAGTAGGTTAGGACCTAAGGGGTGTTGATGGGTCAGGTTTTGGTCGGACTCGGGTCACATAAATAAAAGCCTAAAAAAAAAAAAAAGGAATCAATTCCATGCGCATACAAAGTCCCAGGTATAATACCTGGTCTCACTAACTTTATGGGAAATTGTTAGATGGAACCCACTAGCTTCCATCCATTTGTGTTGATATCTATCGAGATCTATCAAATTCATCCAAATTAAGAAGTCCTCCACACTTGAAGTTTGCATGTGGGAGTTTGAGTTTCTATAAATCAAATCATAGGTTGCATGCTGTTACAGTTTCATCAAATAGGTGTTGATTCAAAGGGACATTAGTAGTGGTGTTGGTGTGTTGGATTAGAAGGTGGACCTTCCCTCCTTGGGCAAACTTAAAATGACTTGACCTAACTCCTGCTGAGCTAAAGTGGCACATCGTGTTTATATTATTTTCTTAATTACAATTTACAGCCTACCCCAATCACAACCTAAAGTCCTAAACCATAGCCAGCTTCAAATCGGGTTTGGTTGGGCAGGTCAGTTGAGTTCTAATAAGGCCCGGCCCAAGTTTTACCTCTACAGTGATGTTTTCATAGTTGTTACAAAACTCATATTTAAAGTCAATAAAAACCATTATAAGATTATTTTATATTTGGGAGTAGCAGTAAATTTTTCTTTCTTTGTCATTTGTCTATACTATAGTGTTCACTAGAGTATTCCATATATGGAAAAACAAAAAGAAATGTTACTCTACTATGGGCCACTTGTGATAGATAGATTTGGTCTATTTAATTTTGGGGTTTATGCAAAAGTTAGCATGGTTTTATGCAATTTTGGGGTGTATGTAACTTGAATTGTGAAAAAACAAAAACGAGCTATTTTGCAATTGTAAGTCTATGGGCCTATTTTGTTTTTGGGCATGGACTTAAAGTGAAAAAGGGTTGTTTGCAACTGATATTATTTTGCAGGATCTATCTCAATTTTACAAATTATAGGACTTGTGTTGTCTTAGACCATTTGTGGGGGCCACTTCAATGGGTGTGGGATGTAGGACCCAAAAGGCATCAACGTCATTTCATTTTTTTTAAAGGAAAAGGAAAAGGAAAAAGAAAAAAAAATCACATTCGTTAAATTCCTAACATGGGTCCCACGTCTCCCACCCCACGAGGTCATAGGCACTCATGATAGATAACAAGTCACATCACAGAAAAGAAAAGAAAACCAATACATCCCCCAAAGCAAAAGAGGAATTATTGCAACCCTCCAATTAGGATCGGTCTTTCATTCGGGCAAGACAAATCAGGCTCTATAGACTTATTGTTTAATTAAATATGTATTCTTGCCATTTTCTTGTTTGCCTAATGGTTTTGTCTCAAATCACAATCTCCAGCTGGACAAATGGGTTATTTGCAGCATTTATGATAACTTAAGTGCCAGTGAAAAGAAGAATAGGAATAGGAAGTTCATTGCTACGAGGACCCCTCGTTGGATACCAAGTAAATGATCAATCTATGGTCCCCTTATTTGATAATCTTCCGAAAGAACGTAGAGAATTGCTCAACATGAAAATTCAGGGAATTAACTCCAAAAACTCAACTCAGTCCTCAGTGAGGATCCATCATATCAATAGTTTGGGGAATCGGGCAAATGATTCAAGCAGTTGGATACCCTGGATATTAGGTATTCTCTTTTTTCTTTTTTGTAGAAATTAGTTATTCTTTTTTTTATTATATATTTTTGAAGTTGAAGTTGAGGATTCTTGTTGAAGATGAGAAAAGAGGGAATAAAAGGGTTGGGAATGTTAACCTCAACCGTACCCAGAAAAAAATCTCACCACTGGGTTATCAAGTTGGGTGAAAGATTAACCAGAGCGTGAATTGACCCTTTTACTGCAAGCACAGCTCCAGCCCCAGGGCAAATGGCCCCAAGAAATACTGGTATGGTACGAATGTCTTATTAAGATATGATAATAATAATCTGTTCTGCTAATAATTTAGCTGTTCTGATGCAGCATGGGAATATGAAATTGTTCAGTTTACTTTCCGTTTTTTCCATCCCTTAAACATTCTGAAAAATAAATGTAAGTTATCCACTTTCACAATGGGGGTTCAAACGGTATAGAAATCAGTAGCTACAAGCAGAATTACAGTATCCGCATTATGTGGGTACAGGTTTCTCCATGCCACTCCAGTCAACAGTGGAACGGACAACAATCTGCTATACCTCTGCAACATGCTTCAATTCAGATTTCCAAGTGTTTGACAACATTTTCAAAAACCATGTTTATGACCAGAATACCTCTTTTACCCGAAAAATGAATACCTTCATAATGGGAAAAGACTAAGCCCACAGCAATTCCTAATAGAGGAACTTACTATAAGCATGCACCATCTCAGTAGAAAAGATGACACATCCAAACGAGGATTTAGACTGTTGAGGTCATTTGGCTTGACCATCAGCCTGATCTTTGGTCTTTTGCACTGCATAATAATTCAATACTTTAACTATAGACAAACTCATGAGAGTATTAACCATGCACTCATCCAAATTATCAGACCCAAACAGTGCTTCAATGAAATCCAATATTTAAAGTGCTCTAACCCACAAACCAATTGGATAGGACACAAGCCAATTGGATAGCACAATAGACAAAACTCACGAAAGTATTAACCATACACTCATCCAAATTATCAGACCTAAACAGTGCTTCAAGGAAATCCAAGATCTAAACTGCTCTAACCCACAAACCAATTGGATAGGACACAAGCCAATTGGATAGTACACATTGCCATCTTATTAAGTCTCATTGTCAAACACCACATATTATCTTTCACATCTTAGTCTTCTACATCATCAGTGATCGATGGCAACGTGGTGTCAGTGCTCGTACCCATTCTATTGCCCACTGCTTGCAACTGCTTGTGTATTCCTGCCTTGACTTTGTAGAGGATCTCATGAGCTTCATCAAAATGAGGTTTTGTTACAGATTTAAGGTTTTCAATCCACTGCAAAATTTTCTTGTGGGGCCCCAATATCCTGTCACGGTCCTTCTCATCCAAAATCTGAAATCAAGAGAGAAGTCACAAAATATATTAAACAGACCCTGTTCAAGTTAGCGGACTGTAATGATCCTCAACCAGGGATATGAGCATTTATCCCAGACCTTGAGTTTCAATGTGTATAACCATTCCATACTGGGCTCGAGCCCTCATGCAGTTGAAGCATAAGTGCTTTGAATAGAACCCATAAGCAAGTTGGCCAAAACAGTCTTTTAAAAAAGAAACATGTTGTGATGAATTTTTCTGAAGAGCAAGAGATTTACAAACCTCCAATTGCATAATTTCACAAACTAGGCTGAGATCTGCAATAGATGGTTGAGGGCTACCCAACAAGAACTTTTCATTCCCCTCGAGCCAAAATGATTCTATTTTCGAGAGGGATGAGCTCAAAAGTTTTTCTGCTTCAGCAGCTGCTTGGGGATTCAGTGGAAGCCCAAGTGCCGGTGCTAGCGTGCTATTTAGAACATAAGGAGCTGCAAAGATAAACTGATAACAACTGAGGAAAAGAAAAATAAAATAAAGGAAGCAGAATTCATGCGAACCCATCAATTCAAGCATAAAAAATATAAAATCTTATAGAGGTTTGATAAGTTTGGGTGATAGTGTACAGGGCTAGGAATATGAGACCTGACAGTTTATTTGAGCCAAGCATTCCGTACAGGTATATTTTCATTAAACCAGATCATTCATCTAATGACACCCACCGTGAATAAGCATTGATAAATAAATCTCCTCCCTTGTACAATCACCTCCATTCAAGTTAAAGTTGAATATGGACCATTAGCTACGTTGTCCATTTTCAAGCCAACTATGAGATTGCTTTCGGCTCTTTCACCCACAGTATCATGGCACTAAGGGCGTGTTTGGATATGTGGTGAAGTGAGGTGAGGTGAGGTAAAGCCTCCATTATCCACACAAGAAAAGACAATGGGTCATATCAAAAGTACACAATTTCAAAATTCCCTCCATCTTTTCAAAAAAAGTCAAAAAAACATCATCATTTCTCCACTAAAAGACAAAAAAACTCAACTTTTCTATACAAAAAGTCAAAAAGATTTCATACCAAACAATTAAAAACAAAACACCATCATAACACCTTATATTTTATTCTCTCTTGATTTGATGCTTCACTTCACCATACTTCAATTCACCATACATCCAAACAGGCCCTAAGGGGTTTCCAGTTTTGACCAGACGGTCCTCTGTACTCTCAGATCCACTAAACATGCAAAATCTAATGATCAGCTTCATTAAACCTAAATTAAAAACTGTTTTTCATTCAAAAAGCCTTCATGCAAATCTCTGATGTAGTTCCTAAGTTTAGCACCATCCTAATCCAAATGAAACGGATGATAATCCATTCCATCAGAATATTCAAACCGACTGCATTTTGGAGAAGTGGCGGATCCTGGTATATGGGTCTGGGCTGAAGCACCCACCCATACCTGAAAAAGGCTTAATATTTTTAAGAAACCCCCTACAAATTGTGGGAATTTATATGTTTATTTTTATATTTGCCCCTTCCCCTAATATATCTTTTAGATGGAGCCCTCCAAGTTCAATTTCCTGGGTCCGCCCCTGTTTTGGCATATATCCGAACTGACCATTAAAATGCTGTTTGGATTAGTGAGGAATTCAGCAACAGTTCAGGAAACTGAAATTACTGTACCTGCTCCACGTCGTAAATTGGAATGGTGCCAATCTAAGACCGATTGTATCTTAGCTCTCTTGAAAAGATCAGCTGGGTACCTTAAAAGAGAAAGCCCAACAGAAAATCTTGTAGAAACATGGATTGCAAAATAGATAATAATTATATAATGATCAGAGGAAGTAAAAAGGAGCTACAAATAAATAATAAAAAGGAGAATATGCAATTCTCAATCCAACTATTTGCGTGGCTATGCAAGTTGTACCGAGAGGACAACCTTTTTGAGATCTAACATGAATGAACTAATAACACTACCCATCCAACTTTTCACTAGTTAAACCCCATTAGCTGTAAGTATCCATTTGCATGCCACAACCATATATTTAGAATCATTGAATAAGATGGCTGAAAGGAAGTCTCTGTGTAAAACCATGAGTTTGCGGGTTCAAATCAAGTTACTTATTAAAAATGCTCTCTATAATAAACCCTACAATTAATTAAGGTAAACTCACCTAATGGATCTAGCTAGGATAAGTGCAATCACTAGCCCAGAAAGGCCTTTGCATTCATAACAATGAAGAGGAAATTTCCATAACCTTTTAACATACCAGTGATCTGGAACTCCAGGAAACGCGCAAGCAAGGTAGCTTAGAATTGCATGACTGTAAAAGATAAAGACTCAATTAAAACCATCCTAAATCTAAAAAACCCATTAAAAAGAGTTCAAAAAATCACCTTTCACATAGCTTAAATTCTCCGACAGTTATAGCTGGAACCTGTCCCATAGGGTTTATCTCTGTAAAAAAAAAAAAAAACCCAGTAGTATCAGGTCTTGAATCCCTTAGGTCATGTTTGGCAACCAAATCTTTAAGAAAAAGATTTTTGGTTTCCCTCATATTTTGGTAAATCCATTTTTGGCAATTATAAATTCCTGGAGATTTGGATGAATTACAATCTTTATTTGTCGGGATTTTCAAATCCGACCACCCTCATAAGATTTGAAAATCCTCACTTACGTGGATTTGCACACCCAACCTTATTTTTCTCAACTATATGCATCGATATACACAAATATCAATGTGAAATCCTTCTTCCAGTGGTAGTGAAGAATCATCGTATCTATGCATTCCTCGCCTGTTACCAAACATGCTTTTACTCTAAAGATAGTGCTAAAAGAAGGCATTAGATATTTAGATGTATAGGAGGAGCTGTAACTCCAAAAAAAAAGAAAAAAAGAGAACTAAAATTCAAATGATTTGAGATTTGGGATTTAAGGAACACCCCTTTTGTTCATAAAAACAGCAGGTTCCTCATGAAAAGTGCGAATTTTGGAGAGATTTGAACATGGTCTGAGGGGTTTTACCTTTGAATTGAGGGGAACGGTGCTGACCCTTTACAAGTTCGATTTTGATTTCCTCGAATTCGATATTGTTTACCCTTTTTTTTTCATTTATGGAATCAACAGTCAGTAGCAGCCCAAACACAAGAAATTCATCAAAAACAAGAAGAAGAAAGAAAGAAATGCAAAACAATACAAATCACATACTTGCAGAAGATGATGATTGCCCTCGATGGTTGGGACATCGGATCAACGTAGATTTTCAACCCCGTCATTCTCTCTCTCTCTCTCTCTCTCTGGTTTGCTCAAGTGATGTTGGGATGGAGATGATGATATGAGCACATAGATAGTATACTGGGCAGAAGCTGGTCTTTGACTTTTATCTGCCGTACACGTGGCATGAAGGGGGACAAGTGGCATATTAGATCATCAACCACTACCGTACAAATAGTCAAAATGGATGACAGACCGATGAGGGAGAGGGTGCAAATGGAGCCGACAAGGGTGTTGTCTGCGTCCAACCAAGCTTTAATGGAAAATACAAGGTTCATGATTCAACAGGATTTCTTGCTGTCTGGCCATTATTAAAGGCACACTAAAATTCTACTGTTGTCACAGTTCTTCAATTTTCTTCTTTAGAGGTTTTTGTATATAACCCCCTAATATTTATCAAAGATATAAATAGGGTAATGTGGGTTGAGTATTTAGCTATATACTTATTCTGTCTTTTCATTTTAATTCCTTATGTGTCACCAGAATCAGTAGTTTAAATGAGAAAGGACAGGCGTCATGAGAGGTTTGTGTTGAAATTTTATAAAAATGATAACTTTGCCCTCACATCTATTAAATGAAAATGAGTATGTTATTATTTATAAAAATACTATTATTTTATCCCAAGTCCCTACTATCTCTATCCATAAATCTCTAATGTATGAAGCTTAAGAAAATATTTTTGAGACTTTCATCAATCTAACGGAGGGTCGTGCATGAATTGGGTAAATTATAACCAATTATAAGAATAAGCTTTGGCTGTCAGTATGATTTTTTTGGATTTAATGGAATGGGCGTCATATTAACAAAAATGAGTTTATTAGAATTACTCTCTACTAAATGTACCATGGTAATTGTCAATGTTATCCCTTTAGAGGAAAATAAGTCCAAGCGTTTAAAATAATGCATATAGGTATATAAAGATGAGCAAAAATATTATTTCACTTTTAAAACTTATGGGATTGCAAGGCTAACAGATTCTGAGAAAATGGAAGGTATTAAAACAAAAAACAGAAATATATCACTAAATACTGAAACCACATGAAGGTATATACAGAAAACACTTTTATTTATCATGTTATTGGAAATATTGTATAAATAAATCAACCAGAATGTTGTCAAGAATGAAACTCTTGATTCTTCTCAGTAACTTACATATTTCTTCTAAATGATTATTCCCGAGAAAATAAAGAAAAAGTTCAAAATTTTCAAACAATACAAACAAGATTAGCATGGCACCTGCAGAAAGATTACGTGCATTGGTTTCAAACTCTTTTAACAAAAAGTCCTCTAAGTCAATTATGCTGGATTTTTTATTCCCGCCTTTAAATCAAGCAAGACGTGAGTGTGCGTAGATATGGCCGACCAACAAAGCATCCAGAAGCATATTTTAGTACCGACCAACTATGCATCATCCGTAAGCATATTTTAGTACCGGCCGATACTATGTGAGTTCAGTTGTCCAGAACCTGACTGGCCTATTGGTCCGGGCATATTTTAGAACCATGAACTGCCAATTGATGGGCCTTTAAATTGGAACTCTGTAGCATTGCCTTAGAAGTAGAAAGACCCTTTCCCTTCAATTGGATAGCTCTATCTAATTTGTTTGAAAAAATCTGACCAATGCTAGCACAGCATTTACATGAAATTTTCATATACAGGTACTAATCAACTCCAGAATCTCATCAGAATTGGAGATAGAATTCTGCAGCCAAAGAAAAACTTTTTTTTTTTTTGGGGTGATCTGCAGAGCGTCCCAAGTCCTAACCAGAAAATGTGAAAGCAAGTATCATTGAAGACAAAGATCATATCCCTAACAAGATGCTAATGGGTGACTAGTTTCTGCTTCTCTTCACTTGATGCCAGTTATACACAGTCCACTTCTCTTACACATTAATGTCAGGTTAATATACATTGCTCCCAAATGCTCTGACTTAATGAGAAAAATGGTTATCCTCGAGTCAGGTCGATGTCCATCTGAGAACTCCCCACATCCATGGGCCGCGAAACAAGCCATCCACTGACAGCAGAGGGTGTGAGATTTTGACTGGGAGGCATGCTGGTCGGAGTGGCTGATTGATGATCACCTGGGGCAAGTGGAGAGTCCACGCCTGATTCAGGACCCATTCCAGATTCCAGATTTACTCTTTGTTTTTGTGTCCCCATAGATGAAACTCCCAACCATTTCCTGCAGAAAGTTGTCTATCGCCCTCTATCCAAGAATATAAACCACAAAGGAAATGCTCACAGCAAACAATATTGTGGGATTAGATGCATAGCAGATATAAGATGGATATGAGCTAAAAGTTTTCCACTCAAGTACATCATCTTCTATTGGATAAGTAGAGACTGGTTTCGCAGGTATAATAGTGTTAGCCAAAATGCTGAAAAAAAAAAAAAAAAGACTTAATTTAAGATGCATCGATCAGGTTAGAGGTTTCATCAGAAAAGTTGTATCCAAGCGTACAGTAAAAGTCTGTTTGGCAGAAAGAGTATCTATCTGTTGATAAAACTGTGTTCTATTACGTGGAGTGTGGTCAGCTGGGATTGGTTTCCAAAGCTTTTGCTGGCTCTGATACAATTGATGACTTCTTTATTGTTCTCTTGGTTGGCTAGGCTGAACTCTCTCAATGCCTTATTGTATCTCTGCCTTTTCATAGAATAAAAGCCTAAAGTTACACTTCAACAACAAAGAGAAAGTGGTGTTTCGAAAACTAAAAAGTTTGCTCATCTAACTGCAGAACTTAAATGTACAACTATCGAAGTAGCCACTTCTGCATACAGTGTAGAAACATAGAATGGAACACATCAGGGAAGGCCTGCCACAACTAGGCAGTAAGGACCTGGCGGACCATATCACACGGTGCTGTGCTAAAAAATCTTGCGTATGAGATGTCTCCAGCCATCTGACTAAACACAAATGTTGCAACTTACAAGTGACAATCCCAGATACCGGAGGTCAACTCGGACAGTAAAGAGTAACTGGTGCCAGTGTCACAGTCCCCCAATCAGCAGCTTGACAATCTGTGTCTCTATAGCACACAGACATGCTAGAATACTCAAGAAGGTTCCAGAATACTCAAGAAGGTTCCGGACATGCTAGAATACTCAAGAAGGTTCCGGAAGCATGTGGAAAGTCCTTCGGGTCTAGAACATTCTAGAGAACCCCGGAACACTATAGAGATCTTGAGCATACACTAGAACTTTCTAGAGACATAGTGTGTGTAGATCACATAAGAAGTCTCTAGACCATTGTATTTTCTAGAAGGCTAATAATAGCCACACACTTGTACATAATTGTAGCCACAAATTGTAAGGGCCTTGCCCTATATAAAGGGGTGATCACCCCTCATTTGTACACAAGCCAATCTTGAGCAATACAAAGCATTCTTAGCATTCTCTCAAACTCTCTTGCTTCCTTTGTGTTCTAGTCTTGCTAGTTGTGTCCTAAACCCTTGGTGAGCAAGGTTCAAGGCTGACTTAGGCATACAAGAGTGAAGTCTCTAGCCTAAGGCCGCACGGTGTGTGCACTAAAGCTTGCAGCCCGTGACAGTTGGTATCAGAGCCACGTCGGTTCGACTACGCTCAAGGCAAGACATGACATCCACTTCTGACGTTTGCAACCCTGGTGCGGAAGGAATGGAGGCCCGTGGCAAGGGCAAGAGGGGCGGATCGAGGGACGTGATGTCCAGCATGGAGGCCCGCTTGGCGAAGGTCGAGTTAGCCGTTGGGGGAATGCGAGAGCAGTTCGAGGACACCGACTCACGCATCGAAGAGCTGGCCTCAATGGGTGAGGAGCTCAAGGGGGAGATGCAAGGTGCCCTCAATGAGAGCTTGGATACTCTCAACCAGAAGGATGCTGCCCTAGAGGCCATGGTGGTGGCCTTAAGAGAAGAGATGGTTGAACTCAAGAAGGAGCTCAATGTTTGCAAAGCAGCCATTAGTGGTGGTGTGCTTGCTACTGTACCTACGCATCGGGTGGACGTGCCGAAGCCGAAAGAGTTCAAGGGCACGAGGTCGGCCAAGGACATCGACAACTTCTTGTGGGGAATGGAACAATACTTCCGGGTGATGGGCATAGTGGAGGACGCCACTAAGGTAAGCACTGTCTCAATGTATTTAGTTGATGTTGCTTTGCTATGGTGGCGACGCAGGTGCAACGACCCAAAGCTTGGCGGTGCTGCCATCACCACGTGGGAAGAGTTCCAAAAAGAGTTCCGGCAACAGTTCTACCCCGAGTATGCAGAAGATGAAGCTCGAGCGAAGCTACGTAGGCTCTCACAACGTGGTGAGGTGCGGGAGTATGTGCGGGAGTTTTCCGAGCTCATGCTCCAGATTTCGGATCTAGGAGAAAAGGAGGCATTCTTCTCCTTCATGGATGGTCTAAAGCCATGGGTCAAGATGGAGTTGCAACGTAGGGGCGTCCAAGACCTCACACGAGCCATGACCGTGGCCGAGTCCCTTGTCGAGTTCAAGAAGACGGAG
Organism: Umbellularia californica; assembly: GCA_028538565.1. Taxonomy (NCBI): domain Eukaryota; kingdom Viridiplantae; phylum Streptophyta; class Magnoliopsida; order Laurales; family Lauraceae; genus Umbellularia; species Umbellularia californica. Next base: position 5,892,908 of record JAPQWN010000002.1, read on the forward strand.
AAGCCCGACTCCTCCAAGAACAAGGGCAAAGGTGGGGGAGACAAGGATCGGGACAAGGAACGGGACAGGGGCAGGGACCGAGACAGACCATCCAAGAGTGGCAGTGGGAAGCCGCCATTCCAAAAGTGGAAGTCCTCCAAGGATGGGGAAAAGAAAGACCGAGAGCCACAAGCATGCTTCCTATGTGACGGGCCACACCGGATGCGTGACTGCCCAAAGCGAGGTAAGCTCGCAGCTATTGTGGAAAAGGATGAGACTGAAAAGGAGACCCTCAAGCTCGGCTCCATCATGCTTAGTTCCATCAAGACTAAGAAGTTGGCTAGGCAGAAGGGATTGATGTTTGTAGACATCATGGTGGCGGGCAACAAGATGAACGCCCTCGTGGACACCGGAGCTTCTGATCTCTTTATGTCCGAGACAGCTGCCAAGAAGCTTGGACTACGGATAGAGAAAGGCAACGGGTGGATCAAAACCGTTAACTCCAAAGAGGTCCCAACCATGGGCAGGGTACAAGGAGCAGAAATACAGCTTGGACAGTGGACGGGCAAGGAAGCAGTCAAGGTAATCCCACTTGATGACTATGAGCTTGTTGTGGGTTTAGATTTCCTTGACCGTATAAATGCTCTTCTTGTACCCTTTGCCAATTGCTTGTGCATTCTCGACCCCCGCTGCCAATGTATTGTGCCGGTACGACGGGAATCCGGCCAACCTGCCAAGGTGTTGTCAGCAATTCAACTAGCCAAGGGCTTGTCAAAGAACGAAGACACCTACTTGGCAGCGTTAAAGTTAGATGAGGCCCCGGAGCCCAGGGACGAGACTCCACCAAAGGTGCTAGATATGCTGGAGTCCTTCAAGGATGTGATGCCCCCAGAGCTGCCCAAGCGATTACCACCAAAGAGGGAGGTGGATCACAAAATAGAGCTGGTGGCTAATGCTCAACCGCCAGCAAGAGCCCCGTATCGGATGTCACCCCCGGAGTTAGAAGAGCTACGCAAACAGCTCAAGGAGCTAATAGAGGCAGGGTTCATCCGACCATCAAAGGCGCCCTACGGTGCACCAGTGCTGTTCCAACGCAAACATGACGGGTCATTGCGATTGTGCATCGACTACCGGGCGCTCAACAAGCTGACGGTCAAGAACAAATACCCGATCCCACTCATCGCAGACTTGTTCGACCAACTTGGCGGTGCTAGATGGTTTACAAAGCTAGACTTAAGATCGGGATATTACCAGGTGCGCATAGCCGAAGGGGACCAGCCCAAGACAGCTTGTGTCACACGGTATGGGTCGTATGAGTTCTTGGTGATGCCCTTCGGACTCACCAACGCGCCAGCCACATTCTGCACTCTCATGAACAAGGTACTACAACCTTTCCTTGATCGTTTTGTGGTTGTTTACCTTGATGATATTGTGGTTTATAGCCAATCGCTTGATGAGCATGTGGAACACTTAAGACAAGTGTTCCAGGTCTTGAGGGAGAATCAACTTTATGTCAAGAAGGAGAAGTGCTCCTTTGCCTTGCATGAGATACCCTTCCTAGGCCACATTGTGGGAGGTGGCCAGATCCGAATGGATGGGAGTAAGGTGCAGGCTATTGTCAATTGGGAGCCACCAACCAAGGTCACCGAGTTACGATCATTCCTTGGGTTGGTGAACTATTACCGGCGCTTTATCAAAGGCTACTCCAACATCACCACACCATTGACAGACATGCTCAAGAAGGGAAGAGTATGGGAGTGGAGTATGGGGTGCCAGCAGGCCTTTGATCAACTAAAGCGTGTCATCACGGAAGAGCCCGTCTTAGCGTTGCCAGATTTCTCCAAGCCGTATGAGGTGCATACGGACGCATCTGACTTTGCCATTGGTGGGGTGCTAATGCAAGATGGTTACCCTATAGCATTTGAAAGCCGGAAGCTTAATGATACCGAGAGGCGGTACACGGTGCAAGAAAAAGAGATGACCGCCGTGGTTCATTGCCTGCGCACATGGAGGCACTATCTATTAGGCTCCAGATTTGTGGTAAAAACTGATAATGTGGCCACAAGCTACTTCCAGTCCCAGAAGAAGTTCTCTCCCAAGCAAGCTCGGTGGCAAGACTTTCTTGCTGAGTTCGACTATATCATGGAGTACAAGCCGGGGAAGATAAATCTTGTGGCCGACGCACTAAGTCGGAAGACGGAACTTGCTGCGATCAGCCGACCACAAGGTCCCTTGGTAGCACGCATCAAGGAGGGGCTGCCTCACGACCAAATCGCGAAAAGCTTGATCGAGTATGCGAAGGAAGGCAAGACCAGGAGGTTCTGGTGTGAGGATGATTTGTTATACACCAAGGGGAACCGGCTCTATGTGCCACAATACGGGAAGCTACGCAAGGAGGTCATGCAGGAGTGCCACGACTCCAAGTGGGCTGGGCACCCGGGTGTGCAACGCTCCCTTGCACTTGTGGAGGAACGCTACTACTGGCCACGTATGAGGGATGATATTGAAGCTTATGTTAAAACTTGCCTCGTGTGCCAACAAGACAAGGTCGAGCAGAAGCTGCCGGCGGGTCTCTTGGAACCACTGCCAATCCCGGAACACCCGTGGGAAAGCGTCTCCTTAGACTTCATGATGGGGTTACCAAAATCAGAAGGTTACGGGAGCATCATGGTGGTGGTGGACAGATTCTCAAAATATGCCACCTTCATTCTGGCAACTAAGGAATGCCCAGCAGAGGAAGCAGCGCGGTTGTTCCTCAAGCATGTGGTAAAGTATTGGGGTATACCACAGTCCATCATTAGTGATCGAGATGGACGATTCACGGGACGGTTTTGGACGGAGCTCTTCAAACTGCTCGGGTCAGATTTAAGGTTTTCTACAAGTCTCCACCCGCAGACTGATGGGCAAACTGAGAGGGTAAATGCCTTGTTGGAGTCTTATCTAAGGCATTATGTGAATGCCTCACAAAAGGACTGGCCAAAACTGCTGGACGTGGCTCAATTCTCATACAATTTGCATAGGAGTGAGGCCACGAACCAAAGCCCCTTTGAGATGGTGATGGGGCAACAACCGCTCACACCCGGTACCATTGCTGCAGGATATACGGGACCAACCCCTGCAGCTTACAAGTTCGCCAAGGGATGGCAGGAGCAGGCGGACTTAGCCCGGGCTTGTCTACACAAAGCAGCCAAGCGCAACAAGAAGTGGGCAGACCGAAAGAGGCGGGACGTGCAGTTCCAAGTCGGGGACTTGGTGATGGTGAAGCTGCACTTGATATTGCGCCACAAAGGGATCCATAAAGGGCTAGTACGTAGATATGAGGGCCCTTTCAGAGTTCTTCGGCGGGTAGGCAAGGTGGCTTACAAGCTTGAACTACCGCCCAATCTCAAGGTTCATCCAGTCTTCCATGTGAGTATGCTGAAGCCCTTCCATCAAGACCAGGATGATCCAGCCAGAGGCGATTCCACACGAGCTCCCGTGGGAGTTAAGACCTCTTATGACAAAGAGGTCGAGAGCATCCTTGCTGATCGGGTGGTCAGGCGAAAGAACTACAGACCAAGGCATGAATACTTGGTGCATTGGAAGGGGCTACCCGAGAGCGAAAGAAGTTGGGAACCGGCGGATGCACTATGGCAATTCCAAGATAAGATTGGCCGGTACCACGATGAAGACGCGACGAGGACGTCGCGAGATTAGGTGGGGGAGAGTGTCACAGTCCCCCAATCAGCAGCTTGACAATCTGTGTCTCTATAGCACACAGACATGCTAGAATACTCAAGAAGGTTCCAGAATACTCAAGAAGGTTCCGGACATGCTAGAATACTCAAGAAGGTTCCGGAAGCATGTGGAAAGTCCTTCGGGTCCAGAACATTCTAGAGAACCCCGGAACACTATAGAGATCTTGAGCATACACTAGAACTTTCTAGAGACATAGTGTGTGTAGATCACATAAGAAGTCTCTAGACCATTGTATTTTCTAGAAGGCTAATAATAGCCACACACTTGTACATAATTGTAGCCACAAATTGTAAGGGCCTTGCCCTATATAAAGGGGTGATCACCCCTCATTTGTACACAAGCCAATCTTGAGCAATACAAAGCATTCTTAGCATTCTCTCAAACTCTCTTGCTTCCTTTGTGTTCTAGTCTTGCTAGTTGTGTCCCAAACCCTTGGTGAGCAAGGTTCAAGGCTGACTTAGGCATACAAGAGTGAAGTCTCTAGCCTAAGGCCGCACGGTGTGTGCACTAAAGCTTGCAGCCCGTGACACCAGAACCCCACTTGTGGCACTACTGGCTGGTTAGGTAGAACAAGTTTATATAGCTATAGTGGTTCACTTCAAGTCATCACAACCAAACAAGTGGGAATAAGTCCTCCATTTCATGCATCGGTGCACCAGCTCAAACTTGGGTTTCAGCAGTGACCTACTGATCTGACCCATGTTAGGCACACCTTAACATCAACATCTTGTTTGGTAGGATGCTTAATCAACAATTGTTTCAAAAAGCAAGCAGAAACAATGCAAGTACCTGCACTGGGGTTGCCGCGATAAACATCCCACCAACACCACCACCACCACCACCAATGACTCGACCATCAGGACTTGACAGAGAGACACTCAAACCACCCATCTGACTGCAGGACCCGCCATCATCAGTGAGCAAGTATGAGCCAGAGAAGCACAGAATTTCAAAACGGCCCTACACAAGCGTTTACAGATCATGCAAGATTGCTTCTCAATGACAGAATGGAGAGACAAGTGATGTGTATGATCCAAGATTTTCCAATATATATATGGGAGGTGCTCAGTGCCAGTGGGATTTTTTTTGTGTGTGTGTGTGTGTGTGTGTAGAAATTAGGTATTCTTGTTGAAGTGGAGAAAAGAGGGAAAAAAGGGGGTGGGAATGTTAAACTGTACCCAGAAATAATCTGACACCTGGGCTATCAAGATGGTGGAAAGATTGAGGTGCAAGCAATTAACTGGATCAAGTCAGGATTGATCGAGGCCTGAGGTCAACTGACCCCTAAATTAGCAGGTCCAGTCCCAGTCCATCCACAGATGGGGAAGAATGGAACTGCTGCCCTCACAAACTTCATCTCCAATCTCCTTGCTGGGAGGTGCATGGCTTGCACCATTTTCTTTCTACTTGGTGCTTTGGCCATAAGATAAGATCCCTGTATCCTTCAATTGCGTACAGGAATATAATATTGGTGCATTTCAATTTTAGGATGCACACAGAAGAGCGTAAATTGACCCTTTTACTGCAAGCACAGCTCCAGCCCCAGGGCAAATGGCCCCAAGAAATACTGGTATGGTACAAATGTCTTAGTAAGATATGATAATAATAATCTGTTCAGCTGATAATTTAGCTGTTCTGATGCAGCTCACTTAGGGCAGCTTGGAAATATGCAATTGTTCAGTTTACTTCCCCACACCACCCCCCCCCCCCCCCCCCCCCCAAAAAAAAAAAAAAAAAGAAAAAAAAAAAACCATTCTGAAAAATAAATGTAAGCTATCCACTTTCACAATGGGTGTTCAAATGGTATAGAAATCAGTAGCTACAAGCAGAATTACAGTATCCGCATTATGTGGGTACAGGTTTCTCCATGCCACTCCACAGTCAACAGTGGAACGGACAACAATCTGCTATACCTCTGCAACAATGCTTCATTTCAGATTTCAAAGTATTTGACAACATTTTCAAGAACCATGTTTATCACCAGAATACCTCCTTTACCCGAGAAAAGAATACCTTCATAATGAGAAAAGAATAAGCCCACAGCAATTCCTAATAGAGGAACTTACTATAAGCATGCACCATCTCAGTAGAAAAGATGACACATCCAAACAAGGATTTAGAGTGTTGAGGTCATTTGGCTTGACCATATAGACCACCTTATTTCAGCCTGATCTTTTGTCTTTTTCACTACATAATAATTCAATACTTTTAACTATAGACAAACTCATGAAAGTATTAACCATGCACTCATCCAACTATCAGATCCAAACAGTGCTTCAATGAAATCCAATATTTAAACTGCTCTAACCAACAAATCAATTTGATTGGACACAAGTCAATTGGATAGTACACATTGCCATCTTATCAAGTCTCATTGGCGAAAACTACATATTATCCTTCACATCTTATTGTCTTCTACATCATCAGAGTTTCGATGGCAACGTGGTGTCAGTGCTCTTACCCATTCTATTGCCCACTGCTAGCAACTGCTTGTGTATTCTTGCCTTTGCTTTGTAGAGGATCTCATGAGCTTCATCAAAATGAGGTCTTGTTACATATTTAAGGTTTTCGATCCACTGCAAAATTTTCTTGTGGGGCCCCAATATCCTGTCACGGTCCTTCTCATCCAAAATCTGGAATCAAGAGAGAAGTTACAAAATATATTAAACAGACCCTGTTCAAGTTAGACTACTGTAATGATCCTCAACCATTGATATGAGCATTTATCCTCAGGCCTTGAGTTTCAACGTGTGTAACCATTCTGTACTGGGATCGAGCCGTCATGCAGTTAAAGCATAAGTGCTTTGAATAGAACCCATAAGCAAGTTGGCTAAAACAGTCTTCTGAAAAAGAAACATGTCGAGATGAATTTTTCTTAAGAGCAAAAGATTTACGAACCTCCAATTGCATAATTTCACAAACTAGGCTGAGATCTGCGATAGATGGTTGAAGGCTACCCAACAAGAACTTTGCATTCCCCTTGAGCCAAAAGGATTCTATTTTCGAGAGGGATGAACTCAAAAGTTTCTCTGCTTCAGCAGCTGCTTGAGGATTCAGTGGACGCCCAAGTGCCGGTGCTAGCGTGCTATGTAGAACATACGAAGCTGCAAAGAAAAACTGATAACAACTGAGGAAAAGAAAAATAAAATAAAGGAAGCAGAATTCATGCGAACCCATCAATTCAAGCATAAAAAATATAAAATCTTATAGAGGCTTGATAAGTTGGTGTGTTAGTGTACAGGGCTGGGAATATGAGAACTGACAGTTTATTTGAGCCAAGCATTCCATACAGGTATATTTTCATTAAATCAGATCATTCATCTAATGACACCCACCGTGAATAAGCATTGATAAATAAATCTCCTCCCATGTACAATCACCTCCATTCAAGTTAAAGTTGAATATGGACCATTAGCTATGTTTCACTTCAGTTGTCCATTTTCAAGCCAATTAGCAGATTGCTAGTCTCTCTCTTGTGTCGTCAATTTATGATGGATTCCACCAGATGCACAATAAAGATCACTGAAAATGGGCTCCATTATTGAACACTGTCATAACTCATATACTTTTGTTTTCTTGTCATTTCTTCATTTGCCAGCATTCAGCTCCATACAGCAACAAAGGGGTCATTAGTTACGGTATTATAAAAAATCTGGCCTGTCAAGCAAAGGACCTTGACAACCATTAAACGGTCAATTAGGATTTCTCTACTATGTCACCTCAAGATATGCTCCTTATGCTGTCCATTTCATTTCACAATGGAAGCCATATTTTTGAATCCACAGTGTCCAGTTTTGAGTAGATAATCCTCTGTACTCTCAGATCCACTAAACATACAAAATCTAATGATCAGCTTCATTAAGCCTAAATTAAAACTGTTTTTTAATTCAAAAAGCCTTCATCCAAAACTCTGATGTAGTTAGGCACCATCCTAATCCAAAATGAAAAGGATGACCATCCATTCCAACATAATTTTCAAACCAACTGCATTTTGGAATATATCAGAACTGACCATTAAAATTTTGTTTGCATTAGTGAGGAATTCAGCAAAAGTTCAGGAAACTGAATTTACTGTACCTGATCCACGGCGTAAATTGGAATGGTGCCAATCTAAAACCGATTGTATCTTAGCTCTCTTGAAAAGATCAGCTGGGTACCTTACAAGAGAGAGTCCAACAGAAAATCTCGTAGAAACTTGAATTGCAAAATAGATAATAATTATAGAATGATCAGAGGAAGTAAAAAAGAGCTACAAATAAATACTAAAAAGGAAAATATGCAATTCTCAATCCAAATATTTGCATGGCTATGCAAGTTGTACCGAGAGGACAACCTTTTTGAGATCTAGATTGGTAACATGAATGAACTAATAAGACTACCCATCCAACTTTTCACTAGTTTAACCCCCATTAGCTGTAAGTATCCATTCGCACGCCACAACCATATATTTAGAATCATTGAATAAGATGGCTGAAAGGAAGTCTGTGTGTAAAACCATGAGTTTGCGGGTCCAAATCAAGTTACCTATTAAAAATGCTCTCTATAATAAAACCTACAATTAATTAAGCTAAACTCACCCAATGGATCTAGCTAGGATAAGTGCAATCACTACTAGCCCAGAAAGGCTTTTGCATTCATAACAAAGAGGAGGAAGTTTCCATAACCTTTTAACATACCAGTGATCTGAAACTCCAGGGAATGCGAAAGCAAGGTAGCTTAGAATTGCATGACTGTAAAAGATAAAGACTCAATTAAACCATCCTAAAATCCAAAAATTTTGCATTAAAAAGAGTTCAAAAAATCACCTTTCAAACAGCTTAAATCTTCCATCAATTATAGCTGGAACCTGTCCCATAGGGTTTATCTCTGTAAAAAAAAAGTAGTATGAGTTCTTGAATCCCTTACTCTACAGATAGTGCTAAAAAAAGGTATCAGATGTATAGGAGGAGCTGGAACTCACCACCAAAAAAAAAATTCAAATGATTGGAGATTTGGTTTTTAAGGAACACCTCTTTTGTTCATAAAGAACCTAAATTTAAATTCTCCCAACAGCAGGTTTCTCATGAAAAGCAGGAATCTTGGAGAGATTTTAGCATGGTTAGAGGGGTTTTACCTTTGAATTGAGGGGAACGGTGCTGACCCTTTGCAAGGTCGATTTTGATTTCCTCGAATTCGATCTTGTTTACCCTTTGTTCTCATTTATGGAATCAACAGTCAGTGGCAGCCCAAACACAAAAAATTCATCCAAAACACAAAAACAAGAAGATGAAAGAAAGAAATGCAAAACACTACAAATCACATACTTGCAGAAGATGATGATTGCCCTTGATGGTTGGGACATGCGATCAACGTAGATTTTCAGCCCCGTCATTCTCTCTCTCTCTCTCTCTATCTCTGGTTTGCTCCAGTGAAGTTGGGATGGAGATGATGATCTTAGCACATAGATAGTATACCGGGCAGAAGCGGGTCTTTGACTTTTATCTGCCGTACACGTGGCATGAAGGGGGCTAAGTGGCTGATTAGATCATCAACCACTACCGTACAAACAGTCAAAATGGATGACAGACCGATGAGGGAGCAAATGGAGCTGACAAGGGTGTTACCCATGTCCAACAAAATTTTTATGGAAAAGACAAGGTTCAAAGTTCCAAAGGATTCCTTTTAGAATTGGGTAAGCCCTAATTCCAATCGAAATTAGAAATAAAGGCTGTCTGGCCATTAAGGGTTAGGGCACACAAAACTTCTACTGTTGTCTTTGTTTTTCTTCAGTTTCTTTCTTCCCGTATTTTTGTACATAACCCCTAAGATTTATTGAATATTTAAATAGGCGCATGTAGTTTGAGTATTTAGTTATATATTTCTGTCTTTTCATTTTTAATACCTTCCGTATCTTCAAAATCAGTAGTTCAAATGCGACTGGACAGCCATGAAAAGAGGTTTGTGTTGAAATTTTATTAGAATGATAACTTTTACCCTCACATCCATTAAATAAAACTGAGTATGTTATTATTTGTAAAAATACCTTTATTTTACCTCAAGTCTCAACGATGTCTGGCAATAAATCTCTAATGTACATGAAGCCTAATAATATATTTTGAAACTTCCATCAATCTAATGGTGGGCTGCACATGAATTGGGTAAATTATAATCAATTATAAGAACGGGTCTTGATTGTCAGTATGATTTGTTTGGATTTAATGAACTTGGCGTCCTATTAACAAAAGTGGATTTACATAGATTTACTCTCTCTACTAAATGTACTATGATAATTGTCAATGTTGTCTCCTTGTCCAAGCTTTTAAAATAATGCATATAGGGATAAAAAAAGGGGCAAAAGTATCATTTCACTCTTAAAACTTATGGTGGTTGCAAGGCTGAAATAGGAATGCATCACTAAGTACTGAAACCACATGAGGGTACACACAGAAAACTCTTTTATTTATCACTAGTGGAGCCCTGCACATGTAATGCATGTGCAAGGAACATACTATTTCAGTATGATAATCTGAAAAAATAAAGTCGTTAAAAAACTCAATATTAACTATCCCAATGGAGAATGACCAGTTTACATATAACTCATTTTTTTGGCAAATTAAGTAATTTACAATCACTCATTGTTCTTATGAAATTTAGTAAAAGCTTCAATAGAAAAAAGTAAAAAGAAGATGGGATAACAAGATATATGGAAGGAAACTAATTTTAAAAAAAAAGTTGAAAACCAACCTTTTCTGGCCATACATGATTAGGCAAAACACTCACCAATTTCAATATAGATCGATAGTCCGGCCCATTTTCCATTAAAATTTGTCTAAAACCTAGCGCCAAATACATATCAAATTCAATGAAACAAAATACTAACCAACCAAAACAGTACACAACTCATAGCTTTAAACGAATCAACAACAAATCACAAAGATTCCAAGCAAATTGTGTCTTTACAGGCATTGGGATTGAAGTTGAAATTTTCTATACATGAAAATTTCAACTGAAATTTCTCATTTGAGTTGTTGTAGTGAATGAACAAATTCTTCAAACACAACCTTTTTCATGATCATTTGAGCTAAGCATTTTATCGAAATATAATAATAGTAAGTGGGCCCACAGATGTGTAGTTCTCTTTGATTATATATATAAAGGGGGATCTTCAAGTGCATCCATCCCTCACCATTTGTGGTGAGGGACACCCCTTTTAGGGAAATTTCAAGTACAAAAGAGAGGTACAAAAGAGAAGTACACCTCTCTTTTGTATTTGAAATTTCCCCAAAATGGGTGTCCCTCACCACAAATGGTGAGGGATGGATGCACTTGAATATTCTCCAAATATAAAATATAATATAATAATACTAAGTGGGGCCCACAGATTTGTAAAGAAAAAACCTGCAAGTTCTTCTGCTAAGTAGGTCCCACAAATGTGTAGTTCTCTTTTATTTTATATATAATATAAGAATACAAAGTGGGGCCTACAAATGTGTAGATGTAGAGCAAAAGCATGACAAGTTCTTCTACTAAGTGGGGCCCATAGATGTGTAGTTCTCATTTTATCATATATATATATTTAATATAATAATACTAAGTTAAGCATACAGATATTATAATAATATTAAGTGGGGCCCACAGATGTGTAGAGAAAAAGCATAACAAGTTCTTCTAGTGAGTGGTATAATATAATAATACCAAGTGGGGCCCACAGATGTGTAGTTTTCTTTTATTTTATACTTATAAAATATAATAATACGAAGTGCGGCCCACAAATGTGTAGTTCTCTTGTATTTTATATATATACAATATAATAATACTAAGTGGGGCCCACAGATGTCTAGATGTAGAGAAAAAGTATGATAAGTTCTTCTACCAAGTGGGGCCCACAGACATGTAGTTCTCTTTTATTTTATATATACATAATAAGCATGACAAGTTCTTCTCTTTTATTGGGGCCCACATATGTGTAGTTCTCTTTTATTAAATATATATATATAATATCATAATACTAAGTGGGGCCCACAGTTGTGTAGAGAAAAAGCATGACACTTTTTTATCTTTTATAATAAAGGCATAGATATTATATGATTATTATTATAATATAATAAGAATATATTATTATATTATCTTATATTATAATATTTGGGGGGGGCCCACAAAGGTGTAGTAAAAAAGTATACAACTTCTCTTCTCTTTTATAATAAGGGTATAGATGTAGATTTTATATTATTATTATTATAATATAATAATAATATATAATTATATTATATTATAATATAATATTTGGGGGTGGGCCCCACAAAGGTGTTGTGAAAAAGTTTGTAATTTCTCATAATAATATATTAGTATATTATATTATACTATTTGGGGGTGGGCCCCACAATGGTGTAGTGAAAAAGTTTGCATTATAATATTTGGGTTGGCCGCACAAAGGTGTCGCGAAAAAGTTTATAATTTCTCATAATAATATATTATTATATTATAATATAATATTTGGGGGTGGGCCCCACAATAGTGTACTGAAAAATAATTTGCAACTTTCTCTCTTTTATAATAGTAGTAGATAGTAGATATTTGGAGGTGGGCCCCACAATGGTGTAGTGAAAAAGTTTGCATTATAATATTTTGGTGTGGGCCCCACAAAGGTGTAGTGAAAAAGTTCGTAATTTCTCAAAATAATATATTATTATCTTATATTATCATATTTAGGGTTGGCCCTACAATGGTGTAGTGAAAAAGTATGCAATTTCTCATAATAATATATTATTATATTATATTATACTATTAGGGGGATGGGCCCCACAATGATGTAGTGCAAAAGTTTGCATTATAATATTTGGGGTTGGGCACACAAAGGTATAGTGAAAAAGTTTGCAATTTCTCATAATAATATATTATTATATTATATTATAATATTTGGGGGTGGACCCCACAATTGTGTTGTGAAAAAAGTTTGCAACTTTCCCTCTTTTATGATGGTATAGTAGTAGATAGCAGATAGTAAATATTTGGGGGTGGGCCCCACAATGGTGCAATGAAAAAGTTTGCATTATAATATTTGGGGGTGGGCCCCACAATGGTGTAGTGAAAAAGTTTACAATTTCTTAAAATAATATATTATTATATGATATTATAATATTTGGGGGTGGGCCCCACAATAGTGTAGTGAAAAAGTTTGTACGAGATAAATAGATAATAAGGGTATATATATTATATTATTATTATTATTATATAATATATTATTACATATTATTATAATTTTTTTGGTGGGCCCCACAGTGATTGTAATAAAGAAACCATGTAACATTGCCTCTTTTATAAGAGTAGAAGATAGATGGTAGATAGTGGATATTTGGAGGTGGGCCCCACAATGGTGTAGTAAAAAAGTTTGTAATTTCTCATAATAATATATTATTATATTATATTATACTTTTTGGGGGATGGGCCCCACAATGGTGTCATGCAAAAGTTTGCATTATAATATTTGGGGTTGGGCCCCACAAAGGTATCGTGAAAAATTTTACAATTTCTCATAGTAATATATTATTAAATTAAATTATAATATTTGGGGGTGGGCCCCACAATTGTGTAGCGAAAAAAGTTTGCAACTTTCCCTCTTTTATGATGGTATAGTAGTAGATAGCAGATAGTAAATATTTGGGGGTGGGCCCCACAATGATGTAGTGAAAAATGTTGCATTATAATATCTTGGGGTGGGCCACACAATGGTGTAGTGAAAAAGTTTGCAATTTTTCAAAATAATATATTATTATATGATATTATAATATTTGCGGGTGGGCCCCACAATGGTGTAGTGAAAAAGTTTGTATGAGATAGATAGATAATAAGGGTATAGATATTATATTATTATTATTATATATATTATTATTATAATTTTTTTGGTTGGTCCCACAGTGGTTGTACTAAAGCAATCATGTAATCTTGCCTCTTATATAAGGGTACCCTTATATAATATATAATATAATATAATTATAATTATAAAATTTTTGGTGGGCCCCACAGTGGTTGCACTAAAGCAACCATGCCATCTTGCCTCTTTTATAAGGGTAGATAGATGTTATTTGAAAGATTGAATAAATCAACCAGACTGTTGTCAAGAATGAAACTCTTTTTCTTCTTAGTAATTTACATATTTTTAAATGATTATTCCCCAGAAAATAAAGAAAAAGTTCTAAATTTCCAAACAATACAAACAAGATTAGCCTGGCACCTGCAGAAAGATTACGTGCATTGGTTTCAAACTCTTTTAACAAAAAGTCTTCCAAGTCAATTATGCTGAATTTTTTATCCCCGCTTTTAAATCAGCCTTTAAATCAAGTAGAACATGTACTCATACTCATTACGTAGATATGGCACACATCACAGGGCCGACCAACAAAGCGTCCAGAAGCATATTTTAATGCCGACCAATACATGTAAGTTCAGTTGTCCAGGGTCGTTTGGTCCGGGCACATTTTAGAACCATGAACTGTCAATTGATGGGCCTTTAGATTGGAACTCTGTAGCTTTGCCTTAGCAAGTAGAAAGAATCTTTTCCTTCAATTGGACAGCTCCATCTAATTTGTTTGGAAAAATCTGACCAATGCTAGCACAGCATTTACATGAAATTTTCATAAACAGGTACTACTCAACTCCAGAATCTCATCAGATTTGGAGATATAATTTTGTAGAGGAACTGAACCTTTCTTCTTCTTTTTCTTTTTTTTTTTTTTCTGTGGTGAGTTGCAAGAGTGTCCCAGGTCCCAATCAGATAATGTGAATGAAAGCAAGTATCATTGAAGACAAAGATCATATCCCTAATAAACTAAAACTGGCTGAATTTCACAAATTATGGAGAATTAAACAAGATGCAGACAATGTAGTTTACCCAAGAGGGGTTGAGATGGCTAAACACTTTTGCTTAGTTACATGTTAGTACAACAGGAGGGCGACTAATTTCTGCTTCTCTTCACTTGATGCCAGTTATACACAGTCCGCTTCTCTTACACATTAATGTCAGGTTAAGATTATACACATTGCTCCCAAATGCTCTGACTGGATGAGAAAAATGGTTATCCTCGAGTCAGGTCGATGTCCATCTGAGCACTCCTCACATCCATGGGCCGTGAAACAAGCCATCCACTGACAGCAGAGGGTGTGAGATTTTGACCAGGAGGCATGCTGGTTGGAGTGGCTGATTGATGATCACCTATGGCATGCGGAGAGTCCACGCCTGATTCAGGACCCATTCCAGATTTACTCTTTGCTTTTGTGCCCCCATAGATGAAACTCCCAACCATTACCTGCAGAAAGTTGTCTATCACCCTCTATCCAAGAATATAAACTACAAAGGAATGCTTCCAGCAAACAATATTGCGGGATTGGATGCATAGCAGATATAAGATGGATATAAGATAAAAGTTTTCCACTCAAGTACAATATCTTCTATTGGATAAGAAGATACTGGTTTCACAGGTATTAAAGTAATAAACAAAATGCTGATTTTTTTTTTTTAATCAAAGATGCAGCGATCAGGTTATAGAGGTTTCATCAGAAAAGCTGTATCCAAGCATACAGTAAAAGTCTGTTTGGCAGAAAGAGCATCTATTTGTTGATAAAACAGTGTTCTATTACGTGGAGTGTTGTCAACGGGGATCGGTTTCCAAAGCTTTTGCCTGCTCTGATCCAATTGACAACCTCTTTCTTGTTCTCTTGGTTGGCTGGGCTGAACTCTCTTCATGCCTTTGGGTTTGTATCTCTGCCTTTTCATAGAATAAAAGCCTAAAGTTACATTTCAACAACAAAGAGAAAGTAGTGTTTCCAAAACTAAAAAGTTTGCTCATCTAACTGCAGAACTTAAATGTACAACTATCGAAATAGCCACTTCTGCTATAGCATAGAAACATGGACTGGAACACATCAGGGGGAAGGCCTGCCACAACTAGGCAGTAAGGACCTGGTGGACCACATCACACAGTACTGTGCTCAATAATCTTGCATATGATGTTTCCAGCCATCTAACTAAACCCAATTGTTGCAACTTACAAGCGACAATCCCAGATATTGGAGGTCAACTCGGACAGTAAAGAGTCGTTGGTGCCAGAACCCCACTTGTGGCACTACTGGTTGGTTAGCTAGATCAGGTATAGTGGTTCACTTCAAGTCATCACAACCAAACAAGTGGGAATAAGTCCTCCATTTCATGCATTGGTGCACCAGCTCAGACTTGGGTTTCAGCAGTGATCTACTGATCTGACCCATGTTAGGCACACCTTAACATCTACATCTTGGTTGGTAGGATGCTTAATCAACAATTGTTTCAATTGAAGAAACTAAAGGCAAAGGCAAACAGAAAAAATGCAAGTACCTGCACCGGGGTTGCTGCGATAAGCATCCCACCAACACCACCACCAATGACTCGACCATCAGGACTTGACAGAGAGACACTCAAACCACCCGTCCGATTGCGGGACCCTCCATCATCAGTGAGCAAGTATGAGCCAGACAAGCACAGAATTTCAAAACGGCCCTACACAAGTGTTCACAGACCATGCAAGATTGCTTCTCAATGACAGAAATGGAGAGACAAGTGATGTGTATGATCCAAGATTTTCCCAAAAAAAAAAAAATATATATATATATATATAGACACACACATACACACACACACAAAGCATGCATTAGTAACCAAAAGTTTCTTAGATAAAAAGAAGAATTCACCTTATAAACTAAATCAGATTTTAAAAATCGAAACATCATCACAAATCATTCTAAAGGTCAAATTGAATAACATGGTATATTTTTTAATTATTAAAAGAAAAATATGTATGCCTTTCCATAAGATAATATAGCAATTCAAAATAGTTTTAGTAGGGTATATATTGGCTTCCTTTCACAGGTTTTGGACCCTCAAGCTTCCTGCACTTAATTATCCTGAATCCAGAATGATTTGTTCCTCCGGAACAATTAGAGATGATTACATATAATAAACTTTATGAATTGTATGGTCAAATATCGTAACCAAACTACAAATTCTATTAAGCATTCAGAAGTGATGAGATATCTCAGAACCAAACTATGAAGGCAGTGACAGTGTGGTATTTAAATGTGAAATAATCAGTCTTGTTATTTGAAATAGAAACTATTCTTCTAAACTGCATTGTAATATAACATGCATTCAATGGTTTATTTTCATGTAATGTACAGAAATATAAGGAAAATCAAATGACATGTATACATGCATACATTTGCAGTTATAGGTATTGGTTTGTATATAGGCATGTCCACTTCTACTAAAACAATATTGCATAATATTACTGGATATAGTAAACATTACAATATGTGATACGTTCTGTAGCAAGCACTGATTCCATAAAACAAAATGAAATATGAGCGACATTTTGAGCCTAAACAAGAGATAAGGGGCTGCAAAAAGTCCACAATGGAAAATGGATTGTATAGCTTTCAATCTTATCTTAAAATGTAAAGCATAAAAAGGTCGTCATATGTCTGAACCTCATAAGTGACAGTGCCACCGGAACTTGCAGGTTGGCGAAGTGTCACTGTGGACACAGCCCCATTAGCTGAGAGGATGCAAACAGCCCTTGGCCCCTGTTGTGAAAATGACATTATCTTCGTAGCAATATCCTGGCATAAGGAGACAGAAGATGATACCATCTCATTCATGAAATTAGTAACAAAAACTGTCAAATACATCGTTGCTTGTCACAACAAGATTCATCGCAAACTATAATCTTCTAATTAAGGTCAGCATCAATGAGCTTCAGAACCACGCCAAACACTATACTGAAAATCTAACAGGCGTACTATAGTATAGCAATAATAGATGTGATGACATACCAAAGCAAGCAAAAAAATCTACAGGGTAACGGATATAAAACAATTGCCAAACATATGCAAACTTAATTGAATGAAATATCTGTGAAGGACCATAGTTTCACATGTCCCTCAATTATATTGAACACAAAATCATTGTAAATTTCTAACAATAAGATCAACGACTAGGATAGCTCTTATTTGGTTTCCCTAATTAAGGGATTGTAATAATTGTAATTACATCTAATTCCATAATCAAAGGGATTAGAAAGGAATTCTTTGCAATATGAAACAAAGGGCTCGGTAATAAGCAAGGACCAACCCATTCTCTCCATCTAAATCAAATTCTCTCTAGTTTGGTATGGTATCGGAGCTGGTTCCTATCGTTCTTGTGTAGCCCACGTGGTAGGCCTGTCCATGAAGTCTGTTAGGCCTGCACATGAGGGGGTAGTATTGGGAAAGTCCCACATGCCACATCACCCAAGTAATGGGTTTGGCAGGGCTTCGTATACCTGGCCTTCCACCTGCAGAAACCATATCATAATTACCAATTTTGGATTTCTCATAACTAACCATAAAAGAACACTTTCCCAAATCATCTTTTTATCTTTTTTATTTTTAAAGTGAACCTATAATTGCCACCCAAAGAAAGAAAAGGAGCACAAATTAAATCCCAATATGTACTGCTTACATGTAACCGTTATTGTGAAACCTAAAACTTTTGGACATCATTTATGTATTGATGCTCCAGTGTCAGCTCTTTCCTTCTCCACTAGTATCCCTTCTGCCCCATGATAAAGGCCCTCTTTAGTCCCTGTGTGAATCTCTTACCCTCTCTCTAGTCTCTACCAAGTATCAACCCAAATTGTTCCAGGCATAGGTTGTTTGTAAACCATATATTAATACTCCTCACTTTTCTGGTTGGCAACCAACAGATAATTCTAGACAATCAACAGTTCAAACTCAACAAAAGGTCTACTAGTCAGATATTACAATCATCCTTCCATAGTACACATGCAGGCCATCTATTTCTTCTCCACACATCAGCATAATACCCGGATATAATGCAACTCACATGTGCAAAAATCCAGGTTGTTCTTCACCATCATTATGATTTTGTGTGTGTTGTGGGGGGGGGGGGGGGAGGGGGGCGCATTCGGATATTTATTATTACTTCTCGTCATAGGAAGACAGTTGACCACCAAGCTACATTATAAATCCTAGCCTGATTTATTTCTGAACAATGATATGGCCCTGAAACATGTATAGCTAAAGCATAGAACCACACTCAGAAAAAAGAACTCAGATGTTTGTAAGCAACCACCACCAAACGCCAAAGTAACATACAACATGAAAAGAGGATGCCACTCTTTCCACACCATTCAGTAGGCTATGGAACAGGCTTTATAGCTCAACGGCATGCAATGAGACCTTGATGTTAAATGCTATGTTGCAAAGCAAACTACATGACACTGCTCCCATCAATTTATTCAAAAGAATGTGCTGAATTTTTATCTGCTTGACAACTGTAGAGATGTGTTAGGATACAAACACATCTAACATATCTTTGCAGTGCCAATTACAGATTCCATTGAAGAAAGACGTTAAGGAACGACTGAAAAAAAAGAGAAACAAATATAATTCAACAAATGAGAACTTAGACTTGCAGTGGGCATAACATACCTCTCCCACTGGAATTGTTATGATGTGTGGAGTGAAACCCATTCCAGCAGAACCAGAAAGCCATTCACCTGATAAGAAGTTAGGAATTATTAAGTGATATCTTCTTTCAATTCCAAAAAATCTGCATCTGCTTAGTGATTGAAAAAACAAATGAAATACCCCATACAATACCCAACATGATTAGGACAGCCTATACAAAGATAAGATACATGTCAAAGGGATGTTGAAAATATCTGAATCAATGATTTTCAACTTTGAAGCATGAACGTCTATAATATTTTAAATATAGCAGAAAATTTTCATGAATCATTAACTCAAAATGAATTGATAAAAATCAGCCACAAAGTACAACATGAATACATAATGAGACAAAAAACTTTTTTCTATAATACATTGTGGGGGCGCAGAGTACAACATGAACTCCTCTCGAAATATTTCATTATCAGCTACAAACTGTTTTTCATAAACTTCTAAGTCTTAATTTGAACGAGAGAAAGGCCATCTGATCCATCATCTAGCAAGAAAAAACTTTGAGAAAATTCACTGCTGAAAATGCTATCTGATCCATCATCCGGCAAGCAAAACTTTGCGAACAATTCACAGCTGAAAATGACCATTTTGCTATTTCCATCACCCATTTGTTGCAAGGTAGCACTTTTCCTCTCTCTTCATTTCTATCTTCTAAAGCCTGGTAGTAACATGACCCAACGAAGTGTTTTTTTTTTCCTAGAAGGAAAACCAAAATTACAGAAACAAAATTGGTAATATGACCAAGAGTTTCCTACAAATGAATTCCCCTAACATCCATGATGATCATCATCAAAACCTTAGATCAAATGTCAGGGTTGAATTACTCATCCCTACTTGAGATATATTCTTTGTCCCTCATCCAAACTGTCACTGTCAACAACATTTGCTTCTGAATAAAGATACAATGACACAAACATACAAACCTGTAGTTGCATTCATCTATTTTCCTGTCTTTATTAATCTCCCTCTTCTCCTTACTCCATTTAATGATCCAACTCCTCTTACATGTGTTGCTTCAAAATACAATCATTATTTTGACCTTCTACTAAAGCCATCTGTAGAGTTCAATGTGGCTATGTCAAAAGCTCAAAACTGTTACGACTTAGCTAGGATTGGGGCAAGACTCGGTCCTCTCACTTGAATGGATTCCTTAACATTATTCGACTTTAATTTGATAAAATTAAATCTAACTAAAATGTTCACATGTTTAGCTTAACTAATTCTTGAACTGGACTGTTTTCAGCATTGAGTCAAAAAGAAGCTACTAATAAATGATTTTTTTATAATGGAAGCTACTAATAAATGATATGCATACTAATCAAGTGTTGCCTTATAAAAGAAAGAACAACCATTTTCCATAAGTGCAAGAAAAGAGACGCCTAAGATGTTTCTCATGAACACAACAAAGGAGAGGGATTCAAAAGCCTATTCCTCATGTCATCCCATGAACATACCTATATTAAACAACCTGCTTTATACATTCAAATGCAATATAGGCATTGAACTAGGAAATGCAAAATAATAGAAAACAAGGAATAATCTAATCTAAGTAGTCACATTGAGAATTTGTCAAATTCTGTATATCGATTGGATGTTACAAAAAGGAGGAAATAGAATGGTCAAACCATATAGAGTTTAGTTGTATTTGAATTTCTGTTCAGTGAATACACAACAATTGGTTCTAGGCTTTGTTGCAAACGTTCATCAAATTCCATTGGCAGGAATCATGAAACAGCAAGCAAGCAACAGAATGAATTATTTGAAAACACTTACCAAGAGAAGCTAATTGCTGCTTCCTCCCAGACCCGGGCGGCCGCCCTCTACCGCGCTTCTGTAGTGGTATTGAGGACCCTGAACCTATTCCTGAGACTGACCCCGGAGTTGATGATGGTATGGGAGACAATGCCAGCGACACGGTCCCATCTGAGCCATATTTCCGAGGCCTTCCCCTTTTCCTCTTCATCACAGGCTCAGCCAATGGCAATGTCGCCGGAGGTCCGCCACCCATATTAACTGTGTGAGGTGGAATTGCCGCCCTGGGGGAGGACTCCACCAAAAAAGTTGATCCAACAGAGCTTCCCGGCTGCAGCGGTGGACGGATACTGCCCTGTCCGGGCAATCCTATCTGAGTTCCGGAGCCGGACCCACCCATCCCTCTTTGCATATAATAAGACGCCATTGCTTCTCTCCCATCCATGCATTTACTTTGCCCAAATGATCAAAGATTGCAGCTGCTTCTAATCAATCACATAAACCCAAAAACTACCCCAAAATCTCTCCTTTTGTCAGTCAAACTACTCTGCTATATTCTACTGATACAGGAAATATCTAACAATCTTCTCTTAAAGAAATCAAACCACAAGTCCTTTAAAATCTTTACAAACCCAAGAAGCAGATTTTGCCATATCACTCCACATCCAAATAGCTACTCTGCAGGAGATGATCCAAGCATGCATGAAACTCAATGAACATATGAGATTCCTCAGCAGAAGATAACTTCAGGGGCATGGGACTAATGTATTTCTACCATTTTTTTTTTTTTGGTATCCAGGTTTCTACCATCTAAGTGCAGATAAGGAAGTAGTAACGGACCGAACAAAAAAAAGATATAGAAGTATCAAACCCTAAACCGATCCTCCTTTGAACATGTAGAATTACAAAAAAGAAGGGATATTTCGAACCCAAACTGCAAAACCAAAGAGATTACAAAGCTTTAGAAGCCCAAGACTCCAACTTTTCACTGGAAATGGAGAGAGAAAAGAAGCCCAACAATCAAATGAGCTTCAGCAAAGAACAAATGCAGAGAGAAGAACTGCAACCAAAAGCTGCAACAATAGAAGCTTATTTTGAAGAGAAAAAGGCTGCTACAATAGAAAGTGAGAATGGTTTAATGTCAAACAAGGATAAATGACTTTCACTGCTAGAGGGAGAAAAGAAGAAAAAAAAGAGCAACATCCAAAAAGCCTTTTTTCTACAGGAAGAAAATGCAGGAACAAACAGCTGTAAACCTGACCTGAATGAGATGAGAAAGAACCCAGAGCTGAGCTGTAATAAATGATGCAGCTGGTGAAATTAAAATGAAGAAGGTGTTGCCTTTCTTTTTTTTTTTTTTTTTACCTGTGGCAGTGGCAGAGACAGTGCTGTAAATTGCAGGAGGGTCTTAGAAATTACAGGAAAGCCAATTGGACAGTCATTACCCTATAAATGTAACAGGTCCTTATCATCATCACCATTAACATTGCAATGCTACAATTGCTTCATTCACTCTCTCTGATTTTTTTTTGTTTGTTGCTAGAGCAGAGAGCTTTCTCTTCTTCTGAAATTGCTTTATTATGAAAAGTCAGTGGAAAAGAAGGAAAGAAAGACAGAAAGAGGTGGTGTGGACTGTGCAGAAGAAGAGAAAGGCATGAGAGAACAGAGTCATCAAAAAGGAAGGAAGGAAGGAAGGAAGAAAGAGAGAGAAAGAAAGGGTCTTCACTTCCTTTGGCTGAGATATTACACAAACAACACGTAACAATAACACCACTAGTACTATTTCATTAGTCTAATCTGCTTTACAACTACTAAGAATGGGAAGTAATCTTTGGGTGATTTGCTGAGGAGGAGAATACTCTGCAACAACAAAAAGAGTTTCTCTGTAAAGAATTTCAAGAATGACTTTCTTCCCATAATTTCACCATAACATTCAATTGAGAATTAATCTCAATTTATACAATGAAGAGACTCTAATCAACAATTATTTAAAATTCAAATTACCTAAAATCTCTAACAACCAAACTAATCATTATCTAAGATACTAATCTCTAACATTCCCCCTCAATCACAAAATCTTTTTATAGGAAAGATCTGTGATTGTTCACATTAAAAATAGAAACCCTTGATCTCAAAATAAAATAGAAATTCTAAATATTTTGCAAAAACGATCATATCTTCTTCTTGGGGATCACCATTCCGTCTGTGGATCCATCACGGTCGCAACCCGCTCCCTTTGAGTCTGTCGGTGCCGCTAGTCCACTAGATCGGATCTGACATAATCTCTTTTAGAAGTTTTGATCGTATAAACTGAGATTGAGAAGATCATAAGGCTTGATTGAGGTGATGATAAGAAGGGAGATTATGCTAATTTTCTTTATTGAAATAAAAAAAAATTGACGGTGATAATTGTGGAAGCAAGATCATACCCACAAGATCATACCTAGCTTGATCGCAAGATCATCGCTAGGCCCACGCTCTGATACCATAAAGAATTTCAAGAATGACTTTCTTCCCATAATTTCACCATAACATTCAATTGAGAATTAATCTCAATTTATACAATGAAGAGACTCTAATCAACAATTATTTAAAATTCAAATTACCTAAAATCTCTAACAACCAAACTAATCATTATCTAAGATACTAATCTCTAACACTCTGGGGCACCTCCACAAACCAACTTAAGTACATGTTTGTTGCGACGACATATGACAAGCACTAAAACGAAATGGAAATGGTATGATCTAAATGTTTATCACATTAACCGTATTCTAAGCAATGGATTTTTTTTATTATTATTAAGGAAGAAAAAGTTCAATAGATAGGAAGTAGGAACATCATTTGTACGAAAGTGGAGCGACTTAGGTGTGATGAGAGGGATTTACAGCTTTGTTTGTAGATGATAGAGATTGAAAATCCTACATCTCACTCCTTCCTGCATGGAGTTCGAAGTCTATGTAGTTCAGGTCTTCTTTTTCTTGGGTAAAACATGTAGTTCAGTTATATGATACCATGAAAGGATGTTGTTCTTCTCCAAGCATACTACTGATTACTCATAGTTAGAGTAGTAGCTCATAGGGCTCACTTAGAAGCATCATTTGTATGAAAGTGGAGCGACTTAGGTGTGATGAGAGGGATTTACAGCTTTGTTTGTGGATGACAGAGATCGTAAAACATGTAGTCCATGTAGTTCAGGTCTGTTTGTAGGAACATCATTTGTATGAAAGTGGAGTGACTTAGGTGTGATGAGAGGGATTTACAGCTTTGTTTGTGGATGATAGAGATTGAAAAACCTACATCTCACTCCTTCTTGCATGGAGTTTGAAGTCCATGTAGCTCAGTTCTTTTTTTTTTTTTTTTTTGGGGGTAAAACATGTAGTTCAGTTATATGATACAAATAAAGGATGTTGTTCTTCTCCAAGCATACTACTGATTACTCATATTTAAAGTAGTAGCTCATGGGGCCCACTTAGAAGCATGTATGTTAATGGAGGGAGGGAGGGAGGTTGGTCGAAGAGTTCTTTCCCACTTAGATGCATATTTATCAGTAGATGGACGGATGAAAACTCAAGCCCATCAGATCATCGTAGCCCTTCATTTAACAACCTTAAAATTTAATGACACATTAATTGTAAAAAAATTTTAGCTTCAATCTAATGGTGAGTAAAGTTTCGATGACCGTAAATTTGGGCTTGGTGCTGGACCATGAGATGAAAAGGTTATCAGATTGGTCCAACCGATCAAAGGTGGGCCCAATTGGGGTCCCTAGAGTTGGACTGCACATGTGTAGCTTGTTCTTTTACTAGATTTCTTAATGAGAAGTCATAACTAAGAAACTGCTGACATCTTGTTAATGGTTGTCCCCTTGCAATTTCTCGATACAATATTGTTTTAACATAATTTAGAAATTCAACTACTTGAAAAGTTCTCAAATGACCCTTAAAATTCTCAAAATCCAATCTGGGTATATGCAAATTCTTCCGTGTTCTTGTAAGAGATTATCTTCTATTGCATTTCACATTGTTAATGAGTTTCATGCTTATTATCATCATCCTATGATTCAAAAACGAAAATACTTAGTGTATTCTTACATTTCTTAAATTATATGGATAATAATACATTACAAGGTCAATTCTACACCACTGTAATACATAAATGTCTTATAGAAAATCTACTTTTAAAATTTGTTGTAGTTTTAGGCCATCTATGAAATAAGAAGAAGATATGGACTTCTATCACCAATTCTAATCAGAGGTTGTTTGAGTGGGGCTGGTAAAATGATGATCAGGAAGGAAAATGGATCCATGTTAAGTATCCAATGGATATGGACAAGCGAATGAACCGATAACGCGTCGTTCAGGTTTTCAAATCAAGTACGACGCTTGAAAGCGATCGCACGTCTCTCTCTCCTTGTAAAAGATGATCGATATAGATATTGCATTTGCATTGGAGTCCTTTTACATCTTTTAGATAACAAGAAGGATAATTTGAAAATCATGAGAAGCCCAATGATGGGGGCCCAGTGGCAATCTATTTAGGATTTCTTTTATCTTTTCAATAGCACTTCCCAACTTCACCCGCATGAACGCTCATGATCAGGTGTACATACCTTTTTTGTGGGGCCCATTTGGAAATAGGACCATGGATCCCCCGCCCCCCCTACTTGTGTATAATGAAGATTGAATCATCATCATTCTAACCACTTAGTTTTTCGCAATATAAAAGAGCACACATTTGATTCAACCGTTTAGACGATTTTGATGGATGCCAATTTTGAAATCGGTGACTATTAGAAGGGAGTTCTTTTTTTTTTTTTTATGATCCATTCAGGTGGATCATAAAGTAGGCCCCACTAGATGTTTAGGCACACAATGCTCATGATGACATTGTTTCTTTTGGAACCCCACCTAGGGATGGGACTGGGGGATGAAAAGATCTTGCACCCCCCTCCCCCTCTTCCAAACCTCATTGGATATCGTAACGAAGGGGCCAACTCCTTATTCATCAATCGACAAGTTTGTTTTTTCAAAACGAGTACATAGTCGATCCAACGGTCTAATTCATTTGGATCAGCGACAATTAGGAGGGTCCTTGTTTTATGGGTTGCCTAGATGGATCACCAGATAGGCCCACTTGAAAAATATTCCAAATAGATGTTAGAATGTACTATTTGATGATGTTTATGTGAACTCGAGATCAACCACTCAGCTAGGTAGAACCCTTTTTTGCCTCTTCTTTGGTTTGTATTTTTTTTTTTTTGTTTTGGAGCCCAGCGAAGTAGGTTAGGACCTGAGAAGAGAGCCCGCACAAGCGAGAAGAAAACCTCGGCCCATAATTGAAAACTAGTGGCATAACTTCGATTCGAACCCTCAGTAGGCAGGTGAGAACTGCCGCCTCTTATCAGGGCGGGAAGTGGTTGTTCCCTTTGCCTCTTATTTGTTGGAAGATGTTAGAATATTAACCCTCTTTGCCTTTTTTCAGGGACCCGTCCATGCAATCCAGGATGATCCCCCCTTATGTGTGGTCAAAACGAGAGCTCCTGCATCCTGCTGTTCATAGTTGAATACTTTCCCTTATTTATTTAAAAACTAATTATTTCTATGGCTAACTTATGCATGTAAATGAACCACTGCTTATGAATATTCCATTTTACCTGCACCTCATATACTATATCCAAATAGGCCCGTGAGACTGTTTTGTCCCACGTGAATTTATTGTGAGCAATTTGGTTTTCATATAAGTCGACAAATATGATAAGTTCATGTGACAAGAGGATCCTGTGTTATGCAGATTTCTATTTCTTTTAAAGATAGAAATCTTGCATTCCTACAATTCAAATAGGAAATTCAAATATTCTCTATTGAAAGAATTTATTTTATTTATTTTATTTTTTTTCCAATTAGGAAAATGTGTCGCACCAACTAACCAGTGGTTGCACAGAAAAATCAAAAATAACTTTCCTCTTTATTTTGAAATCCTCTTATCTTGCAAAGGAACCCTAATTCATCAAGATAACTTTAGCCGCTTCCTTGGGATTTACACTAAGAGCCTAGTTCGGGTTACAAAGGAGCAACAAGACAGCACATACCAATTGAAAAGAAAAAGGTGGGAAGAAAATCACTCATATGCATGATTATTGGTCAATATACTAGGGTTGGACCTAGCTTAGGATAGACGGAAATGAACAAATATAATTCATGTAACTGCCTCTAACATAGTTTGGAACAAGACTTTGGTGAGGATGATGAAGATGATGATGCTAGGGTTGGACCTCGCTTTAAGTAGAATGGAATAGAGAAATTATTACACCCAACTTAGGATGCCTAGATATGGTGTCCACAGAAGGAACACACCATTGACTAAGCAGAAAAATGATTTTACACATAAAAAGTGTAGTACCAACTACAAATACAATAAGACAATATATGTTGTTCATTCTAGAAGTACTATCTGGGTATCATAGTACCCAACCATTAATAGGCTGAGATTAAAGTTCTCTAAGCCTGACTGGCCCAGAATATTCAGTAAGAGCCTAAGTAGTTCCCTCTGTCAATCATTATAAAACAAATTCCTCTTCCATAAAACTTTAATTCCAACCTAGAATAACTTCCCCATTTGCTGAAAGAAAGCCATGAGTCCTTCTCCACAAGCAATACAAGCTTCTCACCACTCCCCCTTTTGTTCATTAATGGAGACATGTCCTTCTCACGAGAGGTCCCTATCTTCGGACATCTAACACCACTCCTGGATGCCAGCTATTCTATTGGTGGAAGGAATTATTTTGACAACAGATTATGAGAAACAAAGATCAGTAGTTGGTGGAACCACCGATTAGTTGGAAGGTTAGAATGAGAGAGGTGGGGTTTGGAAAGGTATCAACCAATGTTTGATGGTGTTGGGGACTTTTAGTAGCCCCTCAAAACATTTGATTGGAAACCTAGAATAAAAACCCTTTGCTTCCAGTCTAAGTCCCACATTGTGGAGAGATTGATACATTTGGCCAATAGGGGTGGACTTATTGATGTCTTATTTCAACATGTCAGTTCCAAATCGAGAAAGCCTGAAGGAATTGAATCTTATCTTTTGATGTATGTATTGTGTTTTTTTAAGCCATTCCACTTTGGAAAAAAAAAATCTTATTTACCAAAAATTTAGAATGTAGTGTGTAGTATCACCCATTTAGATGTATATATAATTCATTTTAGAGCTCTTCGCATATACCCCCAAGATTTCTAAGATTTGTAAATAGGCCCTTATGATTTTAGTATTTGCATATAGGCTCTTATATTTTCATTTTAATACCTTTCGTATCCCCAAAATCAGTAGCCAGATTACCACTAAAAGTTTTTAGAGTTAAATGAAACATTTGCCTATCTCTTTATCCTTATATGCTTAAATTCAAAGGCTTCGATTCATTTTTCTCTAAAGCTTGTAACATTAATAATTACATTTTGTAGGAAAGAATAACCGTATGTAAATCTATTTTTATCAATAGAGGGCCTATTTCATTAAATCCAAATCAACCATAACGAAAATCAATGCATGTGCTTATAATTAATTACAATTGATCTAATCCATGCATGACCCACCGTTCAAAGTTTCAAAATACATAATTAGACTTCATGTGCATTAAAAAGTTAGGATACTATAATGGTATTTTGGTAAATAATATGTATACTCATTTTTGTTTAGTTGATATAAGGCCAAAATAAAAGCTTAACACAAATCCCATGGTCGTTACCCATTTTCATTAGAAATACTGATTTTGGAGAAATGAAAAGTATTGAAATGAAAAGGTAGGAGCTCATTTACAAATACTAAAAACACAGGGGCCTATTTACAAATTATAGAAACCTTAGGGGACATATACAAAAAAACTCTTCCTTGTTATCTTCGCTGTAAGGAATGGTTGGCCTTCGATTTTCATAAATTTGAACTCCCATAATCCCTGGATTTTTGAAATCTCACATGCATGTGTGGTTGCTAACGTTTTGTTTTGTTTTAACCGGACTTTTTTATTTTGTATCCCCATCCAAGGGGGCTAAGACCCAAGAGATAGCCTGCATACACATGAGAAAGCAACCCACTCAAGTAAAAAAGAAGCTTGCATACACAGGAAGAAAGCCCACACGAGTGGAAAAGAAGCCCGCACAAGTGGAAAGAGATAACGTTCAATGGTCAGATTGTTGGAATTCATGGTAAATGACAAATACTTAAGCAAAATTCAGATCATTCATTTCTGGTGCATTTGTGAATGTTTCAAAAGGCGTTTTCTTGGTAGAATTCCTAAACGCTCTTCTTGGGTGGAGGCTTTACAAATGCAAAAGAGATTGGAATTTTGAGAATTTTAAAGGTTATTTGACATTTTTTACGTCGTTGAAATTTGAAATTTTGAAAAAGATAAATGTACATTTTCAAATGCCAAGGGGATACACCTTCACATCATGTGTATGAATTCCTGACCTCACAAATTCTAATAACTTCCCAACATCGTTCAGAAATTTTGTGAAACAAATGGACCTTAGGTCCTGTTTGTTCATGTAATTGAATGCACAGGAATCATAAGGCTTCTGTTTTTAATATTAGTTAATAATTGAATTTTTAAAATATTATCAAATCATCTCCTACAAATGGAAAATGAATAAGGGGAAATGGAAAATAAATACCCAGTCACCGTCCAATAATCCAAGTCCTAGGAAAGTTAGGCTCCTGTTTACATTACTATCATTTACCTCTCAACTCTTTAATAATCCTATAATAGAGCTCATTGATCATGAATTCCTTTCTATTCAATTTATATCTATTCTTTGCAAACAAAAATGAAAAATATTCATGTGCATCCACTTTTTATAGAGTGAGAGACACTTACATAATTGGAAATATTTATATGCAAAGAATCAAAGCCATATAAGTGTCCCTCATCTTACAATGAAGGATGGATGAACATGAATGTCCCCAAACAAAAATATCCTTAGTCCAGCTGGCAAAAGATAGATGGTTTGACTGCAGATGT
Source organism: Umbellularia californica (assembly GCA_028538565.1). Classification (NCBI taxonomy): domain Eukaryota; kingdom Viridiplantae; phylum Streptophyta; class Magnoliopsida; order Laurales; family Lauraceae; genus Umbellularia; species Umbellularia californica. Next base: position 5,922,921 of record JAPQWN010000002.1, read on the forward strand.
ACTGAATTTGGTAAAGGATGCTGCAGTGAAGCTCAATGTAGCCATGCCGCAACACCACACCTTGATACAATCATGACAGCATTAATTGCAGGTATGAACTATGCCTTAATCTTGAGGAAAAGCTTGGCATTTTTCCAAGAAAAGGGAATGGGTGTGACATTCTTAGAAACTGAGCTATTTTGGATGAATTTTACGAGGAAATAGTACAGCATTCCTCTGTCTCATGTTAATGAATTCAAGCTTGTAAAGAAAGTATGATGGCCTTTAACTAGATGTGTGTCTTTCTCACTTTACTTTCACCTCTTTGATGAAAGAGGACTGATCCTGTGCTAAAGTCACCATGTGAACTCTCAAGCAGACAATTTACTGTTGACACATGTGGGCCCCAATGAATGAGTATCAGTTCAATGCTTACTCCTATCATATTAATATCTACCACTAAATTGATCACTATGTAAAAGCAATATGAACTATTCATGTAAATTCCTACTTTTATACACAAATTGATTCAGCTATGTAGATTATTAATCTGGATTATCAATGATCATGTTTTGAATCTCATTTTGAATTTGAATTTGAAATTTAAATTGGCATTGATTATAACATTATTTTAATTTTGAATTTGTAATTAATTGTAACATAAAGCTCCCCCATAATTATGGGATTTATTTTATATATACAGCAACATGCAGTGATGAAAAGTGTGAAAACAATTTCCTTCAAAACATTGTTACATATGAATAAAATGAGTTTTGGATGAAATATGTTGAGAGAGGGCCACTAGTTTGAACGGCTTGGTTCTAGCAAATGTGTGACCCACTCCAACCAAACTCACTTATGGTCATGAAAACTCCCATGGGCATATAATCATTTCTATTGATTAAAATTATTTTCTTCCAAATTCTAATCAATATCAGAGAGAAAATTAGATGAAAAATGCCCAATGAATAAATATCAGAGAGAGAGAGAGAGAGAGAGTTCTGTGGTCTAAGTGAGAGAAAAAGATATCTAATAAGAACCAGATGCCATTGGATGCCAAATAAATCAAGACATGGGATGGAATCTCATTTAACATGTCCCCACATCCCAATTTCAACAAATGTGAACTTTCACACATAGGATAAAGGTCCCCCACCTGATTTCTTTCAAAGTTCAGGCATGGACCCATATGAAGGATTGCAACAGAAAAGGCTTATATTCTCAAAATACACATCTTTGAGAAAATCTGAATTGATATAAATGGTTTTGAGATATCCTAAGATTTCTTTATCTACTAATAATTCCGATTTCTTAATATATGATATTTTCTGTTAATCATCACAAGTGAGAAATATTGTAATATCGTCTTGCTATTTTCATTTGTTTTCAGAATTACCCAAAATCACTATTTCTTAACTATATATCTCCTAGAAGTTTAAATATATGTTTCAACTTGTTTTTGTCATCAAATCATTTACGGTCTAGTCTCATAATAGTATTTTAGATATTCACAATACTATTTAAGATAAACATAGAATACTTTTTATGCTGTCACAAATTCCCTGGGATGAGATTTCTGACAATGACGTGAAGGAAGACTTTGGGTCTTAATCTATCAGCCATTCTCTCATTTTGTATGTTAAGCCCTGAAATATCTATTTGGATTTGAATGTAAATGTAGTTAGTGGAAAAAGTATATTGTTGTCATTAAAGTCTGGGTCCGCTACATGAATTCTAATTTTTATTTTTATTTATTTAAATTTTACGTTGGAATTGTGATAAAAGATTTATGCTGACTGACCTATTTTTTGTAACCTTTCTCTTTTATCGAGGCTAGAGATTGATAATTACAAAAGTTTTAGTCAGTGATATTGGAGGGTTAGTTCTGAAAAAGAGGGATGAATCGTGGTTCTGACCACTCGGCCAATTCCTTGGTGTGAGTGATGTAATATATAACAATGGAAAATGACAATATAAAATGGTCCAGTAAAGTTAGTGTAAAAATATGTCTTTTTTAATCTTTTTGGCATTCTACTGTAGATCCCACGAGCTGCTGTTTATTCTATAAATATGGGACCCATATTTTTACAATTGATGTGATGGCACTTGGCTGCATTTCCCTTTTAGTTTCTTCAAACTATTTTTGATCTTCACAAAGGCTTAAGATTCTCCTATTGAGATATTTTCAATGCATGGGCCATAGCCATAGGTTTGGTTGAGGAACAATATGATTTTAGACAAGGAATTAGTCATATCTAGCCATAAAATGAGCGTCTGGAGTCTTTTATTCCATCTTTTTTGTTTAGCATATGATTTTTTTTAATAGTTGTTATCGGCCTATTTGTTTGCGTTGAATATATAGAAATTCAGAGTGAAATGAGCTCCACTAAAGGATGATTTAAAAAATAAGGGGTGAAAGATATGAGTTGAGGGTGAAAGATGTAACTTGTGCCTAGATATATGAGGTGGAGATGTATACGATACCTTAACTTGTATTTAGATATTGAATTACTAGGATGATAACTTGGTAGTTATTCTCGTCTTCTCTTAATTTAATCTCCATTAAATGAGAGATCATGTGATGTTTTTGGATATTCCTCTTTGATTCTTCATTTTTAGCCACTAAAAGAAATACAATTTACCTATTCAATAACATGAATCTCATTCCCACTCTTAATTTCTCTTTAGTTGGATGATTTCCACAAATTTCACATTCAAAGTGACGTTTACCAAATTCTGTTTTAACTGAATGTTGAGTAATCTGGAAATAATGTTAGGCCTAGTACTCTATAAACCTTTTTCCTTTTTGGGTAAAAGAGCACTTAATGTTCCTTGACCTAGAAATAGTGATAACCAATCAGGTATAGTTCACGTTGGAATTTATTTTCCAGAGAAGCTTGCCTTTCGGCTAGTTTGTTTTATGTCTCATTAATGCTTGTCTCACATCAGCTAAAGCTCAAGTATCCAATAATACCCTTGCTTCCATGGTCCAGTCCTTGCTTCAATTTCTCACTTGCTAATTTTTATTTATTTATTTATTTATTCGAGAGGAACAACAACTTGCATCCCTTCTTGTATTTAGAGCATTGTTGGTATTCCAATCTAGGGGGTAGGGATGACCCAAGAAAGCCCAGATAAGTGCAAAGAGGAAACACATATGATGAAAAAGAGAGCCCACATAAGCGGAAAGAGGAAGCCCTTTAAGTAAGAAAGGATAGCCCATGCACGTGGAAGAGTGGCATACCTGAGATCAAACCTTGGGCAGCCTGATGACATGCGGGTTAGAAAAAAATGGAAAAAACCGCCATCTTGGTGTTTAGAGTTAGTCTTCGATTACGTAAAGCGAAGCAAAATGCAAGATTTGGACCTGATTTTATCTTGGAGGCATTTTTTTATGTTTAGGAATGCATGATATATAACCCCACGGGGTTGGCCGAGTGGTCAAGGCCACGGTTTCTTCCTTTTCCGGAATTAGAGGTCTTGGTATCGACCCCCGGTTCCCCCCTCTTTAGGAACCGAATGTTGAGTCCACTTGTGCTACCACTTAGGGGCCACAGGGGTTTTACCTGACTTCTCTCTGGGCCAGGAGGGAATAGTCCAGCCCAAAGGGTTGGGAACCCTCCGTTAGCCAAAAAAATAAAAAAAAACAAAAAAAAAAAAAGAAATGCATGATATATAACTCAAACGTTCCATTTCAACCATCTATTATTCTTTTTTTCTGAAAGAACCATCTATTATTGTTACTCACAACTAATTGGAAATTTACTACTATCCACACCAAATTTTACCAACAGAAAAAAAAAATCCACAATGGTTTAAAGAAAGTCCTATTGATGCAACTTTAGAGCACAGGCCTATCCTTGAAATGGAGTCAAATGGGCGGTCTGGATTCAAATTTGCTATGATTGAACCTGGGCCATGAAACGGGTCGAATTTTAGCTCAATTCATTGTTGGGATTTTTGGTCCTATGGTCCATTTCGGGTACAATAAATAAACAGGCTAGCTGTGGTCCTTATGTGCTCAAAGTCCTTGTAGGCGGCTCACCCGTCTTATGTAACAGAAAATTCTAAGGACTGACTGTTCATGACCAGCAAGCCCTCTGGCTGGACCCAGGTCCAAACATTGGCCCTAATAATCAAATAATTGGCGGCCGAAGAAGCTCTAGATTCTACTAGCCAGGCCCAGTTGAACTTCCACTAATAAGGGTTGGTCAAGGGCTAGGCCAGCTTGATCTCCTATCCGAGCCTGGCCCAAATTTGAATTGATTTGAGCTGTGCTTTTACACCCTTGGGCTAGATTTGGGTCTAATCTTGTGGCCTAATAATCAGACGAGCCATCCCTAGGCTATATATCATTGGAAACCCAGTCAAAACTGAAATATTAACACAAAACTACACACAATTTGTAAGTCCTAGGCCTGATTAAAGGGCATGGATTGATTTGCGCATAAATATTAAGCCTAATACCTAAAACGACTGGCTTGGACAGGATGCTTAGGCCTGTCCCAACCTTAGTTACAAAGGAGGACCTGGTACATGCAAGGTGATGCTGACATATGGTCCCCCACAATTAAACATGAACTGATTCACATGGTTTTCAATATGTGGACTGATGGAATGTACTTGGCTTTCATAAATGCCATGGATTGATGCTTATCCATTGGTGGATACATAGGTGAATATCCAACTCAACCAAAGCCCCAGATTATGGATAGGAAAAAGGAGGATATGGGATGGTTAGCTATCCCTGCCCTGGGTCCCTTTTAGTTTTTGGTCACCATCAGTGGCAAAATAGGTATTTGGGGAAGCATATTATAAAGCTGGGTCCAAGTGGAATTTCTATGTTCATATAGGCTGGCATTTACAACATGGGTTGTGTGGGAACTGAGATCCAACCTGAAAAACTGCTGAGGCCGGGTCAAGTTTATACCATCTGTAGCTTAATAGGTTTTTGGGGAAAACATAAAAATGTGTGTCCAAGAGGAAACTCTATGGTTATGGGCTGGCATTTAACAATGTGAGTTGTGATGAGATCCAACCTGAAAAATTGCTGAGCCCAGGCCATGTTTAGACCAATGATTTAGCGGTGGCAAAAGGGTCGGGTAGGGTCAACAGGTGTAGTCCACTTTTTGGATCCCAACCCATATCCACACCTGTGGTCTGTCAACCCAACCCTACTAACCCGCATAACCCTACAAATGGGTGGTTCAACCCAGTTAAATATAGCCCAGGCCCAAGTCCCTCATAACTTTGCACCTACCATTGGCTGCATACGGGTATGTCCAGAGCCAACTTAAGTGTACTTAAAATCCATAAACCAGATACATATAAAACAAGACGTACTCCATACTTGAGGAGATATACATACATAACAAAGAAAAGACCCTTTATGCCTGTATTCCATTCTAAAAGATCCAAAACCAGTTCATGAGAATACCTGCTATGGCCTACGAGCAGCAGTACCACCAACCCTCTAATCTCTCGAGTTAATAGTCTAAACATGACTCGAGTTGATTGTATATGCAGGTCACACGGATAACCCCAATCCGTCCCCCTTTTTTTTTTTCTTGCAGATTAGAAAATCTGACTTGCAATCGACCCGTATTTTATGTGGGTTGGGTTTGATTTGTCAAAAACATGTTAGGCTAGGGTCGGGTTAGTAGGTGAGGTCGAGTTTTGCCACCCCGTACCCCGTGTGTCAACGTCCAATTCTAATTAACTCTTAAGGCCAGTTAGACTTGGCTCAGACCTGATATCCATATCTACGTTGAGATCTGATTTAGATTTTCCAACTTCTATTAATCTGCATTGTAGTGTTGCAAAATATGATATTTCATTCTACTAATTGTAGTAAACTGTACCAACATGATTACAAACCAACCTTATACCAAAAAAAAAATTACAAACAAACCATATTACACTCCACACTATCATGATTAAATGTAAACCTTCAAATCCGACTACTACTTTTCTTGCACAGATAAAACTATTACCATATTTGCATGCATGCATGCAGTTTGTGCCAGTAACTAGATATTAGATGGGTAGATGGATGGATAGGAATGGGAGGATTCAGAGAGGAGCCATGGCAGCCATGGCAGGACCATAAGCGTAGAGGCTGGTTGGCAACCCGGACTCGGGTCCTGGGGCTGGAATTCCAGAGCTTCGGATCTCAGCCATCTCTCTTCTAGCATTTACTTCATGTGTTGCTTTGCATAGCGTGGGCAAGAATACACCTACAAAACAATATTATTTATCAATTCAAACTGAAGGCCCCTCATCAAAGTTGAAAGACTATGAAAGGATTGAGACCCAAAACATCAGCTATACATAGCTATAGTAGTATTTCATGTAAATCATTTATAAAACTATATAACATACAGAAATGATCTGATGCTGATGACCATATTGATGTAACTGTTGGAAATTATTTCATTTCATATTCTTTTCCAGAATTTGGGCCTTAAGTTTGGATGGCTGATTAATAGTGTTAGGGAAGTACACGCAGTTGATAAAGATTTTCACCTACAAACAGACCGCATGCCAATACCATATGCTGAAGTAGTCCATCTCATGGGGCACACTTGGGTGCATTTCTATCACTTGGATTAGGAGGCACGGTAACATCACTTGATAGATGAAGGTCAGGCAAAAAATCAATCTCATCTGAGCATCCTGGCCCTTGATTTAATAGCCTTAAAACTAAATTATTTTTTACGTGTTTTTTAGATTCAATACAGCGGTGAGTAGTGGTTTGAGAATCACTCTCTCCTAAGCATCCATTCGTCAAGAGTGTCATTTTAGAATTGTTTGGATGGTTAAGATCATCTGGAATTCCGATTTTGGGAAGATGGGAAATCCAGGATAGGTCATGCTTGATCAACGGTCAGGATTTAATGTGAAAGTAGTATACCTTCCCCAGCGGCAAGATTGAAGTAAAGATCGACGATGTTGGGGCAGCCCTGGTAGCATTGAGAAGAGCAAAGCTGTTGGGTGAAGTGCGAATCCAACAGAGCATCTGATGCGATTCCCAACGTGTTTCGATCCAGACCGCACGATTTGATGCATTGATCGGTCTCGATCCAGTCCTTCAAGTTCTCAGCTTCTATCTCGGATGACCGACACGTGTACTCCTCTTTCCCTCCTCTTCTCACGTGCTTCTCAAGCACGCATCGCGTGCCGGTCGAGGATACAGCGAATGCACAAGTGTTCTTGTCCAGGAGATCGCACGTGATACCACCTACCAAATGGTGAGAAAAGTCAACAATCGCATTTGAAAGTCAGTCAATAGGGTCAAACAAATGTCTGATAATGAATTCCAATTAGGAATTTTGCTAAAAAGAAGTAGCCCCTAAAGCATTGATTGGGTTTTATTTTAATCATCAATTCTGAAGCCTTAATTGATTTAAGCATATTAATTATTTGAAACCACCATTTGTGTTTTTGGGTCTGGACTTAGTCCCCACTAACAAGGTTTAGAAATATAGCTCTCCATTACATGGCAGCTTTTGTTGCGACCATTACTTAAGTCTTTTGAGGAATCATGGTCCCAATATAAAATGAAGAACTCCTTTAAAACACTGTATATGTGCATGCCTTACACCAGGTCTTCTTTGTATGGACAGCATTTTTTTAAGGCTAGATTACATCATGTTAGGTGTCGAAATTTTCTTTACTTCTCATTCTTCAAAATTACAGATCTGTGTTTTAATACCATCATGCTCAAGAACAAAGTGATGACAGTTCAATCACTGTCATTAGGTTAAGTGGTATTTTTTTCTTATTTATGTGAGAAACTATGATGTTGAAGGTATAGACCACACAAGTGGGAAGAGGAAGCCTACAAAGTGGGGAAGAGTAGCATCACAAGGCATTGATCTTTGGCCGGTTATTAAGCAGAGTTGCTAACCAACCGAGCAAATCTCTCACTACCGTAGGATTGCTTGTTGGACCAATTCTGTTCAAATGGAGTGCCTTGCTTGTACGTGATATTTTTAGCTAGTTACTTACTATAGGGTTTCGTCAGACACCCATTTGGTATTTTTTCTTATGTAGTCCTATCCTGGGCAGTTGATTTTCAGAAGATTTCAACAGGTTGACGCGGCAAAGAGTACTTGTTAATTAGGTAATATATAGACTTAGGTGTTAGTCATGGATGAGGAGTTTCACTAACAATTAAACTCCTGTGTTCTTTCGTTTATATGAATTTTATATACATAGGAACAAAGATTACTAGATACAAACTGAAAGTATATATATGTAAAGAGACGTGCTAAGACTTGGTGATAGTAAGGACATGTGATTAAGTTCTTTTACTAATATCAACATGATCTAATTAAGTTTTCCAGAACCAGCTAGCTAGGGGTTTTACAGTTTGTTGGGTATTTCTCATCCAACTGTCTAGGGTTCTTCATGTGAAAGTCTTGATGCTCATCATTCTCAAATTACAGGAACTCTCTCCCACTGTGAACAATCGATAGTGTGGCCCATCCAATGAATGGTAAGGTCTCGATCATGGGCCTCCCAAGACTAGGATTTATGTGTCTCTTGAACGTGAGCCAACCAGGCCCACCTAAATAAATGATTGTGACCTCTTCCTACACGTCTAAACTAAAACTGATGCTCATGTGCATCGTAACCTACCAAACAAACACTTGTTCTTTCCATAATTCCTGAAACAAAACTTACATCGTATATGTATCTCATGCTAGGTAACACAACATAAATTTCGTAACATGTAGAAAAGACATCAATAATTCAGTAAACCATGTAATTCTACAGAGAGACTTAACGTACCAAGCGTGCTATGCACGCAGAGAATGAGTGCAAGAGCCATGCATGTGATAACCTTGAAGCCACAGAAAGAAGCCATTTTTTACGCTCACTTCTTGTAAGTGACAAAGGAAAAGAGATGGGTATATTGAGGGTTTGGAGTCTCTTCTCAAGGGCTGGTAGTGTTGGGGTTGGAGTAGGAACTAAGAAGGCTATTTATAGAAGCAGAAGACGAATAATCGACCGAAAGCCAACTACAAACTGTAGTTTTGTAATGGCTCTCCCAGTTTCCAGAAAAAAAGTCGGCCCCCTTTTGTTGCCTTTGTGAGGAAGTTTCTTCATTGTTGAACTTTCAAACAAAGTGATCATTACCGTTCGATCACTGTCATTAGGTTAAGTTAGTTTTTTTTTTTCTTATAGGCTAACCTAGGTTTGTTATTGTCGATCCATTGATTTTTCTTTGTAGAAACATTGGGTTTAAGGTAGTTCAATCATTTTAACGGATAGTTAATTTCTTGTATCAGTTCGAAATGAAGTGGAGTGCTATGCCTAGACGTGATGTTTGTAGTTATTTACTTGGGTCTCGTTAGTCAAGTGATTGGCATGTTTTCTTATGCAGTCCCATCCTGGGTGGTAATTTTTCAGATGATTTCAACAAGATTGACTCGGCGAAGAGTAGGTGTTTGGTACTTTATAGACTTCAACATGCCAGCCATGTATGACGAGTTTCACTCGCAAATATAGTCCTCAGTTTTTTTTATTTATATTAATTTTATATATAGGAAAAAAGTTTTTTAGATAAGAATTGAAACTATATGTAAAGGGAGGTGGCAAGTTTGATCATAGTAACTAGTAAGGACATGTGATTAATTTTTTTTTTTTTTACTAATGTTTAGATTTAATTAAGTTTTCCAATTTAGATTAAAACCTTCATTATTCTTTATAAATAGCTATGTTATTCACCATATATATTGGGCTATCCTTTCCTTAGGAGATAACCTTTTGGACCCCACTTTGGAGGCATGCTAATCATTGTGATGTGGGAGATGGAAAGATGTCAATGAGACCTAATGGGGTGTAAAATACCAACCCAAATGCATCATCCTAATCCCTTGATCCGTAGCCCTTTAGTTTATCGGGTTTAAAAAGTGTAAGGGGTGAACACCCCCCACAGGGAGATAGGCGGGGCCCAGAGCCCGGGCCTATTGTATACACTTCAGGCGTCAGGGAGTAGCCCCTAGCCCTATTCATGCATTTGTCCCCAGCTGCTGTCAGCCAGGGGGCCTCCCCAGGACTCGAACCCGGAACCTCTTGTATAAGAGAATTCCGGGGAGGCTCCTGGTACCACTTGGGCTAGGGACAAATGCATGAATAGGGCTAGGGGCTACTCCCTGACGCCTGAAGTGTATACAATAGGCCCGGGGCTCTGGGCCCCGCCTATCTCCCTGTGGGGGGTGTTCACCCCTTACAAAAAGAATTATTATATTTTTTACTATTTGAATCAAAAGGTGAGTAAGAATTGGAATGTATCTCGATCGGTTGGTGCCCATTCGTATATATCTAAGAGGATTGGATTGATTAAGGAGGTCCCATGCTCCTAAAAATGTGACCTATATAATTTCCCTCGAAAAAGATATCCTCTAGTGAACTTATGAAACGTACTCTCCAAATTTTCATGGCACAAATTTGAATGCATGGATAGTGCGTTGAGCAAATATTTCCACAAAACAAACCATTCTAGCACTTGCTTTTAGAGCTTCAAAATTCAACAATGTAATAATTTCACATTTCTTTTTTACGTGTGGTTAAATCCAAGGAAATCCAAGGGATAATTACCGTACGTAAGTTGTTAAAGCTGACAGTAGCCTTAGAACAGACGAAAAATGTATATTTACCGCAAAACTTTTCGATCTATAGGATATCGCGATATCCTAGGGATGTAGGATATCCCACAATCACTTGAACAGTCCGTTTTTTTTTTTTTTCCCTTTACTGTGGGACCACCAAACCACCATCCAAACTGTTGGATAGCTGTATGAATGTAAGAACTAAAATCGCACCAAATTTGGACCGTTGATCTATCACGGTTATCGAGAAATTTGTAAAAAAAATGGCTTATAATTTGTTCTTATAATTCGCAAAAATGGCTTATAATTTATTCTTATGATATTAGTTCTTTTACTCATACAACTATCCAACGGTTTGGATAGTGGTTTGGTGGTCCCACAGTTAAGAAAAAAAATAAAAAAAAAGGCTGTTCAAGTCTTCCCGCTTTTGGTTGTGAGATATTGTACATCTCTAGTATCGAACAGTTATACGGTAAATATATATTTTCCGGCTTTTGGGCTATTATTAGCTTTAACACCTTCTTATAATGGTAATTATTCCTAATTCCAATCATCTACAATGCTCGAAGGATGACTACCAATTTATGGTGGTCGGCATGTGTGCAATTGATTGGACTGATGTCGGATGAGCTCATTGAATTGAAAACCAGGACTCTTACATTTCAAAGACGCACCCCACTTCCCTCTATCATTTCTTCCATGAGGCACCCCACTTCCATTTGATTTCTTCCATGACAGAAGTCCTCTTCCTGGGGCATGTGCAACACATGCAGCTACTTTTGTAATCCGACAACAGAGAAAAATGGCACATTTGACAAGAAACTTTGAGTAAACAGTGAAAAAACTCACTAAAAAATGGCCCATATCTTGCGCTGGTGTGACCTGCTGACATTTCAAACAGAAGTTTGCTACGAAATAGACAAGAACCGCCCAACATTTTCTTGATTTGAATTTGAATTTGAATTGACAATACTGGTATGCTAATTTCCGATTGATTTGGAGGGATGTAGGGAGAGAGAGAGAGAGAGAGAGAGAGAGAGAGAGAGAGAGCCACAACTTGGACTGTCGAGCATTGCTCCGCAATTGAAGGGAAGGAGGAGAACTAGTGACCGACTGATTGTGGGAGGTCGTTATTCTTTTAGCAGACGAAACGAAATTGGTTGCATGATGGTGGGTCATGTTCAGAAAGAGATTTCACACACGTAACGGCAATGGTATTCTAGTTTGAAAATGGACCCCGGGTTTCACGGAAAGCAACGCGCCAGTCCAAACTAAATGTATTTTATTATGTACGGGATGTTGGATGTACTTGAGATTTTTCTCAAATAAATAATAATTGCCCGACCGTTCGATGGACCAATTATGAGTGAACAATGTAACTAATACACTTGATTAATAGTGCATAAGATTGTAAATTGTGTTATTCATCTTTAGATGAATCTAAACCTAGTGCTAAAATTTTATGAGATAATTAGCGAAAGGTCCCTCATATAGAACTTGTACGGCCTCCAGTCCATCAACTTTTCCTCTAAGGCCTGTCGTCCATGCAGTTTTGACATATTTCGGTGAGAGGTCCATAAACGCGTCACCTCATAGGGAGAGGTCCATAGACACTCCACCTCATACATTTTCATGACTGATTTGCCTTTCAATTGATTAGGCATAAAATTTTAAAATTTTAAAATTTAGATATTCCATTCTCCATCTTCTTCTTCTTCAATCCGGACATGGACATTGACGGATTGGATCTCATAAATTGAGATCGAACTCTTTTTTTTTCAAAGAACAAGATTGGGGTTTTTCAGAGAAGTAGCATCGCCAAACGATGTTGCTTCCTTAGCCCATACGCCATTGCCGGAGAGGAAGAAGAAGACACCTGCAACCTTGCCCAAGTTTTGTCTCAGACTTTGTAGAATACGAAACGAAGAAGAAGACGATCTTCAGTGCCATCGCTAAATTTCCTGCGTCACCGTCGTTCTTGCTTGTCACCGGAGAAGGGGGATTGCCACCGGACGCCGCGCTATGTCATCCCCTGAATCGAGGAAGAAGGCGAACAGAATATGACTTTTGTGTTTCAGATTCTAGAACGAAGAAGAAGAAGAAAGTGGGCCTGGGCTCTGCAGCAGTTCCAGGTTGGTTCCAGGTCAGGTTTGACCTGACCCGTTCCAGAAGTCCATCCCCATTCCAGTCAAAGTTAAATTTATCTGAGTTTTGTATATTTTGTCAAATTTATTTGAGTTTTGGACAAAATCTATATTAGTTTTTGGCTATTTATCTGACTTCTGGAACAAATGTATCTGAATTCTAGACAAATTTATCTGAGTTCTGGGCAAATCTATCTAAGTTTCTAGCTATTTATCTGACTTCTGGAATAAATTTATTTGAATTTTAGACAAATTCATCTGAGTTGTAGACAAATCTATCCGAGTTTTTGGCTATTTATCTGATTTCTGGAACAAATCTATCTGAGTTATAAACAAATCTATTTGAGTTTTTGGCAAATTTATTTGAGTTTTTGAAAAATATAGGTGAGTTTCTGACAAATTTATCTCCATTTTAAAAAATTTTAACTGATTTTTTGAACAAACCTTTCTATGTTTTTGGCAAATTTGTTTGTATTTTCTTAGATCTATTTGTGTTTTTGAGTTTAATTTGTGTCTTTTGAAATTTATTTCTATTTTTTGAAATAAATTTAACTAAGTTTTTGACAAAAAAACTTGAGTTTTTTGCCATATTATTCACTAATTTAGAAAATTGGGTTATCTTAGTTTTGGCAAATGTATTTGCGTTTTTTTAAACTTATTTGCTTTATTTTATTTTATTTATGTCTTTTGAAATTTATTTATATTTTTTTGAAATTTCTTTGGATCTTTTGAAATTTATTCGGATATTTTGAAATTGATTTTCATCTTTTTAATTTATTTATATTTTATGAAATTTATTTGTGTCTCTTTAAATTTATCTGCGTTCTTTTGAAAATTACTTTTTTTTTTAAATTTATTGCTTTTTTTTAAATTTATTTGCGTTTTTTAGAATTTATTTGAAAATCTCATTAAGGAGATTCCATTAATCGTGGCTCATTAAGTGGTAGTTAACTATTATTAATAGGATATCCCACCAATCCTGAGATATGATTTAAAGAAATGGTAAATTAGACATATCAGGTATAAGAATGTGTTAGAGGACCTTTGGCGGTATGACTTTTTTTTGTGGACTGCTTGCAACAAAGTCATATTTTGAGGGACCTCTCGCCGAAGGCCCCAAATATTATGAGGACATCCCATTACATGCACAGTAAGAGTAATTCATTATGAATAATTTAAAATTTTAAGAATTTTTTGTATATACGCCCCTAAGATTTATATGATTTGTAAATAGGCTCCTGTGGTTTTAGTATTTGCATATAGGCCCCTACCATTTCATTATAATACATTTCATGTTCCCAAAATCAGTATTTCTAATGAAAATGAGTAATGAACATGGGATTTGTGTTGAACTTTTATAAAAGTGACAACTTTGCCCTTATATCAATTAAGCAAATATGAGCATATTATTATTTACCAAAATCCCATTTTGTATCCCAATTACCAACGGTCTCTCTCAATAACTTTTTACTACACATGAAACCTAATTATGTATTTTGAAATTTTCATCAATTTAATGGTGGGTCATGCATAGATTAGATCAATTGTAACTAATTATAAGCACATGCATTGAATGTCATTATAGTAGAATTGGATTTAATTAAATAGGCCCTCTATTGATATAAATAAATTTATATATGATTATTCTATCCTACTAAATGTAAGAATCAATGTTACAAGCTTTTGAGAAAAATAAATTCAAGCATTTGAATTTTAGCATATAAGGATAAAGAGATCGGCAAATGTGTCATTTCATGCTAAAAACTTTTGATAGTTGGTTGGCTACTGATTTTGGGGACACAAAAGGTATTAAAATGAAAAGATAGTGGCCTATTTGCAAATACTAAAACCATAGAAGCCTATTTACAAATCCTACAAACCTTAGGAGGGTATGTGCAAAAAGCTCAAAATTTAAGAAATAATCCTCACGGTACAGTTCTACTCCTCTTAACTCATGAGGATTTATTCTAGTTAAGAGACTCAAGAGGATACTGCTCAGGGCAGAAATTAGAAGACTGTACCCATCTATTTGGACCCAAATGTGAGTTTTTGGCACTATATGAAGGGGTCTTTTTTTTCCTCTCATAACTTTTAGCTGATTGCCAATTCATCCCATCCAACGATGGCACACCTAATGAACCAATTTGCATGAATTTGAAGGCAGTTCAAGTGTTCAACTACACTTCGATCGATCAATATGATCATTGATGACTTACTCGCCTGATTTTCAAGATTTCTAGTGATCCTGATCTCTCTTTGATGATTTCTCATATGCCCTCTTGATTTATTCAAACAGAAGCTTTGAGATCTATTTGTTTAGTGCATGGGGTCAGAGAAGTAGCTACAAACAACATATAATACATAAAGAAAAAGCATATGCTAGACGAATAGTACGTAACCCACAAGAGAAATCGATCGCAAATACGATACGAAAAATCTTCACTTTGTTTTGTAACAGAAAATTCTTCACTATTGAATGCCCATTTCCCTACTCTCAGTTGAATTTCTAAGAACGTGCAGTAATGGCGAGTTTAGAAATGAATATTAAAACATTAAAGTGCAAAGAATAGAAGGGGTTCCACAGGGCCGGCTCTATCATGTATCACGGAAAGCCCTTGCTTTAGGCCCCAAAAAAATATAGCCTAAAAAATGCAAAACATGAGGCCCTATAATAACAATGGGTATCTTTTCAAAAATGTAAATGATAATGACGATTGTGAATCTTCTCATGAACTCCTAAAACTTTTAATTAGTCCCTTTGACGGGAAGACTTCACTTTCTACTCATAAAATTCAACTAGGACCACACAAACAGGTCACAGACGACGATACATTAGAGAGGCCTTTGCAGGTTTCTACAAAACCCTACTTTATTTCACCTTTCAATTTTTCTCTCTTTCTTACTGAATTGATGATGGATTAGGATTCTTGGCATAGGTTTCTCCAAAACCAACCTTTATTTCTTGCCTCTCGTTTTTGTACAATATGTGGGCTGTACAATATGTGGAAACTGAACTCCCATTTTCTATTTATTTTGGTCCAGCCTCTTTACACAGGATAAAATCAACGCCAACTACTTGGACCATGATGCCAATAAAACATACCTCTTGGGTTCCACTACAGGCACCCATGTCTTTGGTGGATGGCTGGATATGAATGGTATATTATTGGTTACATCGTCGTTATCATTATCATTATCATTATCTTAGCCTTATTCATTAATTGACATTTGGCCATGCAAACCGTTCTATCATTAAAAAAAGCTAAAAAATTCATAGGTTCATTAATAGTCATTCACAACAACAGATTTGAGAAAAATCAACTGCAAAAGGTTATTACAGATGCATCTTTCTTGGAAACCCACAAATAACTACAAACCCACTTTGAGAAGCCAACTAATTGATCTAAGTCTTTCTGTATTAAGAAACTTGAAGGAAATAGAAGCCTCCCTCCTCTTCTTAAGATTGCAGATGCCAGATTCTTATGATGCCTCCTTGTAAATCCAAAACAAATGAAAAAACCCTCACAAACTTTATCCTTGGTCATGTTAGCTGCAGGGGATTAATTCTCTTACCATCATCGAGGCATGTGAAATGAAGAACTTGATCATTGCTTTGCCATTTCATGGTGCGAGTACTAGTAAAGAAGGCTTGTGTAAGATCCACGATCATTTATAAAAAAATAATAATAATAATTACCAAGCTTTTAATACAATTTTTGCTTTGGAAATTTAATATTGGAGAGTTATAAAGAAGGGTTACATTCTCAGCTACACATGACCGTTTGACAATTTAGTGTTAAAGTAAAAGTAATGTAAAGCATCAAATCAAAAGAGAATAAAATATAATAAGGTTATGATGACATTTTATTTTTAGTAGATTAATAAAGATTCTTTTTAACTTTCTTTTTTTTTTTTTTATAAAAAATGTGAGTTTCTTTGTCTTTTAGTAGAGAAATGATTTTAGTAGAGAAATGAGGTTGTTTTTGGATTTTTTTTTTTAAATTCTAATCTTTCTTAGACTTGCTTGAGTCTGATGCATGCGAATTATGAGAGGATAGTGTGATGGAACGGTCTTGTTATGGATATCACAAATCATCACAATCATTAATTTATGAGTTTAAAGTTTAACAATTTCTTACCTCACATGCTTAGGTAATTGAATCTAATAATAATTATAATTCAGATACTGCCATTTTATGGGTGATCAGTGAGTGAAAGAGGGTTGGGTTTCTAATGGGGCCCAACCATGTGGTGATAAAGATGTTACCTGCTTCTTAGCAGAAGTAGACCTTCTAAAGAATACGACTATGAATAGGTTTGTGTGGAAAAATAGGACGCACAAAGAAGGGCTGTAAGACTGAAATCATTGTCCATTTTTGGCATCCTTGAGCTGCAACTTGCAAGTCAAAAGTACAAAGTACCATCCGTAATAATAAATCTACAGTTCTCACTTTCCTACTTGTACCCTTTGACACGTTGCTCGCACATACTCTGTTTCTAATCAACTGATCACCAGACCACCAAGAATTACAGAAGATAAAATGAAGATCAATTCAACCAACACAATTCATATAATTTTCTCCTCTCTGTATTACACAAACAGCCATTCTTCGAGATTTAAGCAACAGTATGATAGAAATAACTTTAAAAATAAAACAACATGTAACATACATAGATGGCTCCATCTATTAATAAAAGACAACGAATGTTGTGCCGTATGAAATGATGAATTAGAATGGAGCCATTGCAGGAGCCATTAGAGGAGCCAGACCAAGGTGGTTGAGAGGTGAAACAGAGCCAGGTGCTGGTGCTACAATGCCAGAGCTTTTGATCTCAGCCATTTCTCGACGAGAGTTGCCGCCTTGTGCCTCACATAGCTTGGGAAGGAACACACCTTCACGTGATATCAAGCAAACAATCAGCAACTTTTATTAGATACTAACATCCCCAAGGAAGAAAGAATGAAAAAAGAAAACTCAGAAACATCTGTTCCTCTGTATTTGGTTGTATATTAATGTCAAATTAGAGTAAGGATGTTAATCAATGCCATTAAATTTGAGAGAATTTATCCAAGACTAAGCCCCCATTTCAATGAATAAAACTTTTGCATCAAGTTTAAAACAAAGTAGAAGACTCTATAGATTCCAGCTTTTAAATGTTCTGCTCTTGATTTATTCTGAGAAAAAACAATACATATAGCATAGCAGACTTCTACTTCATAAAATGTGAACATCATGAATATAAGACCGATGTGAATGACCACCATAGAAGAAAAGAAATTCACTTCAATCTGATTGTTAACCAAGAATACTAGCTGAATTTTAATAGAACAAATAGTGCTTTGCGTGTTTTTGTGGATAGAACTCCCTCTCACCCCGCACCGCCAAGGGATTGATCCCTGCAGGGCGGTGGGTTTAGATAGTCCCCCTTAGCTTTTAGGCCAAATAAGCACAAGATAAAAAGGATAATATTTTGCATGTGATCAATCCAACTGTATGGTCTTATTTCGATTAGAATGATTTTCTTTGTTGTATGAATACCCACTAAAAAAAAAAAAAAAGAATAACCAGTCAAATATTTCCATAAATGAGCTATAACCATAAGAGAGGGATTTTTGAAAGTGGAATTTAAAACATGTATAGTTTATATTGTTTTATACCTTCTCCAGCAGCAAGGTTGAAGTAGAGATCGACAATGTTGGGGCAGCCCTGGTAGCACTGAGAGGAGCACAACTTCTTTACAAACTGAGAATCCAACAGTGCATCAGATGAGATACCCAGCGTGTTCCGATCCAGACCGCACGATTCAATGCATTGGTCTGTCTCAATCCAGTCCTTCAATCTCTCGGCCTCAATCTCCGATGACCGACACGTGTACTCCTCCATTCCCCCTCTTCTCACACGCTTCTCAAGCACGCATCTCGTGCTCATCGACGACACCGCAAATGCACACGTGCTCTTGTCGAGGTTCTCACACGTGATACCACCTATACATACATAGTACCCCATACATAGTTAATCACACAGTTCAAATTCCTCGAAGCCTTGTTTGGCTGCATTAAAATACATAGAAATTGAATACATAGGATTGTTAAAAATAAAGATCGGAGGCGAATCTCCAAGCATCTTCTTTTGGAAACTCACCGTTTAACCATCCCTTGTATTCAAGGCCTTGTTTGGTTGCATTAAAATACATGGAAATTGAATACATAAGATTGTTAAAAATAAAGATCGAGGTGAATCTCCAAGCATCTTCTTTTGGAAACTCACCGTTTAACCATCCAGTGTATTCAATTCCTCTTTATTCTAAAAATCTAATGCAAACAAACAGACCCCTAATGAGCATATTATTATGTTTCAAAAGAAGAAAAACTGCAAGGTGTGTGGAGAAGAAGAAAACAATTCAATAAACGTACCAAGAACGGTCTGCACGCTGAGAACTAGAGCAAGAGCCACACATGTGATGGTTTTGAAGCCAAAGAAAGAAGACGCCATTGCCACCTTTTCCTTTCTAGTTGCAGGATACAGGTAAATTAAAGGAGATGAGTAGCAAAGCAGCTCTTCTTTGTAAGGGATGGATGGATGCATTTGGGTTTGAAGCAATGAGGTGTATTTATAACAAGAGAATGAGAGAAGTCAAATGAAAACGAGTAAAATACCATTCAGACGAAAATTCCAAGTCTTGACTCTTACGCAGAGATGTTAGTCTTTGGTGTGAACCCCCACCATACACGCTTTCTTAGGAGGTCTCATCAAACACAGCTTTCCCTGCACGTTCAAACCACTAATCAAATAAGCCAGTCCAATATCACTGTCGTTGAATCAAAGCCACGCTGTGTCATGTAATTCAATGCATAAGGTTTTTATCTCTATAAATGGTTAAAAATGAAAACGAAAGGGTGTTGTTTGTTTGTATTCATCTTCATTTTTAACCGCTCTATATATTCAATTATTATGTATTGTAACGTAAACAAACATGTCCAAGGTGAATATCCAAAATATGATCAACAAATAATCTCATATTTAAAATGAAAACTGAATCAAGGTGATATGGCAAATGAATACACGACAAGCACCCTACTAATTCAATACTTTTGCTAAATTAATGATTAGTAGTGTAGCTGATTAGCCTGATTTCACTTAAATAACCTAATTTATAAACTCATCTGGGAACATATAAGTCCTAATGTCTTCTGAGGGCCTTTTTGAATCAGAAGAGAAAGATCTTCTTGATGTGTGATTGAGGCGAGTTAACTCACCCAAGTTCCTAGTCAACTCACCAGGTCAACAAAACTCTGATATCAAATCCAATTCCAAAATTATGCAAGTTCTAGGGAGATCAGGTGGGGCTCATAGTCTCCTAAACATTTAAAATATCATCTAATTGTAAGAAATCTAATACGTTGGGCGCCATCATGGATGACTTTTCAAACACGTTCTTTCCAGAATGTCTTCCTAGGACCTGATGATTCTTCTTGATTTGAAAGACTTTGACTGGCTTCACAAACCTTACCGAAAAGAGTCTGGATCCCTTCCCCGGCTCCCTCATGCTTTTGGCTTGCGTAAAGCAGTGGAGCTCTACGGTGGGGCCTACAATTTGAAAATCCGAGACTAATATGGCGATTAACAAAATCTCATGCATTATCAATTATATACATTAAACACGTTATCAGTCGTGTACTCAATCTTACTACGAGACAAACTCCTAGGACACATTTATGTAAAGAAGTTGAGAAAAAGTAGGCCCAAAGTGTTTCCAATGGGTAGGGGAGTCAGGAGTGGGAAAATTTTCCACGCAAAGGTGGGGAATTTCACAAATTGGATTTTCCATGGACACCGACATTTTTGTAGGTAGGCAAAAATTCAGTTCCATGCACTTTTCCCTCTTTTGCAGGAATTCAATCCATATAGCAAAATAGTCATACCAAGGGTATTTCAGTGGGAATGGAAAGGTAGGGTTTGTTTATATTCTATGCATTCCTTTTTTGGTTTTCTTAGTAACCCAACTAAAGAGCTGGACCCAAGAGAGAGCATGCAGGCACATGGGAAGACAGCCCATACAAGGGAAAGAAAGCCCCCGCAAATAGAAAAAATGTGGCTTTTACCAGCAACCACTTACCTATAACAGTTCTTACGCTTAATTTCACTTTTATTTTATTTTATGATGAGTAACCTATGGACCCCTTGCGGGGGATCATTGGTAAAATCCCGAATAGACAACACCACCCACTAGCACGGCGTATCAGTTAACGCTCCAAACAGTTCGAAACGAGGACCTCCAGCTCATTATTGAACTTCCTATCCATACCAACAAGTCAATTGTGGGTAGAAAATCTCTATCTCTATGGAATCTTTTTTACACCAAGAGAAGAAATAAAGTCTGACATCCCAATAGCTTGCACTTCCTTAGAAGAGGAAATTCGCTCCTCAAACAAGCAAGGCCCAACCAAATGGGAAAAACTTGGGACAAAACGTTTACCGAATGGCGCAAGTTGTTGCGTAACTTGAGCCAGGTGACTATGACCCCCCTTCACTTTCTGCGAACTTCATTGCATGCTGCATGGCATCTTCTTCCATTGCACATCTGAATTTACGACCTTCGACTTTGTGAAAACTTCCTTTTGCAAAAACATGTATGTGAAGTGTGAACCACGAAACATTCAATTTCGTTTATGTGGGTCCTATATGTTGATGTCATATGTTCCACTGATCTAGGGCCGAAATGTCGGAAATCGATCACTGTGGCTGAAGGGGACTCATAATTTGATTTAGTTTCAAACACATTCAAATTTCCCATTTTGACTTTTATGTTTTTGGACAGTATGAGTTGGTATTTGTAGGGCCCCACTGTGCCAGGTTCTTTTGAACATGTTTGTGTCTTCCCAAGTGAGCCCCATTGGACAACCCAATTGGGCCCCACACATACCCTATACATAGTCCAACAGTTTTTATCAGCAGCCTTCAAGCACCCGCCAAATGGGTCTTGCCATATGTAACATCTCAAAATTCCAAGGTTGTAATTAGTCTAGGTAATTGCACCTTTAGCTAATTAAGCTTGTTTATAAGCTAAATAGGTCCGATTAATCATTAGGATCGCGCGTGCTAATTAAGTTGGATTGAGATCCGAGCCCGTTTAGATACAGTAGGGGTGTGTGTTGCCCTCTCTCTCTCACTCCTCACTTTCCACGTGAGTAACACCCCCCCCCCCCCCCCCCCCCCCCATTTCATTTTCCCTCTCTCTGCTCACGGTTCACATGAGTTCAAGCCCACCCATCTCACCATTTCTTTCTTTCTCTCTCTTACTTTCTTTCTATCCCCCCCCCCCCCCCCCCCCCCCCCCTTCCATTTCATTTTCCCTCTCTCCACTCACGGTTCACATGAGTTCAAGCCCACCCATCTCACCATTTCTTTCTCTCTCTCTTACTTTCTTTCTATCTCTCACTCCTCCCTGCCAATGAAAATTACCCCCACCCATTTCACCATCTCACATTTTCATTTCACTCTCTCCCTCCCTCTGTTTTCTTTATGATGGAAATGGATCCCTTATTTGGACCAATCGGGGGGTGCCACATGGGGTTGAGACGTCACATCCCATTTCTTAAAAAAATCACATCTCTTTAAAAAAAAATTCTCTTCCTATGTGACACCTCCCCTGTTTGGACCAAACGGGGGATCTGGATCCTTTCTTTATTTCATTCTCTCTTTTCCATCTCCTTGTTCCACGTGCATCAGGCCCCTCATCTCACCATTTCATGATCTCATCTCTCCCTCACCTCACTCCACTCATTGTTCACATGAACTAAATTCCACCCATCTCACCATGTCATCATCATATTCTCTCTCTCTCTCTCTCTCTCTCTCTCTCTCTCTCTCTCATTCTCTCCCATTCTTTCTCTCATTCTATCTTTCATTATGTCTTGTTCATTCTTCTTGTCAATGGACCACCATGACCCTACATCACCACCAAATAAGTGGGCCACCAATCTAGTGGGCCCCACAACCTCCCCATCTCAATTTCAATTTTTTTTTCTCTCTTTCTCAATCTTTTTCACCCACCTTGTTGGAAATGGATCTTAGAGGCAGCCGCATCACCTCCGATCTTGGCCACCAACATCTCCGCGTGGACCCCGCAAGATTCTCATCCCCAATTTCAAACTTCACTGTTTGGTAAGCCCCTCTTTTCCCTTAGGTTTGGGTTAATGCATTTTGAGTGTAGTAGTGTGTTAGATGGCTTAGAGCTTTCATTTCTTTTAGTTTATATTTTAATTTAGTTTTATTTTTGTTAATGCTTTTTTAGGTTTCGTTTGTTGGGCATTGAGCTAGGATTTGTGGATTTAGGCATTTTCAACCAAAGGCAAGTAGATATTTATATATATGCCTGGATATGTTTATCTCCCATTTGATTTGATGATTGATGATGATTTAGATGACCACATGCTCATTTGATACGTCATACGTTAGATGTTTGAAAACATGATAATGAGATCTATATGTTCAATGAAATGGTTTTTCAATTGGATGGCTAGATTGAATGGGATTATTGTTGGTTTGAATGGACTTGATGAGAGGGGGTATGGATGTATGTGGAAAAGGCAAAGCCCTATTCTCTTTGTTTGCAGTATTAGAATGGAAGGGCTAGGCCCTTCATATTGACTGATTATATGTTCCGGGATTTTGGAAAGGGATTCCCACTCATTTCACTTCAGTTCTGTAACTGTAGTGTATACGGTTGACCGGCCAAAGGGACCGGGTCGACCGACCACACACAATCAGGCTCCCTAGAGCTTGATGAAAAACACTGTGTACTCCATTTGTTTACAACTTCCGATCGACTGGACTGGGTTAGGTCGACCGGGTATTTTGTGTGGGATGTCGACCGGCGATGGGCTAGGTCGACCGAATCAACTGTGGCACCTTTTGGAAAGGGCCTTTTAGACCCTATCTTGGTTGGACTTAGGTGGGACTTCGGCTACCCTTTTTGGACTCATTTGCTATATGTAAAGATGTTTTGAGCCGACATTCTTCATGGTTATTCCGGTTGGATCGGGTTACAACCTATCTCAATCTTAAATGGTACGAGACAATGGGATACCTCCCTTTATAACTATGCACGAAGATTATCTGTTTGGGTATCACGAACCTTAATTCCCTTCGTTGACTGAGTATGGTTGTATGATGCCTCAGGTTTAATATTGTACCTAGGATTGGATTGTCTATCGCTTCTGATTCCAAATTGTACTGTCTGGTACTTGTCTACATGCTATGTTCATGTTCCTTAGCTTCGTTTGCTTTGTTTTGCTTTGGTATCACTTGATGAACGTAGATGATGAATTTAGGATTGCTTTTCATGTTCCGCTTGTTTTGACGATTGATGTATGTGTTGAGGTTTGGTGGCATTGATTATAAAAGCTTGATGAGGAGTACTTATGGTATTGACGTTTGAAGAAGCTTGCTTCATTAAGTTTTATTTGCATCTTCTGAAATTAATTTGCAACTTTTGAAATTTATTTGCATTTTTTGAATTTTCTTTGGATCTTTTGAAATTTATTTGAGTCTTTTGAAATTTATTTACATTTTTTGAAATTTATTTAGATCTTTTGAAATTTATTTGCATCTTTTTAAATCTATTTGCGTTATTTTGAAAGTTATTGATTTTTTTAAAATTTATTGCGTTTTTTGAATTTTATTTGCGTTATTTTGAAATTTATTTGAAAATCTCATCAATGGGATTCCATTAATCATGGCCAATTAAAGGATAGTTGATCATTATTAATAGGATATCCCGCCAATCATGTGATACGATTTAAAGAAATGGTAAATTAGACATTTTAGATTGTAGACTGTTTACCATAAAGTCATGCATTGAGGGACCTCCGACTATGGGTGTACAAAAAATCAGTCGATCCGTCAATCCGATCCGAAGGCCAACGGATTGGTGACGGATTGTAAATTGTATAATCCATTAGCAACAGATTGATGGCAGATTTCACCCTTAATCCGCGGATTCGATCCAATCCGATCCGTTGTCATTAAATATAAATAAATATATATAATAAGAAAAAAAAAATATAAGGGGTCAATATGTAACCTTATGAATAGAAGATGATAGGATAGGCATACAGCTCTCAACTCATGCCCCTTTAAATCAGTGGCTTCAGATTTTTTTTTTTTTTTTTTTGTATAGGGACGGATTAATCCGATCCGATCGGATCCTCCCCGGATCAGATCGGATCGGATTTTAACAGTCACAGATTGATGACGGATTCCAAATCCGTTAATCCGTAGGTAAAGGATTGGTGAAGGATTTGGCCCCAATCTGCACCAATCTGATTCGTGTACACCCCTACCTCC
The DNA here is from genome assembly GCA_028538565.1 of Umbellularia californica. NCBI lineage: Eukaryota > Viridiplantae > Streptophyta > Magnoliopsida > Laurales > Lauraceae > Umbellularia > Umbellularia californica. Next base: position 5,948,013 of record JAPQWN010000002.1, read on the forward strand.
AACCAAACACCCCAAGAAATAAAGTATGACATCCCAACTAGGGATGACAACGGGGCGGATCAGGGACGGAATTGGGGTTCCCCGCCCCGCCCCTATTTTACCCCGCTCAGCCCCTCGGGGTAATTGATATGCCCCGTCCCCGCCCCGCCATACCCCGATTGCCCCGCGACTACCCCGCCCTGCCCTTCAATTGTAAAAATTTTAAATGTGCAAGACTTGGAATTCGAACTTGGGTGGGGGAGTAACTAGAGGTTTACCTTACCACTAGACCAAACTTCATTTCTTATAATGTTTTACCTTATTTAAAATATATTAATATATTCTAGATTGTTACACACATATACATATATATACACACACACACACATACATATATATACACACATATACATATATACATACACATACACATACATATATATATATATATATATATACATATATATATAAACTTATTTAATGGCGGGGCGGGGTAACGGGGCGCGGCGGGGCGGGGAAAAGAGCAAACCCATCCCCGCCTCCGGGGCACAGTTTTATTCCCCGTCCCCTCCCTACCAAAGGATCGGGGCGGGGAAAACCCGCGCGGGGCGGAGCGGGCAAGCCGGGGCGGGGCAGAGCAAAATTGCCACCCCTAATCGCAACAGCTTGCACTTCCTTAGTATGACATCCCAACAGCTAGCACTTCCTTAGAATAGGAAATTTGCTCTTCCTTAAACAAGCAAGGCCCAACCAAATGGGAAAAACTTGGGACAAACGTTTACTGAATGGCGCAAGTTGTTGCATAACTTGAGCCAGGTGACTATGACCCCCATTCAGTTTCTGCGAACTTCATTGCAGGCTTCATGGTATCTTCTTCCATTGCACATCTGAATTTACGACTTTCGACTTAGTGAGAACTTCCTTTTGCAAAAACATGTATATATGTGAACCACGAAACATTCAATTTTGTTCATGTGGGTCCTATATGTTGATGTCATAAGTTCCACTGATCTAGGGCCGAAATGACGGAAATCGATCACTGTGGCTGAAGGGGACTCAGAATTTGATTTAGTTTCAAACACATTCAAGTTTCCAATTTTGACTTTTATTTATTTATTTACAGTATGAGTTGGTATTTGTAGGGCCCCACTGTACTATGATCTTTTGAACATGTTTGTGTCTTCCCAAGTGAGCCCCATGAGACAATCCAATTAGGCCCCACACATACCCTATACATAGTCCGCCAGTTTTTATCAGCAGCCTTCGAGCACCAGCCAAATGGGTTTTGCCATAGGGAACCAGCAGTGGTGGACCCAGGATTTTGATTTGGGTGGGGCGAAACTTTTGCTCGACTATGCTAACTTCTTTCACATGAACAATACTAGAAAAGAAAATTTATTTCATTTAAATAGAAACAAAACTTTTTTTCGTGCTCAAATTTCCTGCCCAATTGAAGAGTCTTCTCACTATCTCTCCTAAGTTCGGGTTATCATCAATTCATCACCATCAAATAAGCCTAAGATGGTATTTTCTTTAATCCTAGACAATGCCCTGAAACAGTGATTTGGGTGAGCACCCAATTACCCAATTCGGGTTCCCAAAGGGGTTGTATTTGGACTAAAGAATTTGGTTGCATGTACTTACTTACCTTAGCTATAAAAATAGTTCCCTATAGTTGGCCATTAGCTCATGGCGAAGAAGAAAAATCACCACTTAAATGTAATTCAAATTATCCATACATGAATTCTAAGAACCAATTTATGTATGAATTGAAGATTAAAGTGTGCCAAATGGTGATTTGTCATCTTGTAGATATACTCAAATTTGGTGATTTAGGACTTAGGTTTACATTAGGATTTGAAGATTAAGGGGTCAAATTTAGGTATAGAGTGATTAAAATTATGCTACATCGGAAAGAGGGGATTCCTATATTTAGGGTTATTTGGTGAGAGAGAGAGAGAGAGAGAGAGACTACGCACGGGAGGACTACCGTGAAGAGGATCTCACACTCTCAATATAAAGAAGATGTCAAAAGAGAAAGACGCGAAGATAATTCGGTCTTCTCGGTGAGAAGAAAATGTCAAAAGACATAAGTGTTTTTACCAAGTTTTTGTGACGTGGGGCAATCTTACAATTTAGACGTGGGGCGACTATTTATTAGTTAAAAATGGGACAGGTTCAAGCCCATCTAATTCTCTAACAGTTTCAAAATAGACCTGGGGCCACCGCCCCAGGTCATCTACATGTAGGTCCGTCCATGGGAACCAGATATTTCTAAACTACAGAGACAGGATTAGAGAGTAAACATAGGTTTACATCGAAGGCCAAACTACCATTGTTCTACTTTGTGTAACAACTAATAATGATATGACTTTATTTAAAAGTCTCGGTGCCAATGTCCAACTACCGATACTTTTTTTTTTTTTTTTTTTGATATCATAGGGTCCTAGCCCTTTGGGCCAGAATAATCCCTACGAGCTCAGGAGAGAAAGCTGGATAAAATTCTTTTATGGCCCCAATGTGGTAGTGCAGTTTCGAACCCACAACTTTCGAGTGCAAACCGTGGTCCTAGACCAATTGAATTATCCCTCGGGGTTGTCCAATTATCGTTACAGCGTGACCAAGTCACTTGTTAAACTCACCCGAGTCATGTGTGATTGAACCTAGTCAGGCTAACTCAGACCGAGTTGGAGGTGTCCCCGGCTCCCAGCCCCAATAGCCTAGTAGAATATTATTGACCCGGCCGAAGGAATGATCGTGCATGTTGCATGGACGATTGGACGTACAGTTGCGACGTAAATTCGCAGGAACTGGTCCGGTAAATTAATGATTACTTAAGAGTTAGCCAGATGGTTATTTTGTTTTTAATCATCGCAGTCATTTTGTAATATGTTGTTTTGTTCTCCAAAAGCACAGCAGCTTGTGGGCTGTTTTGTTTTATTAGGTTGATTCTAGAACCTGTCAAACTAGTTTACTTAACCCCTTGTATCCATAAAGAGGGTTGAGTTAGGTAAGTGATTACTTCACCCCTTGTAGCCAAAGAGGGTTGAGTTAGGTAAGTGACTCACCGCATGAATTAATCACTGATTCAAAATTAAAATAAGGCTTAGATGATGATGATTTTATACTATGCCATGTGAATCTACGCAATATGGTGATACTCTTTGGTGGGGCAACTTACTACAATTCAATTTAGTGACTCATTGTTAATTATTTATGATTGTTTTTTAAATAAAATATGAAAGAACTCTAAATTTGAAAATACAACAATAATTTTCAAAACATAATTTCTCAAAACTTTTATGGGGCAAATATAATACTGAAAAAAGGCATGTATTATGGGGTGTAGGTTTAGAGGGCTAGACCATGGTGATGCCCATCAATGGACCCGGTGTAACACTCATAACAGGCAAAATACATTGTTCCGCATTTCTCGACAGTGAGAGGCTTGTATTATGAGGTATGACTTAAGAGGTGGTTCTTAATGCTAAGACGTGTTTTTCAAGCGTTTCAAATGGGTGAAATGTTAAGAGACATATATTATGGGGCGTGGCAAAGAGTTGCAGTGCGACTTGCAACCCCTAACTAAATTTAAGGGACAAGTATTAGAGTCCTTTGATATACCATGCTAATGTGGCTAAAGGAAATGGGAAATTTGACTCTTTTTTTTTTCTTTGTTTCCTCTAAAACACATCCAGCTTTAAGATATAGAGAACTTTTTCCTTGTGCATTTCAAATGTTGTGTTTGATGCAGGAATTCAAAATTTCAAACCACTTGAAAAGGCATTTTGGGGAGGGGCAGCATTTGGAATTCTCAGAATACTCCCAAATAAGAATTCCCACAATTCTTCTAAACAAACAGGAACGAGTCGATTTTCCTCAGTTTTACTCAAATAGGAGTTAATCCCACCATTTTATTCTCCATGTGCTTCTATCTTTTGATGAGATGAAATCTTGTTAGCATAAAACTTGGAATCAACCCACCAAAGGGGAGAAACTTTATTTTTGGTGGTTCGGATTTCAAACTTTAAGATACATTGTAGATTTCCACCCCATCATTGCATTGAGTGAACACTGTGGATTTTCACCCCGTCATTGTAAAGGTTCTCTGCAGATTCTCATTTCCGCAATGCTTCTTCACATAAAACGCATATAAATTAAATAAATAAAAAAACTACGGTACTAAAAGTTTCAAGTTTGGTGTACCCGCTTTTCAGGAGCCAACTTTTCTGCAATGGTATGGAAAAATCGTTATCAATTGTAGAGTCGGACTTGATTATTCGATTATTCGCAAAACACAAAAGAAGTTTCCACGAAACAAGTTTTCCATATTGATGCATAAACTTGCCCTGCATTTCTACCGAAAAGGTAAAGAGAAGTTTGTTGCTTTTCTGCAATGAACAATTTTCACATTTGATTTAATTTAGCTGCTTTTGTATGATAAAAAATGAAAAAAAAAAAAAGAACAATAATTGAATATGCGGAATTTTTCCTCTGCCACAAATTTTTTCTCACCTTCCTATTTTAATGCTTTTCTGCGGAACCACAGAAGATGCAGATCTTTTTTATGCTTCCCCTCTAGGCTCAAGGAAAATCGATTGTGACCTTTCCCTGGGAAACGTGAAAGACTTCGATTTGGAGAAAAACTGCTAAATTTTCAACGGCACAAATGTGCACTACTGAAAAGTGAAAATGTAATGACTTGCGTGGGTACTAGCATGACTTGAGGGGACCATGAACCCTTCAATTTCTGCCAACTTCATTACATTCTTAAGGCACCTTCTTTGATTGCACACCTAAATTTACGGCTTTCGACTTAATGAGAGCATTCTTTTTTGCAGGAACATGCTTTTGACCCACGAGACATTCAAATTTCGTACATGTGGGTCCTATATGTTGATGTAATATGTTCCACTGATCCAGGCCTAAAATGGTGGAACTCATTGTGGCTGAAGGACACAGAATTCGATGAAGGATACTATCAAACACATTAAATTTTCCAATTTTGATTTTTTATCTTTGGGGGGATATTCAACTACATCCATCCCTCACCATTTGTGGCCACAATGGTGAGGGATGAATGCACTTGAATATTCTTCTTTTATCTTTTGGACAGTATGAGTTGGGATTTGTAGGATCCACACATACACTATCCATAGTCCCCTAGCTTTAATTTGTAGCCTTAATTGAGCTCCAACCAAATGGGCCTTGCCAGATTCAAGGGTATTGATCACAAGTAATGAGCCCCACACTTACATGATGAAGATGAGGGGTAAAATTTTTCTGCAGATGAAACAGAAATTCCTAGACTGGAAAGGTAGGATTAGAGTCGACGTAGTTGTATATGTGGGGACCCCAAATTGCCATGGAATAATTACTGTACAGAAGGTGTTAAAGCTGGCAATAACCCCATAACAGCCAAAAAATGTAGATTTACTGTAGAACTGTTCGATTTGTAGTTGCGATATCCAAAGTATTGATTACAAGCAATTATCCCCACATTCACATGATGAAGATGACGGGGTAAAATTTTTTAGCAGATGAATGAGAAATTTCTAGACTAGAAAGGTAGGATTAGAGTCGCCATAGTTGTATATGTGGGGATCCCAAATCGCCACGAGACAATTATCGTATGGAAGATGATAAAGCTAATAATAACCTCAGAACAGTAAAAAACTATATATTTAACGCAGAATTGTTCGACCTATAGCTGTAATATCCAGAATATTGATTACAAGTAATGATCCCCACACTCACATGATGTAGATGACGGGGTGAAAAGAAAATTACAGACCAAACAGAAATTCCTAGACTGGAAAAGTAGGATTAGAGTGGCCATAGTTGTACATGTGGGGCCGAAATCGCCATTATTTTACTTCGTAACCATCGATACTGATGTGACATGCCAATGTCTAATTACCAGTACGGCTTGACCCAGTCACATGTCCGAGTCAGGTGTGATTGAACCTAGTCACACTAACTCAGACCGAGTTGCAGGTGTCCCTCCCAACCCTAATATGATACAATTGACAGGATCCAAGGAAAGATTGTGCGTGTTGCATGCGTAGCTGCGAATTAAATTAGTCGGAATTGGACCAGTGAATGATTGCATTGAGTTAAAAGGACATTGTTTTTCAAGTATAGTCTTTTTTAATAAGATCATTAGTTACTTACAACTTACTAGTCATGTTGTAAGATGTTGTTCTCTAAAAGCAAAGCAGTGTGTGCCCATATTTTGTTTTTATTAGGCTGACTCTGGAACCTGTCAAATTAGATTACTTCTTCCTGGCAGTTACGGGCTGTTTTTGGGAGTTGATTTAGCTGACAGGGTGTCCACCCAAAAAGTATTTTTCATCTAAGTGGTCTCACAAGATCAGAGGGTTGACACGAGATTTTTTACCATCTTGATTAGGGAAGTAAATGGGTCTCAATTCTCTCATTACTTGGAGGTTTCAACCCGTTAAAAATTCAGTTTGGGTCTTTATTTAGGCCCCACTACATAAATGAGTCCGAATCTTGGTCCTTTTTTTGGACCCATGACCTAAACGGGTCTGAGCCCGGTTCCACATTGGTTCGGACCCGGGACCCAACACATTACCTCAATTTTCGAAAATCTCTCCTTAAGATTAGATTTTTTTTTTCCATACCATTCTCAACCTAGACTCTGACCTAAACCCGTTCCATATATGGTTCTGGATCTGGGTCCAACTCCACATTCTCCTTAACAGTTTCGAGTTTAGAACCAAGAAACTGGCCCCGAGACGGTTATGGGTCCGGGCCCACCGCGGACCCGAACCAACCTGTTTACATCCCTAATCTTGATGGTCTTGCAAGATCATGACCAAGATGATAAATGAAAAAAGAAATTCTGTCAACTAAAGTAGACTCTTAAAACTCTTGTGTGGTCAAAATCCCTAGAGGGTATAGGCATCCCAGAATTAGATTCTTTGTTACAAATATCATATGAGATTTGGTGATGCTCTTTGGTGGATTCACCTACTAAAATTCTTTCGGCTTTAATAAATGTCCTCCTCAAGTGATTTCCCAGTTGGTTGGGTACCCTATATTTCAACATTTGGATTAGAAAAATGAAAATAAATTTTTATATAGGGCTATTTTTTGAGATTCTTATGGGACTAAACACACGTTATGACTTTGTTTCAAATCTTACTGCTAATTTCTAACAACCAATAAGACTCGACCTAGTCACATGTCACGGTCAGACCCGCCCCAGTAATGTGTGATTGAACCTAGCCACACTAACTCAGACCGAGTTGCGGGTGTCCCGGCCTCCAGACCCCAATTCCACACAATTGACACAGTCCAAGGAAAGGTTATGCATGTTGCACAGGCAGCTGCAAAGTTGGCCGGAATTGGTCCAGTAAATGACTGCATAGAGTTGGCAAGATTGGCCATTAACACACTCATGGGTGAATGGTGTTGGCAGCTTGGTTTTTCATGCATAGGCCAACGAACCGATCTCTGGGTTCTCATAACCGCAGTCTAATGTAGCAAAAAGAAGAAGAAAAAAAGTTGGTGAGATTGCTTTTGCGTATAATCTTTTTTAATAGAATCATTAGTCCCTTAAGTCTTACAATGATATTGTAATCACGTCTTAAGGAATTGGTCCAATATTTGTTTTATTAGGTTCATTCCAGAACCCTGCAGCAGAGAGGAAAGGAAAAAGCAAACACACACTCAAAAGAATTTTATTTTTATTCCGTGGGAAAGAAACCAAGACCGGATTCATCTCATTTCAAAATTGGGCCAACATTGACTTGTCATAATTCAATTGGGCCATCATTGACTTCTCATTTTAATATATATATATCTAGCCAACTGGTCATACTGCTCGATCATACTTTGTTCCTAATTAACTGTTCACCAGATCACAAAGAATTAGGAGGGTAAAAAATCCATTCAAACAACACAATTCATCTTTATTAGTAGTAAAACATCTCTCTCTTATTATCGTTATAAACATGTAATATGGATAGTTCCATATAATCTTAGAAGACAGTAATTGTCGTTCCATAAGCAAAGGAGAAATTAGAGAGAAGCAGGAGCCATTGCAGGTGCAACATCGTGCCTCAGAGGCAAGACAGAGCCAGGTGCTGGTGCCACAATGCCAGAGCTTCTGATCTCAGCCATTTCTCGACGAGGGTTGCTTCCTTGTGCTTCACATATCTTAGGGAGGAACACGCCTTCATTTGAAATCAAGCAAACAAATGTCAATATTTTATTAGATACAAACATACCAATTGAAGAAAGAATCAAACCGAAGAACTGAATGAACATGTCTTCGTTTTCTTTTATTGTTTAGCTTGAATAGTTGACTATATAGTAGTTGGTCATTATGTAATGGCTATGTTTATGAAGTCCTATGCATTTGGTTGTGAATTAGAGTAAGGGCTTATTTCTTTTGCTAGAATTCCAATGTTCTGTCCTTGACCTACTACCACTTTTTAAAATGTAGATATTATACCTTCACCAGCAGCAAGGTTGAAGTAGAGATCGACAATGTTGGGACACCCCTGGTAGCATTCAGGAGAGCACAGCTTATTCAGAAACTGGGAATCCAACAATGAATCTGTAGAGATCCCAAGCGTGTTTCGATCCAGACCGCACGATTCGATGCACTGGTCGGTCTCGATCCAGTCCTTCAATCTCTGGGCCTCAATCTCCGATGACCCACACGTGTACTCTTCCATTCCCCCTCTTCTCACACGCTTTTCAAGCACACATCTGTTGCTCGTGGACGACACCGCAAATGCACACGTGCTCTTGTCGAGTTTCTCACACGTGATACCACCTGGGACACACATAACATCCATGGTCAATCAAAATTCAAATACATCTAGGGCCACTTTATTTGTCTTAGAATGCATGCTAAGAATTGAACGGTAAGAGCGGTTAAAAATGAAAATTCAAGGTGAATTTCAAAAAATAAATGTCGAACATCTTATTTCACTTTATATATTTTCAAAAATTCACCTTTGAACTTCATTTTTAACCGCCCTGTAAGGCATGTGTTTTTGTACAAACAGAAATGACCACAATAAAGTTTGGAAAGGAAGAAAATTTTACGAGTGCATGGAGAAGAAAACAATTTAAGGAAGAGTATGAGATTGTGTTTGTATGTACGTACCAAGAACAGTCTGCACGCAGAGAACTAGTGCTAGAGCAACACATGTGAAGGTTTTGAAGCCACGGAAGGAAGACGACATTGTGATGACCTTTTTCCTTCGTAGTTGCAGGACAAGTAAAGGAGATGAGTAGCAAAGAAAATCTTCTTCTGGGAGGGGTGGATGGCATTTGTGTTAGAAGCAGTGAGGGGTATTTATAACAAGAGAATTGAGAGAAGCCTATTGAAAGATGGATGTGTGAGAACGAGTAAAATCCCTTAATTCTTAAGACGAGCGAGTCTTCCATAATTACAGTGGTAACACAAGATACTCTTTCTTAGAAAGGTTCCTCAGCGGTTTTCCTTAACTTCCATACCAACTAAACTGACTTGGTCTAATCACTGTCAATATTAAAGGAATCTGCCAACCTCTAAAGCAATCATTTACTAGATCAATTCAAACCGATTTACTTTAGAGCTATCCATACAACATGCATGATCTTTTGTTGGACTATGTCCATGATATTAGAGATGTAAATGGGTCATTCATTCTCTGATTATTCAGAGGTTCCGAGCCATTAAAAATCAGGTCTAGGTTCTTATTACGGTTCCACCTTGGTTTTGACTCATGGATCTAGGACTCGACAGAATACCTTAACTTTTAAGAGTCCCTCGTACAACCAGATTTTTTTTTTCTATGTCATTCTCTAACGAGGCCCGGACCCGTCCCATGTATGGAACCAGCTCTAGTTTCCGTTCCAGTTTTATCTTCTCATTAGTGGGTTCGGGGTCTGGACCGAAACCAACTCGTTTACATCCTAAAATGATATGCAACTCGGTCTTGATTAGTGTGAATATGCTACACTGCTCGGGTAATTCTGGCATGTGACTTGGTCAAGTCGCATTGGTAGGTGGACATTGACATCAAGATTTGAAAAAAGTCTAGGTAGACATTGACATCAAGATTTAAACGAAGACATCATGGTGACTCTAAGCATAGGACAGGCTTGTGTATATGGTTTTTCTGGAAAAAACAAAGCGTGAAAAGTGAAAAATAGATTTCAAGTTACAATAAATCTGAAGGTGAAATGAGTTTTCCAAATTCGTGCTAGACAAGCGTGCTCTTAGGAATTTCTAGGCCCTGGACATTGTTTGATTCATCAATTGGGGCTCAATATTACTTGTGATAAAAAAAAGAAAAAGAAAAAGAAAAAGACCCTTGAATAGTGTATGTGTGGGCCACTTGGATAGGCGCATCAGCTCATGGGGCTCACTTGGGTCGATGCAAACACGTCCCATAAACCTGGCACCCAAGTGTTGGGCCCTACAAATCCCAACTCATACTTTCCAATTGCTAAATTGATAGTATTTGATGCTGTACTTAATCTAGTAAATTTTGAGTGTCCTTCATCCACAATGAGACCCATCATTTTAGCCCTTGATCACTGATATATATGACATCAACATAGAGCAAGGACCCACATGTACGAAAGTCGGACGTTTCATGAATGAGTCCGGACGGTGACGGAACAAGAAAATATACCTTGGGGGGCCAATAGAAAAATAGAAATTTCTTGAAAGGGCCAATGTAAGAAAGTTTTAAATTTTGATATAAAGCTTACGATATTTTTGCAATTTAAGGGGGGGCTATGGCCAATGCCAGCACCGCACCTGAGTCTGGGTCTGATGAGATAAAACCTCACGTGACCGTGATTGGACCTTTCACAATCTGCCATATCACCATGGACAGCTTGCCATGCATCCGAACGGAGCTGTTCATAATGAGGTACTCACGGTCACGTGCGTGGGCCACTCTGAGGATCCCAATTCTCCATGAATCACATGTCCCTGCAAAAGGGTGAACTATTCCAGGTGAAAGTCATATATTCTTCCTTTCAAATGAAGTAGGTCCCTTGATGTATGCAATGAAGTTCGCAGCAAATAGTGAATTGATTACTGTCATCTGAAGTCATGCCTGTACTCACGCGCTTCATTGCATTTTCATAAATCCAGTTGGTCAATAGTCTTCTAATCTCAAATAAGTCATCCAACACGGGTCCCAGCTCATTAGGTGGCTTAGAATTTAAAGGCAGTTTCAAATTTTTTGTGGGGACTATGGGACTCATTTGACTCTGCCCATGAAGAGTCATTGCAAAAGACCCGGGCCTTTCTAATGCTACTGGTTGAACAATAATTGTATCTAGAACAATAAGCCCCATGGCTACCAGCTGGTCATTGGGTTGGGTTTTGTCCATGGCCTACCCCGTGATTGACCCGTCGTTTAGAGGAAAAAAAAGAAGACTCAGTGGTCCTACTATTGTTGGACCTGATTCAGATATAATTGTTAATATTGCTATTTAGGACCACTAAGGACTTCATTAGGTCCAGTTAAATATAATTGTGTGTGTCTCAGTGATATGAAACATGAACTAATACATGGTAGATGAGGACAAGTTAGGTCGTTTAGTATAATTGTGTAGGTCTAAGTGAAATGGGTCATGGACCAAGATCAACTTGATGAGAATTTGAGGTTGCTCAGTTGCTTTGCAACCTCATTGTATCTCACCCAATTGTCACATATCTATCTCTAGGTATGCTGTATTTTCTTCACATGTGTGGGCTTCTTTTTCCTGTCTGTGGGACTCTTTTCCTGCATGTGCAGGTACTCTCATGGGTGCCAGCCCCCTTGGCTGAGGTAAAAAAGAAGACAAGCTAGATGGGGATAAATTAGGCCGTTGATTTTATTTAGTTGGTTTATGTACATGATATTGACCCATTAGTACAATTAGGTAAGGGTCTTGGCAGAGGTCTAAATTACAAGCTCTAGACCCGCTTTTGAGTGTAACTATTATTTGATTACTTATGATTTAGTTTCCTTTATCCAGTCTTATATGCGTTATAAAATCATATTATTATCCTCTTAAGGGAGGATATAGGCTCCACTAACTGTTGAAATTGACAGATATTAGTCAAAATTGAATGCAAAGCACTTCATTTAATATATATTAACTAGCTTGACCACCCTTTTACCAAAAAAAAAAAAAAAAAACTAGCTTGACCACCCGCACTTAAAATCAGGGTACGTATATGCATAAAAGATAAATAGAATCAAGTGTCCATAGCTATTTAAATTATGACAGACAAACTTGTTAACACTAATTATTTTTATTTTTTATGCATATTCGTGCCTAGACTTTAAGCACGAGTGGTCAAGCTGGTTTATAATAACGTGATAGAATTCTAATTATGATATATAATGCTTTTTAAAGAAAATTGAATTCATTGTAAAGATTCTTGTTCAAAATCTATTCTTGCTAATGGAATATTCTACAATGGATTTATAGTGCTTACTGTCCAATCACCAATGATTTGAAAATGGAAGAAAAAGAATTAATGGAGTAAAAACAAAGAATTTACCTTAAATCCAAGTGAGGAGAAGCTTCATTAATTAGGAAATTAATGGTGAGTTAGATGATGGAATATGTAACTACCGCTTTAGGTATCAAGTCAAAAAATAATAATAATAATAATAATAAATAAAAAGATATGATCAAGTTCCGGATAGTATAATAACGAGGCAAGATCATAGGGTTGGGAGATTTAGAAAGGTCCTATGAATGCATGATCACATGCATGTAGACCCATAAAGTCAAAATAATAATAATAATTTGACTTTTCAGGTTGTGGCCCTTACAATTAGTTAGTTGCTAATATTTTCAATCAAGATTTCATATGTCCCATCAAGATGAGTTTTAGTTGCTAATCTTGTTAACATTTAATGTGTCCCACTAAATATTGGTTGCAATCAATGTCGTCCCACTATTAGATATTGGTTGCAATCAATGTACGACCTAATGGATGCAATTTCTAGGGATCTTTATTAGATTCGTATTTTACCATGAGACTTTGGAGTCTTGTGTATTTAGAAATTCCGGATTGTACAGGTGATGAGACCAAATAAGATTTGCTTCCATATGAAGATGATATTAGATGAGGTAAAAAGAAAAAGAGTTTGGATCGTTCTGATCTCTGGACTCTTTATGTGAAAACTCTAGATCTCTGCTACTCTTTATCTAAAATATCTCTCTCTGGTCAAGATTTGGTCAAAATTAAAGTCAAGACTTTAGAAACACATGCCCAAAATATGGGCCAGGCTGGGCTGAGGCATATCCAGGCTTGGACCGCCTTTAGAAACACATGCTTAAGCCCGAACCGGGCCATAAAAGTCACGCCCGAGCCCTCCCATTTAGTTAACCGAGCCAGGCTGAATCAGGCTTTTGATCAATTTCGTGGGCTTTCTAACAAATCATTAGCCTGATTAAATTAAATGACATGAACTCCTTATACAGTCCGGGGTAGGGCTATGGGCTTTCTTTCACTTAATCTAAGCCCAGCCTAAAGAGGGCTGGGCCGGGCCAGCCCATGAACACCCCTAGTGAAAAGTGTGCTTTCGTCACTCCCTTGAAGAAAAATTCATTTCTTCTATTTGTCTAGAAAAAAACAGTTAATCTGAGAATTATTTCTCTCTTGTAAAGGAGATTTAAATGCAAAAGGTTAGGTTTTTATCATCTCATGTGTATTGTTTGGCAAAGCATTTGGTAGACTATTTGGCTACGTTAAGGGCGGATTGTGTGAATCCTTTTGTTTTCGGTTTTATGTATTTTAACTTTCTCTTCTTTGTTATATAATGTACTTTGATTTCCTATGGAAGGAATAAGAATACAAGATTCCTCTTGCTAGTGGAAATAGATATTCGCCCGATAGGGTGGTCAAACGGGCTGAGGCTGGAGGCACGGCCAGGCCCGGCCCGGCCAGTTAGGGAAAAACCCTGGCACGGCCTAGGCCGGGCCGTGCCGGGCTAGGCGGGCCTGCTCCTTTTTTGCCCTTTTTTTTCAGTATTAAAAAAAAAAAAAAAAAAAAAAGAATAGAACACAAAGAGTCAAAGACACGGTTAGTGTAAGAGAGAATCATTTGGATTTTAACTGACATTATCTAGTTATAGCCACCGTATTTTCAATAATAAGACAGTTAAAAATTAATGGATTTTCTTTACAGTAGCTATTGAATTATCAAATAAGTAAAAAAATTTAACATCACACAATCATGGAGAATGACAAAGATATTTAAGTGGTTCGGTCAAACTCGACCTACTCCACTGAGAAGAGAGAACCATTTGGATCTTAACTTCTTGAAAGTTTCTACATAGGATTACCTTCAAAACCTTACAAACTTCTTATAAAATAAAAATAAAAAAGAATGAAAAACTTATAAATTTAAAAATTACAATGAAGGAAAAAGTAAAAAGTCAGATGTGTAGTCCACTAATGTATTCTGCTGGATCATAGTCTTCCATTGATGTCAACTCTTGCTTCCTCTTATCTGCCAAATACCAGTCTCGTAGATAAACACAACACTCCACCATTTTTTCAGTCAGATTGGTTCTTTTGTCATCCACCACACGTCCACCTGCATTAAAAGCATGTTCTGATGCTACAGAAGACATTAGAATAGTCAATAGATCACGAGCCATGGCGGCCAACACCGGATAAACGCTTTCTTGTTGCTTCCACCAAGCTAAAAGGTTAAAACTAGATGCATCCTGCACCCGTATTACACCGACATCGAGATACGATGATAACTCTGTCATAATGTTACTTGAGCTTGAGCTGGATGCCATGCCCGTAGACATGGAAGAATACCACACATCCCACTCACCAACACCTGTTTGCTGGACTTCTGAATGGCCCATACTAAGCCCAGTTGTACCCATTTGCTCACAATAAAATTGAAAAAGTGCTTGTAAATTTGCCCTAATATTTGAAAAAACATTTAAATCTATATAATTCATATTTTAATTTATTCCATCAATAAAAAACTGTACACCACTTAATTTTAACCTAGGATCAAATACGGTAGCTAAAGAAAATGTCATTGGAGCCTCTTTCCAATATTTATTAAATTTTTCTTCCGTGTTTTTAATAGTGCTACTCAGTAAAAAATGATCTCTAAATCTACTGAATTGTAAAGTAATTTTAAAAAGCTTCATTAAAGCTTCATTAGATGTGGGATATTATATCCCGAAAAAAAAATAATGTTGAAGTATAAAAAGCTTCTAATAAATATCTTATTTGGGCAAATAACTCCCAATGTTCATCACTAATCATCAAATTTTGTGCATGAAAAGCACAAAATTAATTCAAAACAGTTTTTCGGTCAAGTGCCTTGTTTAACAAATCATACATAGAATTTCATCTATGTTCTACCTCCTATGCAATTTAATAGCTGATACGCCTTGCATCGCACATATTCCAGCATACAATTGTCTTCTCTGTGCAGAGGTGAAAATAAATCTAGCAATGTCTTTAATAGCATCTGTGTAACTTACAATATGCTTTAAACCAACTTTTGCAATAAGATTTAAGATGTGACATATACATCTATTTTGAAAGATAGAGCTATCTATCATAGTTGCAAGTAGCATCTGCATTCTCATTAATTCAATAGCCACTGTATTATTACTGGCATTATACCAGGAATTTCTGCAAGGTAATTTTTTATATTTGTTATCTTCCTGTTAGAGTCTAATAGCATCATTTCTGGTTGTATTTCTTGAAATACTGTGAAATTGTGGTTGACAATATTTCTGGACTCATTCTTCAAAAAATTCATTTTCAACAAAACAAAATGGTAATTCGGATAACACAATCATTTTAATAAGATTTTGTCTACAACTTTGTGCATTAAAAGAAAAAAGACTCAAACTACTACTACTACCACCACCACCAGTACTAGAAATTTGGGTCTGTGATCCAGGTCTCCTTGTCCCTGTATCCGTCGGCTTTTTTAAGGCTGGACATTTTTGCCTATGCCTTGCCAAATGGCAGGTGCCCATTTTTTATTGGGCACCAAAAATCTTACTACAAAATTTGCATTTTGCCTTTTCAACTGTTTTTCCATTTTCAATAACTTCAAACCTTATAAATATTTCCCAAACTGGTGAAGTTCTATTCCTCTTGGTTGGTTTACAGGAACTCTAAGGAAAGGGGGGTGGTAAATCACCTACTTCATCTTCTAATTCAATAAAATTTTCTTCTTCCCCTAAATTAACTGACGATGATTCTATGGAAAATCTTTTAGCTATATTTCAAAAAATAAAATTTAAAGTAATAACAGTAATAGGCTCTAATAGCCTTCTTTTGTGATAATTAACATAAGAAAGGGGAGAAAATGAGAGTTAATATAATATAATATAAACTTATATATATGGAATCTCAAATTTAAATAATATAAATACCTCTAAATTTTTGAAGGCCCCTTTAATCTTTTATCTTGATAACTTGATCTTTGGCCCTCAAAAAACTTCTTAGAGAGAGTGAAAGAGTTGAATGCTTTGAGAGAGAGCTAGAGAATGTATAAAGAGAATGAGAGAGTTGTGTAAATTGGTGAGGAATGAGAATGGGAGGGTTATGATATTTATAGACTTTGTAAAATAGAAAATGACACAAAATACCCCTTATATGATCGTTTTATAGCTGTTGGGGGGGTAAAATGGACTTTTTTTTCAAAAAAAAGTGTTATGGACGTTGGGCGGGCCTGGCGGGCTGGTGGGCCGATCCCAGCAGGCTTGGCGGGCTGCTACCTCCAACCCATGTGCCTGGCGGGCCCGGGCCAAACGGGCCAACGGGCACAGCCACCTTGGCCCAGCCTGGCCCGTGTCACGGGCAGTGCTGTTGACCGGGCCAGGCTGGGCCACCGGCCGTTGACTGACGGGCTGGAGCGGGCCGGGCCGGCCCATTTGACATCCCTATTCGCCCACAGACAAATCTTCTCATTCAACAAATAAGTCCAAGTCCGTAACTAGTTTACTTCTTCCCTTTTGTCATGGGAATTGAGTAGTGATGTAGATGAGATTTTGACTTCTCTAGGATTTAAATCATTAGGGTGATGGATGGGTGGGTATTCATTGCATCTTTGTTAAGATATGATATACAATTGATGTGTTCTGTGTCCGGGATACACAAAGAACTTGACAGTGGGCCCAACTTTTATTTAACTAAACATTGTTAAGAGCGGTTTTGAACTCACAAGATCATCACTAAATTTCATGTGATGTTCAAAATCAGAGCATCCAGACTCCATTCACTAGAAATCTGGATGCACAGCCCAGTGGTGAGGGCATCCTATCTCGCACCTTCCGTGGGCATGTCGATAGTTTCACAAAGTTTGTACCACTCACCCAACTAGCAGAAGAGAAAAAAAAAAAAAGGAAAGAAAATAATGACAATGATATGGCCCCTGTTCAGAAACTCATTTGAGTGGGGCCCAATTCCATTTGGCTCATAAACAACTGCAAGCTTCTTAATTGAGAGGACATCCAACTTACAATGTTTCAAACAGCTCCCAAGTTTATGGAAGCAAACACAAACTAAAACCAAACCACTTTGATTAGATTAATGAAAATGCATGAACAGGTGATCCTTGAATCCATAAGCCCTTGGACAGGAAGTGCTAAGAGATTGGAATTATAGATCTTGCTCTCTCTGAAACATTTCATGGGCTGCCTTTGGGCTCAACTAAACAAGCTCTGATTTGCAGCATAATCTTTTGAGCTAGGCAACCTCACCTAACCAAATTTTATGAATGTAAAAGGTTGGGCTTGGGCCTCAAATTTGTGATTGCAGCAGTTTGGGCTATGACTTCAAGTTCAACATAACAAACAAGCCAGGTTGGAACTTTCTAACCTTCAGCTAAAATCCAGCTATAGCTGTAAATTGGTCAATTTGGACAAACTGGAAAAGTACCTGAGACCATGTTTACACTGCACAATAAGTTGGCATGTCACAAGAAGCCTAAACTGTGACACAGAAAAATATGTGGCGAGCAATGGAACCCACCGGACTCATGAAATTTTGCATTTTGTATTGGCTGGATGTAAAGATATGATTATTAGAAGTTAGGACTTTTTTTTTTTTTTTAACCCATCCAAGGGGGCTGGGACCCAAGAGAAAGCCTACAAACACACGGGAAGGCAGCCCACTCAAGTGGGAAAGGAGCCCGTACAAGTGGGAAGAAAGCCCACACAACTGGGAAAGGAGCTGAACCTGCACAAGCAGGAAGAGGTGACGTACCCGGGGTTCGAACCCCGGGCAACCAGGCAAGAATGGACGCTCCGGTAAGGAGCTGTTCTTAGGACTATAGTGGGACAGGTAGGCCCCACCTAGGTGCTATAGTCTGTCCAGCAATTGTGAAAGTACTACTTGCCGGGAAATATTCACATATGAGCATATGCAAGTATACCAATTGGGAGGAGGGTACATTGAAAGGTCTCCTAATGGCCAGCTGGGATCCAAAAGATCAGCCCCACTAGATCTTCTGAGCCCTTGATTTAACAGCTTTAAACTTAGATGGTATCTTTATAATATATTTTCCTGAGAGTAATCCAAAGATGAGTGAAGATTTAGTACCCGTAAAATTAGATCTGATGCCAGATATATCATTGGATAAAAAGACTATAAACGGGGCTGCAACGATGAAAGGTGAGCCCAGATGGGCCCCACAGTATTGGACTGCACTTGCAAGGACTCGTAGGAGAACATTTTCCCTATTTGGAGATGAAAATCATTGTTACTAAATAGTTAATTTATCAAATCCTCCTTCTCACGCAATATCTATATATCCACTTCATTGAATAAAAGAATATTGAGTCCAAATCGGATAAGGTCCATTATAAGCTCTTAGGATATGCTTATTGATTTTCTTCCAAAAAGAAGAAAATATGCTTATTGGAGCCAACTTTTTTACTGGCTTTCATTCTAGCAAAATTGTACTTCAACAGGAGTGGCCCGAACTCAAGCTGGAGTGGAAAATGACATCCATATCGAGTGATTTAATTTTTTTCATAAGTTGTATTAACTAGCCTTAAGAATTTCTATCTATTGTTGAAACATGTAAGTCCACACTCACTTCAAACTGGTTACCAATTCACCCTTTTAACCCAACCAATTCCTCATTTTTTTTCGGAGTTCCGAAAGCAGACTACTCTCTCGAACACGTGAAGTCTCTGCCTCCTCTACGCACCCGGAAACTCGGTAAGTTAGGCTTTTATTTGAACAAGTGGCTCAGGAAGAGAGCGCGATTTCAAAACCGCAACCTCCTCTTCCTGAGCTGTGATCCCAGATAACTACTCTATCCCTAGGGGTTAACCCAACTCATTTCCAAGACCCAAACTTTAATAAAGATTGAAAGAATAAGTAAGAAAGGGGGGAAAAGGAAAAAAAGTAAAAAAAACACACTATAAAAGCTGAACAACTTGGAAGGTGATGGTGCAATCTAAATTAGTAAGACATTGAAAAACTTGTACTAAAAGAAGAAGCAATTTATTGTCATTTTATCCGTGTGAAACCAAGAGCTAATTGTGCCCAAGCTAAAAGACAGAAAAATTTCAACGCTTTTCCCTCAAGAAAGAGACAACAAAACAAGATATATAAATATATCCCGACAACCATAACATCCACACAATAATACCCACATGATTGTTAAATGCTTTTGCTTTTGAAGAGTACTTTGTCTTGAAAATGGTCCAGTACCTTGTGAAAGGGTTCGGTTTAAAACTTTTTTATAGTTTTGTGTATCCTTGTTGTTCTTAATTTTACCACTCTTAATCATCCATTTGTGTAGTCCACTAATTGAGGGATGAGAATCTTCCAATCTGTGATTATTTCTGAATTTATTGTCCATTGTGGGATTAGGACCATGAATTTAGTTGGAATTGGAAGATTATAGTCCACATTAAACATGATTGTAACTTGTAAGCACACTTTAGACTGGCCGGCATCAATCAAAACTCAACCCACTAAACTTGTAAAGTATAGGGTTGCAAGTTGTAACTCAACTGGGTCAGTGGATAATTGCGTGAAACTCACTTGACCTAGTTGAATTTGAGCCGCACTTAACTCATACTTAAATCAAGTCACACTCACACTTTCAATTTATATTTCATTGTCAAAATGCACCCAATTATTTAAACCTAACTTGAATTTGACTTACTCAATCCGCTAAATTTAGGTTCTGGTCAGATAGGATAGTCATTTTTGCTTTGAATGGGATCCAATTTGTGGTTTTGTGCCCCTAGGATAAGCCCTTAAAAAGGAAGCATGGCCTTGTATATCCATCAATCTTTTCCTCTTTATTTTTAAATTTTCATTTGTAGAGGTGGATAGTAACTTTCTGTCACATATCAGAAAACACTACTTTCTACCATAAATATATTGATTATTAGTGAACAACTCACATGGCTTTTGGAAGGAAGAACTGGTATAGACTTAATTATAAGCCTAATTTCCTTACCAAAATGGAATTTTCTAATTAAACCAGGACATGAAATTGTTCTAATTGTTGTATAATTCTTCTTTTCTAAACTCTAAACTGAGCCATCTGATCAGAGTTTTATATAAAAAATCACAAGGAGGCCCTAGATGCATGAAGCTGTGGTGAAGCTACTGAAGAAAAAGGAAATGCAAGTTACAACATGAAAGATTCTTCAAGTGCCCTAACATGGATCACTGTGTTAAGATGGTGGCTCTGATAATGACAAAGGCTAATGGAAAGTGTACAAATGACCAGCAAGAAGGGAAGAAGAATTCATGTCTTCCTTGATGATGTCCACCTCCGTCAGTTAATGAATAAATTTATGGTATTCAATTCAAATCGGTTTGGGACTTTGGATTCTTTCATCAATAAACATTAGAAACAGTAATAGTAGAAAAGATAAAAAGAGTGCTTCCTACACAATAAGCCATTGAAAATTTCTTGAGGACTGTATACACTGATAGTTTTTAAATTTCTTCAGCTAACCATTCATATCAAAACCTTGAGGTGTTAGTAGAGGCAGCAGAAACACTTTTTAATATTCTCCTTTGAGTGGAGCCCACTTTTCAACACTCCTCCTCTGATGGAACCCGGTCGGTGCACATTTGGCGGCACGCATTTTTTATTTTTTTGCGCTGAGTTGTTCCTCCTAAGATTCGAACCTGCAACTGATTGGTTCTGATACCATCTTAAATTTCTTTAGCTAACTATTCATACCAAAATCTCGAGGAGTTAATAGAGGCAGTGGAAATACCTTTTAATAATAGTGACTTATCAGATCATATTCCTGGCCCTCTTTCAATTCTTCCCTTTTTGACTCACCCACTAAATCCCCATTTGAATTGGAACATCCAACTATATATTAATTAGAATCATTGGCTACCATCAAGATCATTGTATGGACCATCCCACCTCCCTATCTCATCTTACAAATGAGATTGTTAAGGAGATTATTGCACTTGCAAATGATTGTTTTAATTATAAAAGTCTTCATTTAATTGAAATAGAATGCATGAAATAGCAACATGTAACAAACATCCAATTTGGACTTTATAAAGAAAGATTTGAGTATGCAGAATTAGATGTGAAATAACAAAAATTCACCAACAGCCAACCCCTACAAAACAAAGTAATATGAAGAGCATTGTAGCACTAAAGAAACTAATATACCTCAAACTTAATTCTTCATTCTCATTGTAGCACTAAAGAAACTAATATACCTCAAACTCATTTCTTCATTCTTTTTTGAGCCATGCCGCCTTTTTTGTTCTTTCAAAGCTCTTGTTCGAATCACTAGATAAGAACACTTTTCTCAACAGAGCCATAAAGAAGAGAGAAATTGAAAAATAATATTTTTAATAATCCTGGTTTCTTACCTTGTTCTTGTTTCATCCACCACATAGGACTGAGAAGGTAAAATTCATCCCATGTAAGAGATATCAATCATACACATGAGAGGGGAAGAAATCAAATCTTTATTCATACGTAAGAATACAAGAGAGCGTGATATAATATAACAGGAGAATGAGCAGGATTTGATCCCAATAGACAATAATTCAATAGGATGATGATGATGATGAAGGGAAAAAAAGAGAGAAGATGATATGAGATTTCACGAACATGTAACTAATAGAGCCAACAAAAGTGCACTTTTTTGAGGATCTTAATGTTTAAGAGGGAGAGAGTTGGACTGAGTAATGTTTCCCTTGGTCTCTCTAGAGCCTCTCTTTCTCACTACACAAAACAGAAATGATAAATTCAAAATTTGCACTCAAAATGTTCACAGAAGAAGTAGATGGCAAATTTTACAAGTTTTAGAACTCATGTACCCCATGTTCAGGGAAAAATTGAAAGAGCCACCAAACCTCTAATTGGAAAGAAGATCATTTTAGAGCCTTGTTAAAAAAGAGAACCAGCATGGCATGGAGCAAATTAAGTAATGGTAAAGAGTTTTTTATGTTCTTGAAAAACTGCCTTCATGGAAAAAATTAAGAGAGAGAGAGAGAGAGAGAGAGAGAGAGAGAGAGAGCATATGGCACCTTGAAAACTGTTGCATGACCTCCATGGAAAAAAACAATGAAGAAAAGAGCCACTGGTGGAGAGTTCCCAAGGGATAGCATGATCCAAAGCTACAACCCCGCATTCAAAAGCAGCAGAAACAAGCACTTTTCACTATTCTTCTTCTTTATTTTCTTTTTCTTTAGTCGATAGGATCAATGCGATCCCTTTGGAGTTCTCCACCTGCTACAAGCAATCAGCAAAATTCCATGTCTGGTATTCCAATGCCTTGAGAAGTAACGTTACTTATAGAACAAAGAGAGAGAGAGAGAGAATACGAAACGGCTATCCTAGCAACCTTGTTTTTCACACGCTGGCGGGGTGTGGGGGGTGTGAAGTTAGTTGGGTTGGTATGAGAAAGAGAGAATGAGAGCGCTGTTTCTCTCTTGGTTTGGTGTTGTTTGTTTCATGCTCTGTCATATGGACAGTATGTGATGTTACATGCACATGAACTCTGTCGTCATCCCACACGTTTCCCCCTATCTCATTTCATGACTATGGTGTCTGCAGGCACCAATTCCTTTACTAAATCAATAAGTGGGCCACCTTGGTTGCTTTCTGGACCATTTGATCCCACCACACCCACCAATATTAGGATGATACCCGGTAAAGATATTTGTCACAACCCTTCTCTAACAAGATTTTCTAGCCATGTAGAGTGAACTCATGAAATGAAAAATTGACAATTCTCCATTCATTCATTCATTCATTAGTAGTAGTAGCTATTGTTGTTATTAATATTATTATTATTTACAAGGGACTCAAACTCGCACACCGTCACTCTGGACCTCTTTCCTACATGTGCAAGTCTTTTCTCCTGCGTGTGCAGGTGTTCACTCCTTAGTCAGTCAGGTCTCTGAAGAGCAAATGGCGTTCTGGGGTTCACTCTCATGTCAATTGGGTCCTTCGGGTTTTCTTTTTTTCCTTGATTCGGGTTTTTTTTTTTTTTTTTGTACTTAGCCTTCTGTATCTTCTTTCTTTGTGTTTTTTTTTCTTTTTTTCTTGATTCGGGTTTGTTTTTGTACTTGGGCTGTTGTATATATGTATGCCCCACCCTGTGAGAGCTTCATACACATCACATGGCTACCAGACAGTAGTCCCACTTTCCCCCATTTCTGCCAGACAGTAGGTCTCAATAAATAAATCTTGATTTGAATTATGTCCAAATGATCATCCCGCGCCAGCACTTCATTCTCTTTTGGAATCCAATACAACTGATTCTAAATCAGGATGCGTTCGGTGCGGCTTTCCAATTTTGAATTATCATGTGATAAAAAATGGACTTGCAAAAATGGGCCAATTGTTACAGTAGGAAAACAAAAAGTAATCTAATACATATATACAAAAGGTTGCAATGAGGCACATCAAAGAAATTGAAATGTTCAGTGTGGCATGAATCCTAACTGTTATGCAGATAATTTCATATCCAAATCCAATTGGTTGGATTCACAAATATAATATATTGTTGGAAAGATCTTGATGAAGAAACCAAGTTGGTAATTTGAAGTTGTCTTCAAAATGATATTTTATAATTTAGATGGTTTGATTTCTGCTTTTCGATGGTAAAATTTGAATTTTCAAGTATTTTAGTCCAATTGAAATTATGTGTTGCTCGAGTCCAATTGAGATTATCTGTTTCAAACATCGCTTTCTACTCTTTAATAATTAATAAGACATACTCACTGGTCATTATACATTAAAATCATACAATCCATAAGTTTTCTTTTTAACATTTGTGAGATTTGTTATGTTACTACTTTATTGATGAACATTCTAGGATTCATTACTTTGGATTGATTATGATGTTTTTCTTCTTCCTTTTTTCCTGCCCACCTGGTGATGATTATGAAGTTGGGCCACTATACTAACTCACCAATGGTCTTCTACCAAAAAAAAAAAAAAATTTTAAGAACTTGTTTCTCAATGGGACATACACTAAGAAAATTCCTGGAAATATAGAGAATGGGAGATTCAATTTAAGTCCAAAGTATATCTTATATCTTATACGCTTATGAAGAGGTGAAAAGGTGAACCATCTTAAGTGGTGAAAAGGTGAACCATCTTATTGGGGTCATAGATTGGTCAGGGTCACAGGGAGGTTGTCAGGTCGACATTCAACAGTTGACCCAGCTGAAATGTACAAACTCTAGCCTATTATTAAGTAGGTCAAGCTATTATTCATTTGGTGGGCCACAGTGTTCCAAATTCGCTCACTAGTCAATATTCAACCCATCTAATTCACCATTTAGATCCAACAACCCCCACATTTTTTGTTTTTGAAATTCATGATTCTACTTTTTTTCGTATTAAATCCATCGAATGTGTATTAATTATGCACTTCTCTTCTATATGATATTATGAGATGCTTCTATTAAAAAATGGTTTTCTTTAAAAAAAAAAAAATCTTTCTGCAAAGGGACCTCGTATATTCCAGAGTTCAATATATAAGCTTTAATGGACTCAAAAGAAAAGAGTTCCTTATGAAAATACAGCAAAGGGCCTGTTTCTTTAGTAGAATTTATAAAATTCCTTAATTGAGAATTTGTAAATTCTCCAAAATTTATCCCCATCTCAATCTTCATTGAAGAACTTGTGGATGCTTGCAATTTTTAAAATTTTCAAAAGTCATTTGGGACTTTCTGTTGCTTGAATTTTAAAATTCTGTTGTATCCAGAAATTCCAAAGGGACAACCGGCAACAAGATGTCAAACTTTTCTGACATTATGAATTCCCATTGGGAATTCTACTAAAAGAAAAGAGGCCTTTTTTTACCAAAGAAAAACAAGAAGGAATGAATCTATCAAAGAGACATGAAATGGGCCCCACTAAACTAAAATTTTCCTTAGATGGGTCATTGTGCAAAAGAGATTTCTTGAGGGAGACCATATGTAAAAAAAAAAAAAAGTAAGATTTTCTAAATCTTGGGGGTGGCCAACCCCAGCACACCCTGGTCACAAAATTAATTTAATTCATTCACACCGTCACCATTGACTTCAATCATATTGGGCCGGTGGCCTCCATTTAAGTGCACTTCTAACCTCCATTTAAGGTCGGGCTGTGTACAGGCCCTTATGCCTACATTAGTAATCATATCTTTCTCCAATGATTAATAAATAGAATACCATCTTCCCCACCTAAAAAACACAATCTCTTGTTCTAGTTTTCCATGAAGTCTTCATTGATTTGATAGGGTATTGTCACAATACTATTGCAGACTAGGCACACAAACACAAACACAATCTCTCTATCTCAATGTGGGTTTACATAGCCTCCCTGTCTTTCTTTAGTAAATCATTTCAGTTCTTTCTATGGAACCCACCAGCCTTAGCTGAACTGAACCAAACTCAAACCCTATATCAAACGTCTTGGTTGATTTTGTTTGAAATTTCTGGATCAAGTTTGGGTTAACATTTTCTAACCCAGTTGATTCAATCAGGGTATGTTTAAATGGTTCTCATACATGTTTCCGACAGTGGTTCAATGAGGCCAGAAGTGACCCGGCTACCCTAAATTCCCATCCTCCTATCACATACTAAATAGAGTCAATATTCTCCTCAAGCTCTCAAATCAAACATTAAAAGCTAGTAAATGACAGTATTAACAAATGGGAACGGAACCCTCACTGATAACAACCCGACCAACACTCAGCCCTTCTTCTCTTGTTCCCTCCTTTTTTTTTCTTTTACTCCTTTTAAGTGGGACCCACTGAGTTTGAAGGTTGGAAGCTAAGAATTGGATGCCTGTTATAATTTCTCACACATTCATTGCATGTGTTTACTGTGTGCGTAGTTGTCAAACAAACAGGTGCCATACAAAAAACAAGGAGGTGGAACAATCTCTTATTACTGACGTAGACACCCTGCCGAACCATGTAAATTCCTTGTGTGATTTCTCTCGTGGGCTTCCTTGTTCAGTTGATCATCGATCATAGGTTTTCCACTTCCACGAGCACAACAGTTATGGTACCATGATTGTTCATTAGTACTTGGTATAGTTTTTCCAAAGCAACACCCAAGCAGTTTATCTTACAAACATGATAGAATTACATGCAGAAAGTCTAACTCCATTTCAAAGGTCATTGAGTAGAGTAACTCAGTGAGTCTGAACAATATGGTATCAGAGTATCAGCAATATCAGGAGACTGAGGTGGCCAAGGGTTAAACTCAGAGTTCCTAGAGTGATGAGAGTGCTGCAGTGATGAAACATTCCTATGGTTAGGACTGCATCTGAAAGAACTTAGTAATAAGGGAACTTAGGATTGTTGATTCTTATCTATTATTTAATTAGTTCACTCTCTGCTTGCATTTGTTTAGAGTTGTGTGTATGTTATTGGTTCTTTCTAATTATACATGGAATGTACGACTGAGGATTTAAAATTTTCAAATTTAAATGAACTGTAAGGCATAAATTTTAACTTGTTTACTTGTCTGTTGTTTCAGCTTGTTTGGGCATGTATACAAAAGATCACAGTCCCCAGATGCCATATTGAAGGTCATAAGCTCAAGAAATCCTAGAAAGGGAGAAAACAGCACAAACCTGAAATTTAGCAGCAAAGAAAGACACTGCTGAATTGCAGAATCAGAACAGTGACATAAAACAGAGTTGAGTGGAAACTAATAACTTACAAAGCCAACAATTATGATGATGAAACTTGTTATTTTCTGATTCATGTATATAGATAGAGTTTAAATTTGAGGAGACATTTTGCTTTCTATGTCTAGTATAGCCCGTTACAGGCGGTGAGTTCCTAGATATAGACAAAAGATACATCAAAACAATATATGAATAAAATATGTGAATAAGTAAAACATAAATATAGAATCTTATGATTGCTATTTTCATGTCTATGAGGTGGCGAGTTTCAGTAATGCAACCGCAACTAACTGTGATTTCCATGAGTTTTTCGTGAAGAATTATTTATAGTGATGAGAATAACAAACTTGAACCTTCTGAGGAAAAACAATAGGAACAAAAGGTTGATTTTGGAGAAGTTTTAAGGCCCAAATACAAGGGGTTTCTGTGCAAGTGTCGATGGTCTTCAGTTGATCTATCGACCCACTGATGAAGCTCAAATGCATCATAAAACCACATAACATAGATATGCAAATAACTGTTGTTGCCTGAACACACCCATGGTTGAGTGGTGTTGGTACCTTGGTATCACAAACATGCCTAAGGATCGATTCCCGGGTCTTCAAGTTTAGGTAGGCCAGGTATCACTCTTGAGTAGTTCATCAAATTCTTTGATGTCAAATCACAACACCAGTAACAGAGATCTGTTGGATGGCTGCATTACACAAAGCCAATGACAGAGAGATTTATTGGGCTTGGTAGTCCATTGTAAAAGGCCCAACAGGGTGCTTTAGATTAGGTCATGCACAATGTTTCACAGTTCAGTTGATGGTCCATGACTCTGACCCAATGAGAGGACTGCTAATTTTGTTAGGTTACTTGAGAACACTTGAGCTGGCCAATAATATAACCATTTGGGTTTTGGTACCATCCACCTTTCCCTTACTTTTTATTATTTATTTCTTTATTTATTTATATCTAAGATCATAATTCTGTAGAAGATTTTGAGACTCAGTTGTATTACAGAAAACTATGACCCAAAAAATCATACAATGGAAAAACAATAATTAGTGAATTTCTGAAATATTTCATTCACATATTCTAATTGACATTTTATTGTCATTCTGTGAATTTGAACTAACTGGAGAAGAGTTTGTTGGGTCTAAATAGGATGGGACATAGTCACGAACTTTGGTTAAGACGCTTGGGCTTTAGTTATAAGCCTGACCTTCGCCTTCAGGCCTTTAGTTAAATCATGGGTCCCACCAGGAGCAAGGTGGTCCACCAGTTATGTTGCCAGTTGAACCAAGAATTGTATACTTTTTGACTTTAGGATCACTCAAGTGAACTGCTCATCTTCTATCATTGAATATAGACAAGATTGTGAGTCTTTTTAACAGTATAATATTTCTTTTCTGATTATTATCAAATAATATTCAACAATATTTTCCTCTCTAAACATTATTTATTTCAGAAAGTTACAAAGAATCGAAGTGTACCCATAATGGTGGATTTTGACCATGCCTAGAGCTTCAGAAATCCAAAAGAGAATATCTTCTAGACTCGCCCAATCGGAGAAAATGGTGGGTCCAGTACAAAACATGATGGGATGTCTTCTGTTTTCTCTGTAGCTTTCCATTTTTCTTCCTCTGTTACTGCTTCAATTAAGAACCTAACTTCTTCATCTAGCAGCATCTTAAGTGAATTGCATTGCAATCTCTGCATGTTCCTTTTATGCCCATCATCTGATGTGGGAAGTTCCACACTGTGCAGAAGAGCGACACAAATTGAAAAGGCTTGTAAAGAGGATAATTGTGCATGAAAATTGATGCAGTATTCTCCATCGCCAACCAAAATTATGGACAATGTTGGCACCTTCTCTTTTGCTCCCTGTAGAAAATTTGACAGAACAAATATCCGTAAGAGAGATTTAGTAAGCAAGAACATAATCACACTAAATTGAGTTCATGAAGCCAGTGCTGGCATCTAAACTGCCCATGCACTACAGCCACACGTGCAAGACCCAAACTGTCCATCGCATGTGCCATGGCCAGAAAGTTCAACTGTCCAATAATCAGGATTTTTTCCCCGGTTCTAATAATCACAATTGCCACACATGTAATAAATAAATGTTTGAGAAATTCTCAAAGAATTCACATTGGACATTCAGGTGCGGTCCACCTGATGAAACAGATGCCCAATCATGACTTGGCTGTGACAGAAAGCTACTTCCACACAGTGGACAAGTGTGGCTGAACTTCTGAAGTCTCATACAACAGAATACAAGAGGTTCCTCCATTTAGACAATATGTATATTATAAGCTTCATCATCAGAGCCTTGTCACATGACCCTGAAGTCAGCTAAAACAGAACTACTCTAGAGCCCCACTTTTAGAAAACATCTATAATCTACAACAATTAGGTATATCATATATGTATATCAGATATTTATTATGTAAAATAGACTTAGATGACTAACCCAGAGTAATAACTAATAACTGTTGATCAAGAGAAGAAAGTACAACATATGACAAGGGCAGTCAATTCGGGATTGAAAAATGGAAAACAATCCAAGTATAAAGCAGACAAACACCATAATCAACAAAACCATTATTGTCTTAAAGATATGAACAAAACACAATTATCATCATAAAGAAATGAATTGATAATCAGTCAGAACAAAAGTCAAAATAAATAGTTGTCAATTCCGTTCCGTTCCGACTGAAATTGGCCAGAACATTCTAGAATTAGCCTTGGGCAGAACGGAACGGGCCCCTAAAACTTTTCAGTCCTAATTCCGGTCTGTTCCAGTCATTCTGGTCTCGATCCAATTCCACCCCATTCCAGCGGAGGTTTCATACTTCCATTCATATATAGTGAAAACTAGAAAATGGTCAATTGCCGAGTATAGTTTACTTTAAGTGATGTAAGTATGCATTTTTAGTATTAGTTTACCATTCAACTATTTTTTCAATTTTAGGTATTTTTTATATTAGTTTTTTCATTTTTCAATCGCATTTTTTTTTAAATGGAATACCAGAATTGACCGGAATGCGGAAATGTTCCAATATAGGGTCAAACCGGAAAGGCGACCGGAAAATAATTGAAAACTATGAAATAATCAAGGAAGATCTACCAGAGAGAAGTTGGAAAAGGAAAGAAAGAAAAGAAAATCTGATGAAAAGAAATTTGTGTTGAAAAGTTGCATCTGTTCCAAAACCTAGAAGCCAAACAAAAGTGACAACCTAACATCAGGCAGTACAGCATACCTGCATGAAAAGTTGAAATGGCTGTGGGTCATCCAAAAATGGATGATCTCCTGTATTTTCAACACTTGGGCTGCTGAAAACAGCGATTGGACAAGCCATGTCCCAGCCACCACAATCACATCCTCCACCAGATCTCCATCGATCCAGTAATGGGGATGGGCCTCCTCCTTCAGTATTTGGTAATCCATGCGTCCCACTTGGAGTTACCACCTTCACTTCCATGACACCTGGTCTGTTGCAGACATCATCGCTTCTCTGATTTATTTCAGAAGAAATGGAGACACCAAAATCCTCTCCCCCACTAACTTTATATCCACCCTCGTCCTTCAAGCTCTCCCTCTTCTCAGAAGGAACTTGAATCTCAATAGCCACAGTTTCGAGGTGGGGATGCAAATCCATGTGCTCCCAAGGGTGAGGAGACAGAGTATCAGAATTGTGATTGCCAGAAGCACGGTTTGCAGGTAGGCTGCATCCATCTGGGTTTGGGACAACATTTGACTCAACTTGGTCATTTATGGGTCTAATGGAGTTTGGGGAGCAACAAGGGCTTTCTTGGGCTGCAGCAAAGCCCCTTCTCATTGGTGCAAGATCATATGCAACAAATTCTGTTACTGTGGAGTTATGTAAAGATCCACCATTTCTCATTTCGGAGCACAAATAACAGGAAACCTGCATCTGGCCTACCATAGAGGATGGTCTGTGTCTGTCCTTTGAGCTATTACTCTTCTTTTTACCACTTAGAGAGTGGAAGGTATAGACCCAATTGAAAGCATTATCAGTTCTCCATATCTGAGCACCGAGAACATCTTCTAGGTCCGTCACTGAGAACTCAAAGAATGGCATGCCATGATTATGTTTCAATTTAAGAAAGCCATGTAGGTGAGCAGGTGAAGGAACTGTTACTTGCCTTGCTTCTTTCCTAATGGGTGACCCCTTGCACTCTGTCTTTGAGGTAGCTATAGAGAAGTCATGCAGTAAAGATCTTTGAGTTACTTTGTTTCTAGCTCTGCCAATTTCTCTGTCTGTAATGGAAAATGGACTCCTTTGAGGCAGGGACTTCATTACAGGATCTAATACCCATCTTCGCGAACTGACATAATCTTTGGGGTAGCATTCAAACCGATTGAATTCTGATTGACAATGCAAATCTGTCATACCCGCTTTTGCTGAAAAGGACTTCAAAGGTGTATGGATCATGTCTCTTTCTGAGTAATTATTGTCATTACTTTCAGGAGTTATTGCTTGACTGCATCTAAATTTCAGATCTTCCACCAAGCCTTGTTTTTCAGGCTCAGCAGCTTTTTCTTCACTCTGACATTCTGCGTCCTCCGCTTTGAGACAAATTTCCAAGAAGTCATTTGATGAGCATAATTTGTGGGCACTAGAGAGATCTTCATGAAGACAGGAGCGATCCTCGATTTCTCGAGGATTTAAAAATATGTAATTTGTCCCAACAGATGTTAAATTTAGATCAGCATTCAAAGACACCTGCGCTGATTTCTTCTGCTGGAAATGTTGTATGCTTTTGTTTGTGCTAGGCTGAGATAAGGCGTCAATAATCGAGAGGGTTAAAGAAATGTCACTGCTGCATGATGATGGTTCTTTTCTTGTTCCCTCAAGGACTCCAGCTTCTTTCAATTTTCTTACCGCATATGAGCTTTGATAGATAGTACCCCTCTTTTGCTCTGCATTGCCAGGTACTTGAGCAAGTTTGGATGGCATGCTTTCGCAGGTAGGTCTTGCAGAGTGACTAAGCGCTGAATCTCAATTCATCAGCTAGAATAGTTAAATGGTGGCTTCAGTTGGGTTTTCCCCTTTTATCTCTAGTCACATTTGGAACCAGGGTGATGTAAATTGTGTCACTTTCTGAAAGTTTTAATACTCTAAAGCTTCATCAGGCCCCAAAGATATATTGACCTGTGGGGGAATGAGGATAAAGAGATCAAGAACACTGCAAGATTTATCAGAGCACCTTCAACTGCTATAATGTATGTTATAATGTCATAAGATGCTATTTTAATTTATTAACGTTTTCTAAACATTTTATACCTCATTAATCATCATAATCTTCATATCATCATTCTATCAATCTGGGGTCGTTGGAAAGAGTTCTACTTCTCGAACTCTAAAATCTATGACATTAATCAGTTCAAAAAGTAGTTTATTCATGAACGGAGTGTTCAATGCAATCCATTTACTGCAGAGAGACACATAAACCGGTTCAATTTATTAAAAAATGATTAGGGAAAATGGATCCTTGTTAAACTGAAAGATGCAGGGCCCCAATGTGTATTTGTGGAAAAAGAAAAAGAAAAACAAAAGAAAGCGAGAAACTTGGTACCCATCCAGACCAAGAGCAAACATGGTAATGACCAGAACATTTCAAGTATGCTAATGCATGTTTATGTTATGATGTCATAAGGTGCAGTTAGGGGAAAAAATGTCTCTGTGACTAACATCGTTAACTATCACTATATATCTATCCACAAATTGAGTTCTTTATGCAATCCGTTATACAGGCAAACATACAGATGAGGTTGAATGGAAGAAAAAACATAATAGCCATCAGTGGAGTGAAGAATAAAGAAAAGAAAACATGAGAGACTACCTACCTGTAGGGGCCAAACACAAACATTGAGATGACTAGAAGACACAATCAATAAAAATACATACATTACAATATTTATGTTCTCCACTCTTGAAATTGAAATTAGCACAAGTCTGCAGTTGCTTGTTAAGTAGTGGATTCCAGTGAAACAAATTCGCTGAGTTGATTTCTCATATATCAGTAAGTTTGCATTACTAATTCATCTGATTTACGACTTATTTGACAACTATGCCTCAATCATCTCTAGGTTCTTCCGGAGATAGTTTCTTCATCATATCTAGTGAATGTAAGTTTCGAATGACGTTGGAGTTGAGTTAATAGATTTTCACATAACATGGATGATTTGGGATTTGCACTATATAAATCCTCTGTGCAAGATTCACAGAAAACCCGAGATATAGTTGGAAAAATGTTTGACATTAGGGCTAAGGACACAAATTTAATGGGCGCACATTACCCAGTATTCCAAGTTTCACAATTAGAACTTAGCTTGGAATTTTATTTAGGAAATAACAATAAAACCCTGCATAACCCTAACTAACTAGACTTGCAGAGATTTGATGGAAGTTTGAGCAGAACAAGAGAAAAAAAAAAAAAGACACAACTCAATTTCCAAATGTAATATAAGAACTGTTGGCAATTGGAAACAAAGTTGAAGCACTAGAGACAGTTACTACCTAATCTGAGGAAATTAGGGATTAACTTCATTGATTTTTATGAAGAACATCTAAAGGGAATGGCTAACTCTTGAAAAAAAAAATTATGCAAATCTTAAGGGGGGGAAAAGAACCAAGATTGAAGATCATGAATCTCTACCACCATTTTCAATACATGTCTCTTTATTGGATCCTTGATGGAGTTTAAAGTTGGCTTTCTAGAATTAAGAACTTCTGACAAAATGCAGAAAAAATAAGCACCTTCAAACATTTCCCTTAATTAAGAATTCTACAACAATATCTGCATGTCCTTCAATTAAAATTCAAAACTTTATTTTGCAATCTACTTCTCTGATTAAACAAAAAACACCCACAACAGAAAAAGCAACCCATTTCACATTTTAACAGAAAAAGATAACATTTTGATCATACAAACATGCGTTCCAATCCAAGGCAACATGAGAACAAAATAAACCATCCTACCCCCACCAGATCTAACATACAAGTGCAAAGAAGAAAGAAAGAGAAATGGCTATTCTCGCTATCAATCATCTCCGAAGTTAAAAGTATCAGAGACCCAGATTTTGCTTTGACATTCCAAGAAAAACCCACCTTCAAAACATGGATTTGAATCCAAAAATCCACTCCAAAACCAGCAAGAGAAGTGGAGGAGAAACCAGTCAAACAGAAGCTAGTAGAAGAGACAAGGAGAAGGAGGAGTACCAGTTGGGGTGATCGCGCATGCAAAGGCATTTGAAGTGAACCGGAGAAAAAGCTTATTCGCAGTACATCCAAAGAAGGAAAAGAAAAAGAGACAAAAGAGAACGGAGTGCAGCAAAGGAAAGGAAGGCTGTGAGGGAGTACCACTCTGTGTGGTCACGCAGGGTTTCAAAACAGAGACAGAGGCAGACGGCGTATGCTTGTGTAGATATCATCGTCATCATCATGTCCCCGATTCTAGAAAGGGACGTGGGCTCGCATTTTTTAAAGCACGCGCCAGAATGTGTGGGGCCCACCTTTGTTGGGTTGGGAAAAGGTATGGAGTGGGTCATGGGCAGACCCAATACCATCCTGACTTGGGCATGTGGTATAGTGAGTGTGAACCCCTATTTATAGACCTGAATCTGATTGAGGTACGAAACAGCACAACAAATTACAATTATGACCGCTCAAGAGTGAGGATGGATGTTGACCTCAATAATCCTTCCCTCAAGGGTACACCCGCCGCGACTCCTGATGCACAACTCGCAAAACGCGTATCCCGTAACTCGAACACCTAACCTACCAGTCTCTGATACCACTTGTAGGATCTTATACCCCATTGAGTTACCACTTATCCCAAAATCAATTGGTGATAAGAAACGGCACAACAATAGTTTTATGGTGAGGGCGAAGGCTCGACTTCAATTATGACCGCTCAGGAGCGATGATGGACGTTGACCTCAACAGAGCCAATGAGGGAGGGTGTGGGTTAGCCTAATGAGGTGTTAGATGATGAGGAAGGGATGAATGTGGTCATAAACTGGCCAAGTATTGTACAAAATTGGGCATGTGATATGATAAAGGGACACGCAAAATCGCATTTTGACCCAATTGGTAATCCACAATTTGGATTTAGTTCATAATTGGAGGGTCCAGAATTCATATCCAGAGCCTGCATCCAGATTCACTATTCACACCTGCATAGTGTAAAAGCAATCTCAGGCTTGACAATCTAAAGTTGGCTTGGGTGCTAAAGGTCTAAAAGTTATAGCAATGGTATCTTTGTCCTATGATCTATATTAAGCCCACAAGTGTCAAATTGACATGGTTGTCACTTGTTAAAGTGATGGATGTATGTAAAGATTTGGATTCTTTTTAAACCAGTCACATTAAAAATAGAAATAAAAAAAAGCTTCTTTCTTCACATGGAAGTTATTTCTCTCTTGAAAGTTCTTATTGTAACACATAATCATAAAAAAATTAAAAATTTCATAATGCACATTTTACATTACTAATACTTTAAATTAATTTTTGATTGATCATAGACATGGGCGCAATCTATGGGATAAAAAATGAAAAAATTGGGTTAAGGTTAAGGTCCAAACTCCAATAACAATCTCTTTTATTTTTCTACTTTTTGGGAAGATTTTCATCAGGGCATTGGGCAGTGGAGTTATGCTGCAGCTATTTAAGTTTTTGATGCTTTTATAATAATTAGGCTGTGATTATGAGGCACCTCATGGGAAAGACAAATGATAACATCCTCTTGTACACCATCTTAAACTATAATCCTTTGGGCCCTTTAGTAACCCTTGTCATATAAAGTGGTGAATATGGGTCCCTTTGTAATATAGAAATGTGTCTATGGGCCAGGTGATCAATGCATGTTCACTTTGGACTTATCCAATGGATGCATAAATCCATAATACTAGGCCAGCCCTGGCCCACCTCGAGTGTTAGAGTTCAACTCCAACACTTTGGCTCAAACGGTCTCGCCAGATTATGAAGAGAGAGGGAGAAATGAGGCTTTCTTGGGTGAATCGGGATTCTATGAAGATTTTCTCATGGTGATCTTGAGTGGAACAATAAAGGTCCTTCATGTCATTGTGGGAATGCTTGCTTTAATGCAGGAACCACTGTCCACGTGCATGGCAGGCATCCCCACGATGACGTGGCAAACCCTAATTGGTTTCCTCATTATCACCTTGGGGAAAACCCTCACACGATCCGAACTCTTCTTGGGTGGGGTTGTGATTAAGTAAGAATATCTTTGGATCTTTCTCCACTCTACTTGAGCCCAGTCCAAACACTAAACCCGGGTGTGCATTTTCATTCTTGGGCCTGTTATTTTACTTGAATTCCTGACTAGAATTTTAGTGGTTGGGGTTTTTAAGACATGATATGACATCATGTCCCCTTGGCATTTCCAAATCCCTTGTTTCTTGACAAGAATTTATGAATTCTGGCACATGATAAGTTCCAATTAATCTTTAGGAATTCAGGAATTCCACCTTCTTTACATTTTAGTGGAATTTCAAAATGCTCATGTCCTTAAGAGGATTTAAAATTTTAATAACTCCCTAAATAAAATTTCCTAAAATTCTAGTAAATGAACAGGCCCTTAGGCTCAACCTGCAATCCAAAATTCAAGATACAAGTCCGGGATCAAAGCAGGCTAGCCCGGGCGCCCGGCTCATGAGCAAATAGAAATAGGCAAAGGTCATTGCCATGCATCATCTCTTGCAATAGGACTATGAATTCAAATGGAACCGAAGAGCAGGAGTCCTTTATAAAAAGGCCGCAGTCGGCGGACCCTTCGAAGATTCCCGACATGGATTACGTATACGGAAATCTATTTGTTCAGAGCTGGCACCGGCACTATCTTTCTGTCCGGGCGTTTGTGTATGATTCAAGCGACTGCAATTTCAACCAAAATCTCCCCCCTTCCAATATCATCATGACATCATACATTCCCTCATGCCTTGATTGGTTATTTGGTAACTTTACTATTAAAGTAAAGTGAGGTGGAGGGTCAAGGAGGACAAATAAAAAAAGTGATAAATCTTATACCTCTCCACCGGGGGGTTATATTTTTTATAATTGGGTCCCACTGTGGGGATTCACTTATTTTGTTAGAGTCCCTTTTAAGCATTCCAAATAAAAAAAAAGTTATAAATCTTATACTTCTCCATGAGGGGTTATATTTTTTATAATTGGGTCCCACTATGGAGATTCACTTATTTTGTTAGAGTCCCTTTAAGCCTTATTTGGTTGTACCCTTGTTAGAAGGTGGTAAATAATTATAGAAGTGAATGGAATAAAGATATTAATACACATGCACTAGAGTTTCTACTTGATATGGATTGTGAGATTGAATATTCCAATTATATTTTCTGCACTATTCTTAGTCCAAATTTGGTAATTAAAGTTGTTTGTATTCTTTATTGGTGTAATTATAGGACAACATTTAGTTACATATCTAAATCTTCGTATGTTTTGCGAAGATTGTAAGAAGAAAAATCCATATTTTTTTATTTTTTACACTTTTGTGGGCTCCAATTTATGATCCATGCTATTCTATTTTCTCATAGCAATGGTAAACATCAAGTCATTTAGTTTTTTATAATGATTCTTCATAGATTTCAAGAAATATGTGAAAATCATGCACATCTAAATACATATAAAACTTTGAGATGCGCTCGTTTACTATGTGAAAATGTTGCTACCAAACAAGCATGATAATATGTTTTACATATTTAACAGATGTATATGAAAAGGTTACGTGTGAACCCTTTAAATACGTAAAATTCATTTTCATGTTTCATGTGTAAGTGGCAAATGATCCGTAAGTCTATCAAAATCACAATTAGACTTGGTTGTACATTATGAATCTCTTTGATCTTCACAATCAGTCGGGTAAGTCGATATTTATATTGATGTAGTGTGATTTCAAACTCAGGAGGAGATCAAAAACTTGATTTCTGTGGATCACAAATTGTGAAGTTGGACAAGTTAAATGAGTAAGCATGTGTTTGATTTCCACCTTGCTCAAGTTACTCATGAAGTGACCCTCCAAGTCGAGTTGAATCTTATGAGTTTCTAAATTGTGATGGACACCACAATAATTCATCACGATTATCTAAAAATTGAAGTGACCCAAATAAATCAACTCTAATGGCATTGATTCAAGCAAGTCAAGTGGAGTGAGATTGTTTGGAAACTCTAAATTAAGCTCTTATTTTATGATTTAAAACTTAGTTACATGGTAGAGCGATTGGTAAACCTTTAATTGTATTTCCTGTTTTTACATATTTACATAATAGAGCTTTTTGCCTCCACAAAAACAAGCTAAAGGAGGGTACTATTGTTTTCCAAAGGTTTTAAACCTAAAGTGGATGGAGGTGGACAGCGCAAGATTTACAAGTATTTGGATGAAAATGAGGACCTCATTTAATTTCCAAAATGATGCAAACGGCATGACCTTCATTGTAATTTCTAGGAGGCGTGCCCAATTACCATAATTCCAAAGATGGGCTCCAATTATCTCATGAAATAAGAGTTTTTTAAATAATTTCTTTAAGGAGAATAATTGTAAATTAGACCTTAAAATTGGAGCTTTTATGTTAGAACTAATTAATCTAATAAGCTCTTATTAATTAGACAAGAGTTTTCAAAAGAAATCTCGATTGCGCTTGCCCAGAGGCAGAACTAGGTAGGGGTTGGGGCCATGAACCCCGTAGAAATTTGGAAAAAGCCCCTTGGTGAATAACTTTTTACACCAGCCCTCCAAAAACTAAAAAGGAAATTGATGTTTTGATATAGATAGTTTTCGTATTTTTTTAACAGCGGCCCCTCCAAGAAATTTTTTATATAACTTTTTTACAATGGCCCTCCAAAAATTGTGAAAAATGACCTTATGTTACACCAAGTTCTCATATATTTTTAACAGTGACCCCTCCAAAAAAAAATTTCTTACCCCCCAATATTTGGTAAAATATTGGGCCTAGGCCCAACCTTGTGCTTTTCAATATTTCAAGGGGTTTTAGGTTCACAAATTCAGGGTTGGTCCCAAGTGTTAGCACGTAGGTACGACCACACCCACGAGATTCGAAAAACTCTTTGGATTAGGACTTAAAATTTTTATTTTGTTATTTGACATTTTCACTTGATCATTGCCCACACCACCCAAACGAAAATCCTCAGTTAGTTGTTGCACAGAGTTATATGGGTATGGATTACAGCGCCAAATATAAATAAGGTGTGCTATGTCGAACACGTCCAGCTTTAAAAGCTAGATCATGCTTATCAAAGCAAATAAAGTCTCTAATATAATTGGATGCCTAGATCAAAGTGTTTTAGAGCCCATATATTGGACTAGACGGTGCATCAAAATTAGAACGCTGCTACCTACACACTACAAAAAGCTTTCCACATACTACATTAAAAAAAAAAAAAAAAAAAAAAGTCCCTGAACGACCTCTATCCCTCTCCTTCCTTCTCTCTTCCTCTCCCTGCTCTCTGGCAACCCCGCCAGCCACTACCCTATACTGACCCATCTGCCTCTCTTCCTCTCCTTCTCCTGCAGCCCCCGCCCCCGCCCGCCCTCCCTCCCTCATCCCCATTCACATAGTTACGAGGATTTCATGGTATTTTAAAAAGTAAAGAGCAGTGGTGTCTAGCGTGATTTTTCTCTTACTGTTATTGGGCCACCTGTTGTGTATCCAAAGCCTTCACCAAAATCCTTCTCATCAAAACATTCCTCATGAACTGGCAAGCACCTAGATTTCAACCAGTCCATAGTGATATGACGTCCATTGGTGGTGTAGTACTCTGCTTGCCATGGTACATTACATTGGTGTGAATCGCCTGGAGCACAGTGCTGTTTAGATGGGGATGAAAACATCTTGGGTTTGGGTAAGATCCATCTTGGGTTTGGCTACCGGAGCAGGAGAGGAAAAGAGGGAGATGGGTCCGCACACGGGCGGTTCCAAGAACTCAAGTAAGTGGGGTCAATAAATACTAATCTTCCGCAACCCTGCCACTTGAGCTATCAAATGGTCGGACCCAAGCCCGGCCGAGGTTAAGCTCTTATCCTACCATCTCATTTGCAGACCTGGTTTAAACGAGCAAATACCTTCGACTTTCACATGAGGGGCTTGTAATTTTTAGGCCCTTACCTTACCTTCAAATATTTAGTATTAAAAAAAATGAGAGAAAAATGATAAAAATAAAAGGACTTGAGATAAAAATACTATTTGAGCTTCCTATAAGTTAAGGCATATTCATTTAAATTTATAAGCGATTCAAAATTATTGGGCTGCCCATCACACAAAAGTACACGGTTTTATCTTAATTGGATGTTACAAAAGGGTTAAAATTTTATAAGCCATTTTCTCTCTTTCAGGTCAAACTCTTAAATTAAGTTGGCTCAAAATCTTCCTATAAGATTGTTTTTATATTTCAGTGGGGTCAAAACTTCCCATAGATGTTTTTTTTAGATC
Organism: Umbellularia californica; assembly: GCA_028538565.1. NCBI lineage: Eukaryota > Viridiplantae > Streptophyta > Magnoliopsida > Laurales > Lauraceae > Umbellularia > Umbellularia californica. The sequence goes on from JAPQWN010000002.1 coordinate 5,988,629, forward strand.
TTGGTGGGTCAAAAGCTTCCCACCTAAAGGTTTCCAAAATTTTTTTATGAATATGTTTTCAGATCTCAGCATGGTCAATTGACCCCACTGCAAACAACATGGCGCTGCCCATATCCGCGTATGGTGGCAGCTGGTGGGGTTGTCAGGGCAGGGAGAGGAAGAGAGAGGGAAGGAGAGGGATATCAGTAGTTTAGGAATTTCTTTATTTTTAATTCTGTTTTAAAAAATACAATGTGTGGAAAACTTTTTGTAGTGTGTAGGCAGCAACAATCTTAAAATTATTACCCCCCTTTACCTTTAGGGGTCATTTTGTCATTTATACATCTTTATGTGGGTGTTTAATGGATCAATAAATAAATAATCTGAACGGCTCAAAATAAAATTTTATAGCCGATAAGAGTTGAAAGATAAAGAAATCAGCATCAATGTTGGAAACTGCAACCATTCTATCGCAGAACATGGCGCCGCTTCTTACTAAGAGGTGTGTAATGGTTCACAATTTTTCACACCACTAGAAGAGGTTTGAAATGGTTTTATACCTTGTTGGGTGCGTATATTTACATTGACTCGGCTTTTAGCTTCGCCACCTAGCAGCATCTTGCCTTGTGCTTCTTCCTTTGCCTCTACATCTTCACCTAGCGCCCAGCATCTACACAACATTGCACGCTCTGAAAACAAAGGTCTGATCACCGTGCCTGTATATCTTCAGGCAAGGGCGGACCCAGGACCTAGGAAATTTAACTTCAGGGGCTCCATGTAAAAAAAATATTGGGGAAATGGGCAAATGTTAAAAAAAAAAGGGCACATTAAATTTAAAAATATGTAATGTTTTCTTTTTTTAATTTTTTAACATTTTTCAAAGACGGGTGGGGACTTCAACCCCCAGACCCATATACCTGAGTCCGCACCATCTTCGAAACCTGCTTTGCTTTGGATCCGCAAGTAAGGATCCAAGTAACTCCGAGATGAGTTGTCTTCATGAGATGAATGTAGCACAAGAAGTGAATGTGCAGACGAATGACTTCAATGTGTCTTTGGTGTGACCTGTTTTGATTGACAAAATGAAGAAGCAGATCAGGCCTTTGTCATGGTGTCGGCTCATGTTAGAAGAATTGGCCTTATGCATTTACACTTCATTTGTGTGTTACACGTTCAAATGAGCACAAATAAATGTGATCATTAATTCATGTGTGACCGTTACACTCACACTAATATATCCTTCAAATCAGGATCGCTTGCGGATTTCCCCCACGGTGATCGTAAGTGGACCAATTAAGGTCCGTCACGTCACCGTGGGCAGCCCTTACCTGCGTGTATAGTAGGCAGCCCGCAATTATTTCAATGGAAAACCATGGTTATTAAGAAACTCAATTTCCTCTTAAAAGTCAACATGGTTAGTTTTATATAATGGGATTAAAAAGCATTGATTTGAGTTGTCGAGACTAACAAGGAGGAATTGCACCAGAAATGTAAATTTCAACAAGTGGGTCCCACCAAAGCCTGCAAAGTGATGGTTAGGAGACACCGGCCTTACCCATTCAAAAGAATCATAACCACGTCTTTGACCCTCATCTCAGAATCTCACATTGTGTTCGGTTTTCACAGTTCGATTTCCACTTTCAACAACGATTGGATAAAGATCCAAGGTAGCTGTAGCCTAACAGAGCTCCAAAAAGTTGGTGGGCCCATCCGTTTGGACTATTGACTTGGCGGTCCCTGACATCACCGGCTTTCCTACTTGCAGACCAATTAGGATTTGAAACTCCTGTCATCATGGGTCCCAATATGCAAGAAACTGCAAGCCCCAAAATAAAAACTTTGGCTGATTGTCAAGTACCACATGAACTGTGGGAATGTAAATCTTGCAAAGGCCATGATTCAATCAATGTGTATGATGGCCCTAGGTCAAAAAGCAGTTAGTATTGGCCAACCCACTATTAATCCAAGTTTGAACCAGAGTTTAATGAGTCAAGTGCCCTGCCTACCAAATAAATAAGAAAGGTGTGGTTAACATTGTTCAATTAGAATTTATTTGAGCACTAGCACCATCTGCAACAAAAGCCTTGATCATGATGTATTTCTAATCATGAATTGAACGTGGCTTGATAAGCACATTTAATTGGAAAAATCATCCTAGACCCAGCTATCTAGCAATACACAAAAAAAGCCTTGAGTTGAGTAGCTACATGAGCTCAGGCATTTGTGTATTGCTGGATATTTGGGTCATTTATTTGCATTCATTTACATATGTAAATAGGGGTAAAGTATAAAAGTAATGCATGATTATGCTTGTTTGTGCTTATTTATATACGTGATGCACATATTAAATGTAAAAATAGTACGTAAATGAGACCATATTTCTATAAAAATTTACGTATCCGGAAAGATGTGAAACCATTACAAACATCTTGGTTGGAAGAGGCAATGATATGGGTTCTACCTCAAACAGGTAGTCATTTAGAACCCTGTCATCAATTTCTTTTTCAACTCCTGAAAGCCCAACATCTTTAATCCAAATCGTTTAATTGCTTATTTACCCATTAAACCCTAAAACATTGACTTTTGAGACTTATATGTTCATAGATTTCTTACATGTACATGTGAAGATTGCAGGTATGTAATATGAATTGTTCAGCATTTACTCATGTAGAAATGGTGCTTTCAAGTGAACATGGTATTGTATTTTACATATGTAAATGGTATTTTTACATCACATGTAAAAGATGAATGACCCTATTGCGATGGTTAGTCCTATTAGAGAGGTAGAGACCCTGAGCAAGGATTAATAACTCTAGAAATTTAAACCGAACATATATTAGAAAAGTGGGTTCTTAGCCTCTTTTTTTTTTTTTTTTTTTTTGTTATGTTAGACTGCTGGTAAGGAGTGACACATTAAACCTCAGGAGATAGAGATTGATCATTGGATATGTATGTGAAACCAGGGTGCCAACGCTACTCAACCATGAGTGTGTTGGCTGTTCTTAGACTTCATTAATTGAAAAGTTGTGAAAAGTTGTAAACAATTTTCAAAGAAGGTTATCATTTAGGAGATGAAAATCCAATCTAAAGTAGGTAAAAAGGCGCCTCTAGTATCAAAAGTGACTCTGAAGTAGGTGAAAAGGCGCTTGCAGGATCAAAACTATCCATGGAAAAAGCACATGCAAAGAAAACATTTTTTTTTTTTTTTTTTGATACCCAACATAGAGAAGCTTTTCATGGGGGAAATAGACCTCGGGTGAGGTGGAAGAGCCCTCGAGTTAGAAGAGTAGACCTCAAATGTAATAAGGCAACTCGTATTGATTTTGGTAAGAAACATGTCGTCCTTGATAGAATGTCTTTCAAACTTTTGAAAAACCTCTGTACAGAGGTATTGTTGAGTTGTAGTACAGAGGTATTGTTGAGTTGTAGTCAAAGACCTCTGTACAGCCATTTGAGTAGGAAAAGAACTCCACTAACAAAATGAAAGCATACAAGGAAAGGTTGCCTATGGAATGGGTTAAAAATGGAAAGGCCTAGGGCCCTTTTCTAGTGGATGTAGGTGAATTTTAAATATTGGAGTTTTGAAATGCTACTAGATTATTAGGGATGTAAATGGGTTATCAATTCTCCGATTATCCGAAGGTTCCGATCCTTTAAAAATCAAGTCTGGGTCCTTATTTAGGCCTTGATAAGTAAATAGGTCCGGGTCCTATTCCACCTTAGTTCGGACCTGTAGACCCTAGACTCGACATATTACCTCGATTTTCGAGAATTTTTCCTAAAAATCATTTAAAAAAAATATCATTCTCTATCTAGACTTGGACCGAATCCAGGTCTAGACCCGTCCCCATATGTGGTTTTGGTTCCGGTTCTGGAGCCAAGAAACCGGTTCCGAAATGGTTCCGGGACCGAATCCGGTTCCACCTTTTCCTTACGGTTCCAGTTCTGGGTAATAGACCCGAACCGGAACTGACCTGCTTACAACCCTATAGATTATGTTATACCTTGTTCCATGACTGAGGTTTTCATACACCCCTAATTTGTGAATTTACTTTCACAGAGCTAGTAGAGGTCATGATGACCGAAATAACACATATGTATGCATTAAATAAATGTGAGGCCTACCTTTAGAAAGTAAAATGCGGAGATGGGCTCATCTATGCGGTATGTGGGGTCAACATTTAGAAATTACAATGTAGGGCCTACCCTTATAAACTATAACATGTGTGACCGCCCTCACAAAATTACAACATCGGCCCACCTTTAAGAATTATGGTGCATGGGACCCACTTTTAGAAATAAATATGTGGGGCCCACATTTAGATATCACAATGTGAGACGCACCATTAGGAATTAAATTAGGGCCTTGTGTTTACAAATTACACGAATCTCACATTTGGAAATTGTGGTAGGTGGGCGCGCACCTTTAGAAATTAGTACATATGTAGGACCATCTTTAGAAATCGTGGTATATGGGGTCCATCTTTTAGAAACTACAACATCGGGCCCAATTTTAGAATTACAATGTGTGGGAGCCACCTTAATAAATTGTAGTATGTGGAGCCACCTTTCAAAAATTACATGGGACCCTCATTTTAAAATTGTTGTATCTACGGACTTGGGCCCGCATGTAGAAATTGTGGTACGTGGGCGTACTTTTTTAAACTAAGATACCCGGAGTTTTATTGGAAGGATGTTGAAATTCAAAAATTCTAGAAGCCTCAAATAAGTGCTAGGATTTGAAAATCACAAGAATTTTCATATCCCAATACAGCCAAAACCCCTTATAAAAGATTCAACTAAAAAAGCAGGTGAATAAATAGATCGAGCAAAAAGCATAGTCCAAGTAGCCCCTTAGTCTTGCGTCCTAGTACATGTAGAGGCGAACCCAAGATTTTCATCTGAGGGGTACTGATCCAAACAAATCTATGATTTTCACATAAGTTTTGGGGATGGATGCAGAACTTCTATGTGAAATTCCAAAGCAGAGCTAGAATACTCATTTTGATTTTAATAGTGAACCAAGGTCCAACGGGTGCGCCCGCCCCAACATGGTTCTACTTAGGTCCGCCCTTGAGTACATGGACTGTTTCCTTAGTATAGTTTTGGTCTCACAAACCACATTACATTTAATACACATATATAATCTAAACTGCTTTTTTCCAACAAGAACCGTTCTCACGGAGTGATAGTGAGAATTTTCTATAGAGCCCAACTATGGGTCCCACATGGGGATGGAAGCAAATGGATGGAAAAATTTATGTGGAACTGCTCCAAATATCAAGTTTGACTCCAATCCCATGCCCGTAACCCTCTTCATCGGTAACCCAGAAGTTTAATAGAGTCATACCCTCCAACGGTAACCCTCTTCATCCGTAATCCAGAAGTTTAACAGAGTCATACCATCCAACGGTTCAATTCATTTAAATGGGTGCCAAATCTTGGGATTAGTGACTATCAAGGGGGTCCCTGTTTGTGTACAGTTTGGATGGATTGCTAGGTGGGCCTCACTTTTCGTTCTCACATGAATATTTCCATAATCTAAATCCTCATTTAAGGGCAGGCCCATATATTTCCTCCAGGGGTCCACTTTGCCCCTGTTCTTTTTCCATTTTAGGATCTAGATGACTGCTTCAATCCAGTAGAAAACAAAAAATAATAATAATAAACAATGGCATCCAAATAAACCTGTTAGAACCCACGGTTTATGTCGGTGTAACTGTGGGTGCTTAATATTTATTTCAGTTTTTTTGACCCATTTTCAATCCGTTGAAGGGTCTTTAGGTTGGACTCAACCTAACTAGTTGCTGGTTGCTTGGTCCCTACAACAAAAGTTCTTTGTGTCAACATTTTCAAAATTAGCTGAAGTTTGAACTGCTTGTGTGAATGATTCTGTCTAAATAAGCACTTGCCTGCTTAGTCAACCCGACCCACAATTGTAATCTTACAATTGCCAAAAAAAAAGCTATAAAAATATTGTGACCAATTAAATTGATAAAGAGAACGGCCTCTTACCGCAGTCGGAATTCAAATCCTGGGTATGTCACATTTCACTCATCCGAGGACTTTCTCACCTCACACGGCATATCCAAGGGTATAGGTGGGTAAAAAATAATAATAATTTGGTGTGGTCGTCTTCTCTCTTGTTTTTTTTGTCAAGTGGAATGAAACTCGTTTTGGTTGAATCGGATCTTTGATGCTGCTTTTAGTACTTGTAACACGCTGTTGGACTCTAGCCAATTGGACTTTGATCGACTTTCAAACATTGAAAATTGTTCAATTTACAACAGTAATGACTTTTGACCTTTGCCTCCATCCCCCACAATTCAATCTCTGACCCGAATGTTTCCACTTCCAGTCCAATTGTAGCCGTCGACAGATGTGAATGTGCAGGAAGCTGCCATCTTATGGGAATTCTATTTTGATTTATTCCTAGGAGAAGACAGCCTGTGAAATATATATAGTGGGCCCACTTATAAAAATAAAATATATTAAAATTAACCACCATTAGTTAGATTGATGTTTTTATAATCTCGTAATTGACCCAACTCTTATTGGTGTGAATTTGGTAAGGGCCCTTATGGCATAAATATTTGCAATATAGATTCGATTTTGTTAGATATTTATATGTTATCACTCCTTTTTGAAAGATCCGATCCTATATCTATTAGTAGTAGTAGAAGGTGATAGAAAGATATCATCATAAATAAGAGTTGTGAAAAAAAAAAAATTAAGCCCCATAGTGATATAACCATTTAGTTAAATGTATTAGCTTTTTAAATCTTTGATCTATATAATTTTTAAAATTTTAATCCATTGGTGAGTAAAAGTCAGCAATTCACACATTGGGCACGATGCCAATTCACAAAGATAGACAATCATTAAACATGTTTTCTTTCATTACATGGATATGGATCATGTGATGCATGTTTAGTGTGATTAATATTGGGGGGAATGGATTGGGCACTCAAAACAAAACTTCATGGACTATTATGTTTCTATTTAATATATCATCTGAGAGATGAAACAAAAACCATTACCATTTGAAGGCTGTGCAGATTGAATTGAGGTTAGAAAGCCTATAGATTAGAATCCTAATTTGATTTTTGTTTTTGTTTTGGATGTACAGTGGCAAATGTCTGACCTCCTGCTTAAATGACATTCACGTTGGCAATGTATGAAGGACCAATGGCCGATTTCACAACGTGGATGGATTTCAACTTTCAAGACCAGAACAGGTCCTTGTGTGATTGAATTCCAAAAGTGGAATTGGGGTCTTTACATCTTCACATGAAAACCTTTTACAATCCAACATTGGATTGTCCTCAACAACAAGGTTAAGCTTGTTACTATATATAAACATCACAAAATATTGGTATGAAAGCACTAGAAATGTTGCAAGATAACTCGGTCAGGTAGGGCCTTTGAGACACCATAGACCCACTAAGTTTCCGTCCAACCGTCCATCTTCTTGCAAACTTCTCAATGGTCAGGATAAGGGGCTGTCTAGTCTAGAATAAAAGGAATGTCTTGTTCAGTCTATGGCAATTTGGTCAACCACACAATCAACCCAATAGTGGGCCCCCACTCCATTGGATTGATTTTTGAGCCAGGGAAGACAGAACAGGTGGCACCTGGCTGTGGCCCATTTTTGGATTTAAAAATGTTGAAATAGAAACTATAACTAAAAATGTCATACACAAAGGATGTTCCCAATTGGGATTTGTCATTCATTGATTGACATGTGGGAAACCTGGCATTTAAGCATCTCATTCCTTTTCTCCCCAGCAGTATACCTTCATGTCAATAAATACCCTTCTCCTCTCCTCTCTTCCTCTCAACAAATTCTGAAAGAGAGAGCAAACGAGAGAGATTCTGAAAGAGAGAGCAAACAAGAGAGAGAGAGAGAGAGAGAGAGAGAGAGAGAGATGGAGTTCCTTCATGATCTTCAATATTTCAGCTTAGCCATGGCAAGCCTTCTCATCTGTACAATTGGTTTCTTGGTATTCTACCTTTGGTTTTCAGCTTTTCAGTTGAATCTTAAGCTGCAGAGGAATGGCTTCAGAGGCCCACCTCCCAGATTCCCTATGGGTAACATCAATGAAATGAAAAAGAAGGCAGAGAAAGCTACTCATGGGGCACCCTTAGCCATGACCAATGATATCCATTCAACTGCTTTTCCTTATTTTGCTAAATGGAGACTATCATATGGTAAGTTGGGGTTGAATATTGCTCCAAACATGTCTGTGATTTTCTGGGATTCCAATATTCTTTGATTGCCAGCGTCTATATATAATTTATTCAGTTATTTGCTTCTTCCTTCCTTCGTGTCAGAACTCAGAAGTCCTACTAAAAGTTAGTAGAGGGTGGGTAGTATACGAAAGGTGTAATCTTCTAGTAGATACGGTAACAGACAATACAAATATGGAAGATAGTGGTTGTGTTTTTTTTTTTTTTTTTTGGAAGATAGTGGTTGTTGAAATCATTAGGACCTTTTAGGATATTATTACTAATTATTATATGTGAAACGGATAGGTTTAATTAGCACAATTTCGCTCAATTTTGAGTTTATATTCTTAAATCTAAGTGGTTTCTTTTTTCATTTTTTTTTTTTTTAACTTTGCTGCAAATTTTATATTTGATGTTCGGCTCCGGTCTCTATGTCCGAAGGATTTATTATGATTCAAAGGGCTAGGTCATGCTCCGTTATCAAAAGAAAGAGATGGTCCAGTCTCTCTGGACATGATATTAAATACATTCTTGTCCTTTCCTATTTCGCAAGACATCTAGTGTTTATAGACAGAGATATTATCAAATGATGGGTCCCTTTCCTATTGCTATTTCAGTACATCTCTATTACCCTATTGCTATTTCAGTACATCTCTATTACCCTATTATGATTGCTTTATCTCTTGGAGTGTCACTTTCACATATACTTGCTTTAGATATTTGGTCCTAAAACCCATAGCCCCTAAAGTTTCCAAATAGTTGCGTCCTAAAATCTCTAGCATATTAATTTGTTTCCAAATAGAGTCCAATGACTGTTTCTTATCTCACACTTACCACTTCATTGGTTGGAGGTAACAATAATGCCAAACGAGGTATCTATTGTACACATATTTTATATTTACATTTTTTTGGGATATCACATGGTGTCCCAACCATTTGGGCCGGACTAAGGCCAAGGGGGAGCCGGGCAAATCCCATGTTGCCCTAGTGCAGTAGCGCATTTTCGAACCCTCAACTTTTGGAAGCAAACCGTGGTCCTAAGTCCAATGAACTACCCCTCCTAAATATTTTATATTTACATCATTACATAAATATATGAATTAGATATAGATGGATATCTATTTTAGGGCTCCACTTAAGATCAATAGATTTAATCAATTCACACATGTTAAATCTATCCATTGATTTGAAGAATCTAGCTGCTCGTATATAGTGTTAAAACGATGAAGGTCAGGTTTGTGCTCATAACTTGTCGTGTGCACATGAATGGTTTGGCTATTCTTGGATTGTGGAGGTCCATTCATGTTTGTAATTACTATGCACGATAGTGATCGCAATCATAGATCAAAAGCGGTTTGAATGATCCGTGCAATCTGATCAGATTTTGGACTCATTTAAGGACTATAGACGTGATTTATTTAAATTGGAAAATACTTAGAAAATTGAAAAAATATTTTCAGAAATATGTCAAAAAACTTATGGACTCAGATTTGATCTAATGTTACAAGTCTATGATTTACGCTCAAGTCTCATCTCGATTTGAGTCTAAGACAGTTTTTGAAATAGATAAAAAGACCGATCTAAATAGGGCATCATAATTTGCTCTCCAATAATTAGAGTGGGCCCATTATATTATTGATTACGTGCAAAATACATACTTCACTAATTATATGCTCTTTTGATCAATCTATTATTGGGTGTTAGTTTCTTTAGAATTATTTTATCATGGTCATTGAATTACCATCGAAGCCAATCGTTACTAAGTAGATGATAGGAAAATAAAGTACCCTTATTTTGAAATTAACTAACTATATATATTTTTTTGTTAACATTATATGTGATTGAATTTGATTGCAATTTTTATCATTTTAATGCAGTTCATACCAAAAAAAATTTAATTGTTTTAAATTATTTACCGCTTTTTAATATTGCAAATTATATTTCCCTCAATAATCATGGGCATGTTTTGCTAGTATTATGATTAATGTGATTAGGCTAAATTGAGATATAATCTCTCATTATTATTATTAGATTAGATGATATTATGAGGTTAAGTTTCCTTAATTATCTTGTCCTATTTTGTAAATAGGACTTGAGATTCTCAATAAAATTAATATGATCGAGATGGAATCTCTAAACTTTTCATGAGGATGGCCCACGAAATAAATTAGTCATGAACCACCTAAAAAACCCAGATGAAGCCGGCTCCTTACACTGGACCCCAAGTAACTGAAAGACCCAACCCAAGAAAATCGTCTTGGGTTACCTTCTCTATTTTGCTGAATCCAAACCCATTACATTCTACATGTAGATTATCTATCCTCCCAAGTATTAGTTGATTCATGTCTCATGCGTTGGGCCTTGAAAAAATAACTATATATGATTTATCATTGGCCTTGAAAATATAATTTTTGTACAAGTCCTTATAATTTTCCCATCCTACTGCAATTAGATATTATAGGCCTAGCTCAGTTTCAAAATAATAAAATCATATGTGAATTTATTTTGATAAACTTATATTAGAAAGCACCAGTTATATATATTTGGATTATGTCTATCTATTGTGAGCCAATTTATTTCTTTTTACATTTATTTAAGGTTTTGGCCGTTTATTATAATCAATAATTCACTCAAAGTTGTAAGTTAGAATTGTTTTTAAACATAGATTGTCGCCCTACTGTGAATCACAAGCTCCGAATAAAAGAGGAGGGGTGCATCAAGTTGATAGTCATAGTAAAACTTTTGGCATATCTACAATAGGAATTATGTGACAATCTTCTATAATAGATCAGAATGGTGAAACAAAATTCATATACTAGATCCTAATATGGTTGGAATAAGGCTTTCATGGTGATGGTCATTGCATATTAAAGTCATTAAGGTTGAGATGAGAAAGGTAAAAGACGTTAAAGAGATGAATATGGGCAACAAAGAAGCCAATTAAAATTTCCCACTCGCCTGTACGTATGAAATATATCCAGGGGGACAATTTGCTTCTCTTTACCTTTGGCCATGCTCTCTTTAGTATACACAATTTCCCATCTTTGATTGCTTTCAATCCTACACCCTTTCATATGTGAATGATGTGATAATGTCGAATGTCCTCGTATAATTAGTAAAAAAGAGCACCCGTGTAACATTTTCAATGATTCAATATTATATAATCAACGTGTGTTTTTTTTTTCCATGTGTATTAGAAATATTTAAGTGAGAACCAAGTTCATGGTTTTTCATGGTCTACGCTATTTTTTTGGGCCATATGCGATCTAGTTAACTCCCTCACACACTGCTTTCTTTGAATTGCGATAAACTTAAATTTGACACTCTTCCAATCATTACACATAGTTGTATTCAAATAAGATAATCATGTCTTTTACGATGTGAGCCATGGTTCAAGAGGTTCGGATTAACAGGATTAATACTTTGAGTAGACCTATGTCTCATTGAGGTATTTCTATCCATTCCCCTCCATTATGATTTATATGGTCTTAGTGTTAGGAAGTCTCATATCCCAAATTGCATAAGTAATAGGCTTGACATGTATTAATATATCTGTATAGGCCTTGCACCTAGCCTATGTGCGAATGGAATAAGACTTTCATTTGTCTGTGTATTTTAAAAACTGTTGAAACAATTCCTATATTAGGAATGTTTCAATCTATATGACTTACTTAGGAGCATGACAATTACGAACGCTTGTTTGAAGTTTAGCGAGAAAAACTTAAATTGATCATAGAATGGAGCAGGTGAGCCCCACATGTTAGACCATTACCAATCCATTCTTAAAAATCTTCGATACATATATGTCATCAAATGAAAATAACAACTTCAGGTATACGAGAAACTTCTCATCATATTGAGAAGTCTGAACACTTTTTTTAAAGGTCAGACGTGTGGATTTGTCTGAGGTGGTGCTGCATCACCGACAACAGATAATGCATCATCAACAGGTACAAATCAATTGAGACAGCAGGTCGCACCGTAGCGTATACAAGTGTACGTCATGGGGTCGTAGTACGATCGGTATGGTTTGTTGTGATTTCAATATGAAGATAGGGGCTTGCATGCTAGGACCATACACTCTGTGTTTTTTTATTTTTTCCCTCACATACATTACACGTAGTTGTTGTGGCACAGCAGAATAAAACTGCGATCGACAAACACAATGCACAGTCACAAACAATCTATCAAATCAAGCAATCACATACAATGAATATGACAATTTTGCATGCATGGTTCAGTAGTAGTGTATCTAGATCCATGGGAGAGAGAAACTTTCGTCTATTCTTCTTTTGTCTATCTTTTTAGGGTTAGATTTATATTTACATCAATATAAATGACATGGTCCAACCGGGATGGACCCAGAAAATAGAACTAGGGAGGGGCCAAATGACAATTATTAAAAGAAATATTTAATATTTTAGGAAGAAAAATAAGAAATTATAAAGATCTATTGCTAAAAAATAACATTTTGAAAACTTAAGAAGGACCAAAAATACACTCTTGAGCTCTATATGCAAATCCTAGCTAACCCACAAAGTGAAACCAGAATACAAGATATAACCTAACATTGTTACAATTTTTATTTTGTATTTCAGGGAAGGTGTTTGTTTATTGGTTAGGAACAGAACCATTTGTATACATTGGCGATCCAGAACTTCTAAAACAAGTATCAAATGGAGTTGTGACTTCTAAAGCATGGGGTAAGCCCACAGTCTTCAGGCGCGATAGAGATCCCATGTTTGGAAAAGGCTTGGTCATGGTCGAAGGAGATGATTGGGTGCGCCACAGGCGCATCATAACACCTGCCTTTTCTTCTGGAAACTTAAAGGTACACCCCCCGCTCTCTCTCTCTCTCTCTCTGTCTCTCTCTCTCACACACACACAATAATAAAGGATTCAATATGATGATGAAGGGTTTTGACCCACTGCCTCACTTAGGTTAGGACACGTTTTTGTGCTTAAGTTCTGGAAAAATATGAGAGTGCCTTGGTGTTAATGGTGAGAGGAATGAAGTCTATGCATAATAGATCTGTACCTCTCTGAGTATAAGGTTAAAATGAGACCATGAAAAATTTAAAGGGCCATCCTTCTTTGCTTAGTAAAGCCTTCACAAAGACTCTAGAAAACATATCTTTTATCACACCACCCTCAGATTCATTGACCGAAAAGATTACATTTATAAGAAAATACTAACCAACACCTTATCTATCTCAACAGACTAATAATCTTTAACATTATTCATGTTTAAAATCTTCTTATCGGTCCATGTGATGCTAAAACGCCATTTAAATATGTAAAATTTATTTTTGTGAATGGCACACATGATTACACATGCAAAATACAATACCACCTTTGTATGAACGTATCATTTTCAGATGAGTAAATATCGAAGGGTTCAAATTTATATAAATATATATATATATATCCCAATGATCCTATGCACACCTCTTTTCAGATCTTCAGGTCTAAATCTATTCAAATGGATTGAACCGTTGGATCGATTGTATACCCACTTTTAATAGTGAAAATTTATAAGCAATGAGTCATGATGATGAGGTGGGCTTTTCTTTTCTTATTACATGGGTATCCCTGTGGTAGGATGATCAGAATGGCAAAGCTGTCATGTTTCTCCAGGAAAAAAAAATTAAAGAAGTCTGCTGGATCAATAGTCAATAAACAACTCAGATCATGCCCTTTCTTCTGGACGGAAAGAATTTTAAAAAACAAGGTTACACGCATTGGCACCTGTCACCATCACATGGATGTTATTGTTCACATGCGTAGCAATTGCGTTTGTACCTACCTTTTATAATCATATCATGCATGGACCCATCTTTATCATTCATTGTTACATCACATACATGTGTAGAGATTGATGATTTGCAATCTTACCTTTGTCTTTGTATTATGATGTATATATAGATTATAAGAGAATTATCTCTATTACATTTGAATTTGAAAAGTCCTTATCTAACAAGGATTTTAGAGTATTTGAACTTGTGCATACCTAGGATAAGCCAAATAGCCGACCGATCTTATCCTTGAGATTGGGATGGATCAGATCTACTCACAACAAGCACATGCATGAGAAAGTAGTCCATTAAGACTGCTGCTTATAATCACTGCTATTCTCATATCACACACATAACACATGCATGGGAAAGTGGTTCTCAGGTATTGGCATTTAATCTTCCATGGGTCCCGTCTCTAAGTTGTTTTATCACATACATACACGTGCATGGGAACATGGACCTTCTAGACTCTAGTGCTCTTCGTCATCTCTATAATTATCATATTATCATTGGCATCACACATCTAGATATGAAAGTGATGCTTTTATATTTGGCCGTTTACTCTCTCTCTCTCTCTCTCTCTCTCTCTCTCTCTCTCACACACATTGTTGTATTGTCCTATTCTTAAGTTGGGAGTTATGCAAGAGAATTATCTGCTGCACAGTAGGTCACAGTGCACCCCACTTGCATTTCAACTCTTGCATAATTCAAGTAATCAATCAGGGGCATCAAAAAAGCTCATGCCAAACTTCCTATATGCCAAATTATAAGATGATACTATTCAGGCATTGATCTATGCTTTTAGAACAGCCATTTTTATGACGGAATGGAATGTTTAGCATTGTCCAATTGAAGTCACTCTTATCAATCCCAAGAGATCCTGCCAAAGTAATAATTAAGTTGATGAATGGATGCTTTTCATTAAAAAGCATTTAGACCATCAAATTGTAGGCAAGTTATCAAGTGATTACATACAAGTTATTGTTGTTGATTCTGTACCAAGTTCTAGAAGTTAACTGGGCCAACGTCTTTCTCAGTGATGATTTGGATTATCCAAAGTATCTACTATACAATTGGGTGCTCAATGTACGCTGTAGCTGACATATTCCACTAATCTAATCTACTTTGCATTAATATAACACTAATATATCTGAGAGATGTAGAGAGAGAGAGTACATTTAGGCAGTCATGATAAAGATAACACTAATATAAAACTCTATAATTGATAAAAAAAAAATCATATCACTTATCAAACAAGCATAGATTACTATTCAATCATATCCTAAGAAATCATATCAATTGTCCTAACTCTAACACTCAAGATTTACCAAAAAAAAAACCTCTCAACACTAAAGAAACTAAAGTGCAGCCGGAGCACTATGAATCGGCTGAAAGAATTTCACTTTATAAACTCTTTCTTTATCTTTTTATACTCTCTAGAGGGACACTAGACTTACTAGTAAGAAGAAGCAAAGGAGTGTAAATGTCAGACAAAGACATAAAGACTAGTCTCTAATATCTTACAACACACTTTAGATCGATATTGGGTTCCCAATTGAACTATTTTTTTGTTAATTTAACAGTTCTCCATAAAAGATCATGAAGAGAACCTACATTTAATTTTAGAGTCCCTCGGACATTCTGCTCCTTCACCTTGTGTACTTTGAATATTTATCTAAAAAGAGAGAGAATTATAATCAAAGAAGAGGGTTTTATGTTGCTTTGACCCTCTCCAATTCTAACTATTTTCTTCCTTGATCAAACGTGTAGGCCATGATAAGCTTAATGGTGGAGACAACCAACAAAATGCTTGATGAATGGACCGGATTGGTAAACTTGGACGTGCATGAGATAAACGTCGAGGGAGATATCATAAAAAATGCAGCTGAAATCATAGCCAAGACCAGCTTTGGCATGAACCATCAATATGCTGAAAGGGTGTTTGAGAAACTCAAAGCCATGCAGGCAAAGCTCTTTCGTTCGGGTCGCCTTTTGGGTGTCCCTTTTAGCAGGTTGGTATACCTCAAGCAAACCCTAGAAGAGCGTAAGCTTGGGAAGGAAATCGATGATCTTCTCCTCTCCATTATAACTGCAAGGAAGGCGAGCCGTATAGCTGAGCCTCAAAAGGATTTGCTGGGTCTCCTGCTTCCTGACAACCACGACGTCAATGAGCTACTTGGAAAGAAGTTGTCTCCTCGAGAACTTGTTGATGAGTGCAAGACCTTCTTCTTTGCTGGTCATGAGACTACTGCATTGGCAGTCTCTTGGACCCTATTCCTCCTGGCCAAGCAGCCCAAATGGCAAACCCTCCTTAGAGAAGAGATCATGGAAGTCACTGGAGGAGAGCCATTGGATTTCACCATGCTTCCTAAACTAGTAAAGGTAAAACCAACAATAATAATCAAATTGCACTTTTTTTTTTCTTTCCTGAAAGCTAGCTTGGCACTTGGAATTACCATGATAGGAATCTTGATCATTATGGCTTGGGAATTGCAAACAGTAACACCACCGTGTGATTGACATGCTGCTAAATTACAATATATACAAAGAAGGCTTGCAAATGGGCTGGGTCAGTGAGCCCAAAGCTCATAGAAGTTCAACACACTTTTTTATTTGGATTTAGGCCTGGATTCAAAACACTAGCCAGTCCATATACCATTATTACAAGTATTCTTTTGGGAATTATTGTCTCGGGAAAACATCGAGAAATTTTAAATTTTGGGATTTTTCTTGAGATATTATCAAGAAAGTTCTATAGGAGAAAGTTCGTTTTTTAAAAGATTAAATAATAGATAATTAAAATATATATATTTAAAACCATCAGACACAATTTTATACATATTTCCTTATTTACACATTTTACTCTGATTTCATAATATTTTCTTGTGGTATTTTCAATTCTTACAATATTTTGGAAGTATTGCGATATTTTGGGGAATAATCATATATATACATATGTCATGATATCATCACGAGATAATCAAAATATTGCCTAAGTTGGTTGGATTGGTGTTGGGTTTGAGCTGCCTGTCAACTCGGCCAACTTGCAACTTCATTACCATGCAATTGCCAACGTTGAGCATTTATAATTTTGGGATGGAGAAGATCTACAGGTCCCATGGTGATGCAAGTTTTATAGGTATAGAATCTCGTCTACAAATGTGAACAACCAATACTAATTTGTGTCTATGTATATCAATGTGTCAATGCATGTTCAATTTTAACTAGTGAATTGGTATAAAAGTGTGTTGAAGTCCCTCACAAATGGTGGTGATCTTACCATCTTTTATATGGATTTTTGCAGATGGGTTGGGTGATGAACGAGGTCCTACGTCTATACCCCCCAGCCCCCAATGTCCAGAGGCAAGCAAGAGAGGACATTCAAGTTGGAGATGCCATAATTCCCAAGGGAACAAACATTTGGATAGACCTAGTGGGAATGCACCATGATCCAGCTCTCTGGGGAGATGATGTGAATGAGTTTCGACCTGAGAGATTTAAAGAAGATGTTTTATATGGAGGCTGCAAGCACAAGATGGGGTACCTGCCATTTGGTTTTGGGGGAAGGATGTGTGTTGGGAGGAACCTGGCTTTGATGGAGTACAAGACAGTCCTATCCCTTATCCTAACCAGGTTTTCTATGTCTGTGTCACCCAACTATCTGCATTCTCCTACACATTTGCTCTCTCTCAGACCTTCCTGTGGAATACCACTTATCCTTCAACCAATAACACCCATGACCATGAGGAGCTGAAGACCATGAAATCAAGTTGCTTGTCTCGAGGGATGGAGTTAATTCTCAGTGCTGAAAATAAATTCCTTGAAAGGCATCATAGCCAAAACTTTTTTTTTTTTCATTTTTTCCTTTTTTTGTGCCAGGTAGATTCATTTATGTAAGATGGCCCAACATGAATGGAATTCCTTCATTACTACGTGTGCTCAGTATGGAATATACACTCACTTTTTGAGAATTTTTTTTGAGTTCTCTACAAAAAGCCCCCTATGTTTTCACAAAACCTCAAAAAGGTCCATGTATTTTGATGCGTCCCCACTTCTCCAAATATCCAAAGGATTTGACTAGCTAAAAATCGAATTTGGGTCCTTAATTATTTAGGCACTGATAAGTAAATAGGTCTGGGTCCACCTTAGTTCCGAACCATGGACCCAGGACCCAACATATTACCTCAAATTCTGAGAATCCCTCCTAAAAAAATAGGATTTTTTTTCCATATCATTCTCTACCTAGATCCGAGGCCGTCCCATATATAGAACTGATTTTGGTTTCAGTTCAATCTTCTCATTAACGATTCCAGTTATAATTCCAGTTCGACCCAGGCTAGAACGTACCAACCCATTTACATCCCTATCTGGAAGTGCATTTTTATGTACAATCACCATTAGTCATCGATTTTCAATCCTGAGAGTTTCATTTAAATCTTTGAAGATAAATATCGATTTTCAATCTTGGTGACATATTGTCATCGTCCTCTTTAAACTCTTTTTTTCTTTTTTTTTTCAATTTCATTACTAAAATTCAGATAATAACATCAGAATCACTTGACTCTTGTCTACATGTTCTTAAAAAAAATTGCCCTGGATCCCATGATTTCATGGGAACAATGTATGTGACAGAAACTGATAAATCTTATGATATTATGGACTGTCCCATTATGTCAAAAAAAAATTCAAATTAAAATGAAAATTGGTAGTTATATTAACTTCTTCACAAAATGTCATTTTTTGTATTCTAGAAAAAGTGAACGCATTTGCTATTTGCAGAAAATATATAAGACAAAAATTGATTAATCCCATGATATCATGGTATCATGGGATATGGTGCAAAAAAGTTTTAAAAAATAATATTAAACAAAGTCAAACGACTCATCATGAAATTGGAAAATCCGGATCTAAGGAGGTCCAATATGTCAAAACCCCTACTATAAACGAGCCGCACTTAATTAATAATCCGGTAGGCCTGCTCGTGAAATTTGCTATTGCAAAATATATTCAGGGTATCCAACCCATTGGATGATGCGTGGTCAATCGAATGGGGTGCTCAAGAATTCGGGGTCATCTTGTGGGGAAGATTCTGAATTGACTCTGAGAGAGAGAGAGATGAGGCTGTAAAATCAGATCAACCGTGCATATTATCATCATGTTGACCCAACCCAATATGGTGGAGTTCTATTTTTCTTTAACAGCAACCTTTTCAAAGTGCAGTACTTGGCAGATAGTAACAACCATAGAAATTCTCTGGGTGTGTTTGGTTGGACTCATTTTAAGGGCTTTCTGGGCTTTTAAGTTTGGAAAAGCCCGTAAGCCCAAAAAACTGTGTTTGGTTATGATAGTTTTAAAATGGTTTGTGATAAGCATAAGCGACAGATCACTGGCCTCACATTGGCGACGTGCTTCTGCTCTTACGCGGGAAGCGGATGATTTTAGCAGGAAAGCTGTAACAGGTGGGCTCATTTTCAGCTAAGGTGTTCATGGGTCGGGCTAAGGCATATTCAAGTCTGACCTGACTTTTGAAACACTGGCACAAGCCTAACACGGGCGGTAAAACTAACGGTTCAAGCCCGTCCATTTAATCAATCAGGTTGGGACAATCCATGCTTTTTATCAATTTTTTGGGTATACGAGCAATTATTTGGACTAATTAAATAAAGTTACATGCAGTTTTTACATAGGTCGAGCCGAGCTGGGCTGTGGGCTTTCTGTCACTTAGTCCAAACCGTCCAGATTATTAAACGAGCCCTAATTATCTTGATCGGGCTCGTACTGGGCCGGCCCATGAGCACCCCTATTCAAGTCAATATTTCTCTGAAATCATAGCCCAAAGAACCCGCACTCCGGGCGTGTCTGGCAATTAACTAGTTAAAGTAAAGTTAATCCAGGCAAAAAATGACAAGGGGTCATATGAAAAGTACATAATTTCAAAATCCCCTCCGAATTTTTCAAAAAAAGTAAAAAAAGCAACCTCCATTTTCCACTAAAAGACAAAAACACTCTACTTATCTATAGAAAAAGTAAAAAAATTCTATACCAAACAGTTAAAAATAAAACACCATCATAACACCTTATATTTTATTATCTCTTGATTTAATTATTCACCTCACCATACTTCAATTTACCATACATCCAAACAGGCCCAAATTCTACAAATTGGAGACAACTATATTATCAAGCCATTTCCTAGGAGAGTTTAGAGAGAGAAAAGTAAAGTGTCTACACCTTCTGTCTTGGATTTATTTTATCACATATGATCTCATTTTTATGAGGATAAAAAGTTGTTAGGTCTTATCATAACCCACTTATATTTTATTCTTTCTTCAAAATAATCTTTACTTCACTCAAATCCATTAGTAAAGCCTCAAAACAGCCTTGTAGGGTACGAGGTGAAGTAGGTGCCGGATAGACAGGAGCAAGCCCAAGTACATCATTATGAGGGTGGTCACCCCAATCGAACCTAGGAACACTTCCAAAACTCATTTAAAAATGATGTGTTTGCTTCAATAATCCACATAAAAATCTTGATAACCCCCCCCCCCCCCCCACACCAAACCCAAAATCTACATGAAAATCCTGAATTTGGCTCCAAAATCCAATTACTTGTTTGGGATTACTCCCTCAATCGAAAACCCGTGGTGGAGAAACACTCCCTCACTCATTTTTGTCAATCAATCATCACTAAGTAAAGTGGGTGGTGGCTAAAATTACTTTACTTCTCTCTTTTTTCACTTTACCACATGTAAACAAATATATGTCCTAGATCCTAAATAAGTGAGCTTTACCCTAACTAATAGTTCTGCCCTTGTCCAGGACTCTAGTTGCACTTCTTCGATGATTCAAAAGAAAACTACTAAAAAAAGGACCCTATATGATAACTAACCGAAAACATACTTCTAGTCAATATTGCACGGAAGTCGGAAGTAGTTCTCCATGATCACTTCCGTTTGCTTTTATTAAAGATTTATAACGTGTAATGACGTTGTCGTTTAATATCCCATACAAATTGCCGTCAATATAAAAATCCCATATGTATATTAAACGATAACGTGTCACACGTTTAAAGCTTTAATAAAAACAAAAAGAGTACATATGGAAACCATTTTGGTGCTATATTGACTGATGTCATGTTTAATTGGGATCTAGGGTTTTTAGTTTTCTCATGATTCAATTTAAACGGATTTAAACGAAGCTCTGTTTAGAGAGAGAAGAGAGCAGAGAGAAAACGGTTGCTCTCTTTGCTTTTCTCTCCTCTTCAATGGAAGATCCGAAGCCTGTACCTGGAACCCAACTCTTGAACCCTCCAACTCCAAACCCCACATCAGAAATTCAACATAGTAATAAGAGAAAGATAGATGATGCCGACCTCCGCAGCTCCAATTTCATGAAAATCCGCGCAATCGTCAAAGACCTTCGCCCTTCCTTCGTCGAGGTATAAATCAACCAAACCCCATTAACGAAAAACCTCCATTTTCGTTTTCTGTAAGTTATATCAAAAGTTCATGCGTTTTTCTTTCTGGGTTTCTCCTGTTTATGTGTTGTGAAATCGATTTTGTTTGATCGAGGTGAAGATGATCCAAACCCCATTGACGAAAAACCCCCCATTTCCGTTTTGTGTAAGTTGTATTAGAAGTTCATGCGTTTTTCTTTCTGGGTTTCTCCTGTTTATGTTTTGTGAAATCGATTTTGTTTGATCGAGGTGAAAATAATCCAAACCCATTGACGAAAAAACCCCCATTTCCGTTTTCTGTAAGTTGTATCAAAAGTTCATGGGTTTTGCTTTCTGGGTTTCTTCTGTTTATGTGTTGTGAAATCGATTTTGTTTCATTGAGTTTGAAATAACCAAACCCCATTGAAGAAAAGCCTCCATTTCCGTTTTCTGTAAATCATATCAGAAGTTCATGTATTTTCCTTTCTGGGCTTCTCCTGTTCAAGTGTTGTGAAATCGATTTTGCTTCTTTCTTTCTTTCTGCTAGAATCTTCCCATGTCCTTTTTGAGTGTCCATCTGGGTTTTTTGAGTTTAATGACCAGGCACATTTCATTTCCGTACAGTGGGGCCTGCCCTAAGTGTCGATTTGAGTGAATTAATCGGTGATGCTGCTGATTCTACGCAGATCTGACCATTGCCCACCCTTGGATTGAATCGCGATAAAATGTGCACTTATGTAACTGTTGAAATTCTATGCCCTAAAATCAATGATTGAGATGTTCTGATTAGTGTGATATTTGGGATGGTTTAGTCGCTTGGGGGGCCTTCTGTGCTTGCCCATCTGACCCAATCTGTATTATTGTGGGATGTCATCCTTTGGCGGGGCAATGATTGATCAAATGATCGCTTCTGAGGTGGTTTAAATTGGTCGTTCAATCCTAATTTTCATCATTGGATTTTGTCCATTCAGTGAGAACTGTTGGCCAATTTTTAGTTGCCCATATGTATCCCATTGGGTAGAGTAGAAGTTAAGAGTGTAAAAAGGTAGGGTAATGATGGTTTTGTATTTAATGACGGATCAAGTGGGAATTAAGAAAAGTTGTTTGATAGGAAGATGAGTGTTTGGTTTAGGGTTTAGTTAAAGATATACCCGTGTCAAGAGTATTTTCAATACAGGAGACTGTAACAGAATTGTGGGGAATACAAGAAATGGGAACATGGCAATACATGGTCAAGATGATTTCCTAGAGAAGAATATATTCTGCATTGGCCTTTGATCTTTCATTGGCTATCAGTTATCTTTAGAAGAAAGAACACCTTGTGACATTTAGGAATGGAACTAGTAAGACTCGAAATGACCATTGTTTGTTAATACATCAAGAGAAGTCAATTCATGTTTTTCATTTTATTTATTTATTTATTTAGAACTGGGAAGTCAATTCATGACTTGCACTTTTCCTGGATCAGATTGTCATTGTCCCATGTGATCCACTTTCTGTGGTAAGTATGGTTAGTTTTTTTTTTTGGTCTGCCGTACTTCTTAGCTAAGCAATTTGTGTGGTTCTGGTTGGTTGTATGCTTGTTAGTAGCTCTGTAGCTTAGTTGTGCGGTGTTAGTTGTAAGCTTGTAGTCTAAATTTGTGCTTTGTAGCTCTGGTTGTAACTTTCTTCTAGTTTCCTTTTAAGCATGTGTTTGTGCTACCTTGGCACTATGCGGATTTCTGTTTCCGCGGTATAGAGGAATCCGGCATTTCTACCTATCACATAGGAAACCAAAATCCTCTCTATCACAGAAAACAAGTACAGTTTTTTTTCTTTTTTTCCCATGCAAAACAAGTGTCACACAAACGAGCAATAGAGTGGGTGGCACCATGGATGAAAATATCGGCCACCTCGCTACAATGGAAATATCGGGTATCGCACCTGTAGCGGCCGCTATGACTGATACATTGCCGTAGCGGCCACTACATCCCCCCCTCCCTCCCCCTCTCTTCTCGTTTACTCCACTTAATCACCGATTGAACAAACAACAGAAAAAGAAAAAAAAATAAAGGAGACAGAGGAAGAAAGGAAAAAAGGAAAAAAAAAAAAAAAAAGAGATGAGTTGCAGAAGACATACCTGATGTGTGGCGGCACCAGCAACGTCACAGCGGCGGCGGCAGCAGTGCAGCAACATCGTCGCAACAGCAGCAAGCAGCTCCTCCTTTCTTCTTCCTTTTCTTCTTCTCTTCCTCCTCATCCTCCTCCTTTTTTTCCTCTCCCCACTCCCGCTTCTCTCGATTTTCGTCGACTTCGTTTTGGGAAAAGAAATAGGGCACGAAACCCTTGCCCTTGATTTATTTCATTTAGGGGGGCACTTAATGGGCCCTTATGATAGTAATAAACAAAATTTAAATGTACCCCCTCTTTTAGAGGACACTCATGGCACCAAAACCAATTTTATTTCGATCCTTGTATTATTTCATTAGGGTGCACTTATGGGCCTTTGAAAGTTGTAAATAAAAATTAAATGCGCCCCCTCTTTTAAGAGGAAACTTATGGGCCCTGTGATAGTTATAAATAAAAATTAAATGTACCTCTCTTTTAGAGGGCACTTATGGGTCCTATGAAAGTTATGACTAAAAATTAAATGGACCCCTCTTTTATTTCATTAGAGGGCACTTATGGGTCCTTTAAAATGCATAAATAAAAATTAAATGGACCCATCTTTTATTTCATTAGGGCACTTATGGACCCTTTGAAAGGTATCAATAAAAATTAAATGACCCTCTAAGAAAAAATAAAAGCCGAAGCACTTGATTCCTTTAATCATTGGTGCGCTCCACGATGAGGCTAAATATAAAAATTAAAAAAATCATATCTTAGCCAAATATTACTTAATTAAAATCAATGCCTTAGCCAAGTTTCATTCTACTTGAAACTATAGCTCAATCCAATTTCACTCTAACTAGAAATAAGTTAGCATGACTAAGAAACATGAATATATGTGAAAAAACTAATCATTACTATTATTTTCTATTTATAAAGCAATACAGGACCTCATATATTGAGGGCACCGTTACACCCCCCTTTTCTTACTTACTTTTGCAAAAGAAACACATTTTCTTTCATTTTGCAATTTTCTGGAATTTTTTCAGATTTTTTAGGTGATTTTTTCAAATCGCACCGCTACGCCGCTACGGAGCACCCGCTTCGTAGTGGAACTCTCTTGTCGCTCAAACATACCCTAACGAATGCCATTTTCCTATCAGAGAAGAAAAAATGAGTAGCCATTTTTCCAAGGATTATAGTATTCACTTTAACAAAAAGCCTTAACTCAAGATAGAGTATTTATTTTGGAATTTTAATTAAAAAAATTGAATGACTAATAACAAAGTGATGGTTTTTCGAAAAATGAAGCAGTGGAACATATAAGTGAAAATCTAACGTCTGTAGGAATTGCAATTGGGTGTAATCCTAATGAAATGCATGTTCAAATGGAAAATTGGATTAAAAAGGTTGGAAAACATGTGCGTGGCAAGCGAAAAGGGGAAGATGAATCTGCTTATCAGGACCTTAATGGTAGAACAAATAGGTTAAGAAGGATATTAGTGACGATACAATGTCACCTAAAGGGTAAAAGTAAGCAAAAACTAGATGTTAAGAAGGTAGTAGAGAATTAGAGATACATGTCACCTAAAGGGTAAAAGTAAGCAAAAACTAGATGTTAAGCAAGGAAAGTTAAGCACCAAGCCTATGACAATGTAGATGTCTTGGTGGGAATTAAATAAGGGGAGAATGATATCATTCTTGTAAGCTTGCCAAGATAAGAGAAAGGAAAACTGGAGACCTAGATCATGAAAGGTTTAAAAACTTGGACTCGGGCAGCGGCTCGGTTGCTCTCGAGTACAGGCTGCCGTGTCTGCCCCTGGCCCATAAACCTTGCAAAAGAAGCTCTTTTGTAGGTCTTGGCCAACTTGAACTTGGACTCGAACTTGGCTGAGTCATTGTGAGACTTAGTCGACTCGGATCCCAACTCGGCTAGATCAGGACCAAGTCCAAGTCAAGTCCATCGAGTTGACACGGACTCTTCCAATTTTTAAAACCTTGTGATCATGTAAAGTCTAGGTTGAATAAAATGAGGTAAGAAAGATAAGAAAATGTATTCCTAATTCTTGTTAAATATAGAGTATGCAGGAGGTAGGTCATGAATAAAAACCAAATATAGGGAGATATCTGAAAGAAAACTAAATTACTGTAGAAAGGATAAAAAGGAGGGTATATGGATCTGGTTTAACTATACATGTATGGGTTTGATAGGAAACTGTGAACTTGCTTGTCTAATTATATTGTTCATAAAAAATTTGAACATAACAAGATTGCTAGAAGAATAGCTAAAAAATCCTTTACCCCTCTTCATTTTTATTTTTGATTGATAGAATAATATATGAGAAACATTCGAATTTGAACAGACTTTATTCTCCTTTTAGTTTTGGTAGAAGTTATTGCCTCCTAAACTTGTTATAAATGGGATAGATCAGCAAAATACTAGAAGTCACTCTAACTTTTTATGAAAACATATATATGTTTGTAATTCTTGTTTCTATTATTGAAGAATAGTTTTCAAGTATCAACTGATGTAAAAAGAACAAAAGGAAAGAAATTAGTACATTCAATAATTTCTTTATATGCCCATTCAACAAGCCTAAGATGCTTTGATTTCCACAAAAGCTGGGCAAGTTAAGGCTCTAGTGCTAACATGTTACAGGTAAGAGACAAATTTCAGTTATCTGTTGGATATATTTTTTAGAGTTTGTTTTATTTTATTCCTTTTCTCTTATCTTAATACATTAGATTGTTGAAGGCCAAGATTAGATTATATGAGTTGTTTGTCATTGGGAATTGGGTTTTGGAATTTGGACCTTGATTTTCAGCAGTGTTTTTGCTTTGTTTTGAAGCCATAATAAGTACTATTATAAAAAAGGTTGGGGCTGCAATTTCAAATTGTGATTTGAAATTCATATCTCAATTAGCAGCAGTTTGAACCTGATTTGTGTCAATTATAAATGGGAATGTGAGAATGTTATATTGATATCAAGTAGTAGAGTGCTTTATACAGTGTTCCTTTCTATGCTTGAAAGTTTCTAATTTGCACAAGTGCATTTAGTCCATCTAGGGGCTTTATGCAGCTTCTCCGTATTAAGTGGTAATTTTTTATTTGTACTTCTTCTTTTTTTTAATTCCGCCCATGACATTAAATAGAATCAGCCCATGCATCCACTTGTCGGTACTATCAAGAGTCTTAACATTTTTGTTTCTTGAAGGTTCTTCATGCTCCCGATTTCCGGAATTGCAAAGCTGCTAATGAGATTAGGAAACGTAAGCTCCTTGACATGAATGTTTTACTTTTCATTTTCTTGCATATTCATTTTATCTGATGCTGCCAGTCTGAAAAATCATGTTCTAATTATGAGATATAAGTGTTTGAATGATACTTTGATTGGCAAATCCCCTCCCATTTAAGTGTAATTTGGTCTAGAAAAGGGATTAAAAATATGTAATTTGTTTCATTCCCCTTCATCTGATCTGCATGTATGTGGTGTTGAAAAAATGGGTACTGATCAAACGAGAATGTTGGAAATGGTGATCTGCCATCCGTGTGCCGCTGGTTTTATATTAAATGAAACAATTGAATGCATGAAATGCTTCGTTTTGCAAAATTGTGTTTTACTATATATGTAGTTGTGTTGTGTGAAACAAGTGTTGGATGCTGGAAGCAAGAAATATAGGTATTTGTATGGAAAATGATCCATAACAATGTGACAAAACACCACCAAGTTTTGCCGAATCTGATATTTTTTTTTTAGAATAATAAAATTTTATTTCAACGCAAAGGGAAAATACAAAGACAAAAGGACAAACTAAATAAGGGACATGAAACAAAAAACAACATTAGATATAAAAAAAGATAGTATCTTGGGTGAGTCCATCCTTTGCAAAACCACTAGCTATCGCATTGGCCTCTCTAAGAATGTGATGAAATGAAGCATGAAGCTGATTGGAAATATCCGGCACCTCTTCCACCCAATCCGCCAATCTCCAAGGATACATAGTCTTACCCGATCCCTATTGAATAGCAGAAAAAGAATCTCCTTCAATAAGAGAGAAATAACCACCCAACTTAAATAATTTCCGACAACCAACTAACATAGCAAACATTTCAGCTTCATTAGCATTTGAGGCTTCCATGGGCCCAGAAAAACTCCTAACAATATTACCAGAATGATCCCTTATAACACCCCCCCTATACGGCTACACCACCTCGCCTAGATGATATGTGAAACTCCTGCCAAAATTAAGCTTTAGAATACCACTAGGATGAGGCATCCAACTGATTTGACGAGACGAATTAACACACCATCCCTCTTTTAAAACAACATTCCATGTCCTGTTAAGATCATCCAAAAAAACTCCTTGAAACGCATGTCATAGTCGCTCATTCTGAAACATTCTTGACAATTATCTCTATAATGTCTTCCACTGTTCTACTGCTGTTCTTGAATATTCTATCATTTCTTTCCAACCAAACCTTCCACAAAAAAGCATATAACAAGAATTTCCATAAAATTCTACCACCTGCAAACCAACACTTGAAATACCACTGCTGAAATAAATCTTCCACTGACCAAGGCATAACCCAAGAAATACAGAACCAAGCAAAAAGAGTCATCCAAACATTGTGAGCGAAGTTACAATTGTTGGAAGTAGGTGGGCCTCGTGGATAAGTTTTCAAAACTTTTACCCACTTGACTCAGGGATCAAGTACCCATAAGGCCATAAACCACATCCAGGATGCAATCCCTCAATTTCATCAACCATGTACAACAATAAACTCTATTTAGAAGATAGAAACCAGCAACAATCAAGCAACCAAAAATCTGCAACATGCAGGGAAGTAGATTATACATTTGGAGCCCGGTACTGCTCTAATGGAGAAGAAGATAAAATTAGCTTGAACAAGAACTCTTCTTGTAGCAAATTGGGATATCTAAAATCTTGTTGTCTTCCACGCTATGACCCGCTTTTAGATCTCTTTTCTCAAGAAGAATGGTGGGATCTTCAAGAGAAAACCAACTAGAAGCTCTTAAGGCACTAGAAGAAGAAACTAGAAGAGAAAGAGAAAGAGATGGCGTGTGCAACAACTTGCACTAGGGGGCTGGGCATGCACTCCAAGGATGTGGGACGTCCAGCCCCTTGCTCCCTATTTATAGCTTAGCAACCTCCTCTTTTATTAATTGAAATAGAAGTCTCACTCCCACAATAATTAGTAACTTTCTCTTCCTACTATTACCAATATTAGAAGTCTCACTTCAAATAAAAATAGTAACTTTCTAATTCCTTTCTTTTAGAGTTCAAGTAGGATTAGTAACTTTTTAATAACTTGGGCTAGCGTGGGGACCACTAGGGATTCCATAGACAGCTGGCTCCAACTGGGACACCGCGACCCCACATTTTATGTGCAATCCGGGCTCACAATTAATTGCAAATAACTCCACTATATAAATGCAATTGCACTCCAGTATTAGGAACAAATTACAAAGAAGACCCTAAACTTCCCTATGACCACAAGTAGGCCCCTATTTCAATATCCATGGATTAATTGGATTAAACATATCCCTTCCAATCTTAGATCCACATCTTATTATCCGTGAGACTCAATTAATCACAGTGATCATTATTACCATCCAATTAGCTCTTAATTGAGATGGGTGCGCTCTTACTAATGATAAATCCATTAATTGGCACAAGGGGATAATATAGATGATTCCATCTTGACCATTGAATGTTCTCACAGTCCTATTATCATATACCCAAGACACCGAGGTGTTGACCTACAGTTGGCCTCACTCATTGGTGACTCAAAGCAAATGAATAGACAGAAACTTGAGTTCATTAATGTCTCAGCATTGTTGTTAGGGAATTTTGAGAGCAGGCCTTAAAATAAAGACAATATTCCATAAGGTGCTTCTCATGGTCCTTCAATACATCCAATGTACCAGCACCATGATCCAGAATCTTACATTCTGATGATCAAGACAAATCACACTATCTCATAGTGATCAAAGTGATGTAACCTTATCAGATGAAATGCCAAGTCTCATTACTAGTTGTGAAGATATTTTAAATATAAGATTTGTGACACATGTCTCTCATATGTGGATCTCATCCATACATATATATCACAGCTAATATACTAATGGGACCCGGTTCATCTCATGAACCATTATGTTATATGTATTGGTTATGTACATAAAGTAATAAAACATCATTCATCTCATGAAAGGAAAACATGATTTTATTGATAAATAAAGAAATTAATCAATTTATTACATCATCTGATGGATTGAAACCATACAAACTAACAACAATGAATAAACAAATGATGCACCGTTTCTTCATCCCTCAAACACATTGGGCAGCCATTTACAATAAAATGATTTCTTCGTCTCAATTTATCAATTGCAAGGATTTTTTCTTTCCTTGCCAGCTAGAAAAAAAACAAATTCTAGGCGGGATATAACGATCCCAAAATCTCTGCCAAAGACCAACTCCACCACCATTAGAACTATCTATCAAGACAATATAAAAAGGCTTCACTGTAAAGTTACATTTAGCATCAGGTTTTCACAACTGAACATCTCTTTTACCCATTGATAAATAAACCTTATTCAGTAAGCCAAGCAAAATAGAAAGATCTACTATTTCATTGTCCGTCAAGTTCTTTCGAAGACATAAGCCCCTAACAATAGATCCTCTTATGAAAAACAATAGTCTGATCTTTGAATCAAAGTTTCAAGCTGAACATGGCTAATTTTGGGCCATTGCACTGTTACATAGTTTTTTTTCAAAGGTCGTCTTTGTTCAGTCCTTGAAACCGTATCTAGTTAGTTCCTGGAATATTTAGTGGTCTTATATCACATATATTGGGCAGCACGATAATTTATATCTGCTGGATGTTAAAATTTTATGCTTTCAGATCCGATAGCTGTAGCACTGGAAATTGGTTCTGCTCAATTAAATTTCCACTTTATTGCAATGGAATATGATTATCTTTATGTTGGTTATTGGTAAAATGAACTCATATGCCTATCTTTCGATGCTAAAATATTCAAATGTTCTTTTGTCATTGAAAACAAAAATTCCAAATCAGATTGCATTTGCAGCCTGTAACTTTACTGGAAGTTAGTATCCGAAATGCTAAGTGGTCAATTATGCTGGTCGGCCATCTGTTATGAAATTGGAAACCACAATTTGTAGGATATTGTTGTACTTTACTGAGTCAGATACTCATAATGGTGCAAATAATTTGATTTGGAGGAGTCACAAAAAATTACCCAACATGAGGTGATTTTTTCTTGCTTTTAGCTGCAGCAGAAGTGATATCCACCATTCTGGCAAAAAATGGGTTGTGATTAGATGTGTTGCCAAATGCATCCTTAACCATCTATATTTATGTTGCCGTCATCATCCTTGAAGCCTCATTTCATCTTTTTAGGGGGGTGGTTGTTCTCAATCAGACCTGGAAAGAGATTTGGTTGATTCCTTAGTTGATTGGAGATTAACACACAATTCCATCAGGAACTGGCCTCCCCACTTGATGAGGGCTAAAGATGATAAGTTTTGACTGCTGCTCGCTGGGCAACCTCTGATTAAAAGGGTAGGGTATAGGACATGCTGATAAGGGGAGCTCTGTTGTGTTGAGTAAAAGATTTTACACTTTGAAACCTAATTATGCTATGGGTCAAAATAGAGCTTAAGTTTTAGCTTTTAGGGAAGGGGTTAGGCCCATGAAGCCACATAATTGGGCGTGTTAATTTTTTAAGGTAATTTGATGAGTGCACTTATTTGGGTGGAAGGAATGTAAAGGAACCATGGGGAACGTATGATTCCAAAAAGTGCCATTTGCAGCTTCCCACATTCTTCATGATTCCAAAAAATGCTATTTGCAGTTTCCCACATTCATGGAAAGCACCAGGCAGATTTATTTATTTATTTTTAGTTGGTCACACATAGGCAGATTGATTAACCAAAAACTGGCATGAGAAGCTCATCCTGTGTTGGTAGAATTTATCTTTTAAACTTCCGTAGGTTTTACTTTCATCTCCTTAATGGACAGTGGTTGATCTTTTATCCTCTTTCTCATCACAATTAAGAACACCAATGATGATGATGATGATAAAATACTTCTGATTTCTTCATTATCTTCAAAGCCTCGTCCCAACTATGCTACCCTGCTGCATATATTATGATTCTCCATTCCGATCTATCCTAACTTAATTTATAATGTGCAGAGATGCAAGCTGTTATGGAATTGTCTAAGCAATTAAGCATGGAGATAGTATCTTCAGGCAATACCAAGAAACCATTGGAAAGTCAGCCTAATGTGGCTGAAAGACCTGATGTGGGTGAAAGTCTGGAGGTACCCATGGATAGACGCCAAGAGGAAAAGGCAGAGCAGCCTCAAGCAGAAAAGGTCCATGATGTATCAGGGGCAGATGAGGAGCTTCAATTGTCATATATCATTGGAGGGTCACCTATCGGCTGGAATTTTATGATGTATCCAGGCAGTAAAGCAATCTACTATGGTGAATCGAAAGCAAGCTTTGTGGCACGCCAAGTCAAGTCATCGCCTGCCCCGGATCCTGATGTTGACAAAAACTGATCAAAACCCCTGTCAATTTGGCGGGGAAGAAGGCATCCCATCACTTGAGTAGAGAGATGAGATGCATGTATCATTATCCCCATGTGAATGGCTTTTCTTTTGTTTGAAGGGGTATATACTGGTAAGCCTCAAGGAAGCATCTGCTACTGTTATTTTGGTTAGAAGTGGACATTTTCTGCAATCTGTGGCTCGTGTCTAATGATGTTTGTTGTAGGGTCTTTTGAATGATTAACATGGGTCTCTCTAAACCCAGTATAACACACTTAAGTTTGCTTGTTGGAAAGTCTAACTTGATGAACTCCTCTTTCTTGTAATTCTAGTCTGCCCCATACTTAACTGTGAGAACAAGTTTCTCTTAACCTCGTCTTTTCCCCCTTTCTTCAGCTTTCCACACTCAATTCAGCGCTTTTTTTCTTTCTTTCTT
The DNA here is from genome assembly GCA_028538565.1 of Umbellularia californica. NCBI lineage: Eukaryota > Viridiplantae > Streptophyta > Magnoliopsida > Laurales > Lauraceae > Umbellularia > Umbellularia californica. The sequence continues at coordinate 6,021,193 of JAPQWN010000002.1, forward strand.
TCTGATGAGGGTATCCTAGTGGTATTTGACCCGACATGACTAATTCCCAGGGCGCATGCAGGACCCTGCAGCACATGTGCACAGGTAAATCTGGGATGTCAGACGCACGACGTGGGGAGCAAAATCCCACTTATCCGATTGAACCCATTCAATTGAGCCTTCCATATAATTTTTGCAGTATAAATTTTATCTTGATCTGTTTATCTGGCCCCTACGATATCGGTTACTTATAAAGGGAGGTTCAGTTCAAACTTGTCGGAGCTGGTTGAACCAGGTCCAATTGTGACATCATGATTAGAGACGATATAAGCATCAAAATTAGTTGACATCGGTGGCCTGATCTGTGACTGGGTTCAATCCAACCAAGATCTTTTACAGTCTAGATGTTTATGGCCGGGTTCAATTTGAGCTAAGTTTTTAGCAAATCCAAACATTCCAAGGCAGCAATCCAGGTCTGACCGAGAGGCTTGGTCCAGACTCTGGGACACTATGGTTCCCTAATATTTATCAATATGAAAGCCACCTTCAGAATTCAGAAAAGATAGGCATGCAATAATATACAGGTTCTATTGGAATTTGGGCCTGTTTATTTTTATTAGATTACATTAGAATTGAAAACTCAAATCTAATGAGGTCCATGGAATGATTATTAAACAGGTGAGGTTTAGATGATAGTAGTAGCGATGTAAATGTGGATTTGACTTTTCTAAGATTTAAATTACTAAATGATGGGTGGGTATTTATTTTTCATCATCTTCACAATTTCTGTGTTGTGTGCAAACAAACGGGCCTTTTTTGAAGGTTGGTAGGTGTGTTTCAACTTTCACGTTTTTTCTTCTGATTCCATCGGTCGGTGGAGACTTTGATTTAAAAATCTCATTGGTGCCGGCTATGTGTCTCAGAAAAGATCCTGAAAATTGTCTGTCTGAAGATTTGCCAGGCAAATGCCTTAAAAGTCTACTTCTAGAACATGGACAAACTGAAGGGGTTCCACCTCTCCAGTGGTGGTCCCACTGGATTCACAAATGCATTCGTCATGTATTTATATCATCTCTCTCTCTCTCTCTCTTGATGATTTATTTTTACATTAAATTGGAGGGGCTCTCTCTCTCTCTCTCTCTCTCTCTCTCTCTCTCTCGATGATTTATTTTTACATTAAATTGGAGGGGCTGTTTTAATGCTTTCTATCCAACCCATTTTGATGGCCATTGTGTGATCCATACATCTGAACTACCTTGGGGGAAAACTGAGATTTCTCACCCAATTTTCACAACCAAAAAAAAAAAAAAAACCATTTTAATAATGATAAATCCTTGATGATTTGGGCAAGTGGAAGTTTTTAGGATTTACAGGTCCAATCTTCCCTCATAGGATTTGAAAACTCTTAAACTTTTTTGAATTTATACACCAACGCCAGTTTTTCTCACTTATATGCACCGTTGTCAATGTGAAATCCTCAATTATATAAATCCTCGGTATGAAACCCCCATTCCGGAACCAGTGAGGAATACTCCATCCATTGATTACTAAAGGGTTTCCTCACGTGTTATCAAACGTGCCATCACTTCTTTAAGAAAGGAAATCTTCATTTTTTTTTTTTTCAAAAACTTATTGAAATTTTCTGATGATAGAAGGGAGAAGGGGAAAGTGAGATTTTCTCCTACAGAAATCTGTGCAATTGAGTCGCTGTAGACGAAAATTTGTTGTGTTTGTATTGCAGGGATACAAGTGGGTGTGGGTTTGGTTTGAGGTGGGGTAGGAAGAGAAATGTCCAATTGGCAGTCATTTTAATCTGGTCCACAGTCCTCTAAGCAGTACTCCTTCTCAAATCCCATGTGTTAGAAAAAATAGAATAACTTGTGGCCCCTGGGAAGATTCCAAGGCTGGATGGTCAATACACGGCTCTTCAATGGGATGGATTCATTGGATTCATTGTCCTTACTCCATCTAGAAAGCAACGACATTTTTAGAGATCAGATTATCAGAAACCATCCAAACAAGGTAGTGGTCCCTTGTGCTCCAGAAGAAATTATCTTATAACTTAGGGGTCTTTTGGCAAACTATCATGAGAGAGGGAGGTTGATCAGGAGAAATCATGAAATATTGCAAATTATAATTGTACAGGATAACCATGTGAGCTTAGGCCTAGTATGTGATTTTCTTTTTTGGGTAACAAGAACGATTATGTTAATAAAATCAATAACCCAAAACAGAGTCGGCTCTCAAAAAAAAAAAAAAGGGTATAAGAGCAATATACCCCACAAATGACAATTACATAATATGACCCACCACCCATGGAGAGACTCTATCTATCCCTTGCTTAGCAAGGCCATCCGTCCTAAAACTTATCGATTTTTAAAATGACCAAAAAAAAAAAAAAAAAAAAAACCCACATCAAACTGAGAAGACAATGTTTTGATTTCTTCAAAATTACGTAGGAGTTGATTACATAGAAATTTTAAGGTCAAATGAGCTCCGCCTAAAGATTATTAAGGTGAGGGGTGGAGGATATATGGTGAGGAGTGAAGGATGTAAGGTATCGATATAGATACAACCCTAAAATTTTCTTGTGTTTAAATAAGAAGGCCGGTGGCTAGGTATTCGTTTCCTACCTCCCTCTAATTTATTTTTCATTAGAGAGAATTTGATGGTCATTTTCTAAAGTTCACGCTTGTTTCCGAGGTGGAACCAGAAAATTTTCTTTCGGAGCCTATATGTAAAAAAAAGATTCTTGGGAGGTCCATAAGTATAAATAAAAAAAATCATAAAATTCCCCCTAACAAAAAGGCAGTGCCCAAATGGCCATGCTAATTCTCAAATTTAGATGGTGCTTTAGCTTTCCTAACAATCTCAAAATTCCGTGGGCCCATTAAACTGCCAATGTAAATTTTATTATATTGCCTTCGATTTCGTGCCCATAGTCGCAAACAAACTTGTCATCTAGTCAGTAGACATATTAAGTAAAGGAACGCATCAATAAATAAATAATAGAAGTCTAATCCTCCAATGGATAAAATGGACATGGACTAAACAATATAAGATTACAACATCTTGACATTGCCATAATCTTATTATAAAAATCAACGAATTTTGTTGCTTTCTCTTTCTTTCTTAACACCCAATCAAAGGCCCCCATTTCAGTTCTCCTTTGCAGAAAACATGTGCCACTGTAGAAATTTATTTACTTGAAGAATTCCACTTTTACAGGCTATTTAGATCTCCAAAGATCAAGTGCAAGTAAATTAGTTTATATACAAGAGGATTATGAATTTCTATAATTTCACTTACCTACACTTTTTTTTTAACGATAACTGAATGACATATTTTTCTTTTGATAAGGAGTTTACTATAAGGCTTTTGTACATTTTCTCCTTCATTTCCTTTTTCATATAGTGCTCTTTTGATCCTTTAATATGTGTTCCGTTAACGATAAATTTTAATATATATATATACATATAAATAAATATGGGAGATGCTCTTACCTTGTTATGAGAGATAGGGTGGGGGTCCTTACATCCATATTCAATGCCAACAACTTAAATGTGAGGGCCTCCACTCCTATCTCTGATATAAGGTGAGAGGACATCTCTCATTGAAGCATCTCCCTATAAATATAGGTACAAGTTATAAAATTTGCCGCTAAAGTAGTGCAGGACAACTGAAGTTTGTAGACACATGAGGGGCCTAATGCTTTTGAGCTATTTGGTTGTAGATTGTTCATATTGTACTTCCTCTGCAATCCTTTGAGCTATTTGGTTGTAGATTATTCATATTGTACTTCCTCAGCAATCCAAACTTACAAATCAAAGGACCCAATTGGAAATCACAAGCATAGAAGCTAGATATAGGAAAGAAACATTTTAATTTGACTTTGAAACTATTGTTAAACCCTCAAACTTTTTTTTTACAATAACTTATACATTAGAAGTTGGACTACTCTTTAAACAGTCCAAAGTCCAAACATCAGATGTTTCCTACTTTTCTAGGGATCTTTTCAATCTTTGTAATCAAGTAATCAACTACATGTAAATGGGCTTGCGTATGCATCTGGATTATCCAAGTAACAGACAGCTGTTTTTAATTTATAAAACCCTCAAAACATTTGTTATATTATCCAACAAAGATAATTATTTTTAATACAGCATCAGCCAGCTGGTTTCTAAAAGGAAACTTATATATAACCACCTATAAAAACTTATATATTACCACATATGCTCTGTTGACCTCCATTCCCTTTTTTACATTAATCATCTTTATTAATTCTTCAAATATAATACATACCTTAACCTAAGAAAAAAAAATTTAGAAATGTTTCAATCTTATTTAGGGTTTTTTTTTTTTTTTTTTTTTTTATGTATACGAAGGGACGATTTTCTCGTGCTACTGTACTCTGCAGTCCATTCATACCATTGCGGGTCATCAAGAGGAACCCGATTAAATTCAGGAGAGGTCCCCCACCTCTGGGGCCTTTTCAAATGCAGGTAAAGATATGCACCAAAGGAAATGTCCCCAATACAAAAGGCCATGTATAAAAGATATTTATACAAAGAGATGTGTAAAGCATAGATCCCATGGAAGTCTCAAAAGTAATCCATTCCCTCTTTAATATTAGATTTTTATAGTCAACAAAGACAACTTTTTTATTTTAAATATGCTTCCACACATCTAATTATTCTTTAAAAATCCATGAATCACTTTCTTTTCCTATTGATTAGGGTGTTCGGCCCTCTTCGAGAACCTATTATTTCCCCGAGCACGTAAAGTCCGACCTTCTCCCCGCATCCTAGTAAGTCAGGCTTGTGTCTAGACAAGCGGAGAGAGAGAGAGATATTTGAAACCGCAACTTTCGATTTCCGGAGCTGTGCTACTTTTTAAGAGGTCCTTTATTAAATTGAATTAATTTGGTCTTAGCATAAGCAACCTTGTATTCATGATGCACATAATGGTAGCTACTTGTAATTACATCTTGCCATGCTATATCATAAATGGGCTTAGGCTTAAGGTTCTCTTCCAACTTGAGTCCTTCCTTATCTCAGTCATTATTAGTCAATAATCAACTCCTCACAGATTGATTAAATTTTCACCTTTCACATGATGGCACTGTCGTAAATAACCCCCAACACAAAGCCCAAGCATTTGAAGAATAATATTCCGCCACACGCTTTCCAACAAAGTGCGGGCACACAAAAATAAAAGCAAGAACGGTAGCTGAAGAAGAAAGGCAAACCCATAAAAAGAACAAGGGTAAAACCGTCATTTCACATGCATTCTAACCGACACGTGTTCAACCCTCCTTCGGCCCGACCGACACGGACGGTCAGAAGCCGTTTATTTATTTATTTATAGAGAGAGTGGGGGAGGGAAAGACAGAGAGAAGTCGTCGAAGAATCTCCTGTCGCTTCTGCTATTCCTTTATCAACGCTGCTTCATTACTGACCGTCCGATCCTCCCTTCAACGGCTGGATCTTCCCTAGCTTCCTTATCTCCCTTTCCTTCCTTCAAAGACACACATTTGTAAAAGGAAAGAAGGAAAAACAGAGGCTGCTATTTTTTCCCAATGTTTCTGTTTTGTGTACAGCTTTGATTTTATCTGGAATTTGGACTTCTGGGTCTTATAGGAATTAGAATATCTTCAATTGGGTCTCCAGAATTCCTAAAATTGGGGGCCTTTTCTGAGCTGAAATCTGGGTGGATTCTCTCTTCTTGATTTGGTGTGTGTTGTTGTTGCAGCTTGGAATTTGATGTTGGTGGAGGTATTTTGAATCTTGTTACGTTGTAAAGGTGGGATTTTTCTTTCTGCTGTCTTTTGGGTGCTTCTTTTTCTTGATTGAGGGGTGGAGACTTTTGGGGATTTGATTTGTTATTCTAACAAAAGATTGGATTTTTATTGTCTAGCATGTGGAGAGATTGAAGGGGGGCAATTCAATTGAATTATTGTTCTTCAGATTCACCATTCAATTCCTCCTGGGATTTGGAAGTGGGTTTGTGATTGAAGAATACTTTGAGTTTTTAAAGGTTGTTTGTGGGGTACTTGGTTTGGGTTTCCAAAGTTCATAATTGTAATTAGTTTCCAAGAAGGAAGAGCTTGGAAGGAATCTATATCTGCAAATCCTTGATTTGGGTTTGGGTTGATTGGGGAAGTAAAGATGGTGGATTCAATTGCAGCGACATCTCTTCTGGGGCATCGGCCTTTGTATCAAGGGGCTTGTTACAGAGAGGGCCTCTGTAAGCAGAGGAGATTGGATTCATGTCGGGTTCTTGTATCTGATTTCTTGGGTCGACAGATCATTTCTTCCCGGCCGCCAACAAGAACCAGAAGGTATGCTGTTGATGGTTTTGCGGCTTCTACGACTAAAGCTCTGGCGATGGGGCTTACAAAAGAGGCTAATTCGTTTAGCGAAAAAGAAGAGAGAATACGCAGGAATTTGAATTACTCAACCAGTTCAGGTTCAAAGCAGCGGGTATGGCCACCCCCCAATAAGGCTGATAACCCTTCATTGCAGAACCCTTTGCTCCGGCAGGAGCGCTTGGGGTGTGGATGGTTGGCTGCAATCTTTGAATGGGAGGGAGTTCTAATTGAAGATAATCCAGATTTGGAGAAACAGGCGTGGTTGGCACTGTGTCAAGAAGAAGGGAAATCGCCTCCCCCCGCCTTCGTTTTGAGACGAATAGAAGGGATGAAGAACGAGCAAGCAATCTCTGAAGTTCTTTGCTGGTCGAGGGATCCTGCGACGCTGAGAAGGTTGGGATCGCGGAAGGAGGAGATATACCAATCATTGCAAGGCGGGTTTTATCAGTTGCGATCGGGGTCACATGAATTTGTGACTACATTGGTGAATTATAAGATCCCAATTGCATTGGTGTCGACTCGTTCAAGAAAGAATCTAGAAATGGCAATTGAAGCTATTGGGATCACTGGATTCTTCAGTGTCATTGTTGCTGCAGAAGATGTTTATAGAGGGAAGCCCGACCCAGAGATGTTTATATATGCTGCGCAGCTGCTGAATTTCATACCTGAGAGGTGCATTGTCTTTGGGAACTCGAACTCAACCGTGGAGGCCGCACATGATGCCCGAATGAAGTGCGTGGCAGTCGCAAGCAAGCATCCAATGTATGAGCTAGGGGCAGCAGATCTGGTGGTGAGGCGCCTTGACGAGCTTTCCATTGTTGATCTGAAGAACCTTGCTGATGTTGATTTACCAGAATTTGAGCCAGAGGTAGAGCTGGAGGAGGAGGAGGACCCTCTTCCATCTACCTCAGTGGGAGTTAAGGATATCTGGTAAGCTCTTACTGTACAGTTAGTAGTCCTTAATCTAATTATTGATGATTATTAGGACTTAGGACATAGGGCATTAATTACTTATTGTGTATATTTCCATTGCCATTAAAGACAAGTACTTGCATTTACTTTGTATAAAAGGGGAAAAAAAGGATGGTGGGTGGTCTTATAGGTTGGACACCCTTTATAAAAGGGAGAAAAAAAAGGAAGGTGGGTGGTCTACATTGGACACCCTTTATCATGTAATATGCATATGTTTACATGTATGATAATTCCATTATGTAATTGTTATCTTTGTGATTCCTTGAGATGGTTTCTAGGCTTTCTTATGCTCTTCTGCAAATGGTATCAAAGTCATCCTTTTTGTTCCTTTATGAAAGATGGATAACCTTTAACTCAATAGTAGGAATTGTTTCCTACAATCAACTTCTAACTCACCTCATGGATCTGTCCATAGTGGAGACTTGAGGTGGACAGCTGCTTATAAACATTCTACATTGCGCCAAACCTATTTTGACCATCCAAACATTGGTTGTGAATCCAATATTTTACAGAACTCCCAATTCAATAGTAGCAATTCTCTGCCATGGCTTCTCTAAGAGGTGGCTTACTGCTCAAGTTGGTACTTGCATCATTAGTTGATCGAACCTTTGAGAACTCATTTATAACTTTGATATGCAAAATGGAAACAGGTCGAGTGTTGCTATATTTTTTCAATGTTCTGTTGTAACAGTGCTTTAAGATCATGCATGATGCTTGGGAATTATTCATATTTGGTGACATACTCTGCAGTATTTGGCTTTAATCAATAGTGAATATCACACTATCAAGCTGTTGAGCTTGAGAGGGGTTGTTTTAATATTCTACTACGACTGGTATGCAGAAAAGGGTAACCTCGCATATCTTCTATGAAACATGACATTAATGTGCATGGAATGATTTCTATGTAATGTGCATGGAAGAGTTAAATTTGTAGAAAAAGAATGAATTCTCCTCTTCTAGACTCTGTTCATTTATAGGCTTCTGCCTCGTCATGTGCGTCTCTTTTTCTACACTTTGTGATTAGTACCTTGGAGCCTTGGACTTGTGATCCAAGTTGGTGTTCATTTGATATGCCCCCATTGTAGTTTGGCTGAAAATGATCCTACTACATGCTATGGGCCAATCTTTGCTACTGATGGATGCTTGTTTCTTTAAGTTTTAGATCCCATTAGCTAAGCATCCACCAGGGGTAGGCTGTCGAGTCTCAAATTGATTGGATGGATTATTATCAATGGAGATTTTTGCATTCGCTGTGAGGGCCCAACAAGATGATAAACAATGGCCTAAATGAATGTAGTTTCTTAAATCTTTCTTGCTCGTTGGTTCCTCACTGCTACATTCTTTGAAAACGGAGATTCAACAATTGAGATGTTACAATTAGACTGAATGGAGAAAATGATGGGGGGAACCATCAATAGTACAAAGCTAATCAGTTTCATCATTTAATCCTGTGGGTCTTTGGGCCCTCTTTTCCCAATAGAGATGTCATATGTATGGTAACCAATAATTAGTGATAGGCTCGTGAATTGACGAGGGTCCCATTGTCCCTATAAATTGTCTGCGTGATGATGGTCCCTTTAAGGAATACATTTTTTTTTTTTTTTTTTTTGCCCTAAAATGGACTTGATTCATTTCTTTTGACTACCTTATATGAAGGCCTCTCCATGGTGGTCTCTTTCCGGGCAAAGAATGTGAGAGAATTGCATTAGACCCTTACATACTTTCCTTTGTTGCGCCCACTGAAATGACCTGCCACACATAATTCCTTCCCCATGTATTTGTCTCAGCATCCCCCAACCAACCCAACATAGTTGAGACAAGACTTTGATGATGATGGTATAGTCTCAGCCTTCGCCGCCGATTCTATCCTTAAAAACTAAGGAGAGTTGGTTTCACACTTGACCATTAATCATAAAAACTTGGTAACTCAGTTTCTGAATCTTTTTTTTTTTTTTTTAACTTGTACAAAATCTAAGAGTTGGTGGAGTGGCATAAGACGCAGGTTTACTTCCCTCGTCTTGTGTTTGAAACCCGCCCAAATTTGTCCGGTGTACGTTTGTGTGCGTTTAGCGGTTGGATCAAAGACATGATCAGGATACCCACATCATTAAAGAAAGAAAATGTTGCACCCAAACTACCCCTATCGCCATGGAAAGGTAAATAACACATAATGAAGGCTCACTTCCTGTATTACTCGGATCTCACCTCAGCACGTCCATTATTCGTTCCATAGGCTTCTCACTCATTCTACGCATTTCGTGCGAGAGATTGAAATACAAAAACCAGGAATTTCAATGGCTACTACTGAATAGTGTTTGAAATTTCCTGGGAAATCTAGGGGTGGAGAGTGAAAGCTCAGGGGTGGAAATCTACAATTACAATGGGTCATCAAGTTTTTCTTAATCATTTCAACAGGGCAAAGGGAGTGTAATCATTTGTAAATGGATAACTTTATGGTCCCTTGTAGAACTCCACTTCTGATCTCTATCTAGGCCTGTTGCCTAATTCCTTCTGATTTCTTAAGATTCCATAGAAAACTAGCTTTAAAGGCCGGCCTAAGATTAAAGCCACACCTTCATTTTACCAAGTTAATTTGATGCTGCTCAGGTATATGGTTCCATAATTCCATAGCATAACTATCATGTTAATCATTTTCTTGATCATTAATAAAAATATCAGGGTCAATAACTAATTAGTGTCAGCCGTGCCCAGTGGGCGGACTAAGGATTTTGTTTTGAGGGGGGCAGCCGATGGTCAATATAAAACGTCAATCTTTTTCGTTTCTTTTTTCTGCTATTTGGAGATATAACGACCAAATGGCAGTGCATGATTGATCTTAACATCCCAACATTCATTTATACGCAATCATGTTATCGTGTCAGCTTGCATTTACAAACCTAAAGTGTGTTGCTTAGTCCTGATTATGATAGTGACATGAAGAATTTTCATTACATCCTTCTGTAGTTGTAAGTAGTTGGTGATACATGCAAAAAAGCATGCGTGTGATGGCAGCACAGTTGGCTCTGAGTAAGCTCTCTGCAGATAATTGGGTATTACACAAGATTGAAGAAATGTTGGTGTTATTCAACATGACAATTACCTATACATTACTGAATGAAACACGGGATCCAAGTCTCAGGCACCACATTGAGTCTAAACATGGTGCAATCTGTGCAACAACGGAAATCCCAAAGCTAAGCAGTTGAGATTTTTTACTAGGAACGAGAACAAATTTACCACTTTTACATGGTCCTGACATGACCATGTCACTCCTGCCGCACGCCCAAACCCCACTCGAGTGTTATAGCAAGCAAACCCGGCAACTCATTTTCCTGTCATATAAGCAAAAACAAGTGAAAAGAATCATCAACCTTAGTGCAGTTCTAAAGCACTGCCTTTGCAGACAAAAAAAAAAAAAGGTGTGTCAACGTATAACACACGATAGCTCTGAAGTTGCAAACCACAAGAAAGTTCCTAGAACTCAACTAAACAAATCAACAGCCAATTAGTAAGATACCATTCCGCTTTTAACACTTCGCAACAACTCTTTGGAGTGCTTGTTTAATCATTCCAACTGATGCCACAGCTGCTCCTCTAAACTGCAAAGGAGTCTTTTAACACATCAATATTCATATTAACAGCAAAATGAGGCCTAGACTCAATGTCAAATTGAGGACACAGCCAAGCAAGTATTTATATGACTCCATTTAATCATAAAATTTAATAAAGATGGATGAGATAAACTAGAAGTATCAACATATAAAATAAATGATAAGATTGGTTCTTGAAACAGATCCTTTTTTAAAAAGTTAAAAAGGAAAATGTTTTTTTTTTTTTTTTCTTTTAACATATAAGTTCCGAACACATCAAGTCCTGATGAGAAAAGCCCAGTTAACTGAGAAGAAGAGTTTTTCGGTCAGATTCATTCGAAACTGAAACCTGATTGATTCTCCTTAGTTTGCAAACCATAAGTAGAATAATACTACAAGAACTGCAAATTGCTTTTTTAGGACATCTAACCTTAGATCTCAGCTTCAGAGTGAGAATGCCGTCAGTGGTGGATGATTGCACTGAATGAGCATCTAAATGGAGATTGCTTATTGCATCCACAATTTCAAGTAGCAAGCACTCCCTCCATGGACACAGCATCTCAATCAAGACCTCTTTTTCGATTACAGTGACAGTCATATCCGCTAAATTATCCTTGGACAAAACCCAATTAAGTTCAGCATCTGCGGCATCAATGTTGGGTGCTTTCCTTTTGTTTATTGAAGGCCTCTTGCCATTGGCATTCTCATTGTGACCATAGTTGTCGGATGTCCTCTCTGTTATATCTGGGTGTTTCCTTCTCTGTCTCACTTCAGATTCTCCTGACTCTTTGCAAGCTTCCAACTCGTCTACCCTTTGTTCAAGTTCTTTCAGGTACTCTATCGTGTCACCAAGGACAGATGCTTGATCGACCTTCATAGACATTCAAAATATTCAACATCAAGAAATACTTTAACCAACTTTACATGTACTCCAAAGAAGATACCATTATCAAATTCCCAATGTTTTCTAGTAAATTCTTTCTTTGGTTTTTTGAATTTTCTTAGCTTTCAAATCAGAATTCGAGGGCCTCAGTCGTTTTATGCAATATGAGACCTTCACACTACAATATGGCCAAGCCTTGACAGAGACAGTAGAGCCATCTCGTATTCCATTGGACAGGAATGGCCTAATACAAACCCACAGGCCGCGCTACCAATCAGAGCATTCAGTGCCTGGAAAAGGAGTGGTTCTAGATTAGGTCCAGCTGTCCAGTCGGGGACTCTTGAAAGATTGCTATGATTATAAAAAGGGATATTGCTCGTACAGCGGTCCTTAGACCTGGCATTCGCCCATTAACTATTGAAGTTTAATTATTTCCCACAGAACTGTTCATGCGATATCCTAGTCATGCAATATCGCACACATTGAGGTGCAATATCCTAGGGCCATGTGATATCGCACCATTATAATACTAAGAACTCTGCGGGAAATATTTAAACTTCATCTATTATAGGGCAAATGCCAGGTTTAAAGGCAGTTGTACAGGCAATATCCCTTATAAAAACAAGGTGATTACATAAGATTTTCATTTTTTTACTTTTACTTCCATTATTATTATTATTTTTTTCAAATCCTGAGTATCCCCTTACCACCTCTGGCCGAAGGCCTCTTATCAGGTTTTGTTCATCAAACTGGGGCTCACCATCTGGTATGAAGGATTTTGCACCATACTGTAGTGGAAAGTTTTTGAACCAAATCACTCCTCAGCAGGCTAAGAAAGAAAATTCAATACCTTGGTTATCGATGGAACCAGCGAACTGAGAATCAGAAACTTCTCATTCAGTTTCTCTCTTCTCCTCCTTTCTGAAAAGACATGCTTCGTACCGATATCATCCCCTTCGAATTTCCAAATTATTCCCCTAGAGCCAACTTCCTCTTGGGTTTTCAGTGAGAAACCATCATGCATCCAAACGACTTCAAACAAAATCTTCTTCAATATCTTCTGCGATGCACTAGCCTGCGGCTTTTCAGTATCTAAGTCCTTCCTCCAAACTATAAAGCTTGATTCACAAGAACCATTGTGAAAGTATGTTTTTGCAATCAAACGGTGGGAGTTTCTGAAAATCGCTGAAAGGGTCTTCGTGTAGTGAGGGTCCTCAGTTTCAAGACCCAATAAGCTAAGTTTGTTATGGTTGCTCTCTTGTTGTTCTTGCACACTCTGATTAGTTACTTTTTCTCCCTTTGGAAGGTGCACAACCTTCACAGGATTGGCAAGAGACTGAGATATACAGTCACATGAATGCTCATCATCCATAAACTGCCAGCTTTGAACTTGAGAGGCGCCATTTGGTCCCTCCAGCATGAAAGAATCGTCAGTGTTCTGATTTGGAACACACCCATTTGAGCTACCATCTGAAGAACCCATCTTCAGTTCATCAAAGATACTGGCGTTCAGTTCTTCAATTCTGTCTTGGTCGAGCTCAATTTCATCTTTAGGAATGTAGGAATGAAGAGAGAATGGGAATGCATTGGGTGCATCCTCTGTCTGCATCTCACAATCAGCAACTGAATTGAGTTTCTCTAAAGGCATGCTGTTCACTATCTCATGATCCAGCTCAGTGCATGTGTGATCTTCATCCTTGTCTGCCTCCTGGGTGCTTGAAGCTGATTGCTCGGAGCAAAAAACAGGCATTGAAAACTCCAAAAAGGAAGTTTTTACGTGTTGAAGGAGAGGGAGATCTTCAGAGATCTTGATATGATAAAACAAAGTAGAAGTGAAACAAGTTAAGGTGAGTCAGTGATACAATGCAGTGGATCACCAGTGGTCATGAAATCATTTACCATTCATTTCACTGTATTCCAACTGCCATTTATTTGATTATTTTTACAGCATGGAGCCGGTCCCTTCCACTGACTATTTGGGACAAAAACTACAGGTCACATTAGGTACTAAACTGTTTCCTAACTGTGCCCAAATTAAACCCAGGTTTGGTTCTTCCAATGATGAAAAATGAGCATGTCCTGATGTTGAAATGGAACATCTAAGTTGAACTGTGGGCATCTGATTTCGATTATGTGGAGTCCACCTTGCTTGATCCAACCAACTCCCACCACGCTATGTCTCACATTATATAGGCACAGACCCATTTGTCACTTCAGCCAATGATCTATAACACCATATCACTATATTAATTATATTTAAAAACTGAAGATCTACAGATGATCAATCTAAAGGAATGCATCACTTGACTGGAGTAAATTTTGAGCCCGTTCCTGTTTATGCACGTGAGTGCATGAGTGTTTGTGTGGAGATGGGCAGCTAAATTTTCACCAAAAGCTTGGGCTCCACATTAGGTCAAATGAGGCAGTTAGCAAGTGCCAGTTCAGTCACCAAGACATGATCATTTCTCTATAAATATATGCAGAAGTAACAAGAAAAACAATATTTAGTCACCTCGAATGCAGTGGAACATATATTCCTTCATTTAGTAAATGTATTCAAACCAACCCCCATGTGCAGGTAAATCTAGAACAGAAAATTTACAGAAAATAAATAAATAAATAGTATAAGAAATTACCTGTTCAGTCACACCCAGCTCCAGTACTCCACCCATAAGAGGGAAGCATACCACAGTCTGAACATCAATACAATAAAAATGATAAATAAAATCGTTACAAGTGCACCGGATATCATTGAATTATTGAAACTAGTAGTAATCATACCTACTTTTACTAACTGGGTTCCAGCCGAGGGGGAGTATTTAAAAGTATTTATGTTGCTATGATACTATATTAAATTTCCTTGTCTAACCATTCCTACCAAAACCTTGAGGTTTTAGTTTAAGTGGCATAAATACTTTTTAATACTTCCCTTTCGGTGGAGCCCACTCCTCAATACTCCCCCTCAAGTGGAACCTGGTCGGCGCACTTTTGTGACACGCATTTTTTTTTTTTAGTGCCAGGTCGATCCTCCTGGGATTCAAGCTCGCCACCGGTTGGCTCTGATACCATATTAAGTATCCTTAGACTAATATCAATTGTTGAATGAAGTGGCAAACTTCTTTAGTTTACAAACTTCTGAATTTTTTTGGACATTTTTCAGGTGGGGGTAGCAAAACTCCCATAACTAGATTGATGAAAACAACAGATTTTACCCAGTGTTTTGTAATGTTGAAGCCTAAGGACGCATTCCAATTTCCCGACACATGGAGCAGAAGCCTCAACTCGAGGAGTGCAAGCCTCATAAAAACTCATTTTTAACAAATAAATAATTACATCCTTTTAAAAAAAATAAAATTGTATTACAGAAATATAAAACAGTACCAGGTAGGCTGTTTTTGAGCCTTTTAATGAGTTAAATAGGGTTGAATTTGATTGAATCTGGCTACATCAGTCAAAACTTTTCTTGAAAAAAAAAATTCAAAATTTTACATAAACTGCACTCTCCTTTTCTGAAAAACAGCAACAATTGTTAATGGGCATCTGTCCCCCAATATGGAGCATCACTGAAGCACATGCTTCATTTGGGGTGTACGCCTCAAGCATGTCCATACAGCCTAAATGCAGCTCATATCTGAAGATCATGCTTCATTTGGGGTGTAAGCCTCAAGCATGCCTGTAAGCCCTCAAACCAAGCCCTGTCTGGCTGTCTCAAATTTGAGGCAGGGCATATTTTTGGGAAGCCCAGCCTCGAGGCTTAAGCCCCAAAGATTTCTGAAAACACTGAACATGCCAAATAGATCTATGCAGTGTAGTCAAAGGCATGTCTGTGCTCACCAAAGGATTCATGCGCCTAACTGGGCACCAGCGAAGCCTCATTTTTAGGCATACAGCTGGTGTGCCCAAGTGCCTAGGCGCAGGGCATGAGCCTTGTGTAAGTCCAGTGAACTATTGCAGCCTGATTTGCACCTTCCTTTTATTTGAATACCACTTCAGAAATATAACCTATAACCCCAAGACAAGCTAGGGTCTTGTTCAGAAGCCCTATGTCCACACAAAAATTAGGTCCCATGGATATTTTGGATTCATTCGGTAACTGGGTTTTCTTGGTAGAATTTGGGTTTTCTCCATTTGTGCCTATTGAGTTTTTGTCTCAAGCCCTATATTCAATAATTTTTAAATCCAGTCTAGAATTGAGGTTCTCTAGAAATTGCATACGTTGGGGATTGGATTTTGAAAATCAGGGCTCCAGTGTTGATCAACCTACAAGTTGGGTTAGCAATTGGGAATCTTACTCTAGGCTACATCAGTATGTGCCTGTGTGCATATGTATTTTCAGCGCAATGCCACAAGTGCAAGCCATAATGTCACAGAAAAGAACCTCTTCACTATACTATGAACCAGCAGACAACTAATCTGCTAAATGCTTATATGTGCATAGTGCACCGGTGTGGTGTTGTGTTGGATAATGAAACAAAGTGAACCTAATACACCTAGTTTGGTAGGATACTGCCTCTAAAGGGAACCAGGGGTGAAGTGTATTGAAGAGGTGCTCCGCAATGACAAAAAAGAGGTGTTGATATTTCTCTCAAAGCCTATTGTAGTTGGGGACTCTAACGAAGTGTACGTGCTTGCCATTCTAAAAGCTCTGAGAATTTACTCCAGTTCCATCTAGGAGAAATTGATTGTAAAGAGCGGTTCTTCTAACGCCATTGCTTGGGTTTTGCAGAAAGCTACCTTCCCTTGAATTTCACTATATTCTCAATGAGAACAGATCGTTGTCTGCATTGATTCAAGTGGGGTTCAATCATATTAATCACTCAGACAATGCCTTCATGGATTCATTAGCCATGGATAGAGGCTCATTTTGTAGGATCTTGGCGTTTCAGTTTTCCTTTTATTTGTTCTTGTTGTGGTTGGTTTTGGTATATGCTTTTATATCTAACCTTGTTGTAGTTTGCTGCTTCTATCTTTTTTTTTTTTTTAGGTTTTGTTACCAATCATTGTAAAATAAAAGTGATGATATGAGATGCCCTATCTGTACAAAACTTAGATTTCCAGGAAATGTGGAATCAGGTTTGCACTTGTACACATGCCTGTAATATTGGTGATGAATTCCAATAAATATTCTCGCAGAACAAAAGCATGGGTGAGATACCGATATTCATATCCATTTTAGATTTGGGGAAATGTTGAGGTGTGTCTGCCTGCCTATATACCCTTGTTGACACATGAGCATCATAAATAACAAAACTAGGCCAGATTATTAAATCATTGACTACAATAACAACCTTGTGTCCATACTGATATCTGAGCATCATGGACTACTACCAGTAACCTCATTATAGTTTTATTCCCCACATAT
Organism: Umbellularia californica; assembly: GCA_028538565.1. NCBI lineage: Eukaryota > Viridiplantae > Streptophyta > Magnoliopsida > Laurales > Lauraceae > Umbellularia > Umbellularia californica. The sequence goes on from JAPQWN010000002.1 coordinate 6,038,349, forward strand.
CATCACTAACAACATAAAATGGACATACCCAAATATTATGTATCGCAAAATAAAAGCAATACCTGAATCGATGCGCTCTGGGGAAAGCAACGAATTACACCAGTCGAATCATTGAACAGAAACCATTTACAGGAAAAAGAGAAAGAGTACAAAGTGTAAGAAAAAAAGTTAGATTGTTATCTTTTATGGAAGAAGAGGTCCATTGATCCAATTTGGATTTGATTTTATGGAAGAAGACCACTGACCTTAGCTAGAAGCGAGCGTGTAAAGACCTTGCTATCAGCAAAATGAGCATCGCAAAGCCAGATGTGATGACCATTTGCAAGTGCTCTTCCAGGCAATCTGGGGCAGAACATAAACATCAAATTTGGGAATCATGTCAAAACAGAGAAGCAATTTGTAAAGGAAGAAAATGAAAACCAAATACCCACAAGAGCAAAACATGTGAAAAAGGTTGTTTAGGGTCTGAGAAAACTGTCTGGGTTTTTCTTCATAGTATCTAGCCTTAGAAGGCATAGGTTCAAATTTACATGAAGTTTCCTTTGCAGTATGAAATTACATATAGAGAAATTCACTTGTGGACATCCACAGTCCACATAAAAGCTATATGTAGGGGCCATCTAGATAAGCATGTCAATCTGCATAGCAGGGGATTCAAAGGTGCCACAGCTAGCAGAGAAAACTCATTTTTTAGAGAGAGACTCCCATAAACTCTAGTCAGAATGGCTATAAGATGGAATGACATATTTTCTAGTCTAATAGAAGAACTGACTGAGCCGACCCTATATTGATGGAGAAAGGCTAAGATGATAAAGATTACGATCATGATTATGTGTGTGTTGTTAAGTAGTTAATTTGCCACGCCTCTAACGCTTAGGCATTTTGGGTGTAATTTGTCAGCAACTTGGGATGGTATCAGAGCCAACACATCCCAAGATCAAATTTGCGCAAGGCAAAAAAAAAAAAAAGCCCCAGGATAACACCCAAAATGCGCGCCCCCCCCCCCCCCCCCCTTCCTTGGGGGTGGACATCGCCCGAACTCAAAGCACACACCTGCACAAGATGCGGCATGGAGCCTCTTTAACCTACGCACATGCGCCTCACACAGAACGCGGCATGGGGTCTTTTTTTGCCCTATGCAGATTTGAACTCGGGACATGTTGGCTCTAATACCATCTCAATCCCAAAACCAATTGGTATGGAAAACTACACAAACAACTATTTAACAAACCTAATACCATCTCAATCCCAAAACCAATTGGTGATGGAAACTACACAAACAACTATTTAACAAACCTAATACCATCTCAATCCCAAAACAAATTGGTGATGGAAAACTGCACAAACAAGTACTTAACAAACCTAATACCATCTCAAAACAACTACTTAACAACCCCCCACCCCACGGGGTGTTAAGTCATGTGCACAGGGCAAAGAGGCCCCATGCCGCATCTTGGGCAAGCGTGTGCTTCGAGTCTAGGCGGTGTTGAGTAGTTAGTTTGCCTCACCTTTATTGCCTAGGCATTTTGGGTGCATTGGTTAACAACTTAAGATGGTATCAGAGCCAACATGTCCCTGCTTCAAATCCGCGCAGGGCAAAAAATGGCCCCATGCCACATCTTGGGTGGGTGTGTGCTTCAAGTCCGGGCGGTGTTCCACCTAAAGGGGTTGTTAAGTAGTTAGTTTGCCGCACCTTTAACGCCTAGACATTTTGGGTGCATTGGTTTACAACTTCAGAGATGCATCTTGTGTGCAGGCACATGTGCGTAAGGCAAAAAGGCCTCATGCCACACGTCTTGTGAGGGAGAATGCTTTGAGTCTGGGCTATGTACTGCCCGAGGGAGGGTTGTTAAGTAGTTCATTTGCCGCACCTCTAACGCCTAGGCATTTTGGATGTATTGGTTAGCTACATGAGATGTGTGGTTAAAAACCACAATTGCCACACCGCCATCTAAAGCCACTTTTCATAGCAGCCCAACCTGTGGGAACCACTTGGACACATGCCAATGAAAAGGAAAACAGAAAAGAGGGGGCCTGAATGGAGGTGTGATAAAAAAAATGGAGGCTATCTAATCATCCTAACCCTAGATTTAAAGCCATCATATGTTAGACAAATTTTAGACTTCACATCCACAACACCACCCCCAAAATGAATTTTCTTGCATGAATGGCACTCACCTAATTTGACATTCATCAAACCAATTCTATTCTTTGGGTGAAAAAAAATTGAGAAACTGCATATTTTAATAAACGGTTTAAAGCTTGATGATTGATTTGTATGATAAATGTTCATTTAAGACCCATAATAAATCATGGTTTTTTTTTTAATAAAATTCATGGTTAAATAAAAATCATATTATTAAAGTAATACTCCATCACATAGCATCACTGATAAATATCTATGCATATGTATAAAGTTCTGCATTTATATAACCCGTTATAGATCATGTTATTGCAGTCATACCTCTAGCTAATGTATTTCTTTTAAAAGTATATCTCTTATATAAATACTCCCAAATGCATGAGCTACTCTTGGGCTCACCATATCAGAAATCAGTACCACATTAGATATAGAGTCGGCCATATCACATGGTAATATTAGCCTGATAATTCTCTAGTTACACGTCTATTTTGAACAAGTTCCCACTAAAATACAGATCCTACCCATCCTTGGATTTTAGCAAATGACAATGGTGTAACATGTTGGCAGCAAAGACAACCATATTCTGTTGCCAATCCACTGGTAGCTCAGTGGTGAGGCACCTGCCAGGCTCTCCTTCACAGAAACAACCACAGATCCATCCAGGTTGTAGCGTTGGTAAGAGAGCCAAAAGGACAAATAATAATAACAACAATAATAATAATTCATTCTGGTGTGCACTTTTGGTGGGTATATGTTAAAGTGAACCAAAACAGCGATGCAAGTGAAGCAAAACAGTGACGCAAAGTGAACCAAAATATGGCAGACTGAAGCAACACATTGAAGCAAAAGATCCAATTTGATACCACAGATGAAGCAATTACCCTTGCCCAGGATTGAATGTGAAGGACATGCAGACTAAGTAGTACCACTCTGTATCTGTGAGATCCTCAGGCGACAATGAAGCCGAAGGCCTCTTGGATTGCTGGTTGCTGTCGCCAGCAGAAAGAGACCCGTACAATCTTCTCAGTTGCTCACTCCTCTCCAAACCCATTTGGTCAACACTGAGTTCCAGGGGTTGCAATTGTAACGTCTTCCTTGTCTTTATATCCCCATTGTAGTAGCCAGCACCCCACTCCAGCACCCTTGAAATCCCCATTTCCGCAAATACACACAGGAAAAGATAAATCTGAGAATAAGGCTTAAAAACTCTAAAAACATTACTCAACTTAGACATTTGTGATGATGTCATCAAAACTCAAATGTCCTGAATCACAAAAGCAAACCAAAAGATTAAGGTCCCAAAGTGTCAAAGTGATGCCGATCTTTCCCAGAATTGGTCGTTATTTGTTTTGCCATGTTCTTGGGTGGGAACAGTATTACATAGGCAACTCTTTTTCTGGTCCCAATTAATAGCAACAATGTTTCAGGTCCGACCTGAAGAATGGCCTATTATCATTGGGCAAGTGTGCCCCATTCTTAAGAAGGTTAAGACATGCAAAACAAGAATTTAAGGACATGTTTCATATTTGTTAAGTTTAAGTCGCCAGAACTAGCAACCTTGTGGTTGCAGCAATGAGAACCATCCAACCTATGATACCCGTATACCTCAAAATAGGCAACATCCCATATCATATCCAACACTTCATCTTTTATGCATGAAATCTGTCCCCGTCTTACAAATTGCATATCCAGACTGTATCTGGGCATCTTAGACATATTGCAACCTCACCACTAGTATATACCCCAAATTGATATTGAATTGGTCAGCAGAAGGGATTTTATCCACTTTGCTTTACGAATGAGTCAGTGCAGAAGCAAAAATTTATCAAAGGAAAGACTGTTTTACGATACTAATCCTAAAATCCACTGGCACATAAGTGAGTTTCAAAAAGAAGAAAATCAATACCTATTAAGCTTATTTTCTGCAATGCTTCTATTCAGGAATATCATAGTGCACCGTATTTGAAGAGAGAAGAGTGTGAGTGCACATGCGCGTGTGCAGTTTCACTAATTGGGTGAGCATCAGCAACAGGAGGCCAGAGAAGATCCCATCCTTCTCACTGATTAAGCCCAAAATCCATTTAAAGATAACAAAACTGTCAGCTCTGTTAGAATTTGCAGCTCGATTTATGTTAGAGAAGTGTTCTTTCCTAGTTTGGATGACCAAGTGGATTGGCATCAAACTCTAAAAGTTCCACTAATCCATCACGCATTACATTATATCTAGAATATAAATGGTAATCCTATGCAATAAAAGGATTCTGTTCAAAATAGTAGAGAGGATTCTGTTCAAAATAGTAATATCCCTGGATTGCCCAAGTTGTACTCTGATTAGAAGTAGGTCTATTATAGTAGGTCTACTGTGATTAGAAGTAGGGTTTGGGTGTAATAGGGTTTGGGGCTGATATTATAAATAGAGACCCAGAGTCTCTAGGATGTACTACCTCTGATTGCATAGTGAATTCTCCCGACTTTCACGTGGAAGTAGGCTAAAAGCCAAACCACGTAAATCTCTGTGTTCTCCTTGTGCGTGCTTGATCTCTTCTGATAAGCCCTAAATCACAACAGACCTATAGATACTTCAAACCACTCTGAGATTTTTCACTCTTTTCATGACATAGCTTCTGCATTGCACCTTTCTTAAGGTTTCAAAAACACTGAATTTACTTAAAAGAAATTTGCGGACTGACATAGAGAACAAGAAACAGAAAGGAATAAAAGGAAATAAGTTAAATGACTATGCCACATTCATCCACCAAGAACAGAATATACACAAATAGCGCCTCTTTAAATATGCTTCTTTAAATTAAAACAGACCCACATTGCTGGAACTAGCACAGTTAGGCAAGAAGGCAAAAATAACAAAACAGGGGGGAAATCGTTCTGAAGTTTTTCTTATATTCATACCCTGAATGTCTGGTAGAGAGAGACCAGAAGATTGCATAGCTCCACTGAATGCTCCTGACAGCAACAGCGAGCTTTTTCCTCAAGAGGTCGTTTGGCACTACTTCCTGGTTTTGGAGCACAGTAGCCATATTCCAACACATACAAAAGCAGAGGAGTAGATAACCAAACACCTCAATCCATCCAAATGAAGCTCAAAGGCAGAGTATGTGATGGGTTCTGTCAATTGCTATAGAAAACTCTTTGTTTCTCCTCCTATAGAAGAAAGAAACAGATTTCTGCCATTAACTTCTTTATGTCATTTGGAACTAAGACTGACAAAAAAAAATCCAACTTGATCTACCCCCTTGGAGGATTTTGAGCTGAAAAATTAGAAAACAAGAAGAAAAGACGGGTGGTAAGCAGTTACTGCAAAACCACCCTGGTTTTAGAGTGCAAAAGTCAAAGCCCAACTCATGAAAAGTCCCAACTTAAGAAGATGAAACTGTAAGTCTGAGACATGTAAGCTATTTCCAAAGTAAAGAAAAATACAAAATCTCTCTCTCTCTCTCATGGGTTTCTTCTATTCATCCACAAAAAACAGAACCCAACTCAGATACAGCTTTCAAACACACAAGGAAAGCTTTGTTGCAAAGCAGAGAAGTTAAAGCAATAGCATTAGCACTTCTCTGCTACTTTTCTCTGGTTTTGGACCTCACAAGGAACATTCCAGTTATCAAAGTATGATTTTTAGTTGAGAAAATTGAGACACTGGCCCAACACTACCCACAATAACCTCATGAAAGCATGATTTTTACTTGAGAAAACTGGAACACTGGTCCTACACTACCCACAACCAGCTTTCATCCTTTCCTTCTTCTTTTTTTCTGAGATGGGCTTCTGTTTTTCCCCCAGACACCAAAAAGGAAAAGGAAATCCAACTCAAACCAGATATTTCAACCCATAACAAAGGCAGGCCTGCTATACACCTATATCAAAATCATGATGCATGAGGTGGGTTTTCTTTGAATTTCGTCCTTGATTTTTGAAAACAGAAGGCAAAGCACATTCACAGAGAACTTTGTTTTCTGATGTGGGAATGTGTTATTCTTTCACAAAAAACCAAAACCCAAAACCCAAAACAAATCTTGCCTTACTGTCAAAAAAAAATAAAAATAAAAAAAAAGTGGCTTTTATAGAAGAAACCATGAAAGCAGCAGCACCATGAAAAGTAAAATAAAGATGTCTTTTTCTTTATATCTTCATCATCTCTGGAAGACAGAAGCCAAAACCAATCTTCTCTCTTTGGGAGTGACTGAAGAAAAGGCAATGATAGAGAGAGTTGCAGATTTGCAAACCAAAACAGGAACACGGAAAGAAGCACATGTCTACTCCCCTATAATGCATTCTTCAGGAGCAGTAACTGCATAAGAGCCTGCCTATTTTTACTGAAGAGTACTAACCATTCATGGCATTAGAAGTCACCAGAGCTTAAGAAACATCCAAGTGGCCTCAAAAGCAACGGAAGAAGTCTTCAGAGCGCAACAGGGAGAAATGAATATACACTCTCCCTCCCTCTTCTCTCTCCTCTCTTTTGCATGTGATGTCTTATGCATCTTTGTGGGCCAACTCTCTACTTCACTTACCAAGCTTCCTTCTGTGTTTCACTGGTTACATAATTAGGAGTCCATACAAGAGGTCTTGGTTCAAGGATTTGGTACCTTTCTCTTTTTATTTTACTTCTCTACTTGACTTTTGCTTCATGGGGGAAGGACTAGGAAGATACATGTCTGGAGCACCATTTTAGTATACACTCCTATGGGTTCTACTTCTAGATATGCATGACCCACTTATAGTAACCATGATATGTGGGCCATCAGGGAGCAAGATATTTGCTTATTTTCCCCATCAAATTGAACTCATGAAACTGTTGAGTACATTCTTTTTTAGTGAAATGGGTATGGTTAAAATCCATAGTGGGCAGGGTGGGCTAAGGGTTGGTACTTTGGGGGCAATCGCACTCCTAACAAATTTAAAAAAGAAATCCCAAAACTTGGAAGCGGAAATATAGAGAAAAAAAAGCTTATGCTTCCATTGAATATAAGCCCTCGCCCGCTCAAATAATAAAATAATGAAGAAATTAACATTATTATCATCATTTACACCATATAAAAATCTTGGGTCTACTTCTGATGATGGTTAGATTATATTCTTATCAAATGTGATAACATTCTAGTTACTTACAAGGGCCCCACCAGATTCAGTCAATAGTTAGATAAATCATTTTTGTGCTCCAATTCTCCCAAAAGCAGGGTATTTGTTGGGATGGTTTTGTTATGGTATGGGTAAATTTTAAGCCATTATTCTTGTATGTCTTTTCGGTTGTTTTGTTTTGTATTTTTCTATTTTTGTTGTTCATGTTTGTCCATGTATAACATGGTGCATTTTGGTGTTTTCTTCCTCAATGTGGATGATTCACCAAAACAATAAAACACTCTCCACTCCAGTGTTCTTGAGAGTATATATGTAGGTGGTCCTGCGGTGTACTGTAAAAGTCAGCCAATGTTTTGGAAAAACGTGACTCCCAGCCTCCCCTTCTCGGCTCTGGCTGGAGAGGAGAGAATACGCAGACAACTACAATTCCTGGGTCCTTTCCCTGGAAAGATTTTACAATACTTTCCAGTAAAGTATTTTCTATGAAAAGTGTTTGCAGGTAATGAACTCTTCCACCATGTGGGGGCCAGTTACATGGCCAGGAGAAAGGTCGAGAAGTCTATAACTATATCTTAAATGGGAAAAGAACAAAAATGGTTTCAAGGTAGTAAATGCGTATGGCTTGTTATCACTATCTATACTCACTTTATGGCAATATATTATATTGAGGTGGGACCAGTATCAGATTTGTTATTACAGAAGCATGGTCCAATCCAATCTAAATATGTGGTTTCTATGAGTTACTCAGATTTCTTATCATGAATAACTTCAAGATTGGTCTCACCTCAGTTAGAAAGAGATTTTGGGCCATTGCCAATTTAGCTATTGTGTGTGTGAGTGATTGACTTGAAGAGGAAAGGGGGCCGGGCCATACTCTCTCTCAGTACTATCTTTGCCATTGAGACAAGGTTTTAATAAAAATGATGTGTGTGAGTAATGGAACTACTAGCTTCAAACCATCTTCTTATGTTCTCACATTCAATGGATAAATGAAGGATTGGTGACTTGAAATAGGTTTTGATGATAATGTATGAGAGAGATAGAAAGACTAACTTCAATCCATTTGCTAACATGCGTGAATGATCCATTCATACACCCATCATGCCCATCAAAATGGGACACATCTATTTGAGATCCACTTGAATCATCCTGCCCATCTTACCCTATGCAATACAATATTACGATGGACAATCCATCCGATTTATCTCTCCAACCAATCAATATATATGTGTTAAACACACTAGATAAAACATCAAACCATCCATCAATCCTATCTGCATGATATGCATTCGATATAAGCCAGCATCCCTCGATAAGGATTGAGTCCAGAATTAGTGAGGTAAAATTCCACGGTGACCGTAGGTGGACCAACTACAATCTGCCACATCACCGTCCGATTCTTTATATACGCCTACTGGATAGGAGAATCATCCATATGGGATTCTTTAGATCAAAGATTTATCAATCACCCATCATGCGGACTGCTAGATGGTAGATCTGATCACTAGATCCAACCATCCACCAACTATATGGGTCCTACTGACTGGAATATACTGGTCTATGATGAAGATCATACATGTCTTGTGCTACCGAAATGGAATCCATTACAACCAACCAACCTCCTTAGCTTTTACTTTGAGCCCAATTTACCTGCCCCATCTGACCAAACCTCCCCACGTTGGGACTCGATTGGTAGATTTTCTGACATTTCGTCTAATGGGTCCCATGTGAATGGGTAGATTATCTGGGTCTAATGAGGGTCCCACATAAGAAGGCCTTTGAGAGGGCCCACCATGACAATTTTATTCAGGTAGCTCCACCTTATTCCATCATCCAGATAGACCCTACGATTAGGAGGGAGGTGGGGGGCTGGGGTTGGGCTTGTGATTGTTACAGGTGCTGTTGTCAGGATTAGGACTCAGGAGCAGGCGAGACAAGACCTAGTAGTGTAACTGTTATATTATTAAACAATAGTGAGGTGTATTTGTAAATGTCCACAATTTGGTTCTAACCCTGCTAGAGAAAGCCCTGAATAGGTGCACAAATAATAATCTCAGAAGGAACTCCCCTAACACATATCTACATGAGTGACATTTTATGGGGCCCACATGAGGCTAACACCAATCATGGGGAGCAAGAGATGAGAAAGTCCATATGTAGATAAAGAATTCATAAAAAAAAAATCAAAAAAAAAAAAAAAAATTAGGCTTATTGGATCTTCATAAGTATGGGTTTTAAAGCCCCATAAATTAATGATGAAAGCATATAAAAATGAGGTGTTTTAATTCAATGGTGAAAAAATAGCTAGATAAATGTTCATCTCAGGAGAGTGTCAATTCATGGGTGGATTACAGAGAGACTCCCCTGTAGTGTAGACCAGCTTAAAAGAGAGTAATCAACATCCCTCTATCAGAGAAATAATATAGAAGTGATATGCTGTCAGGCTTTGGTGCAGCCTTCTAAACCAAGATGATAATCATCTTGGTAAGTGTGATTGGGCCTAGAGTCAAGTCTACAATTATGGACCCATCTGATAAATGGACCATGAACAACCCTCTAAAGCTCAGTCCAACATCGGCCCTACCTATTCAAAACCCTCATCAACTCCCAAGTCAGTTCTAATCTATACATAACAGGTGACTATCAAAAACCAAATAAAAATGGGATCCACTTTTTTTTCCCTTCCTTTTTTTCCTGTTTTTTATTTTGCATGGGAGGAATAGTAAATTATCTTGATCCTAAACTACCGCAATTCACCACCTTAAGGATCATTCCTAGCGTTCTGCCAAAATTAGTACTCCACACTCGCCCTATAGTGCGATGTCACAGTATGCTCCTTGTTGAAAGGTAGTTATGGGCTTTGGTATGAATGGTTAGCTAAAGAAATTTAAGATGGCATTAAAGGCAATCGATATTGATATCTCGAGGCTTTGGTAAAAATGGTTAACTAAAGAAATTTAAGACTCCCACATAATACTCCGCCAGTGCGAGGGTCAATCCCTAGCACTTTGGTGAGGATGAAAAACATGAGCGGTTAGACCATTTGGTAATTCAGAAAACATGGATCGCTTTGTTTTTTTGTGTCCCTTAATTTTATATGGTAACGTGAAGATTATGTTTCTCTAGAAGTTCGATATTGAAATATTATAATGCCCATGGGAAGAAGAAAACCAATAGAGTATTTTTGTTGTTTGACCATAAGTGAGTAAGTGACAGTGTTGAGAGTGAACAACTGAGAGACAAATACACAAGCTAGAGCATTGATTATCATTTCACGTCTCTCAAATTTCGCATAATTCAGAGGTCGTAAGATGGCATGGAGAGTATCATTTGGTCCCATGAATTTACTATGAGCTTGTTTGAAAATGGAGGAGTTCTTATCTGTAATGAGACTAAGTGGGAGTGAAAAGCCTGAAAGGAAGGTGATTAAGACAAGCAAAGAAAGGAATATTGGCATGTTGCATGACTTCTTCAAAAGAATTCTCAATTTCGCTTTCATAAAATGGGTCATATGGCCATCTCAGAAATGTTATGAAATGTGGAGGTCACATTCATCTTTGTTTTGTCAAATCGCATGATTAGCTTAAATTAGTGTCCTTGCTAAGCATTCCATTTACCTGAGTCCAATGACAATTGCTGAAATCTTAGCCTGTCCAGATGCATGGCCCTGGGTTGTCTTCTTTAAGCATTCCAAAATCTAGAGAGGTAAATTTGTAGAAGTTGTTCGACATAAATTATTGGGGCATTCGGCGATAGGTCCCTGAACATTACACTTTATGGCCTTAGATCCACAAAAAAAAGTCATAGAGCTAAAGGTCCCTCTCACACTTTCTCAAACCTAAAATGTCTAATTTACCCTTTCTTTAGATCATAACCCATGATTGGAGGGATATCCCATTAATAATGGCCAACTAACATTTAATTGCCCACGATTAATGGAATCCCAAGATTTTCAAATAAATTCTAAAAGCACAAATAAATTTCAAAATAACGAAAATAAATTTTAAAAAATGAAATAATTTCAAAAAATACAATAAATTAAAAAAAATAATATATAATCAAATAACGCAAATAAATTTAAAAAGATGCAAATAAGTTTCAAAATATCCAAATAAATTTTAGAAAATATAAATAAATTTCAAAAGACTGAAATAAATCTCAAAAGATCCAAAGAAAATTTCAAAAAATGCAAATAAACTTAAAATAACAAAAATAAATTTTAAAAAATATAATAATTTAAAAAAAAAATTTAAAAAAAAAGTAATATATAATCAAATAACGCAGATAAATTAAAAAGATGCAAATAAGTTTCAAAAGAACCAAATAAATTTCAGAAAATGTAAATAAATTTCAAAAGACTCAAATAATTCTCAAAAGATTCAACGAAAATTTAAAAAATGCAAATAAATTCAAAATAACAAAAATAAATTTTAAAAAGATGCAATAATTTCAAAAAACGCAATAAATTTGAAAAGACACAAATAAATTTCAAAAGACGCAAATAAATTTAAAAAACGCATATAGATTTCAAAAAACATAAATAAATATGACAGAAAACAGATAAATTTGAATAGAAAACAGAAAACAGATAAATTTGAATAGAAAACAGAAAACAGATAAATTTGAATAGAAAACAGAAAACAGATAAATTTGAACAGAACAGATAGATTTGAACAACACTCAGATAAATTTAACAAAAAACAGATAAATTTACTAAAAACTCAAAGAAATATGACAGAAAACAGATAAATTTGAACAACACTAAGATAAATTTAAAAAAGAAAAAGATAAATTTGACAAAAAACACAGATAAATTTGAACAAAAAAACAGATAAATTTGACTTGGTCTAGGCTCTGACTGGGCTTCTGTAGCAGGTCAGGTCAGAACTGACCTGGAACCTAAACAGGTCAGGTCGAACTGACCTGGATCTGACTTGCAACTGTGCTAGGCTTCTGGAGCGGGCAGACTAGACCTAACCTGGAACTGACCCAAGACCTGGGAGAGGCCCAAGGAGTCTTCTTCTTCGTTTTCTCTGTTCCTGGAACAGAACAGAGACTACAGCGCGGTCAAGTTCTTGCGGTCGTCTTCTCTGACGACGCTGGTCAGGCGGCCGGATTGGCGAGACGTCGGTGGCGGAGAAGGCAATCTCCGGCAAAGCTACGGCGGCGACGATGGGCGTAACGGCTGCAACGGTTTCAACTGCTACAGGGATTGGCAGCTGCGACGAGCGACGGGCGGCGGAAGGCGGGAGCATCAGAACTCTCCCCTTCTCCGACGCAGGCGATGAATCTGGTTGTCCCTGTCGGCTCCGATGAGATCAAATCCTCTGAAATCGATTGCGACTGAGATCAGACCAGGATTCGAAAATCCTGTTTGTCTTCAAGCGTGTCCCACCTGCGATGGATCTGTTTCAATGTACGACTTCTTCCAGCCCCGATCAGAACTCCGATCTACTTTGTAGCAAAATCAAGAGAACACGATGGTCAACGATCTCCTTTGCAAACTCGGAAATAGAGCTGCTACTACGCAGGTTTCCTGCAGAAGGTGGGACACGCAGATTGGAAGAGGACCAGAAGAAGAGTGATAATGCAAAATGAAAAGGAGGGATAATCCAAAATTTAAAATTTCAAATTTCAAATTTTTATGCCTAAAATGGTTGAAAGGGTATATCAGTCATGAGAATTGTATCCAGGGACCTCTCGCCGAAATATGTCCAGTTGTATGGACTAGAGGCCTTAGAGAAAAAGTTGATGGACTAGAGGCCTTACAAGTACTATATGAGGGACTTTTCGCTAATTACCTCTAAATTATTTCTTAACAATATGGGTTTTGATTAATGAGATGGAGGCTAAGTAACACACTTCCTTAAACAATGAATGTAAGACTAAATATACAAATCACTTGACTCATTTTCAACAATCATGAGCTAGAATTGTTTTCATTTTAAATGACATGGAATCATCATGTACATCATATCAAACAAAGTCACCAACCGATTGAACACCGGGGCTAAATATTATGCATGGGCAGTGACCTAAATATCATTTCTAGAGAGTTTATTATTAGAACAACCATGCTTTAGATGATATGCACATAATCAATCTATTGGGTTGCACCACCTTGATTGCACAAAAAATTGATCTAGACCCTTTACATGGGACATGTGATGTATGTAAATAAAATCAAGTAGGTAGGCACTTGAGCAGCCGTGAAACTAGTAGGGCAAAGGGGAATTAAAAAAAAAAAAAAAAAAAAAAAACTTTATGTTATAAGAAATTTTACCTATTTTTCTCCAAAAGGCCCTCCAAGAATTTGTACTTCTACATAGTGACCCTGAAAGGCAAATTTCTCATTTCCCCATCGCACTTGAGTATAGCTGCACGGCTGTTTCCACATGATCCTTTGGTCCGGCTCCATGTCATTATCCCATGACTTTGGTTGGATCGCGATGCATATATGAGTCTGATCCTTCAATTCTCTTTACTTTATTTTTATCTTGATCTGATACTTAATTTTTTTTTTCTATTCCTTCTCATAAACAAACAAGACAGAAAGCATATTTAATAAAATAAAATAAAAAGCTAGACTAGAGCTTGTGCTAGTGAAATCCAATTTTGTATGAGATCACCCAAGTTCATTTTTCTTATCAAAACTTGATTCCTTAAATCAATAGGTCACATCTATTTCAAGGATGATTCTCCAACCAAATTTGTGCATGAGTATGCCTAATGATAATTAGTAGTGTGATTAAAGTATGGACAACATTTTGAAAATCTTATGATATTATCAGGGAATAATATGATTTCCTTATGATAATGTGACATTTTAAAATTATCAGCAAATTTGTGGTCGTTGCATATTGAAATAGTAAACTATTTCGAACCACGAAAAGAAAGATTACAAATAGTAATTATAGTGAAATTTTATTTGTGTGCAATTTTTAATCCATGCCGTCCGTAGAAGCAAACTCCTACTAAAATTTCAAGGTGCAAACTAAAATTCCTTCATGACTGTACTGCGGAAGCTCCACATGTGAAAATCTCCCTATGGTCATCATTTTAGTGTATGGGTAGAATGCTCTTGTACCTTTTATTCATTATAATTTCTTTCTTCACTTGTCCCTTTTTTTTTTTTTTTTGTTACAGATCGATAAAAAAGATAAAGTAAAATGTATTAAATCGACATTTGTCGTCTTTTAAAATTCTCCAAATGTTTCCAAAGATTATTAAATTCTTCAACTTTTTATAAAGAACTCTATTAAAGATCAAGTAATATAAAATGTCTGAAATAGCCCTTAAAACACTATAAAATATAAAATGTCATTTCTAATACTTAGAGTTCTATATCTATCTATAAGGACATGTTTGGTAAACGTCCTCAGAAAGGATTTCTTGCAACTTTTAGCGATCCCATGGAAAATCGTCATTTGGATCAACGTGGAAAGGCATATGGAAGACCAGAGGAATCTTTGTTTCAAAATATTCTTAAAATTCGATACCCCCTTGGCACGCCTCAATCCACGCGCATAACAATTTGCGCTGCTACAGTGTTTCTGACGTTCATATAGGGGAGACTGGTTTTTGCGTTTTTTTTATTCTATGAGCCCCTCAATCAAGATCTAAACCAATAACATTGTTGAGAAGAACGGCTGCCACATCAAATATCAGCCGTTAATTCCACCTATAATTTGAGATATCTGTAAAAAAAATGCAGGACATTAGATCATTAAATCTGGAATTTTGTGGGGGCCATTTGCGATATCCAAACCGTTCATTCTTTCAATTAGACTCCAAACGGCTATGGGCTCAAATTTGGGAACATGATTCATCATGGATCATTAGAAAACGGCAAATCAATTCTGACCATTGATATAGCACAGTGTAAAAAATGGGATTATTGTGTAGTACATTTTTTTTTCATTTTTTTTAATTGTATGGGCCTTGAAATCATGATATAAACCGTTGATAATTTAAAGGAGTCCAAACACAACTAAATGCCCAAAATTCAACCATAGATCCATCATGCATTTTGAGATATTTACAAAAACGTCCACACTTTAAAATTTTTTTTTTTTTTTATTCATGTAGGGACCCTTTGCACGATCTGAACCGTTCAGATTATCCAAAGAGCCAAACATGGTAATGGAGTGAAAGATCAAACCTTGATTGTTCAAATCAAGGATAGCTTGGCTCCAACAGAACAAAGGAATCTAGAGAATTCCTATGGATTTACCAAATCCTAGATAAATAAACAAATAAAAAGAAAAGTGGGAAAGCACAGCCCACTTGTCCAATTGCAGTCGGCCGATGTTAAATTAAGGAGCTGGTGGTCCCTACACATTCCTGGTGGTGGTTCATTTACCTCAAGGAATAAAAAAGAATTACTTTGGCAATTGACACATGGAACATGTAACAAAAGAAAACGTTAATACTGACAAAGTTGTCTTTGCACTTTGCAGCCACTGTTTTTTGCAAAAAAGCACCCGCATTTATTTGCACGGGTCGAATATCATTAATTACAAACGACCCCCCAAGTTGCAACGAGCCACCAACCAACAAGCCGAGCCGAGCCGAGCCGCATTTATTTGCTCGGGTCGAAAACGGCCTGGCCTGGAACAGTCGCCCACCTAGGCACTACCTACCGGTCAAAAGCTCTCTAACTGCACTCTTGCACTACCATCCTAGTCTTCCACAACTCATCCTCGCCAGCCAGTGGACGTTTGCATTTGGGCAAATTGGCATGCCAATGAAGAGGAGTTAGGGCAGTTTGATGGCTTGTTAAATTTTGATTTTTGATCTGTGCTTATAGTAAAGTAGAGTTCGTAGTTTTTACCAACTGGACTCAGACATATTTGCAGAATAACACTTTTTACTTTACTCTTTACCCCCGATGAGTAGGCGTTAGGATCAGATGTGTCCACATCCCATGTACTTTTACCACCTGGACTGACAAAGAACACTCTTTACTTTACTTTTACCCCCGATGAGTAGGCGTTGGCGTTAGGATCAGATGCGTCCACATCCCATTCCCTAGCGTGTTTGTTTTGCTGCCGGTAAAGTAAAGGTAATTTTGATTTCTGATCAATCTATGCTTGATGTACAGTCGAGTTCACATTTTAGCTGCTGGTATAACCAAGTGAAGGTAAGTCCAACGGTCAAATAATCTCTCTTTCATATTTGGATGTAAAAAGTTATGTGGTAAGGTAACAGTAAGGTAAAGTCGCATTATTTTATTACACACTTTAGTACAAGAATGGACCTACACATATGGCATTGGAGGCGGTCGCTCCTGTCAGATGTGTGTCTACTTCCAAAACTCACTTGAAATATTTGGGACCACTTCCAAAACCAACATAAAAATTTTGGGGGCACCCCCATAACCCATATAAAAATGTTGGTTGTGCCTCCAAAGTCCAACTGCCTGTTTAGGTATGGCCCGTTCAAACAAAAATCTTTGGTCCGCCAGTGAGTTTAGTATAAGTCTCCTCTTCTTTATCTCATCAAAACATGATAAAATGGGAAAAAATAAATTCAATACAAAATCAACTACTTACTACTCTCTCTTATCTCTTTCCCACTTTATTACATTACTACATGTTTTATCTCGCCTCATGAAATTCATGCCATCGAGTGAAGCATGGGGGCAGACACTTGGGTCATCATCTTCACTATTAAATGGTTGTTGCTAAGCTGGTTAGAGACATCATACTATAGGGATAAGTGTTTATGTTTGAGTTTCTTAAAAAGTCCAAGATAAAAAAAAATAATAATAATAATAAAACCAGCAATTAAGGCATGTTTGGCAAAATTTTAAGAATGTTTTATTCTTAGAATGAAGGAAAACTTGTTTGGCAAGCGTTTCCTCTTCCTTTTGGCACATTTATAAAATCTCTCTAGGTTTTTTCTCTCATAAAATGCCTGCCAAATAAATTTTTCTTTGATCGTTTTAAGAATGAAAATTCATGAATTAATACCAAACATGTGCCTTATGTGGGGCATTTGGACTCCAATTATTGATGGGTGCTTGACAAGAACATATCCCCAATTGGTAAGCAGATGAGCAGCAAAATAATTGTTGTCTTCCTATAATATCATGATGCTTCAAGCTATGGTTCTTTCTGTCAACTCTAAAAGCTTCGTCTTACTGGCTTAGTCACCTCCTATTGTTTGATGTTGTGTCCCTTCCTGCAAGCAAAGTGTTAAGCTTTGAATTAGTGTTAGTAATTCCATGGTAAAAGAGGAGTCAGTTGTTATAGATTTACATAAGCATGGATCTTTTTTCCTCAAAAGGCCGGTGCTGTCTAACCAAATCAGTGGAGTCGGGTGGGGTTCAGTCATCAACTGCTACATGTTGAAAAATATGCTGAACTAAATGGTTTAGAGTGGAAATATACCTTTTTCCGTGCATGGTGTGTAAAACGATGGCTGACATGTTTCTCACTTATCGTATCTACCAGCCCCATGTGAAATTTAGAATGGCCTCTTACCATAAACTTATCGCATCTACCAGCCCCATGTGGAATTTAGAATGGCCTCTTACCTTAGTGGTAACCGGTAAGAGGAGTCGGTTATTATCTGCATGCCCACGGTTTGAACCTAGACATGTAGTTTTACTCATATGAGGGTTGTCCTACCTCACCCATAGTCTTCTTCCTTCTCCAGAGGGTTCCGTCACTTCACCCGAAGTCTACTTTCCTCTCACAAAAGGGTTGAGGTCCCAAACCTCCAAGCTTGGTGAGAAAGAAAAAAAAAAAAGAAAAGAAACCCATATGCAATTTAGAGTTGTTTGTGCAAAGAGAGGATTTTGTAGTAACTGAATTTTCATGAGCGAGGAGAATTCAGTAATCTTATACTATATTAAGCAAAATCAGTTTATTTATTATATTTTTATTTTTATTTTTTTGTTGAAATATGAGCATTCACACACATACTCGCCCAAGCCCCTCACCATCACACTATAGTCAGAGATTGGTCCTTTGGTTATTTTGTGGAAGGGAGGTGCCCAACAATTGAGCAGCAAGTGGATTGGAATTTTTTTTTTCCACAAAAGAAATGTGTTACATCTAATATTTGAATAATTGGCTGCACAAAAATGTTGAGACAATTCACCTCTCTATCACAGAACACTTTGCTGTAAAAACACACTCAAGGAGCGTGTTTGTGCGACCATGAGAAAATATGGAAAGTAAAAATACTTTTCCACACTATGGTAAAATAAATATTTAGTACGGCAAATATTTAGTACGGCGCTTTTTCGCCTTGAGGGAAACAGACTTCATTGTTTGCAAAATGTGGAAAAGTTTCTCCACGAATCTGATTTTTCATTCCATAAAACTGACACAAACATAGAAAGCAGGAAACATTCTTCTTCCTTTCCACTGGAGGGGAAGGGACTTCATTTTTATTCTAACTATGAAAAGCTTCTTCGCAGATCCGATATTTAATCCCATAAAGCCCACACAGAAATAGATAGAAGGCTGAAAACATTCTATACATATTTAAGTTTCCCCGGCAGTACACAAAGAATTGAAACACTCCTTTTGTCAAACATGTCTCCTCAAAAGAAAAGCACAAGGTGCATGCATGACTGCATGGGCGTCCCCTGGTCAAACAAGTCTCGAGAATAAAAGCACTCCCACGAAGATATTTGCACTGTTGTGCGTGGAAAATACACTCCAACAATTAAGAAGAATTGACACACTGCTCTTCCATCCGGACCCAGGCACTCTCACATCAGTCACATGTCACACGTGCTTGACATGGGTGCAATGTTCACACAGGGGTGCTCACAGTCGTATCTTTCAATCTCAAAGTTGATGGGGAATTGGGGATCCTTTCTTACAAAAATAAAAATAAAGCTAAAGGTGAGAGAGAGAGATTGGATGGTTTTTTTTTTTTTTTTGCTAATTGAGTCCACTTGTGCTACCACCTAGGCGCTACAGGGGTTTTACCCGACTTCTCTCTGGGTCCGGAGGGAATAGTCCAGCGCAAATAGTTGGGAACCCTCCATTAGCTAAAAAAAAATTTGGTACGTCTATGTGGGAACATCCACAGGAAAGGTCACACAGGCCCCCCAAGTGTACAGAGCATTTAACCTTACTGTGTCTTATTGCTTGTAACTGGACAGCTAGAGAAACAGGCCCTATATGGTATGGTGGGACAGTGGTGGTGATGTGGGGTTTAATTGGGGGAGTGGGTGCCAAGGGTGATGGGGAATTGAAGGGGCCCATCTAGACAGGGAATGGTTAAGAGTTTCACCCATATCATCGATCCATTGAAGAAGGCAGTTGAGCAAAAATAAAAAAAAATCAAGGATCATAAATGCCAATTAATCAAAAGATGACACAACATAAATCTCCTTCGATTAATGTAAATCAAAGTCAATATGAAAAGGTACAAGGCTGGTGATTATCATGCACTTCAGTGTGGATCGAATAGGATGAATTCCGCTCTTTTTTTGAATAAAATGATGAATCTGCAGGCAAGAAATGCCCACACAAGCAAAGAAAATGAAATAGATATTTAGCAACATCTAATGATGGATCTAATAGACTTGACATGCATTTCATGGCGTAGGAACAGGAATAGGATAGGATAACTGCAGCATTTAATTGTCGTGATCTCTTCCAAATTGATGGTTATATAACAAATTCTTTCGATACATCTGGTAAATTTTATAGGTCCCACAAATTCTATCATGTATTAAAATTTGGAAGATAATAGATAAGCAATATACCGCGCACATCAAAAGCAAAGGGCCTTTTTTAATTTTTTTTTTCTTTTTTCCTCATTTTTTGTTAGAGCATTTAATCTTCAGTCAAACAAAGAGATTAAGAAATTTCACACATCTTTTAAACGACTGTACCAAATTTAGCATGTGAGGCTCTTTTCAGGTATCTGATCAGCAGGCTCTTTTAAACAATTTCAAAAGAATGGCACATAATTATATAATTATATTGTTTAAGCACAGGCATGAATATGTATATATATAAAGAAAAGATTAGGCATGATAGTATTGATAGGGGATTAACATTTTAAAAATATAATTAATTCTATTAAATGATAGTAATTGAACTTTTATTGGTGC
Source organism: Umbellularia californica (assembly GCA_028538565.1). Taxonomy (NCBI): domain Eukaryota; kingdom Viridiplantae; phylum Streptophyta; class Magnoliopsida; order Laurales; family Lauraceae; genus Umbellularia; species Umbellularia californica. Next base: position 6,058,676 of record JAPQWN010000002.1, read on the forward strand.
CGCTGTTAAATATAAAAAATTATAAAACAATGTAAAGTTTTATGTTAAGTAAGAAATTGGTATAAATTTAATTAAGGTGAATGCTGTTAAAATCAAAAGAAAAAAGTATTCTTTATGTGATTAAGAATATTTACCAAAAATAAAAAGGAATTTTTTTTTGCAACTCCAAGTAGGAAAATTTTTCTCCCTTGGGAGTGCACATCCAAACTGTCATCAAAGATGGGACCCTGTGTTTTTCAATGGGTCCCAAGTGACATACAACACCAAGGCGCAGTGAATACAGTTTGATTAAAGAGATGAAGGTTTAAAGAGTTGGGATTGTTAGGAATTTTTATTTATTTGATTCAGAAAGAGACCTAAATTAAAAGGAAACCCTGTTGGACATTTGGTCAAAATTAATTAGACTCTAATCAAAATTAAAATCATTACAAAATTGACAGCCGATTTTCCAATCAAATTGTCTAAGCTTCATTTATTATAATAGGCCATATGGCCTATTTAAATAAAAAGAGCTTCAAAATTATAGTCTTGATACTATCCCCAAAGTGGAATTCCAAATGCTCCAATCACATTTTAGAATTCTTATTGGAAACAACCCCAAACAAACATGCCCGACATGAAAATAGAATCTGGCAAAGAATGGAGCATTTCAGAAAATGTTTTTATTACATTTATATCTCAGGTTCCATTTGATGTATTTACATTTTGTATTTATTTGACTTAAAATAGTTAAAATGGATGGTTGAGTGTTTTATACTCTTTAAAAGTTTTTTTTTGTTGATGTTTGATTTAAAAAGCATTAAAAAATTCGCATCTTTTTCAAAAAGTAACAAAAAATAACTTTTATAAAATGACAAAGATGCCTTAAGCCACATCCGATAAAATTGCCTACATAACTTTTGTAACACAATAAGCTTGTTGATACTACTTTTATTTTATGACAAGCTTGTATATACCGCTTATAATGTACATCAACTTTGCCTGCATAAATTTCATGGCAAGTTTGTTTTTTTAGATTGAATTAGACATACCAAACCATCTCTTTATAAAAAGAGTGAGACTTGCCCGTTCGGCCCTTGATTAAGTTAATTACAACCCTGAACTCAACAAGTCCTACTAAAAAATAAATGACATCCAGTTTATTAGGAACCTGGTTTTTTACTTAATCTCCAATCATTTACTACATTTGGAACACAGATGTCAAACTTCTCATTAACCAATGAGATGTATGGTAATTACAACCCTGAACTGCACTACTACACTGGGGCTATAGTGGAATTTTACCCGGCTTTCTCTCCTGTGCCCGTAAGGATTATTCTGGCCCAAAGGGCTGGGAACCCTGCGTTATAAAAAAAAAACAAGATGTATGGTATTTGGATGTCCACTTCCTGCACCTGATTCACACCTTTCATTGTTGATAGGCCAACACATATTCATGCCAATATAGCTGATATCAGTTGATGCCAACTATTTTTAATAACATAAAACCACACCAGTCATGATCATTATCATCTTAAGGATGCCCCATCTATTTGGAAAGACAAAAAATATAACCTTTCAGATTGGAGAGCAATAGATGCTCAAAGTTTGTAAAATTGAGGCTAATACAACATATCCAGGGCAGAGTTTTATCTCATCTTATGTCAAACATTTTAGATTCTTCTCAGATTCAATATGAATTGTGGGTAGGTTTTCTTCTTCCCCGACATTTTGGGGCTTGGCTATCAATCAATCGGAGAAAAAAATAACTAGGACTTGTCACGAGACAAATGGCACGGGCTGAAAAAACAAAAAGAGGCTCTGGTGGGGCCCAGATGGAAGAAAAGTCAATAATAATATGTCATTCACCCTAATGATTTTTGTTTTCCCATTTTTTAATGGCACTAATTTTTAACAAAAAACAAAAGAAAGGAAAAACAAAGATGCACTAGTTTTATTGAGAGAATACAATATTTATAGCATTTGAGATACATCCACTTTTCATGTTTTGGCAGTTTTAAAACATGCAAAAATAGTAAGCTGCCACAGTTCTCATCTCGTTGTCTAGAGTTCGAATTTTGGAAGCGCCGCCACTTCCCAATTAGGTGAGCCTTCTTCCCATTTGTGCAGATTAATTTTTCCATGTATATGCGGGCTCTCTTTTAGGTCCTAACCCCCTTGGCTCGGTTACCAAAAAAATAGCCAATTTTAAAACATGCTAATTTTTAAATCTAATAGCAAACAAAGATATGTTTTTGCCAACCCATTGTCCACAGGATTTATCCTAGACAAAGTATGCATCTTTGGGAAGTTTTCACTTATAGAGTGAAGTGAGGAGAATGGTCAAGAGAATAAAATATATGAATGATCAAATCAAAAGTGTTAAATGACAAAAAGACATATCATGACTTTTTGCTATTTTGTGAAATGAGAGTATACCTTTTTTACCTTCTTGGTAAAAAGTCAAGGGCCTTTTGTCATTCGTGGAACGAAAGGAGTGTTTTTTTACTTTTAAAAAAAAGAAGAAGAAGTAGAAGAGGTGATTTTTAAGGTTTGGCTTTTTTTTTTTAGTCATCTCCTCTTCTTTTCTTGTCTCTTAAATTGATCATTCAATTCACTTCACTCTACAAGTGAATTTCCTAGACATACTTAAATTGGATGTGGACTTTACAAGTAAATTGAGCGTTCACTTCATTTCTCTTAAATTTGGCATGAATGACTTGGATTATTCAGGAAAAAATGATGTTGTATATAGTGTTGCAAATGGTGTACTTATTTAATCATTCGAGCATTAAAAGTCTTCAATTCTATATAAAGCGGGTATAGAACCTATTCTTGGATTTGTGAGAAATTCAAATTCAGGTTCGGATCCATTCTTATAAGATTTATCTGGATACAAAATTATTACAATCACATATTAAAAGTATACAAGGTTTTAAGGGTCTAAATAACTTGATCTATATTCATATTTGATAGTCTACGTTGCATTACCCTCTATAATTTTCAAGTCTCACTTGCAATTTTATTAAAAAAAGAAGAATTGAACCTCTTTCATCTAATTATATTAATGTGCTCTGCATCTTGTTTCAAATCCATATTCGGAATAAATAGGTGTCTTAAGTTGATGTCAGATCCTAATAACAAATAGGTTCGGTGTTGAATCCAAATCTATATTCAAAATTGATTCTATAAAAGGGTTGGGTCTTGACCCACCAGTGTTCCACCCCCCGAATCTGGTCTATTTGCATCCTCTGGAGATTGTCTTTGAGTTACTATTAGTGGGAGTGCTTAGAACCTGAATGTTTTTATGGCCAACTATTTTGTAAAATCTAATAAAATTTATAATGGTTCATTGCGAAATATATCACCCCCTGTAATGCGTAGACACTTCAAAATAATCAACGTATCGTGTAATATTGTATTCGATATTTCACTTTTTATGTGTAAACTTTTTATCTATGATATATCCTTGCCTTATCTATGCCATATTAATTTGTGCATCATAGATCACCGCACTCTTGTATTTATTACTCCAACACACACTTTAAAATCCAGAATCTTTCCAAAAACAAGGCGGCACATGAATTGTTGGCCATTCCCCCAGAGAGAGAATACCTAAAAGCAGGGGCAGACCTACATTTTTTTTGAAATGGTAACAAAAACTTTCATTAAAGGAGAAAGAAAATACAAAAAGAGAAAAAAGGGAGGTACAAAAGGATTGTACCCCGTCTAACACAATTTACATAATCACACCCTCTAACCCCTTGTTTAGCCAAAGCATCAGCAAAAGGGTTGACCGATCGTAGTTCGTGACAGAAGACCACGGAGAAAGATGTCGACAACACCCGAATCTCATTAAAAAGAAATTGAAGTTTGCAAGGGTTAATCTTTCTATTAGACACCCAAGTAATTGCATTAAAAGAGTCACTCTCCACAATAAGGGCACCGTGAAAGTATTTCTTAAAGCAACAGAGAGCTTCTAAAATAGCCAGCACATCCGCTTCATTGGAATCACAAACACCAACATTATTTGAAAATATAAAAATGACCTCACCATTGCTATTACCTACATGTAGGCCTAGGGGGGGTTATAGCCCACCTTATAAACCACCCCCCCCCCCCCCCCCCCCCCCCCCCCCTTAAGTTTTCAAATTGTTACTTTTTACCACTAAAATCTTTTTAATTTTTTTATTTTTCCCCCCTAAAATGTTAAAATTTTCTTTTAATGATTTTCATTTGGCACCTCCTAGTTCCATTTTTGGGGTCCGCCCCTGCCTAAAAGTGGGTTTGGTCTGTATTATTTATCGCTAAGAAATCATTGTTTAGTTCACCAACCACACACATATATATATATAAGGAAATGCTCCTATGAAAGACACTCTCACTAACTTTATGAGAGATGGGTGGGGGCCCTCACTTCTATATCCACTCTCACCAACTTAAATGCAATGACCCCTAACTTAAATGTGAAGGCCCCCACCCATCTCTCATAAAGTTGGTGAGAGTGTCTCTCATAGGAGATATATATATATGGGAGATATTCAAGTGCATCCATCCCTCACCATTTGTGGTGAGGGACACCTTTTTTGGGAAAGTTCCAAATACAAAAGAGAGGTATTTGAAACTTTCTCAAAAGGAGTGTCCCTCACCACAAATGGTGAGGGACGGATGCACTTGAATATTCTTATATATATACACTGCTTGTTTTCATTTTAATGATAAGACATTAGCTTTTAAGAGAAATGTGCTACTCTCATGGAAGAAGTTGTTGGTACGGACAAAGAAACTATGTTATTGTTTAATTAACCTAACGACAAAGATGTAAAGTAGAAAACTCTCTTTTCAATATGATAAAAAGCGCCTTTGGACATCTTTCTAATTACAATATTCTTCATGGAGAACGTGTCCCCTTGTGTGCCTTTGAATTTGAGGAGTCATGTCATGCATTGGATCCTCCCAAAAGCTTTTGAATTTGGGCGAGCTTGCTGATTCAAGACTGACAAGTTATCGCTTGTGCTAGACCCACATCCCTGGAGCTCTTTGGATGGATTGATCAGTACTCACCATCTTGAATTGAGTTCTTTTTTCTACCAAAAGTCTTCTGTGTTTTATAATTTTAAGTAAAAAAACTCTTTCGATTGAGTGTAGAAGTTGCTTTTCTAACCTTGAGTACCAGTCAATGGAGGTTTTTAATAAAAATACAAAATATAGAAGGCTTTTTTGAGGTTTTACAAAAGCGTGGGGGCATTTTTTTTCTTTTTTTTCATGGGGTGGGGGCGGGGGGCAAACTCAGCTAAGGGGGTTGGGACTCCAAGAGGCCCGCACACGAGAGGAGAGAACCCTCATACATAAAAAGTAAGAAAATCACACATGGAAAGAGTTGGAGGAGACGGAGATTGATTTCTAGTCGTCCGAGTGAAAAGTGGGTTACCAACCAATTGAGCAGCCTCTCGTTCTCCTCTTTTAGTTGTTGAGTGCATGTTTGTTTTGGGGTTCAAGTGTGGTAAATAGTGACTCAACTTAGTTAGGCCCTTGTTATAAGGTAAACGTTTCTGTTTCAGATTGAGGCCAAGTAGTTCATATCTTAAAAGTAAGTTACTGGGTAGAGTTTGTGTGATTCACCATCCTTGATATTTAGCTAATTACAAAGAACCAGTTCTTTCAAAATGTTTAAACTAAGATCATCAAATAAATGGAGTTTCAGTCATGTTAAACAACTATCATCAATTCCTTGGCTATAATTAGGTAGTTGACAACATTTAATGGATAAAATTTTGCAAAGTGGTAAACTCAAAATCCTTCTTGTGTGCAGTAGCCTACTACACCCATATAGTCTCCCAAAGATGTAGCTCAGATCCCAAAAAGACATGGAGTCCCTCATGCACCTACAACACTCCTGTAAACTCTGCCTCTTGTCTTACTTAAGATTCATTCAAGGGTTCTTATCAAAAGAAATTTAAAAAATAAAACAAAAGCATACAAGACATTTGAACCCTTGTGAATCCTTTATTTTTTTTTTAAAAAAAAAAAAAGTGACCTAGAGGATAGAATGAAGACAACCAAAAAGCCTAGGTAACCTTTAGCCTTGTGAATCCTTTTTGTTAGGGTCTTTTTTTTGGGTGGGTTTTCCATTCTGAGGACAGCATAAAGGAGAAATGAATGGGCTGAGCACAAACCTGCAAAAGACACAGAGAAAAAAAAAAAAAAAAAAGGAGAAAATCATGAACGTAGTCACATGCAGAGTTGAGTGGTCTAGTTAGGCTTAAGAGATAATGGCCCCCACTGAGAATAGATGAGGTACAGCCATACAGGACAAACCCCAGATGCAAGGGATCAACACTGAAGCAGGCAGAAGTGATATCATATCTCTGATAAAATTTTCAAAGATTCATGATGCTCCATTTGAATTATTTCCTGCAGTATTCAACTTACCTTTTGACGTTTATCTGCTTCCCTCCCTCTAATAAATGATTCTTGAATAAAATACAATGTGCTTGTGGGAATCCAAGCTTCTGTCCCTTTCTCATTTGTGCTATTCCCAGTTATTGGCACCAGCATATAAATGTATTTGGCGTTTCATCTGCTACTGCCATCTACATCTCACCTAATTTTACAAGTTTTTCTCTCTTCTTTTAAAACCACTGGGCCCCACTTCCAGTTATTATTATGGTGTGAGATGATGGAAATCCATTACAAGGTTGAGATATGATGGAGATTGCAGTTTGCAGATAATGACACTTCTTATATCTAATCTAATCTAATCTAATCTAATCTAATCCCTAGAATGAGATAAAGGTTTCATGTGAATTTAAAAATTTGGGCCATTTCAACTACGATATGAAATTAATAACTATGGGCTGGACCCATGTATTATTTTAAATGGCTAACTTAGCAGTCCTAACCTTTTGATGAGTGGGGCCCACCATATGATGGTCTTGATGAACAATATCTCAACCTGGAGTGGACCAATTACAACTTTTTTTTAATGTGATTTACCTTTCCGGTGAGAGAATAAATCCTGAAACTTTGATGGACTCAAGTCCTGTATGAAGTGTGAACCACATTGTCCAATATCAACTGAACCTGCTCAATGATTAATGACTATGCATGGGAGGATGTGACTGGCATGGACAAAATGAGGATTTTGGGCCTATTTATTCAAGCCTACCTCTACTGTACAGCCAAATAATTGGGCTGATCGGGCCAATGAAGTCAAACAAACCAAGGGCAAGCGCATCTTTTATGTGGAAAGTTTTTTCTTTACCATTTGAGCCCGCACCAAAGGTGGGATAATCCTAAATTTTACTATTTCTCGTCTCATTTTTCATAAATGACATTGATATAGCAATATTGCTTAGGTGTACAGGAGAAAATCGTTCTTTATTTTATAATAGGGTTATACGTATGGAGTGGGTTGCAACCTTAAGACATGGACATTGATGTGTGTATTTTGGTGCCTTTGTGTAGCAAGAAAATTCAGCTCCATGAGATTTATCCATTTTGGGGGGAGAGAGAGAGAGATATATATATTTCTACATTCAAACATGACACATGAGAAACTGATATGCACTTTATTTTGACCCCACTCTGAGATATCCTCCCATGGGACCCTATACAGGTGGTTGCATGGGTTTGGGTCCATTCACTGATATACACTTTATTTTGACCCCACTCTAAGATCCTCCTCCTATGTGACCCTATGCAGGTGGTTGCATGGGTTTGCGCGTCCAGTGAAAAAGCTGCTCACAAATTTTAAAATTATTCACAGGGGCTTTAAATATAAAATTGCTGTTCCAACTTCCAACCAAGGAATGCCATGTGAGACTATGGAGACAATTATTTTGACTACAGTATAAAGTCAACCAATTAAGGAATGCCACGTAGGATTCCTGACACATAGGGACAGGTAGAACAGCCCAGTGATTCTAGCTGTCAATATGACACTACAATGGAGGACAATGTGCCTTGGACTGATCTTGCCTTTCTATTTTATTTTAATCTTCTTTGGGTTAGTAAATTCACAACCATGTCAGATTCTATGGGCATGATCCCTCAAAATTTTTGACCCATTCATAAATTTTAGCCATCGGATTGGGTGGCCTTTCAACCAATAATTATAACTTTACATCTTAAATCTAACTTTCATGAGCCCATGACAAAGAATATAAAAAGAATGTGATAAAAGTGTCCTGCCCCTAATCATGATTCATGACCCACGATGGGTCACTATGTAAACGCCCTTTCTGCTTTTTATTTGCTTTTTGGCTAACAAATTCAAAACCAATAGTGTTCATACTTCGTGCATCCACTAACCATGCTAAGTGTTGCACCTTCCTTTTGGTCGGTCTAGAATCTTTGTTATTTTACTTTTGGAGCCCGCGCGATTCAGGGGTGGACCCATGTGTTATGGGGTGGGGGCTGGACTTAAAAAATGCCCATAAGAGTTTAAGGCCTGTATGGCCTAGCCCCCACTCAAAGCCCCCACTCAAATGAGACCAAAGCCTCCCTTCTCATTCCCCAATTTTAGAAGACATATTTGACTCTCCCTCTTTCTCAGTTAATAAATACTCTCGTTTCTACTTAGTAAGGTTTTGCATTTCTATAACCCATTAAAAGTGAATAAAATATCCCTTCCAACTCTTCATTGAAATCAATAGTGTAAATTTTAAAACCATGGACTGCCGTAGCATTTTCTAATGGCAAAAGAAATATTCTTTTCGTGTAAGACAACTTTACTACTTGTAATCCTTAGTTTTATCTCTCTCAATTTATGAAATCTTTATTTAAAAAAAAAAAAAAACACGACAATGGAGAAATCATTTGTGTATATTTTTTTTTAACTAAGGGTGCCTTAGATCATTTCTCTCATTTTTTATTGATGACATGAGGAAAACCCTCATTTTTCTTACTAAGGGTGTCTTAAAATTTTATTGATGTGTGCATTTTTTATGGTTATGTCCATGCATAATGATTCAAATTGAGTGGTCTGCTTGTTTGTTTTCTTTGTTCTTGAAATTTTATTTTATTTAGTGGAAATTGATTATTTGAGAATTAAATGGTCTTGATAAAATGAATATATCTGTTTAAACCAATTTTTTCTAGGCTAAAATTATGCTCTAACTATCCTTGTTTAGACCATTGAGTGTATATTGGAGTGTGCATTTCTATGATTATTGGGCTTGAGTAGGATATTGATGCATTTCATATTTTTCTCCACTATTCTCAAGTATAGGAGTCCATATTCTTCTCCATTATTTTTCGAATAAATTATTTCTTGTATCATTATCAATGTGAAGAAAATACAATAAAATAATAATTGAGTTTTTCAATGGACCATCGTGAGCCCTCCTCAAATGAAAATCCTTGGTCTGCCACTGCCGCACATGGGAAGAAGAAGCCATATAGTCGGACGCATAAGCTACACAAATGGGAAGGAGGAGCTCATGTACGTGTGGGAAGAGTGGCAACCAACTTACAACCCGTGGCCGTCCAAGGTTTGAGCCCTGAGTATGCCACCTCTTACCGTGCGTGCGGGCTTTCTTCCCGTATGTGTGGGCTCCTTTCCAACTTAAATGGATTGTCTTTCCATATGTGTGCGGACTTTCAATTTGATCCCAACCCCTTTATTGGGTTAAAAATAAAAACTTAAAACCCCTTCTAGGATTAACAGTATCCCCATGCATGTTAGAGCAACATGCTCATATATAGTCATAAATACATTGACAATCTTCATGAAAGACGATTGATACCTGTTATTTTTCTCCACCTCCTAGCAGATCTACCTGATCAATTTATAATAGGATAGGTGAGAACTCTTCCTTTTAACAAGAAAGTTCTTAATTGTACGAGATCCTTTATGGAGAGTTGTTGAATCTTCTTTCTAACGTGTTTTTATGCAGCAATTCTAAGGATTTTAGGATTTGGAAGCTTTCCAATTTTGGAGAGTTCTCGGCGAAATCTTTCCACTCGGCTTTGGTGGGGAACCTTTCTCCCAGACCCTCTTCTGCTCTGGTTTGGCTGGGGCTAGGTCCTGCAAGGGTAGAGATTTTTTGCTGGCTCGTTATTACAGCAAAGGTCTCTAAAGCGGACATTTTAAGGAGAAGAGGGTTGACTTCCGCCAACATCTCTGATACATGTGTGATGTGCGAAAAGGAGCAGGAGACAATTAACCATCTCTTTCTTCATTGTGATGTGGCTGTCAGTGTTTGGAGCTCCTTTCTTCAGAGGTGTGGCATTACTTGGTGTTGCCCAAAGGATATTGCGAATGCAGCGAAGTCTTGGGCAGGTGCCTCTTTTGCTGGCAGTGGACGAATATTATGGAGGGTTATTCCGTTTGCTATATTATGGTCTATTTGGAAGGAAATGAATGATAGAATTTTCAGGAGATCTTCTTTGTTGCTAACAGATTTGGTTTCGAAGATTACTTTAAGGATTGCTCAATGGGCTTTGGTTAGAAAGGAGTTATCTAATTTTAGCCTTAATGATATTATCCTTCACTGGGAGGCTTGTATGGGGTGTGTCTTTTCCAAGGTGAGGAGATCCGTTCCATGGTCTCCTCCTCCTATTGGGGTCTTGAAATTTAATGTGGATGGAGCATCTAGGGGCAAGCCTGGGCGGGCAGGTATTGGTGGAGTGCTTCGCAATTACAAGGGCGAGGTCTTAATTATGTTCTCTAAGCACATTGGAATTTGTGACTCGAATGAAGCGAAAGTGTTGGCTATTTTGGAGGCTCTCCGTTTGTTTCCAAGGGATTATGTTAAGGCTCTCATTGTTGAAAGCGATTCTTCTAATGCGGTTGCTTGGGTGTTTAATAGGAAGACATTCCCATAGAAATTTCAGTTTCATTTTAATGAAATTAAGGAGCTTTCTTCTTTTCTTAATGTTAAGTTCCATCATGAGGTTAAATCGGCTAATTCAATGGCTGATTTTTTAGCTAAGAAGGGGCTTGATAGGTTGTCTCATTGGGTCGGTATGGTTTTGTAAGGGTTCGGGTGAGCCCAATTCTCTTGTTTCCTTTTGTTTCTCTTTCCTTGTTTTTTTTAAGGTTTTTTTGTTTTTCTCCTTTTTCTTTTTCAGCTTTTCTATGTATTTTGTTTATCTCCTTTTAATGAATATTCTTGTTACTGATAAAAATAAATCAATAATAAAAGCCTCCAAAACTCTACCATCCACAAAGGTATACATGTTCATGCCTAACATCCACAGTGTTCATTACTTCATCCTAATGAACATCATTCTTTGCTAAGAAAATATGAAGATTCCTGATTTTGGATTTGCCTAGAAAGCAAATGAGAAGTGATGGGTGAAATCTCCCTAGAGATATTATTGGGACGCATATGTATATAGTATGTTTTGAACTTTCAATTTCCTTATTGGGAGGACAACCAAACCAGTACTTAAATAAACAGACAAAAGTCATTACACAACAGCTGCTTCATCGTGAACCACAATTATGTACTTACAACCTGGCAAATAATAAGATTTTGGTCCTCCAACCAACGCCTCACTCAATTCCATGCATGTGGGCCTCACTATTTAATGGTACTGGACCGGGGACCTCATCTTTTAGAACATAGTACCTCTGTCCTTCACGCATATCGAGAATTCTTATGCCTTAGATTATCAAACAATTATAATCTAAGTGAATTTTGATTAGGGCCCTTATTAGCCACTTTGCATTTAGATGCATGACAATCAAAAGAGGTAGAGAGGAGATAGTATTTTCTTGTTCTTTCAGGTATCGATAATGTGGTTGGACCCTTAAGAGACCAGATTGGCATGGAATTAAAACCCACCAGATGCAATGCAGATAAAAGGAACTGGTCATTGAACTTTGAGCAATACGGTGAGAATGGTCTGAATTATTCTTGGATGAAGATAGATTTAACACTTGGGCAATTGGGAGAGGAGCCTTAGCACTGTATATTTGACCAAATTATACTTACCCTTAAATTTTGTCCTTATTTAATAATTTTACGTTTCGCAAATCTGCTTGTGATAAGAACCCACAGTAGGATTCCCTGCAATGCAAGCTTAATAGGGGTGGAAGGGAAGGAATTAAATTTATAACAGATGGGCCTCTTTTGTACCTATAAAAGAAGCCAAAAAAAAAAAAAAAAAATGGCCCCAGTGGTTATTGGCAAAAGACATGATTCAGTCATTCAGAAGAAGTCAGAACACCAACATGTGATTTTGTACGGCCACAGGAGTCACATGATCACACCAGCTTCTGATAGGGTGTTGCTATATGCACCCGATCTATATACTATCCTATACAATAGGGGTGTCTTGGTTTACGTCCTCCTTCGTCGCCTTCCCCTGAAAAGTCTATGACCTACCTGACACATGTACGGCCAAATTAAAGCCAATCGAACCAATCTCTTCTTTCGGATGAAGAAAATGCAGTTAAAAAAGGTGGCTGTCAAGTTGGATCAGAGAACGTATCCAATGAGAGGGCAGAGAGTGCATGTTTCATGCGTGTAATATGCGTGTTGCCGTTGGATCACCTCGAGATTCTCATTTTTTTTTCTCATCGCTGTTATTCCCTAGGGCTTGCAGGGGAGAGAGCTCCATTCCTCCTTATGAAAGCTATTACAAGGCTAACAAATTTTTGGAACTCTATGGTGGGCTTATTGAGAGCTGATTAGGACACTTTCAAGATGAATGTCACCTCCGTTTTATGATAATTTTTCAAGTTTTAGTATAAATAGAGTCGATCCCACCGTATGATTGGTCACGTGACGAAACGTGACGAAAACATTCTACAGTATTTGAACTGAAATTCGAGGATAGAAGGGGACACATTCATCTTGAAGAGTCCAGATTAACTCTTTTTAGGCTCCATGAATTTATTGTCTCGTTCACGAGTGAAAGCTGCAAAAAGAGGATCCAAACTCTAGGATGGGGATATAACCCGGAAGGTTTTGATCTATCATCATCTTACGTGGGAGATGAGTGGATCTAGTTGATGTAAAATCTGAAGATATTATATACCTAGAGTGTATTTATATTGAATAGTTTGAGTTTCATTAGGTAGGCCCCACCGTTGAGTTACACTCCTTAAACTTTTAGAGTTTTTTCTTTTTTCCCTAGGTTATAGCCTTAAACTTTAAGGATCCGGATTCGTCAAACCATCACAGGACAGGCTCCAAGGCCAAGCTTGAGCATTGGATAGAGGAGCATCGATTGAGCATTGGATGACCATGCCAGACATGGGTCTCTTAATTGCTTCGAAGTTCAATGTTGTATTACACGTTTTAAGTGCTGCACAGAGCTTTACGTATTTGCCACTTCGATCTACTCCACCATCGTCGTATCAACATGTTGCAATCGCTATCGGGTACGAAAATAATAATCACTATGTTCAGGTTGCATTGACAGATGGTTACCCGATGCCTCCCATTATGCCTCAATGGGTTCACTTCAGGCATGATTGTGTGGGTACATGGGCTACCCCGTATGCGGAGCGAGTTAATGCGTTCATGTATATGTGTTCTAGATTTCCTTCTGAAACCATTGTGTTGGAAGATTAGAAATGTAACATGTGTTAATATGTTTGAATAAACCAAGGTCCATAGGATAGAAAGCCCATTCATTCCCATACCAGAATTTTAATGGAAGATTAAACCAAGACCCATATCAATTACAAACATGCAATAAATGGTTAGAGCAGCAAATATCCAGGTCCACATGCTTAGTACCCATGGACTACTCAAACTTGAACTCTTACCATCATTTTTTTTTTTTTTTTTTGTCTACATCCAGGATTCTCACATCCTCTTTTTCCTTAACCAACTGAGCTACAACCAAGGGATAAGGCCAAGTGGACTTGAATGTAACAATTGTCATTTTTTTATTTTTTCAATTATCTGGTGTACACCGTCAATATTTATTTATTTATGGGGTTTTGACATATTACTTAAATCCAGTTTTTTCAATTTCATGGCCAAAATTGCTCGACTGTAATTAATATTTTTTTTAAAACTTTATTGCGCCAGATCCTATGATATCATTAAAATAAAAACCAATAAATTCCATTATATTACAAGACTGTCCCATGATGTTATGGCTTTTATGTAGCATCTTAGAAATTATTTCTTTCAAATAATAGAATATGAGAAATGATGATCAGATGTGTAGTTACTTTTAAAAAAAAAAAAAAAAGTTAGTATATCATGTTTTACAAAATAACAGATTTGCTTGCTTGCTGTAGAAAGCCTATCAAAAGTGCATGATATAGCATGGGATATAACACAAAAAAGTTAAAACCAACGTTGACCCGAGCTAAGCATTCTGTGACATTATGTGGATTCAGTCGTGAAATTGAGAAAATCCAATTGAATGAAGACTAATATGTCTAAATCCTTATTTTGTTATCATCTTGACTCGAGCTCACATAGCCCCGCTAGAGGAACCCACCCTACCCCTAACTAGGGAACCAAAAGCTCGGTCCGAATAGTCACGTGTGAGATGTTTTTTTATCACTGCAAATCCCGTTGCCTTCGGTGCTCCGGAGGTGTTACGTTGTTTTGCCACTTTTCTCCACTGTGCTTCTGCATCGCTATCTATGTGAAAACGACACGTTTGACAAATTTACCAGCTGTCCGTTGTACGCTACACCCGTTTGGAAAAGTCCCTTCACATGCACAGGAATCGCATGCACAGGGATATAGGGTATATAGAGTAGGGGTGTATCTAGTAACTAGCCTGGGTGTATTTAGAGTATTCCCTTCTGATACGTCTAGCACAACCAATTGAACATTACTCATTTACTCTGACACTCAAATGTAAATTTGCAGCAAAGGAGGATTCCCCATGTCGTTGCTACAAATGATGCTTTTGTTTTTAAACCATTGATAACACACTAGCAAACGGTTGAGCTCAACTGTGCATGGGCCATCTTGGTCAGCTAACTGCCATCAGAAGGTCCAAGGCCAGGTATGGCCCAGAATTATATATTATTGACTAATGATAGCAACCCCAAAAAAGGAAAGAAAGATTCGGTGCAATAAATGTTCACGAGCTTTGACATTGGGGTTGGTTTTGGGGAGGATTATGGAGAGTGCATTACATTTACAAGCACAATCTAATGGTTTAAAATAAGGGCATTACGTGGGAGGTCCCTCTAGGATTTTCAACCGGGTGGGAAAAACCTGCCAATCCGGTTGACCCAACCCGGTCGGATCATAAATTACCCGTCCCGTTCGGGTCAACATGGCGGGTTAACCCGGACCCGATCAAAGAGCTGACAGGGTCAGGGGCGGGTATGGGGACGGCCGACCCGCCCCACACTCGTCCCGGATATATATATATATAATATTATATATGTAAACATATAGTAATTGTTATAATTATTCTAAAAAAAATTATAATTAATTCTTATAAAAAATTAATTATAATTAATTATATGTAATATGTAATGAAGAGTCTTCACATTGGTCCACTGATGCATGAAGAACTCATTCCAAGAGTTAATTAATTACATGCCCAAGCCCAGCACCCAAAAGAACAGCACTTACATGTCTACTCCCTACATTCCAGTTTTTAAGAAGATCGAATTTTGCAAATAAAGTTCTAAAAAAACGAGTTGGATACATATGTGGCTGAGGCCTAGTCCAAGTTGCAGAGACTGTAAGCATCAGCGGGGCGGGTCGGGTCGGGTTTCCCCGTAACCCGACTGGGGCGGGTATGGGGATGGAGAATTTCTTATCGGGGCGGGTATGGGGCATGATGACCCGCCCCATTGACAAGCCTAGGTCCCTCAAACTATGACTTTGTTGCAAATAGTCAAAAAAAAAAAAAAAAAGTCTTGCAGCCAAATGTCCTCTAACACATTCACATACATAATATGCCTAATTTACCATTTTTTTAAATCATTGCCCAAGGTTGGTTGGTGGGATATCCCATTAATAATAGCCAACTACCATTTAATGATCCACGATTAATGGAATTTCATTAATGAGATTTTCAAATAAATTCTAAAAACACACAAATAAAATTCAAAATAACGCAAATAAATTTTAAAAAACGCAAATAAATTTAAAAAAACGCAATAAATCTAAAAAAAAGCAATAAATTTCAAAAGAACGCAAATAAATTTAAAAAGACACAAATAAATTTCAAAAAACATAAATAAACTTCAAAAGATGAAAATCAATTTCAAAATACCCAAATAAATTTCAATAGATCCAAATAAATTTAGAAAAATATATAAATAAATTTCAAAAGACTCAAATAAATTTCAAAAGACGTAAATAAATTAAAAAACGCAAATACATTGGCCAAAACTAAGATAACCCAATTTTCCAAATTAGCGAACAATGTGGCAAAAAATCAAGTCTTTTTTGTCAAAAACTCAGTTAAATTTATTTCAAAAAATACAAATAAATTTGAGGATTTTACTGGAAAATACCCGGTACTTGTCCGTTGCGCTTGATAGTGCCTCGGAACACTTCCACCACGGAAGAATTCCTCCCGCCACTTTTTCTTCTTTTTTTTATTATTTTTTCAGAGCGACGATAGCGTCACTAAATTATGAAATTTAGTGACACTATCGTCACTCTTCTTGTCTCCTTCTTCGTTTCTACCAGTTTCTACAACTTGGTGAAGGAAGAACTCATGGATTTTTTGATACACAGAGAACGAAGGACACGTTTTCAAGCCACTGGTAGAGGCTTAACTTTTTTCTTCTCTCTTAGTCAAAGAGAAAGATAAGAGAGAGTGAGGTATTTTGACACATTGAAAGTAATTTTGTCATTTCTTTCATCTGAAGTAAATAGGAAGAGTGGGACAGGAGAGAATGAGGTCTTTTGTCTCTTTTTAAATTAACTTTGATACATGCTAAGCAATTTCGTCCTTTCTTTCATCTAAAAGTAAATAGGAAGAGAAAGACATGAAGATTCAAGTAAGCTACTTTTATCACTTTTCTTTGGTGGACTTACATATATTACTGTAGCGGGCCTGGATATGGTTCTGCTTCCAAAATTTAAAAGTTTTTGTCTACTTTTGAAACTCACATGAAATTCATGGATTCACTCCCAAAATCTATATGAAAAGCAAAGGTTTGGCCCTAAAACCTAACTTCAAATTTGGATCTGCCCCACCCAAAGAAACATCTTGGGTTCGCCACCGGTTGCCATGAGTCCCACATGAAATGTTAGATAATGATGATGGTGGTAGTGGTGAGGAAGGAAGGGGAGAAAAAGGAATAGAAAACAAAAGGGTTTGGGGCTTAAATAAAAAGCCGAAGAGTGACGCTAGCATCACTAAAAACAACACTGAGCGACGCTAGCGTCACTCATTTCAAATTGGGAAAAAAAAAAACTAAATGGGGTCTGACGGACTCTGTTTGTGTAGTACTAGTTCCGAGGCACTATCAAGTGCAATGGACAAATACTGGGTATTTTCCAGTAAAATCCTCAATAAATTTCAAAAGACATAAATAAAATTTAAAAACACAAATAGATCTAAGAACATACAAATAAATTTGCCAAAAACACAAAAAAGATTCATTCAAAAACTCAGTTAAATTTTTTTAAAATGGAGATTAATTTGTCAGAGACTCACCTATATTTTTCAAAAACTCAAATAAATTTGCCAAAAACTCAGATAGATTTGTTCTTGAACTCAGATAAATAGCCAAAGACTCGGACAGCTTTGTTCAAATTTCAGATAAATTTATCCAGAACTCAGATAAATTTGTTCCAGAAGTCAGACAAATAGCCAAAAACTCAGACAGATTTGTCCAGAACTCAGATAAATTTATCCAGAACTCAGAAAAATTTGTTCCAGAAGTCAGATAAATAGCCAAAAACCCAGATAGATTTGTCCAAAACCTAAATACATTTAACAAAAAATACAAAACTCATATTAATTTGACCTTGGCTGGAATGGGGATGGACTTCTGGAAGGGACTGTGTCGACGTCTGCGCTTCCTGTCTCAGACAAAGGCTCCTCTTTCTCATCGAAGCTTCCAAATCCGGAACCGGAGAGCGCCGCTGGAAATCTGACCAGGAACCGCCTTCGACATCTTCCCCCGCTCCGTCTCCCCCTACATCCGCCGCAACTCTGCCGCCTCGCACCACCACCACCTTTTCTACAGCACTCCGCAGATCGGCCCTGCAACCTTAGAGAAGAAGAAGGGGAAGAAGAACTGACTTTCTCTTCTCGCTTCTCTCTTCAGCACTTCTAGATCAAGAGAGATAGAGAAGGACGATCCGAGGATTTCAACGGCTCCGATCGTTTCTTTTTCTTCCTGGTTCGAGGCTTTTCGGAAGAAGAAATCGCGGCTCTTTTCTCTCGATGATGAGATGGCGACGAAAGATCTAGAAACAGAGAGAGAAAATGAGTATTGGTGTGAATGGTCGCTGGGTTGTAGGAAATCGGTTTCGAAGAAACCGGTGCCAGTACCGACATGGAAAGGGTCGCAGCATGGGCAAAACGTGTCGGGTTTGGGCTCGTGTCGGAGCCCTTTGGTGAGGGCTAGTCCGAAGCGACATGAGTCGGGATTGTGGTTGGATTTGCGGAGTGGGAATCGACAGCATTCAGTGATTCCCGTTACGCCCTGCGTCAACAGATCCAAGAAGATTGAAATATGTCCATGTCCAGATTGAAGAAGAAGAAGAGGGATAATGGAAGATTTAAAATTTAAAAATTTAAAATTTTATGCCTCATCAGTTAAAAGAGCAAATCAGTCATAAAAATATATGAGGTGGCGTGTCTAGGGACCTCTCTATGAGGTGACGTGTCCTGGGACCTCTCACCGAAATATGTCCAAGTTGCATGGACTAGAGGCCTTAGAGGAAATGTTGATGGATTGGAGGCTTACAAGTCCTATATGAGGGATCTTTTGCTAATCATCTCTTAAAATAATGAGCAATTTCATGGATTTTGCCTAGATCATTTTTATTTTTAATTTTTTTCTACAGTTTGGCTTTTGGGCCAAGGAATTAAACATTGAGACTTCCATGGTGAGGATCAATGATTGATCCTTGCTTGGTAATGCAAAGCTGATGTGCATCTGCAGTTGATTACTTGATCCATTAGTGGTTCTAGCCTTCAATAATTTAACTTGTACTGCTTCCTTTTCCCTTTTTTTTTTCCCTAGAAAAGTTCATGAACAAACAAACAAAATGGGACATCAGCAACCGATGTTTTGCTATGAAAACCAGAGAAAAATGACAAAGTATCATGAAGAGACTGAAAGGAAAGAAATTATGGCATGGCAATGCATTTGAGGAATCTATGAAAAGATAAATTTGTGTTTTTATTCTTCAAATCTCAGTTGAGAGCAAAATCAACCAAAGGACTGTTTCGGTAATTTCTTTAGGCCCCATTTCAAATTTCTGATAAGAATTTGTGATACTTGCCATTTTTAGAGAATGATGCGATGACTATTCCATTGACATTTTCAAATTCCATATTTTTTTTTTAGAATTTTGATGTCAAATCACATGAAAAGTCATTTTATCATATGAAATTCCTAAATTTCAACCCCCTTAAGCATTTTTGGATGCTCTAACAAAAGAGAGGATTTAGGAGTTCCACCTATAGGATAACTTTTGGGGAATTTACAAATTCTCCAGACATAAATTTCCTAAAAGAAATGGGGGACCGATTTATTTGCATGAAGTTGAGTTTGTACGACCTTAAAGAAATCTTATTCATTTCAGAGTGACAGAAATTAAAGAAACAATGGTGAAGATCTTATATGGTCATTGAATGATCTCCCCTATGGTGGAAAATGATAACTAAACATCACCTTAATAAATCAAATCCTAAAAAAATGAGTCTATCTGCATCTCTCCTTATTTCTTTCAATCTCACATCTTTTTTTTTGTCAGATTCAATCTCACATCTTTGATATTCCTATGTTTAAGTCCATTTTACCATGAATTACTGAGGATTCAATTCCATGCAAGCAAACGACCCCTTAAACTCTCTCAAATTTAGGAATTTCCATCACCATGTTCATTGCATCACATATGGGTTCTATGAAAACATGAGGAAAAATACATCTATGTAATTCTAAATACACATACGTGCCCAGGAACAATCTGTACAACCATTCATGCGAGGACATGCATTCTCAAGCCCACACCATCATGTTGCCCATTTCCCATCCTGTATAGTGATTCCTATTTTTGGTTATGGCAAGTGTACCAATCAGTACCATTACAGGTGATCCTACCTATTTTTTTGTGGTCATATTTATAATTTCTTAGCTCAATCGGGGCATTTGTTTTACCAGGTGGGTTTGGACTCATGTGATCCTTTGCCAGCCATCAATCATTCTAAAAAACACTGCTCACACACAAGCCCATTCCTTTCCCAAGGAGCTTAACAACAACTCAATTTGCATTTTATTTTAATGCCCAAAATTCTTATGGTTTGACTTCAACCGCATCATCTCTTTTGTATACTGTCTAGATATCAACACATCAATTATGGGGGATTATATAATTCCGTTTTCCAAACTGATACATGCATCAGTATCTTTCTTGTGTGACAGCCATCCATCATATGACTTGTTAGATGTGATTTGATAACCTTTTACAGATTTCAAAGATTTTGTATTCTTATTCTATATTTGGTGGGCCACGATATTTTCTTGCATTTGTCATTTGTTGGATGAAGGAATTGTAGAACCATGTTGAAAGAAATAGGGTGGTGGAGCCTTACTAGGGGAATGACTAGTATCCCTTTTTTCTTGTTTTAGAGAATATTATATTATTGTATTAAGAATTGTCAGGAATATCATATTTGAGGATTACAAGATCATGAATAAATTGTGGAGCACAGTCTCTCCAGATATGATCTGTCGGTTCGAGCAGAGCTTCTTTCGCCAATCTATATGCCACTTTATTTGCTTCCCTCTTGCCACGTTCAACTTGTCATGACTGAAAGGAGTTTAAAACCGATTTAGCAGAGTCAGTCAATTGTCCATAGCGGCTTGAACTCTTTTCTTTACACCGAAGTGTTTTCACAACCTCCAATGAATCACCTTCTAATATCAATGGTTGAATCTGCAAAGACTCACAGAAATCTACAGCTACGCTAGCTGCCATAGCCTCAGCTATAGTCGGATCATATATGTAAGGTTTTGCAACACTTTTACATGCCAAAACTGCACCCTTGTGGTCACAAACAACCACACCAACTCCCATCAAGTGCCTTGATATATCTACGGACACATCCCAATTTTCCTTCCACACTCCCATTGGAGGACTTGCCCATCTTATGACTGAGTTATCCAGATTTGAATTAGTAGGATCCCTACATTCATGGGAGGCTTGGTAAAAATCTTCAACAGTTTCCTTAGCCTTACTCACCACCTGTGAAGGTTGAGTAAAAACCCCTTGAAAAATGAATTTGTTCCTTCGAAACCAAAGCCCTCTACATACTGCAGCCACCAAAAGTAGGTCTTCCTCTTTTAAAGATGACATTAAACCTTGAACAAGAATTAAGAAATCCTCATCTGCGCATGTGAGCTTCTGAATTTTCCTGCTGCATTCCATCCAACAATCCTTTGAAGATGGGCAATTCCATAGAACGTGGGTTATAGTTTCAACGTCCCTTTCACATATTGCACAAAGAGGGTTCGGTATCAAACGACGTGAAAATAAATTTTCTTTTGTGGGTAGAAGATTGTTGCATGCTCTCCAAAGAAACATTTTGTGAGTTTCAAGGATTTTTAGCCTCCAAATTTCTCTCCAAATCCCACAATGCAACGAAGTTGTTGTGCTTTCTCCAATACATTATCTCAACCTCTCTTTTTCCATATGATAGGCACTCCTCACCGAAAATACTCCCGTTGATGTGCCAACCCAGGCCAACTTATCATTTTGTTGAGTTGGCTTGATAGGTAAGCTGCAGATTTTAACAACATCATCTTCATTGAAAATCTCCTTTATCAAAGAAACTTTCCACCCATTTGTACTGCCATCAATTAACTCCTTTACTTTTGCATCTGCATCTAGTAGTTTGATAGGAGATTGAGGAGCATATGTAGATGGTGATAAAAGCCATTTATTCTTCCATATGCGAATCGAAGCTCCATTCCCAACTCTCCAAACCAATCCTTCCTTCAGCAATTTTTGGGCATTCATTATACTCCTCCAAGCATAAGAAGGGTTAAATCCGATTTTAGCTTCCAAGAAAGTGTGTTTCCGATAATATTTCTCCTTTAAAATGGGGGCCATCAAAGAATTGGGATTTTGCAATAACCTCCAGCCTTGTTTGGCCAACAAGGCTTTATTGAAGCCTTCCAAGTCACGAAAACCTAACCCTCCTTTCAACTTTGTATTACTCAATCTTGACCAGCTCATCCAAACAATCTTTGTTTCCTTTTCTTGGCTTCCCCACCAAAATTTACTCATCATGAAGTTAATCTGTTGGTAGAGGGCCTTTGGTAGTTGGAATACACTCATAGTATATGTTGGGATGGCTTGAATCACAGCTTTTAGAAGAATTTCCTTCCTTGCATAGGATAAAAACTTCTCCTTCCATCCATTTATTCTACTCCATATTCTTTCTTTCAAAATTTGAAAAGCTCGAACTCTAGATCTTCCAACAAGTGCCGGCAGCCCCAAATACTTATCATGACTCCTAGTTGATTGTACTCCTGCCATATAAATAATACCATCTCATACCTCCCTCTTTGAATTTTTGCTAAAAAATAAATTGGTCTTCTCCTTATTTAATTTTTGTCCTGACGCATTTTCATAAGCATTCAAAATCCCTTGCATGTTGCACCATTCAGTAGAATTAGCCCTGTAAAAAAGCAAGCTATCATCTGTGAAAAAAAGTAGTTCAGCCTGCTGCCTCTTCTTGTGATTGGCGCATCAGTAATCAACTGTTCTCTCTCTGCCCTGTAAAGAAGAGAACTTAATCCTTTTGCACATATTATTAACAGGTAAGGGGATAACAGATCTCCTTGTCTTAATCCTCTTGAAGGGATGATTTTACCATGTGGTTGTCCATTGACAAGCACTGAATAAGACACTGATCTTATGCAAGTCATAATTAAATGAGACCAGCTTTCAGCAAATACCAATTTTCTCATAATTGCTTCTAAGTAGTCTCATTCAACTCAGTCATAGGCCTTACTCATATCTAATTTAAGAGCCAAATAACCCTCCATCCCCTTCATACGACTATTCATCGTATGTAGCGTTTCATACGCCAACAAAATATTGTCAATAATTAACCTCCCAGGGATGAAAGCACTTTGATTAGGGGAGATAATGCATGGCAAAACCTTTTTTAGTCTATTCGCTAAAACTTTAGCGATGATCTTATATAAGACACTGCACAAACTGATGGGCCTAAAATCAGAAACTTTGGTAGGATTTTTTTATCTTGGGAATAAGAGCTATATACGTAAAGTTAATCTTACTATCAAACATACCCTTATTCAAAAAATTGAGAACTGCATCAAATACCTCTTCTCTAATTGCTGCCCAGTACTTTTGGTAAAAACAAGCAGCAAAGCCATCAGGGCCTGGCGCTTTGTAAGGTTGCATCTGTGACAAGGCCATAGTGATTTCATCCTTAGAAAAGTCTTTGGTTAATTGCTCATTCATATCATCAGTGACCTTTGAATTCACCACAGACAAACATTCCGCAAATCCTGAAGGGTTACTGGTGGCAAATAGATTTCGAAAGAAATTAATGAAAGCTTCTCCAATATCCTTCGGCTGATGGAAAGTACTCCCATTTTCATCACAAATTTTCTGAATCCAATTAGTACGCCTTCGATGATTTGCCCATGCATGAAAATACTTCGTGTTTTTGTCACCATGGAGAAGCCAGTGTTGCTTTGCACGTTGTTTCCATTTTAACTCTCCATGCTCCATTAAGTATTGGATATGTTGGTTTTGAAACCGAGGTATCCTAAGCTTGGTCTGGTTTTAGTTTTTTTCCGAATTAAACTAAGAATGGGAAGAACCTATATACAAAAAAAGAACTATAATATTTTTATTGAAAACGGATCCCCTATTTGGTCCAAATGGGGCATGGGGAAGAGATGTCAAATCAATGACATCTCATCTCCTCCATTTAAAAAATAAAAATTTCCTTTCCCATATGGCACCCCCTATTAAGTCCAAACAAGGTTTCTGCATCTAGGAAATGCTATAAGAAAACCAGATTCAAGTGCATTTCATTTTGTATTGTCTATGGGTTGGCAAATTGGTGATTTAATATCTTGGTGGATGCAATGATCAATGTGAAATTCATGGAAGCAGGTCAATTAGGTTAAGTGGATAGAAAATAGGTCAAATTTGTAATGTGGAAATAAGTTTGGCCTGTAATTGTAATGTTTAGGCTAGACTTCGTCTGCGGGACCGACACTCAGACCCATGCCCAGCCCATTTACCAAAAATATACACCTTTTTGTGGTAAATATGTTGTGCCAGGTGGGGCCTAGCAAATATAGGCCCATATGAGACTTTTTTTTTTTTTTTTTGATGACCCATGCATGGTATCCCTCACCAGCCCGGCCTTCGGACCTTTGGCCTCAGGGTTACCCGATTTTGACGAGCAAGGGTTACCCGATTTTGATGAGCAAGGACTATTCCGTGGTGGGTACATACATGGCCGCACACATAGTACCCGAATAACGCAAGGGGCGGGAGTCGAACTCAAGACCTTGGGGAGCAAACACAAGGCTCAAACCACAGAGCCACCGCGTTGACATACAAAATAAAAAGTTTTGGCTGATTAAAATTTTCGGTGAAACTTTTGGAATTACATTTCGGAAAAAATATAAAATAATATGTATACATATATGTGTAGAAAATTTTAAAAAAAATCTAGATTTAATCCATTCTTAATAAAAAAATATTAGAATTACATTTTGAGAAAATATAAGAAATACAAAGTACACGTGTAAAAAAATAAAAAATTAGTCATATAAAATACCATTTCGATCGAGATTGACCGAAATTCAAACCGAGAAGTTTTGACTGAAATTTCATTTTTGCCATTTGACCAAAATGAAGAAATTCGGCCATTTCAGTATGAAATTAATAACTATACTTGAGAGCCATGTGAGACACATAATAATTGGGTCATTAAAATATGCCAGGTGACCTATTAACAGAGACCAAACCCACTCCAATGCAGGCTGAACTTCAATAGGGGTTGGACTGGCCGAGCCCCCGAGAACTCGTTAGTGAATTCTTGAGCTTTGACACCCTAATAATAGGAGTAAGAAATTGGAATTTGGACATTATTACCAAATGCTCACTTTGGAAGGCTTTACTAAAATTATCATCCACACATTATCCCAACCATAATATCAATGAACCTAGGTCAGACCTGGAAAAGGCCTAGCCTGAATCTGATAATAAGTCATTCAAACAATTTAACAAGCAGAATGGGCCTATAAAGACTCAAGTTTGAGGTCCAAATCCCATATCAGAAAAGGGCTGCGGGTCCATTCCCATCAGAGATTAGCTATGCTATGCTTATACACCCTTGGGGGTCCATTAGCGACAAGCCCAATTCAGACACTAATCCAACAGTTACTGGTCGTTGAATTGAATTCCAAAAATATGCTAAATTCTAAAACCATTAAACAGAGAGTAAGAGAAGGTGTAGAGATCCTTCCCTTCCCCACCTCCCTTGTTGGCAAGGCTCTCCTATGTTTTGCTAACAGAGGATTCCCAACTTTCTGGGCTAGACTAATCCCTTCAGGTAGAGAGAAACCGGATAAAACCCCTATGGCCCACAGGTGGTATCACAAGTGAACTCAACTTTCGGTTTCTGAAGAGGGGGGAACGGGAGGTCGATACCAAAACGTCTAACTCCGAATGAGGGAGGAACAATGGTCTTGACCACTCGGCCATCCCATGTCAGCCACACAAGGTACGCTCAAATGGTGCCACGTCTCAAGGCCAAATTGAATTCACCCCTTTGATGGGCTTAAGCCTCATTGAACTCCAGCCTTTATTGCATATTCTACGAATCAGGTTCAGGGGTTTCTTGCAGTCTTATTGACCCCCAGGGCCCGCACGTCCAAGTGGGTTCATCCCACATTCGGCCCATTGATACCCTCACTCACAATCTCAGCTGCTCCCTCTGTAACACCAGACCAGAATCCATAGATAGAGCCTCAATCAAACAACAAATTTGGCCCACAGGTCCATAGCCTAGCCCAGGGTTTAGCCAGCTAGGCAAATATGGTCTTGAGGAATGGCCTCAAATGTCACAAATTTTAGGCCACATTTCTCCAATCATTAATATTATGCATTCAATTATCCTTTCCTCCACCAAAACCCACAATAGTGCCATGCCTAAAGCTGGGCTTACATCTTAAAATCAAAGGGACCAATTTCAAAGCCCAATTAGTCCCACAGGCCTAGAAGCCCAAGCCATGGCAAAGCAAGCAAGGTCAATGTCAACGTAGGGTTAAACCTCCCACATTTGGGGGCCCACCCAACTAAAGGTACCATGTATTCTACCATCACTTCCTCTCCAATAATTCCCTTTGCCATTTATAGTAAAATAATAAGGCCTACGTTTTAGGCACTCATAATTATTACTTTAACTAATATTTCTCCCTCTAGGGTTTGAGATCAACACGAATCTTGCAAGCGTGCCCTAGACCACGCCAAAGTCTAAACCCGCGCGCGTGATCCACACCGTCGGCACGTGCTACACGTGTCACTCCCACGGCCGTCCGATCCCCTTCCCTCGCTCCATCCGTGTTAAACATAAGCACAAGCACGCGGCCTCACACGAGCGAAACCCTAGAGCTCACACCTCCTCCTCTTTCCCAAACATCCCTCCCAACCACCGCCGGTAACTCGCCGGAAACCTCCAATCCGGCCCCCGACACCAACCGGAGAAACCGAACTAGCCGGAAACCACCAGATCTACTCTCACGTATCGCCGGAAAAGCCAAACACAAGTCACCATACGAACCGATCTCCGGCCACAACGAAATCGCCGTAGATCAAATGTTCTGGTTTCGGATCTCCAAGCATCGCGAGATCTGGTAGGAAGAGAGACCCTGCAAGTGCAAGATTCAGTGCTCAAATCGGTAATCGAAGCGAAATACCTCATTCTCGAGCTTCCAATCGCAGGATCTGAGCTTTCCTCGTTCCAAAAAACCGAAAATGCCGCTGCAGAAGCTCGCATTGAAGCTCCAAAGGCGGAAATCCAGATCTCAACGCATGATGTCGCCGATGGAGGAAAATTGAAACAGAATTCCTCAAAAACCCAGGAAAGACTCAGTCTTTCCTAGCGAAAACCACAATCCAGACAGAGAAAGAGGCAAAATCAAGATCAATCGATGGCGCAGGAGATGGAGAGAATGGGAGGAACAAGCGAGGAAGAAGACGACGAGGAGATGGAAATGGAGGTGAAAGAAGAGGAAGACAACGAAGAAGAAAGAATCGCAAATGCTTCGATGGCTGATGGAACCGAAGGCTCGATCATGAGATTTCAGCAGCAGAATCAGATGCAGCAGCAAGGAGGAGTGAGGAGGAGTCGACCGAAGGAAGAGAAAGAGCGAACGAAGATGAGAGAGAGGCATCGAAGAGCAATCACTGCGAGAATCCTCGCAGGGCTAAGAAAGCATGGGAATTACAATCTGCGAGTGAGAGCCGACATCAACGACGTGATCGCAGCTCTCGCGAGAGAAGCTGGTTGGGTTGTTCTTCCTGATGGAACCACCTTCCCTTCCAAATCGCCATCTTCATCATCTCAACAGCCTCAGGTAACAACAACAACAACAACTCTCAGTCTCACACACACACAAATCTACATATACGCCATGGATACATAGTTACATACATACATATATATATATTCCATCTTCGTTTTCGTTTCTCTTTGCTCGTCTCCTGCGAAAGGACGAAGCTTTTTTTTGGGCCTGGAGAGTTTTGACTATGGGTTTTCTGAGTTGCGATGTGCGTCTTTCACTGAATAGGGCTGATGTGTGTTTTTGCCTTTGGGGTTGGGGTTTCATTTTTGTCGATATGTGCTCGCACACGCGATCATGAGATGAGACTCTCGATCCGCGGTCTTGAAGTTGGCGATGATCATCAAAATGGAGGATTTTGATTTGGGGCCGCTGGCTAATTGGACGGTCATGATGATGAAGGTAATGAATGATCTCGGGATTGATATTGGCGTGGATGAGTATTCACAGTTGATTAAGGCTTGTTGTGTTCTTTATTTTATCTGGACAGGGATCTTAATATCTTATCTCTTATCTTTTTCCTTCTATTAAAAAATAGGACAGCTGTGCGTTGGGCCCACTAAAGAGATTTTAGATCTGGGCGTTTTAAAATAAATAGATCCAGGCTTCTTCTTAATAAGAACTAAGAAGACAAGTGGGAGCATTTGATGGACCTGATCTTTGGATCTAATGGGGGCTCCATGCACTGCTTAAAAGACAAAACAGGGTGAGTTACTATAAATTTGATGCAGCCTTGTGGCTCGGGACCTCACGCTCATGTCTAACTCAGTGCAAACCTTTGAAATAAATTATCCACTGATGGGGTTAAATTGATTCCGTTTGAAGGCTTTGTTTGTTTGCAATGAGATACATAGGAATTGAATTTAGATGATGTCTAAAAATGAATGTTGGAGGTGAATTTTCGAAAATAAGCATCAAATAATATCTTTTTTTATTCTATTTTTCTAAAAAATATTATTTTATGTTCATATTTTTTAAATTCACCTTTAATGTCATTTTTAGCAATGTTATGTCAATTCCTTTGTATTTTAATGTAAATTAACAGGCTCTTTTAGTGAAGCCCAATGGTAGATTGATTGTTTAAATATGTTTTATATATATATATATATTTGCTATTGAAGGGTTGTTAATTCTTTGGACTGGACTAATCCCTCTGGACCCAGAGGGAGAATCTTTTAGATTGGACTAATTTCTTCAAGCCCACAGGGAAGCCGGGTAAACTCCCATGTAGCGTTAGTGTGGTAGTGCAGTTTCGAACCTACAATCATTGGGTGCAAACCGTTGTCCTAGGCCAACTGAGCTAGGCCAACTGAGCTATCCATTCGTGTTAAATTTGTTTTACATTTGATCAATCTAGGTATAAGTGGCTAAGTGGGGTAACATTTGGCACCCTTTATTTTGAGTGGGTTGAAACTAATAGATGGGTATCACAACCAGATGGGTAAAAATTTAGATCCCCATATGTCCTTTCTAATCATTTGACCCAATCGGACTAATTCCCAGGTATGTGCCCACTAAACCCACACAAAAACATCCTAATTAAATTTAGGGCAGGTTTCGGCCACAAGATATCGTGGGGACTAGGAGCAAAACCCATGCAGCCACGCCTCATCCCAGTCCGCCAACTCGAGGGTGCGGGTACAACATTTCAACTCTTACCAAATGGTTGCAGTTTTTCTTGAAACGGTCGAAGTAGTGGGCTCAACTCTGACCGATTGGAACAATAGGCTAATGAGACCAGGTCATCAGGTTCAGGGCATGTCTTTTTTGGTCCATTAGATGGACGGTCGGATCGAATCATAGGCCATCGTGGTGTCAGGTCTGGTCTGGACCGGATCACTGGGCTCTAGGATCCTACTTTCCTTTATTAATAGTTTTTTCTGTGATACGTTACTTGCCCCTACAGATATGGCTCTTTTCAAAGTTCGCGTTTTGAAACCCCTTTTCCCGCTGTTTCTTGTTGGGATACAGTTTACAATCACACTTACTTGGAGAGCTGTACTTCTCTTTTGATCTCCCACCAATTATCATGTTCGAATTCACGTAATTTAACGCCCACAAAGGCTTCAACAATCAATTCTCTTGCTCTCTTTTGCGGGATTTTTTTGGATTATATTTTACTCTCTATCCTTTTGAAATCTCTCGAAAATGCTCTGTAGAATTTCTAATTTCAGTCTGCAACTTGTTTGGAAAAACCCACAATGGGGTTTCTCTGTTCTCCCATTTTCCAGACCCCAGGGCCTGCAGCCGCGCCTTCTACCTCAGCACCCACCTTGCCGTCAATGGTTCCGGTGGCGCAGACCCCGCCTGCTTCCCTGAGAGGCGGAGTATCTTCTGGGTTTCAAACTTCCTCGGCAGAGTACCTCCCATGTCGCCTGAAGGGTGTCTTCATGCCACCGACGACAACACACACCACTTCCTACAGCAGCGTTCAGCCTCGATCTGTGTCCATGTTGGGTGATGGCGGAGAGAGGACTGAGAATTCCCATCTCGTCAGTAGCTGCATTGATACCGTTGATGGCAAGCAGGTACATAGATCTTTTGTGTTCTGAAGTTATCTTGATGCTCAATTGCTCATCTTTGTTTCTGTTCTTAAATTTCCTCTTGTGGGTGCTGCTTTAATTGGAATTTCTTTCTTCGTAAGTGTTTTTGGTCCTCTCTCGTTTTTCTTTATATTCTCAGCTTCTTTAGCTTGCTTTTGAGTTTCTGACTTTCTTCATTATGTATTCTGGGCATCCTTTGCTTTCCTATTGGTCTCTGGATCTAAGGGTTTCAGAACCATTTGTGTGGTGCTTCCAAGTTACCAATGCATTGGTCTAAAGATTAGGCTGGATTACATTGTCATGTGGAAATATGTCCTATGTTTGTCTATATCGTAGTTGCTGGACTGAGAAACCTATGTGGGGAGCTACACAGAAAAAAAATGAGACAAATATCTTATCTAATTATCTTACAATAGTTTTTTCTAGTATAAAGTTACTTGGAAGCACGAAGGATGTGTGAAACAAGGTGCAAGATATCTAGAATTTTCTGAAAGGGAATGCTTTTATGTGCACTGGGGTACTCTACTCGAGTACTCCTTAAGTACCCTTTACAACATGTGATATGTACGGTAGTAAAGCTAACTGAACCTTACTAGCTTAGCACTTTACCATGTCATCTTGGTGTCATCATCGGTAATACATTCATTTAACATGTATACTATCTAGGTCACGCTTGAAGACCCCAAGGTGCTCCTATTTTTCAAAAGTTGCATGATTCTCTCCTCCATTGACCATCTATTATAAGTTCTTCTTGTATTTACATTGAGCATTTTGACACGCTATCACCCAAATTTTCTGATATGCCTTCCTTATTCTTTTCCCTTTATTTATCTAGGTAATGGACATGACTCCAAGAATGCAGGAGCGTGATTTTGCTGGCACTCCATATGTTCCAGTTTATGTGATGCTGCCTGTAAGTTTTAATTTTTCATTCCCATTACTTAAATTGTTATTCATTTTTGTTCTTTTTCTTGTTCCCTTGAGAGGAGATTATGTGGTTTATGATACAACTCCCCTGTCTCCATATTCTCACTGTAGCATTTTATTGAACTAATTTTTTATATATTGCCTTCAACATTTCTTGAGTCATTTGGTTTTGATCTTAATGGCATATTACTAATAGTTGTAGACATGATACCCAAATTAAGGTCACAATGCTGGCATTCTTTCAATTTTAATTCCCCTTTCTGACTTAGTTGTCATGGCTGACAGCTCGGTGTTATAAATATGAAGTGTGAACTGGTCGATCCGGATGGTCTACTACATCAGCTTAGAATTTTGAAATCCATAAATGTTGATGGTGTTATGGTCGATTGTTGGTGGGGAATAGTTGAGGCCCATGTGCCACAGGAGTACAATTGGAGTGGTTATAGGCGTCTCTTCCAAATAGTGCGCGATCTCAAGCTAAAGTTACAGGTGAGATATTATGAAATGCTGTATTGAGTATGACTTAAACAAAATATGGTGCAGGCTTGTTTTATTACCTACTCCTTATCCCATCTGTCTAGCACAGCCTTCTTTTTTTTAAATTCTGTAGCCCATGCAACCAACTTAATGTTTATGAAGCACTGCATCATTGTTGAATATGTTCTGTGAGCTAGCCTGCTTATATCACTTCTAGTTGCAGAAACTTTTATTTTCAAGTTGCTGTCATTTTCCCTTTGACTCTCGGTTTGGAATCTTGTGTTTGCTTTCATTTCCTCAGCTTTATATTTTTATGTCTTAGAACTGCCACTCCATTGCACTATGTTGCATTAGTATGAGTATGTATGTTGGAGGCAAATACTGGCTGATTCTGCAAGTTCCAGAACATAGAATTCAAATGATTGGCATAATATTTAAGTAGATGTTATTTTTAATAAAAATAATATAAAAATAGCCAATAAAAAGGATGTAAAAGAATCTCACTCTAAATAATCAAGTAAGAAGCATTTCAATGTTTTAGTGAGATTTTAAAATGGAAAAAAGCGTTATGATGAATCTCTAAAGTGAATACCACAATCCTAATTCTTCATCATCATCATTATCAGAAGAAGACGACTTATCCCATCTGAGTTTCTCGGCCTATTGATTGAGATTGGAAATAATTTTGTTCCATCTGAGATTTATTATTTCATATGATGAATATCATCAGCTAAGTGACAATCATCAAAAGAGCGATGAACCGAATAGTTCATAATAATTTTCATAAAGGGCGATCATTGTATTTTTCTGTTACCAGTGATAATGATTATTGATCTACTAGTTTTAAATCTTTAAGAGTAGTATTGATGGTCTGGTGCCTGGTGGTTCAAAATTTTGTAGAATACCATCAGATATTGAAATGCATTGTCAATTAGGAAGCTCTCATCTTTGTTCAGGAAAATTATCACATATTTTCAGCTAATAAGTGCTGTTTTCTTCTTAGTTTGATGTTTCATTCTAACTTTTATCTGCAGAAATTTGTCTTATCTTCTGTTTCCATTTTATAATTTGCAACTGCCACAGGTAGTGATGTCTTTTCATCAATGTGGAGGCAATGTTGGTGATGATGTATGTATTCCCCTTCCTCACTGGGTTGCAGAAATTGGTCGTGCCAATCCAGAGATATTTTTTACAGATAGAGAAGGAAGACGGAACCCTGAATGCCTCACATGGGGAATTGACAAGGAACGAGTTTTAAGAGGCCGAACTGCAGTTGAGGTATTGGAGTTAAAAATCCATTTATTCCTTGTATGTGTTTTTCTCTATTGGTTGCTTATTATCATAGTGTGGTGCATATCATACTTGTGCCAACATTGGACCTTTTACTTGCTACTGTCTGGGACTCTGGAACAAAATTATTGCTATCAATCTCATAGGTCCTGTGCGATCTCTGGGATTCTGTCTTATTTCATTGATAAAATGGTTTCCTCTGGACATGATTAAGTCTCAGGAAATTTTCTTATTCAGTAAAAAAAAATGGCAAGTATTTATGTTTTTTTTTTTTTATGATTCATGGAAAATATATATTTAGCAATGCATAGGATTTCTATGATAATGAGGAAAGCTGAATATCATATTCCCTCCTTGCGACATGATTACATAATGAAGTTTGTCACTCATTGTGTAATCATTAATTCATTATTTCCCCCCAGGGAAATATTTGCCTGCTTTGTGTTTTTCATCTTCAACTGAAGAAAACTATTCAATAATTCTTGTTCCTAATTGTTTCTTATCCTGTGAATGTTACTTCTCTTATCGCATTTGTATTAAATAAAAATTGTGCAGGTTTACTTTGACTACATGAGAAGCTTTCGGGTAGAATTTGATGATTTCTTTGAGGATCGGGTAATTTCTGAGGTTGAGATTGGGTTAGGTCCCTGTGGAGAGTTACGGTATCCATCCTATCCAATAAAACATGGTTGGAGATATCCTGGCATCGGAGAATTCCAGGTAACCTTTAAAGCAATTTCATTTCTATGTAGTTCATTTTTGTCCCATTTTTCAGGTGCCAGCTGGCCTTTATCCGGACATTGCTAAGGTGACAGATATGTCTTATCTGTTTAGGTCGAATCAGGACAAGTACTGTGATGTGAGATTAGACATAGATCCAGGTTAGAATCCAATTAGATAAACTGGATGAATTGGGTCCTGCATCCTGGTTCTCACAGCTCCCAATCAGACCCATTTGTAATTTACTTGTTCTTTTATGTATTGTATACTATTATAATATACCCACACATATGAAGGAAATATATGGAGATATGTTTTTTCACATTTTTGGAAGGGGATGGAAATAATATGCAGGAAGCAGAATGCTATCCATCAAGATGGAGTGTGAAACAATTAGAAAAATGTAAAGACCATACTGCCTAACGGTGGCAAATATTTCATGCAGCAGGCATCCAATTGATAATGATAACTTCCTAAGGACCTTCAATTTGGCAAGAGCGTGTCATTTGCCTTCTCCATACATGATGGTGGACTTGTGTCCTTAATTTCATTGACAAGGGAACCACTGAGGACTGGAGTTTTGCACTCTGCCCCAGCTGGGGGCTCTCCAAGTCCCTTTCCATGATTGAGCAATCATAGAAAGGGATGATGTAGCTATTTCTTTTTCTATTGTTTTGCTTTCTGTTTCCATAAAATTGTTTGTTTGCATATTCAAACAATAATATTTGAATAGATTTAACCCTTTTCTTATGGCAAGATCATCACTATGTTTGGGTTGTGTTCTTAAAGGTGGTAATGAAGCTGTTGTGTTATAATGAACATGCAAATCACTTGCTCCTTAGTTGGCACAGGTTGCCTCAAACTTTCTCGATGCATGGAGCTATTTCTTTATCATCTTCACATTTGGTCAAAGATACACTCAGACTATCACTATCGTTGGCCATATTAGCCACCTGAAACCAATTATGTACTGTCCATTAAAACCTTTCTGTGATGTGCTTCAATCTGCCCCAGTATGAAAAAATTTCCAAATTTTATGACAATTGAAAATCTCAGAATCTGTATTTAATTGTATGTTTTCAAACTAGTCCAAGGAACTAGAAGAAGAGGAAGACTGATAATGGCTTGGAGTGAAGTAGTGAGGAAGCATATGGTAGATTGTTGCAGTTACAGGGAACAAGACTTTATATAGGGTTAAGTGGGAAAGTAGAATGCAAAGAGCTGATCCCAAATAGATGAATAAGGCTTCTCTGCTGCTGCTGATGTGTTTTCAGACTACACACCTATGAATCGGAATTCAGACCCCATAATATATGCTTGACATTGTTACTCCTGATCTCCAGATCCTTAAATAGATGGGATTAGGCTTCGACAATGACGATGATGATGATCATGATGATGACGACGACATGTTTTCAGGCTCCACCAACAAATACATCCGACCCCATAATATATGCCTGACATGGTCGGTCCTGATCTCCCAACCCCCAAATAATGAGATAACACTAGAGAATTATGATGATTGTTTGGTATTGATCTCCCATATTTAAGGGATAAGGCGATAATGATGATGATGATGATGGTGCCAACTCTGTTTGATCAATCACGATCAATGGAATGTTGAATTTTAGTAACCCAGAAAGAAGGATTTGGGGTTTTGGACCAATTTCCAACTCATACTACACAAACAATAGTTCAATAGTATTCATAAAACAAAAGGGAATAAAATTTTACTTGATTTTAAGCACCATGTTAGATTCATATACATAATAGACTGATAAGTGGAGGAAAATATATATATATATATATTACACAAATGTAATGTAGCATTCATGCATTTGGTTTTGGAACAGGCATGCAATCAATAAAATAAACAAAAATAAGACAAAATTATATAAAAAAACACCAAAAGGCTACTAAAAATGAAGAAATCGTAAATACAGAAATCTAATTCTGCTCCAATTTGTATTTTTAATTTTCATGCAGAAATTTGGGTATTTTTATCTGAACCCCACTTGACAAAAACAGTGAAAAATATGAAAGAAAAGGAATATGGGTTTTTGAAGTCCTTTATTAGCTTAGATATTGTATCAATATTGTAATGGTGTGCATTGGTCCTAGTGGCCAATATGTAATTGAAATAAATTGGTGACTTCTAGGGGCTAGTGATAAACACGAGCATATCGAGTCAGCGGCACTTAAATCTTACCAATACATACATACATATACATATACATATACATATATCTGTGTGTGTGAAAGACTCTGCTGAGCGTGAGCACCGCCCTAGTGGGCCCACCTTATGATCCATCCAAGTGGACTAGGGACCACCCCCGCACCCCCAACCACCCACCCACACTAGAATGGCTCTGTCACCATAAACAGGGTGTGGGGGTGGGGTGGTGTGTTCACCCCAAACAAAAAAGGAGGGGCCCCAGGTGGAACCCACAAGGACTGATGCTCAATAGAGGGGGGTATGTACGTACGTACATACATACATACATACGTATATATATATATTATAGATCAAAGTTCCAAACT
This sequence comes from Umbellularia californica, assembly GCA_028538565.1. Classification (NCBI taxonomy): domain Eukaryota; kingdom Viridiplantae; phylum Streptophyta; class Magnoliopsida; order Laurales; family Lauraceae; genus Umbellularia; species Umbellularia californica. The sequence goes on from JAPQWN010000002.1 coordinate 6,094,862, forward strand.
GGACATTCAATTTTATTTTTCATTGTTTTAATGAGTCAATTGTGTTTAGTGTTGTGGAAATTGTTTCTCTTGCAGTGTTATGATCAGTATCTAATGAGGAGTTTGAGGAAGGCAGCAGAAGCAAGGGGACACTCTTTTTGGGCTAGAGGACCAGATAATGCCGGCACTTACAATTCCCGTCCACATGAAACCGGATTCTTTTGTGATGGAGGCGATTATGACAGTTATTATGGAAGATTCTTCCTTGGTTGGTATTCTAAGATTTTGGTTGATCATGGTGACCATGTGCTATCATTGGCCAAGTTGGCTTTCGAAGGCACTTTTATCGCTGTGAAGGTGGATACTTGTTCTTGTCATCTTGCATTACAATCAACTTATAAATTTCTTTATTGCATAAGTTGGCTTTCGAAGGCACTTTCATCGCTGTGAAGGTGGATACTTGTTCTTGTCATCTTGCATTACAATCAACTTATAAATTTCTTAAATGCATAAGTTGGCATTCGAAGGCACTTTTATCGCTGTGAAGGTGGATACTTGTTCTTGTCATCTTGCATTACAATCAACTTATAAACTTCTGCATTGCACAAGTCTATTATTGGTGGATCCATTTCAAAAAGGAAAAAAGAAAACAAGATCTATGATCAGTCAAAAGGCAAAACTCTGCAGGTTTCCTCCATATTCAGGGTTTGAAATATTGTCCAATATGTATATATTGAATATTAATTGTTTTGTGGCCTGGTCAATACAGAATATTGATGACAATTTTTGGCTGAGTACTTGAACCGAACCGATACACAACAATATCAGCTAATCCGACCACCAGGCCAGTACTCGTCAATTTTGGCCTATCCAATTTGATACTAGTGCTTGAAACCATGATTACAAGATTGCCGGAAAGTTATGGTATGATATTCAGAAGGAATATTGATGAATATTGCAACATTCTACATTCAAAATTTGGGCAAGCCAATCTTATTGGAATATTGCAAAATATTTGTAATATTTGGTGGCGCTGAGAGCAGCCTGAGTCTATAAAATGTATTGTAATTAGGCAATGTCTGTTCCTTTCCACTGAATAAAACCTTGTTTCACTGAACTTCATTGAAACTGATTTGCTTAATGTTCTGGTTACCAGGAGATACTTGTGAATCATCTCGCAATGTCAATATAACTTTCCTATTACATTGTTGTACTGGAACAATAGATTTATATTAATATATCAGTTTTAGCATGATCCTGTTCTTAACCTGTTGATTGTTCTTCATATAGATAAAATGGATGATATCTATTAATGATCTATATTCCTGGTACTTAATAGGTGCCACAACTGTTTAGTGGCTTAATTTTGAGTGCATGTCTTACCCAATTTGTACTTACAGCCAAAACTAATATAGATAGAAAATGATCATGGCCTTTTAACTCCATGTTTCATTGATGAACAGATCTCTGGTATCCACTGGTGGTACAAGACAGCAAGCCATGCTGCTGAACTGGCTTCTGGGTTTTACAACTCATGCAATCGAGACGGCTATGCTGCAATTGCAGCAATGTTAAAGAAACATGGTGCTGCTCTAAACTTTGCATGTGTTGAGATGCGGACTATGAATCAACAAATGGGCTATCCAGAAGCATTGGCAGATCCAGAGGGCTTGGTGTGGCAGGTATGTAATATGATGACATTTCCAGAAGCACTGGCAGTTTTTTCCCCCCAATTTATCTCATTACATTTTGCTTGACTGTACACTGGAATGGAAAAGAGAGGAAGCATTGTAAAGTTTGATGCAACTATTCTTCCTTGCTCCATAATTGTATATGACTCATGATTTGTTGAGACCCAGACATTAATGTGACAGGCCCCATGTGCAATGGCCCAATAAGTGTATCTGGTACTTTAAGGTCCTCACCACCCATGGGTGATGTGTCAATATATTTATATGCCCTTAAAACCCAGCATACAACTTCTCAAATTCCTTTATAATGAATGTATTACCTCAACGGGTTGCATAGAACTCAGACACATGGTAAAGTTTGCAAAATTAACTCCACCTACTCAATTAGTTGGGCTGGGATTTTGTTACAGTTGTTAACCAGATAGCCAAGAAGCCACCCATGCTATTACAGTTTTACCTTTATTGCATAGCAGGTCCAGACGATGAAATGAAGAGTGACTTTAAACGTAAAACCATAGGACTTGGGTCAAACAGTCCAGCCCGAAGGACCAAGTGTATGAGTTGCTCAATGAATTCAAGGAGGTATTTGCAAAGCAATCATTAAATCAAACAAGAAATACTGCATTAGTATTATGACAATATGCATGCAGGAATTTTATTTTTGCTATATTTACCAGTGCTATCTGAAGAAAAATCCGAAATTGAAAAATTTCCTGATGCTGTTGCAAAACGATGTATTTTCTCAACAGGAAAAAAAAAAGTAGTAGAACCTATAATACCCGTATACTTAAAAATAGGCAATATATTGTCATTTCATATCTGATACTTCACTTTTATGTGTAAAATCTATTTCCCTGACATATTCATGGTGTGTCTCTGCTGTATACATGTCATGTCTGGGCATCATAGGCTCATAGCATAGAACAAGTGAAATGGTGATAAAATGTTGGATAATATAAGACAAAATCCAGATTATGACTGTTGGTCGAGGGATCAAATGAATCCTCTAAGAGGATTGATTCTGCATTGACCAATTGTATTCTTGCATTACATTCTGTCAATCAAGTTATATGGAAATTCTTCAGAGTCTCTGCTAATATCAGTCAGAAGAAGCACAGATAATGCAGATTGATATTAATTTCAAAATTACAGAACTGGGAAAGTTCTGTAAATGAACAAGGTGAAACCTTTTTAATAAAGCTTACTAAATTTTGATATCTGTTGGAGAATAAGAAAGAAACCTTGATGGTCTTTGTGGCCATAGTCCTTAATTGGTTGCCATGTTTTTTATTTATCATTCATAAAAGGCTGGATTGTTAATTTGATAGGTATTTCTATTTTTCAGGTCTTGAACTCTGCATGGGATGTCGGTATTCCTGTGGCTAGTGAGAATGCTCTTCCATGTCATGACAGAGATGGGTATAACAAGATATTGGAAAATGCCAAGCCCCTGAGTGATCCAGATGGAAGGCACTTATCTGCATTTACTTACCTCAGGCTTAGCCCAGCTCTCATTGAGAAGCACAACTTCTCAGAATTTGAGCGTTTTGTCAAGAGAATGCATGGTAAACATTGGGAATCCTTGGTTGGCAATTTTTTAAATAAGTTCATCATCATCATCATCAAAGCCTTGTCCCAACTATTGAGCTTGGCTACGTGAATTCTGTTTCTCCATTCTTCTCAGAATTCATGTTGAGGTTGTGATGAAAGTTTTTTGCTGGTTGTCAACCTACTTGACACACAACAGGCCAACAATCCATTCAAGTGGGGACCGTAGTATGGTCACCCAGATCTGTGATCAAGTGGACCTCACCATAGATCAGTGATATGCCTCCATAAATCTTTAGTTTGAAGATTATATTCATATATCTGATCTACCTATAGATGGTAAATACAGAAGATATACACCAGTGGACAAGGGAAGAAGACAAAATGATGGCTTTGGTCTTTGAAACTTTTGGGCATCACAGTAGTTTCACTCTTTTGACTACTGCATTTGCTTATGCCCACTTACCCCATCACCTGTTGGTGGCATGACACTGTTATTTTTTTGGTTGGCAGGGGAAGCAGTTCTTGATCTTCAACTGTAGAAGATGGGGAGGGGGAGGGATTCAATAGTAAACTGGCTGTCAATCCCTTTTCCCATAAGGCAAAATCTTTTGCATATGTAAGAAAATTATTTTGTTTTGTACGGGCATAGAACCTTCCCCCATTGTAAAGAAGTCCCAAATAGGCATTCAAAAGGCATTAACCTGCTTGGTTTAGCTGCTCCTGATCTGAAGCAGATTTTGGATCTGCTGCTGATGTAAATAAGGAATCATTGGTGATCCCTCTGCTGCTGATGTAAAGAAAGAATCATTGGGGATCCCTTTGCACTGTATTATGGGTGTAAGTCCACCAAACAGTGAGCCCACCTTTTTGATACACAAGGGCCACTGAATAGGAATGGCTTATCTTAGATGCTCTAGTGTGTGATGATTGTCCAAACCGTCCACCATGAGGATGCAAGGTAAGTGATTGCATTTAGTTTAATAGAATTGTGCATTTGCTGGTTCTTCTCTATTGATGGGTGAACCTGAATTTTCAAATCATGTTGATGAGATGGGGGACCCCGGGCATTTTTGGTGAGCCTCTTTTATCCAGAAGTCACCTAATTCAAAAGTGGTGCAAAGGCTTCACATGGTTGTTATTGATTATGCAGTAATTAAGGAGTAGTTCAATGTGGCAATTTTGTATTTATAGGTTTCTGTATGCTTTGTTGTGATGATGGATACTAGGATATGGAGGTGCCCATAATCTTTCTTGGACAATTTTGGACATATATGTTCTAACCTCTTGGATGCTGATGATGACTACTACTGTTGTTGTTTTGGTTACCACACAATCTTTCTAGGCCATATAAATCAAACAGTTGAGTCTCTGTTAATCTGGGAGGATTTATTGGAATCATCCACTCACAAGAGAACATCATATTCAGGGTTTTGGTCACCAAAACCATGGGCAACGTAGCAAACTGCAAATCATCATCTGAACTTGTCCCACTCACCCCTAGGTCTGGATTGCCTTATTTACTAGTCTTCCATCTCACTGTAACATGCCTCGCGATCTCTAGTTCTGATGCCATGTTAAGGACCGTAAAACCAAAAGCTTGAGCTATTAGTGAACGGCATATTAATTTATATCAACATCCCTCACATCATAATCTCATACTTTGATGTATTCACAATTCCTACCAAGGGCCTAGAAATTCATGCTAAAATGAGTTTTAACAAAAGAATATTAAAGAGAGGTCTATGATGTCTATGGCACCCTCACTTTCCTAGGATTTTGATTACTGGGATGATGGCAGAGTAACAATTTCCTACCAAACAAGAAAAATAGTTGGATGACTATTTGGGATCTTTACTTAGTTTTAGCACCTTTGATAGGAAGATATTGCCTAGAAATCCATACTAACCAAATGTGCCTCACTGATTCAGGCCATTGATAGTGGAAGCTCAAAAATTCCTTACAGCACTTACTGCCCTATCCCAACTGATGGCAATGATTGTATATGATCAGATGTGATTGTTTATTTAATCGGAAGGGGTCCTTATTATTGGTATGGCCCATTCTATTTTGTGATCTAAATAAGGAGACTAATGTCTTGAATTATCAAGAGATGGAATGATTTCCAGTGGTGAAGTATTCAAAGGATGTGCCAATTTGAACTCTCACAGGTATATCAGAGGGACCCTCCTGGATATTGTGGCCCAGAAATTGTGGTCATCAGAACCTGTGGTCCTCGTTGAATGGAAGACTAGTGAAATACACTGAGATTGGAAGTGTTAAGTGCAGCTTCTGCACGTGTGAATCGACTTGATTTCCTGGCCCAGGAATCATTCAAGATGGGCCCACCTAATGAACGGCACGGATGATTGGATTGTTTACATGTTCCAAACTGGCATGTTGGGTAAGTTTCCCGTCTACATCTGGTGATAACATACAGTTTCAGTTTCACAGAAACAGGCCTGGCCCAGGCTGTAAAGTTATATTGTCAATGGGCAAAACCAACTGTGTATCAAACTCAACAAGCTTAGACTGGGCCCAGTGACAGCCAGCATCTATGTCAATTTTGTCTATCCAAGTCATTGATCCTCTATTCCCAGTGTCATGTAAATATACTTGATTCATGGGCTTGAGCTGCGGGTCCAGGTGGCTTTCTTGTAGTGAAGAACTGCCGTTGGACCTTGCTGTGGACTAATCAGAGATTTCATTGCAACGCCTGTAAGAAGCCCATGTTTAGTTTAAAAGTTATCCCACTTTTTTTGCAGCCCACCTGAATGCACACCAATCATGACAATAAGCAGCCGGAAGGATCCAAAGTCGATGAATGGTTGGCCAAATATCATTCCAATCTGATAATCCTCACCCTTGATTTTAGGGCTTTGTTTCCATGATTTTGCCATTGCATTCTTTATTGTGATTCAATCCTGGTCTCAAATTGAGTTGGGTACCAATTCATCTGGGGTGGGGGCGTGAGGGTTTGGAGTCTGGACCATAGATAGGCCCACTTGTGCAGCATTTTTTTTTTTTTTCAAGTTATCGGCTTATAGCCTTCTTTCTCAACCTACCATTTGTCTGTCAAAAAATGAAGGGCTAGGATCTCCCCATCCACAGTAAGCACCTAAGAGATTGATGTTCTAGATCACAGTTCCAGTGTCCCACATTTCAGGCTACGGTGTTTGGCACCAGGTAGAAATAGAAAAAGGATAGTGCCCCAGATTGCCATAGGCTTGAATTGAATTAGGCTCCTGAAAAATCATGGTGCTTGTTTGTGCATGGATATCCATCAAAATTCTCCCTGTTCCAGTTCTAAGGCGCACTGCACAGCAAATACTGCATAACACATCTTTTATGGATGATGCCATCCAGAACAGATTTATCCCATGCCAAACACCCTCACAGATCTGAATGCATCAGGACCCTGAAAGGCTGAAACATCTCATAATTTAACAGACTTCACACCATGAGCCAAGTCAACCATTAGTGGACCTCTGGAGTGAGCACAATGATTTGAATGGGAACTAGAAAGCACAATTTTTCATACAAAATCACCCTTTCATTCATATGGGCATCCGAAAACAAACGCGAAGAATGATAAATGAATGCTGTTTCCAGCTTACCTAATAATAAACATGAAGATGACAAATGAATGTTGTTTCCAGTTCACCTAATAATGTGTACATCATCTGTTAGACGGGGATGATTTCTTGAGCACCATGTGACCCGATTCGTCCTTGTCAAAAAGACGTTCAATCAACTCATCCCAGCTCTCTCCACGACTTTTCTTTGATGATTCCCCCGAAGCCTCCCCAACACTGCCGGAGGTCTCATTGTCATTGTCCTCAAACGTCCCATAAGGAGAAGGCGAATAAGCATGTGGGACAGCCAAGGTAATGGCCCGCCGGAGCGCTGCTTTGTGCTCCTCACTGTGTTCTCTTTGAAGTGTTTCCTGTCTTTTCATTCGCTGTTTTGCCGGTATCTCCATGGTCTTTTCCTTCTCCATCATCAGCTGAGTCCAGGAAAAGAATGTTTCATCAGTTCCATAAAAAGCCGGATTGTATCTGAAAACTAACACCACCTGACTTGGCTCAATGTGTTAAAAGACTCATATTCTTCGAGTTTGTTTTTTAAATAGGTAAATGGTAACATTATATATAATTCATGAGTAATCTTTTGATAATTCCATACAAGGCTAAAAAACTAAATGACCCAAAAAAAAAAAAAGGGCCCAGACTGAACTCCTGCAGGTTTAGAACCATGCTATAAGAATTTGCAAATTTCATGGAATACTTGATCGAATTCTGAATGGGAGCAAACAAATGCCAACACTGAAAAAGCCTACTTCTGAACATAATTCAAAGGAGGCTCATGAAGCTAGTTTGCATTACAATTTATTTTATCATTGACAGCCTCTCAGTTTTCTCAACAAAAAAGAAGATGCAACCTTGTGGCACCCAGGTATGACAAGATTGCATGGAGAATAAGAGATTGAAACGTAGCCAATCTTGAAACAGCAGAGCATCACATGAGAAATTATGTGAACAACAATCAGAGCACATAGTTTGGTGACTCAGACAATCAATCTGATGGGCCCACTATGGATAGATTCCGCAAATATCTCTGTGATGGAACAATCCTGGCCCTTTGGTCAATAGGTTGCTCTAAAGCAGTTACAGCAGAAGAGTGAATTCAGTATTTTGGAAAAAGAAAATAAAAAAGCAAAAAGCAGATGGATAGAATGTTGAATTTGGGGCATCATCTATTCAAGTTGAGGCTCATCAAATCAAACCGCTGGTGGGCTTTACGTCTTATAAAGACAATGCTCGAGTTCCTCATAATATTATTGGATTGGGTTAAGGATCATATAATTTCTCAATTTTAAAATTTAAACCTGTGATAACCAGATAAAGCAAGGACAACAGGGACACACCACGGATACAGCAAGGGATGCAGACTTACCATGTAGATGAGGTAATATAGATACCTATATAAAGATATGTTGCCTAATAATATATTTTTTAAATAGCTTTTTAATAATTTTTAGTGCAGTAAGAAAACTGATAATTTATAACCATGTGAGAGAACAGCAATGCAGAGGAAAAATAAAGTCAAAACTCACATCCAATGCCCTTTGTGCTTCCCTCTCTATCCAAATGATGGCATGGTCAGAAGTAGCATTACAAGAAAGAACAACGTGCTCAAACCTCCCATCTACAGGCACTGCTGTTCTCACCACTGGCGGATATCTTCCTAGCCTGCAACAAAGAAAAAGCATGCCACGTTAATCAACTTAGTGAATATTGATCTTTCATTTGGAGACTACCAAATGACCCAATATAGATTTTACATGACGAAAACCATTTCAAGAACCTTCTATTGTCGAAAACAACTTTAGAATTACATCTCATCATTAACATGATATGTCGGGCAGTTGGCAAAGAGTGCAAGTTGTCCGCCTTGGTAACTATTATTTCTCACTTACATTGGGGGGTAACCAACATGCAAAATTTTACAGAATGGTTTGCTATCCTAAAGCAAATAATGGCCAGTCCTGTGGGCCAACAAACCTGCCTGCTCCCATGCCAATGAATTAGCACTTGCCTCAATTTGACACATTCAATTTTGCTCACCCTTGGATTGATCATACAGAAATGATGCACTTCATCTAGACCCTTGAGCACAGGGTTCTTGCAGACCTTGGATCAATCATACAAAAAAAAGATTGGCATGCATCTAGATGGGGCCCACAAGCCAGTCAGTGATCTGCTCCAGATTGGCCAGGAACAAAACTCAAGCCATGTAACTATATACTAACTAGTGGGATAATGAAGCATTTTTAAATATTAGGATTTAGGAATGCAAGCCCAAGCAAAGTGCATATCTACTAATTCTTAGGAATACACATGTAATTTTCCCTTTTAGTGCAGGTTGGCTTACTTGAAAGGCTTTCTCTCAACAATGTGATAGAGCCGTCCTGGTGCATATAGCCGCCTTGGATCTCTTAACTTCATCTCTTCTGGTATGCACGTATCTTTCATGCATCTCAAGCATAATATGCAAGGCAAGCTACCCAAAAGATCACACCAAACTCATTCATATGTACAATTAGTCAATTACTAAAAAAAAAATCCACATATGATATGAGAATAAACATTTGAAATCTATCATGATACTTTTATGGATCATAATACTTTGTTAAAGAGAATTAAAAACCATTCAAGAGGAACAAATCTGTAATCCACAAAGCATTTCTCACTTCAGAGTGAGTTCCCACTCCCACTTCAGAATCTCAATTTTAACCCTGTGAGCCTGTGGCCTTCTCCAAGTTTGCAGTTACTAATATTTGAGAGCCACTGGTTTGGCCTCCCACTTTGTTCAATTAAGCCATAACAGTTCAGTAGTAAGTCCATTGCAAGGGAAAGCTGTGAAAAAACCAAGGACTTCTACAAGTTCTCAGAACTCCACTCCATTTGCATTACACCACATGGCTTGGTTAGAGGTATTTCAAAATGTGGCTAATCCTCAACCCCAAAATAGCGCAGTACCTTGACTCGAACCTTAAGTTTGCGCATATGGGGACTATAGTTTGGTGATACAGATTACAGACTATTGGTAAGGCACGATATTGATATGGAACCCATCCAAATATTTTAACTATTTGATTATAGATTCCAAAATTGACAGTCGAGAAAGACAGAAATGGAATACATTCAACATACAAGGATCAAGCAGATGGCTCAGATCTTTCATGATGGAAAATTTTCATGACATTATTTCACTGCATAACCCATCAGGCAAACAACCTGGTCACTGAAGTGACTGAACACTGGGGTCTACATGTAACCTCGAGGCCTAAGGCTGCTATGCACAACCTCAGGTTGAGGATCACATTACATATAATTCCTCAATATTTTTTTTTTACTCGCACCACTTCCAATCCCTGGTATCCAATCTGTCAATAAATCCATAGACAATGTCCTTTGAAATTCCTCTCTGCCAAGTGCCCACCAGAGCCCACTTAATGACTGAAACTTTTATTCTTTCCACTATCTTCCGAATTAAACCTACTATATTGAAAGTTCCACCTTTTCTTTCAAAATAATCCTAAAGAATTTGAAATCAGCCGCGCCCAAATTATTCTGCCTCTTAAACTAAAGTTCCTTACAACCTCAACTTCAAGATAAATTGGTATGGGGTTTAAAGAAACCCAATCACTCAATAACCTCAAGAAAAAGCTTCAAAGGCCTCTACTGCTACAAAATGTACCAGTCAATATCTACAGTGTTCCTCTCTCATACAAGAATCATACTGTGCTCTTCATCTTATCCAATATAAGGATCATGTTGACCATTTTGTCCAAGAAAAAACAAAAAAAAAAAGGACCTTCATATCTGCAGGTGATATGCTAGCCCAAACAGTGATTCACCAAAATTGATGTAATCCAAACCACCGGGTACTAGAATCTCCCTTTGCTTGAAAGATACTAAAAGCACAAATAAGGCTGAGATTACCAGTCAAGATACATAGCTTTTATGTCAAATGTATTTTGAGATTCTGTTAAAATAATTTCATAATTCAAGAAATCACAGGGTGAAAATCAAATTTATGAATGAACTGGTTAGTGTTGTTCTCTACTAATACTTTAACAGCAATTACAATTTTGTTAACGTGTGTACAGGCAACTGCAATGACAGGTCTGACTAGAAGGTGAGAAGCTAAAGATATAATACCAGAAAAATGACTTGAAAATGTCTTCTAATGGAGTAGCTGTCCGAGGTAAGAAATCATCCTGGATCAAAATAACCAGTATCAGCACTAAAAGGACACACAATAGAAATGAAATCAGAATAATGATCATCAGTGAAAAAACAAAAAACAGAATAATTATCATCGTGAGCACAGAATACAAATATGATATATGTGAACACAGAAATTAGAGAGGAAAACTAAGGAGGAAAAAAGAAAACTGAAAAAGAAGTGTATCAAAACACAATAAATGTAGATTACTGAGAAGCTTAGATGCTTGGAACTCTGTTCACAAGTCACAATTGCACCCATTTACAAAATATAAGGAGATTGGGAAAGATTCCATTGATAAAAGTATCAGACATGACAAAATCGTTCTAACTTTCTGATACCTAGCATGATTTAAATTAGTCACTCAAATTCCCAATTCCACTTGTGCATTACATGAATGAAAAAAGATAATCACAATAATCCACCCAACAGATTTAACTCCTGCTGAATATAATGTCAAAATATGGCTTCCCAAACAAGCCGTGCCCAGCTAAGTTGTGAATGGATGGTCAAGTTTTTAAGTAATGGCATTTTTTTAATGAAAAGGCAATGTTAATCGGTGGGAAAAAAAAAAAAAAAAAAACCGTGGCAATGACTAATACAGTTCCATCTGGACCACTTTCACTCAACCTTCTATACCAGTATAAAAATTCCATTTCAACTGGGTTAAACAGGCTATGTCAAATACCCAACTTCTCCACAAGCTTGATGAAATATAAGCAATTTCAAGAAATATCAGCAAGGGTGGCAATTGGCCTGGATCCAGACTGTACCAGGCTGGATAAAACTTGGCATTGCATGAACCTACTACTCAACTACAATATCAGTTAGCAATGCTCTGATATATGAGACTTCCAATAATGTTTTGCAGAAGAACATAAATTAGATCTAAAACTGGTCGAGTCAACAGAAAAACTAAATCAAGTCAACCAGACTAGATCAACTTTCAAGTCAAATCATGATTTCAAATTTCATGTCAGTTCGTCTTGTGGAGTCAGTTTGACTGGAATTGGCTATCATGCCCAAATACAAGAAGGACACACAACGGTTACAGTAGAGACACGAATTTTACACATAAAAGAATGAAGTATTGGATATAGTACAAAAATGAAATGCTGTCCATTTTGAAGTGTCCAGGTATCATAGGGGATTAGTTAATGAATTACATATATCACTTCAGAATCTTTTTTGCCAACCCCAGATAAATGAATTTAGGCTTCAATGACGACTTTCAAATATATTTAAATGCCAAGTAAACTCTTCCATTCAAGCTGACTCGTGGTTCCAGACTATGGGATAAATTCCTCGCATATGCATGCCCCCTTCGCTTGAAGTGAGACCAGCCCCCAACTCCAGACAAAAGACGTGCGGAAGCAAGGTGAAAAGAAACAATTACCTTGACAGCTCCTGTACAAAAGGACCAAGAATGATAAGATCCCACATTTTATGAACTAAGAAGTGTCAATGGATACTCATTTCATCCATGAAGTCTGGAAAATATTTTCTCAAACCTCCACATTGGACCTTACTAATATATTAATCTTTGCTAATGAATCCAAGGGTTGGAATCTTGTGACGATGCAAGTGTAAGAATTTTGAGTCTCCTACAATATTCACTTTCACCACAAATCTAAGCTTGAACAGACACAAAGGTTTTGACAAGTAGTAAGCTGCGGCATCACGGAAACTTTACATCCAAGCGAAGTCAAACCAAAAAATTGCTGGATTCCATATATAATTCATGAAGCAATTGATCCATCACTTGGGACAGAATCCCCATCTTACTCTTATTACATAATCAGGAAGAAGGGAGCATATTGATGAAACAGCTTTCTAAAAGGGACACAAAATTATAAAAATGATGATGAGCATAAAACTTGAGTTGAAAGAATGAGATGGTAGAACCAATAAAACAATCAGAGAAGAGAATACATGGATTCCCTCGAAAAGATACTGCTTGATTCATTTTCCAAATTCTTTAGTTATTCCCTTCATATAGAAATCACTTCATCACCAATAGTTAGCACCACATCATATATAAACCGCAGAAAGGGAGGAGCTTCATCCCAAATTTGTACCATCATGCAGTTCATGAGCAATGCAAATACTTAAAGGATTCGAAGCAGACCAGATTAAGCCCAACTCCAGCTAAGAACTTATCATATCTCCGCACATAGTTCTTGCCCTTGTTACTGTCCATTCATACATACTAGTATATAATCTTGCACATGCATTAGGGTGCATTGTCTCTTCTACATGTGCCAAATTAACTGTCTTTACACTCCATTATAGACCTTCTAGAATAAATAAATGCCATATCCAAATTTTTCTCTTCTTTCTAAAGTATTTGGCACCTCAATGTTCATACCAAATTTGTAAACTATGGTCTGTGGATATTAAAATAAAAGAGGATTGTGGATATACGCAAGGCCCAAATAAGAAATGGCTGGTGAATTTGGGCGAAACAGATGATATTGGTTCAACCGCATTAAATTTGGGTTTGGAAGGCTCAGGAGAACTTCCATGTGGATCCATTTACAAAGTATCAAACCAAAATCAGGTGAAACAAAAGCACACTCCAACAATAAAAATGTCAGAACCATGAACTTGCCTGGAGCACGACAGAATTGATAACATCAGCATATCTCACAGCCAAATTAAGAGACATACACCTCGCGGGTGCTATCGCAAAACACCTGATCCTCTTTCTGTCTATATTTCCCAACCTGTCGCGGTTTTGAACCACTACCAATGTCAATAATGCAGCTACCCCTGACCCCAGTGAATGCCCGGTGAATGTAAGAGTATAATTTGGATACTTCTCCACCAATTCCTTCAAAAGACCACACTCCTGATCCAAAACAAAACCTGCCGCCTTCAACAGCCCATTATGAACATAACCACCATCGAATTTTCTCTGTCCTAGTCTGTTATCCAACATAACTGCATAATCACTCTCTCTAGCTAAATTGAAACCTCTAACGGCAAGTACTATATCAGAATTCTCATGATCGAGATAAATTACATATGGGGGAGCCTGGCCTTGTGTATCTTCATAGGTTTTGCGCCCAATCAACCAATTGGGGTCGACCCGATACCCACCTGGGGGAGCCCAGAGGGGGTGGCGGAGATCCTCCTCATAGACAGAGAGTATAAGGCGGCAGAGGCGGGGCACAGGTTCGAATTCTTCAGCAGAAGCAAGGCCCCAATTCTCACTGTCATGCCCTGCAGTGTGGAGGCAGCGTTTCCACGCCCAGCGGGCACAGGCCAGGCAGTAGACACATTCAAGGATGGGGATGCCGCAAAGAAATAGCGACATTGCAGTGCAGGGACTAGGAATCAAACATCACTGCTGACAGTTAGAGGAGGATTTTGAATTGGGCTTTTGAATTAGATTGAAGAGCTCAACTGGGTATTGATAATGGAAGAGATTTTTTTTAACCTCTGGGGGTGCTGTTCTATCCACAAATAGACTACCAATGTTTATACCTTGATGAAGAAATGTAGAGAATTATAGTATCAATGATTGGTACATAGGGATCTTGTGAAGAAGTAGATGAAAGGGAATATTGGGAAGCAGTTTTCAAGAGAAATGGGTTCTTGAATTGGAAATCAGAAAAGAAGTGATTTGAACTGAATAGAACTTTGTTTTAACTATCATAGCAGGAAAAGACAAAAAAGAAGATGGAGATTTAGAGCAGAGGCAGTACTTGCAAGTGGATATTGAAAGGTGGGTCTTGATTCTGACTTGAAAAACATAAATGGGTAGCAGAAAAGAATGATTTTTTATAACAAACCATGGAGATTCGGGTTGAATAGATAGCTGAAGAAGGTCATTGCTATGAAAATGCTATTCCAAAACCCTTTTCCGATTGAAAACAGTAATGGGTTTTCTCCAGTAGCTCAAAAAAGGGACAAGCTAGTAATTTTGAAACTGAAAACAAATGATGGGTTTCAAGGATGAGATGTTGCAGGACCAAGGAATAGTGAAAACAGGCAGTTTCAAAAGACAAGCTTCTTTTTTGAAGCTTGAAAAGTCGAGAACTGTGAGGATTTCAATCTGAGATAACAGAAGGTGGAATCATGGATATGAAAACAGAATAAACTGGGCTTCCTGATCAAAGTTTCTTCCTTTTTTTTTTTCTTGGGTTGTGAGGGGATTTGAAAACAGTAGGGATTTGAAGCTCTACATGAACTTCCTCCTAATTCAAAGAGCAAAATACTGTAAAGCACCCACTAAGAATTGATGGATACGAACAAAAAAGAAAAAAACAGAAGTAAACTCCTGAATTTGAGTTTTCAAAAGAAGGAAAGATGAGAAATTTTCTTCAATAGAAACCTGCAGACATGGGAATAACTATACAGAATAAGATTCCTTTTGAAGAGGGTTCTACCAGAGAGAGAGAGAGAGAGAGCAGAAGGTAAGATACCTACGAGTCAAACGTAAAATGGGCTGGTAGGCAAACAAAAACCCTCAAAATCTATGCATTGCTAGATTCTAGAGAAACCTTGGTTTTGGTGGCATCTTTCTGTGATCCTGGTAATATCTCCAGGAAAATTTTGCAAATAATTTTTGCTCTATACATTAGAGTTTTCTGGTCATATATTATTATCATATACAATACAATGGGCCTAGCTACACCAGAAAGTGGAAACCATCCAAACCTTCCTCACCCACTGCAGGCCTCTTTTTAGAGCTATTGAACATTTCTGTATAGAGAGACAGCTGTAAGTCCATTGTAAGTCACAAGGAATCCTCACTTCAAACTGTGAGTGTACATAGGAGGGGACACAAACTTCTATTGAAAATTCAAACTGCTCAAAATGAAATTTCTTTTTTAAGTGTTTAAGGTATCTCAACATTTTACCTTGATAAAAGTCATTCTCCCATTTGTGATAAAAAATGTGATTAATGAATAATGCATAAGATTGTGTTATTGGCAATCACACATGCAATCTTACAGCGGGATCAACCCATATGGTTGTAAAATTTGGAGATACCTCATCAAATAGAAGGTCTTTTATTTTGAGTGGCTCAGACTTCTAATCGATGGCTTCCATGATAGAGAACAATAATAAAAATGGCACCTGCTAATATTAAATTATTGAACTATTATTAGATTGGAGCATACGTGTACTGTTGTACATGAATTTATATCTGAGTGAATTTTGTAAATGCTGTTTCATGGGGTGATACTCTGTAACATAAATGACTTGAACTACTTAGTTAAGTTAAATCCTTTTATGATTAAACTCACAATAAATTCTTCATGTTCCTTGGAGTGGCCCGCTTAGAAAAAGATGAACCTTTTATTGTAGGAAAATATTCAAGTGAGAACTAGTTCTCACATATTATGTGAGAATTTTTTTGTGGGGCCCAACCAGCAACCCATCCAAACCTAGCAACCAATAGGAGACCCCTTGATAGTCACTAATCCCAAAGATTGGCACACATTCAAATGGACTGAACCGTTGGATCGAGGGTTGAATATTTTTTTGAATATGAAGCCATTAAACTTGTGGGCCACAGATGAAGGGGTTAGGGGTATGGGTTTGGGGTCAAACTTGATACATGGGGTGGTCTCACATAGATCTTTCCGTCCCCCTTGGTCCCATCCCTAAATAGGTCCCACAATTGGGCCCCACAAAAAAGTTCTCACATAATATGTGAGAACTAGTTCTCACTTCAATATTTCCCTTTATTGTATTAGTCTTTCTTCGTAAAATTTCACTTCAATGAGAGTTGCACCTACTGTCAAAATTATGACTAAAAAATACTTAGAACTTTTATAATATTTCATCTGTTAGCTTTATAATTAACTAATTTGACGGTGGGCTCAAATCCTAAACTTGGGGAAAGCCCGTATCAGTTGTCTGATAGGATTTAAACCCACCATCAAATTGATTAAAAATCAAACACATTAATAAAAAAATATCGCGACAAATTAGCAAGTTTTATACACAACTCCTGTTAGAGCATAGAAACTTCATACACCATAGTGGCAAGGGTGTCTCATTTTCACACAAATGTCTTGGGATCGATCATCAACCACGGAGGTCATCTTATAGGTTGTGTCCACTCACCCATCTGACAAAAAAAGACAAAACAAAACAAGCCTCTTGTTGGAGTAAGATTCAATCAGTGTCATACAAGAGGAGGGCATTTATGTTTAGTAGAAGAGATTTAGGGGTTCTTTGTGCAGCGTGATTTATCATGGAAAGAGGAGTCGTCTAGCACTTCTTGGTTGCATTTGGCGTAACGATGAAATGACTAAAGAATCTTCTATTTTCATTGTGATTTCTATGCCAAAAGTGATTCAAAAATCCTACCATTCAAAGTCGGACTTTCGGTGCCGTGTCTACAGCGACGCACCCTTTAAAAGTAGGTGAGCCCTATAAATGAGCCTCGTGAATCCCATGAGTTTGTGCCTCGGCTATTTTTACATCTTAGGCATGATTTGCTTGAGGGTTTATTCACTATTAATAATAACATTTAACCCTTTTTAACATTGTCCATGTGATTAACACCTTATAAATTGAGATTTTAATTGATTGTGGTTAGATTAGGCGTCTAGATTTGTGTGAACCCCATGTGAATGGGGGATGACTCCCTGCTAAGTTTCACATTGTGCAAGGATTAATTTAGAAAAGTATGTATGATGGCCAGGGTAAACTCAAGATTTCCAAGATTAATCTTTCCAATAAAATTTTTGGGGATGCCCATCACCAACCATGCTTTTAGAAGGTTAGGTCCAACAACTTTTTGAGAGACTACAGAAAAATGGAAGATATACAATCTAAGCCAATTGTATTTATAAGGAAATATTCAAGTGCATCCATCCCTCACTATAGGGTGAGGGACACTTCCATAAATGGGGATTTTCAAGTACAAAAGTGAGTTTTCAAGTACACAAGATGAGGTACACTTCCTTTTCTTCATGTGCAAAAAGGGAAAGTGAAAGGGTATATATATATAGGTGGCAATGGGGTCGGGTTGTGCTAAACTAGTCGGACTCATTGATTAAATTGGTTGGATAAGCCTAACCCGTATCCGACCAATTTATAAAACGGGTCGGAAACCCCTAAGCCGCACCCATTACGGGTCAACCAAATCCGACCCACATAAACCCACATAACCATTGCGGGTTATACAGGTCAAGTCGACGGGCATAACCCACGTCCATATAGTGAGTCAATCGACTCAACCATTGTTCCATGCCCGACCGAAACTGACTTTTAAGCTCAAATTTGGTCTAATCTAATTTTAACAATCTTTTGATGCGCATTATCTTGCTCTCATTAATAAGAAAGGGTGGGATTGAAGTAGTTAAAGTCACCATCAAAAAGATCCGGACTATGGATGGAGCTGATTTGTAGTCATAGCGGTTGGACTTAGGCAATTACTACATTCAACCCTGCATATACTAATTATGGTTAACCAATACCCTACAAAGTGCTGTGAATTGAATTGTGATGGCATTGCTCAGTCATGGGCTCATGGCACAACTCATACAATGCAGCAACGGCACATGTGACTTCAGATTTTCCCTATCTGTGCCAACTAAATTGGGGGCCAACATTTAGTCCATATGGGGTTGAAGGGTGATTGGTGTGCACATGAATCACGTGGATGACTTCAGATGACTTGCTAGTTGCTACAGCTTGATCGAGTGGTAGTAGACGCACATTTTTGCCAAGCCTATCCCTGCCTTGCCCTCTCTATTTCTCTAGAAAATTTTCATATTTTTAACATTAGAGGTTTTGGCATGTACCTGTCAAAAGTTTTGTACAGCCTAATCTTTCAAAACAATGGGCTTTGATTTACGCACACTCAAATTGTATTTTCTCAATGAACACCTCTCTAAGTAAATTCAAAATGACCAAAACCATCACCCTCAAACATGTTCTTTCTTTTGTCTTTCTTTTTGGCTTTTTATCAGAAGACTAGATGTGCTTTTTCATCTTTGCAATCTTTTTATGGTTGTGATTCATTTGACTTTTTAAAACGGCATGTGGGTGGGTTCACTGGTCTCTTCAGGATCTGGATAAAGGATGATAAATAATTAAAAAAAAAATTTATATTATAGTGAGGAGGATTATATGCAAACATGTATGTACATAGTTGATCCATTAAAACTTCTTTTACATTGATGGCTGCCGATGAGCTTCTAGGGATGAAACTTAGTCAAGATGAGCTAATCAGTGACCAAAAAATTGCATCTTGGTAAGCTTGAGCATGAACTTGAGTTCATCTGCGAGACTACTGTAGGAATGATAAATGATAAGGCCCAACTCATTTAGGCCCAGTGTCACAATACCCACGTGGGATCTGTTAGAATTTAGCCAAAGATGGGGTGTATAGATACTCTTTCATTGTAAATCTGTACCTTCTATATTTGCTTGTAAATTGCTCCCAAATCTCTGTAATTAGATTGTAATCATAGCCTTTTACTTGGCAATAGTTGAATATATATATTCACAGTCGATTCCCTCTTGGGGTCACTGATTCCACAATTATTCCTCTTCCTTTCTTCCATTAAACTCTCTTGCTTGCTCATCTATTATCTTTATCATGGTATCAGAGAGAAGGGATTTCTGAATCAAGATCTTGGCCTCTTCCTCAAACCACAGAATATTGCGGAAGTGTTCAATCATCCAGTCCTTGGATTCTATTAGCTGCTCAAGGAAGAAAGACTCATTCCTATTTCCTCATCACCGTCTTGTGCATACCCAGTTTGCACGCATCTTCTATGGGGCCCACTTCCGGTGATCAACATCTCAAACAAGAACAACAGAAAGGGTAGACCGCTCACCTTCAGATTTCTCATCATTTTTTTTTTTTGGATTTTTATCAACGACAGAGCACCAGAACACAAACAATTTGTTCTATTTCACTTCAAAATTATCTTGCTACCTCAATTCACCTTCTTGGATTAAGATCTCTGCACATTACTGTGATTATTCTCTCTGCTCATTATGGACAAAGTTGATGTCATTCCTGTAAAACTGAATGGAACGAATTACATGACTTGGTCCTTTCATTTAAAGAACTTTGTGGAAGGGAAAGGCCTGTTAGGATATCTGGATGGAACTACTCAGAAACCAACAACCATTCCGGACACTACTGCTACAATGGTGCAAGCACGGCCTCAAAAACTGTGGATGAAAAAGCAGTTGCAACTTGGAATCAAAACAATGCCAATGTTGTAACTTGGATTCTCAATTCAGTAGATCCATCTCTGTCGCTATCCCTCCAAGCCTTTACAAAGGCGTCTGACATGTGGAATCACATGAAGAAATTATATCATCAAACAAACAAAGCTAGGAGATCTCATCTCTACACTAAGTTAGCCAAATACTACCAAAATGACAAGACTGTTCAGCAGTACTATAGCGGGTTATTGGCTTTGTGGACTGAAAGGGACCAAATATTGTTATATTCTGTTTCTTCAAAATTTCTTCCTCAAGCCCTTAAACTACAAGAAGAATTGCATGTGAGCCAATTCCTCATGAACCTCTGTCCAGAGTTTGAACCAGTTCGCGCCACTCTTATGAATTGAGAAATTTCCCTTGATCTGGACACATGTGTCCAAGAGGTTCTTCGAGAGGAAATCCGACTTATGTCACAACTCTCTCTCACTGATGACTCTAAGGCGCTTCTGACTACTCCTGTTCCACCACCTGATGAGACAGCCTTTCTCACTAACAGAGGCCAGCAACCTCAATGTCATGAGTGCAAGGGTCATGGGCATCTGGCCCGAAACTGCAGGAATAAATTATTTTACAACTATTGCAAACGGACAGGCCACATCATTTCTGACTGTCGGACAAGACCACCAAGGAGGAATGAACAGCCTTCAAAGCAAGGCCATAATGCTTTTCAAGCTCAGCGCTCCCAAGATGGCGCACCAGATTGTGCTGAAACTGTAACACTGACGCCTACCCAGATTCGAGAAATGATCAACACTTCTGTCACATTTGCATTTACTTTTATGGGTATCAATGGTCTGTCCCCCTCTCAACTGACTTTCTCTGCATTTCATTCATCCACTACATTATCTACATTTGTCACACCTTCCACATGGTTCCTCGACTCAGGAGCCTCAAATCACATGACATCTGTGCAACACAACCTACAAAACCCCCAATCTTATGTCGGACATGAAACCATAACTGTAAGGTCCGCGACCTTACTGGGTCAGTTGGGCCCAACAACAGGCCCATTGACCCGTTTTGTTGATAATTATTTTATTAATTGTGCTTTAGATATTTAAGTGGGTTTAGATCATGAGCGAGTTTCTTTTAGCATTAGAATAGTATCTGCGAAGTTTCGTGCGATTCCGAGTTCGTTTGTTAATAGCAGGGGGGTAGTTTGCAATTTAGAGAAAATTGAGTGTTTTCCAAAATATTCCAAACGCCGTGATTTATGGGTTCGTTGGAAAGGTTTCATCGCGCTGATCATTTTTGTCTCTTGACTCATCGTGATCCGACAACTGAAAACCCTTCAAGTGGTCCATTCTTTCACCGGACCCACTTAAAAGGCAACTTTGGTCTTTTCCTCCCTATCTTCTTCTTAAACGAGATTAACCCTAATCTCTCTCATTATTCTCTGCAACTGAACGAAAGCAACTGCAGCCCATTCTTCTTCTTCTTCCTTTCTCAAGCCAGATCTCTAGCCTAGAGAGATCAATTCGAAGATCCGATCCGCTAGTTCTCATTCTCTCGATCTCCTCTTGCTTCCGGTATCAATTTGGTAAGCATTCTTATACTTTCATCTTTTCATTCGTATTCTCTTTGGTTAGATTTAGGTCTGATCTTAATTCTTTTCCTTCATATCTTCTTCTTGGCTTCCTAGATTTCGTTTTATCGGGTTAGATCGTGGATTTGGGGTAGAAAGGCTTCTCCTCGAGTTTTGCCCAAATTCTATCATCTTCTTGGTTGAAGCAAGTAGATTTGCATTGTATTTCTAAGCATGTATGTTTATTTCTATTTGATTGGCTATGTTTTTTTGTTAGAATTACCTTAATTCTAAGCCCGTTGGTTATTGAATGAGATGATATGCTAGATTGGGTGTTTGAGGGTTTTGGGTCAAATAAAAGATTGTAATTGGTAGTTATAAATTGTGTTTAAATTGTTGAAGATGATGGAAATGATGAATGTAATGATTGGGGAGCATGGTGGCTCATTGTATGCAGTTAGCCATGGATTGGCCGGAGGAAAAAGGGCAAGAAAAACCAGTTTTCGGCCATTTTCAGGGTTCAGGTTGCAGTTCCGATCGATCGGACCTGCAGTCCGATCGATCGGCACTGTTACTTAACTGTGGCTGATTTCAGACCGATCGATCGGACCTTTTGTCCGATCGATCGGACTACCTTTTTTTACAGCACAGGCGAACTTCGGCAATGCATAACTTTTAATCCGACCGTTGGAATTCTACTTGTAATATACCGTTGGAAAGCTCTCGAGATGTAGAATCCAATGGTTCTAGTTTCATCACGATCGGAAGTCGGGAAGTGATGTAAACATTCAGATTATTGTATCAGCTCATGTTTTATTGTAAATGAGACTAATAATTTAGGTTTGGACCTTAGATGTTGGAAACCATGTACCCACACTCATTTGACCATTAATGGGGTTAAAATCGTAGCACGTGGCTTGGTGTGCTTCGATGGGTTGTCTAGGTATTCGTGTATTGCACATGATTTAACCGAATGCGTTTGGAATTGTTTCATTAAATGCTTAACATGATTGCACACTAAGGGATTTTCCTAAAAGCATCATTGATTCAATTTCCACACGTACTCCGCTAGAACATGTGGAATACAGGGATGACACCACTTGCCTAGGTTGGATTGTAATTCCCCCTTGACTTGTGAATTCTATCCGTTGATATTATTCCTTGTATACTCTTTTGGCATAAAACACTTAACTAATTATGAAACATAAATTCTTATAGAATTTAGGCTTGGACCTGACTTAGAATGTATCGTAGGAACCTTGTCTTGTATTAATGAACATTACTGGCTAGCAATGAAAGGGATTATTACGTGGTTTGCTTGTATGGTATTGTTTTGAATGAATCCCTATGATCGTGTCTGGTACATTGAACTAGCCAGACTTGCTTGTCTTATTTGTCCTTGTGCAAAACCACTTTATTATTGTTTGCATATCATGGCCATCTGCAGTTTGGGGTTTATTAACGAACCGGTTATTCGGTTGTCGGGATGGGCAGTCGGCTTTGGACGGCGTCCATGGCGTTGAATAGCTGGGAGCGGGCATTGGACCATGCTGCTATTCCCAGGACCGGGAGCTAGGATCCTACTGGAGCCAGACTTTGGTATCAGTAGTCCAGATTGGGATTGTTACTGGTACCTCGGGAGGTGGCATTGGACATCCTCGGAGTCTCCCTCTTGTTCTTGTCTTGCATTGCATGATAGTGGTTATTGTTAGATGGTTGTTAGGATTCCTATTATTATTTCTATCGATCATTATTCTTGCTTTATGCCTAGACTCGCTTTCCTTGTGTTCATATGATGTGTACTTGTCATTACTCTATATTTGATGCATGTCATGTTTATTATGCTATGCTTATCTATTGCTCAACATATCGTTGACTCTATTCCTTGGTGTGCAGACACCTCAGGTGGTTACTACTACTATGAGGAGCATACCGGTGAGGAGATCCCAGAGGATCTCCAACCAGTCGAGGAGGAACGCGAGTGGCGTGCCGATGACGTAGAGTAGCGTCATCACTCCCGGCACGAGAGAGATTCACATGGACTTCATTAGATATATTCCTTTATTTATTTCTCTCGTTGGACCTTTCTTTCATTGACTTGATTTTATTTTTATTGGCCTTGTTTATTGGGATTGGCCAATGTAATAAATTACTTTAACTCCTTCAGTAGTTTTTAATTATTCTTTCTCGCAACTTTTAATTTAATAAGAAGTTATTATTCATTGACTGATATTCCATATGCCTAGACTTATATGAGGTCTGAAATATAATATCCTCACAGCGGACTTACGATTCGTGGGCCCAAAGGACAAAATTTTTAATTAGTCCTAAAAATTCATTCTCCGGATCCGGTTTATTCTTAATCGGGTTCGGGGGACGTGACAATAACTACAACAAATGGTGACCAGCTGTCTATTTCTGGCATCGGTTCATTAGAGCTTCCAACTCCATCTAAGGGGTCTCTTACCCTTTCTGATGTTTATTTTGTTCCACATCTATCTGCAAATTTAATTTCTATTGGTTAACTTGTTGATTGTGGTTATCTTGTTAACTTCTCTCCCTCTGGTTGTTTCATAAAGGAACAGCAAACTGGAAAGGTGATCAGGACGGGGAGTAAGCACGGCAGGCTTTTTCTATTGGACAAGGGCTGTAGTTCTTTCTTTGCTTCTTCAATAGGTTTTTGTAACAATGTGTGGGCCACTTGGCATAGGCGCCTTGGTCATCTAAATAATGCTAGTTTGATTTCATTGTTTCAACATGGTTGTTTGGAAAACTCTCCTAATGCTAATATTATATCCACTTTTGCAAACTCTAAGTGTGAATCTTGTTGTTTAAGCAAAAGTCATGTATTGCCTTTTCCAGTTCATTACTCACGTGCCACTACACCTTTTGATGTTATTCACTCGTATGTTTCGGGGATTACCCCTCACTTGAGTCGACTTGGTTATAGGTATCATGTTACCTTCATAGATGATCATTGTCGTTACACTTGAATATATTTCTTGAAATTTAAATCTGAAGTTTTTCCCATCTTTCAAAAATTTTATAATATGGTGAACACCCAATTTCAGAAACACATTAAAATACTACGATCAGACTCAGGGGGAGAATACATGTCTTTTGAATTCTCCTCCTTTTTATCTGATAAAGGTATCATTCACCAAAAATCTTGTCCTCACACACCACAACAAAATGGGATTGCCGAAAGGAAAAATAGACACATTCTTGAAACTGTCCGCGCTCTACTTGTTGAATCTCTTGTCCCACCTCAGTTTTGGTGTGAAGTTGCTCATACTGCTATTCATGTTATTAATAGGATACCCAGTTCCGTGCTAAATAAAATTTCTCCATATGAGTGTTTGTTTCGTCATTCACCATCCTACTCACATCTTAGGGTTTTCGGGTGTCTTTGCTTTATGCATCTTCCATCTATTGAGCGCAACAAGTTGTCTCCCCAAGCTGTTCGATGTATGTTCCTAGGGTACAGTGATGATCATAAAGGGTTTCTCTGCTATGACCCTAAAGACCGACGACTTCGTACATCACGGAATGTTGTCTTCCTAGAACACATTCCCTTCTACTCACTTCGTTCTGAGATTCATCCTGTGCAAGTCTCCTTTCTTCCTCAATTCCCAACATCCAGTCCTGCTACACCATCCCACCCTCTTCCACCCATTACAAAGGTCTATGTCCGTCATCCAAGAACTGTGCCTCCTACTGCTCCTTCTCCAGATCATCTTCTCTTGCCGGCTCCATCCTCAGGTAATGATCCTCTCGACCCACCTCCATTACGACGCTCTAGTCGTACACATGTACCACTTGACAGATATGGAGATTTTGCATTCATTTCTTTTTAGATCCTACTTTTGTTCCCACCTCTTATTCACAAGCCTCCAGTATACCCTGTTGGAAAGATGCAATGGATGACGAATTATTAGCTCTTGAATCAAATTCTACGTGGGATCTAGTTCCAGCACCACCAAATGCGTCTATTATTGGGAGCAAATGGCTCTACTCCATCAAAGATCGATCCGACGGCAGTCTTGATCGCTATAAAGCTCGACTGATTGCTCAAGGCTACAAACAAGAATACGGTATCGACTATGAGGAAACATTTGCCCCAGTTGCCAAGATGACTACAGTTCGTTGTTTACTCAGTGTAGCTGCTGTACGTAACTGGCCTCTCTGGCAAATGGATGTGAAAAATGCCTTCTTACATGGGGACCTTCAAGAGACTGTCTATATGCGACCTCCTCTAGGATATGCCCATCCTGCAAAGCATGTCTGCAAATTGAAAAGGTCCTTATATGGTCTCAAACAGGCTCCTGGTGCTTGGTTTGATAAGTTCCGCTCCTCCATCCTTCATGCAAAATTCTCTCAAACTCCGAATGATAGTTCTCTCTTCATTCGACGTACTTCACGCGGCTGTACGATTCTTTTAATCTATGTGGATGACATGATTATTAGTGGTAACGATACTGTGGGCATCTCTAAGCTCAAAACTCATCTTATGTGAACCTTTCAAATGAAGGATCTTTGCTCCTTAACATATTTTCTTGGCTTACAAGTTTCTCGGAGCAATGATGTCATTCGAGTCAATCAAACAAAATATGTTGATGATTTGATTAAATCTGCTTGACTCAGTGATGCCAAGACAGTTGATACACCTCTTGAGCTCAATGTTAAAATCAGTAAGGATGATGGATGTCCACTTGAAGATCCTACCATCTTTCGTCGCTTGGTTGGGAGCCTCCTTTATTTGACTATGACCCGGCCTGATATCTCTCATGCTGTGCATACGGTCAGTCAGTTTGTTAGTAATCCTCACAAACTGCATCTCCTTGCTGTATATCGCCTCCTTCGATATTTAAAGGGCACTCGTGATCGTGGACTCTTCTGTCCTTCGGTATCCTCCTTACAGTTGCAAGCCTATGCTGTGCTGACCGAGCCGGTTGCCCCGATACTCGTCGTTCAACTACAGGCTGGTGTATGTTCCTGGGTAAATCTCTCATCTCATGGAAATGTAAGAAGCAAACTACTCTTTCGAAAGCTTCGGCAGAAGCGGAATATCGTTCTATGTCCTTCGCCAGTGGTGACATCATTTGGCTTCATCACCTACTTCGAGAATTCGGTGTGTTCCTAACACGTCCTACTCATTTGTATAATGACAACACAAGTGCCATCAGAATTGCTAAAAACAATGTCTATCATGAGCGTACTAAACACATTGAGATCAATTGTCATTTCATCCGGCAGCATGTCGTCTCCAACTCCATCGATCTGCCCTATGTTTCATCTCACGACCAATTGGCAAACATCTTCACCAAAGCACTGGCTCGGGATCGTCATGATTATTTATTGTCCAAATTGATGCTTTGCCCCCACCTACATCAATTTGAGGGGGAGTGTAGGAATGATAAATGATAAGGCCCAACTCATTTAGGCCCAATGTCACAATACCCACGTGGGATCTGTTAGAATTTAGTCAAAGATGGGGTGTATAGATACTCTTTCATTGTAAATCTGTACCTTCTATATTTGCTTGTAAATTGCTCCCAAATCTCTGTAATTAGATTGTAATCATAGCCTTTTACTTGGCAATAGTTGAATATATATATATATATATATATATATTCATAGTCGATTCCCTCTTGGGGTCACTGATTCCACAATTATTCCTCTTCCTTTCTTCCATTAAACTCTCTTGCTTGCTCATCTATTATCTTTATCAACTACGACCAAGCTTAAGCCTGGAACAGATTTTTTACAAGTATATTTTGAATAATGTATGAAGTTATAAATGATTCATTTTTAGGAATAACCAAACTGTTCCTAACTTAGGAACAATCTAGATGGAGAACCCCACCTAATAGGGTAAAGATTATGAATTATGAGATGGTCAGCGTTTGAAAAGGTCTTCCTATAACCCACCAATGTTTCCATTGTATATTATTGCTTGCTCTTTATTCGGGCTAAGCCTACACATAGAGAATACCTTGTTAACAAACTTCAATCGCGGCTGGGACATCAATCTTCCTTGTATCTATGTGGTTGCATTGTTGTAAATACGCAAAAGAGGCTTAGTGTTTCAAGAGATTAGGACATTGCGGGAAGAAAAAAACTTTCATAGAGGCAATTTTGGACAGTTTGCAGTCAAACCTCAATATTTAGATTTGAGCCTGAGTTGGATCCCAGTGATTCTTGTTGTCTTTATAATTCGATTATGGGCAATCAATTGTGTAACAGGAGTTTTAAAAAAAAATAAAAACTAAATCATTGTTGTTTGGATACATAGTAAATTTCACTCTCCTTGACTACCTGCCTCTCTGCGTTTGAGTTCCTAATATACTTAGTTTTACCCATAAATGTAGTTACTTGTAACTTTGTTTACATGCAATAGATAAACAACTTTGTTTACATGATCATTAAGAAAAGCAAAACAACCAGCACTTACAAATAACTCAAGTCATCCAAACATGCATGTGCATGAATTAAATTACACTCTGTTTAAGAAGATCCAAGCAACCCTAACTTTCGAGGGGGCATCCAAGTCACAGCTTGAGCCTGTTTGGCATCATTATTTTGGAGCATTCCTACTTTTTTGAGAAACAGTGGAATGCATTTGGATGGTCTTTGATTGGCCTTCCAAATTTTTTTTTTCACAGATCAATCATTCCATGAATTTAGGACTCAGCTGCAAAGAAATATTTGAAATGACCGTCGTGTTTCCTTTGGAACAACCACTTAGTGATCTTCCGCAAAACGACCCCACCTCATTTTCACACTTCTCTCTCTCTCTCTCCATGGCCAGATGCTTTTTATATAAATGTGCATTCCAACATTTTGATTACATTTCCTTTTTTCCATCTCTACTTTTTTAGGCTATGACGTGCATGTTCTAAGAAAATTAGGCCCTATTTTTTTAGTGGAATATCTGCCAGGAATTCACCATGTTCAGGGATTTTTGGACATGGTGTGACATATTGTCTACGTGAATTTATGAATTCCATGTTTCTTCACTAGCATTTCTGCATTCTAGCCACATAAAAGGTCTTTTTTAACCTTTTTGGGAATCCAAGAATCTCACTCCCTTTGCATTTTGGTGGAATTACTGGATGCTCAAGCTCAAATGAGCATCCATGAATTCCACTATGTCTGGGAATTTAAAAAATCTCCAGACAAGAATTTCAAAAATTCCAACAAAGAAACATGCCCTAAATAACTTCTGCTTTTTTTGGAAAATAGAATTAAAAAAGATGCTATTTGACTCTCATTTTTTAAAATTTGCCATTGATCTTCATTTTATCAACTCTATATATACAATTCTTACGTACACTAATGTGAACAAACATAGCCTTAATCTTTGCATGTAACCTACATAGTTCAACTTGACTCGCTTGAGTGGTATTCCATGTCTTATTCATAGTTGTTCTCCTGGGCCTTAAAGTGGGGCCAGGCCAATTCTTGTCCAATCCCCTCCCTTTCATGTCTGGGGCCAAGAATCAGTGCAGGATACGACCCACGGGCTTATGATCAGGCCTAGGTCCATCCATGAGAAAAAAGTGCATACCTTCGCGTATTTAATATGTCGGCATTCGCTGGTTCTTCATTCACGAGTACAATGCTGGTCCTTCATTCATGAGTACGGATAGATAAGGTAATCCCTGCGTGACCAACTTTGAGTGGACCATTCACGGTCCGCGACGT
Organism: Umbellularia californica; assembly: GCA_028538565.1. Taxonomy (NCBI): domain Eukaryota; kingdom Viridiplantae; phylum Streptophyta; class Magnoliopsida; order Laurales; family Lauraceae; genus Umbellularia; species Umbellularia californica. The sequence goes on from JAPQWN010000002.1 coordinate 6,124,319, forward strand.
CACCACGGCACGTGAACAGCTTGTTTTGCATCCGGCAGGACTTGCATGTGGCGACGTGGCAAACCTGAGTGGTCTACTCAGGTTACCGTGTGTAGACCCACTCAGTGGATCCCGATTCTTCTTTCATATACTACTCAAGAGCGCTGGACTCGGGTTAGGTCGAGTAGGGCTGGCTCTGCCCATTAGCAACACTACCTATCACTATCAGTGAAGATGTAAATGGGTCATTGATTCTCTGATTAACCAAAGGTTCTGACGCGTTAAAAATCAGGTATTGGTCCTTATTTAGGCCCCGATAAGTAAATGGGTCCGGGTCCGGTTCCACCTTGGTTCGGACCTATGGACCCGAGATCCGACATATTACCTCAATTTTCAAAAATCTCTCTTAAAAACCATATTTTTTAATATCATTTTCTACCTAGACTCGGACCCGGATCCAGACCCGTCCCATATATGGTTCTGGTTCCGGTTCCTGAGCCAAGAAATCGGCTCTGAAATGGTTCCAGGTCCCAGGTCCGAATCCAATTCCACCTTCTTCTTAACGGTTGGACCCAGACCAGAACTCAAGGACATTTTCGTCATTAAAATTTATCCGTCCATCTCTCTTCCCTATAAATACAGTAAAAAACCCTAGCTCAGTCCGCCTCCTGCTTCTCTCTCTTCCTTATCAGGTAACAACCGAAACCCTAATCAAATCATGAAATCCTGCTTCGATCTCTCAATATACACGATTTTTTTTTTCTCGTTTTAGATCGAATTGTGTTGTTTGAGACGATACAGTGTAAGATTCCTTGCTAGATCTGATGCGTTTTTAGGGTTTCTATTATCATCAAATGGGGTTTTGTGTGTTTAAGCTTCCTAAAGATTGTGTGTTGTGTGGCTTCAACCTTGTGATATTATTTCTCTCGGTCTGTGCTATGTTTTATTCTGTTTGTTTTGACGTTTTAGATTGTAGTTACATGGAATGAAATGCATTTTTTAGGGTTTATGTTATCTTCCAGATGTGTTTTTAAGTTTAGGGTTCTTTGAGATGCACTTGCTGTGGCTGTTGTATTCTTTTTTTTCTGGGAGCTCTTAGATCGGTTGGAATTCTTTCGGTTTTCCTTGCACAATCTTCACCATATCTTCAAATCACTGTAGACCTCTCCCTTGGGTGAAAAAACTTCACCGGAAGATATAATTGGCTGACATTTGACTCTTGAGGGATTTAGATGGATTGAAAATGATACTAATTAGTCTTTTGATATTAAACGATGCGCATTAAGTGAACGAAGATCTTTCAAACAGTTTTTGGTTCTTCGACTAATGTGATTTTTGAGATAAAGCACAAATTTCTTGTTGTAGAAATGCCCTTTCTCATATTAAATGAGAATTATTAGGTTTAGTTAGATTCTTGGATCTGAAATTTGACGATATTGTCGCCGCCGTTATTTTAGTTTTCTTTTCCCAATAGCATTTATTATAAACAAAAAGGGGTCTGTCTTTTCGAACCCCCAATCTGGCCACCTCGCCATCTTTTGGTAATTGGTATTGTATAATTATATCTTATAACATTTTAAGATTGAGATGGATTGTAAGTGCTTTTGGATTTAGGTGTTTACTCTGTAGATTACATTCAGAGAATGCCTTGTGTAATACTGTTTTTTATTGTGCTTTATGTAGTTTCTGTTAACTGATGTATGTTATTGGGACTTGACAAAACAGGCGATGGCTCCATCACAACCAAAGTCTGGGCTCTTTGTGGGGTTAAACAAAGGCCATGTTGTAACTAAACGAGATTTGGCGCCTCGTCCATCGGATAGAAAAGGAGTGAGTCATTGTAGCAATCATGTTCTTTGAATTATCTCCTTGCGCATTGCCTTTCAACTCTGTTTTAATTCTTTGTATACTTCATCTTCATTCAAATATAGTGCAGTTAGCAGCATAATTATGACAATATGATTAATAATAACTGCAACAATTGGTATTATTATTATTATTGTGTTGCGGCTGTTATTTATATGTCTCTGCCTTTTTAAATCCGTCACAGTTATGTTACTGTCCCAAGGAGGATTGTTTTGATAACCATTAAAATAGAATTAGGTTCTTTCCTAAGCTGTGTAGCTTCAATCTAGATTGATATGTATGCTCCAAATGCAGCCATACCTCAAATTTGGGCATTTCTGGGCACCCTGCCAGGAAGCTTGTATGGCATAAGTCCCATACACTCTAAAAGCACTGGTACAAACCAAGTTACATGCACTTCAAGAAACAAGGCCTCTCTATTAATTATCCTCCAAAACAAAAATCATTAGCGCATTAGCTTTTAGAAGGTTCACACTGCCATTGTTTGGGTACTTGTTGCTCGTAGGCTGTGCCTATCCGGGCTATCTCTATCAGTTTTGTGGGGATTACACCGTTTATGTGTTAAGCATGATATTGTTATTCATGTACATATAAATCTTCACCTGAGTATTGATATAACTGTATGCTCTCATATCTGTTGGTCATCCAGAAAACAAGCAAAAGAGTCCATTTTGTGAAAACAATAATCAGAGAAGTTGCGGGTTTTGCACCTTATGAAAGGAGGATCACCGAACTTCTTAAAGTTGGGAAAGACAAGCGTGCACTGAAACTTGCAAAGAGAAAGCTTGGCACCCACAAAAGGGCAAAGAAGAAGCGTGAAGAGATGTCTAATGTTCTTCGCAAGATGAGGTGATTATCACTTCTCAAATTTTCAGTACCTTTGCATCATATACAGGAATAAGATTATGAATATTATCATCGTCTTTTACATTGTGGTTTTCTTGTTTCTGCATAAATTCTCCTCACATCATGTATGCAGTGCTAGGGCGTCTCATGCTAAGAAATCATCATCCTTTTCCCAAGTTATTTATTTTAGATTTCTATCCCCAAGCAGTCACTCCTTGCTGAATGTGAAATGCATTGTTGCTGTGTGTGTGTGCGCGTGCGCGTCTGTGTTTTTTTGAATGGCTGATTCCAATATATTTGGTTAACTATTCTAGTAAACTAGTTTGTTTCCAAAATGTATACAGAGAGATCTCTCACCAGTTGCCCCTGAACCTTAGACATATTGCTGTCATCAGTGACTGTCCCACAATTGTGTGACCTACAGCCACACACAACCTACCCTAAACTGAGCTCCTCTTACAACTCTTTTAAAGGGTTTTCCTTGAATTACATGTGGCTTTTGAGTAGTTTGCAACAGCATCATTGATGCAGGATAGACGCATGGTCCCCATGGGTTAACCAGCCAATGGGCTGAGCCCATCTATCTCGACCTGCCTTTGGGTCCAACCCACCTATCTTTGTTTTATTTAGAGTTATTCTATTAGAGTTGTGTTTTCTTAAATGATTTATGTTTTTAAATTCAGATGTTTTAATCTTGACCATCAATGTATTTGGATGGTCCAAATTAGTTATAGGGTCCTTTCACTTTTTATATAAGTTATGTAAAGCCTCTTTGGCTAGTAATGGTTGATGATTAATGAAAATATGAGTGCATTGGGGATCTTCCCCAAGTTTTGTTTATTTTCTCTCTGCAAGTTCTCTTTGCCTCCTAGATTGGAGTTTGGTGTGAAGCCAATTTTTTCCCTATTTCATCCTCTTCTATCCTAGGCCCCAACCACCCCCAAAATCCCTAATTCCCCTGCATTCCACATTAATCATGTTATCTTGTTCTGTTTGCTCGTGTTGCTGCCCCCACAAAAAACCATATCCTAGTCTGTCTGAAGAAATGTTTTGAGAAACAGATGGGCAGAGGCACGAAATAACACAATTGAAGTTAGTTTTGCTGTCTTTTGTAACTTCAATACCCATATCCATCTTGAATTATGTGGATAGATCCCAGGTATGTCAGATCAAGTTATTCATCAAGTTGGCACTTCAATGCCTGTTCATCTTGACGCATGTTGATAGATCACCAGATCAACTGGGGCCAACTGCATCCATATCTGGCCTAAAAAAATCAGTTTAATGCACTTAGCCAGCTTCCACCTGTTCATTGAATGTGGATTTCTGGCCAGTTTTTTTTTTTTTTTTCTTCACTTTTGTCACTATTAGAGCAATCGAGCATGATCCAAAGACCCCTTAAGTTGCACACATCAGTGGCATCACAATTTGGCACATGCTGTTGGGTGTGCTGATGGTAGCAAAATCCAACTATTATAGCCATGTGAAATTAAGATCATTGACTATATAACATTATATGCATACTTGAATGGCCCAGTTATGTTTTGGTGTTTTTGGCCTTCTTTTCTGCCGTGTTCGTGTTGATGAAGACTATTTATTTATTTATTTTTATATTTTTGCAGGTCTGCTGGAATTGGAGAAAAGAAGAAGTGAAACCTAGTCTTTTCTTTTTAGGCTGGAGCCTTAGATTTTCAGGATTCTGAGTAAAACTTGTGCACTGTTTTAATGGTACCTATGAAATGTTTTCTTGACCAAGTTCTATGTTTGCTGCTTTGTTTATGAGGAACCCATTCCTGACTGGAACATATATTGTTTACTGGTTGACAGGAACCCATTCCTGAGTAATTAGTTGACGTTTTGCAATGATTTACAATCATCATCATAAGTGTTGTCCCGACTGTGTGTCATGAATTCTATTAAGTGGTGTCGGGTAGATTGCTCAATTAGATTTATCACTGAATGTAACAAGAAATGGAATTGAGCTTTACTGTTCACTGTCTCTTTGTTATCTTAAATGGTTTTTATGCTAAAAACACCCTAAGAAAGCTGAAATATACTTCAGCTGGGGAAGGAATGCAATATCGTTATGGTTCTGAAAATTTTATTTAGCGGACATGTGGCACTTATGGATCCTCCATCCTATGATGTGGAACCGTGTCTTGAATGGTCTCTCGGCTTATGCGCGCGCTATTTGACCAATTTGAGTTGCAGGGCCCTGTTTGGTATACAACAAGGCCTTTGGGGCCTGTTTATTTATCAGAATTTGGGATTCTAGGGTTTCCATTCCATTTTGGTCCCAGTCAAGTGTGTAATAGGGTTCCAATGATGTTATAGTGACCCGTAAGTCAGGTACATGGCCCAAGCCCAACGCATGCTGTAAATGTCAGGGCTTAGCCCACCCATGTAGTCAATTGGGCCGGGCAGAGTTGAGCTTTTAGTTATTGTTTGGCCATTTTTAGCAAATGTATGATTATATTACAAGCGGGCTGGATTGGGCTTTGGGGTTTTATTACTAAGTCAAGCCAGGCCCATGAGGACCCCCTTATGCAATAAACCAAAGTGGGCAAGGCCAGATTTTTTTACCCGGATTACTCACTTAAATGGGCTGGGTTAGGGGTGACCTGTTTTTTTTTCTCAATCCATTTAAATGGTTTATACGTAGAATATGCTTTTGCGGCAGGCCGATAAGCTCGGATGAAATGGATAGGTTTGGCAAACCTAAAAGAGACAGGTCAGGTACATGTTGGGTTTATATGAGTTAGATCAGGCTGGTTCAGGTTAATTGGGTTAAAAATCTGCATCGGATGTCAGTTATGCATGTTAGATTGAGTTGGCCAGCATCGGGTGCAAGTTCCGAATACCTAACCCGTTTAGAAACAGGCCAGGCACATGTTGGGTTTCAGTCTCTATACAGTATACATCCTTGATCAACCTGACCCATATTTCAACCCCACTTGTGGGCCTGAAGCCATCAAATATAACATTAATTGATGGCCCATTCATATGTTTAGGCATGCATAGTACTGTCAAGCTCAAAAAAAAAAAAAAAGCAGTATTTAGACCCATCTTTTAAACCAAGTGAAAAACGCTGATGGGGCAAAAATGCAAACTGAAAGCCAGGGTGTGCGCTTGCGAGTCTGGGCAAAACCTGTTGTTGACATGAAACAAAGCGGTGACAAAATCAATTTTGCAGTGTAGTGTATTTCTATATTTATATTACATATTCATACTCAAAGCCTCCAGGCATCTTTTACCAGAGATGTAGCAGTCTTTCCAACCTCAGAAGAGACCCAGCAAGACGAAACAAGACCACATTAATGAAGAGGAGGAAGAAGGGGGAAAAAAAGGAAAGAAAGCCGAGCTCCATCAATTACCATACAAACAAAAATATTATTGCTGATACAAAATCGCATAGTCAACATGAAAAAAAGAATTCATGTCTTGAATTTCTGAGTGATTTTCTCCACACCGTCCCTGCAATCTTCAGCCAGCCTCTTTGCCCCATCCTTAACGTTGGAGTTAAAGCCAGCAGCATTTTGTTGAAATTCTACTATGGAGCTGCTCACCTTCAAAGCAACAGTTCTCCGAAACTCTTCTGCATCCCTGGCAACCTCAGCAGCCTTCTGCTTCAGAACTAAAATTACATCTTTAATTCTTTGAATTATTTTCTCAATCACAGTGGAGGACTTCCCCTTTATTTCACCGGCCATCACCTTCAGTTTTTTCACTAAGTTCTCGGCCCTGTTGACTGCTGTTTCATCCATCGGAGACTCTTTCCCAGCATTGTTGAGCCATGTAACCCCAGCAGTGGCATCGTCACGGAGATCATCATCGACGACAACTTTGATGCCATGCATCTCCCATCGATTTCTGGCTTCCTCTAGAGCTTTTGCGTGCTCTCGCACTCTCCTTGCCTCATCCTCAGCCCAAGCCCTGAACACATTGAGAAGGAAATACACAAGCGCTATCATCATACAAAAGAAAGTGACAAAGCATCAAGCATCCTGCAATTAAAACCGATATATGCACCACAGTCCACACTCCACAGATGGAAGATACATTAATGAACGATAGATAAATACACACTGTATATTTATGTGCATGCACTACTCTGCAAAGAGTTTTGTCAACATTGGCCACTGAAAGTGTCTTTTTAGATGCTCAAAAAATCGACTCAACTCAAAAAGGCCCCACTATATAGAGTGAAAAAAAGGGGGGTCAAACTAAACAAAGTCCCTGTCAAGTTGTAAAAGTGAGAACCCAAGAAAACTTTCAGTTCTAGCCAATAACCAAAATACCAAAGGTATCACAACCTCTTGCAAGAACAAAAATTGATAAGTTATCTCACCTCAGGGGTCAGGTGAGCTACATAGCTTGTGTGATATACTATATTGTGAGCAACAGCCCATGCACATTCACCACCCAATTTGACACTCATCATGGACAGTACTCACTGTTGGATTTTACATTCAATTTTTTTTTTTTAAATCAATTCCATGCCCTTCATCATGGGGCCTTAATATCTAACACCTTACAACGGTCAATTGGTTTGATTTTTGGCCCAACCCTTATGATCTATAAATTTGCCTGATTCCCTGCCATGACTGATCATCCAATTGGGCCTCACAGGCTTAATCCAGTAGTCCCACATATTAAGTTGCCAGGGAGATCAGTAGTGTGTGTTTTAAAGTAAAAGTTCCATTTTTAAAGCAACAGCAGCCTTACCGGGCCATGGACAGAGCCTTCCTTTCAACTTCTAGATCATATTGCAATTTAGAAATAGCCTGGTTTTCACTTTCAGACTCTTGACGAAGCTTGTTGATGCGGTCCCTCTCAAATGCAATCTCCATCTTGTCACTTGTTAGGCTCTGCAATTGCTCCTCCACTTCATGCCTTAATCTTGTAAGAATTTCCATTTCTGACTCAACGGCAGCCCGCCGCTGCATAAGAGCATTATTCTCTTCATTTCTCTCGGCTCTTAACCTTTCAAGTTCCAACTTTGCTTCTGCAGCTAATTTTTCCAGAGAATCTACCTTTTCCTTCTCTGCAGCAAGCTCTTTCTCAAAACTAGCGTTGAGGTCCTTCTCAACTTGAGCTACAAGATCTGTATGAGCCGCAACAGCAGTTTCAGCCATCAACTCTGCTTCCATACGAGCAAGCTCCTCACTGACAAGTTCAGCAGCATCACAGGTCACCAGAGCAATAGCAGCCTGTGCTTTTGTGACTGGCTTGTCAGGCTGAAAGAGTCTTGTGAAACCTATAAGAAAAACAAGTAGAAATGCAATAACTAACCATATAACAAATATATAACTTAATTTCTTAAAAGTGCTAGGGAAAAAATTAGTACCAAAAGCAAGAGCTATGATGCTTTGATCTCCAGAAGATAGGTCAGCTACAATAGCAGGCCAGGCATCAGGGTTTATCTTATCAATGTCTATGAATCCAGAGCATTGGCTTAGAATCTGACCATAAGTTCACAGGTATAATGAACATAATATATCATCAAATGCTTGCACCAATGGCAATGGTAAAAAATATATTAATCAACAGATCTATATAACCTTTTTGTCAACTTCAGGAAGTTGCTTTCTCTCTACCATCTTCCAACTTATAAGATCCTGACGGGATAGAGGGCTGCAGTACAAATGTTTGATTATGAAATAAGCTGACTATTTAGCAATAAATAAATAAAGAAATAAGCTGATTAGAACCGACATCTGGAATGTTCTATTTTGCTTCCTGAACTTGTTTGGTTGGATCAATAGTTAGCACTTTGGCAACTAGAAAACATATAACAAACAAGTGGGCCAACTCATGGTCCACCTCAAACCTTGGGAATAAGTTAGGTTCAGCTCCAAAACAAACTCATACTTGGTTTCAAGCAGAAGTATGGAAGCTCTAACTTCTGCCTTTCCACTTTCACCTCATCCCCAAATGCAACCTGAATTTGGACTTCATAAGAGTGAATTACCTCTCCGAAGAAAAAAGAACAGGTCCCCTGTCTAAAGACTCATGCAAATCCTGTCCTGACAGCTTGCTTGAGATAACTCCTGCTTCAGCTAAACCTGCAATTTACAATGCATCTAGAAACTGTAATGTACTTCCAAAAGATGAATTTAGTAGAAACAAACCAAAGACACTGGTTCCACTCAAAAACATTTGTAGAGTCGTGAAAAAACAGTTTAGGGCGTCAAGAATATGATTTTCTCACCTTGAATAGATGGGAAGTCAGGATCTTCAGGAGACACATCGTCAAACGCAAGTTCTGTGACATTCTCTATATACATTGCCGGATATATTTTTGAGGTGGTGCTCCTACAGAGCATACAAAGAAATCAATTATCAACAGTTTATTTTCTAGTTTAAACAATTAAACTGTTCTAAAAGAAACCCTAATTAGCTACTCTTATCAGAATACAAAAACATTTTCTGAAAAGTTGAAAAAAAAAAAAAAAAAAAAAAAACCCCATTGATAGAAGGAAGAGAAGACCTTGAAAGAACACTGGTTGCAGTGACCAACCAACGAGCATACTCCCGACGCGTACAAAGATCACCGGGTTTGACATCGGCCTCAATAACCTGAAACATGGCAGGATTAAAATGATGTCACATCTCATAGTTTAGACAATAAGGTTCATAATAAACTATGAGTTGAAATTATATTGGTGTAGGTCAACATAGTTTAAAAGACCCAAACCAAAGCTTGAAAACTCAACTCTTAACAAATTTTGGGGAAATAAGGTGTCATTTGGAAAGTCTACTTTCTGGGTCTATATTTTTTTTGGGTAAAATTTTTGGGTCTATTTAAAACTGATTCAAACAGTGCTTTAGACTCTGTGAAAGTTTATGTAAATCTCTAATTGAATCAACTTTAAGATTTTTTGCCTCATTTTCAAAGAGTAACGAAAAGGTAACTTTTCCAACAGACAACAATGTCTAAAGCAATCTTTTGGTTTTTGTTTCTTTACAAGTATGCTCATATAACTTATACCATATGACAAGCATGCCCATGTAACTTTCACCATATAACAAGTTTGTTTTTTTTTTGTTTTTTTTTTCCTTTAATTGAATCAGACATAGCAAACAGTCTAATTGAAAAAAAAAAAAAAACACTAAAATCTCTATTTCAAACAGATCTAACCAAATTAGCTCAATTTCAAATAGATCAGAGTTTCCAAACACACCCTAACAGAAACTTCATTTGGTCAAGACTCATTTCTAGGATTCTAAGATTCGACTAACTTCACTCATTCGGATTTTCTTTTCATATTATAAACACCAAGATTAATTTAAATGTCTTAACCAAGACTCTTCAAGTGAGCTCAGCTTGGTGAATTCCCAGTTGGTTTTCAATTTTCCAGACAATGATCCAAAGGCACTCAATTGGCAGCAAATAAACATCAAAGAGCTTTGGGAGACCAACAATGAAGATGGTTTTCTTCTAAATCTAACCTGGGGCTGAAAGTAGTTGATCGAACTCTTCTATAGTCTTCTTTGTGTCAGTTGTTGAGTTATTTATCTTGTATTTTAAATTATCATTCTAGCCTTTTCTCTTTCTTTATTTGGATTTAATCACTTCTCAAGGACATCTAGCCCCTTTTCATTTTTTTTTCCTTTAATGAAGTGATTATCATCAATAATTAATAAAACAAGCCCGCTAAACAAATAATAACCAACTTTTAGGGAAATATCATCAAACCCATATACAGATTCTGGACCATGCTGAGTACAAAGGGAAAAAACAAAAAAGAACTGTTTATAGAAAATAATAAATTAAATATAATTAGAAAAGATACAGTTAGAAGCACAGGAAACAAATAGCAAGATCATCATCATGAAAGCCTTATCGTGTCTATCTGGATATGGATAGAATAGAATTCTCCATTGAGGAACCACCAGACAAATTGTCTAAGTCAACTCAAATAATAGGACCTCTGAAACTCCTTTTCATTTTTTTAATGCTAGTACCTTTAAACCCTGCAATGCCGAAAAAGCTTGTCCCTGAACCTGGTCAACAACTGCAGGAACCAAAACTTTTCCAGGAGGTACCTGTAGAGCTGCAGAAAGTAGAGATGGAGCAGGTATACCAGCAAATGAAAAGGAATTCTCGGGAACTGTTGACTCAAATAACGGTCTGCTTCCATTGATTTCACTTTGAGCATTTTTATCTGGTTCATTTCCATACAGATCCTCTGACATTGATGCAGACGTTGTTCCAGGAGCCCCAGTTTCAACTAAATTACGCTCTTCTGAGGGTAAACTGATGCCTTCACTTGGGAACTGTAGTGTTGCGCTCACTTCGAAAGTTTGTTCACTTGACACAGAGGCCACATTCTTCACTACATCTTTGGACTCAACCTGGGATTCCACATTTGCATTCGACTCTGAAGTTACCAAACCATCCAAAGTTGAAGGCTTGCTGAGAAGCTGGTCATCGGGAGCGCAAACTAATTCTGAAGGAAGCTTGGAATTTTCAATTTCCACTGGAAAGGAAATTCCATCAGGGATATCAACACTAAGATTTGTTGAATCACTAGAAGATACAGGTAACTCAACAAGTTCAATGGTGCCCTGACTCTCTTCAAGTTCGATAACTGGGTCTTGCTTCTCAGAAGACATGAAGCTGTGAGAATCAGTGAAGGTAAAAGCATCAGAAGAGCCATTGACTACATCAGGTTCCACCAAATTGGTTGAGTTAGGATTAGAGCCAGTGACTACTGAAACAGCATCAACACCAGGGATGGATTGCAATTTTTCTTCACTGGAAGCTTCGGAAATGGTATCGATATCATTATAGTCGGGTTGAGCATTTTGTATTAATGAATTCCCAAAATGAATATTATCATCAGGTCTGCTGTCAGAAGTAGCTTCGGTGATTTCTATAGATGAAGCGGAGTCCTGGTTTATACCTGTCTTGAACTCTGAACCACCATCGTTCTGTATCTTCCCATCATCCGTAGAAACTGTATTGTGCTCATTTCCAACCTGATTGTCAATATCATTCAGGTCATCAGAAGCTAACAATACTTCCTGCTGGGTTGTCAAAGGTTCCATCTGTTTTCTTAGTCCTGCATGCATACGAATTTTTAGAAACACACACAAAAATGCAAACCAAGAACATAAATAGGCCCTTGGGTCGTCAAGGATTGCATTTTTTTTTTTTTTTTTTCTTTAAAGTCCCGCATACATTTCAATATTCAGAACATGCACAAAATCTGCCATCCAAGGACGTGAATAGCCCCCTGGTAGTTCTTTAATGCACCTATTAATGGTTAAAAGATCACAAAGAACCACAACTGTTGGAGCAAACACTTCTAATCATGTGCAAGTTGAACCAATTCTACAAACATGCACAGGCAGTTTTACCCATGGTAGGAACCTAGAAAATGCAATCTTCTTAACCTGTCTAATCAATGGTTGCAAACACAAAGCAAAGACATGTACACAACAAATGATTTTACTGAATCACTTAATATCATACATGCACAAGACATCTTCAGAACAAGTCAGTTGACTATGAAAATTAATAACCAACGTACCACTGCTTCTTTTGCTTAGAGCTAACGATGCAAATGTAACTCCAGCAGCAAGAAAAATCCCTGCTAATCCTGCTCCAACCATACCTGAAAATAAACTACTACAATTGTGTCATTAGTCCCAACCAAAATCCTTGAGGGCTGAACTCGAAAAACATTCAGGTTGAGATGAATAAATGTAAACCTCAATTGCTTTCACATTTAGCCAAAGTAAGTACAAATTTTGGATTTGCAGTGTAAATAAACTTATAAACCTACAAATTTTACCTTGGACAAAGGAACATATTTAGTAACTAGTAATTTCTCTTCACAACCGAAAAACAACTGAACCTCTTCGGTTCTTCTTCACACATCTATTTATTAATGCCCTTTTCTTTCTACAAAAGAAGGCAGACCGGCACATTTTCCATTTTTACACTCTTCATTCTTCATCAATGCAGCCCCTCTCTCTCCATAAATTTAATTGATAAAAACAAAAAATACAAAAGAGATACGATTACTATATAGTATGAGGTGTATACTACATTCATACACATGTATATCTACAACAATAACAGTAAAAAAAGCCAAAACAAAACAGAACGAAACAACAGAAAAGACAAGGAAACAATACTCCTCAAAAGAAGGAAAAATGCCACTAAGGTGGAAACCAACTCCTATATGCATTTCATCCACTTTTAATTCCTTGACCTTGTGCAAAGAATAAGCTAGTCTCCATAGTGCATCAGAACTTTTTCCATGCACTTAACTGCATTAATCAAATACCTCAACCATTAAAGGCCCTGAAAACAATTTAAAAAGATCTGAAGCACTTCTCTAATTGCCAGTGTGTCGATATCATTTGATTTTGTCATTTATGCTGGACCCAAGAATGCCATGCAAGAATATTCACTTTATCGACATATAACACACCCCCAATCCTTGCTGAACCAAAATTCTCCATTGCTGCTTCATCCACATTGGATCTCATAACTCTCCACAGTAGAATTGTGGCTTCTTAGTTCCTTTCAACATATGAATAAGAAAAATCCCTAAAACTCTTCGGTCCTCAAAACCCTTTTAACCATACTCAATCTAGAATCCTTGAATACGTTGCGTATCAAATTTTGTTTATCCTTCCCCTCATATAAAATGCTCCCGATCGATCGACGTTGTGGGATAGTCCACTAAAAAGTATCTTTGAAAACCAGACAACCCAGAAAGCACCTAGAACACACTCCAAACCTATCATGATAAGGAACAAGGAGTAATCAGGTGCTCGAATGATTCATTCTGTCCCAACTAAGGGACATATCAAGGGCCTCTTGCGGGGAACAACAATCTACAAACCATCTTATACTTAGTTAATACTTAAAATCGCTTCTGCAACTTCTGACAGCATAAGAGCAATATGCCAAACCAAATTCCAAAACAAGATGAAGGATAGACATAAATTCATTGAGAAAGACTTCACTCAGAACTCTCCTAAAACAGTCCACTTCCATATGCACTCATTATAATTCCTGCAAACAAAACTGTTGAAAAAAAATATATATTAGTGTACTCTTGTGATACTAACTCTACATTCACTTCCATATCCTTCTCCCCTGCAACTAAAAGGACACATCCTAGAGGGCCGGAACTGGTGCTCTTTCACCTGACGCAATTCTAGACCTTTCAAAAACTCCACACTCTAATTCATAGACATAGAAACAGCCTTCAAAATCCCAACACCCAAAAATCAAACAACAGAGAAAAAAAAAAATAGACCCGGTATCTTCCAGCTTCTCTAAGACTTCAAAAAAGCAATCTTGCATTAGAAACACTTCAATTATCTCAAATACCTTAAGAAGCTACCAACTAACAGTAACGAAGAAAGAACGCAATGAAGATTCAGCAGATAAAGAGAGCATCTGGACGAACCCAAAATCACAAGTGAAGATATTCCGACAATCTATCGAAAGAATAAAAAAAACAGTACCCCACTCTGTAATTCCCAAATTCCGACCCAAACGCATCATTTACATACAAAGAAATCATCAAAAGAAGAGAACCCCCGTACCTTGAAAACCTCGATTCCGCTCAGAATCTCCAGAATCCCTGTCGAGCCATCCAGAGAAGGAATCGGCCTCGGATCCCGAGCTCATCCACGAATTCCCGGAGAGAGTTCGATCGCCTGCGTTCTCGCCTCCATCTCTCGTAGTGGCACTTCCGGCGGAGGCGGAGAGCGACCATATTCGACGGGCGGATGGGCGGAAGTTCATCCGGAGGTGGATGATTGAAGCGGATTTCTTGCATCGAAACCCTAATCGAAGCTGGAAAGAGCTCGGAGACGAAGCTACTCGAAGAGTCTCCATTTCCGCCGAATGAGAGAGAGATAGAAACAGAGGGAGAAGAAAAAGGGATTGCGTTTTTTCCCTGTCTGTTTTGTGTGGAAAGTGGAATCCGGCTTTCGGACATGTGATTTTCCGCATTGGCGAACGTCAATTACTAGAAAACCGCCGACTTTGTGAAAAATGGCGACCATGGCCTCGAAATTCCATGGTACGTTCGGAAGTTAATTCATATGAGGTTAAGTAAAAGAAATTCTCACTCCCTCATGGAAATTTATTTTCCAGGGAACGGAAAAAAAAATTAGCTCATTTTTATGCTTTTTTTGGGGAAAAAAGAGCGCGACACCCAACATGAATTTTGTTGTAGCATGTAAAATAATTCCTACAATCCTCACTTTTTAGTGGGAAATTGACTGTATTGAGTTTAGAGGTGTACACGAATCGGATTTGTGCGGATCAAATAATAGACCAAATCCATCGATGGAAGGCCCATGCAGAGAGTAGTCCCGTTACAAATACAACCCTTCACATGGTGTCAAGAAGTTTCGGTAGCAGAGAAGAAAAGCAATCACACACATCAATCTAGAATCTAGACTAAGAAATGCAAAAGATTGGATGCATAAGATGCCATGATCATAACGTGGGAGACTATATCTCTCTATCTATACCTTTATTGGAATGTGGTTTGTCTTCGGTTAACCACAGGCGCCTACAAAGTACAGAATTCCTCATTTCATAAAATATATCAGACCAGTTGTCAATAGGGGTGTAAAAAAAACCGGAAAACCGTCTAACCGAACCAAACCGCAGTTAATAACCGTTTTTCACGGTTCGGTTACGGTTAATGAAATTAAAAAACCGCATGGTTCGGTTCGGTTACGGTTTTCCGTAATAATTCACGGTTATTAATTAAACCGAACTGTTTCAGTTAACCATATGCAGTTAACCGTACCATTTACAAATAGAAGAAAAAAAAAAAAAAAAAAAGGGGGGGGGGGGGGGGGGGGGGGGGGGGGGGCGTTGAATGAAATATTTCCTTATATTCATAAAAAGAAAATCGAAACCCTAAACCCCTTTTAGTCTCTCAACTCCAGCCAGCCTCCATGAGCTCCCATCTATCCCTTTTAGCCTCTCCATCAGATCTCTCCATCGCCCACCACCCCCTCCATCTCCTGCTCCGTTCGCCTCCATCTCCATCTCCCCTCCTCCATCGCGCAACACTTTTCATCCTGCGCAACCCATCCCGCCCCCCCTTCAACCCATCTCACGCACGACCATCTTCATCTTCCTCCGCCGGACGCACATACGCAGCAGCCCTCGGACACCTGCAATGCCTTCACCTTCCTCCTCCGCCTCACGCGATGCCTCCCCTGTAGCAGGTACACTCTCCTGTCTTTTTTTCATCTTGGCCCTTTTCCATCACACACAGAGGTCGAATAAAAAGATGGGATTTTGATTAGGGTTTTAATGGGTTTCAATGGGGCTTTGGATGGGATTCTAATGGGTTTCTTGACGGGGTTTCAATCGTCATAGGATTGTCTTAAGAGTTTCCTTCTCAGGATGTTCTGTATTTTTGGATACCTCATTGTAAATGCTCTGACTTGTTTCTCTCACTTGTGCAGCCGAGTTTCTTCTCTTTGCTTGTAATTTATATAGAATGACATTCGAAACTATTTTCTTTTGTTTGCGTAGAAGAAGGAAAACTGACCCCCTTTTCCCCTTATTAGTACAATGTATTGTAGAACAGAATTTAGCTTTATGTATGGCTGGGGCTGAATTTTCTCCCTTAGATGAGCCTTCTCTTCATTGCTGAATTTTCTACCAATGTCTATATTCAAATGGTTTTATGTTTTTAGGTGAAAACATGTCCCTTGCATGGGTGGTTTGTTTATACACTGTGTTGTTTTGCCCAATTCAAATTTGAGTGGGGAATGGGGATAGTAGCAGTGCTTACTGATGATAGTCTTTGTATGTTAATTTGGAAAGGTGGTTAGATTGCTTATTTATTTGTATTAATCCCAACTTCTAACAAGTCCTGAATTGTAAAAGGTTCTAAATTGTAACTCTCTGTGTGTTTTGACACCACACACCCTTTGATCTTTTTTGTGTCCGTGTGGTGGTGGGGTAGCCTAGAGCAGAATCTACTATATTGAAAATGCTCAATCACTAGATTACCAGTGATTGCACTGCCAACTTGTTGGTTCTGGTGCTTATTTTATGTTCTTTGGCTGTTCATCTTGGTGTTTTTATTGCCAGCGTCACGGTTATTAACCGTAACCGAACCATCTAATACGGTTAACCACAGTTCGGTTTTCCACGGTTTTTGTGGATATGGTTACGGTTACAATTTTGAAAGATAGAAAACCGCGGTTACGGTTCGGTTAACGGTTTTCCCAATATGATCGGTTAACCGAACCGTTACACCCCTAGCTGTCAGAATATCCATCCACTCTCCACTACCCTCTCTCTCCAGTCTCCTAAATCTACTCTTTTTCCAACCTCCTATTTCTAAAATAATTGAACAACTTAACTTCCTCAAAAAAAAAAAAAACTCAATTCCCACTTCATATATAAACTCCTATCTATTACTCCAAATACAAAAACGGAAACCAGTGGGACCCACCATATTTTGCACCAAGGTATAGTCAGGCGTGGAACACTTTTTTTTTCTATGTTTAGTGTGTGAAATTGAGGCCTGGGTGGGACTTCTAGATGGGGACAACCCTATACCTAATAGGTAATTAACATATAATCATTCCATCTAAGTTATTTAATTTATATTTATTGGTCTGGCGATAAATCAGATCCACTGGTATTTTAGATCAGACCAGTAGGACCCACCAGATTTTACACCAAGGTATATTTAGGCGTGGAACATTTTTTTTTCTGTGTTCTGTATGCGAAATATTGAATTATATGTTAGCATCACCAAAGACGAACAACAATGAAATTAATTATATGTTAACAACCAAAGACGAGTACCAGATTTAGTGTTGAATTATATGTTAGCATCACTAAAGATGAACAACCGGTCTAAATATAGTAAAAAAAAGCATCAACCAAAATGAAATAATTACTGTTCATAAACTAAAAATGACATAGGATTTAATGCCTTTCCAAATTAAAAAACTTAATTCACAAACCAAAATGACATGGGTGTAATTGCAAGCCTATGATGAATTAGAGACTCAAGCCTGATATTAGGCCAAGTAATTTATATTTTCAAATTATTTATTTAATATATTTTAATTTTGAAAGAAAAATTAATTTTATTAAGCTATCTTCAAACAGGAGCTTCGCTCGGAAAAAATTAAAAAAAAAAATAATATAACTATCTTCTCATATGGACCGGGGCTTGAAGTAAAAATATTTCAACTGCAGTTAAGGGTTTAGATAGATAATTCCGCGTGATCTTTTTTTTTTATTAATGATATAAGTGATGTTATAAGGCCTTTTAATTTTGGTATGTAACTCATTAATAATATTGTCCAAGTATAATTTATATGTTTGTCGTACCTTTCTAAGTATGAATCTCTTGCATTGGGTCCATGTATGACAAAGGGTTTCTAAAGTATAATGACTTGATAAAAGAAAAAAAAAAGAGAAATAAATAAAAAAAATACTCATCACCGAAAATGAACATAGAAAAAATATAATAGCTGTATCCAAAAAACAAAAGAAATAAAATAAAAGGAGAGAAACTCAACTTAGGTCAAACAAAAATAATAATAAAATATATATTATACAATATTGACAAAATGAACCTTAATCATGTAGCTGAAACATACTCTGACAGAAAGGACAATGATATAAAATAGCTAAAAAATGTTTGAGAAATTAAAAAAGGACTCACAAGTTTACTAATTAATAAATTTATTAATAAAATTCGTATTAGACCGTACATTTGGTGGTTTCCGTAGTCCATGCACATCACGTAATATTGCTAGTATATACCATGTGAATGTCACACATCACATCAATGGTTTCGATTGTTGAAACACATGATTCAGCTCTAGGAATTGAATAGCAGCACTAAGTAATAATTGCACGTTTGACGTAGCCCATGGGCCCCACAAAGGTACCACATGTTCAATGATCCACCGCCCCCATTAGGCACTCAACATGTAAGAAAACCTATATAAAGGTTTAATGAAATAAGGCCCCTCAAACCACTCATCTTATATTAATATTACCAATCCGAAGAACCTACATGCACAAACAAGATGACAATGTTCAACCATGGCCAACCTCAAAAGGGCCTGAAGTCCAATGATCCGGACTTGGATAGTGGAAAACCACAGTGGATTATAGATGCAGCTGGATATTGAATACTTCTGGGCCTTTTTTTTTTCTTTTTTTTTTTTATAACAATGGATGAGTGCTTTCTCTCTAAATACGCGTTAAAATAATGGGATCACAGAGCAATTATGTTCATAGGAATTTTTGGAAATACCATACCATCATCATTAGAATGTGAATAACCATGGCAAAGTCTTGCTTAAAGAAATTTAAAATGCTTAAAAACCAGCATCTAGAATGAAGCAAATGGGGCTCAAACTCGGAGAATATAGGATATCTTTGGATAGGACTCTCACTCTCACCATATTGAAAATAATGAAAATGGCACAGACACCAAGCTTCATCCACCACACAAATCACAATGCAAAACAGTTTGAAAGCATTTCTTCTTCTTTTTATCTGTCAAGACATCAAAACTCTCTCTCTCTCTAAATAGCAACAACTGGTCCTTCACCATACAATATCTCCACCAAACCAGGCACCTTACATTTCACAAAGTTAGCAGAAACTCTACGCTGAGAGCAACCATGTGCAGCATGACATTTAAGGCTCCATCCCTCTGAGGGGAAAGTCCAAAGGGCAAGCTTGTGGGGGGTGGCTAACAGGTTTTGTCTCGCAGTCCCAACTCGATGAGCACCAACAACTGTATTTCCCCTCCCACTTTCCAATTAACGTTTTCGAAATTTAATCTCCAGCTCCAGAAGATCCTCCATCTGTATGGGAAACCCATAATTTTCCAGTTGGTCTACAACAAGTAAAACTGTGAATAAAGATACTCGCGGATCTTGTAATATTCCTCAGTTAGAGGACCCTCAATAACCACTTGCTGAGTCCCAGTACCACCACCCTAAAGAGTTGTTCAAAGGAAAAATAAAATGAGAATAGGCTTGAATCGCAATGAATAAGTGAAATGTTTAGATACATCACCTTCTGGCTTGCATCTCCAACCTTGCGCACGGTCACAAACTCACCACAGCGCAAAGCACCCCCAGCAAATTCCACCTGAAGGGAAAGAAATCAATAATAACAGAATCATAACAAAAATAATGCTAATACCACCACTATTGATACTCTCATATCCTAGTACCTCCCAATTATTCGGTAACTTCTTTCAAATACAAGTTTCACATAGGAGTTAGGACCCGTTTGTTTGACCACATTGGATTCCTAGCAATTGATAAGAGTAGTGGCTTCTACAAAAGGAGTATTAAAGATATAAGGAGTGAAGGATATGAACATGGAGATGTAGATGGGACCATTACTTTCCTAGGATTTCTATCAGGGTGGCTGGGAAACCATTGCCTACTAAGGGGACACCATTTGATGCCCCTCATGGATTTCACATTTTCTCCTTTTTAAGTTTGGTCCCTTTGACAGGAAGGCATTTGCTTAGAATTCCTAGGAACTCAATACTGATCAAACATACAAGCCCTAATATAAAGTTATTAGATAATTGCAGACTCCAAAGAAGAGTTTATGCAGCAATTAAGAAATTCTTGTTAGAAAATTATATTTTCATATGCAATGTGATTTGAACCCTACAACCTTGTGATTGTGACAATGAGCGGTTATTCGTGGATTATTTAAAATTTGATAGTTCGCTAGTTCATTTAACAAAATATAAAGTATAAACCTATCATACTTGTTAAGAGGCAAAGCAAAACTCACAAACTAGGCATTTGAAGGTAAACTCAAAATTCACTTGAGTTAACTTGGCCAGGTCATGTAACTGGTGACTGGTCTGGTTGAGCCAAGCTCGCATGAGTTATGGATAAAAGCTTGTGATTATAAATAAAATTTTCTGCAGAAATTAAGAAATTATTTTAGGAAAACAAAATTCCTAAGGCAAGGTGACTAAACCATACTGCCTCTCCATCTCTGTATGTGGATTTGGATGGACTATGGTAATCTTGACCTTGCTGCAAGCATGGCTATCATAAACCCCTTTTTTTTTCTTTTTATTGTTTTTTCAAGAGAGGGATGAAGACTTTCTCTGAAAGATTTTCTTATTTTTCTCGCTAATCCAGAATTAATGCATGTTTTTATATAAATGCAGTATACATTTTTGTTCAACTATTATACATGCATAAGTTTACCCAAAAAATGGCTCTGAATTCACTGCCTTTGGCCCAGAACTCCTCTCTCCACCCCCTCTCAAACTTAGTTGGAATGACTCTTTCAAGAAAAAAACACCACGCATCAGAACCCAGATTTCGGAAAATAGAAGACTATACAGAAGACAGCAGAACTGGGTTTGTACGAATATGGCTTTCAGGATTACATTAATTACTGACCCTGCAACAGGCACTCAGGCAGAGCCAGAACCATTACATTACAAGAAGCATAACAGTCCAAACCACTATGTCAGTCCATTCCTTCACCTTTATTTCTGAAAATTCTTAAAAATTAAGAAGAAAAAGAAAATCATCTTTCTTTACAATTTTCTTTTCAAAAAGGATTATTCATGCTCTGCATGAAGATAAATTTTGAATGGTTGATGACACCAAGTCCCATGTGACACCCAAATAATCTGCTGTGCATGTGCATGCGGACGCTCAAAACCTGTGATCGATCAACCATGCCACACGAGAGAGACAAGGATTTTGCGTGGTTCGACAAAACCGCCTACGTCCATGGAAAGAGAGCACTAATTCACATCTTGACTCTCTTCAGAGTCTAGGGTTACAAATTACATCATATATATAATCTCCGCTTTCTTGGCCCCTAAGAAAACCCCTGTACAAAGACCAAAATACCCTTGACCTTGAACCCGGGCATTGGCTAACCCAATGGACCACTCCGGTAAACTGGAATACAAGACATAAACCCAACATAATCAATGACAACCCTCATGCCTAAGTGGTTAACATGTAATAGTCACAAACACAAGGTTATGCATCCAACCCAGGATTTTGCTTCCACATCAAGCATAAAGGTATTCAAGTCAACCGCTAAAATAAGTGAATACAGTAAGAACACAAGAACTAAAATGTGCTACCAGCCTACCACTCCGAATAGCTGGCACAACCACCAAAAAAAAAAAGCGGATCTGAGCAAAGAAAGAATGATAGTACCTGAACCCCTTTGCTTGCAAGGAACTGCTTGAAGTCTGCCAACTTTAAATCACCAACAAGCACAGATTTGTGAGGAGAAGCAGGGCCTGAGAGAGGCTGCAAAGAAAGCATTCCATCTGTCTTCCCTACTTCTGCATCAATCCAGGCTATTTCATAATCGCCAAGCTGTAAGAAAATAATCATATTCAGTACAAATAAATCTTCCTTTTTTCCCTTTTAATTTTAAAATGGTAACTGCCAAATAAACAATAAAATATAAATTAGGGCATATATTGAAAGTAACATCTCCAAAAGGAAGTTGTTTTTAGAAACCAAAAAAAAAAAAACAGTGCAGTTAAATAAAAAAGTCATTGCAAATATAGATAGTTTTATTGACAAAGATAGAGCACCAGGCAACAAAGAAACTACGCGATAGAGAATTTCAGGAATACATCCCATTGGATTTCAACTTAGCACATTGGCTGTAGTGTTCTGTTCCAAAAGGGAAAACAATTTGCTACTGTTGATTTGCCAATTGATTATTTGTTACTAGTAGTGTGCCAGCTGTCATTGAATGAAACTAGTTTTTAAGTCTCTATTTCCTTTTTATTTACTAATTAATAATCAGAGCTACAACTAAATTTTTATTCTCTATTTCCCTCTTATTTACTAATTAAAAAAAAAATCAGAGCTAGTTATGCCTAACAATAATTGATACTAGACAACATTTGACGATATCAACAACCATTAAAACGGTGATGATATAGAAATAAGTAACCAAATACATTATTAGTTTTCTCTATTTCCAGATGCTATGGGTTTTTCGAATTATATGCCTGAATGCTAAGGTTTTCTACAATAATTCACTCTAACCCTTTGAGAAAACATTGGAGTCGAGAGTTGTTTATTTCATTTATTCAGAGATGGTGTATGGGGATTTTTCTTACCACCGAAGAAAGAAACAAGTGATCAGATACATATGACAGCAGGCCATACTTTCACATACCTACATATTGTTCCTTTAAAATTTTGAAGGAAAAAAGAATGAACAAAAATGAATGGCTGCTGCGTAGCTTGTGCTACCCTCTATCTCACACTATATACCAGAAAACTGTAAATGTAAGTGCAGGACATTATATTTTGACATAGATCCATCAGTATGCCCATATATTTACCTTCTTGAAGAGTACGTTACTCATTAGCCTCTCAGAAAGCTGCACCTGTGGCCATATAAGTATGTAACAAAAGACGTTAGAGCCAGGAGTTCATAAGCAGCTTGTCTAGAAGCTCAAGAGTGCATGCTTCCAACCATCACTTGCCCAATAAAATCTGTCACATTTGAGAAAATACCTTGTAAGCACACAAATCTGAGGTGACATCAATAGTTTCTTCAATCTGGGGAGCATATACATGAGGGCAGACATTCTTTGAGCAGTGCTCTTTCAGATGCTCAGTAGCCTCGGCTGAGCCATGAACTAGAACCTACAATTAAAGGTCAAACAATGACTTTTACCGTTGCACATGCGGTACATGCCAGGCAGATACAAAAATTTACTGGAACACTAAGAACTGAAGCAGAAATCAAATCAAGAACGGAAGCAGAAATCAAATCATTGACACTGTCGCACTAAATAAACATTTTGGACAAGGTAATAATAATAAACCCAGAACTATGCCTAAGCCTATGTGCAAAAGTTTATTCATTTTCCAAGATTCCAGTCCTAAAGTTCACTCAAGTGATGAGTCAAGATTATAGAATGCAGAAACTACACTATATATGAATAATATTTGAAAATATTGTTTGCAAATAAATAGGATCAAATCAAAATTAGAATTGATCACGGACCTGGTATAGTTCCCATGCATTCCTTTCCACGTCCTTGTTTCACAGCCATGTGTACCCAATCCAAACAGTGAAACAGGTGCGGAATCATATATGCATTGCCGCAAAAATTAGCCAGCTTCCTCATCAGATAGAACCCATAGAAGGGCATTTAAGATAGACCAACTGTAATTTCCCCACTTGGCATACATAACAGGTTAATGCGTGTGGTCCACCTGATGAATGGACTAGTCAATGCCAGGTCAGCAGAGAGGTGGGCCACGAGCCTCATTGGGCATAAAATCATGGGATGTGAAGCCACCAAACCCCTGGATTTAAGAACTACATACACAACACACAGTTGTGAATTTCACTTCATATCAGCAGAAATGAATCAAGCCGTTCTTTCTGATCAGTAATTTGATTCAGAACCATGAAATAAAAAAAATCATTCAAAATCCAGTCCATTTCAGCTGGATATTTCGAAGGCAGTTTCAGCCATTTCAAAAAAATGCAATTTTTACGTTTTTTTTTATCCATAACTTCTCTCATGTAAGCCTCCAGAACAAGAGCATGTCATTTTACATCCCATACCCACCTGCCAAAATTATTAAAAATAAAAAACGAAAGGATGGAGTGGGGTTTAGCTAGATTTATTTGAGGTTTGGTTTGGATTTTCTTTTCTTTTCTTTTTTTTTTGGAATGATATTTGGATTTTCTCATTTCTTCCAAACGCATGCTAATGAAGTTCTTAAGTGATCATCCACAAAAAAGTTTCCCTTTTTGTTAATCAATTCTTGTCAAATCCATTTTAGGGCTAAAAGTGACTAGTTATCTTTCCATCTTTTGAAAAGGCTAAGTCACTTCGATAATTTTTTGGCCAAGTTTTTGTTAGTTCATAAGTGGCATAAAGTGAACTTCCCAAAATGAAACTTTTTTTTTTTTTTGAAAAAGTGACTATATATTAAAGAAAACTATACAGAATAGAAGAGATATACTGTAACAAAAGGGCAGGAAGCCAAGCCCCAAAAAAACAAAGGACCCATGCCCCAGCCCAAAGAAAGCAATACAGAAACTACAAGGTGTACACATTAACAGTTAGAATAGGAAGAGAGGCGCCCTCCTTAGCAAGACAATCGGCTTCTGAATTAGCACTACAATGAATGTTAGAAAAAGGAACTTGGAGGCTTCAAGGATGCAGCTGAAACATGTCAGTTTGTAGGCAAACCGAAATGGGCTCGGAGATTAAATTGACAATTGTAGTGTAAACCCAATCTCAGGATAAAAGGAACTGCAAGCCGTAATTAATAAAGAGATGTGCTAAGGAAACTGAAAGTAGTTTCTTCTCAATAGAAACTATCAATAAAAACATGGCTCTGTAAATTATTTTAATTTTTTCCCCCATCTCTCTCTCCTTCATGCAAGACACCTGTAGAATTTTTAATTGGTAGTTACTTCTACATGAAACTATAGTAGTTTCCTAACTGTTTTCATATAAACAGCTTTTAGAAAAAAAAAAATGATGGGATAAGCCTTTGATGATGGTGGTGGTGGTTAATGACGACTATATACTAAAAAGAAAAAGGAAAATTCTACTTCATTTATCAGCATAGAGTAGACAATGGCAATAAAATAAAAAAACATAAACTAACATGTTTAACACAAACTCTTATTTATAATCAAATATCAAAAAGAGGCATACAAGCTTCAGTGGCGCAACATGTCCTAAGATTGCTTTGATTGAACGGCCATCAGAACGACCTTCAAAGTCCATGTATATCAATGAACACTTCACTTGCACCTGATACATGATGGTGTTACATGAGATCCAGGAGAAACGGTAAACTATACAAAAATAAAAAAGGAAAAGAAACACAAAGATGGAGTAGCATTCTCATATATAGTAAAATAAGATTATTTAATGAGAAGAAAAACTTGCAGAAATTAATGGAAACAAGAATTTGTATCCACCTTATTGCTTCAAAATTCCATCACCACCTCATTAGTTATCTGGCTCTTAACAGGAGTGTTCATTTACCAAAAATGCCAATTAAGTTTCCATCACTTGTTATACCTTCTCCAATGGTTATATCTTATACTAACTCATCCATTGAAGTTTGACAGATCAAACAACAGATATGATATCTGCAATCGATAAATTATATGGTGCTTTGCTTCTCAAGAAAATGAGTTTTTCTGATTAAGTTTTTAGGAAGATAGATGCACATAAACATGCCCCTCATTCTAGAAATATAGGGAAGCAGAGGAACCCTTGTTAGGAACCTTAACTTCCCAGGTATGGTTTTCATGAGACAATGGACCGTTTATTCAATCAAAGAGCCCCTTGGAGGTCTCACCTCAGTTTCATCAGCATATTGATGCATATCTCACTTTCTCGCCTGTTCAATGTGCCATTTGTAGTCCAAAAGGCCATACGATAGTTTGCTAGAAAAATTAAATAAACAAAATATAGTGGACTACAGTTGAGACAACACTTTGATGATGGTGGTGGTGGTGGAGCAAATCACTGATATCAAGTTAAATATGACTTATTGAGGTTCTAATAAGAAAGAGTTCATCAGGATACATTTTGGCAAGTTTTTAAGAAAGTGGGATGGCATGCCCGCTAATAGATAGATGGAAGCCAACATCCGAAATCTGAAGCCAAAAACTCAACTTTAATGTCCATAGGTAAATGTTTATTCCACATAGATATTGGATTCACTTGTGAACTGGAGCAAAACCAAACACACTCTTAAACACAAAAGGTAAAGCTTATCATTCAGATCTTATTCTACTAAGGCCCTTTAAAGTGAGAGAGAGAGAGAGAGAGAGAGAGAGGAAAAACCCAGGCATCAACTTACAGTCATTTCATTTGAAATAACTTTTGAAGGTTTCGTGTCAAGGAGCCAATTAGCGGAGGTTTCATCAACTTTACCATCTAGATCACCCCCAACTGCCTGAAATTGAAAAAATAAATCAAATGACATACAGGATATGTCAATAAGTTGAGCATGAATGAACATGGGAAATGATAATTAGAAAAAGAAATTGCCAAATTTGTTATACTGAAGTAAAATGACATCTAAGATTGTAAATTTTAATGTCTAACTTTATGCATGTCCATTGCACAAATACCACGTGGACATGTACATGCACAACCACACGCATTCATATGCCAGTATGCCACACATTTAAGTGCCTCTCTATACCTGCAGCCGTGTTTGTGTTTTGTGTTTTGTGTTTGTGTTTGTGTAGGAGCCTAGGAGGTTCATATAGGGGAATGATTTGCATGAACTGTACCATGCCACATATTTGTAAAATTCTAAAGTTATTACCAAAAACCACCACCTCAGTAGATTTTGTTTCCTTGAAAAATAATTTTAATCACAATCAGCATTTTTGCTGGCGATAATTCTTAATCCTGCATCTCTGATTGTTTAGCAACAGCATAAAATGAGGCCCTATGACACCTCTTCAGTCCTATGTTTCTTCCTCTGGAGATATCACAGCATTGTGAACTTCCTCCAAGTTTGGTAAGGAAACCATTTTTGGCTCCACAGACCAGAGATCTATCCAAAAACTCCTAAAGCCACGCCCTCAACTCACAGAAACATGATCTCGCCATCCACAAGAGAAAGAGAGGGATTTCATTTATATGTAAGGTGTTCCTCATATGTATAAAATAGAGAAAAGAACCCTATCATAGAAATGGTGGTATTCAATAAGATGATGGTACTCATAAGTACAGAAACTCAAGAAAGGTGAAAACCACTTCAATTAAAAAAAAAAGTGTTTATCTTCGTTTGTGGTATTCACAATGGTCCCCATGCATTTAAACATTTGGGTAGATGAAACTGCCTAAGAAAAGGTAGTGTTACTCCTTCCATTTTCTGTATTAAAAAAAAAATCCAATGGCAGAGGCAGAAGCTCACATAAATATTTAAGCAGTTACATTTTGTAGGGAATCATTCTCCTACACACCACAAGGGCTGGGGCTCATTCACAGGGGTCAGTGGTATGTGAAGGAGACCACATGGAGGCGCTGGGTTAAGCTTCACCTGTTTGGTCATCATAACGTTGTAATTTAGACAGTTGAAATTTTGAATTTATAAACCATTAATTTTCCATGGCCCCCTAGGCATCCCTGATGCCACACCCTCCCAATCCACATGGTCCCCCAGCATCCACAATCCAACCTACCCACATGTATGTGGAAGTCATATCCAGCTGGGCCTCATAATTCCACCACACCATCTTTCCATCTTTGTGAACAGTTTTCTTGCATATAAGAGTCTGATCTGTAACAAACTTTTTATAAAGTAATAGTAAGCACTCCGCATCTAGGGCCCACCTATAATCAACCCAACAACCAGCACACACTCAGCACCCACCCCATGACTTGGCACTTACAACAATTTGACACAGCAAATTTATTTCCAGAAGTTCCCCACCTGTATCTACTGTTTCTTCAGAAAAAAAATAAAAAATGACAGCTTTAAAATAAGAAATTCCATACTGTTTGCTCACGTGCATAAACAACTTCCTGTATTTTGTTGCAAGTGAAAGAGTGCCAAAAGACTAAAAAGGTTGCCTTCTCATTTGAGTGCCCACAGATAAAATGAAACAGTCTAGCAAAAACAAGAAAGAAACAAAGAAACAGCCCAGGCAACAAAGAAGAGAACCGTCGTAACTTTAATATTTTGATCTCAGCAAACCATAAATTTTGATTGTTTTCCAGATTTTTGATAGGGCGTCTTTCTAAGTCAAGAAACTGAAAATATCGACAGAAGAAAAAAAATTTCCTTTGTTTTCTACACCAAGCCTTCTGTCAGTTGCAGAAGATGAGAGTTCTATACTGGTGTATCAAACAATGTAGGTATGGCTGGATTCAGAAAGGTAAATACATAAATAATGAAAACAAAATATTTACATAAATGCCTAACAACAAAAGACTTTCAATTGTTCCAACTTTAAAGATAAAGAAGAAAGATCAATAACACTTACATGCATGTTAGCTTGATTGATATCATCTTCCTTGATTACATAGTCATCCGGATTTATGACCTCACCAAAATCATCCCACTCTGCTGAGTTCTCGAAACAAGGAAACATGGGAGCTACACTGGTAGATGGAGAAACAAATCCGTCTGTAATTATATCACGATATCCACCAATCCGTGGGCTTGTCACTGGAAAGTAGAAAGAATTTAGTATTTCAGTCCGCACAATGATTGTGTTCATTGATTCATATGACAAAATCCATTGACAACAGAGATTCATCCTCATTCAACTGCTACAAACACAACTAAAGTCTACATTTACATGTGGCAATTCATCCTCATTCCACTGCTACAAACACAACTAAAGTCCGCATTTACAGGTGGCCATCAGATGGACCAGCATTTTTATTTTTTTTTTCATCAGGACACACAATAGGACCTACCTGATAAAAGGTTTGGCTGTTATAATGGCATATGTAAAGATGCACTCAGACATGTTTAAGCCACATGTATGAATAGGCTGGAGACAAACAAATGTCTCGAACTTCCCTAATTTTTCAACAGAACAATGTCGCTTAAATGCAGAGTAACAGAATATATATAAAAATAGAAAACAAAGAAACAGCAGAAACTAAAGGATAAACTGAGATTACCATCTGATGAAACATGATTGTTGGGCGCATCAACTACCATTGGGTCAGCTAAATTATCATCAGATCCATGGGATGTTTTTAAATCCTCCTCTTTGATGAGACTGGCTTTTAAAGCTTCCTCCTTTTTTATTCGGTTTTGTTCTTCTTCATAAGCTAATAACTCCTCCCCAACTAAAGGAACCCTCTTGCGCATAGTAACCTTTACAGCTTTAGGCGGTGGGTCCACCTGAAGCATGCGAGCTAATGTTGCAAACTGTAAAGATGCCCAACAGCAAAAGTTGCCAAAGTGAGGTTAGGAACAAACATAATGCAAAACCAGCAGTACAGAGTTTGATTGGCATGAGGCAAATGGTCCGGATGCAATAACAGCACTAAAACTCACATTTGTATCAGACTGTATAAGAGTATAAGACCTGTCTGCCTTTAGGATGAAGAAGTATATTTTTCATGTAATGTTTTCACATCAATATGCATAAGTTTTAATCCTTCCTTTCATGTAATGTTTTCACTAGTTGAGTCCAACCTCCAAATATATGGGATAAGGTTTCATCGATAATAATGAAGAAACTGTATAAGTCTTGGCAGACTTATAAATTCTCAAATCATGAAAAGAAGTAAAATGCGTTTAAGGGACATCTGTCAATGCCTATACAATTGAGAAAGCATGTATGACAGTTTATATGTTCCTCGTAAAACTGAGAGCCTTCCCAAGAGTGAACGAAGAGCACACATAAAATAAAGAGGAAGAAGTAAAACAAACTGAAATGGAAACAAAAAGATGCTCCATATCTCAGGAGGCAATCCAATAAACATCAACAGAAAACAACAAAATCTTCAGACAAAAGGGTGGGACATCAACTTCAATAAGTATACCTGGCCTCTTTCTGTAAAAAGAACAAGGTTCTTAGATTCAGTTGCCCATTCAACAAATATATCATGAGAGAACCCAACTTCCAAGCTGGCCATGGATGCTAGAACAACCTAAATAAGTTGCATCAGTTTATTACAAAAAAATGTACTCATAAGAAAACAAAGGAGAAAGAGACGGAGAGATGCTAAATTAACCTTTGGGCCCTCTGGTATTGTATCTAGTTCACTCTTGTTAATGAGGAGCCTAACATGCCTGCAATTGCAAATATAATTAATCTAAAATAGTTCTTTAGAGATGGATTGATCCAAAGTAATATTACACTAAAGAACCAAAATCTTTTCCTGCACATTGGCATGTAAAGCGCCAATATTCTGTATAGGTTACTTGAAGAAGTGATGCCTATCAGCCAGATAAAGTACACACCAGATGATATTTAAAACCATGGAGGCACCGGATGAATGGCCAAGCTTGATAATTTGACCACTATTTACAAGGCAGTTACCAGAATTTAAATGCCATCTGATTAATGATGTAATATAATCATACTTTCATATAATATGAAGACTCACAAAGAACGTGATAATAGTATTATTTCCACACTCCATAGTCTGTATATTTTAATCTCAGATATTATAATCTCTCATAATCACATAGTGCCAAAGGCTCCCTTAATCAAATATGTAAGCGCAATATCCTACTTCCAAGAGTAGCATCTTCCAAGTTATATTTTGCTTCTTTACAATACAAACAAGGAAAGAGAACTGTCCTAGTCAGATTTAACCAGACTCAAAAAAGCTGTCATATCTGATAGCAATGATATAAATGAAAGAAATAGATTAGAGGGGGAAATGTTAGGTTCAGTGGCCCAATTGCTATAAAAAAGATGCAATAATGGTACAGTTTGCTAATACTCCCCATTTAGTACCTGCGAACAAGTACCACCCACAATTTCGTAAACCAGATCCTTAAGTTGATGAGCAACCCAGTGAGTAAAGGACTTTAGGAGTGATAGGATCTTTAGGAGTACATCGGCATCTATTGATGATCTTCTTTCTGTGGTGATTGGTCATCCTAAGGGTAGGAAAATGGATTTTGGTTAGCAAGGAGTTTGTTCATATGAAGTTGGATGACATTCTACACAATGAGGAGCTCACATTGGGCTGTTCATATGAAGTTGGATAACATTCTTCACAATGGGGAAGCTTGCATGGGGCAGTCCAACCAAGGAGAGAAAATCCAGGACTTGGACTCCTCCTCGGGGATTGTTGAAGCTCAATGTGGATGGTGCAGCTAGAGGCATGCAGGGTTTAGGCAAGCATTGGAGGAGTTCTTCCTAACAAAGGGGAAGTCTTGTTTGTTTTTCAAGTATGTAGGAGTTAAGAGATTCAAAAAGTGATGGCTATTTTGTAAGCCCTTCGGATTTAATTGGGTGCTGTTCAAGACAAGTTAAGTGTGGAGAGTAATTCGGTAATGCTATTTCGGGGGCGAATGTGGAGGTGTGGATCCCACACAGTTTTCAGTTTTATTTTAATGAAATCAAATCCTTATCTTCATCTATGAGGGTGGTTTTCCATCATGTGGGTCAGTCGGCTGATGGTATGGTGGATGCCTTAGAGGACACCCAAAAAATATCGGGAGATCCAAGAATTTTGATCATTGGCCTATAAATAGAGAGAAAATAACCAACACAGCCACTGAAGGGAGGTAAAACAATTCGGATATTCAGATCTAATGGGGCATCCTCGTTCCTCCCTCCTCTGCTTGACCAAATAGATCAATAGTCTTGAATGCCAAACCCCGTGTCCCACATGTACAGAAGCGTGAGCATCAGAAAATGTTCAAATACAATTGGAAAAAAAAATAAAAGCAACATACATAGAATTTAACTGAACATGATACATTAACTGACACGAATCTGCTCATCATTGATTGGATATTTAAGATTGTTTAACAAAGATGACAAATAAGAAAATATTTCCTGTTATGAATTTAAAGTAGCGCACTTACTTCAACAGAAAAGCATTATCACGTGTATGTTCAAAAGACTTTGCAATTGTATCGCTCATCCATTCAAGGAAGCTCTTGACATAATCGATCGTGCTTGTTGCAACATTTGTCAGAAAAAATATGGGATAAGTGAGGTGATGTTGTGTCCAATACTGCAACAATAAACACAAATGATCTTAGGCGTTTTTGAAAACTTAGCAACACACATAAGTAAGGTGATGTTGTGTCCAACTTAGAAATTTTGAAAATATATGTAGGAATAATATGATCTTAGGCATAAGGATAAGTGTAATATACTCACTCCTTCAGGCTTTAGTTTTTTATGTATGTCGATAGTTCAGTGATCCAAATCATTCATCTTATTGAGCCACTGTGGATACACCATAAAATAAAGCAATCCAAATTGGAATTTCCTATGTGTAAGATGATTGTCCTACTATCTTCAACATGGGGCAGCCATACTCCTTAACTATGTACATTTATAGGCCATAAAGAGAAGGCCTAGGTTAAAAAGGAGAGCTATTTATAGGGAAATGCCCAACCAAGGTGGGATCAGATCATCTATTTGACATCATCTAACCAAGGGTACAACTTATACATCAGGACAGAATGCTATGCATATGAAGTCAAGCAATTCCAGAAATTTAAAAAAAAAAAAAAATGGTAGGTAAAAGTACTTTTACAGACCTGTTCCAAGATCAAAACAAGTTCCAACACACGTCCAGCTGTATCAACAGGAAGGAGTACATTTCCATCTGCTCTTAAGGCCTTTATTATAGCATCTGTAGAAGTTTACATGTGTAACACAAACCAGGATGTAATACAATCTTAAAAATAACAGTGAAGGTTACCTTGACAAGAAAATTTTTTAAAATAAAAGAAAGCTAATGAAAAAGAATTGCTTGGAATGAATATAAGAAATTAATTAATGTACCACTTGTATATAGAGAAAACATCAAATCAATAAACCGATTAATTTAGTATTTTGAAATATGAAAACATTAACAACTGCATAGCATCAAACTCATGAAATTATATCAAACCAATAATGTTTAAGCCCAAATCAGGTGTAGGGAGATGATCAACCTTCAGACTTTCATAACTGATAACTAGCGAATTACATTAAAGAAGCATTATTAAAAAAAATTCTATTAAAGAAGCAATAAAATGCAGCACCCCCTTGTAGCCAAGAGATAGATTTAGCACAAATTTTCATTGCCATGCCAATTGAGGGGTTAGCCTTTTTATTTAAGTCCCAATAATTTCACTCCAACCAAATAGACCATCACACCTCAAGTAGAGAGCAAGTCCGAAGATAGCTCAGCAGGTATTAAGATACCCAATCTTCTACTTGGTCACACCCAGTAATCTCCAAAAAGATTCTTAGAGGAACACCAATTTGCTTTGACAAAATGCTAAGTATAATTTGTGTAATTGAACAAGATCCTTAAAAACAGCCAAATTGGTTAAGGATGTATTTGTACCAATAAAGACAGCCAAATTAGTTAAGGATGTGTTTCAACAGGCTTCATATCACGACATTGTATTATAAATCATAATCACGTGCACAAATACACATGAAAACCCACACATGTACACAGTAATACTGTGAGTAATTTGTCAATTGCCATCCACAAAAATGTAACTATCCCAAAGAGAGTCTAGAATAATCAGTTTGTCACACATAGGATTGACAAAAGAAACAGACAGAATTAATTCAAATTCTGCTTCTTCTTCATCGAAGCCTTGTCCCACTATCTAGGGTCAGGAAAATTAAGTAATATGACCAACACCAAATTTCTGAAGTGTAGCCAATATGACCAAAAACTACTAATTAAAATTGACAATGTTTGACCAATAAAACCATGCAAGAGACAGCAATACCTAAAAATTCTTGATCCCTCTGACGTCTGGAAGGCTGGTTGTTCAAAGCATTATAAGCATCTGTAATCAGAACAGCAGGCCGCACAAAGGACTCTAAAATGGTCCCATTCAAGTGCCTGATAAATCACAATCGTCCTCATCATCTACTAATAAAAAATAATAATAACAATAATAATGATCAATTAATCATCATCATCATCATTGAAGCCTTATCGATCTAGCCCTTATAAACCATTCTGTAAGTGCACTTCATAAGCAATAACTCGACGTGTGTGGTTCCCACCTTTGATGTAGGCCTTACTTGCAGTCAATCCAAACCCCTCTGGCTCACTGCTCCTGCCCCCACCCCCACCACAAAAACCCCAAAACAGGAATAGGCCCTCATATGACCAGTAAGCACCATCGGGCCGCTGAACAGGAACTTCCAAAAACATGTAACTTAAAAAACCACAAGGACCATAAAGCAAGGGTTACAATGATCAAATGGAGTTGGTTTTACCTAACCTAAATCCACAATGAGACATTCGCATGCCCCTACTCCTAAGACTGTCATGCGCACAGGTGCCACCCCAAACATGGGAGATATTTCTCCAACAAGCTCCAAATAAAGCGTATGCCACCAGCTTGTGCAGCCCACATGCAAAGCATGGGGTAAAGGAGATGGGAAGTTCTATATATGAATAAGAGCTGCCCTACCCCAATAATAGCCTGACCAAATCATTATGAGTGAGGGGCCCCAAAAAATTAGCCCACATTTAATTTTCAATGTAACAACTCTATGAGGGGTGTTTCTCTAAGAAGAATGGTTGACACTTGTGATGTGATGCAGCATGTGTGGGCAATGTGTTGATGCAATCCAGACAACATGATGTGCCCCACAGTGGACGGAGGACAATCCTAAGATCACCCTCACAGGAAGACGGTACTCTTGTTTTTTCATAATTGCATGTGGGAAGTTGCAATACTGTTAACTGTCTTGGATACCACCACCAATAAAAAGGTGACCCTCTTCCAATCTGGGAGATGTTCTAGGCACCCTCATACACTGTGGAGCCCATGAAGAAAACAATCTGCATGACCAAACCATGGGGGCCACATGTATGTTTTTGACACCAATGAAAACTTTCCACATGTTTAAATTCAGGACCCAATAAACTCTTTTTTATTTATCAAAGTAATAAGATTGTATGATGCGAATATAACCGTTCTTTGCGATGGTTGAAGTCGACAGCATATATAACATCCTCCCCATCTTTTGTTATCTTCCACACAGTGCCTCCAAGAAGATGCCCAGCCACATGAGGCGCAATTACAATACCCTCTCCCTTGCCTATTAAAATTACAAATTGCACTTAAAAATTTAAAGAAGTGGAAATTGGCATTTTGTTCAGCTCAGTATTAAAAAGATTTTACAGTGAAAAAATAATCAAAGAAGTTGCAGAAAACCAACCAGAGATGTGATAATTTTGAGAGTATGTCAATCTAGTCACATTTTGAAAAGCAGCATCAATGTCATCAAGAGTGAATAAGTCGAAGTCTGAAACTTGCTGCAAAAGGAGAGAAAATAATGTTGAAAAAAAAAAAAAAAAACCAGAGCATTAGCATTGATGCAAAAAAGGCACTGAAGATCTCACATTCTCAACTCATTTCTAAACCCTAAATATGAAGAATCTTCTATAAGGGAAAAAAGAATGCCAAATTTGTGAGCACTCATCTGATATCTGAAAACTAGGAAAAGAAGGGGGAAGATTGAATGTAATCACTAAATAGCTAATTTGTGATGTAACTGACATTCAAAAAGATCCAGTCGATGTCCAGGTTCACGCATGGTGCTCATAGATCTAGTAATATGCTTCTTCGAAAATAGAAATTCCAGTCTCTGAGTAAACAAACTAGACTCTTACAGCTCCAGAAAAAAGAAGTTAGCTTTACTATCAACCGTTAGCAGTAGGAAGGGATCGATAGCAACCCATAGAGAAACAACTAGCTACACGCAGAGTAGCGAATAGTGTAAATGCCAGTCCTATTGCTTTAGCCATTGTGCGGGTTAGAGAAAGATTTTCCCCATGTACAACAGTAATGGATCCATAATTAATGCAATGGCATAGGTATGGGCAACCATCAGCAGTTTCCTATCTGTGTTTGTAGAAAATAGGCATAACGAGTTCAATTCAGGCAGTCGAGAATCAAATCATGAACACCGAGCTAAGCTTTCTATACCCACCCATGATTTGGCACAAGAACCACACACACCACCCCAATGGCAGCATTAGAGTAAATTTATTTCTTTTTCCTTGGTAAAGCCATACTTAGCCCATACACATCTGAGTGACTAAAAGAATGGTGCAAATTTTGAGATGAATTGGTCACACTGTGGGCCATCTTCAATGTAGTAAAATACGGTTGCGATTTTCAAGGTATTTTAAAATGGTATTTTACCTTAAAACACAACAGTAGACTCTCTATCTCTTCTCTCCCCCTCCCATCTCTTTCATTTCTATACTCTGTGCCCTCTACTCTATTTTATGTACCAGTCTAATATCAAAATGGATTTAAATTACCATTTCTACGACCGCGTAGCCTATCCCACCTTTGGGTGTCAATCTTCTATTGTGTCAGTATCAGACCACATTACAATATCACCTCACTTCCTTCTCTAAGCAGCACCATAAATCACAAAATCCCACATTGTGACACTTTCAAACAAACCCACAAAGTAGACTAGTTTTTGCAACTTCTTCAACCATTTGAGATTAGATAAGAGGCAACCCAAAGCACAACCAATCAAGAATAGATGAATAAAGAAGCTCACCTTGCGAGAAAGGTAGTGATCATACATACTCAACAGGCCCAATCTATACACAGGCTCAGTCGAATAAACCGGCGCAGAGAGCCCAAGATGCTTCATGGCATATGGCAAAGCACCCAAATGAAGAGTGTCGGAATGCGACAGCAAAACCGCATCGATTTTCGAAGACACCCTGCAAATCCACACAGAATACAAATTGGTTGGAACATCCAAACGGGGTATTAGTAGGAAAGTAGTGTGGGTGATGGAAGAAACCTGGAGAGGGGTTGAAGGAGCTGGGTGTCGAAGAGGTCGTTCCATCCGCAGTCGACGAGGAAGTTGAAGCCATCGATGGAGAGGAGGTATGAAAGAGGGTTCTCGTTGTATACTCCACACAGAGGAGTCACCTGAACTGATGTTCCCATTTTCCAACAACAGAAGAAGAAGAAGAAGAAGAGGAAGAAGAAGAGCAAAGCACAAGTTCTACAGAACAAACCCTGGAGGGTAGGTTTGGTGGTGGCTTTGAATTGAGATGGAAGTGGGGGCCATTGTTGATTGATCAAGGTGGTTGATTTGAGTCACTTTTTAAGTTTTTAATCAATTTATTAGTCAAATGGATCTTTAGGGCTAGATAGAAAGTCTAGTCTAATCTAGTAAGAGTAATTAGATTTGGATTTGAGATAGATTGCTAATTTTTAAGTTGTAATTAATCATTAGTCTGTTATATAAAATTGAAAGGTCAAAAAACTCTTATTTCACAATAAAGTATTTGACAAACATACGAATAAGAGCTTATTAGATGGGCTTTTAATCTGGCTTTTTTTTTTTAACTCTCTTCTCATGGGCCCGCATTTATAGATACAGCAACGGCATACTTTTATTGGAAATTATAATATGGGTCAACATTTTTGGGATCGTAAACATGAGCCTTTAGAGATTATAATGTGAGCGCACTTTATGAATTGTTCTACATGGTCCACATTTTAATAGGGATGTAGATAGATTGGTTATGGGCCAAAATTATATTAGAATCGAAAAACAGAATCGTCTCTAGGTTATGATTGCATTTTTTTTAATTCTGTTTTTTATTTAAAACCTTTTTGGTTGGTTTGATGCCCAACTTTGATAACAAAGACTTTGATTTGATTCCAAAACCGGTTC
The DNA here is from genome assembly GCA_028538565.1 of Umbellularia californica. Lineage (NCBI taxonomy): Eukaryota > Viridiplantae > Streptophyta > Magnoliopsida > Laurales > Lauraceae > Umbellularia > Umbellularia californica. Next base: position 6,162,399 of record JAPQWN010000002.1, read on the forward strand.
TAATTAGAGAATGGGATTTAGTTCTACAATTAGTTTTAAACGATGCCATTGAACTTATAAGCAGTGCATTAAGTCTATTACTTTCAATATTAAATGTAAAATTGACCAGTTAAAGTTGATTTTGTACAACATGAAAGACTCGTATGTCGGACCTCGAGCATAGTTGTGAAATTCGTTTTGTGTTGGAAGAAATTTTGCTTCGGTCCACATAACGAAATGAAACATCTCGGCCACATGACTTTTTGGCTGATTTTTTGGGTCAATTTTGGGAATTTCGGCTGATTTAGAAATTTTTGTCCAATATGATTAATATGATTAAAAAAAAGATTTATTGCAGTTCTTTATCTAAAATACCCCAACCCCTACCCTAGGCCCTTTTTAATAAAGGAAACATAAGGAGAATTACACTTAAAATAAAATCCCTAATCAAACTCCACTTAAAATAAATCTCTAATCAAGTTTCTACATATATATGTATACACATAAATTTGCATTTTTTTGAAACATATGTCCGAAAAGTTCCACCAAACAAATTGGCTGAAAACTTCCATTTGAATTCAAACCGGAATAGCGTTCAAATCAAAATTCACAACTATGGTCCTTACTCCTTAGCCCACAAGGGCTAAGGACTATAATGAAGGCCACTTATTGTTATTATGAACATGGGGCCAGTTTTGGGAATTGCAGAGTGGGGATTCCTTTTGTGAATGTGAACATAGGACCCATCTTTATGAGTTGTGGTACTTATTGGCTCATCATTCATATATTACAAACATAGAATCCACCATTTGCTGCATTTTGAGAGTTTATGAAGTAATATTTTTAAAATCACTTGTAAAATTTGTATTATTCAATTTCCTTCGATTTTAGCTAGAAACTAGAAACATATACCAAAGAAAGCAGCACTTTAGGTTTTTTTAAGGCAAAAATATATAGTTACTGGTTTGCTGACTCTAATGTGCAAATAGGCTCTCAATCATAAAATAAAAGCTTTCCAAATAGCCTAGGATGGTCCAAAGCATTGATGCAGTACTATCTTAGTTTGTCGAAATAGAGTGCCAGTAACTCCAAATAGAAAGAACATCTCAAGAAACTGGAAACATCATATGTGAAGTTTGTAGGACCAGTTTGTTCTCATTTGTACAAATCATGAACAACGTACCATTAAAAGTGGTTAAAACCATTAAAGCAAAAGATGAAGATCCACAAATGGTCATTAAATAATTTTCATTTTCATAGAAAATGTAACGAGAGGAGATGAAAAATGAACACAGCAGCCATCATCCTAATAAATGGTTTTATAAAAGTAGGGTCCCATCTGCAGCTCTATCTGTGAAATTCAACTGTCACCTCTTTGCTAATCATCAGTTGGAATTATTTTACCATGAATTTTGGAGAACTCAAATGCATACAAATACTCCCGCAATGAAATCAGATATGTGACGCGAAACCCACACTAAGGTTTGGTTTGGCATCTCTTATTTTCGGCTCTTTTTGTCTTAAAACTGTTTGAAACAGTCTGTTTGGGAACTCATCAAATGGGTTTTAGATGATTAGCCTCCATTTCAGAAGTCAGGAATTTGTAGTTTAAAAGAGTGAGAAACGTATCAGACTAACAAATGAAAAGTGAATGATTGTCAAGTTTAGTTATTTAAAACAGCAGGCACTGGACTGAACAGTCCAGAGTTGTTTGTCACTTATCAATTGGACATGGAATTGAGATTTTTCCTGTCTAAAATTTACACATGTGAAAGAAAACACCATGTTTGTTTGGAAGCACCTTTCTCAAATAAATATATACTGAGCAGTAATTTGAATCACACATGTAAAATTTTCATATATCTCAAAATATACAAACAAACAAAAAATGAAACCCAACACTGTGGGGGGTTTAATGGATGAACCAAAAAACTTAAAACGATAGGGTTTAAAAATTTGGAGCCCATTGCAAGAGATTTGATATTACGACCTATCCCACACCTATCCCACCTAGTCTTTTACACTGGCGCCGCCTCAACCAAGGAGGTATGTGTTTCACATATTTTTCAGGTGCAAAGATTTCACATGAAAATTTCCTCTTACCTGCACCTATTTGAAATCTCACTTCTGTAACGTGCAAACACATGTGATATGTTTTTAACTATCGGAGGATTTCCAACCCTTTGGGCTAAACTAATCCCTCCGGGCTCATCGGGAAGCCGGGTAGACTTCCCGGTGGTCATAGTGTGGTAGTGCAGTTTCGAACTTACAACCTCAGAGTGCAAACCGTGGTCCTAAGCCAACTGAACTATCCCTCGAAGTTTGCAAACACATGTGATTGCGTGTGAATATCATGCATATGCAACATTGACTCCTACGAATGTGTCCAAACAGAGGACGCCATAAGAAAATAACTTTTAAATGAGAATCTCTATAATAACCTTATAGGCATTCACATGCAAATGTTTTGGCTGTGCACCTTTAATTTAGGGATATTTCAGTTTTTAGTGACATCTCCACCCCTTCCGAGGTTAGATTATATAGGCCCGAATGAGAGAGTCCATGAGAGAAAACTTCACCACAAGCAGAAAACACTATAGTTAACTCAGCAATAACACTAATTTACACATCACTCAATATATATTCCAACAATGTGGAAGAAAACATGCTATCGTTGATCACAGTAGAATCGGAAAAGAGTAAAAAAAAAGCATCATTATTTATTTACTAAAAGACAAAAAAACTCCACTGTTTTATTAAAAAAAAAAGTAAAAAAGACTCCATACGAAATAACTAAAAATAAAATATCATCATAATTCATAACACCTTATATTTTACTCTCTCTTAATTTGATACTTCACCTCACCATACTTCAATTCACCATGTATCCAAATAGGCCCAAAGAAACAAACCTTCAGATGGTAGCTCAATTGGCATACGTTAAGGGTTTGAAACTGTATTATCACACTAGGCTCTCGCGGAATTTACTAGACTCCACTGGTGACGAAGGAATCAATCTGCCATTAGGAGACCCCTCATATAAATATATATATACACACACACAAGCATGTCAGATTACTCTCTTGATTGAAGCATGTCGAGTGACTATCTTTTAGTGACTATGTTTTACATAAAGATAAGGAAGAAGATAATAAGATATAAGGAGATAAGGATAATGATGATGTCATCTTGCATCTTAGTGGACCCATCATAAAGGTAGGTGTAGTGAAAGAACCATATCAATTTACTCTCTTTTATAAAAGGGGTATAGATAGATATAGATAGATATTGATATAGATTTAGATTAGGGGTGTGCAAAATATCCGCTTAACCCGCCGACCCGTCCGACCCGCAACCGACCCGCTCGCCATGTGCGGGTCATTAAGTTAGGCGGTTTGGGTTGGGCGGGGTAGACCCCCAAAATTGTGGATTGGATTGGGTTACGGATTGAAAAATTGCCAACCCGCTACAACCAGACCCGCCCGCTTAATTAATAATTTTACATACATAAAAAAAAAATATTAGTTGAAATTGTTAAGTATTTAAAGTTAATCAATTCACCTAATAAATTTTTACAGCTAATCAATCATCAATTCCCTAAACAAAATCTAAAAAGTCAATATTGAAACCCTAAACACTCTTATCTAATTCCTAAGCTGTAAGGCAGAGCATATTTTTGTTAGAGATGATGTATCTCTTTTTCATTGACTCTATGTTTGTGTTGGAATTGAGATTATTCAATGAAATTTACCTTTAGTTTTTTGTGTGCATTAGTTATATTATGAGATTATCAATAACAAATTGTAGTTTGTGATAATTAAAAAAAAAAACATTGTCAATGCCAACCCGCCTAACCCGCTAAGTTGAAACCGTCAAAATTTGTAACCAATCCGCAGGATTTAGACTTTGGTGGGTTGGTGGTGGATTGAAATTTTCCCAACCTGCTAGTGTCGGATTGGATAGAAATATTGGACTTTACCTGCACAATCCGACCCGCGCACACCCCTAATTTAGATACATATATAGGTATAGCTATAGTTAGATATAGATAGATATATTTATATTTTTTTACTATTCAATGGAAATAATGAAACAAACTCCAAAACATTGGTGTCCTTTTTTGACATGAGAACTCTCCTTGCACAAAGAAAAGACAGTGGAGATCACTCTTTGACGCATGCACTCACGACTCACGAGACACCAACATGTCACTGCCACCGTAGTTTCGGGTATAAACAAAATTTAGAAAGTCAACGAGCAGCCGTGTGGGGCCCATCAATCCCATCGTGGATGCGCGATGGTTTGCGGCTGCACAAAACGAAATGGGAGCGTCTTTGTTTACATGAGAGTAGTTAATAGCATTGCGGATACAGAATTTTCATTTAAGTGGGACGGTTAATTAAATATTGAAGATATTAAGATCAGTGCCACCTATCAATAATCTCTATTTATTATAGCATAATGTAGGTCCGCTGCTAGCTAAGAGAGAATCAAATGTATATTTAAAAAAATGAACTCAATAAGGGAGCCCCTTTGATTTGCGCAAGGGTTGTGTGGCCTATCTAAGCCTTCGCTCACATGGGCACAGGACGAGGGAATTGAAAGATCTCTCATAACATGACCCCATGCATGGTTACAGAGGCTCCGATCATCACTAACCCTTCCTGATCTATGAAAAATAAATTTTGATCATCCAAAATGAGTGCACATTCGACTCAACAATCCAATTCATTCTAATGGGTGCCAAACCCTAAGACCCATGACTAGGAGGGACACCCATGTTTTATGGCCCACTCGTATGGTTAAAAATGTGGGCCCCACCATGCGTGATAAGTCCAAGTGAATTTTAAGAAAAGAAGATAACATTTTTGCTCTTCTTTTTTTTAAAAAAAAAGCCTTTCATCTTCATTTCAATTTATTTTCCTCAAAGGAGTGGTTAGTTAATGCTTACTTTTTAAATTTTATATTTTTAACCACAAACGACATAAATTCTTATGTATCAAATATCTATATTATAATGCAAACAAACACAATACAATAATTTTCCCAAATCAAATGAGTGCCAACAAAAAAGGCAATCGGTTGGTACTCCCTTGTAATAATCTCAATGGTTGGCTACTTCCCTCTTCCGGAGCTAGCTCTTTAGGAACCGAAGATTGACTCTATTTGTACTACAACTTAGGAGGTCACATGGATTTTATTCGACTTCTCTTTGAACCCGGTGGGAATAATCGAGTCCAATCGATTGGAACCCTCCTCCCTTAAAAAAAAAAAAAAAAAAAACAGCTCCCGCGGGGCACCTGTATTTATTATTTCACCTGCACATTTTCCCACCGTCCAATCTCCACTGAAAGCTATTAATCCACTCTCCACGACCACTATAAATTTGAGCAAAAAGTCTAAATGGACAAACTTTTTGGCTAGAATTTGGGACAAACTCCCATGTGGCACAATCCTAGAAGTGCAACTTTTGAGAGAGGGGGAAAAAGCACCTCTAGGATTGTGCCACATGGGAGTTTGTCCCAAATTCTGGCCAAAAAGTTTGTCCAAGTAGAAGGGTTGAAATTTGAGATCTCTCTCGCTCTTCTATCAATATCGTCAAACGGACCTGCTTTTAGTTCGTAAAACATTCTCATGGATCACGAATCAGGTGAATCCCTCATTTCATCTGAGGACATGTCAATTGAATTTGTATTCACTTCTACTAAGCATTCGATTTCACCGAACACTAACACCAACATCCATCTGCATCTTTGATGTGCTTGAATGCGATCTCGAGTGCAGTTGTGGAGTTTCTCGGCCGGGTTCCTTTGCTTCAAAGACTCCCTGGCTCGTCTCTCAAGAAGATCGCTCAAGTCGTCGAATTCAAACACTATGGTGAGATTCATCTCCCCCCTCTTGTAGTAGTGTTTAGGTTACGACGTGGATTATCGAAAGAACGGTAGTGGGATTTGGTTTTTACTTGTGATGATGGTCATAGCCATCCATCTGGAGGAGTTTTTAGAAATGCTAAATTTTTGATGGTCAGATAAAAGAAGTCAATCAGGATTGCATAGGAATTGTGATCACAGCACAGGAGGAGATGAGGAGTCTAACATTTTCCTTAATCTCTACTGCCCATGAACCTCAATCTGAGTAGAAGGAATAAAGTGAATTAGAAACCCAGATCCGATGCGGAAATGTTGGATTTGCAAGATTATCTACACACCCAAGTTAAACAACTTGAAACCAAGCTCAGACAAATCACACTTTAAACCCCCCAATGTTCATACTTACTCATGGAGAATTACTTAGCACAAAAGAGGGAATTTCATTGGAATGTCTTCTTTCATTCACTTCTATGGACCATTACATTTAAGACTTGTTCATGATGCACTTGCAGGAGCTCACAAGACTTGGTATTCACACAATTTTGGGAAAATATTAAACTCTGTAATCTGTAATCCACAGCGGTTAGCTTTTTTTTTTTGGGACTATGTCTTGGTTTGACTCCAAATTGAAAAGTTTTGACGGGTTCAGCAATTCGGTGTTTTATTTTGGAGTGCACCTGCAATAAAAGTTTTAGAGGAAACTACGGGAAAAATCCCCTCAGGACCTCATAGGATTAATGAGGACCCAATAGCATGTTGAAGACGGGAGGGGTAATTTGTCCTTTTTGTAGGTTGGTCGTTATCGACCATTCTATAGTGTTCATGACAGTCTGTTTATTCCAGTTATCATTGGAGGCAAGTGAAGTGAGGGCGATGCGAGGACGCCACCGGTCTGGATAATGGCGACATACCTCCGGAGTCATGCTGGTGATAGGCAGGAGCCTTGCAGATGCATGCCTAGGTTTTCATCCTAGAAAGCAACCCACTTCCAAATCATGGAGTCCAACACCATCTCTCCAATAACATCTCATCATTCTCACTAAAAGGGGAAGTGGGTAATCTTTCCACACCTTCCTTGACTCTTGAAATCACCAGATTCATTCCCAGAAGAGAAACCTCAGTCTCAGTGAAGTGGGGATTTGGGTTTTCCTACAATATATTTGTTTCTGTGAAGTAGGGCATTGTGTTTTCCTTTATTTAAGATCAAAATACGTTAGATTCTGTGAAGTGGGCCAGGTTCTTCCCTTTAATCTCAAACATGGAGATCTTTCACAGTTAATAGAAAAGTGGGGTTTTGAAGAAATGTGTCGGGTTTTTTTTCTCATTCAAGTCTGTGCTATATTTCTAGAAGAAGAATTTGGATTTTCTTTCTTTCCCCCTCTTGTTGTATGTTAGCCACATGAATGAATGAACTTCACATCCCTAGAAGATGTTCTCAATGGGAAAATCGAATCAAGATGTTTGAGCCATGATTTGTGGAGTGTGCTTGGAATTTTGTTGCGAAATGATCGGGTTCTGAAGGCAGGAGCCGCAGGACCATTGACAGGTGTGGTGCTCACCGTTGCTCTATCTATTTCATTCATACGACCACCAACACCCAACATCGTAAAAGCACTCCGAGCTGTTTACAACACTACCTGAAATTTTATTCGTGAATTAAAAAAGCAACTGTCTTAATGTTTTAAACATGATGAGTGGGATGGTGTGAATACTCTAGTTTGGTCTAGTGCCTATACAGGGAGTGGAGTGTGCTGTGAAGCCCCCATGCCCATCCAATTGGTGGTCCCAAGTGGCGATAATCACGGAACATATTATTTTGGATGGTGGGAGTGGAGTTAACTTTTCCCCATCTTCTCTCTCTCGTCTCTTTCTCTTGGTATTCTTTCAGTCATTTTATCAAATATCTGATCTACGTTCTTCTCGCTTGCCTGCAGAAGAGAGAGATCGCTTTTTCTTCTTCTTAACTCTCATTACATAGCCCTAATGGTCGATATCGACCAATCTGTCAGTCAGATTTTTTCCAACTTATAACTGTCTTATATTCATTAAACATGACAGAATAGTCGATATCGACCATTACTATTTCCTCTTAATGGTCGATATCGACCAATTTGTCAATCAGATTTTTTCCAACATGTAACTGTCTTATTTGATAAACACTATAAAATGGTCGATATCGACCATATCGTAAAATGATAAAAAAACAGACTGAAAAGAAACTTGAGGACCCCTCCCGTCTTCATCATGTTACGGGGTCCTCGTAGGTCCTATGGGGTCCTATGGGGATTTTTTCCGTGGTTTCCTCAAAGTTTTAAAAATTTAAAATTACAAAATATGAAATTAGACGAAAGGAAATTTAACTTATACTATGTAATTCATTCTACTAAATTAACGATTCAATGTGTTAATTTTACATGCCATATAAATAATTTATTAGTCATGTTTGTGACAATTTGAAATTATGACATGCATTCTATGCTCTGATCTCCAATTATCAATGTCATAGCCCACAAACAACATAAAATAAACACATTTGCATAATCAGTAGACTATGGTAGGGTGAACTAGTACTAGAATAATAAGTTCAAATTACAAAACAAATTTTTTTTTTCTCATAGTCTTCTTCCAGGAAAAGGTTGGTTGGATTGTAGTCATCGAAAGTGTACTACTGTTCATAGGATTGGGGCTTGGTTGGAGGAACTGTTCATTTGGTGGGTCTCATATTTGAGAAGTGAGATGACCCATACTTGGTAAGCTTACTTACAACCTGACTTCGAAGCATCAGCTTATACATGTAATGTAACTCCATGTTTCACGAAAGGATGCTTTCATAATGATGTGATTGTATGGAATTAGGAAGATCCTGAAACAGTACAAATGGGGAGGGAGATGAAAGATCACTAACAGGAAATTTGATGTCTAAGAGCCCACCCTAATGCCTAGAGAAAGGGTCAAATCCCTTCAAGATGATTTAGTGCGCCCACCATGGATTGATATCAATATTGTAAAGTCAACTTTAATGTTCAAATAGCTGTAGCCCATTATTTATAGGTTCAGGATGCTGGATCTTTGATGCTGTTGCACAGCGAGGACCACTGGATCATTGGAACTGATATGGAACGCGGGCTGTGCTTGCAAGGGAAGCATCCAGTACTAGAGTTTCAGTTGCTCCCTTGAATTATCGAATCAGTATGACTGTATGAGATTCACAGAGCCAGTGAATTGAATGTTAGAATCAGTTGGTATGAAAACTGTAACAACCCAAAGAATAGTAACAAAATGCTGTTTTTAGTGCAATTTCTAGTATACATATGCATATATTTTTGGTTTACTTCTTGTAAAATATGATGCACCATTGGTTACATGAGAAGATTTTCTCCCCTTTCCAAAGGTCTCTTTGCAGTGTAATGCCAGACTTGAAGAAAATGGTGTTTTAGCATCTGATCCATTAACAAAGACACTCTGTTTTGTTTGAAAATATAGTGTCTAACACCCATACCATATTCACATGTTGCACATATGCCAAAAAAACAACGAAAAATAAAAAAATGTTTTCCTTGTACTTAAAAGTGTTTATATTCAAGTTGTGTTTTTGTAATGCATCTGTGATTTTGTTTAAAAACCATTCTATAAATTGTTCATTTGCGACTAAAGGTTATATAGCAATACATTTTCCAATACAGGGCTTATACAAAGCACTGCTTGTGAAGTTGTACAGTTTGCTCGTGTTTTTAGCTTAATATAACTACATAAGTGGATCCCAAAGTTAATTTATCTAGATCACTGACATGATGCATTCACCTGTGGATGCTCTAAATGGGATTAGATGGGATAGTCCAGTCCTTTAGTTGATGGAGAGAAACCCATATTGCTATACTAAATTGTCTTGTCTTCTAGGCCTTGTGTCTTTGATGTGATTTTTGCATATGAGAAGTGGCATGTATTCTGATTTTATCTTCTCGTGTTCTAGATCGTGGTGATTATGTAGTTCGAGAGGGAGAAATTGGGGATGGAATTTATTTCATTTGGGAAGGAGAGGTAATACTTCTGTATTCATCTATTTACTTATCGATTGATGCACGTGATCTGAATTCTACTTAATATTGGAAAACTAGGATTTCACCTTTCTAAGAACTTTTTGATTCATTCAATGCATTTGAATTTTAAACAAGATCCAATGGTTAAGAGGGGCTCAAAAGCAGGTGAGATCCACAACTCTTTTAAGATGGGATTCATTCTAATCAGAGTGTTTTTTTTTTTTTTTTTAAGTGGGGTTATCAGCTGTTCATTACACCTTATGGCCTTCATTATATTTGTGTGCCACTTTTAGAGCCCGTGAAGTAACCGGGTTTGATTTAACCACCAGTATCTTGAATGTTCTCTTTTTAGCAAACAAAATGTTAGCCCTGAGACTCCCTCTCAATACATCTAAAACAGCAGTGCACAACTGCCACCAAGTTGTTGTATGAACTTTTCAACAAGCATAAATGACAAATTTATCTTTAAAAAAAAAAAAGACAAATAGTTTGATTGGTTAATCCTGTTGAATGAAACAAGTTCCTTTGCTGGAACCATTTTATACAAATACATGACAATAAATGTGCTTCTGTGAAGAAATAAGTTTTCCACTACATGTACTGTGCATGAAAAGCTCTTTACGATGTAGGTTGAAGGAGATAGATGTGAGAACTACTTTTAACAGGGAGCAGTACTGCAATAGTATACTTTGAAAAGTTGGTCTATTTTCTTGAAATTTTTTTTGCTAGATTGGATCAGTGGTATAGTACTCATGTGATAACCTACCTGCAATTCCTGGGCGGCTGTGTGAGATGAGACACCGATACCACTGGGTGTCTTGTGCTTCTCGTATTTTCTTGAATTTGAAGAACGTTCAGTTTAAAATGACATCACATTATATTCCATTAGAATTTGTGATGGTATATGGTAGGTTGTAATTCTCTTGGCAGTAAAGCTATGAAAAGTGAAATAATATCATGCATGATAGTTCGTCTGTATACTGTACATATTGTTGGAAAGTAATTCTTCTATTAATTCATAGTTGATTCCCATCAGCAAGTTGATTTGTGGAAAACTCAGCATAAATGATTTGATTATCATGAAGTTGTCCAAAGGTATGGTAGATAAAAAGGCCAATGGTCCTATCTACAAGAAGGAAATGAATAATTTGATAGTGAGGATTAAACTTTATGTTATCCTTGCAACCATGGTTTAAAAAATCGGCCGAGTCCGAGTCGAGTCCCATGCGACTCGGCCGAGTCGATTCAAACTCAGCCAAGGCCAACTCGGGTCCCAAGTCCGATTTTTTAAACCTTGCTTGCAACATAATGAATATAATTGGTTTTATTTATATCTCACAGCTCAATACCACTGTTCAACATTATCGTCATTACCAATATAGCATTTCCGACATAATGATTAACATGTTTATTTCTTTTTACATGATAGTGTTCATTCATACTAACATGTGTAGTATTCATTTAATTGTGTGCTTAGGAAACATAGTGGTGTAGTTTCAAGATTGGTACATCCTGTGTAGGTGCCAAGAGCCCAAGACCAAGACGGAATTTTGTAACTGGTGCTTCTCTACTTTTTAACACTTACCTTTGGCAGGCTGAGGTTTATGAAGCTGTCAATGTCGAGGGAGGAGATCGACCAGAGCTTCAACTAAAGCAATATGATTATTTTGGCTATGGTTTGTAGCACATTTTCCTAATTTCTCCAATAAATGTGGTGTGCCCTGGGTTTTCCTGTTATTTTTCTTTAACTCATATTATTTTTCAATTGTCATTGCAAAAAAAAAAAGTGTTCCAGTGAAGTTTCACGACACCCTTTGCTCTAATTCTTTCACATCGATGTGCTGCTTTGTTGTCTGGTATGAACTTTGTGGCTTAAAACTGATAGGACTAGGCTGACTTGGTGACTCAGATTGACGCCTACTGAATCCAAGTTGACTCAGGAGAGTCAACTTGGACTTGGCTAATGTTTAAACCATGATTTGGAGTTGGCTAATTCTTTAGATTATGATTCCACCAATTCAGCCCATTTCCATTTGGTTGCACTAAAAGAATCATAAGGATTTCATGAAACTTGAGAGATTGTGGGAGGTTCTAGAATCCAAGGCTTTAAAATAAGTTGTACAAAGACAGAATATGTGGATCGCAACTTCAGTGGGGATGTATAAAAAGGTGAAACTATTTATTGAATTGAAGTTCAAGAGATACTGCAAAGAGATTCATTCCGATACCCTAGCTCGATAATTAGTGAGAATGGAGAGATTGAGAAAGATGTCGAACAAAGGGTAAGAACGGGATGGTTGAAATGGAGACTTGCTTTGGGAGTGCTATGTGATCGTCGCATACCAATGAGATCGAAGTAAAATTTTTACAAGACATAGATTAAACCATCTATGACTATAGAGTAAAATATTGGTCAATAAAGAGGTAGCACATGGTCAAAATCACTGTAGCAGAGATGAGAATGTTGAGGTGGATGCATGGTAAAACGAAGAAATATAGAATAAAAATTGAGTGCTTTTGGTAGCATTTAGGGGTAGCGTCAATAGGTGATAAATTAAGAGAAATGCATTTGAGATGGTTTGGACACGTCCAATGTAGGCCAACAACAACACCAGTGAGGAAAATTTTTTCTATGCAGGTTGATGGCCCGCCAAGGAGAAGAGGTAGGTTGGAGAGGACATGGATGGAACTAGTAACAGTAGATCCAAAGAAGTGCAACCTATCTGGGGATTTGATTTAGGGTAGATTGAAATGGATAAATAGAAATCACGGGGCCGGGTAACATAGTTGAGACAAGGCTTTGATGATGATGCTGACTCCGATGTAATCTCCTTAACACATTATATTTGCTTTTGAGTTAAAATTATCTTCACAGAGATCCATAATGACTAACATATGGCATGAATGAGATCATTTGAAGGCTTTGATGATGATGACTCCAATGTACTCTCCCTGACGCACTATATTGCCTGTGAGTTAAAAATGTCTCCATGGTATATGAGATCCGCAATGCTCAACATATGGCGAGAATAAGAAGATTATTTTATAAGTTTGTTCTACATGACTGTTGGTATATTTTGGCACAGTTGATGCTTTATTATTATTTTCCTCCATTGCTCTTAACAATTTTTTCTTGTTCTGTTTTTAGTCAAACAGTTTTTTTTTTTTTTTTTAATAGGTACTGCTACTTCAGTTCATCAAGCCAATGTAATTGCTTTGAGTAAGGTAGACACACTTGGTGTTTCACAGTGTTACTTTATCTTATTGTCTTTCATATCTCGCTCTTAATAAATAAGATTTTCATCTCTAGATGCTCCCACAAGCCCAGTAAGTTTATGATTTTGTGTATCAGCTAACTTGTTTGGTACTGCGGCATCGAGATAGTGCTTTGCTGCAGCCCAAGTCAATCTGGAATGCTGATGATACACCAGAGACATACTCAACGGTGGAGCATGTATTGCGCTTGGAACCATTAGATGTATGTGTGCATATGTTGTGACTTTTATTTATTCTTTATTTTTGAGCCATTAGAAGTATGCCTGAATATTGCATATTAGATATGTTAGACTTCATTTTTTGTTTTTGCTTATTTGTAATTATTGTTGTTCTTGTTTTGGTTGTGTATGTGTTGAGGAAATTTTATTGAAAATAAGTATATGCACACAAATATTTTGTGACTAAGGTTTCTCTCTATATGGTTGTACTGAGGAAGAGTATCTTTCATGGTTATGCTAATATTCTGTTTTCTATATCTTTTGAAGGTGAATATATTCCGTGGATTTACTTTGCCAGATGCTCCTCGATTTCGACAAGTTTTTGGAGGGCAATTGATTGGCCAGGCATGCTTTAGTTTGTTTCCTTTTGAAATATTTTAAGTTGCTTTTATATAGTTTAGGTATGCAATAGTTGCAAAAAGGTTATAAAAAAAAAGTTGCAAAAAGTTTTATAATTTGTTGACATGAACAGACTGACAGATGCACATTTTATTTTCATTTTATTATTTCTTATTGAAAAGAAATGTTCAATCCATGATGCTGCTGTGTGGAACTTCTCAACAGATTGCCTGGTTTAGAAAATGACAGGTTATGATACTGAAATACTTAAAAATGGGTGTATACTCTCTTCACAAGAATACATAGGAATTGAATACATAAGAATTCATGCCATATGGTTAAAAATTAGGATCCAAGGTGAATATACAAAAATAATCACCAAATAATGTCCCCTTTAATGGAAAGTGAATTAAGGGAAGATGGAAAATGAATACCCAGCATCACCCTAGTAATTCAATACCTAGGAAAGTTAAGGTCTCATCTACATGTCCATCTTATATTCTTCACCCCTCACCACTTTAATCATCCTTCAGCTGAGCTTATTTGACTATGAATTCCTATGTATTCTAATGCGAACAAACGGGCCCTTATTATTTACTTCAAAATCCATTTTGATGTCAAAGATAGCCAAATAATCTAGATGAGCTCATGAAAGGTTCTCTCTTTTGCTTTTGGTTGTCACTCAAGTGCCCTTTCTTAATAAGAAAAGAAGGTTTTGGTGCACAAAAGAGGAGGAGAAACACATAACATGGAGACCAAGTATAATTTCAAAAGAGGATAATAGATGCTCAACCAGCAAGTGTTCTTGGGAATTCACATCAACAAACCGTCTGGTTATTTGTGGACCTTACAGAATCAACTTCATAATGGAACTCTTTTCTTCTCTCTCTCTCTCTCTCTATTATACATATACATATATGAGTTACGCTACAAAACTCCCCTGGCTTTTTTTTTGAAACAAAACACCCCTCTTTTAGCCAATAAAAGTGTGACACATGTCATCAGTGATACACATATCCGATTCTCTCTCCTAAATATTCTCCTACAAAGGTGGATCTCTTAAAATACTAACAAATCATTGGCTATTAGATAGGGGCGGAAACTCCCCTTTTGAGATAGGGGAGTTTTTGATATATATATATATATATATATGTAACATGCCTCAAACCGACAACCTCATGGTCGCAACAATTTACACCTTCCAACTGTGCCTTGTGTTCATGCCCCATCTGTCAACTTCTATGAATCTTTCCCACCACCCATCTTTGGTCAGCTATCACGATGACCATAAGATCTGTATACATTCTGATCTAATCTAGGGCATCAAATTGTTTGAATCATGTGTTAATTTGATACTTTAGGACTCATCATTGTCATCATCACATGATAATTGTCACAACCCAGATTCCCGGGCCCTTTCGGATATCCGGATCGTGATCATATAACAATATTCACCATGCACACATCAAATAATATTCACAAGGAGTCAAGCATTTAGTTTCAAAATATATTTCCCATTTATAATTATCAAAAATCTCTGAATAATCAAACTTATTATGTCTTGACTTAAAACAATAATATGCTAAAACATTTAATAACTTCTCATAAACAAGGATTAATAATTCTATCAAATATTCAAGTTTTCTTGTTCACTCTTTTCAGCCACGCATGCCAAAATCTACGTGCTGATCGTCAATCCGCTCTGGCCCACCCGCAAAATGATTACCTGAAGGTGGCAACACAACATCAGTATTACTGGTGAATGAATTTTCCTAATTACACAAGTCACATATAACATAGCATCACATAATCAACAATCTGAATCAATAAATCAAATATCATTAAAAGTATATTCACATCCAAATCCATGCCCATCCACATTACCACGCCTCAAAAGGCCCATCATATACATGTATACCGGTCACTATAACCCTGTCTCATTAGACACGTCCACTAAGGACCCGCCATCATAATGGCCATTCTTATCCACCAAGGACCAGCCGCTATAACGGCCCGGACACAAAGTCCAACATCTCTCGTCTAGGACCCAGTGCACAATATCACATAACATCCAGAATATGAATAATATAATTGAACACACATGCAGCAGCGTGGGCCTAACCTATGCACCTCTTACTAATCACTGCCCCATTTCTTATCATAATAATATTGAGTGATACAGGGGTGCCCACACTTTATTATAAACATAAAGTTAATTGCTCACAATTTAAAGGATTAATCGCAGTTAATCATAATGAATCATAACTAATCACAGTTAATCATAATTAATCATAGTTAATCATAATTCTCAAAACTTGACTTCATCAAAGTAAGAAGTTATTTAATATTTCTACACCAAGATCCAGGTCTTTCTCAATTACTAAACTTTTTTCCAGAATTAATCTTAGTACACAACATAAAATAAACTAACAATACATGTCGGGACCTCTTAATGTAAAATCCAGTGGGTCCCACTAGACCAAACCAAGATCAGACCTAATGTCTAAGGTCCTCCAAGGATAGGCTTTACTCTTAATGGATTGGATTCACCATCAGACTTCTTTATAGGCCCCACAGTCTCAATCAACATGCATAGTGAGCCTTATGGTTAACAAAATTGAAGCTTCTGGATATCTAGGCAAATGAGGCCCAGGCCACATGGGACCACCACCATTCAGGTCGTCCCTGGGCCCTCTTCAAAACGTGGGGTCCCAATCTCTGATTGACTTAAGTAGTGGGTCCCACCATTGGATGTCGACCTACAACACTATATTCAACAGATTCACGCCTAGAATTCAATACCCCTCTTGAACAGTGGGACCCAATGGTTCAAAACCCAGATGTCCAACTACACTAAGATCGCCCAAGGGTCCCACACTCGATGGCCAATGCTGATTTTCAATCAAGTGTCCAGGTGGGTCCCACTAAGCCTGACGACAAGAAGTGTAAAGATCCTGTAATAGTCGTCCTGTTTCATCACATCCATTGGATGAGGGCTCAGATGGGGCCCACTCCTCATGGGTCCAAGTCCCGTAGGGCCGACTAGGGGTCCCCTACAGGATGTGTGGTCTTGATCATTGATCAAGTCAATAGATGGGTCCTACAACTACAAACGACCAATATCTAGCACCCCGTCTGGCCCCTGTTTTCCATCAGATTTGCAGAACTGTTTCATATTCTTGCCTCCAAATCTATTAACACCATTCCCTTATCTATTAGTATGAGATTCAACAATTCTTGCAATACAGAATATACATAATATATGATCCATCAGATCTCCTTAATGTCAATAACTCATAACATATAATATCATAACCGTAGATCTTCTCAACACAGATTACCCAAATCACATCACAATATCAATCATCTTAATTGATCAATTAGTTAACTAGGAAAATCCACTCACCTCTGGTATGTGATCGTTGCTCTTGCGATGAACGGACGTGAATAGGACATCCGACGATCGGCTCCCCTTAGATTGGTTTCTTCCTCTTCTTCCCCTAAATATCCAGCCACAACTCTCTCTCTTAGATTTTTTCAAAGCAATGAATTTGATACTACAAGAGGGACGTGGGTTTCTATATATAAATAAAGAGGAGAAAGAGTCCTAATCACCTTCCTAATTAGAGTTGTATAACAACTCCTTCTCTTTCCTTTCTAAAAACTTTCACCGAGAGGCAAATTCTAATTCTATCCTAAGTCACCAATCAAGGTCCTTCCTGGGCCAAACTAGTCTTTGGGCCCAGGTAAGTCGAGATATTACAATAATCATCATCAAAGCCTTATCCCATCTTATTTTGGATTCTCTCCCTATGTTATTTATTATATATGCAATTTGATTTGGTTCTACAACTCATTTGCACAATGAATGTATGATGGCCTGCCTTGGTGGGTGGGATGTGCAGGGGACCATATGGATTAGGGGTTGTGTGTAAGTTCCATCCCATTCCAATCATCCTATAGGAGTGTAATCCGTATAACTTATTCTGAACATCTGAAAATAAGTTAGACTCAGATCACAAGGCTCGGGGTTTTGGCTGGATGCTATCCATATCAATCTATTTGCAATGGATGAAAATAAGTTCCCTGTTGGTATACAGTTCCTATGAACTGATTTTCTACTAGTAATTACGTAAATGTATTTCAAATTCTCCTGATATTCACGCTAACTGCTTTCATTTCATGTCTGCAAGAGCTTTATTGAACTCCTAATTCTCAAAAGTGGTCCATTATTTGCAGGCACTGGCGGCAGCATCTAAGACTGTGGATTGCCTTAAGCTCGTGCATAGCTTGCATTGTTTCTTTCTTATGCCTGGGGACCTCACTAGTATGTACCTTTTCCAGCCTCCACAGTAAATAATGAAGTGCTACAATCCATTGTTACAACTTCCATTTGTTCCTTTCTGATACATGTTTCTTGCAGGGATCCTTTAATTAATTTTACTGCTGATTTGATCTGCGTCTCGTAAAGTTTTCCACCTCTCATTTAGCATATTATTGGTATTAATTTTAATTGATCAGTTTGCTTGAGGAGTAAATTCAGTGCTGGTTCGGGTTTAGATAGGGATGAGTAGGTCTGTGTTGGTGCTGACCATGCACCTTACTATGTAACAGGAAAAAGGGCCTTAAAAGTACTTACTAGAGCAATAGGCTTAATAGACATGAACAAACGTGCGATGAAACCTTAGATATCAATTATCAAATTTACATAAGGGTTAAAGTTTAATAGTGGTTACCCTTTTAAGAAAGTTTAATATCGATTATTGGAGTCATTTTAAAATTCAAATGGTCAAGACTTCACGCTTTGAAGAGACTTATCACTTAAGAATTAACTGTTTAAACATTTTACAATATTATGTAGGAAGGTGGGGGTTATATACTTCTAAAGGACAGAAAGAATGGAAAAAAAAGGTTCAGAGTGTTTGATACAAAGCAAAGTTACTTGTCAAATTACTAAGTATAACAACGTACGTCCCTTTTGAACTGTAATTAGTAAATCCTCAGTAGGAACTTGAGATGACATTGATGAGGAAGAAGCTTTATTTCTCATTCTGTTTTCCTCAGCGAAAATAAGTAGCCAATTGTTTTCACCTTCTGAAATTCTGCAAGTATTAATAGTTTTTAGGTGGATGAGGATTAGGTTGAACTTGTGGATAAAACCTTGGATATGCTCAGATCATGGGAAGGCAAGAATTTGAAAAGTTCTTTCCACCAACTGTTAAGCAATGGACTTGATAATTGTAGCATTCATTGGAACATATATCTCACTCAGTTTTGGGTGAGGACCTTTGCGCCCAGTTGACTTACTGGGGTATGCAAGAAAAAAGACATTTAAGTTTTAACCACTTCAACACAATTTGGCATGATTAGGACCTAATACATTAACAAAGCAAACCCACCCAAAAACTTTCAGAGATTTGTGTGATTGGATGTGACTAGTGAGTCTTTAACTAATGTAACTGCATGTTATTTGTGTCAACCAGGAGTGCTCGAATAACTTCTAGAAATGACTTAATGGAAATAAAGTCCTATAATGCTTAGAAATATGGCAACTTTACAAATGTGGACATAAACAGAGATTTGTGTGATAGGATGTGACCAGTGAGTCTTGAACTGATGTAACTACATGTTATTTGTGTCAACCAGGAGTGCTCGAATAACCTCTAGAAAATAACTTAATGGAAATAACGTCCTATAATGCTTAGAAATATGGTGACTTCACAAAATAAATCTGCTGGAGCTACTGACTGAAAACGTAGTAATGTACTAGGAATTAATTGCACGGAGACATGCATGTGAGGGTTCCACATTTGTGGAGGAAATGAACAATGAGAAGTGGTGCACATGAGTACGTAGGTATGTAGGCTACACATATACTCAATATAGTTTACTTAATGGCATGTAACCTGTATTAAGTTATGAATAGAATGTTAATAAATCTAGCTTCCTTAATGATTACTTTGCCAAAATCAGTTCTATTTTTGAATTCTTTCTTCATTCTTTTTTCTCCTTTTTCTTATCTTCCTGTATCTTAACTCTAAAATCTTGTTGCCTTTGATTTAGATATAGCTTATACCTAGATCCCGAAGATCTTCCAGGGTATTAGAGCATCCAAGATGATTTAATCATTTCCAAGAGTCTCTGGTCTTAGTGGTTTGTACAACTGCTTTGACTGCACTGCACGTCAGCAGGCTATACAGTCAAGACTCTCACTTAGATCCAAATCATGAGTCTTTGGAAGAGGATGACTGATTGGTAAAATTTTGAGTTTTACCTTAATGTGTTTTAAGGAATATAAGTTAAGTTTTATCCCACACCGCCAAAAATTCCAAAAGAATCAGTTGGGTTAGATATCTCAGAAACTAAATAAGAGGTTTTTGAACACTTTTCTGTCGAAATTGTGGGTATGGATGATATTGACCTCCCAGAAAAACAGTTTTTGAACTTCCTGAGGATTGAAGATTCCTTATTTTTCCCATATATGTTACCAGCCAACCCTGTCTCTAAGTCTAAGCCCTTTTTTTGGGTCTCTAGAAGAAAGAAGAAGAGGTTTTTCATAAAAGGGTTGTTGGCTTGGCTAGATAAGAGCCCATGCACAGTGGAAGGTGCTCATTACTGTTGTTACCAATCAAAATAGAAAGGGTTCTTGGCTGTAAATGTGGTCCCTTAGGAGCCATATGGTATATTGCAGGTGTACAAGTGATCCTTCCCCTTTTTGAATAAGTAATCCACTACACTTAAATGCTTCAGAAAAAAACTTTAGGGACCGAGGTGCTTGAAGTAAAGAACCTATAATATGTGCTGAGTAGTGGCATCTTTTCACCCAGTGGAGTGATTTGTATTTAGTTGTGAGCTTTTTTCAACTCAAATGAAGAGTAAAGTTACCTTTTGAGTTGTAACAAGAAAGTCATAGAGGGATGTGGATGCTGCAATGAACAAACTATCATCCTTTTTGCTGATTCATTCCAAATGATTGGTCTGGTTACAGAAATATCTAACTTCTTACCAAGTGGACATATCTTTTTAGCTAAATTTAGCACATCATTCTTTTTTTTTGAATGCCGTAATGTTTAGGTGCCATATTTTCATTCTCATCTGCTCTTTTATGCTTTGAAATGTGAATATTTATGCTCCTCTGGCATATACATTTTTCCAGCGCCTATTATATATCAGGTTCATCGTCAGCGTGAGGGTAATAGCTTTGCAACTCGGCAAGTTGATGCAATGCAGCAAGGAAATGTCATCTTCACATTGCTTGCTTCTTTTCAGGCAATTCACTCATTGCCATGTGGTTTTTATTTTTATTTTTTCCTTTTTTCTTTTCCAAGGCCTGTTTTACTTCTACTAGCTTCCAATTATGTTCTTTTATCTTGAGCAGAATGCAATTATTGGAAATTATAGAACTTTTCCAGTTCATTCTACTCATGTACTTGTGTTTGCAGAGAATGCTTAGACCTAGAAACTGAGTTCTGAACCATCTTCTTAATTTGCTTATGTTTCTTAATTTTCTTAGGTTTGAGGGTCAGAGTTGCTTGATAGAGAATACACAATTCTCTTCTCTAGGCTTCCTGAACACAAAGTGTCCAGGTCTGGAGAAGTTTCACGAGGGCTTTCCTGCAAAAACCCAAAATTTGGATTAAGGTTCAATAGAAGTTGACTAATATGTGGTTTTTCCTGGATAAAAGTATCAGTTATAAGAGATTTGAGAATTCCATTGAAATTGGTGAGAATCCAGTGCCCTTAAGGGACGACTGTAGTTTTACATATATAGGGGCTGATTGCCCTCATTACAATCCACAGATCCCTATATTATAGCTAACAACTATGCATTATCCTTTGACTTATTCTACAATACAATAACTGGACTGGGCCTAATGGGCCTGCTTGCCTAGATTGGGCTTCGATTGACACCCCCCCTCAAATTGATGCTGGGGAGTCATAAAGCAGCAATTTGGAGACAAGAAATTGATGTCGAGGCCTAGGAAGTCCCTTTGTGAAGATATCTGCAAACTGAAACTCTATAGGGACATGAGGGAGACTAATTACATCACGCTTATATTCATCTCGAATAAAGTGGCAGTCAACTTCAATATGCTTGGTGCGTTCATGGAAGATTGGATTTTCAGTGATGCGGATGGCTCCAGTATTGTCTGCATGCAGTGAAGTAGGAGAGGTTTGAGCAAACCCGAGTTCCGATAGAAGACCCCGTAGCCATAAGATCTCAGAACAAGCAGAAGACATTGCCCTATATTCAGCTTCTGTGGAAGATCTGGACACACGTTCTTGTTTCTTGCATTTCCAGGAAATGAGAGACTTTCCAAGGTATATGCACCAACCAGTAGTAGAACGACGTGTGTCTGGACAGCCTGCCCAGTCAGCATCCGCATAAGCTGTCAGATGAAGAGGATTATCCTTTGGATAATATAAACCACGAGGGACAGTTCTCAGCAGATAGCGGATAATGCGCTTCACAGCTGTCAAATGAAGGTGTCGAGGAGCGGTCATGAACTGGCTTACAAGATTAATAGCATAGGAGATGTCAGGTCTAGTGATGGTGAGATAGACAAGACTGCCCACCAGGCGCCAGTATGTATGAGGATTAGAAAGAAGGTCGCCATCATCTTTACTCAGCTTGAGATTTACCTCGACAGGTGTATCAACAGGCGAAGAATCATGGAGGTCAGCCAACTCGATAAGGTCTGATGTGTATTTGTATTGATTAACAAAGAGACCTTTAGGAGATTGATGCACCTCTAAGCCCAAGAAATAATGCAAAGGACCCAAATCCCTCATATGAAAGTATTTCCTAAGGGAAGCTTGGAGAGATGTGATCATACCATCATCCGTGCCAGTGATAATAATATCGTCAACATACACCAGAAGCACAGTAACCCCTGTAGATGATTGGCATAGAAAGAGAGATGGATCATAAGGGCTCTAAGTAAAGCCACTTTCGCATAAGCGACCCCTGAAGGTTTCGAACCATGCCCGAGGAGCTTGCTTTAGACCATAAAGCGATTTTCGCAGCCGACAGACGGACCGCTTGGAGGGAGAGGTGACGCCTTGTGGTATACGCATATAGACCTTTTCTTGCAAATCCCCATGGAGAAATGCATTTTTGACATCCATTTAGTATAATGGCCAAGACTGAGATGCAGCAATGGCGAGAAGTAATCTAACAGATGTCATCTTGGCCACAGGTGCAAACGTCTCCTCGTAGTCAATGCCATACTCCTGTCTGTTGCCGAGTGCCACAAGCCTAGCTTTGTGTCTATCCAAGGACCCATCAAATTTTAGTTTGATCGAGTAGATCCATTTGCAACCAATGGGTTTAACTGCTGAAGGACACTCCACAATATCCCATGTGTGATTCAGATCCAATGCATCTAATTCCTCCTTCATGGCCTGGTTCCAACAATCTTGTTGGATAGCCTGCAAATAAGAATTTGGGATAGAGATAGAAGATAGAGTGGTCATCAAAGAAGTATGGGTAAAGCCATACCGCTCAGGCGGTCTAGAATGTCTGGAGGAGCGACGTAAAGTCGGAGTAGGCGTGGAACCAGTTGTCGGTGGAGGATCAGGGGGAGGGCCATCTGCAGTGGGAGGTTTATCCCGTCAGTGGTATACAAAAGCAGGATTAAACCTAGTAATAGAGGTTTGATCCGAAAAACCTGGTAAGAGAGCTGGGGAAGAGGGGTGAGGATAGTTTATGTGAGTTTGGAAGAAATATTGATTTTCAAAGAAAATAACATTTCGAGAAACTCTGATACGACGACCAATGGGATCATAACAAACAAAACCTTTTTTATTAGTGGCATAACCCAAAAAAGCACACCTGCGAGATTGTGCTGTTAGTTTCGTTCTTTCTGTGGAAGGTAGATGAACGAAGCAAGCACAACCAAATATATGTAGGTGATCAAACACAGGATGACCAAACAATTTATAATGAGGCGTGAAATGAGCAATGGTAGGTGATGGAAGGCGGTTAATGAGATAGACAGCCGTGTTGAGAGCTTCAGTCCAAAAACGAGTGGGAACTGATGATTCAATCAGAAGAGTCCTAGTTACATCAAGAAGATGCCTGTTTTTCTGTTCCACGACACCATTTTGTTGTGGAGTATACGGACAGGTACGTTGAGAAATGATTCCTTTATTGTGTAAAAAGGATTGAAAATCTTTGGAAACATACTCCCCCCCTGAGTCTGAGCGCAAAATTTTAATGCATTTAGAGAATTGGTTTTCAACATAGGTAACAAAAAATCTAAATGCATTAAGAACATCAGACTTCGAATCTAATAAATAAAGCCAAGTAAATCTGCTGTAGTCATCAATGAAGGTGACAAAGTATTTGAAATGACCATGTGAAAGGGTCGGAGCAATGCCCCAAACATCACTGTGAATTAAGTCAAAACATGCAGTGCTCCGTGTGTTAGAGTTTGGAAAAGGTAAAGTTTTACTCTTTCCTAATTTACAAGCATCACAGTCAAAAGAAGCAGAATCAATAGGTTTATTTATTAATCTAGATTGAAATAAAGTAGACATTGTAGGAACATTCGGATGACCATAGATGAAAATTGCGGCCGCTACGCTATATCGGCCGTGGCAGCCCAGGCCGCCACACTAAATTGAAAAAAGCGGTCTTCTGACCGCTACGTGAATGTAGCGGCCGCTACGGCCGCTACGGGGTGAGAAAATTTTCTATTTTCCAAATTTTTTTAAAATGCATAATAAAACTTATTTTTTTTCTTCTTCTCTCCAAATAACATTTCTACACAACTCTTTTACCCTTTTATGTTTAAAAGAACACCAAAAAGCACATGATCTCGCCGAATTATAGTCGATACAAAGAGTTCTTCTCAATGATTCTTCTCTAAGTACATCCTATTAGACACTCCCTTTGGTATATGCATTTTTTTCTCTAGGTATTCTTAAGTCTTGACTTCATGACATAGTTTTTTTTTTTTTTATAAGCCTTTCATTAGTTTCTAAGTTAGCATAACTAAGCAACATGAATACATGTAAAAAAAAAATCATTACTATTATTTTCTATTTATACAGCGATACAAGACCTCATATAGTGAGGGGACCGCTATGCCCCCTTACCTTAGTTACTTTTGCAAAAAAAATACATTTTCTCTCATTTTCCAATATTCTAGATTTTCTAGAATTTTTTCAAAATTTTTTGACTATTTTTTCAAATCGCACCGCTACACCGCTACGTAGCGCCCACTACGTAGCGTTTTGGCGGCAGGCCGCTACGCCCACCGCTACCGATATTTTCATCCTTGCGGATGACCAAATCTATTATGTCACAATCGAGAATTATTCTTATTGAAAAAACAAAATAACTGATGTAAAGTTTGATCATGAATAAATGAAGAAACTGGTAAGAAAAAAAGTCTTCCATGCTTAGGCCCCCTCGCGATCACTTCCCTTGATGCCTGGTCCTGCACAACACAACCAGAAGAAGAAAATGAGACGTCGTAATTATTTTCAACAATTTGACCCACAGAAACCAAATTGGTAGTAAGATGAGGAGAGACTAAAACATCGGTTAAGGGTAAGGGGCTAGGCGTATCACCAACAGAGGTGATGGGAAGATGATCTCCGTTGGCAGCTTGAACAGTAAGATGACCAGTGTAAGGAACTACATTTTGTAATTTTATGGGTGAAGAGGTCATATGGTTACTTGCGCCAGAATCTAAGTACCAGGTATTTGAAAGAGATGAATCAGTACCTGCAATGTTCATGGATGCTAAGGCATTGATGATCATCTGGTTGACCATCTCAGGGGTGAGAGGAGCTGGTGGCGCAGAGTGGGAGGAGGAACCAGGTTGGGAGGAAGAATTATACTGCAGAGAACCGCTGAAGTCAGACGATGCAAATGATGGAGTGGTTACTGTGTAAGCACTAGGAGCTGACGGCGCTGGGTATGTACCAAGGGCAGACTTCACATAGTTGCGGGAAGTAGAATTGCGAGTCTTCTTCCGACATTCTTCAATAACATGACCTGTGGCCTTACAATATCTGCAGATTTTTGCCTTGCATTGATTTGCATAGTGACCATATTTCTTGCAGTTATGGCACTGAACTTTACTGATGTCCCGAGGAGGTGGTCTGGTTGTAGTAACATAGGCAAGCAGAGCCTCAATAGTCCTTTGTTGTTCCATAGTAGTTTTAGTGACTAGACGTTGTTCTTCCCGTAGAAGCTCCTGAAGACAGTCATCCAAGCTAGGAACAGAAGCCCTGCTCATTAAGTTGGATCTAACTGTCTCAAACTCCAGACGAAGTTTCATAAGAAACTGATCCCTATGGCTACTTTGCTGTAAGGGAAGTAGTTTAGGGAGAAGAGCTTCAGACACCGAGGCAAACTTAATCTCATTGTATTCGGACCACAGTCTGCGAAAGCCATTGTAATACTCCTGAACAGATTGTGTGCCTTGAGTATATTGAGAAATATCAAGTTCCAATTGAAATTGACGAGCATCATTGCCTTGTTGATAGATCTTTTGAAGATAGTCCCACATTTCACGGGCATGTTTGCAAGGTCTGAGGTTGAGGATAAAATGTGGGTCAACTGAGCCCAGTAACCAGGTTTTTATTTTAGCATCCTTAGTTTTCTAAGCTAAAATCTTCTTGTCATCGGCCTCGGGTTTAGGGTCAGATCCATCAATGTGTGCCCAAAGTTCCTTTCCTTCTAAGTAAATGTGAAATTGGAAGGCCCATGAGGTATAATTTGTGCCATCAAACTTAACCAGGGAGATAATGTCAGATTTGTCCATGACGACCCAGAATAAGCAATCAATCCAGAAAGCAGTAAACAACCAGAATGAGGAATAACTAGCAGAAGGATGATCAAGCAGCAGTAATATCAGAATCAGACCACAATCAGTGGTTAGATACACAATCACACGGTTCAGATTGGTGATGTACTGCAGCAGATAGCAACCAGCAGAGATGCACAGATTCACAGAATGATGAACAAGCAACAACAGAACAAATAGCAGGAACTTGCAGCAGTAATAAGCCAGGAGAATTAACTAGCAGAATGATGAATTACTGCATGCACTAGCAGTAAGTAGCAGCAAACAACCAGAATAGGTAGTCAACAGCATCCAAACGTCCCAGTCGTCAGGGATCGGTACATGACCTGGGCCCCACCTGATGATCTCTTGATAAATCAGAGAGTGGGGATGGTTGAGCAGGATAAGCACGCAACTAATGGAAGTGGTCTCGAACAAATCAAATCCAGATCCAGGAATTTGGACGGCCGAGATGAAAACAATTGAAAAAAAATGAATTTCCTCAAAAATAGGTAGAAGGCCTACCTCTGATGACCAATAAATGTTGGAAAAATCTTCATAAATAAGAGGATATTCAGATGACCAAGAGGGAGGAATCCGCTGAGATGGTGATAATGATGATCACAGGTGGGCCACGCCTGATCTGAGATGATCAGGGATGATCAGAGAGGATCCGACTGAAGAAGATGATCACAGATTGGCTTCCAAGGCTTGGAAGATGACCGAGACAATCAAGATGATTGATTGATTTGTCTCTGATACCATATTAGTTATAAGAGATTTGAGAATTCCATTGAAATTGGTGAGAATCCAGTGCCCTTAAGGGACGACTGTAGTGTTACATATATAGGGGCTGATTGCCCTCATTACAATCCACAGATCCTATATTATAGCTAACTAGGGGCTGATTGCCCTCATTACAATCCACATATCCTATATTATAGCTAACAACTATGCATTATCCTTTGACTTATTCTACAATACAATAACTGGACTGATAACTGGACTGGGCCTAATGGGCCTGCTTGCCTAGATTGGGCTTCAATTGACAAAAAGGACTTCTGAAAGTGATTCCTTGGGAATGGATTGGAGAGGCATTAAATCCTTCTCCGTCCTAAGAGCTCGAAAACCACTATAACGATCTTGGACAATTCCATCCCTTTGATTATATTTGGATAGGTCTATGTTGAGATGTAACTTCTGTTCCCTGCTTATTTGATCACATAATTTCTTTAAGTGATTACACAACAGATTCCTTGGAGGATTGTAAATAAAATTATATATATGTGTAACAATGCTCACCAAAATTAAAGAAATAGATGGATCATTCGAGGGAACCCGACACCTTCTTGGATCTTTTGAGGAACCCGAAACCTCCAACTATAACTTTATTGATAAATTTCTGAATTAATTACACAAGCCGCAAACCCCTTTTATTTACAATTGTGAAAAAAAAGAAACAGAAGAATCCTAATCTAATTGCTAGTTCGACATGGACCTCATCCATTTGCAACCCTAGTGCTGCGTTCCTCCTTTTTTTTTTTTTTTACTGTTTTCTTTTCTTGCAAGAGATGGTCCTCTCTATTACTAGGTGTTGCATGTGAGATCCACTCGGGACTCCAGCTAGAAGTTGACTTGTGCACTGCAGCTGGCTCCTTGAGGTCTTCCTCTTTGATATGTGCTCTGTACGACCTGCCGCTGCAACCTTGCAATGACCCACGACCACGACCCCAAGATCAGAATCTCAGCTCTGATACCAATTGTAACAGTCCTCACCTAGAGAATAATAAAAGAAAAAGACTTGGATCATTCGAGGAAACCTGACACCACCTCGGATCGTTCAAGGAACCTGAAGCCCCCAACTATAATTTTATTGATGAATTTCTGAATGAATTACACAAGCACCAAGCCCCCTTTTATATGGTTTACAATTGCCAAAAATAGAACAAGAAGAATCCTAATCTAATTGCAAAATAGAAATTGCAAAAATACAAAGACAGAAATTCTAATATAGCAATTGATTAGTTGAGAGATTTTGGAGGATCATTACAATATGGGTTGATAGCATTATGAGTCCAAATGATAACTTTGGGTTTATTTTAATCATTTTCTTTCTACCCCCTTTTTCTTTAGGCACCTTCTCCATCCCAGTGAAATTGCCATCTTTCAAATTTTCTTTAAGTGTGCAGCCTGACATTCATGGCATGGATACTCTCACTCCATCTCTCAATTTTAATACTTTTAGTCAAGTTTTTTTTCCCCCTAGAACTATCATGTTATCAGATGTACTGGCAAGGGTGGTCATAAAGCTTGCATCATCAATGGTTTTCATATAACTAGCACAAATCTTACAAGTCTATAAGTTTCTTGAGAAGTTTCTTTGTGAGTTAGCTGGAGTTTATTTGCATACACTTTTGACCATTATTAACTGAATATTGCATGTGGTAATGATTGTCATAATACTTGTGCAAAACTTGTTTACCATTTGCTTCTATTTGTTTTACAGAAGGCAGAAGCAGGGTTTGAGCACCAGGCAGTTGTGATGCCTACTGTACCTGCTCCAGAGATGGTTTGAGAACTTTATGTAGTTTCATTTATTTAAAGGGATTTATTGCACTGATTTGTTGTGGTGATTGAATTCTAATTTTCTTTCTGTAGCTTTTATCATTGGATGAGCTGCGGGAAAGGCGCGTTACTGATCCCCGCTTTCCCCCGTAAGAATCATTTTCCATTTGTCAAATTCATGATGTGATGTGTTTCTCATCAGATAGTTTTTTTCGTTCTTCTCAAAAAAACCTTTCTCAAAATCTTAGTTTCTATTGTGTAATGAGTGGATACAGGTTGCGTTCTATGCGTCCATTGTCCCTGTATTAGTATTACACCCTAGAGCCATCTAATTAATCTAATATGTACTTATAGGTAATTTGGGGATTTAATTAAAATGAAGCCTCTTAGAATTCTATAAAGGTGCTTAGTGTTTGAAATAGAGAAACATATATTAATTACTGTACATTTATCAATTTGAAAAGTTAATGTTTAAACATCATATCTATAGTGTGTACTATATAGGTCATATTAATAAAATGTTCATGAATCATATTCTTAGAAGGTTGAAGTTGAAGATTAAACTTCTAGTTATCATTTTTTATCTTCTCCTTTCATTCTTATGAATATTACAGTTGTATAGTAGAATTTTTTTTGATTACTAATATATCAAATAATGTTTCCTAGTGCACTCATTATTTGCAAATGGGGCTGTGGCTAGCGATTCACATTGTCTTTGGAATTCTCAATTGTTGCTGTAATTTATATTTCTCAATCTTTAATTTATATGTCAATGATTTTATGATCAGGATCTTTCAATCTGACTTTTAGGTGTCCTCCCCCACCTCAGTATGGTAAATCTGTTGAATGGTCAAGAAAAGCAAAACACAGGCCCTGCTTTAAGGGAATGGGTTCTTCAACACAATACAGATCCTGATGCACCAGGAACCTGTTCACATCTCATGCTATGTCCCAATTTCTCAGTTTTAAACACAGCCTAACAACTTGGGTGCAACAGGTCTTATCGGAACAAGGTGGCTACTACAGACTTTATTCCCTGGCCCGTAGAAATAAGGTTTTGTGACCAAAGCAATTCTGTCAAACAGCATAAATTGCAACCAAGGTTTGATGTCCCATCCCATCCTCATTCTAATGTTAACTGTCCTCTTTACTTGACATCATGAATGAGAGAGCTATAAACATTCTTCTGTGTACTGCATTTTGTTGTGTGATATATATATTTTTTCCAGTTTGAAGTACTGGTTTAAAGCTAGAGGAAAACTTTCAGATGATCCGGCTTTGCATAGGTATGTGTCTGTCTGCTCACTGTGTTACTAGCATGATGGTTAAGGCATTCTACACTAGGGGAGAGATCCAGGGATCAACATATGTGAAAGACCATTGTATTCATTTCATTCTTTTTTTTTTTTTTAATGATTGTATAATTGTATTCATTTCATTCTTGCCTTAACCGATTATGTAATGAAAAGAATAAATAAATGTGGCTTTCTTTTCCTAGTTTTGTTGGATAGCATCTTTAGCATGAATCATTTTTTGTTTATGCAATATTATACCAGAGACCTTTGATACTTTGAGATGAGTCTTTCTGCCCTATGCAAATTTAGATTAATTTTATAAGGACTCCGGATTTGATATTTTCCAAGATATGTGGTGTGTTCAATGAATGTTACCAAATGATTAGCGTGGTCAAATTGTTGTTAAAGAGAGAGTTTAACTTTCAAGATCAATTATTGTTGTGCTCTTTTGCATATCACAAGCTTCGTGCTTGAATTCATGTGTCTGAGGATATGTTTCGATGTGATAAAATATAGAATATCCAATGAGGGTTTTCTTGACAATGTATTTTTTTCACTAGGGCATTTTGTTCTTTTATGTAAAGTAATGTTTTAGTAAAACATAAATAACAACACTGAAGTGCTTTAATGAAAGTTATCATTCAAAAAAAGAAGATAAAAAAAAATTGAATGGTGGCCTCTTATTTTTTGTTCTTGCCTTCTATGCTACACAATTGTGTTGATCTTCCACTTGTTTAAATGTGTTGGTACTTGGTACATATGCATGCTGATATTTTATGTTGTTGAAGCCTCGGACTAGAGTAGCCTTTGTTGATTTTCAATGAACTTTCAGAAGTGATTTTAAAATATTTTTGTTTGACGCTTAAATTGGTTTAAACATAATGTTGCCTAAGGAACATGGATCCTTCAATTCCATTATTTATTAAGAAGAGTTAATCATACAACAGGATATGAAGTATGTTTTGGATAATATCTGTTCATGTCGGAGGCCATTTTATCTATGGTCTAGATCTTTAGGTTGTGGTATTCCATATAACAAGTAAACTTATGCTACAGCCACAACTTCTGTAGTTCATCAAAATCACAGTGTGCTATGACTACGTTTTGCTAATCATTCTTGCACATTGGGTTTCCCCAATGTTGTTCTTGTAACACGTGTGAAGTTGATGTGAAGATTATCATAGGTATTATCTATTTTGAAGCTTAAAAAAGTCCAAAAAATGCACATTTTAAATTCGTCTTTGATACATTTTAAATTCATCTTTGATAAGATAACAATGTTTTGAAGTTCCTTTCTGAAATGTATTTCGCCTATGTTTCTATGAACAGAATAAATAGGTTTGATTGGCAACAGTCACAAATTTCCTCATACCTGATATTTGTATAATTCACTTAAATTGTTGTGGCAGATGTGTGGTCGCATATGCTTCAGATTTAATATTTCTCGGTGTAAGCACGAATCCACATCGAACAAAGGGCTTGAAGACCACGTCACTGAGCTTGGATCACTCGTATGTCTGAATATCTTATCTCCTTGAAGTGTGTCTCTTATGTAAGATCTTTCACAAGCATACATCATGCATCAAATTGATCAAGAAACAGATAATTTTGTGTCCTTTTTCCAGCTAAAATACAGGCTGAAACAAGACACTGCAAGGCCTAAGATCTGTAGATGAAAGAGAGATGAAACTGTCCTCCATGAACTTAAATCAAGAGAAAAAAAAATGTCCCTAACAAATTGTCTGATGAGTATATATAAATTTGGTAAACCATATTCACCCTTTGGGATAATCCTAGCCTTATAGTAATTACAAGTGGTTGTTTCTAACTTAAACACAATAGAAGGGAAGCAAAGAAACCTAGACTGCCACATGAGACATGCAGTGTTCAATTGCTCCTCGGCCTCTAACAAACTGGGGCTGTGCAGATGGACTACTTCAGCGTCAGGCCTACCTTAGTCTGGGACTAGAGTTGGTCTTGGATCTGGGCCTGGGCCCAAATTGAGCTTGGCTTGGAGTTTGGCCCGATCATGGCTTGCTCTAGGCCTCCTCCTATAAACTTGTACGTATTAAACCACATCTGACTGGATGCAAAAATGATTGTAGACTTTGTTTGTAGGCATTATGACTACTTTATAGAGGGTCTTTTCCGGTACTCATATTTTTTTTTTTTTTTTTTGGCGTGGTAGGTACTACTTGATTGAAGGTCTTGTTAATTTTTTTGTTCAGTGAAGCTCTAATTATATTCAATACGCTATTTCTGCAAATATAGCAAGTCAAAAGGTCAAGCTTTGTATATGTCCAGGGAGCCATCAAATTTGATCTTTATAGATTATATTTATATTTGGCCGGTGAGATCTTGGTCCATTGTTTAAATGTCTCCTCAGGCTCTTGACTTCTCAGCCATGACCATACTTAAAACGTTCATACTGTCCATGATATTTGGTTATATTAGTATACCTTTAAAATTTTTGAGCTTTATCAGGATAATATCTGGAAAATGTTGTTGAAACTGAAGTAGTTTTAATTAAAAATAAAATAGAAATTAGGAACTAAAATTGTATGATTTTCTTTTCAAAAGATAGATCTTGAGTTGATTACATTTTTATCACAATATTGTCGCGATAGTATTGTGATAAATTCATTTTCGGCAATAACTATTTAGAGGATTTTACGGGAAAAATCCCGGAATTTCTCCATTCCTCGCGAAGGGTCCCCATAGATTGTACAGCACAAACGAGGTCCGTCAGGACCTCTTCCATTTTTCTTTTTTTTTTAATGATGAAGGGTGCGATGCTAGCATCGCTCGTGTCTGATAGGAGTGACGCTACACAAATTTTTTTAAAACATATAACTCCTTTTGTTTCTTCTTCTTATTTTTTCCTCTTCTCCCACCTATTTCTCTATCTCCCCCACTGCATTTTCTCCCAATCATCTTGGAAAAATAGTATCACATGCTTTATAAAAAGATTACTACTGACCGACATACAGTTTTTTTCTTTCTTCTTTTCATATTCTCAAGATTTATCTTGAAAAGTGAAAGAGATGGGAAAGAAAAAAAAAATGATAGACATAACATGGAAGACTAGTTCCAATAACAATCTTATGCTCATACATTATCATGTAGAGCTTACCCTTAACCCATGAATCCATCCATGAGAAAGCTCTTGGCAAGGTAAACCTATATTCACAGCTTTTCCGCCGATGTGAATAGTGGAAAACCTGTCCTCGCAACTTTTCCACCGATATGAATAGTGGAAAACTTGTATTTGCATCCGGTGGACCGCTTTTTCCGCCAATGTGAATAGTGGAAAACTTGTATTCGCAGCTTTTCCGCCTATATGAACAGTGGAAAACCTGTAGGGTTGGGTGAGAAATGGAGTGGGGGCTATCTAGAAATAGGAGACAGAAGGAGCGACGCTGTCGTAGCTCGAACAATAGTACCAAAAAATAAATAAATAAGTGGCGGGAAGACCGAGTTTGTGCTATACAGTTTGCGGGGACCCTTCACGAGGAATGGCCAAATTATGGGATTTTTCCCATAAAATCCTCAACTATTTATCTTAATAATAAATTCAAAATATTGGAGATGTGTTACGCTACAACAAATGGAGGAATAAAATTACATGGTCAATTGGTCTGCCACCCAAACTGTGAGCAATTGGTGAAGGGATTACACCGTTTGATCTACCACCTTTATTTTGCCAAAGCACCATTAGCAATCAGTAAAGAAAAACTTCTTGCAATCAGATATAATAAGTCAAGGATTGCCAAGTAAAGAAAAATGTAGAGGTATCTAAAAGAAAGAAACTAGTCAGAATACAGTTGTAATAAGACAAATGATTGCTCCCACATTCAATATGAACTCTAGATAACAAATATGGCCAGAAAATCTAATCAAGGTCCAAACAAAATCTCAGAACATAAAGCTCAAACATAGCTCAACAAATTCATTACAAAGTAGTATGAGATCAGAACTTGATGATTTGGATAACTCAATAAATCGAACACTGCAAATTTATCTCCCAGAATTCCGGTACAAAGCTTTAGCTCCCTCAATATGTCCTGCAAGCATATCTAAAACCTAAATAAAGGTCCAATACAAAAAATAAAAAAGAACAAAAAAGAAAGAGATTAAAATCTAAATATCACTAATCAGACAGTTGTTTCTCTCTGAATGGGTTTACTGGTAAAAAAAGAGTGTTGTTTCTGCGATCAGGCTTAAGCCTTTAGCACTATATGAGGGGCCATAATGCGCTTCTCAAAAAAATTAGATCTATATTTCGAAAAACCATTTAAATCCAACAGCAGTGATGAAAACATCCTAAATGTTCAACAAAAATGGAGAAAGAGAAAGGGACTCACCTCTAGTCTCTAAAAATCTCCCAAGAAGGTTAAAAAATCACCAGAATCAAGATAAGGTAACTGTTCCTCATTTCTCTTCTTTTACCGTTGTGTTTTGTTTTTTCCTAGGATGTGGTTTCACAGGCCCTTCAGAGCTGATGAGTGGCTGTTATACGTAGTAAGTATCTGATAAATGTTTGGTTAAGATTATGCAGTTGTGATATCAGTCTTAATGTCATTTATCTTTGTGCAGATTGAGAGCCCTTCTGCTAGTAATGCTCGTGGGTTTAATTCTGGCCGCATGTTTAACAGGAGAGGGGAGGTAAGTGTACATCTTTCTCTCCAACGTTGAAACTCATGTATACACAAACATTAGTTTCTCAGGAAATTGGAACCTATCTTTATGAGCAGCTTATCGTATCATTGACTCAAGAGGGTCTAATCAGAAAGGCTAAGACACCGAGTCCCCCCAAATCAAAGCTATAAATTTGGAGTTATGTAAGGATTTCAATGATTCCAATCAATTTTGGCACTTGGTATGATTGTTTAAAGTTTTGGTTGGTCAGTACGATTGTTTTATGACAGGATTGCTGATGGCTAATGCAGGGCCTTTTATTTCTTCAATCAGACCTGCTGCTGACTCTCATTGATTAGAATATGCACTACATATCAAGATATGAAACTTGACGACATAGGAATAAATTAATCGCCGTTGTCATCGTCATTTTCATCATCACCATCGTGTATTCAAAGCTTTGTCCCATCAATCCACGGTTGGCAAAAACAACAGAGGTCAATTTCATTTTTCCACTTCAATGCATGCAACAAGCAAAAATTGTGTGGCTTGTACCATTTTTGTCTCAACTTCATTTAATCCTGTTTGGAATCTTTTGGATGTCATTATCCTTTTACCATTCCGTGGCTTACTTTGTATATCTATTTTCATCTTTTACTATCATAGTGAAATAAACAGGTTATACAACCTGTATCTAATTTTTCAAAATTCTTCTGGATGGGCGGATTGTGGGAAGAGACTCGCCTCGACTAGTGTCAGCAGCACTGACCACCTCGTGAGGTGAACTGCCATGTTAAACTTCCTATAAAAATTCTGATGGGATGCTAGGCTGTGTCTGGAATTGGGCTAAGATCCCTTTCTGATGACAAAACCATTCTTTTCATGCTGGCAGCAGAACCCACTTCCTTCCTGGATGTGTGCTGCTTATGATAGATATGAGGATAAAACAATCAATTCAGACTTGTACAATTACTTCATTTGGTTTTCAAAGGATACATGATGGTGGGAGTGGTAGAAGAGCATGGTTAATGTTGTTGGCCATTGTTTTCCCAAATCAAGTGAGATGTTATTGACCATTCCAAATTTGAACTAAAGAACAAAATTGCCTGTGCTAATATGTGACAGGTAGCCGAGTATATTATGTGGACAATTTGAAAAGTTACATGATGCTACAACAACTCACTTCAAATATGAATCTCCATACATTCTTACACAATGTCAGTGAGTACACTGTTAAATTGATCAAGATGTAAAATGACACTAACACAGCCATTAAATCTTGGTTGAACAATCCTACAGCGTTAAGAGTGCAGTGTATGGAAGTATCAATTCATTGTGGACTTGTGATGTCATGAGCTCCATGTAAGGTCAATCAGAAGATGGCAGCATGCATCAGCATTGAGTACTTTTATCAATAACTGGTACACCTAACACATGCTGGAAAAGGAGCACATGTAGAGTGCACCATAGGCTCGGCCAAGATTTGGACCTGCGAATTCCTGTGCTCACATGGAAATGCAAATTGGTCTGTGCTTGTTGGGTTCATGGCTTCATGCTCAGCCTGGATCTTGAAGCCCAAGTGAAAGTGAAATTCAAATCGGCTCAAGCTCGTTCTTTATGTGGGCTTAAGTACCAAAATCGTACTTCGTAATATGAAATAGAAAGCAGTGAGCAACTCATAATAATGGCACTAGATTAGATCTAAGATTGGCCTCTTTTAGGTGAGAATTTACTAGAATTGAAATGTATAAAAAACCAAAGAAAGAGAGGAAGGGGATGTGCACGAGAAATGCACCACCCCCAACCCTACTAACAAAATCACGCCCACCCAAAGAAACAATCTATCAACCATTTACATAATCACACCTATCCAAGAAAGCAACCTATCAACCCCTTGCTTGGCTAACACATCTGCCATGGAGTTAGCCGATCTAACCTCATGGCGGAAGGAAATATTGATTCCAACAGATAACTTTCTAATTTCATTCAGATTCAAACTTAATTCCTCTTTAACCAGGCTTATATAATAGAGGGTGAGATAATTTTGGCTCTTTTTCAAAAAAGTATATAAAGATTTGAATACTTCAAAGAAGTTTTTTCAATCAAATCTTTGAGATAATTTTTTTTTTTGAGAAATGAAAAAAAAAAAAAAAAAAACCATTCTCTTGTGATAGATTCTTGTCTTTTCTCAACCTTTTTCCTCCTCAAAATTGGCCATTTTGAGTTTGATGATCATAACCATTTAATAAAGTTGGTTTTTAAGTCAATTGAAATCCCCTTTTAACTATCCATGCCTAAAATGTAGGTAAAGTGGGCCCTATTAGGTCATTTGGGCAGACTTAGATCATCATCAAATCCTTGTTGTTTTTACCATGTTGGAATCGGCCATACGAATTTTGTTTCTCCATTACAATTTATCTTGAGTCAATTCTTCAAATAAGTTCCACTTTTTCAAATATATATTTTCACTACCTTCATCAACGTCCTCTTTGACTTATCATTTTCCCTTAGTGGGCCATTAACCTTCATGGCCGAACTTTTTTTTTTTACCGGCATCGTTACTAATCTACATCAGACATTACTAAACCATCACAAACGAGTCTCTCTGATACTATCTCCTACTATTGTTACCCCTTAAATCATTTCTCTTAAATGATTTACTAAAATAATTGAAAAACAACATAAGAATATTTTTATCATTTCTCATAATGTTTCCATGAAGAGGATTTGATGAAAAGAAATATGAAATATATTCAAATCTTTATTTACTTTTTTTTAAATCAGCCCAAGTTTTATAAACATATTTTTTAAGGTACCCACCGACCCACCCAACACAACGACACCGTGTGCCGGTTACCTTTTGCTTCAAATCGCACGACTCGGGCTTTTACTTGGGGAGGAGGAGAAAGACTGAAAGAGGAACGAGAGGTCGTTGAAATGCAAATCGAACTTCGAAGGTCTGCTTTTCAAATCTCTTTGATACCCATTTCTAGTTGCATTGATATCTCTCTATCATTCTCTGCAATTGAGATGAGGATTAGATTTCGTCTTCTTCTTCTTTTTTTTTGCCTGAAAAATGTTGTGTATGGAATGATTCCAATAGATCTTGAAGCATTCCATCGTAGATTTCTGTAATTCGAGAAATGGGTCTCTCGATTCTGATCTTTATCCTTCTTGGGTCGATCCCAAAACTGAAAATTTCATAAAAAAAGGAGCTCTATCAATTCCATTTCCATTTCCCATAAATCAGTCTTTTACATAGATGGTTAGAATTGTAGATTAGGGATTACTTCAAGATTCAGAAAAAAAATAAAAAATACCCAATTTGCCAATCTTGGTATGTATGCTTTGTGTATATATTGCAAAATGGCATCCATGAAAATCTTCAAATTTCTTGTGACCCATGTACACATTCATCAGATATGTTTGTACTTATGACAAGTTTTTATTCTCTTTGTTTTTCAGATTCTTTTAAGCTGCAAAGTTGAAATTTTTAGCTTTGGCAAAATATGGAGGGTGGTGGAGAAATGGAATCATCATATACACCCATTATAAGTGGCCTACCTGATGATATTGCTCTTTTCTGCTTAGCAAGGGTTCCTTGGAGATACCATCATGTCCTCAAATGTGTTTCAAGGAGATGGAGAGCTTTGGTATGTGGCGAAACCTGGCATTTGTATCGCCGGGAGCATAATTTGGATGAGGCTTGGGTTTATGCATTATGTAGAGATAATGAGGGACGAGCTTGTTTTTATCTATTGGACGCAGAGAGGCGGTGTTGGAAACCATTTCAAGGTGTATTGCCTCAATTCTTAAAGAGAACAGGTATTGCTTGTGAAGCCCTGGGAAAGAAATTGTATTTGTTGGGTGGCTGCAGACTGTCAGAAGATGCAAGTGATGAAGTTTACTGCTATGATGCCTCCACCAATTCATGGGAGGAAGCTGCTCCTTTGAAGACTGCTAGGTACCATCTTTGTTTGATATGTGTTTAAATTTCTATGTAGATTCTTAGGTTGCATTTAGATGACCTTGAGGTTATGACACAAAATACTTTCTTCCAAATCAAAATTAGTTGTTTCAGGAGTTTTGACCTGAAGATGATGCAATTGGTTTCAGCTAGGTAGGACACAGTCGGAATTGGTTGGATAAAATGGTTGTTTGAAGGGCTATAGATTAGATGGTCAGCACTCAGCAGGTATAGAACCTGAAGATGATGCAATAGCTGGTAGGTTGGGCGTGGGCTGGCAGTACCTAGTGCAGATTGGTGGTATCATTTTGGAGAGTGGATGGTTAATGGGCGTTTTGAAGATACATTAGGGGAGAAGATGGGCTAGTAAGTTGTGAACAGGTTGAGTAGATGAGATGCAACTGGTTAAGGGAGTTCAGTGGAAATAGATAATGAGTGATGGATGGGTAGTGGGTTTGGAGATGCAATGCTTCTTTTATGTTTCAACTTCTGAAATTCTGTATTCTATATTTTTGTTTATTAATAGCAATTTTCTTTTACCCATAAAATATCAGTATAATAAGTAATTAGAAAGAATAATATGTGAAGTTTTCAGTTTAGTGAATTGTGTTTTTGGTTGAAATGGTGAGGATAGCTTCAGAAACTTTGTATGGTTCTTTTAGAAGAAATACTTCACACTGAACAAAGAAGGTAAAACCCACCCCACCTCTGGCGCCCCCACCTTCCCCTCCCCACAAACATGCACCCACCCTTTGTCTTTAGTCTTTTGTAAACTAGTTTTGCAATTCTCTTTTTCACAATATTTAACAACTCGATGCTCTTCCCTATCAGAGTACCCCACAATCCAAGACCCCAATTACCAGCATCCACTCTTAAAAGAGTGGAAACTGTTTCTACTTCTTCTTTTCTTTTCTTTTTTTTTTTTTCTCTCAGCAAACAGGAACACCCTATTTAGCCCTTACTGACATACAACCAGTTTTTATCGCAATGTATCACCTTTGGAGAACTCCATTGCATTAGGATTGATTCTCAAAAGTAGAACTCATATTTAAGTGTAGCAACCTTTTTATAAGGCCTGCTGTCATATCAATATAGAGCAATCCTCCCTCCTCTACCCAACCTTGGGACTTGCACTGATGAAATAACAACACAAGACAAATGCCCAACAACTTATTTATGCAATACATATATGCAGTAGATCTAGGTGCATGCGCATGCAATGCATAGATTGAGCTCTTGTATGTGTTGCTTTGGCTTTTTTGTTTGTCCGTGTGTATGAGACTAAAATATATGCATATATACTTATTCCAACCCTCTTTTTTTTCCAGATGCTACTGTGTTTGCCAAGCTCTTAATGGGAGACTCTATGCTATTGGCGGGATGGGCTCTGGCTCCAATCTGTGCTCATGGGACACTTACGACCCTAATTCAAATAGTTGGACCACACACTCAAACTCAAGTGTCTTCCCTGAGATTGAAGATTCTGTTGCTCTGGATGAGAAACTATACATCCTCTGTGGTGAGAAAGTTTATAAACCTCTTACTATGTCTTTCCGTCGTGGCACTTCACTCATTTCCCGAAAACCGGAGGTACTTGCATATGATCCATCTGAAGATGTGTGGCAGAAGATCGACAACAACATTGTATCTGGCTGGTGTGGTCCTGCAGTTGTAGTGGATGGAACCCTCTATGTATTAGATCAGAATTCTGGAACTAAGCTAATGATGTGGGAGGCTGAGAGCAAGGATTGGGTGGCAGTGGGGAGGCTGTCGACTTGGCTTACAAGGCCACCATGTCACCTTGTGGCTGTTGGGAGGACTATTTTTGTGATAGGGATGGGGCTGAGTACGGTGGTCATCGACCTGAACATGGCAGCAAATGTTGATGGGATGATGGTTTGCTATTCCATTCCTAAATTGGATTGTGATGTTGATGTTATTAGCTGCAAAGCTCTAGCTATTTGACATGCTTATGACACTATTATGAAGTGCAAAATGCTTGCCCAATTTATGTATATCAGGTGGAGAATGTCCTGGCAACGCATCCAACCTTAATTATTTATTTGAAATGATCAATATATTCATTGCAAAACAGGAGAATCAGTACTTACAATAACAAAGATAAGAGCATAAAATTGAAGAGACAATGCAGAGACACCAGGAATTGTTAACCCCCAACAGTGG
Organism: Umbellularia californica; assembly: GCA_028538565.1. NCBI lineage: Eukaryota > Viridiplantae > Streptophyta > Magnoliopsida > Laurales > Lauraceae > Umbellularia > Umbellularia californica. Next base: position 6,203,570 of record JAPQWN010000002.1, read on the forward strand.
ATTCAACACCCCCGGATATAAAAGAGTTAAAATTAAGCAGTGAAGTCCATTGTTGCCCTCTCAACCTCCTCTGAAGAAGCAATATATTTCAATTCCTTCCCATTCAAATGAGACCAAAGAACAACCACTAAAGTACAACGCCATAAAATGATGCCTCGTCTTGTCTGGAAATGAAAGCGCGAATGATCCAATAGCCGCATGAAATTAGCTGGAATGGGCCACCTAATTCTAAGAACTCACTGTGAATGATTACTCTTATTTGTTCTTATTCCTATGGGCTCCATATTTAAAATCCCAACTGTTCAATTATGTTTTTTTTTTTTTTTTTTTTTTTTTTTTTTTTTTTTTTCATTACTAGTAAACGTCAAGACCTTTAAATTGATTATTGTAAATCTTCATGGATTTTTAGTTGTTTGTGAAAAACATCAAAAATTTTAGACATGCAGATCTAATTTTTTGTACTTTTGTGGGCTTCTTATTCTTGTTCCAAACTGTCTAATATGTCTTGGTATTCTCATAGTTATGGCGAGCGTGAAATCCTCTAATCTCATATCTTAAATCTTCATGGATTTTGAGAAATTTGTGAAAAAAAGGCCATAACCTCTTAACACATTTAAGACCGTTGGTCGTACTCATTTGCTCATATGAAAATGGTAATTTGATGGACAATAATTGAAAGTGAGCTGTCGGGACCCCTTCTAGGTAATCGAAGATCTGGAGGGACTCATCAAATTATTGGAGTGAGTTACTTGGGACTTGTCCACTGATGAAAAATATGGTGGCTTCAATCATTGATAGAGATTGTATCAAGTAATCGATTTCATCACTGCGCATTGCAAGATGCTCTGTTGTGGGGTGGGTCTTACCAAATTCAGTGGGGGATATGATAAGCAGTGGCGGATCCAAGATTTTTTTTTTGAGTGGAGCGGATGATGGTTACTAGAAAAGGTCAGTTATTATTATTATTATTATTATTATTATTTGTAAGGTTAGTATAAAGTACTCACACCTCAACCTATTTTGTAAACGAATCCTACTCCCAACAAGAGATTAAAATATTCCCAGAATGCCAAAGGATATCGCATGCTGCAATATGCGCATTATCACACGGCCTAGAATATCGCAAGAACAATTTATGGGAATTTGTTAAAGTACAACTAGTGAGGGACGAATGTCAAGCCTTAGGAAGTTGTATGGGCGAAAAAAAAAAAACCCTTTCTTTATTAACTGGTAAAGAGACAAGTATAATCGCCTATACTCTAAATGTTGCTACCAATATTTGGCCTTTTTAACCATGTGATTATGGTTGGGATTTTTTAGAATTAGGAGTTTAGAAGGGAGAGAGATGTCGATAAAGCGAATGAGAATATGAGAGAAAGAGAGGGAAATACCCACCAGACCTGCCCGAGATCTAACGGAGTGATAGGAGAAGAAAGAGATCGGAGAAAAATAGGGTTTCAGTGATTTTAAAAGTGGGGCGATCGGTTTTGAGTATCAGGAGCGGATGGCATCCTAGGCCATAGCTCTTGTGCAATTGCCCCAAGCCCCACGTACCCAACATGTAGGTCTGCACCTGGATGTGGAAAACAATATCTGCACTACCCATAAACTTCATGGAGGGCCCAACTTATCCCGTGATGTTATCACTAAAGGATTGTCTTAATGATCAAAATCGACCTACCCATCTTATGATGGAACTGCAGGGATGCCCACTCCACTCATCCAATGATGTAATCCTGGCCCCCTCTAACTTTTTGTGCTCCAAAGATGCAGTCGTGAAATTTCTTGTGAAAAATATTAGAATCATCTTGATAATATGACAATGATAAAACATTATGGGGCATTTAGGCGGATGTCCCTCAACTGTGATTTTTATTGCAAACGGTCCACAATACTTTATCGTACTGACATCAGTCCTCTTGTAACTGGAAAAGACAAAAACGCCCTTGTACACGTCAGCAAAAGCAAAACTCAAATAAATTTATCTGAGTTTTCAAAACTCAGATAAATTTATCAGTCTTCTGAGACAGTCTTCTAACTGTTTAAACCGTGGTTATGATCAGATGTATAGCCTGTGGACTGTGGTCCTGGACCATCCTTTCACATGTTAAAACCACTTATAGATTGACTGACTTGGGCTTTTCTTGAAATTAGGACACATGATACCTTGTGAATACAACAACTAGAACTTGGCTGTGAGAGTAGAAGAGAACAACCAAAACCCACATTACATGGCAATCAAGTTTCTCTATCAAGGTGGCCAAATTGACATCATGGCTATTGATATAGCTCAGGTATGATATGAAGGTTAATAGGTTATGGTATTAAAAATCAAAATCAGTGTTATCTAATGCTTAAACCTGATAATCTCTGCTTTATCACTTCCACAAAACCAGAACATGTTTGGTTTCTCCCATAGTTCTCTGCTCCTGCTCCTTCTTCTCCTTCTGTCAGCTGGCAGAGAAAGAAAACGCGAATCATGAATCACAACCACTGCAATAGGAAAGGAGATATGGATGTGGGTCGTTGGATGGCACCACTTCACTTAGCTATTTGTTTGAAACTCAGAAAAGTTCTTCAAAACTCAGATAAATTTGTCTGAGTTCTGCCAGAAACTCAGATAAATTTGCCATAACTGAGATAAATTTATCTGAGTTTCTGGCAGAACTCAGACAAATTTATCTGAGTTTTTGTCCAGTTTATCAGAGTTTCTAGGAAATTTATCTGAGCTCGCGACACCAAAAGTCAGAATACGAAAAAACAAATTCTAATAAAAATCGAAATCCAAAACAAGAACACTTGATGACCACAATCCAATGGAGAAAATAGAGAGGGGGGAAACAAGAAAAAGAACAAAATGCTCTCTTTCAAATCAGTTGAAGAGAGAAAGAGAGTTTTGGAAGAGACTTCAGATGAAAAAGTAAGATAATGTAAAACGTTTCTATCTTTGAAGAAATGAAAGAGAGAGAATCGGAAGTCATGGTGGCGACGGAAGATGCTTTGCAACGATACTCTGCAACCACGGAAAGGAATGGAAAATGGAAAATGAGAGAGAAGAAGAAGGAAGGAGTTCTCTGGCACAAAAGAGAAGAAAAGATAACTTGGCCTAAGAATGAGGGTTGAAAGGGGCAAATAAGTCATGAAAATATATGACGTGGCATATTAGGGACCTCTCACTAAAGTATCTCCAGCTGTCTGGACTATAGACATTAGAGAAAAAGTAGTTGTCCTTGATGCCTTAGAAGATCGTGCTTAGGGACTGTTGGCTAATTTACCCAAACATTAATTAGGGGTGTAAATGGGCATCCAACTATCCAAAAGTCTTCAATTTACATCCCGAACCCGGTTCTATACATGCATATTATATTCACATACATATACAAGTTTTAAAGACCTGCATAGCTGGAGTTATTTCATATTTTATAACCGACTTATGTTTACCATATGCGATTTATTAGTCCCATGTTAAGACTTAATTGAACAAAAAATATGAGTTTCTTATCATGTCCTATGCCAGCTCAACCGGTCTGGTCATATCACCTTCTGTGAGAGGTCATGGTTTTCAGTCACCCCACTACTACTCCCTCACTTATAATTATATAAGTATACTTGGGTGGGGCGGGGATTCCGGATCTCAACCACCGTTCTAACCAAAATCCCATGCCTGACCCAACCCGGGCTGGCCAGATCCATGAGCACCCTTACAAAAAACACTCTTCTTTTTAAAAGAAAATTAAAAAAAGCTACTCTCTTGCCTTTTGATTTAACCAAGCCTTTACTTTTGTTCTCTATTACATTAATCATTCACTTCACTTCTCCGGTAAAGTAAAGTTACCAAGCAATTGATTTACTGTGTATGTGTTGTGATTTGAGATTATTGCATTTATATATTAATCATACCTGCCCACCCATCAATGTGTGGACCATAGTCCCAACCCATGACCCAACTAATATGTAAAAAAAAAAAAAAGAGGGAAAAGAAGAAAGAATAGGATTTTGCATGCCTACGGTCTCATGTTATGCAAATGCAAGTTTTCCTCCGCTTAAACGGGAGGTAAACTTGATAACACCACTTTACTGCCTTACAGATCGGCGGTATAATAGCAAGTCCCAGATTTCCTCCTCTCAGAGGGGATGAAATCTTGAAAATGACCCTTACCACCTAGAAAAGCAGCGGTAAACCTTCATTTGGCCCAACTTTCAATTTCCTCCGTCTTTCTTATTGTATCCATGCATATATCATCACAAGAAATTATCCAAAGATGAGTTTTCATCCTGCAAATTCTGGTAATCTGTGTGGAGCTCACAAATAATTGGTATCAAATCGGTGTGGCCCAATAATCACTATTTGTATTTTAATTGAAGTGATATCAATTCTTAAATTCATCATTTTAGCTACGCAAGCCTTATTCCACTTACAAGCCTATGGACCCTGTCTACCCACAATTTAAGATAAAGAGAGGATGGTACCAATCCTTGAACCCTGGAGCTCTTGCATGTACTCCTAATCATGCAACCAGTGAGACACAAGCAAGATTGGTCATTGGACCCTTTTGCACTAGGCGTTGGATAATGATGGAATAAATAAGAGCTCAGGAGTTGGGTTTGAATCAAATGGGGTTGGGGTTGGGGATGAGTATCAGATTATCCGAGTATTTAATTCTTGGGATATGCGGCGCGCAAGTGCAGGGATAACATTGGCCCAATTACCGGCCTAGCCCGCTTTAGGATGGGTTCTGACTTTGTGTTTTAGAACTTGGCCTGGCATTGACCTAACTTTTTGGCATGTGTAGTATATGGACCGAGCATATATAGATTAAGTGATAGGAGGTCCGAAGCTTCCCCTGCCAAAAGAAATATATCAACCCAAAGCTTGCCTTGTTCCGTTAGAGCAATGCGTGTAGTTTAGTGACCGATTTACCGAAACAAATTATTAGAAAGCTCGGTCTAGCCTAACATTTATAAGGTAGGCCAAGATTGAGGTTGGCTAGGCTATGGGCTTTCTATTTCCAAAGTCGGGTTGGAGTGTATATGCCTCAACTCAACCCATGAAAACCCTGACTTAGGATCATGGGCGGCGCTACGTGGATGTCAGTGGGGCCAACTGGATTCACAAAGTTTGATTTACCAAAAAAAAAAAAAAAACTGGATTCATAAAGCTTAGAATTTAAAGGCATTCAGTAATTTGAAGTGAAAACCTACCAAAGAGACTTTGCAAACAAAAAGGAAATTCAAAAGCTCCAAACTTATTATTTCTCTTCATTCTTTGATGACATGGTGCCCGCTAAATCCAAAAAAAAAAAAAAGCGCACACTAGATAAATTTGGGGTGGGTTTCAAATACAGTACGTGGGTTGCAAACCCATACCTTATGCCACTCCACCAACTCCCAGGTGGGGCAGATACGACACTTAATTATTTGCAAAGAATACAAAGAAATTCAAAGGTCAAATGACCTCTACCTTATATAATTATTAAAAAGATGGATGGGCAAAGGAAATAAAGTGGAGATGTCTTGGGGGTCTGTTTGTGCACAGCCACGATTCCTCTTTCGCGGCAATATCTTTCTCACGGGGAGGTGGGACTTGTGCATCCTCTCTTGGCGAAGAAAATCAGAAGTTGTAAAGGTACTGGAAATTATGGAGAGATGGATTATGCTATGCACCAGACGTCCTTGCCGAAAGCACCAGAGCGCCTTATCTCCTTCCTTTCCGTGGAAAGGGTCTGTGCACAAGCACAACCAACTTTAGAATGTTGAGAATTCTTTTCTCTACCTCACCTTATTCATTTGACGGTCAAAATTCATGTTTATTTCTTCAATTTTAATCATTAACTGAAATAATAAAAGTGTTAAGGCTGTGCCAACACACTCATGGTCAAGTAGTGTCTACACAAATGGTGTCAGCACCATACATGCTCCAAAATCAATCCTTGGGTCTCCAAGTTAAAAGAACGGGGACTTCAAGTATGTGCCTGCCGTTAGATCTGATATTTGTCCGAAAATAATCAAAGTTTATTTATTATCCGTAGGGTGTTCCATTCCTATAACATCAATGTCATACAATTATAATATCATACTTGCAGGAGTTCTGTGAAAAATATTTAAATTTTGCTGCTGCTGATATTAAGTACAAGGACAGGTATATGGACAATGGGGAATCCAAATGCGCCCTCTCATTTTCCCCGCTGGTTCCTTCTTGTCTCCTTTTCCCTCGCACTCAACTGTCGTTTGAAATTTCGGTTTCTTCACATAAAAAGCTCCGCCATAGATTTTGAAACTATAAAAGCTGTCAAAAGTCAAAACCTTAAAAACCCACCTTTAAATCTATCCTCTCTCGCAGATTTCGAGGCTTCCCTTGGAGGCTCCGAAATCCCATTCCATGAGGACGAAGGATGTTTTGGATTCTTTCTCTTCTAAAGCCCCTTTTGTTTCTCCTCTCTTCTTTTTCAAAAAGTCTATTTGGACAAACTCTATGGACAGAATTTGGGATAAACTGTCCACGTGGCACAACGTGATTGGGTTCTCTTAAAAGTTGAAATGCATTGTTTCAATCACGTTGCTCCACGTGGACAGTTTGTCCCAAATTTTGTCCATGAGTTTGTCCATATAGACAAACTGCTTCTTTTTTAATTCTTCCATTCTTTGGGTTCTGTTTTCATTCCAACCTTCTGCAGAGCCTGGAAGTTTCACGGCTATCAGGGGCGGGTAAATGGAGGAGGAACCCCAGACCGGACCATCAAAGGTGGGAGACGTGGAAATTTGCTTTTTGATTGATTTATGATTTTTTTTTTCTGATTGCTTTTACTCGAAAACGTGTTTGCAGAGATTAAAGTTCGGAGTAGGAATTGAATTTATGGGATTTGTTAATTAGTATGGCTCAATATAAGTTAATTAATCTTGGTTAACCGGGCCCTTGGATTGCCCAACTTGTACTGTGATTAGAAGTATGCCTGTTATAAGTCTACTATGATTAAGAAGTAGTGTTTGGGTATAACAGGGTTTTGGGGCTGATATTATAAATAGAGAGTAAGAGTATTTAGAATGTACACCTCTTCTGATTGCATAGTGTATTCTCCCATCTTTTCCGTGGAGGTAGGCCAAAAACCGAACCACGTAAATCTATGTTGTCTTGTTGTGCGTGTTTGCTCTCTTCTTGCAGGCCCTAGATCACAACAGGATTAATGGGTTTTCAGATTTTTTTTATTTTTATTTTCATTATGTTTTGATCAATAATCTCATGGGCTTGAGTAAATTATTGATGGGTAACGATTTAATGAAAGATTAGTAACATACAACATCTATTTCATATGAGAGAGAGATACTGTAGGATTCATAATGTCACACTTGGTGAAACTAAAAATGGGATATGCTTCATTTTTCAATCCAGAGTCTCCCAACTTACATTGTGGCAATATTAAGGGATCACAAGAAATAATACCAAATTTCAAAAATCACCTTTTCCTTAAAACAAAACAAAGTAAAAAAGAAACTCTCTCATTCCACCAAAAAAAAAAAAAAAAACTAAGGTAGTACATGTGACAGGCTAGGTTGGGACAAGGGATCACAAGAAATAATACCAAATTTCAAAAATCACCTCTTCCTTCAAACAAAACAAAGTAAAAAAGGAACTTTCTCATTCCACCAAAAAAAAAAAAAAAAAACCAAGGTAGTACATGTGACTGGCTGGGTTGGGCCAAGGAATGTCCAGGCCCGGCTCGACTCCTAAACTATAAGCTTGCCCCGGCTGAAGCCCAAGTCGGGCCAGAAGTTGCTTGGCTAAGACCGGGCCCCCAGGAAACGATGAAGCCCAAGCATAGCTCGAGTCAAACTTATATAACAAAAAAACGAAAAGAAATATTTTCTTATAATGTCGAAGGTTGTAGCTTAACTTGTCTGGTCATATCTCCCCATATAGGAGGTCATGTGTCTGAGCCCCACCGCCCCCGATCCCCTAATGCCTTATAAATATTTGTTTATTCGGGCCGGGCTGGGCTTTGGGCTCTCTCCAGTTGAGTCCAAGCCCGGCCAATATATTAAACGGTCCAAATAAAAATCTAAGCGCAGCCCAAGTGTGCTAGCCTAGGTTGGGTAAAGTAAGTCTACTAAACATGCGACTTATTGTGATTTGATATTACTGCATCATACATGCTCGTCCATTGTTGTGTGGAGCTGACCCCAGACCCATGACCCAACCCATATATTAAAAATAATAAAGGAAAAAAAAGCAATCAGTTTCCAGCTTTGCCTCCGTATTCATCGGCGATGAAGTTGCAAGCTTGTCTTCAAATGTCTGTATGAGGCTAGCAGTCGGGACAGTAAATAAGGTGTGATGATCTAAATCATATTTTTCCTATACTAAAGCACTCCTAGAACCAATTGAATGTTCAAATAACAAAAAAACTTACAGTACCAAAATTTATGCTGTTGACTGCAAGCGCCCCCTGCAATCATTTTCTGTAACATGAAAGCAAAGAATCAAGGTGTAAGTTAAGCATTTCTTTCTCTTCCTAATCCTGTTTTTCAGTTTTTTGATTGGCAGCATTTCTTATTGATGGGAAAATCCTTTCAACGACTCTAAAGCTCGAGATGTTAATGACGGCATTGATACCAAATCTTATGGACCTAACCAATAAGCCCTATGACCGGTGGAATGCGTCAAATCAAGCCCTATACCTATTTAGGGCCATAACAAACAGTCAAAATTTGTATGAGATCTTTTTTTTCTTTCTAGAGGTTTCTAATGGTTCCCCATACACTTTGTGAAGACCTAAAAAGGCCAGATACAAGTCAGGCTCATCTAGATGGAATCATGAGAAACCTTTTAGCTAACTTAGATATTCCAACCTTAGAGATGGCGGTCCAGATAGGACTAGATCAATGAGCGAGGTTAACCCACACTCAGCCTTAATTGAGGTGAGCATGCCCATATGGATCAATATTTTCAAGTTGAGTCCATCATGTAATTGGTTTGAAAGAGCCCATTCCACCACCTACGTATTGCATAATGAAACTCACTTTTCATCTTGAAGGATCCGATCCCACAAATCCAGATGATATTTATTTTTGACCATAGAATTTAATCACGAGTGGACATACACCACGTTACTTGTTCACTTCTCACTCACTAACTGCTTCATATTTCGCGAACTTAGTTTACCAGTGAAGTAAATTAAACGTTTTAACTCAAGAAACAATAAAAAGACTGGGGTCAAATTAAAAATAATAATAAATCTCGAAAATCACCTCTTCCTTTTGACAAGAAAACCTTAAAAGGATATTTTCTCATGCCACTGAATGACGAGAGAAACTTGAACTGTCCTTGAACCAGGCCGAGCTAGGCCGAGGAAAATCCAAAATGCCCCTGGCTTCTAAACGAGAAGCCTAAGCGCCGCCCAAGCTTGAGTCAAGCCTGAAGCTGTTGGCCAGAGCCTAGCCGGCAAGGAAATGAAGAAGCCCGAGCCCAACCCATGTTAGACTTATTGAACAAAAAATATGAGTTTCTCTTCATGTCCTATGCCAGCTCAACTGGTCTAGTCATGTCACTTTCTGTGAGAGGTCATGCTTGTCAGTCGCCCCACTACTACTCCCTCCCTTATAATTATATATGTATACTTGGGCGGGGCAGGGATTTCGGATCTCAATCACTGTTATAACTAAAATCCCATTCTCGACCCAAGCCGGGCCAGCCCGATCCATGAGCACCCTTACAAAAACCACTCATCTTTTTAAAAGAAAATTTTTAAAAAGCTGCTCTCGCCTTTTGATTTGACCAAGCCTTTACTTTTGTTCTCTATTACGTTAACCATTCACTTCACTTTTCTGGTAAAGTAAAGTTACCAAGCAATTAATTTACTGTGTATGTGTTGTGATTTGAGATTATTGCATTAATATATTAATCATACCTGCCCACCCATCAATGTGAGGACCATAGTCCCAACCCATGACCCAACTAATATGTAAAAAAAAGAAGAAAAAGAGGGAAGAGAAGAAAGAACCGGATTTTGCATGCCTACGGTTTTATGTTATGCAAATGCAAGTTTTCCTCCGCTGAAACGGGAGGAAAACTTGAAAACACTACTTTACAGCGTTATGGATCGGCGGTATAGCAGGAAGTGCCAGATTTCCTCCTCTCAGAGAGGATGAAATCTGGAAAATGTCCCTTACCGCCCACACAAGAAGCGGTAAACCTTGATTTGGCCTAACTTTGGATTTCTTCCGTCTATGTTATTGTATCCATGCATATATCATCACAAGAAGTTATCCAAAGATGAGTTTTCATCCTGCAACTTCTGGTAATCCATGTGGAGCCCACAAATAATTGGTATCAAATAGGTGTGGCCCAATAATCACTATTTGTATTTTAATTGAAGTGATATCAATTCTTAAATTCGTCATTTTAGCTACGCAGGCCTTATTCCACTTACAGGCCTATGGACCCTGTCTACCCATAACTGGGCCCTTTTTTAAGATAAAGAGAGGATGGTACCAATCCTTGATCCCTGGACCTCTTGCATGTACTCCTAATCATGCAACTAGTGAGACACAAGGAAGATTGGTCATTGGGCCCTTTTTTACCAGGCGTTGGATAATGATGGAATAAATAAGAGCTTAGGAGTTGGGTTTGGATCAAATGGGGTTGGGGTTGGGGATGGGTATTAGATTATCCGAGTATTTGATTCTTGGGATATGCGGCGCGCAAGTGCAGGGATAACATGGGCCCAATTACTGGCCTAGCCCGCTTTGGGATGGGTTCTAACTTTGTGTTTTAGAACTTGGGCCTGGTATTGACCCAACTTTTTGGCATGTGTAGTATATGGACCGAGCATGGATTAAGTGATATAAGGTCCAAACCTTGCCCCGCCAAAAGAAATATATCAACCCAAAGCTTGCCTTTTTCCGTTAGACCAATGCGCGTAGTTTAGTGACCGATTTACCAAACAAATTATTAGAAAGCTCGGTCTAGCATAACATTTATAAGGTCGGCCAAGATTGAGGTTGGGTAGGCTTTGGGCTTTCTATTTCTAAAATCGGGTTGGATTGTATATGGCTCAACTCAACCCATGAAAATCCCGACTTAGGATGATGGGCTGCGCTACATGGATGTCAGTGGGGCCAACTGGGTTCACAAAGCTGGATTTACCAAAAAAAAAAAATTGGATTCACAAAGCTTTGAATTCAACAGGCTTTGAGTAATTTGAAGTCAAAAACTATCCAGAAACTTTGCAAACAAAAAGGAAATTAAAAAGCTCCAAACTTATTATTACTCTTCATTCTTTGATGACATGGTGCCCACTAAATCCAAAAAAAAAAAGTGAACACTAGATAAATTTGGGGTGGGTTTCAAATATAGTATGTGGGGAGTAAACCCACGCCTTACACCACTCCACTAGCTCCCAGGTGGGGCGGATGCGAAACTAATTTATTTGCAAAGATTACAAAGAAATTCAAAGGTCTAATGACCTCTACCTTATAGAATTATTAAAGAGGTGGGTGGGCAAAGGAAATAAAGTGGAGATGTCTTCGGGGTCTGTTTGTGCACAGCCACGGTTCCTCTTCTGTGGCAATATCTTTCCCAGAGGAGGTGGGACTTGTGCATCCCCTCTTGGCGAAGAAAATCAAAAGTTTTAAAGGTGCTGCAAATTATGGAGAGATGGACTCTGCTCTGCACCAGACGTCTCTGCCTAAAGCACCAGAGCGCCTTATCTCCTTCCTTTCCGTGGAAAGGGTATGTGCAAAAAAACGACCAACCTTAGAATGTTGAGAATTCTTTTCTCCACCTCACCTTATTCATTTGATGGTGAAAATTCACGATTATTTCTTCAATTTTAATCATTAACAGAAATAATAAAAGTGTTAGGGCTGTGCCAACACACTCATGGTCGAGTGGTGTCTACACAAATGGTGTCGGCACCATACATGTTCTAAAATCAATCCTTTCGTCTCCAAGTTAAAAAACAGTGACTTCAAATATGTGCCCGCCATTAGTTTAGATATTTGTCCAAAAATAATCAAAGTTTAAATATTTTCTGCAGGGTGTTCCATTCCTACAACATCAATGTCATATAATTATAATATCATACTTTCAAGAGTTGACTGCAAGCACCCCCTGCAATCATTTGCTATAACGTGAAGGGAAAGAATCAAGGTGTATGTGAAGCATTTCTTTTTCTTCCTATTCCTGTTTTTCAGTTTTTTGATTGGCAGCATTTCTTATTGGGCATGCATGGGAAAATCCTTTCAACGACTCTAAAGCTCGAGATGTAAGCGACGTCATTGAAACCAAATGTTATGGACCTAACCAATAAGCCCTAAAACAGGTGGAATGTGTCAAATCAAGCACTATACTTATTTAGGGCCATAACAAACAGTCAGAATTTCTATGAGATATTTTTTTCTTTCTAGAGGTTTTAAATGGTTCCCCATACTCTTTGTGAAGACCCAAAAGGCCAGATACAAGTTAGGCTCATCTAGATGGAATCCTTAGAAACCTTTTAGCTAACTTAGATATTCCTATCTTAGAGATGGCGGTCCGGATAGGACTAGATCAAAGAGCGAGGTTAACCCACACTCAGCCTTAATTGAGGTGAGCATGCCCATATGGATATATATTTTCAAGTTGAGTCCATCACCGATTCACCGAACAATTTATTAGAAAGCTCGGTCTGGCCTAACATTTATAAGGTAGGCCTAGATTGAGGTTGGATGGGCTTTGGGCTTTCTATTTCTAAAGTCGGGTTGGAGTGTATATGCCTCAACCCATGAAAACCATGACTTAGGATCATGGGCGGCGCTAGATAGATGTCAGTGGGGCCAACTGGATTCACAAAGCTGGATTTACCCTAAAAAGAAAAAAGAAAAAAGCTGGATTCGCAAAGCTTAGAATTCAATAGGCTTTGAGTAATTTGAAGTCAAAACCTATCCAGAGACTTTGCAAACAAAAAGGAAATTCAAAAGCTCAAAACTTATTATTTCTCTTCATCCTTTGATGACATGGTGCCCGCTAAATCCACAAAAAAAAAAAAAAGCGCACACTCGATAAATTTGGTCGGGGCGGGGAATTCGGATCTCAACCACTGCTATAACTAAAATCCCAAGCCTGACCCAACCCGGGCCGGCCCGATCCATGAGCACCCTTAATTACAAAAACCACTCATCTTTTTAAAAGAAAATTTTAAAAAAGCTACTCTCTCGCCTTTTGATTTGTCCAAGCCTTTACTTTTGTTCTCTATTACATTGACCATTCACTTCACTTTTCCAGAAAAGTAAAGTTACCAAGCAATTAATTTACTGTGTATGTGTTGTGATTTGAGATTATTACATTAATATATTAATCATACCTGCCCACCCATCAATGTGAGGACCATAGTCCAAACCCATGACCCAACTAATATGTAAAAAAAATAAAAAAAGAGGGAAGAGAAGAAAGAACTGGATTTTGCATGCCTACGGTCTTATGTTATGCAAATGCAAGTTTTCCTCCGCTGAAACGGGAGGAAAACTCGAAAACACTACTTTACAGCGTTATGGATCGGCGGTATAGCAGCAAGTGCCAGATTTCCTCCTCTCAGAAAGGATGAAATCTGGAAAATGTCCCTTACCGCCTACACAACAAGCGGTAAAACTTGGTGGGGCCCAACTTCGGATTTCTTCCGTCTATGTTATTGTATCCATGCATATAACATCACAAGAACTTATCCAAAGATGAGTTTTCATCCTTCAACTTCTGGTAATCCATGTGGAGCCCACAAATAATCGGTATCAAATAGGTGTGGCCCAATAATCACTATTTGTATTTCAATTGAAGTGATATCAATTCTTAAATTTGTCATTTTAGCTACGCAGGCCTTATTCCACTTACTGGGCTATGGACCCTGTCTACCCACCACTGGGCCCTTTTTTAAGATGAAGAGAGGATGGTGTCAATCCTTGAACCTTCGACCTCTTGCATGTACTCCTAATCATGCAACCGGTGAGACACAAGGAAGATTGGTCACTGGCCCTTTTTTACTAGGCGTTGGATAATGATGGAATAGATGAGAGCATAGGAGTCGGGTTTGGATCAAATGGGGTTGGGGATGGGTATCAGATTATCCGAGCATTTAATTCTTGGGATATGCGGCGCGCAAGTGCAGGGACAACATGGGCCCAATTACTGGCCTAGCCCGCTTTAGGATGGGTTCTGACATTGTGTTTTAAAACTTGGGCCTGGCATTGACCTAACTTTTTTTGCATGTGTAGTATTTGGACCGAGCATATTTAGATTGAGTGATAGAAGGTCCAAAGCTCGCCCCGCCAAAAGAAATATATCAACCCAAAGCTTGCCTTGCTCTGTAAGAGGAATGCATGTAGTTTAGTGACCGATTTACCGAACAATTTATTAGAAAGCTCAGTCTGGCCTAACGTTTATAAGGTAGGCCAAGATTGAGGTTGGGTGGGCTTTGGGCTTTCTATTTCTAAAGTCGGGTTGGAGTGTATATGCCTCAACTCAACCCTTGAAAACCCCAACTTAGGATCATGGGCGGCGCTACATGGATGTCAGTGGGGCCAACTGGATTCACAAATCTAGATTTATCCTGAAAAAAAAAAAAGAAAAAAGCTGGATTAACAAAGCTTAGAATTCAATAGGCTTTGAGTAATTTGAAGTCAAAACCTATCCAGAGACTTTGCAAACAAAAAGGAAATTCAAAAGCTCAAAAGTTATTATTTCTTTTGATCCTTTGATGACATGGTGCCTGCTAAATCAACAAAATAAAAAAAAAAAAAGCGCACACTAGATAAATTTGGGCGGGGCGGGGATTTTGGATCTCTACCCCGGCTATAACTAAAATCCCACGCCCGACCCTACCCGGGCCGGCCCGATCCATGAGCTCCCTTAATTAAAAAAAAAACACTCATCTTTTTAAAAGAAAAATTTTAAAAAGCTACTGTCTCGCCTTTTGATTTGACCAAGCCTTTACTTTTGTTCTCTATTACATTGACCATTCACTTCACTTTTCCGGTAAAGTAAAGTTCCCAAGCAATTAACTTACTGTGTATGTGTTGTGATTTGAGATTATTGCATTAATATATTAATCATACCTGCCCACCATCAATGAGAGAACCATAGTCCCAACCCATGACCCAACTAATATGTAAAAAAAAGAGAAAAAAGAGGGAAGGGAAGAAGGAACCGGATTTTGCATGCCTACGGTCTTATGTTATGCAAATGCAGGTTGTCCTCCGCTGAAACGGGAGGAAAACTTGAAAACACTACTTTACCGCGTTATGGATCGGCGGTATAGCAGCAAGTGCCAGATTTCCTCCTCTCAGAGAGGATGAAATCTGGAAAATGACCCTTACCACCCACACAAGCAACGGTAAACCTTGATTTGGCCTGACTTTTGATTTCTTCCGTCTATGTTATTGTATCCAGG
Source organism: Umbellularia californica (assembly GCA_028538565.1). Taxonomy (NCBI): domain Eukaryota; kingdom Viridiplantae; phylum Streptophyta; class Magnoliopsida; order Laurales; family Lauraceae; genus Umbellularia; species Umbellularia californica. The sequence goes on from JAPQWN010000002.1 coordinate 6,218,983, forward strand.
CATATATCATCACAAGAAGTTATCCAAAGATGAGTTTTCATCCTGCAACTTCTGGTAATCCATGCGGAGCCCACAAATAAGGTATCAAATAGGTGTGGCCCAATAATCACTATCTGTATTTCAATTGAAGTGATATCAATTCTTAAATTCGTCATTTTAGCTATGCAGGCCTTATTCTACTTACTGGCCTATGGACCCTGTCTTCCCACCACTGCGCCCTTTTTTAAGATAAAGAGAGGATGGTGCCGATCCTTGAACCTTCGACCTCTTGCATGTACTCTTAATCATGCAACCGGTGAGACACAAGGAAGATTGGTCATTGGGCCCTTTTTTACTAGGCGTTGGATAATGATGGAATAGATGAGAGCTTAGGAGTCGGGTTTGGATCAAATGGGGTTGGGGATGGGTATCAGATTATCCGAGCATTTAATTGTTGGGATATGCGGGGCCCAAGTGCAGGGACAACATGGGCCCAAGTACTGGCCTAGCCCGCATTAGGATGGGTTCTGACTTTGTGTTTTCAAACTCGAGCATATATAGATTAAGTGATAGAAGGTCCAAAGCTCGCCCCGCCAAAAGAAATATATCAACCCAAAGCTTGCCTTGCTCTGCAAGAGCAATGCGTGTAGTTTAGTGACCGATTTACTGAACAATTTATTAGAAAGCTCGGTCTAGCCCAACATTTATAAGGTAGGCCAAGATTGAGGTTGGGTGGGCTTTGGGCTTTCTATTTCAAAAGTTGGGTTGGAGTGTATATGCCTCAACTCAATCCATGAAAACCCCCACTTAGGATCATGGGCGGCGCTACATGGATGACAGTGGGGCCAACTGGTTCAGAAAGCTGGATTTACCCTAAAAAAATAAAAAGAAAAAAGCTGGATTCACAAAGCTTAGAATTCCATAGGCTTTGAGTAATTTGAAGTCAAAACCTATCCAGAGACATTGCAAACAAGAAGGAAACTCAAAAGCTCAAAACTTATTATTTCTCTTCATCCTTTGATGATATGGTGCCCGCTAAATCTACAAAAAAAGCGCACACTTAGATAAATTTGGGGTGGGTTTCAAGTATAGTATGTGGGAGCAAACCTCCTCCTTACGCCACTGCACTGCCTCCCAGGTGGGGTAGATACGAAACTTAATTATTTGCTAAGAATAATTCTTTTCTCTACCTCACCTTATTCATTTGACGGTCAAAATTCATGTTTATTTCTTTAATTTTAATCATTAACAGAAATAATAAAAGTGTTATGGCTGTGCCAACACACTCATGGTCAAGTGGTGTCTACACAAATGGTGTCAGCACCATACATGCTCAAAAATCAATCCTTGGTCTCCAAGTTAAAAAATAGGGACTTCAAATATGTGCCAGCCGTTAGATCTGATATTTACCCGAAAATAATCAAAGTTTAAATATTTTCCGCTGGGTGTTCCATTCCTACAACATCAATGTCATATAATTATAATATCATATACCTGCAAGAGTTCTATGGAAAATATTTAAACTTTGCTGCTGCTGATATTAAGTACAAGGACAGGTATATGGACAATGAGGAATCCAAACGCGCCCTCTCATTTTCCCCGCTGGTTCCTTCTTGTCTCCTTTTCCCGCGCACTCAACTGTCGTTTGAAATTTCGGTTTCATCACATAAAAAACCCCGCCATAGATTTTGAAACTATAAAATCTGTCAAAACCTTAAAAAACCACCTTTAAATCTATCCTCTCTCGTAGATTTCGAGGATTCCCTTGGAGGCTCCGAAATCCCATTCCATGAGGACGAAGGATGTTTTGGATTCTTTCTCTTATAAAGCCCCTTATGTTTCTCCTCTCTTCTTTTTTAATTCTTCCATTCTTTGGGTTCTGTTTTCATTCCAACCTTCTGCAGAGCCTGGAAGTTTCGCGGCTATCCGGGGCGCGTAAATGGAGGAGGAAAGCCAGACCGGACCATCAAAGGTGGGAGACGTGGAGATTTGCTTTTTGATTGATTTATGATTTTTTTTTTTCTGATTGCTTTTATTCAAAACCGTGTTTGCGGAGATTAGAGTTTGGAGTAGGAATTGAATTTATGGGATTTGTTAATAGAAGTTAATTAATCTTGGTTAACCGGGCCCTTAGATTACCCAACTTGTACTGTGATTAGAAGTATCCTGTTATAAATCTACTGTGATTAAGAAGTAGTGTTTGGGTGTAATAGGGTTTTGGGGCTAATATTATAAAATAGAGGCTAAGAGTCTCTGATTGCATAGTAAATTCTCCCGTCTTCTCCCTGAACGTCGGCCAAAAGCCGAACTATGTAAATCTGTGTTGTCGTGTTGTGCGTGTTTGCTCTCTTCTTGCAGGCCCTAGATCACAACATGATTAATGGGTTTTCAGTATTTTTTATCTTTATTTTCATTCTGTTTTGATCAATAATCTCATGGGCTTGAGTAAATTATTGATGGGTAACGCTTTAATGAAAGATTAGTAACATACAACATCTATTTCATGTGAGAGAGAGAGATACTGTAGGATTCATAATGTGATACTTGGTGAAACTAAAAGTGGGATATGCTTACATTGTGGCAGTATTGAGGGTTTAAATGTAGAAAAGCAATATTTATCGGTCACTTTGGGTGTGATTTCACTTTGGAATGTTGAGAATTGGCCCATAGTGATGATAGAGAGGGGATACGGGATGAGAAGTGTTATTGCAAAGTGGAAATCTTAAGAACTTTAACAGTATTTGAAGACATGGGCAAGATGCATAATCATTCACTTGGCAAAGAATTTTGGGCTGTGATAAAACTGAAATTGTGTTGGCCAGGATATGTTTTTTTTACACCTCAAATCATCTTTGTTGTCTACAGGAAAAAAAAGTCATTGGCTGTGTTGCACTTGCAGATCTTACCTTTGAGCATATCTGTGTAAATATAGGGGCCTCCTCTTCTGGCACCCTTATTGTGCAAGCCCCATGTGGCCTCCCTTGTGGGACCCACAGGGGGCCACGTCAATCATGGGGAAGGTGGCGCACTGAAAGGCCTGGATGGGACCCACATGTGAGCAAACTTCAAGTTCATTCTAACCTCTTGACCCATGGAACTTAAGTTTAAGGGGTTTAGAAGGCATCATTTTTTGTTGATTATAATCTAATGGTCAATCTCATTTGGATGGTTGTCAAAAAACTGGATCCTGTGACATTAAGTGGGGTAGTGGTGTGTGAGAAGTTGGATGTCAGGTGGGCCCCACAAGGGAGGCCATACGGATCCTCTCCATGCGGCTGTTCGGAGGAGAAGATCTCCCAACAATTTATGTGTAATATATATTAGAGAGAAGTTAAATTTTAATGTTTTCCCCTTGTGTATATCAATGGCTCGTCCATCATCCACTTGATGTGCTGTCAAAATTTGTGAGTATTTCCATCAAAAAAATTGAAGCATTTCTCTTAGATATAATATTTCAATTAATTCTCAATAAAAGTTTAAAATATTTTTGTGAATAAAATTTGTCTTTGAGAAGATGTATAAGCTGAAAAACAATATGCCTCAAGGGTAAACATTTGAGTGCAAAGCTGCCACCTTCCCTGAATCATACACCTTGGACTTCCTCTATGAAACTGGTCAGTGGTTGTTTCAAATTTGGGGAATGGGGACTGGTCACTGGAACCTGGCAGTTCTATTCCTTAGTTGAAACCATTTGTAATGCCTAGATTGCTGTACTTGTCGAAACAGCCCAAAGCTGTAAATGAATAGCTAGATTAACTTGGCTAAGTTTCAGCTTTCTCTATAGATAATGGCCTGTTAGATACTTCAAATGGCTTGTATAGCAGCAAGCTATTCTAACTGGTGAAATCGCTAATCATTGCTAGTTAGTTTTTCTTTGGTTTGTCTGCTTTTCTTATAGCAAAGACCAGAAAAAGGTGACATTTTCAACTAGTAAATGCCTTGCAATTTCTCTTACACTGCTACCTGGACATTTTCTTTATTATATAAAACGTGACTCCATTTTATAATTAGCAGAAAATTCAGCCACAGACGATTGACTTGGAAGGTCCATACCGCCTTCTCTATTGTTCAAGTAAGGGAGATAAAGAAGGTGTCACACAGGAGATAGTAAAAGGAGTATCTCCTAACTTAGCTGATTATGATAAGAGAACAGCACTTCATTTGGCATCTTGTGAAGGTTGCACGGAAATTGTTGATTTGCTTCTTCAGAAAGGAGCTGATGTGAACTCCATAGACCGTTGGGGTCGCACTGTGAGCTCTCTCTCTCTCCCCCTCCCCACCCCCCCCTTCTCCTCTCTCTTCTCTGCTGGATTGGTAGGAGTCCACATGGGGGCCCACCTCAAAGATTAGTGCATGATAAATCATAAAGAGGTTTAGGCACAAGTCTCATATTGTGTGTATCTCCTCACTGCAGCTCCCTATTAGTTGGGAACTAATTAAATATCATATTGATTCAGTGTTCCTTTATATTTAAGCCTTAAGATCCCTTGTTTATGGAGCAATAGCGAACCCTAGAGGCTGAAATTTATTTTTAATAAATTAATGGCTTGGATTTGTTTTAGGGGTTTTCTTATGAGGATATTAAATATGTATCATAAGCCATTTGGCCAAAGGTCGTTTTTGTGAATATTGGAATTTTTGTTGATGAAGATTGTGAAAGCATACTCTGTATATTATGTATGAATACCGTGGTTTTACCCTACCACCTGCCCAGGTGAGTTGCCCCCAAACAATTCCTTTAAGAAGGGGCACAACATATATATATATATATATTATATGGAAATGCTCCTATGAGAGATATCTCTCATCTTACATGAGAGATTGGGTGGGGGCCCTCACATCCATATCCAAGGCCAACAACTTAAATGTGAGGATCCCCACTCCTATATCTCTTATATAAGGTGAGAGATATCTCTCATAGGAACATCTCCCATATATAATATATATATATATATATATATATATATATAGATCTCATCTTGTTGAGAAAATGTGGGAGGTTTGGGGGTCCTTTTCAGTGATTTTTGAAAAGATCAAACCACACATTTTTCGGAGAAGATTCTAGCATTCAAAGACCTGAGGAACTATTTATTTGACTCATTAAAAAAACATGGCACTTGTTACTACTTAAATGTGGCACTGGTCAACTTGCTCGAGTCTACTCTATGCCAGATGAAATTTCAAGCATGGGTGAAATGGTAGTTTTTTTATGATGAAAGTGATAAGAAGGAACTGTGAAGTTTCTAATTTTGGTTTTAGATGTGGAAAGATGTATTTTATTGTCGTCATTTTATTTTTTCATTTAATGTTAAAATGAAGAGTTGTAGTATAGATCTTATGGACGACCTTTTAGACTAGATTATAGTATCAAGTTATGTCCATCCATTTTTCTGTAACAGCTATACTGAAACTAATCTTTAGTATCAAGTTTTTGTTATCTTCACATTCTAAACCATGATAGTTTTAGGAAAAAGGAAAAACCCTTCTTTCAAGAATGAATGCTAGTTCACATTGAGAACCCAAAACTTTTTCCAATGCTAGGCTTAGGTAATAGGTGTGCCTTAAAGTATACATATAATCATCTTTTTCACATTATGAATTGCCTGCATAAGTTCATCGTTAACCTTTTTCAATAAGTAAAATGTGAAATGCCTTTACACTTTTGTAGCTTTTGACACTATTTTGATATGCAGTTTGTTTTTGCTGTAGCTCTCTGAAATTTTTCTATGACTTGTATAATTCGGTCACTGGTTACCTAATAGCCACATGAAATTTGTGATGTCTGCAAATAGAATTGGTCGCATCTTGGATGTTGAAGATAGTGATATAATTATAACTTTGCAGCCATTGTCAGATGCTCTCAGTTTTGGTCATGAAGAAATTTGCAAGGTACTGGAGGAGCACGGTGGAACTGATCCGGTAAATCAAACATTAAATTTCTCTTTCTTCAGGGAAAGTAAATATTATTATTCTAAAGATTTTAGTCCATTATCTATATAATTCAAAAAACAGTGCATTTTGAATATCATAAGATTGGTGAAACAGTACAAATATGAAAAGCTGCTATGATGTGTTTGTCCTCTATATTTGCATGGTTCCCTCATTTGTTTCAAATTTATATGCGCTTTTTTACCTTGTGGTTAGCAATTGATGTTTTTATCTATCCACTATGCATGTACTCCTATATGACATCCCTGATTACAATTATTTCTTTCTTCCCCCCCTCCCCCCATAAAACAGTTATTTCATTCTAAATAATTTTAGTCGTTGCTACTACTTATTTACTTTTTGGAAAGCCCTTTCAGTTCTTGAATGTTAATTGGAGATTTGGTTGGCCAATTTCCTTTGTTTTCAGCGTTTATTCCATTATCTTTAATTTCTGTATCACAACTCGTATTTCATAGTTATTGGTTTGTGGGAAGCACAATGATCCTGGTTTGCTTTTAGGATGAGATTTTATTTTATTTTGATTGATTGGTCCATAGGTCTTGGATTGTATTGTTTGTATGTCATGGTTCACAATGTGTAGATCCTGGTCATTTAGTTATTAGTCTTAGGCTCTTAGCCATTTAATATTTAGTTCTGTCTGTGACTGGAAAAGATTATGTAGCATTTTCAAGCAAAACAGGAACTGGGTTGTAAAGTCCTATCCATCCAGTCCTGGTCCTTTTCCTTTGTTGAATATGGATGATGGATGGTTACTTCATTTCATAACCTCTCTTTTTCAAAAATACTGATTGAAGGGCTAGGGCTCCTCCATTGGTGACTTTCATTCTTTCTATGTTTAGTTTAGCTTTTATTTCCTTTTAGCGCTACCCCAGTGGGAATTTTATATCAAGAGTTTGGACCATTGAATAGTGGACTCTGCTAATGCACATAGGAATGTCCATCTGACATAAGTCTCTATCCACAAATGGACTGTTCAATGCCCAAAACACACAGAAAACAAGAAATTCCAGAAATGTCAGGAAATTAAAATTATGCAACTGATGTTAAATCTTGATTAGAAGCTTCAATCCAAGGAGAAACTAGTCAATCCAATGGAGAGAAGAAACCAAGGCAACTTTATTGCTAATATGCTTAAAAACTTATATACAATGTAGATGGTTCCAGGGACAGCATATATGCAACTGTACAGATTTGAAAAGAAATTCTATAAATCTCTAGAACCTATTCCAACTTACTTAAAGCAGACTTCCTAGATTACCATGGCTAAATTACATGGAAGCTGGTTGGCTTGCAATAGAAGAAAACAAATACATAGAAAGCTGCAATCTGTCATGAAAGTTATGTACGTTCTGGATGATCTAGGCTCTGAGTTCACGTTGCCTATTGCCTATTTATTTTACATAGGAGCCCTGGTCCCTTTATCCTTGGGTGAACCCAATGGAACTGGGTTTCCATGGGGCTGGGTCCCATAAGGCCCATTTATTTAGGCGCCCCAAACAGACTGCATGCTTGCTGCTTCTGAGTCCCCTGTAGAATCTCTGGTAAATTACAAAGAAAAACCCTGTTTTAATTGTTTTGACAAAAGTCAAAACAGTCCCCAGTAGAGTTCTCCATTTAAAATCTTGACTGTCTGGGTCCCATTCTTTGATCTAATTTGATCAATGCTTGATCCATGACTCATATTCCTTGATCAATGTCTGTGGATCAGGATCAGCATCAAATGCCTCTAAAATCTAAATGAATTTGGGCCCAGACTCATGAAAGGTTCGGTTCTATGGCTTGCATGGGGGACCAGGAAGGTTTTGATCGTGAGTTACACTGTGAATGAAATGAACTGATACTGGTGTAATCTAGACTGTGGATCATGGGTGGTGGAACAATCTTGGTAACCTTCTATTTTATACTCTAATAACTTTCACCTGAAAACTTGTTTGGCCTTGCACATACCCTCGTTTCTCAATTCCTGTTTCTTCCATTTCTCTCATCTGGCAACTGTTTTTTTTTTTTTTTAATTTTGCATCATTCAGATGTAGAGGTGTTAACCATTTGTCAATTTTCATATATATATATATATATACATTTTTGTCTGTTCTCTCTGATTAGTAATTGTCACAATTATCTTCATAGTATGAACTAAGAATGGAAGACCAACAAATAGATGAAGTGAGCAATAGCTTACATTGTTTTTTATTTTATAGGTAGGGCTTGACTCCCAGAATCCGTGCTATGTAATTGATCAAAATGAGGTGGACATGGATGATAAAACTCTAATTGGAGAGGTGATTAATCTTTAATACAAATTCTCATGTCTTTGAGGGATTAATTCTACTACAGTTTTAAGCAAATATCAATTTATGTCTACAATGGATAAGGGGGTGCGTGTGTGTGTGTGTCAGAGTAACATGATTTGAACCACAACATTATGGTTGCAACTATGGTTCTTGTCAATTATTGAATGTTTTGATATAGGTTCAAACTCCTGGTTCAATGACCATTTTGAATAATATTTTATGAAGTCATCATTCATGAACAAAAATTGGAATAGTTGTCAATTATTTGTTCTAGTGATACTCTTGTTAATATAATGTGCTTTTGTTTCACTGTGCATCTGTTGAATTAAATTGTGAATTACCAACAGGGAGCATTTGGGGCAGTTTATTTAGTGAAATGGCGGGGTACAGAAGTTGCTGCAAAAACCATTCGTTCTTCCGTTGCATCAAATCCCAAGGCGAAGTGAGTTTTATAATGTTATGGTGTGAATAATTCTTTACTTTCTTATTGCCACTTGCATGATTTTTTTGCAACTAGCCAACCATTCCATTTAGCTGTGTCAGCATTGTTGGATAGAAAGTTCCATTGAAGTGCGAAACTGACATAGGAGCATATGGCATAGATCCAATGGATCATGTGTTTGATCAAGCCATACATTATTTGGGTTGATTTAATCGATGAAAACGATTTTGGGCCTATTCTAATTGGGGTCAATCAAGCAAGATAGCTAATAATAAAATGGACAGTCAAAATGGGCCTAAGGTATACATTGAGTCATATGGGACCCACAGTTCTTAAACCACATATTGACCAATTAAAAGTTGCACACAATCTCTTTGAAGCTTGGGTTCCTTCTTTCTTTAGTACTTCTGCATTTTAGTTATTTAGGGTTTTGCTTTTTTTAGTAAGATTGTTAGGATTGGATTTGAAGAGAGTTTCTCCATAATAATAGCAATTGTGTCCGTAGCCCTTGAAACGAGCAACAATGGGATTCCTTCGGATTATGGCTTGATTTAGGCTTAATGCGATTAGTGATTATGGCTTGATTTGAATAGTGATTAAATCAAGGGTTGCTGTAGTATTGGATCCTAAGGTTTTATGAGTTTTAAATAATTTGCAATCTACTTATTCTTCTCCCTTGGTTGAGCATCTCCCATTTGGTCGAAGACTTGTATGGTGGATTTTTGCAATCAACCTTAAGTGAATCTCTACCTTTCTCCTCATGCGTGGATTCTTGTTGGATTGAAGATTGGGTGTTTTTGTGCTCACAGCACAATGGGGAATTGTGCTTCCTTGACTGTATCAAAAACCGATTTAGATTAATACTGGTCATTGGAAGAATTGACATCTGCATTAGTATGTATTTGTGTTTTAGGTCTTCTTTATCTTTAATCCTCTTGTGGGATACTTTACAAAAGAATCCATTTTCCTTGTACATGGATTGTGACTATTTTTATCTTACAAGTGTTTGTGGGTATGATTGGAAGATTATGTGAAAATGGTAATATATATTTCCTGCTGAAATTCAGCTGTAAATGTGTATTCTTTGGAATATTTAAAAAAAAGGAACGTATTCTTTGGAAATTTAAAACACATTAGAGTTCTTATAACTACCTGAGGAATTGATCCATAAACTCTACATCAAACATTATCTTTTTGGACTTAAATAACTTGTTTTCTCAAATGAATATTTTTGTTATGAGTAACATTTTTGTTGAACTGAAAGTTGTAGTTCACTGTAGCCATGGTAGTCCCAGACGCCTAGACCTTGTTGCAATACCTTTTACTTTAAGTTCTTTTTAATAGTGGCCTGATCTTCTACTCCTGCAGGGGTACCTTCTTGAAGGAACTTGCTTTATGGCAAGGACTGCGCCACCCCAATATAGTGCAGTTTCTTGGAGTTGTAAAGAGCTCTGATCGCTTGATTTTTCTCACAGAATATCTAAGGAATGTGAGTATCTCAATTACTTATCAAGTTGTGAGCCATTGAAATTCGAAATGTCTTTTGATCTTTTGTTTTCAATTGGTATGTTAGGGAAGTTTGTATGATATCCTAAAAAAGAAAGGGAAACTAGATCCTCTCACAGCTGTGGCTTATGCTTTAGATATCGCAAGGTAAGAGATTTTATCTTTTGAGGCATCTTGTTCCAAGTATAAATTTTGTGATATCAAAGAAATTAGGTTTCCTTTTGCTAAGAGGTAAAAAGAAATAAGCTCCTTATGAACCCACTTGGATTCATGCCTAATCATTTGGGTAGCATGGGAGTGTGATGTGAAGGTCATATTGTTGATATGATTTCGGACAAAAAATCATCTCAACAACCATGGATTTGGAGGCCTTAAAGTTTTAATAGTTTCTTAAGTTACATTCTTTATGAAGTTCAATCCAACCGTGACTCTAATTTAGATTGGTGTCAGATTAGGGTGAGTGGGAATTCTTGGGGGTTTAGTGAGTGGGAGGTGGGACGGGGTTGGATTTATCGAAGCCCCTATGGTACCGGCTTGGACACATGCCAATAATGGAAGGATGGTGTGATAAAAAGGTGTCATTGTGGATATGATTTTGGGTAAAAATCATCTCAATCAGAGATCAGCATAACATTGATTTAGGGGTCTTTATTAATGGTTTCTTAATTTACTTTTTTTATGAAATTCAATTCAACAGTGAGTATGATTTTAGATTAGTGTCAAATCAAAATGAGTGCAACTAATGGGGGATTTGTGTGTGTGTGAGGGGGTTCGGTTGATCGGGGGGGGGGGGGGGGGGGGGGGGGGGGTGTGTGTTGGGTGGGTGGGGTTGGGAAAAATCTAGCTCTCATGCTAAGCTGTGAGATGTACCTTTTGGTAGAATGTAACCATATATAAGCGTGTTTGCGTGCGTATGTGAGCATGAGTTTAGCTTAAGCTTGTTGTGCACTGCCAATTTTCAATCTAAGCTCAAGCTTGCCCCGGCTTGGCTCTATTTTCTAATCAAGCTCGAGATTGAGCTCGATTAGTGTTCAAGCCTAGCTCAATCTTGTCAAAGCTTGGTTTGGCTCAACTTGTTTACATCCCTAGTTGATTGGGACTGCAGCCAAGTCAACTCAACCAAGTCATACACTGGGTGAGAGGGTTGGCTTGGACTTGGTTTGGATGAGTTTTGGTTGATCCCATGATGGTTGGAAATACCATCGAAACAACTGGGATGTGCCATGGATATGCAGAGACATGGATTTTACACAAAAAAAATTAATTAAATAAATTTTGAAGCATAAGATACCATACAATATGTTGCCTTTTTTGAATTATCCGTGTATGATAGTTTAAATCTAGTTGACCCGGTTCATGAACTTGTTCTTTGGCTTCACTCATCCTGGTTTGGCTGAGTTAGCTGTTGTTTTAAGTAAATTTTGTTCTCACATGCTAAAAGCAAAAAAAATCCGTATATGAGTCTTGCATTAGTAAAATGGTAGTAGTTAAAAAAAAACTGGAATAAAGAATGAAGATTATAACTACAATTAATATTACACAATTTTTTCTTAAAAGCATATAGTTTTCATTTTTACTTAGTTTCTTCTATATTTTAGTTAATGTGAATGTTCATATTCATAACAAATACTTGAAAAAAAATTCCAGTAATGTGCCTGGTTGACCTGTCATGTTTCCTAGTCAACTTAGCCCAGTAACTGCCCTTCTCTGGCCAACCCACTACGTTGGAAAACTATGGCTGCTAGTACACTATGTCAAGTACGATGGTGCAAACATTGTCATGCATACACGTTAACTTATTATGATTCTTACTACAGCATCACAACCTTGATTTGTGCATGATTTTCTAACAGTTGGACAGCCTGCTCTATTTGACCAAATTTTTAGTGTTGATGCTGGCTGTGCTTTTGCTCCCTTTGCCGCTTCTGAACCTTCTGATCATACTACACAATCAGCTATTTTATTGATGTGGAAGCCACCTACAACTAAATTGATTTACAATATGCATTTCATTAACTAAATCTATCTTTCATTTTCTGCGCATGTTTCTTGCATGTGCATGAAATTTGACTTCCACTGAATAAGAACTAATTCAGCCATTCTCTCTCTCTCTCTCTCTCTCTCTCTCTCTCTCTCTCTCTCTCTCTCTCTCTCTCCTGCTATCCTATAATACATGGATTCTTGTATAAGCAGGTGTATCCATATCGGATGGTTATGGTACTTGTGGTACTTGATAGTGCACAGATACGAGTTCTAGGGTACAAGTTAAGCATATCCGACTACACCCGGTCCATTTTTAATTTTTTTATTTATTATCAAACTATCAGTTCTCTTACTTCTCTACATAGAATATATTAGAAAAGAATGTAACCACGATAGCTTTATCAATTTAGAGGAGTTTAAGAAATGAAAATTAATAATTTCCCAAAAATCTTGATTTAGAATACAAAATTTCATGTTATGGATAGGGTTGCTTGTCTGTATTCTTGCCCTGTATTTCCAGAAGTGCTGAAATGATATTTCCCATCACCACATCCGTGTCCATATTACCATATCTGGCTTTATTCTAGTCTTTGGTGAAATGCTATTTACATGCCCTTTTCTTTGGAAAATCCTGCAGGGGCATGAACTATCTTCACCAGCATAAACCACATGCCATCATACATAGGGATTTGACACCCAGGTAAGGAATATGAATTCTGATATGACAAACTCATGTAAGCTGCATTAAGTTTTTGGTTCGTCTAATATCTCTTCCATTCTTTTAAGACCCTTTTGCAATTGTTCCATTTGTTTCTTAAGCAGAAATGTGTTGCAAGATGAATCAGGACGACTTAAGGTGACAGATTTTGGTTTAAGCAAGATTGCACAAGAAAAAGAATTTTGCAGTTTTAAAATGACAGGAGGAACTGGATCATGTAGGATTTCCATATATCAACTGCATGAATATTTGGCCTTTCAAAAAATAAAAAATAAAAAAGAAGTTTTTAATTTGTGCTTGTATCTGACAGATCGCTACATGGCTCCTGAAGTTTACCGCAGGGAATCATACGGCAAGAGTGTCGATGTCTTCTCATTTGCACTAATAGTTCATGAGGTATTTCAAATATCAACAAAAAACTTTCAGCCTGACTACATTTTGGTGATCTTAAGGCACCTATCATCTCAAGCGCACCCCCCCAGTTTCAGGGTGTGTTGAAATGTACCACTAAGGCTCTAACTCGATTCAGTTTGAGCATCTGCATCTGTTGAACATTAGTGGGTTTAACTTGCAGTGATGGCTGTCCACTGTAGTACTATTATGTTGCTTTTGAAATAAGAAAATGATGTGATATGAAGCTTGTTTATTGTTATTGCAGATGTTTCAAGGGGGACCCTCAAATAGGGCAGAATCACCAGAAACATTGGCGGATAGACGGGCATATGAAGATTCCCGGCCATCTCTCTCGTCACACATATACCCAGATGAAATCAAACTGTAAGAAGCTCAAAACTCTAAGTTGCTTTTCTGCTATGCTTAAACTAAGAAGGTTCATTCAAATAATCATCCTACTTTGAGGGAAGTGTGAATCTTTATATTAATGCATTTACAGCTTTAGAATACCCATCACATTCCCAACTTGGAATATCCATACACAAAATGACTCATCCTGATTGAAGCATTGTGCTTGCAAAGTTGTTACACATTTTAAAGGACCCCATCATATCCATTAGCTTGTCATCTTTACAGTTGGGCTCAGAGGCACTGTGGGTGCAAGCTACTATACAATTGATCAACAGATGCATTGACACTTTGATCTCACACACATGTAAATGTACGTGCACATGCAGTAAACTGTTCTGCAGTTTCCCATCATCCCTACATATAAATTGTAGTAGAGTGCACTTTTGCATCAATGAATGTGCCTGTGTGGGGAACCTATGATGCCCGGACACGGACTAAGACGATGAACACATCATGGATATGATAGGGACATGGATTTTAAGCATAAACATGAAGTATTAGACACTGATACATATTTGTTATTTATTTTTAAGTATCGGCATATCATGTGAATGGGGCAACATATAAAATACTACATTATTAATGACTTGGAAACTATCTAGACATCTTGATGTCAAACCATGGAGTCCTTTAGCACATGGACATGTTCTTATTGTTACATGATGATGTCAAAAGAATGATTATTATACAAATATATATATTGACGAATGATTACTATTCAAATATTTATCGACAGGACTATTAAATTATAAACAATATACCTGAAGGATTAGGGAAATTCCTTTTGTATTCCCTGGCTTTTGGCCTAATTATTCAGAATTCCTTGTAGTATTGGAAATTATTCTTTAGTCCATATGCTTTTACATTTTATTAAAGATTGGTCCTTTAGTGGAAATCAGATTAAATTGACGGTCCCATACTGAAAATAGCCATAATTAAACTGATTTTGATCCTATGTGAATACAGTTCATCAGTCCAAAAAGAAGACCAGAACCCTAATCCCTCTCTCCCCTCTCCAAAATCCATCACATCCTCGCGCCTTTCTTCTTGTTTGTAGTTATTCAAAAAATATTTTTGTCAAATTTATTATACATGGTGAATCGTACCAGATGACAGACCACATCCACACTGAAAGATGCGTTCCCTCATTTGATGAATGCTTTGCATGAACAAACTGTTACTTGCTTAGGCCATGTGCCATGTGACGGATAAATACCCCTTGAATATTTTAAGTAGTGTCCGGTTAGCATTCTTCTATGCTTTTGGTATGGAGAGACATTGGAAATCTTACTAGATGAGCAGGTTGCCAATATTGGTTTGATGAAAAAAGAAGTTGCAGAGACAGTATCCCAATTCCCCTGTCCTACCAATGTATGTTAATTGCAACTCCCAGGCCGTCCCAAGTGCGGAACGGAGTGAAAAACCTATCTATCCTCTTGAAATATTCTAACTAGTAATGATTTAGGTACCTCAAAATACACTGCATAGCTTATTAAATACTTGATAATCTTCCTTGAAATGGGTTTATATCAGCCAACCGTTTCATCTTTTTAGTTTCATTTTATTTTATTTTGGGACTTCATTGGGAACAAAGTTTCACTTGAGGTGCAACTGTCTTTTCCTACAGAATCTTTGTTCTGATGTTTACACTGCTGATACATAATTACTGCTTCCCCATTTTTGCACTTGAACCTACACCCCCAATTCTCCCATTTTCAACAACTCAGTTCCAGACTGTCTGTAGATCATTTTATCTGATGGACCCACTATGAATTGAAGGCAGCCTAAAGTCTCCTACAAATGGAAATGAAAAGAACTGGGCTGTTGAGCATACAATAATGGTTCATCAGATTCATTCCAGAAAGCAAACAAATAAATAAATAAATAGATAAAAAATAAAAAATAAAAAAAAAAAAAAGAAAAGGGAAAAAAAAGGTTCATCAGATGAAATCTTCCTTGATGATTTTTGGGCTAATCCATCACCTGCAGTATAGCATACATTGAAGCAATGGGCCTGGAAATGGATGTCCATAAATGGATGCCTGGTAACCTGCTCATAAGCCAAGGCCACCGATATAATTCCTCACTCATATATGTTTGTAGTTTCCTTGTTAACTTCATCAAATATTCATTCATCATCCAATTGTTTATTTTGAGTTCACGGCGGGTTTGCTTCAGGCTACTGCGAAAATGCTGGCACGGGGAGCCAGAGAATCGGCCCTCATTTGAAACAATAATCAAAGAGCTGGAGTTCATACAGGAGAAGTTGCAAAAGAAAGAAATAGGAATCTGCTGCAGCTGTTACATCCAATAATGACCATCATAGGGGCTTATTGTATTTTATTTCATTGTTTCTATATATAGTTTTTTCTCTATTTTTTGTAATTAATAAGCTTCTAGATGTTTTATTGCTCAATAAAGCTAATCATTTTGTAAGCATAATATGCCTCTTCTTGTAGCTGTAGTGATTAGCATACATTCAAAGGACATTATTTTGGAAGGGAAGTGAATACATTTGCATTATGAAAGAATATAAAAGTTGTTCATGTGTCCTGAAAAATGTCCTGGTCTAAAAATCATCAGTAAGGACTGATACAGACACGGGAAAATATGGTCAAAAAAAGTGGCTGATAGTTTGAAATAATTGACATGTATGATGCTCCTGATAACGGGGCTAAATTTGAATAACAGATAAGTGTGGGCTTGTTAAGGGGTGGAATTTGCTTTGGTGATGAGCTTGGTGGAAGCCGCAAGCAGAAGACCAACACAGGAAATCACTACCCCCTTTCAAACACCTTCTATAATGGAACACACTGGTCGTCCATGCCATGACCTTGAACTCAGCAAAAGGCTAACATATATGCAAAAACCCTAGAAAAGGTACATAGCAACCATGACATTTAAATTAGCTCATCATCAAAGCCTTGTAAAACTATTTTAAGGTCATCTACATGAATTTTGCATTGCCATTTAGTCCATCCTATATGTCAAATCCTTAGAAGAGTTGCACTTTTTCAGATTTATCCTCACTAACCATGACTTAAAAAGATGAGAAATAATAATTGAAAAATTCCATAGTACACCCATTGCTGGTAATGTTTTTACCATCATTGTTGTGTCATTCCTCCAAAAGTGTTCACTCCCATCAGGCACATTATCAGTTTGTCTGAGAGAGAGAGAGAGAGGAGGAGAAAAAGAATTGTATGTCAAACACCCACTTTAGACATTTAGATGTCAAAACATGGGCTAAGTCTAGAAAACAGAGATGTCAAAACATGGGCTAAGTCTAATAACTCCACTGTCCACATCATGATCACCATCAAAACTAATTACTTTTCCTGGCACCATCAAAACTAAGTCTAATTCATGTTATTATTGTGATAAAATTTTTACGCCGGCTGTCAACCTGCTTGATGCAACTCTTCTTTATCCGGGCTTGGGACCAAGAGTTTTAATAAATCGGAGGAGTTATATATATATAATTTATATAATGATTGCCTAACGTTGATCACACCATATGGTCAAGTAAATTGAATCAATTCTTACATGTGCCAACCCGTGTCCACTAACGTAGATCCATGATTCTCTGCATCAGGCAGTTTCATTTGAACATTAAAAAAAGAATCAGGTCAATCACATTCTCTGCAGCAGTTTGTGGTAACCAATTCCAATTAGGCAGAATGGGCTTGGGGGCAGGTCAACAACTGAAAATCCTAATAAATCTCAATAGAATCCTAATCAGCTTAAAGAAAGAAATGAAAGAAGGAAACTACTAAATAAGAGCCCTACTCATCAAATATTGAAATAAAATCAAATCACCCTCCATATGTTTGTGAGGCATCCTTCCTAATTAGCTTTTGGGCCAGGGCCATGTGTTTGATTTGACTGGGCTCGGGTTTGGGCTTTGATCTAGCCTGAATTGATCTGGGCAGCTTGATTCTTGATTTATATCTAGGGCCATGCTGGTTGGGTCTAGAATCTAGATCCATGTGAATCTGCATCAGTGGGTCAAAGTATAAGATAGAATTTAAGATTTGTCCAAAACAAGCCTGATCTTTGACCAGAAGATGGGTCTGGTTCCAACCTGAGAAAATCAGCCCATTCTATGGGAAACTCTGACTAGTTTGAAATAAAGTTGATCTTTTTAAAATTAGCAGTTTCAATTAAGTATTTTACAAATAGACAATTGGGTAAAAATAAGTAGGATGTTTGAAACAAATGAAAAAACAAACATATCATTATAATCAAAGCCTTGTCCCAACTATGTTGGGAAACATACGGTAAAATATAGGGGCAAAGTTGTCATATAAAAAAATTATGTATATAGTAAATATGGGTGAACCTGTCAAAATAATTAAGGGTTCTTTTTGTACTTGCTCCTTGAAAAAGGGATAAATAGTCTTTAATGTTGATGAATCTAGTGTGAAATAGACTTTACTTAAATGAAGCTTTAAAATTTCATAAAGAGAACATGATATACAAAGGGTACCTGAAATCATGTTATAGAATATTGCAAGTTTGTGAAGTGAGAGGACCAATGTATGAATCTAGTCTTGGATACACATGAGGCCCCACCTTAAAATCTCCATATCAACATACATCAATGCTAAAAGAACAAGGAATTCCCTTTCTTTTTCATCATAACACTAGCCAAATTAGTTCTAAATATAAAATAGATTATATATGCACAATTTCTTGTGCTCAAATGGAACTCTGTTAAAAGAGTTCACAACATAACTCAACTAAAGCTCTGGTCATGAATGAACTGTGTTCATTCTTATGATAGACCAATTACTTAACTACTGCTCTTGTCACTAACTGTTCTTTTAATAGACCAAATAGTGACAACTCAAATTCCTAAAATGAGAAAAGTGTCATTCTAAAGAGAAGTATGGTTAAAGTCACTAATATCTGCTCCAAATAATAGGACACTCTTGTTCTCCTTCTCTGTATTCATCACTATGCATTGTTCAGGTTCCTTTTCTGTATTCATCACTATGCATTGCTCAGGTTCCTTCCCTCTATTCATCTCTATGCGCTGCTCGGGTTCCTTCTTACTTTCACAGTCTAATCCACCTGCTGTCCACCCTCCTAAACCAAGCTTCAGTTCTAATTTTTCTCCAACACCTCCACTTCCTCCATTTTCTCTCCATAAATTGTATCTTACATCAATACAGAAAATCATCTTCTCTTCACATTTATAGAAAAAAACTACATCCTTTGCCTGCAACTTCTTCTCTTTCACAAAACCACTCCAGCCTCTAGTAAACACAAAGCTCTGGCTGCTCTTCCAGTAACAATACCGGAACTTCCACCCCCGCATTTTGTGATTGCGGTCTAAGAACTCCAATTCTATGTCCTCTCCCACATTTTCATTGCCACTTCTCTCTTCGCCTTCACCTTCAATACAAGCATCGGGAAGGTGTGGAAAGTATTTTATTGCATGCTTCTTTGGAATTACAAGCCTGTTAAGCTTTCCCACGTCACTTGGGGTGAGCTCCTTTTGAAATAGCAGTTTGCAGAAGATGCCTTCTTGATAGAAAAATCCTTCTGGGTGTCTGTTTAGAGTTTCATTGTTTGCTGCATTCGACGATTGAGTTCTAATGTAATCGGCAAATTTGGACTCATATGACCCATCGTTGATCATGTTCAACACTGCATCTGTGGTGTAGAGCTCTTGGAAACCAGGCTCTTGGATGGTGATGTTGGTCCAGGGGAAGTTGCGGTGGTGGTCATTGCTATGGAGTTTGATTGCAGCACTATCATATGCCATCGCTGCTGCTCTCTCTGACTTGAATGTTCCGAGCCATATACGCTGATGATTTGCGTATATTTGAGCACCCCAATGCCCATTTTGTTGCAAGACTACTCCTTTGAATCTCAGTGAAGATGGAGAATTATCATGTCTTGAATTCTTACAAAAAAGGCGATGATTGTTGCTGCTGCTGCCATTCGAATCATAACCTTCTGTCGTCACCATAGTGGAGTTGCTTGTATTCTCCTCCATTGCACTCCTAATGTAGTTTAAAAACATACAGAATAAGAGAGAAGAAACATACATATGTAACAATCACTTCAAATGTAGTACTTTGCCACTGTCCAATCCAATGTAGGTTACTTAAATCCTAGAAAGCATTTTAAAAAATGCAATAGAACTATTAAACCCAAAAAAATTTATAAAAAAAAGAAAGCAAATAAAGGAAGTTATATTGATTTTGAAAAGTTCGGTAATGAAAGGATAGTGAGGCACCTTCCTTCCACAGAAACAATTAGGAAAAAATCAGGGGTAGATCCATGGCTGTAGCATTGATGGTGAGGGATTTGTGCGAGAGTGTGTGTGGATGGATATGTGAGTATTTACTAGATCAAAAGGAAAATAAAAGTTTGAGAAGAACATAGAAGTTTAGAAAAATGAAAAGATAGTAGATGTTTTAGCATGTAATGATTCTACTGCATCTGGGTTAAAAAAACAGAAAGACAAATGAAACAAGACATGTAACAATTATTTCTAATGTAGGACTTGTCAGTTGCCACTCTTCATTCCTAGATGCAATGGAACAATTAAAACCAGGATTTTTTTTCCAAAAAAAAAAAAAAGCAGAGTAGATGATACATGAAGTTACTTGTTTTTGAGAAGTTCGTTATGAGAGTTTGAGAAAATAGAGGAAGGTAAGAAATAAGAAAAGATAGCAGATTTTGTAGATTCTTTAACATGTAATGATTCTAGTCCACAACATACAAAACAAAAGAAGGAAAGAACAAGACATCCATAACAATCACTTTAATGTAGTACTTGCCAGTTTCCACCCTCCAAACCAATGTAGGTCAACATCAATTTCTAAAAAAAGCATTAAACACAAGAATCAAAAGAAACCCAGAACCATTAAAGCCGAGATTCTTATACTTACATTGATTTTGAGAACTGTGGATATGAAAGTCAGCAAAAATAGACGAAGTTCTGTAAGATAAATAAGAATATAAAGCAGATGTTTTAGTATGCATTGGTTCTATTTGCATCTGGCTTCAAAAAACATAAAAAATAAAAGAAGGATGAAACAGGAAGACATCTATAACAATCACTTCTTCTCCAATCCAATGTCGTTGATTACTTCAGTAATAACTGGAAAGTAATGACAATCCTTTTAGCTTTTCAAAGGCAAAAATCTCAAAAAGCCAATTTAGTGAGTCCATCTACTATACGGATTTAGGAGATCATGAATAAAAAATCTCATGTAATCAGTAAAATAGAAAGAGTCTTTTTTCAAAACCCATCATCTTAATCAATACAAAAGGTCCTCGTTCCACACGGACCACGTATCTGATCAAAATCCCCACGCAGCAGAAAACGTACAACTCAATCACATCATAAAGAAAAAAAAAAGTAAAATAAGCTCTTGCATTGTATTCTTCAGTTTCTTTCATCAAAATTGAAAACTCCAAAAATTAAGGATTCTCTTGCATAAAAAAAAAATTAATAGTAAAGTGACTTACATTGATCTCCTCCAAAAGTTTGAATGTGAGTGAAAGTTTGAGAACAAAGATGGAGTCTTTCAGGAGAAATAAGAAAAGATAGCAGATATTTAGCATGGAATGTGTTGGGAGAATCTGGAATTGCATAAATTATAGAGAAATTTGGTTGCATTTAGAGGAAAGAGGGTGTTGGTTTTAGGAAATAGACAAAATCACAGATATGTGACAATTTTGACCAGATTGGATGGCAAAACTTTGGGTAATCTTGCCTTCTTAAATCTCTCCTTATCTATTTCTTTCTTCTTTCCTTTCTCCATTAACTCTGGGTTTCTCAAAAATTAGAGTCTCAGAGGATCCGGACTCTTGCATTTCATGTAATTATCTAATCTTGGCTGATTCCCTTCATATTTTGTTTTGTTATCAGCAGAGACCTACCCGGGCTTTTCGAATAAGTTTCACAAGCTCTTCAAATTTGCCGGGAATGATTTGGACTTGGGCCAAGTTAGCCAACCCTAAGGTCAATTAGCCATCAAGGACAGTCCATTAGTAAAATATTGAGCCAATTAGTGTTGAATTGGTCTGCACATGTAGTCCACTGTGTCTTAAGACATTGGTCTTAACTTGGACCTAGTACTGAACCCAGTTTTCTTTGGGTTGGACCAGGGTCAACTTCCAATGTGTTTGGCTGGAGTTGGGGCCTTACTTTACCCTTTGGGCATCATACATGTGATCAGGCTTAGTTCATTCCACTATTGGGATGATAGATCAGCCCAGGCCAGCATAAATTCAGCCCAAATTAAAGAGCATAACATGCCTTAATTGGAGCTTAATACCTTCTTATTCTGAATTCAATTTGATCTCCTGCATTGAAAGGATCATCTAAATGGCTTGTCTCTCTGTCTTTCTTGTTTTGTTGGAAGGTGGACTATAATTACCTACCAACTTTCTATCTGAAAAATAGGATTACTTTACTTTTACCCGAAATTCTATCTTGCACCATACTCATATATTCATTCACTTATTTAGATTGATAGTTGGTGTACTTTTTCATGGGACCCATGACCCATCTTGGACCTTCTTGCCATGTTCCTCCTCAATTGTGAATAAATTGAATCAATGTTGCACATGGGCTTGGCCTGGCTAAGCCAGGCACAAACGCAGTCTAATTAATTCCTGCATACCTGTGGCTGGAGTGGCCCCTTATTTCAGCCTTTTAGGGATACATAACATTAGGCCCAGCTCATTCAACCATGGGGCTGGAAGATCAAGCCCTGCCATATCATGAATCATGATCAAAACCATTCATCTTTTTTAAATGGCTAAAAGTGGCTAAGAGTTAAATTATCATATCTTGATTCTTCATGGGTTTTGAGAAATTTATGGGAAAATATTAACAAAATTTAAATTCACATAGAACCATTCGATGTCCTTAGATTCACTGTTAAAATAGTGGTTTTGATCAATATTGCAATGTGTTTCGTATGTCTATCGTTTGAATATCTAACAAATTCACATATTTACCATTTATGCATGTGAATCATTAAAAAAAAAAAAACCATAGTATTAAATGAGTAAAAGAGATTTATATTCTTTCATTTAATCCAATTAACTGCATTTTCAACACAAAGAAGAAATACCGAAAGACTCATCCAAACGAATAGAGAAAATAGGACTATAACATTACCTACCAAATTCTAATTAGAGAAAATAGGATTAATTCTACTCAAGATTTTATCCTACACCATCCATGTAGATTCATTTTTTTTTTCTTTTTTTAGTACTCAGCTTAGGGGGGCTGCGACTCCAGCCCTTTGGCGAGGAAAGTAGACCTTAGGTGGAGTAGGACAATCCTCGGGTGAAGAAAGGTGACTGCTTAGGTTCGAAATCTGCACAACCACGTAAGAACTGCCGCCTCTTACCACTATGGTAAGAAGCCGTTCTTACCATCCTTCTAGATTCATTCACCAATTATTATATTTTTTTTTTGTGAGACCCACATCCCATAGAATTTCACCAATATAATTGGATGCATCCAGGTGGGCTCCACACAAGCATAGTGCAAAACGCCAACCCAGGTACTTTAGCACCACCTAGTCAATCAAAACCCTCATATTAAAAAAGCAATCCTCATATTGCATGGATGAAAGTGATATACACAATTATTGATTGAATGTAATATGAGAGTATAACTAAATACTTTACTAGCAAAGCAGTCCTGTGCTAAGCTCAGTCCAGTAGAAAAAAACTCATAAGTGGATAATTTGAAAATGAGAGCCCCATGGTTCAAAGAATGGATGAAATTGTTAAAAATCAATTACAAATCTCACTTTCAACAAATCACGAGAATCATTAAGCAGGCCCATCACATTTTCATATATATTTTAGGTTTTTTTTTTTTTTTCTCTTTATCCAGTTTGGTGGATTTCATACCTCTCAAAATTGAGAGCTAACGGTCAAAATTGAATTGAAACTCTCTCGTATACCATATAATAATAGATTGATGTGGGATTTGATGGGTCAAAATTAAAAGCTAGTAGTCAAAATTAATTAAAAGCTTCCTCTATAATATATAATAATAATAATTGTTGATTTTCTTCTCGTGGGACCCATGTTCCGTAGTACTCCACCCATATAATTGGATGCATCTAGGTATTAAATATTGATATTTATCATCTTTATCACATTTTTATTCAAGCAAATATTAAAGGGGTTTTGACATATTAATCCTCCTTAAATATAGTTTTTTCAATTTAATGACCGAAACTCAGATAATATCACCAGAGTCACTCGACTTTAGTCTAACATTTTCTTAAAAACTTTTTTGGCCCAGATCCCATGATATTATGGGATAGTCCTATGATATTATGGGATTTATCAATTTTTATATAATACACTTTTTGCAACCAGTAAGCGAATTTATTTTTTACAGAACACGAAAAATGATATTTTGTGAAAAGTAAATACACATATGACAACCATTTCTCAAGTTCTATCATTCAAAAAAAAAAAAAAGAACTCCTCCCGATGCTCTATGGAAGTCATGATATCATGCGACAACCTCATGATATATCATGGAACTCATCAATTTTTGTTATATATACACAGCTCCCATCATATCTTGTGGCCTGAGGCAAAAAAAAAAGTGTAAAAAAACATGTTCACTCTGGTGACATTATTTGAATTTCAGTCATAGAAATTGAGAAAATGGGTTTTAGGGAGGATTAATAATTTAATATGTCAAAACCCCAATATTAAATATTCTATCTCATGAGTCATGATATCCAACTCGGACTGAAAATCTGAACCCACTTCCCATTTGATGACTTCTTTGGCCTGGGTCTAGGTTGGAACTGACTTGGAACCACTCCGACGTCAACCTGGCATGATAATTGTTTTTTGGGTCTGGGTATGGCTGACCCAACCCAGCCCCAACCCACTGCCATCCAAAATGCTGTATTTTTCCTTCCCTCCTGAGATAGGACCAAACATTGTAGAATGACAGGTGCAAATAAAGTACATGAACGTGTGTTATAAAAATCAAACATTCTCAGCATCATTCATCAACTGACAACTCTACCATCTAAGAAAAATGAGAGCCAGAGAACATGGAAAGCACTACCCCCTTCATGACCCCAGTGGAAAGAATCTCTATAATTCCCATGACATGGTCACAACCCATGTATATGTATATATATTTTTTTGTCACATACACCAGACAGGGCGGGCCTCTGTTATCTATCAATCATTTTCACAGGTCTTTCATCTCATATGCCTTCTTCCTCAACTACTACATTTTTATAATACACTTTCTAGATGCAGTTCATTATTTTTGTAAATATTATGATGATTTTTGTTTCCATGAGTCTACATAGTTTTCTCCTGTTTTGAAAGTGGATGATGCTGTGTTTTTTCAAAACTTTATATTGGGATCATTATTTATGTATCTAAGCTGTTTATTAGATGCAAGTATTAATATATATATATATATATATATATGTGAAAAATGTATTTTTATGTATATAGGGAGCACAAAACATTATTTCAATTGAAGTGGGAATGATCATTAAATTAATTACATACAAAGATAATAGTAATACTCTGGCTTTAAACCGCCTGCAAAATGCAAATCTTGGACGTGGGGCCCACCTTGATGCATGTTAATCTCTAAAATAAGGCGACATTGTAGGTATCATCATGGATTAGCAGATGGGATCCACACAACAAAGATGGTAACCATTTTTTTTAGAGAGCCACTCAATTTAAAAACTTTCTAAGTACATTTTAGCCGTTAAATGTTTGAACCCTCAATCAGGTGATTATGATCCTCAAATTGTATCCAATATGAAGTTCATCTGCTAATCCTTGATGAGATGTGCTCATTCCCTCTTCCCTAGTAATTTTCATGCGTCCAAATGGACTCCACATTTAAGATTTTGGTAACTTTGGGAACATTTGTGTAAAGTTGATTTTGTAAATAAGGGTTTACTTTTTTGTGCTCGCTGCGTTTTTGTGGTTTGGAGCTGCGCCACCATTGAGGAAGGATATAACACAATAATTTTCCCTTTGAGTTTATAAAAAACCATTTCCTATAAAAGAAGTTAAAATTACTTTTATGCGTAATCACAAAAATATGCCCTAAAAGTTTCATATGATGTTAAACGCCAATTGATTAAATTAGATTTTCACAAATAATGTTTGTATAATGTCTGCAAAAATCATTTTCGTCGACTTTTGTTTTTCACTTTTCCATGGAAAAGCGATTCCAACTCTCCGTCGTAGGAAACGGTTTTCCACGACGAAAACCTCAAAGAAGATTAATTGCAAAATTTATTATTGGGTTAAATTTATTTGCACAAATTATATGCATGTCCAAGAAATCTGTTCATCTTTGTCATTATTTTAAACTTATCTCCCTACAAAGCCAGCCGTTAGCTAGCATGTTCAAAACCTTCCAAAAATCTTCACCAGACTCTTCTCTCTATATGCAGGTTGGAAGAAGGCTCAAATGAGTCTCTTTAGATGATCTAAACCCAATGGCCGGATTTACCTCTTCCTTATTCAAAGTCCATGATCCAACGGTCAGGATCCGTGTCCTCTTATGTTCATGAGCTGGGTTTCTTTCCTTGAAGTTCTTTAGAGGAGAAAAGGTTGCAGACAGGAAGAAAGACATTCCAGGGAGGGAAGAGTTTCAAACATTCATGTATTTGTAGCAGTTTGAATTCAAAACTCCAGACAAAGGTAAGGAGAGGGGGGACCCTTGCTTTTCTCCAATGTTTGGAATTTAAGAAATCACATTTTCTTTTTCAGCTTTTGGACTTGGAGATCATTTGTAGATTACTGTAGACTGATATCTTTTGCAGAAAGAAGCAATATGGGACTTGGAGACTAGAAAGAATGGAAGAGTCTAAAGGCAGTTTGCCTCTACAAAGAACCTCCTTTTTCAGTTTTTCAATTTTTGAAATCTAACCTTTTTCTGATTTTGAATTTCTTTCTTTCCTTATCTTTTTCTTCTTTTCATTTTAATTCTTCTGGGCATGTTTAGCTTCTCTCTTATAATATTGTAGAAGCTGGTATTTGTGTTGTTCTTCCATTTTTTCTTTGGTATGCTCTCCTGTCTCTATACTTGCACCTCCTCAACACCAAAATGCAGGTAAATTTCAATGATTTCTGAAACCGACAAGTTCTTTGGATGAGACCATTTGATGAGTATTGGTGTTTTTTTCGGGTACATCCCGCTGTTGATACAGCGTGAAACCAGCAATCAATCTTCTATTTTGGCTTTCTTTTGTGTATGCAATCTGGTACTGTTACTTCAGTCTGGTGGGGGGGCCTTGTTTAGTAGCCATTTGAAACAACATTACAGTGGTACTTCATTTTGTGTAGCCATTTGCAAAATTCGGAATCAGATTTCAGATCTTCTTTTAAGAAACCAAAATCTTAGTAGATTTGGCTGGTAATTGTAATTAATGGCCTGTCTCAAATATCTCCGATTTTGTTAGTTCACCATCAAAAGATCAAAATCTTTTTTTTTTAATGCTACCTTTGATAAAATCATTAATTAAAATTGAGACTGTCAGATTTTCTAGAATTATGTCTGAACAAAATCTAACAATTTTACACTGAGATCCCATGTTTTGTTGGTTCTACATGAAACTTGAAATATATCCAGAAATTCATCAGTGATTTCAGTTGGATTTTGTTTAACTAGCTATTGATCTCAATTTCTCTAGACTCTAGAAAGATTGAAACTTGCCTTACAGTAAGATTGCACCTGTGATAACCATATATCTGAACTTGCTTATTATACAATTTCTTTCTATTACAAGTTGGATTTTCTTTTTTAAAATTCTCCAGTGAAATCAGTAACAATTTAATGCGACGCCAGCTTAGAATTTTATTGCGGCTCATGTGCACTGAAAAGTTCCAGCTTAATATCTGCAGGTTTGATCAAATTGGACCCAAGTTCCCAAACCTGAAGATGGATATGGTCTCTACTAATGAAGAGAATCACCCAGAAGCTCGAGCTCGGATGAATAGATCAAATACAGAAACAGGGCATTCAGCTCTGAGTGGAGATACTTATGGATACAGCAGAACAAACTCCGAAACCTCCTCCTTTTCAGAGCTCAATGATGAGAACAGCAGCGTCGATGAAGCCTCCCCTTTGGGATGGCCAGTTGCCAAATCGATGAAACGTAGTCAAGCAATCCTTTCTAGGTTGGGAATGAAACAACATAATGATGTTCCAGAAACTAAATGTGATGAAAAAACACTTAATTCAGGTCAGTTGTGTCCCCATTTTGTGTGATTAAGGTCTGTTTGGAAGTTCAATTGGGTGGGATAATGTTCTCTTCCTGTCTCTTTTGCTGCACATCAATATTGCAGTTGTGGGCATTTTTAATTTGGAGCAGAAAACATAGAGAAGTACTATCATGCCTAATGTAGTTTTGAATTTTGACACCACCCCATTAATGTAGGGGAACTGCTTATCCAATCTATTTGATTTTTTTCAGCAAAAATACTCAGCCAACTTGCATCAAATGGAATCCTTAGTCCTGTTCTGCACTTGAGTTCCATTTTCTGCTGTCACAGTTGGCCCGGATGCAGCCTAAATTGGAATCATTTTATTGTGGCAGGGTGGGAATTTAAATTTTTTTTAGGCAGGAATTAGTTATTTTACCTCAAACACATAAAGATGGTTTCTCAATGCAATACCTGAACATACAAATATTGTACCAGGGTGGGTAATTTCGTGTGGGACACTATTTCTCTCTCTTTTTTTTTTTCATCCCAAATCATTACCATTGCGATTGCCACTATTGAAACTGGCTTGGAAAAGCCAAGAGAACAGTATCCCAAATAATGTGGTCACCAATTTCTGTGCAGCTAGTAACCATAATGCCAAAACATTCATAACTCAAACAATCTGGTGTGCTACCAAACTTTTGATTAACAACTTCGAACTTTCTGAATAAGGAGCTATAATTTTGGAACTTTTCAGACCTTGAAATGATGAAGGAAAGATTCTCAAAGCTTTTGCTGGGTGAAGACATGTCTGGAAGTGGGAAAGGCGTCTGCACAGCTGTTGCAATTTCAAATGCCATCACAAACCTTTTTGGTATGCCTTCATGCAAATTTCAAATGCAGAAGTATTAGTAATTTTTCATGATTTTCTTACTTCCATATCTGCATACAAAAGATTTATGCATTTCACAGATGCTTCAAAACACAGTATCATTAAACTGAATTAGGATTAAACTTCAACAGTCTGAATACTTTCAGGAATTGATGGTTTCTATCTTCTAAAGTGACATTAGATGGGATATTTTAACCATGTTTCTGTTTCAAATCAGTATCAGACTGCTGAAATGAATATTGGTCTGGCACAGAAAAGGCGAGAAATTTCTCTCACCTAATACAAAACCATAGTTCTGTGAAGTGTTAAAATTCATAATGATTTGAATTAAATCAGAACATATTCAGATCTATAACAATATATAGAATGGCATCATAGGAACTTCATCCACCTCTTCTAACATTTCTGTTTTTGGTTTGTGCAGCTTCTGTTTTTGGTCAGTTTTGGAGGTTAGAGCCTCTTGCTCCTGAGAAGAAGTCCATGTGGAAGAGAGAGATGGACTGTCTACTATCTGTATGTGACTATATAGTTGAATTCATCCCCTCTAGCCAAAACTTCCCAGAAGGGACTACCCTAGAGGTGCGAGCATTTTCAGTTCATGACTGAATTAGAACATCCAAGATCACTTCTTTTGTGCTTCTAACAGATGTTTTTCACTTTTCAGGTGATGACAAGCAGGCGCAGATCAGATATATCTATTAACCTTCCTGCACTACAGAAGCTAGACGCTATGCTGCTAGTAGGATTCTCATTTTTCCTTTCTGGAAATCATCTGCTTTAAATTTCCCTCTGTATGGGGTGTGTTTGGACTTTGTTGTCATGACTTCAGAAAAATCCACTTTTCTCCTCTTTTTTTAAACTTCCCTAATTTTCTTGTCATCTTGCATCTTCTGCAGGATATATTAGGGAGCTTCAGCAACACAGAGATCTGGTACGTTGAAGATGGAAATCTTTCATCGAATAAAAGTAGTTCAGGTTCTTTCCGGCGGATTATACAACGGAAAGAGGAGAAATGGTGGTTGCCAGTGCCATGTGTTCCTCCATTGGGTCTTTCTGAGAGATCAAGGAAACAGCTGCAGCACAAGCGTGAATGTGCCAATCAAATCCTCAAAGCAGCAATGGTCATCAATAGTAGCATTCTTGATGAGATGGAAGTTCCAGAAACATACTTGGCCACTCTTCCAAAGGTCAGCTATTTAGATATCACAACCAATATGGGATCTATCAATCTTCTTTTATATTAACCGATAACCAACATCGCTATTTAGGGATAGTTCCAGTTCTCATTTCTCAGAATCTGTAGCTCCCTTTCCTAACAGATTCCACAACCAGCTATAATTTCAATGGTGCAGTTGAAAGTATTCCAAATTTCAAGCACTTCGAATATTGTCAGAAAGGGTGGCCTTATGGAGTGTGCTGGCCTTCATAGTATTGAAAGCCACAGCAGATTGGATGTTGTTTTGCTGCATTTTTGGCCTCAAACCCCTATCAGAGTGAAAATTCAGTATTGAATTGGAACAGAAAACCAGAAAAACAGTCCCATTTGTATTTTTCTAATATTGTTGCTGCCTCAAACTGTCAGCACTTAAGATAACATCCAATGTGCCAGAACATTCAATTGATTGTGATGTGGGCTACTTCCAAGTGCACTATCAATATATTCCAGGAAACAGATGACTATTTAGTATTGAGATGCCCTTGGTTCTTCGTTTCTCAAAAGACTATGAACAGTTTGTTTGAAGAAGCGGCTTATGTAATGAGAGAGGTCCCTGCTAGGCATTTCTTCTTTTTCTATCGTTCAGGCGAAAAATGGAAAACTAACAGCATATCTCATAGACCCAGAGATGGTTCAGGCAGGGCACTCTTTTAAATATAAGCCATTGATGCAGTCGCCGTGGATTGATGGATGCCCCTGAAATTTCAAAAAAAAAAACCTTATTAATAGTGAGAATTTCAGCAGTTTTTTATTTTGCACATAACCCACACCCCCACAAGATTTTTTTTTTTTTTTTTTCACATGGCCCCCGCCAAGGTATTTTTCCTGGTTCACAATGCCCAAATATAGCCCCACCAGTTGATTCTAACCATCCATGGAAATGGAGGATTGCAACCACAGCTCATTGGAGCAATGATCATTCACTGGGGAGGTTTATGGCATATCCCCCACAGGCCATTTGAAGGCGATTCCCACTTCCACACTTCTGTTGAACTAAGAAAATAGTCAATCAAACATATTTATTCCCTCCACCCCATAAGCCACCACAATTATGGGCACCATTCTGAAATCTTGTCTCTTGTTTTCAGAGTGGAAGAGCCAGTCTTGGTGATTCAGTTCACCGATACATGTCTACTGCAGACAAGTTCTCCCCTGACTATCTTCTTGATTGCCTAAACATAACAACGGAACATGAAGCTCTTGAGGTTGCAGATCGCATTGAGGCCTCAATGTATGTATGGAGGCGTAAAGCATGCTTGTATAATTCACAATCATCATGGGATACAGTTAAAGACCTGATGGCTGATGGAGATAAAAATGTTAGACTTGCCAATAGAGCTGATAGTCTTCTGTCATGCTTGAAGCAGAGGCACCCCGGATTGTCACAGACGACACTGGATACATCCAAGATCCAGTATAATAAGGTAAATTGATCCCACAGTTACCATCTGTTGGTTTTGCAGTTGCATTGATGCCTGGATAATTGAAATAATGTGGATTGACACTTAATCCTGTTTGTCACTAAGAAAGTGGAAGCCATGGAAACTTGCATTTCATTCATTAATTCTTTCTCATCGCCACTGTCTTAATCATCATTGTTTTTCTATTAACATTTTTATTAGGATCTCAAAGCATTGAGCATTTAGAGTTTGAACTACATGTCATCTAGATTCATAACAACAAAGGAAAAGTACGGCCTTCGCAATGTTTTAAGTAAATGCATGTATACATGTTTCATAAAGAAAAAAAAAAAATAACCCCTCTAAATTTACATAAAACCACAACTGCTTTGATTAATAAATTTACTTTAATGAGTGTCTGCACATGTATAGATGGATGAAAAAAAAAAAAAGTGTGCTTAAGTATACAACTCTGCACTCAAAGAGTTATCATTTCCTGCAGGATGTGGGGCAGTCAATCCTGGAGAGCTACTCAAGAGTGTTGGAAAGTTTAGCATTCAACATTGCTGCATTGATAGATGATGTGCTTTATGTAGATGGATCTGTTAAACAGCGCAGCAAGTGAAAATCACAGCACCCCCAACTTCACTACGAAGTTGACCACCTTCGATCTCTGGACTCTTCTTTCTTCATTAACTGGAAAATTGCAAAAGCAATTGAACTAACTCTAGGCAGAGTTTAGTCAAATTGGAAAATGAGATCTGTACAACTTAAAATGTTATTTTAAATGTTGTCAGATTGACAACATGCTTTGAAATAGCTCAAGATTTTCAGTATTTAACTGTTATATACTAACTGTATGAAAGTAACAGTTGCATGGCAAGCTTAGTAGCTTATGATAGTCCAACTTTGATATGATGATAGAAATTAGAATTGCAGTAGTTGTGTGTGATTTCTTCTGTACTCTTGAGCCTTAATTCAGCAACACAAGTAGGCCTTACTGAGGATTCACATAGATTTTGCATGGGTTTGAGCTTTAGAGGAACCGATAGTGAAAAATATATCCAATTGTTTACTGTATGGAAGATTCAAGTTAATAATAATTTGTATTATTGTTCTATTTTACTTTATATTTCTTCTTGATTTTTAGTGATTGGTTTGTAGATTCTATTGACGTTACAGTTATTTTCTAGGTGTGGGGGGTAGATAAAGATTTGTCCTTTTGAGCTCTTTCAGATGTTAGATGTTTATGCAAACAAGAAATCCGAGTCGTCCAAGATGAACTGTTCTCAAAATCTCTAAAATTTGTCCTCTAAGGTGGAATTCCAATTCTCTCCTTTTTAGGGCCTGTTTTCTTACTGGAATTTATGGCTAGAATTTGAGAGGTTCGGGTTATTTGGACATGATGTGACATCTTGTCTATTAGTGGAAGCCTCACACGGGCATATGGGGCCATACAACCTAAACTAGGTAGCAAATTGGACGATTTTGGGTCGGAACCATTCTAGATCCGGACTCAAACCCATTTTTAAGTAGTGTTTTCAGTTCAGGGTCCGAATCTGTTTTGGAGCCTATTTGGTTGGTTCCAAACCCGGTTTTGACAGTAGGACCCGTATACAGTTCTGGCACTGTGGCTGACTACCAATAAAGTTTTGAGATATAGTTTCCAATATTCAGGACATGTTTGGTTGAAGGGATTTCTAATAAGAAATCAGCCTTGTTGGGAATTTTTTACATGATGTGACATCTTGTCCTCTGCAAATTCCAAATTACTCTATTTGATACAAGAGTTCAGAATTTAAGACCAGATAAAAAGGCACTTTCAGCCTTATGAATTCTCATAATTTCAACATTCCAAATGTTAGGGTGGAATTGATTATTTGGAATTCTACTCGAGGGAGCATTTGGATTTCTCATAATTCTCCTAAACAAGAATTCTTACAATTCTCCCAAACAAAAAGGCCCTAAAGACTCGTATGCCACATCTTGATTTCATGGAAATGGAGTTCGGACATTTATAAATTGGAACCTAAAATAAGTTTCAAACCCAAATTTTTATAGATCCGAACTCCAGCATCTCCTGGCAACACACACTCTCTCTCTCCTTTACGAGATTTTAGCATCTCCTTTCTTAACAAACTCTCCTAATAGGGGTCCAATTTGAGCAAATCCAGTGACTTTTAATAGGGCGAATTCCACCTCGAGACGCAGGAAGAAGACGCTCAGCAGATCCGAATTCTTAATTTTGGGACGTGCATTTTCTCTAACGAGCCATGCTATGACCAAAATGCCCCTCCCCTGTGGAGTCGGGCCGGTCCCGGGACAAGACCCCCGGGACAAGTAGACTTTTTCGTCTCTAACATGTGGGCCCCACTGTGGAGCCTAAGAATGTGCCATTAGCGCAACCATCACATGTAGGGATGCAAGTGTGTACCCATTCTTTGAATACCGGGAGGTTTTAACTTATAAAAAATAAGAATCCGAACTTATTTTCGGTTCCGATTGACAAACGAGTTTGGATCTGAAATCCAATTTAGGTCCTATTAATAAAACCGAACCCAATTCAGAGTCATACACATTCCAACCCGTGGATCCAGAATCCATTTTACGAGTATTTAATGTTGCAAATTGTAACTCAAAATCACACATAGATTTGACTTTTTTATATTTGATCCCAGGACTTAAGTAGGGCTGTCAACTGTATCGTGTTAACGAATTCGGGTTATGAGTTAACAAAATCACCACAATCCGTATACGACCCTTTAACTTAACGGGTCAAAAAATCCAACCCGAATACTACCCATTAATTTAACGGGTTACATGACCCAACCCGTTAACCCCTTAAGTAATTAAGTCATTTCGAAAATAAAAAGAAAATCCATACAAAAATATATAAGGAGAAAAATATATAAACCACAAGAAACTGTAAGTGAGGATTTCGAGTGAATCCCACCTAAAATCCTACTATAAAACAATAAATTTCAATTTCTTCTTTATGAATATAAATTAATTCTAACTACATTTAGGAACTAAAAAAAAAATAACAAATTAAACGGGTTGTTAACGGGTTATTGGTTTAATTCGTATATGACCCGTGAACTTAACGTGTTAACGAATTTGACCCATTAATGATTCGAGCGATTAAAAGCCCATCCAAAATCTATTAATATTGTGTGGATTCGTGTCGTATTAACGGAGTTGTGTGGCATTTTATCAGCCCTGGACTTACTTGAGTAATATCTTTATTTTTGCTCATGCCCCCATGTATTTTGCCAATTTCAAAACACACTCGACTCTCCTGCTTTCTTCTTTCTACCTTGTGTGAAAAACCTCGCCCCTTCTTCTACACGAAATCCTCTTTGGCATCGATCTCTGAAGCTTCTCGTGACGGTCGTTCGACTGTCAAGTAACTCTCTCTCTCTCTCTCGCTCTCCCTCGCCATCTCTCTCTCTACTTGTCTTTCCCATCTTCATTTGATTTCTGTCTGGTGATTAGGGTTAGGGCTTTTTATTTTTTGTTTCTCTCTCTACTTGATTTTGGGCTTTGTGGTTCTTGTTATTGTGTTCTTTGATCTATGAATGGATGAGATTCTTTGTTGAATCTTTTGGGATTCGTTGATTTTGTTTTTTTTTTTTTTTGTTCATGTTATTTGTAGTATGGTTGTAGTCCTGCATTGCAGTCTTGCAAGATAAGTAAAGAAGAAGACATGTTAAATAGCGACGAATAGGCTCTCTCTGATATGATAATATCAGCTGATTTGAAGATTCACATAATGGTCGATACACATTGATCTGAAACCGATACGACCGACGCATGCTACTTGAAACTGAAATTGCTTTCACTTAATTTTGTACCTTTCGTTTTCTTTGCTATTATAAGTGTCATGTCTTGGACTTTGATTCTTCAACTTTCTAATTAGGGTTCATCAATTATGTAGGATCTTACACCCTATTGAGCTACCGCTTATCCCAAAACCAATTGCTGATAGGAAACGGCACAACAATAGTTTTACGGGGAGGGCGGGGGCTCGACCATAATTATGACCGCTCAAGAGCGAGGGTGGACGTTGACATCAACAAATTAAGTAGTAACTCTCTATCATCATTATCAAAGCCTTGTCCCAGCTATGTTGGGGTCGGCTACCTGAATTCTTTTTCTCCATTCCAATCTATGGTGACCCAAATTAGTGGTCACTCTTTATGCCTACTTATTAACTTCATGTTTTGATATGTTTGAGACTATTATAATAATTTACATCTGAATAGCTTTTAGTTCCAATAACTTTTAGACAATATAAAGTAGATAGAATGATAAGACCAAAAACAATGCGAAATTAAGAATAAGAAAAGTGATATCCCTAAAAAAAAAAAAACAAAGAAGAAGATACTGCTGAAGTACTGGGTTCAGGTTGAATCGGGTGCAACCAATCAGTTTGGACTAGTGTTGTTAAGTATGGATTTAGAGCATAGAGTTTGGTCTGAGTTGACTAATATGACCTAAGGTTTTCAGTTAGATTAAACATTGTAAGGCACCGGTTCAGGTTGAACCTGATACAACCGGGCGGTTTGGTCTGGTTTTATATAATACTGATGTGGAGGATAGAGTTAGACTTGAGTTTACTGATGCGACTAAAGGCTTTACTTGGATTGAAGGTGCTGCAATGAATTAGGTCTGTTGAACCAGGTAATTTGTATGGACTAGAAAAGGGTTTATGTTTTGGATTGAACTGTCAATGGTATCGGTTCAGGTGTTGAACCGGACACAAGCAAACAGTTTGGGCCTGGTTTTACAAAACACTGATGTAGAGTTTAGAGTAAGACCTGTGTTGAACCTAGGCTTGGGCCCAATCATATTTATCTGTATACCGATGGTCCTAGATACAACTAAATATAAATGGGTCTGGGTCTAATTCCGTTTGTTCTATTTACACAGCATGGTTCATAGACGGCCATGATTATTCTGTGTGAGTGATTAAAATTTGTACAAACAACATAATAACCATATTGTATTTGTTCAATCAGATATGTTGTAGATATAATTTCATGCAAGTGAAGGCAACCCTAGTTGAAGCCTCAAAATACTCGGAGTAATGATCATGGAGCCACAGGATAAACCTCGTCCTCAAGTGGTGAAATTGGACAAGGCACTGAAATTGGTATCTCTCTCTCTCTCTCTCTCTCTCTCTCTCTCTCTCTTATGAAAACAGATAGAATCAAATACAACAAAATTTTATCACTCTGATGTTATTTTACTTGTTGAAGAACGACAATTGAAGATGGGATCAAAATCCAGTTCTTTAATGAATATTTTGATTATTTATTTATTTGGATGGTTACATGACTCAAACATGCAACCTCGTGGTTGTGACACTGAGCACCTTCCAGCTGTGTTATGATTCTTGTTCATAACGTGGTCAGTTCTTGTTCTTGGCTAAAATTTAAGCTTTGTATTCTTAATCTTTTGTTTCCTTAGTTTGTAGAAGTAAAGGTCTCAAGTAACCGAAACGAAAAATTTTGGTCATTTTGTTCGAAATGGTATGAAATTAATAACTATGATTGGCAGAGCACATGTTTGATTGGCCCATTGTTGCAACCACTTTGATCACTGAAACATGTGGGATTTATGGTTCACGGACATTCATGTGCTTACTACCCTTCTTTTAAAAATTTATCCTCGTTTTTTAATTGATTACAAACCATCTGTTTCAGTACTTTTTATTTGGCTGCTTCTCTCTCAAAAGAAAAGTTGCCTTTGATCTTTTAATTTCTCTTATTGGAGTTATCATATGGAAATTTCTTTTTGAATTTATTATAAACAATCTGTTTCAAT
Organism: Umbellularia californica; assembly: GCA_028538565.1. NCBI lineage: Eukaryota > Viridiplantae > Streptophyta > Magnoliopsida > Laurales > Lauraceae > Umbellularia > Umbellularia californica. The sequence goes on from JAPQWN010000002.1 coordinate 6,256,206, forward strand.
ATTCTTCATTTGGCCTTTTCTACATAAGGCCCATTTTGGTTGTCACTGAATCATTTAAAACTTTAAATCAACTGTTTCCATAGATGGGGTCTCCTGATGAGGGGAATCACCTGGTTTTGGTGTCAGGCGATTACAAGTTGCATTGCACCTGTTTCATTTTTGTGGGTAGAGCCGACTTTTCTTTACTTTATTATTTTGAAGTTATTCAGGTCTCCATATCATATTCAAATTTCAAACCCAAAACTTTATACAATTGTTCCAAACATCAGGTATTGTTCTCTTCATAGTTTTCACCACAACAATTGTTTCGTCATAGGATCAAACGACACTTAACTTTGAACTGCAATGCAGGCCGAGGCATGGGTGAATAATATGAGTGCATCAACTGCAGATGAAATGGTTGAAAGAAAATTTGAGGGTCGGCCTCCCAGGTCGTTATATGTTGCTTTTCCATTCTAGCACTGCTGCATCTACAAGTATTTATTGGTCTTATTCCTGCATACTTTCTGAAGGTTGGGATTAGGTGCCAAACTTACACCTCGGTCAAAAGTGGCAGCTTCTGCTGATCCTGTTGAAAAGAAGTTGCGTGCTAAGTTGGATGCTGGGAAAAAGCGGGCTGCCAAAGATTTAGAGGAGCTCAATGCGTCTGGCAGGAATGGTGAACATAGTGATGATGATGAAGATGGTGGTTTAGAAAGCAGAGCCAATGCCTTTGTCAGGAAGAGACCAATGGTTCCAGCCACAACTTTGCAGGTGAAGAAGAAAGGCAAGTGAAGTGCTGTAAATTTTGTTGAACCAAATAGTTTGAGTTATTTTAATCGCTTTGAATTTTTTTTTTTTTATTTTTTACTTCATACCATGTAGTAGTACTTTATTTATATTTTTATTGTCGTTTTTATTCTCTCCCTGTAGCAGTGTGAACTGTTTTTTCCTGGATGTAGCTCAGCAGGTCGAGGGTGTGTGAGCTGAAATCCCCATGTGGTGAAAAAAAAACAGGAAAGAAAGAAAGAAAGAAAGAAAGAAGGGAAGGGTGGTTCTTGGCCACTAGCATGCAAATCTCTGCCTGGAAATTGATAATGTTGATAACATTTAACAATTTTAAGATGAGTTTGACCTTCAAACTAAACTTGAGTGATTCGTCCAATCAAGAGGCCATTGTAAAAATCATGTGATTTTTAAGTCAGTGGAGTGCTTGAAAAGCAGGCTGTTATGACCGTTCTGGAACCCTTGTATTCTAAAGTTGTATCGTGTTACCCTTCAACAGACTTAAGAACAAAACATTTATACATCAAAAAGTAGACAATCTATGAACTATTATAACTAAAATTTTCTAAAAGATTTTGAGGCCTTTGCATGATTCACGGATTTTTGGCATGCAAATTTTTTAGTTTGGATAGCAACTGTTATATTGGCCATGACATTATGTGGTTAAGGCAGCCACAATTACAGCCTCCGAAACTGTTAACTAAAACCATGCCTTGTTTATTATTTAGGGCCTGATTGTGTGTGTGTGAGATTAAAGATGTGAGGTGTAAATGATATAAAATGAGAGGTGAAGGATATATTGTGGGTCTTTGCTTTTCTATGTGTTAAATTACTAGGGTGATAGTGGAGATTGATTTCTCATCTTCCCTTGATTCAATTTTCATTAAAGGGGTGGTTATTTGATGGTCATTTTTGTATGGTTATTTCTCAGCATGAATCCCTATGTATTCAAGTCTTGTTCTATGCAAACAAACAGGCTAAGATACCCATATGTTAAAAGTCTGGAAATAGAATTCCCTCATTTTTTTTTTTTTTTTTTATGCTTAGTAATATCAAAGGTGTAATGCGCTAAACAAAACAGTTTGCCTTTTTAACGTGTCATCTGCGGTATTACAGTTGTAAATTGGTATGAAGATAGACCTTCCGTCTTGCCATTTGTTACCCATTTGTATTTTTGTTCTGTTAGTATCTTTTTAATACAGCTCCCTTGTTTGTGCCTGACAAAGAATGGGGGTGTAAAGCTGTTTTAAACATAGAGATTCTCACCAACCAACCAAGTAGGTTTTGACAGGTTCAACACATAAAAACCCATTGACCGGTTTTACCAGCTTTTAATTTTATTTCTCATTATGGTATCATATTCGAACAAATCTGGTTTTGCTAATTTGGAACAAACCTGACAAGGGTCTGCATATAGCCTCAACCGAGAGGTGAAATGTTGGAGCCATGGTTGCCAGATGAAAAGGGGGGGCTGAATCTCCCATCCAAGCAGAGTCTGTTTTGCCGTCGAACATCGCAAGGAATATATTGAATTTGGAAAAACACAGGTTCAATTTGGTATTTTGGTGAAGCTATCTCTAAATGATCAAGAGATGCAGGGTTTATGATACTGTCCCTTATTAGACACTGCTAAAATCAAGAAAACTGCCTTTTTCCAATAATGTAATTTGATCAAATTAAGCCATTTCCAAATCTAATCAGGCCCTATTTCATACATCTCTGGGTAATGTTGGATCGAACAGGTGACCGAGCCAGTCAGTTAAATTGGATTGAGTCTAATGAAGTACCATTTGACTCCACTGAGTCAGGTGACTATACAAAGGAAGTTTTGAAACAAGGATTGCAAGATAACTGCCATTACGTCCATGAATTATTGATGAAAGCTTCACAATTGTACACACGGATAAACATTTAAGGCCATAAAACTTGCCACAGACCAGCACGTTGATGAACCAATGCATCTTGTCGATCCAATTAATGTGGATCCTGCAGATTATTTTTCAAAATTTTGATTAGCAGAAAGGTTTCAAATAACCAATCATGTATGGCAAGGTATGGTCTGATCACTTAAAAAGAGATCGAAGAGAAGAAAAGGTTCACATACGCAAATGATATACAAGGACATGCAAAGGTTTCTAGGGAACCAATGTATTTGCACCTTTTTGGCATCATTGAGAATGTTTCATTCAGGGAATAAATGAAGAAAAACTTGTTTGGAAGGCATTTTGTGAGAGGGAAAATCAAGAGAGATGGATACATTTTAATGATGTGCAGAAAGCGAAAGAAAATACATGCCAAATAAGTTTTTCTCCATTCATTCTCGGAATAAAGATTACCAGAATGATGCCAAACAGAGGCCAAGCCCCTTTTTTCCCTGGAGAACGAAATAAATAAATAGAAGAGGCTTGCCAGTGTTAAAAAGACAGAAGGATGGAAATTCCTTGATTCCTCAAATGCCATTCCTCTAAAAAAAAATTGGTAGAATAAAATCTGAGAAGAAACCTCCTGCTCCTGCATGACTTTCCCTGTTAAATATACCAGCTCATTCTGCTGCCGAGCCCTCAAACTTTAAACAAATCTCTCAGTTGAATGTTCTAAAAATTGTAGAAAAGAGACATAACTACAAGTGAACATTTCTATCCCCATCATCAGATGAATATGGTGTGCAGTGAGATTGTCATGCGTAGCGTGCCAAGTTCATCCAATTATCACACTGTACAAGGTTTACTTGGGCATTCCTTGATGTTGTTATAGAACCGAGAGCACCAAGAATAAAAACCCACAAGCAAATGATCTGTACATGTAAACAAACAGCCTTTTCTTTTCTTTTCTTTTTTTTCCTTACTAAATTTACCAAACTTGCACTCAGAAAACTGGAGTGGCCTCAAACCTTCAGATATTCATGGACTGTTGCATCAACATCAGCCTGATGCTGGAAGACAGTCAGAAAAGAATCAAAATAAAATACAAACGCTTACAAGAAATCAAAGTAGCTGGCGAAGCTGTTGATGTTCTTTCCTAAGAGCCTGCACTTCCTTCATCAGCTCAGCTTGCTTTTCAAGAACAGAATTCAACACGCTTGACATTTCTGTCTGCAACATTTAGTAGATTATATGCCAAAGAAGTCAGAACACACAAAAAAAATTAAGGGTATTGAAGAGTTGGCAGGTCATCTACCTCCTGTATATGGAACTGTCTTAGCAGCTCAATATGAAGATTCCTCATGTCTTCATGAATGGATTTCTGCACAGATGTAAGAGTCTCTTCCAGGGTGCGCTGAACCAGCTGAAGTGTAAATGACGAAGCTCCCAGCTGCTGATCAGGCTGAGCTAAGCCCTTCTGAGGTTGTGATGTGACCCCCTGTTATGGTAATACAAATCCAGATGAGAGAGACCATGTAAAAACAACCATTAGACATTTATGATGCTTAACCAAAAAAAAAAAACTGTCTTCATTTTTCATATGACCCAGCAATGGCATGAGTGGGACACTTTTCAGTAAATATGATATCAATCATGCAGGAACCGTCATACAATGATGAGGAAATAATGTAAGGAAAAGAAATTGAATGTTGAATATACATTGGGTATTGGAAGAGCACCCATCCCGGCAGCACCTGATGTATCAGACCTTGACAACAAGCTATTTACAAGCTCTTCCCTGGTTTCTGCCCCTGTTTTCTTCAGCTTTGGTGAACCCATCCCATAACTAGCTCCGTCACTGAAGGAAGAAATAGTACTTATTCTGTCAGCATAGGTAGAATATCTTCGAGGAAGGGCCACTGACATTAAACCTGGAACATCAAGATTTGCCTGTCCTGTACTGTTCTTCGTCCCTAAGGATGAAACAATAGAACTAAAAGGAAATGTTGATGATGGTTCAGATAACCCAGAGAGGGCTTCACGATTGGAGGTATCTTTGCCATGCAGGTTTGTGATTAGACTCGTGTTTGTTAAAGAACTAATAGCGGTATGGCTTGTCGATGCTGAAGATTCTTGCAGTCCGGCAAATGTGGAACTAGACATGAGGGCCCCGGATGTCAATGACCCACTAGTAGTCATAAAGCGTGATGGCTTGGAAAGTGCCGATCGATGATGGGAGAGCTTATCGGATAATGCCTCACCACCCCAAGCTTCAGGCGGGGTTGCGGAGAAAGATTGCTCGCTTTTTGAAGATGTAGCACTCGGCTGGGACACAGTTGATTGGGTATCATCCTACAATGAGAGTGGTCACACTGTGGATCAGCAATACATGAAAATATGTTCACTGACTGTAAGTAGAACCATAGTGCAAAACCCAGATGGTCAACTCAGGAACCACCAAAGTTGACAGCCTAGTCACTAGGTCACTGAAAGATGAAACCTGAACTGTTCTAGATTAGAAGAAAAGGTCTATTTACCAGAAGAATAAAGGGAATGACAAATCAAAATGCTTAAGAGAAATCAAATTGCTTTAACAATTCAAGGACCTCTTCATTACATTAAAACTATTGCCGGTCCAAAATAGAAACAACGAAAAGGGGAAAAAACAGAAATTTGGATGAGAAGTGATTTATTAGATAACAAGGCAAACTGTTTGATCAAAGGTGAAGCCCATAGAATAGAAAGTTGTCACCTAGTTCACATGGGCTATGTGTGCATTGCCACATGTGTCCACAAAGTCACCTGCATCTATAGCAATACACATGGCCCAACATGAACTGCCATAAGTCGGAACTGTTGATTCATTTGCATAAATGCACAACGAAAAAAACCACAATTCCTTTTTTTCTAATTGGTAAAAATAAGCCACAATGCTTTAACAATTCTATACATCTAATTGCTTGGCAAGATTCCCTCTACCCTGGCAGGATAATTTCCATTGCTGACAAATACGTAATGGGTAACAATTTGTATACTAATCTTGGCATGCACATATAACTTCTGTGACTGTTTTTCCTTTTTTGCAAAAGACTAACAGAATCCATCTCTCAAATGGGGAAAAGTGAGCTGAACACTTGAACAAATTGGTCGTTAACCTAAAGTTAAAACTGGAAACAGACACCAATTCAATTGAGAAAAAGTCATTCCAAAACAGAGGTAAGATTCTAAGGAGATGGCGCAAGAGGACAATTATTGGAGTTTAATGGGTGAGAGGAAAGAATCGATACTTAAGGAAAAGAAAATAGATGGCATTCAGGAACTGATTAGGATTTAGGAGTTGGAAATATGTTGTGAAAAAAAGCAAATTTGAGAACTATAAATCAACAACAATATATGCCTAATTGGGAAGCCTGATGCCGGGATGCTGCAACTGGAAGGCCTACAGGTGTTTATAAATAAACATGGATGGATTGCCCACAGATTTTGTTCACGTATTGTGTGAAAAGTAAGGTGTCACCCAGGTCATCTTTTCTGGCCCTCTAGGGGAGAGACTTGAGAACCCAATTAAGCTGAACTTAAGGATGTTAAGGAGGCTGTCCACATATGTATAAAGTCTTCTTTCAAGTATTGATTGTGAAGAACAGTTCCATTAATGGCAAAAGTTGGCTTGATGAAAATGGAAAATTACCACGGGAAATGGCTTCATTTGTTATCAGATTAGTAGACAATGTTGTTAATGGAAGTATGCTTCTTTCGCATTCTAAAAGGACATTCTTCAGATAAATTTGACAAGATGGTGCTCTTATAAAATTAAGAAAGTTAAAGCAATATTACGACAACTATGTAGGTTTTGGCCAATCATTTAAAATTTTAGTAAGTTCAGTAATTTTCCTGTAATAGAATCTTGTTCTTGATAACAAAGAACCCATGGACTACAAGGCTGATGAAAAGAGCCTATAACACAATTGCAAGGTGCTCATCCTTGCAACTCGTTCAAGTCAAGTTGCTAAAAAGAAAAAGAATTACAAGTCTGATCACTAGGCCCTGACTGAGTGGGACTGACTGAGTGGGATAGCAATTATGAGTATAAATAATAAAATACCATATAATAACTGCCCCTAGATTATGGAAGTGTGAACCAAAAAAAAGTTTTTTTTTTTTAAATAGTAACGTGCACAGAGAGAGAGAGAGAGAGAGAGAGAGAGAGAGAGAGAGAGAGAGAGAGACCTGTCTGAAAGCTGGATTGGATTTCCAATCTGAAATTTGATGAGAATCCATATTTCCTTCTTCTGTGTATGGGAACTTCCTACCAGATGAAGGAAATACCAAGGATGCAGACTTCTTTTCATTGGTTGCATTATCTTTTTTGGTTTCATCTTGATCATTCCACCAATTGCTAAGTGACGGAGTAATTGGCTGAACATCCACAAGTGGGGAGAAAACTTCCATATCATCACTAAAGTTAAAACTTGAACGAGGAGGATGCAACCTCGATAAACCTCCACCTGTCGATAAATGATTCCTCTGAGGAGTTACCTCTGCTGTAGATATTGACCCACTGCTGGTTGTTGTAAGCGGAGATGCATCAATAGCAGACACGGGACGCCCAGAATTACGAGAAGTAGATACTGCTGTAGATGATGATAGGCTAGATGATGTTAATGAAGGAAGTGGGTCAGGCATAAGGATTGAATCTTCGCTGCCACCCAAGAGAGCAGTCTCAGCAGTACAAGTACTCTCATTCACATTGATGGGCTTTGATCTTTGCCAGCATAAGCTCGTAATAGCCTAATAGAAAGTGTAAACTATTAACAAATATGAAGACATAAAAGCTGCAAATAAAATCTATGGATGCAATCAGATCATTCATCTGGTGAAATTTTCCCACACGTATCATCTTCAATGGCCTATTGGTGGGTGGAAGATTAAGCTGATAGTCCACTTTTTATTTTTATTTGTGTGCGTGAGAGAGAGAGACTAGTATAAAAATAGCGTTTGCGGTGGGTGTAGGGGCCAGTGGCTAAAACGCTACGTAGCAGTTGCGTTGACAGTTGACACATAGCAGTGTAGCAATGTGAATTTTGTAAGTGGTAAAAAAAATTTCAAATCTTGTGTCATAGTCAATCTTATGTTCTTATAGTAATTTGGAACCGTATAAGGGTAGAGACAACTATAGGAAAAGTTATTGAGGAGGAAAATTAGGAAAAGTCGTGTTATAAATTAAAATTGCTTGGCTCTACTAGGTTGTAGACTGCAGTGCCACTATTTCCAAAATAGTGTAGCGGCCTCAACCGCTATGGTTGATAATGCGCCCGCTATTTTGAACCACGCACGAGCACGCAGAGAGAGAGAGAGAGAGAGCTTCAAACAGTCCACATTCATCAATAGATCACAGGTCCACCATTCCTTAGCACAGAACAACCTAGGCTATAAAACCCACCTCGAAGCATGCAAATTAAGGTAGAGGTCATGGGACCAAAAGGCCTTCTCAAGAACTACCACTGTGCAAAAAATGGGGACCACCTGATCACGAAATATATATTTTGGGAGACTCAAAGTTGACCAAATTCTAGCCTTCAGATAAAGTCCAGTGTCAAATTTTGCATGATCTATTGACTGGCCCACAAAAATCACAAGTGTCAAATTTGGGCCGGTGGAGATTCGAGTAGGGGAAGTGGGCCCCACAGACCAGGCCTCTGGCCATCCCTGAGAATTTCTCTAAATTTTAATTGATATGGCGTGGGTTACCCTATTTTGCAGTGTCCATGGACCATAGATAAAAATGAATCTATATGCATTTTGTGTTAAAGCACATACGTGAAAGTACAAACAAGAAAAAAAAAACCACATCACTAAAGAATGTTTAAATGATAGCACAATTTGAATCCAAGAGACAGATTTCACCTCTGAACTACTATAAGCACGAAGAACAGTGTAAGGCTGTGGTTTTCCACGAACATCATAGAACACCACACGACCACTACTCGTTCCAGCAGCCAGTGTCCAACCATCATCTCTAAATGCTAGTGAAGAGAATGGTGCCTCATAAGGAACACATGAAGTTGGTCTTCTAGTCCCCGAATCAAAAGTATATAACTTTTTATCCAGACCGACACTAGCAATCATCTGTTGCAAGAGAAAAGGATGAACTTAAACAACACTCGCACATATGCACGTAAATACACATGACGCATTTTATTTTTTTTTAAATATTGACGATACATGACACATTTTCCATACAGTATCAAATCCTAAAGAGGGTACATGTGTGCAAGCCTTTAAGATAAGACTGATCATCTAGGTGGGCACTTCCATTCCAATCCTCCGTCAAATATCAAGAGATACCAGTCCATCAGGTGGGCCACAATATATGAAACTTGTGGACAGAGGTAATAAAGTTGGAAAAAAGTCAACATTCTAGGTAGTATGTACATGCCAGTCCTTTGGATGAGAAGAGAAAGCTGAAGATTGGATAAGGTAACCTACATTAAAAGGCCCAACCTGATGCATAAAGGTGGCACACATGAGTCTTAAGGAAATGAGTCTGGAAGTACCTTCTCATGCTGGCAAACTTCCACTCCAAAAACATTCCTACTAGTACATCGTTGTCACTTTTCACAATGCACAATCATTTAGTATTCTCTATTTTATCAAAGTAGCCAATAAAACAAATAATACCTTGTCATTTGATGGTGAGAAGCAAACACCAGTTGTCGGGGCAGAATGCTGCTTTAGCCAAGAAACCTGCCAACAATAAAAATGCACTCTCAGCTAAATATATTCTTATGGAAGCATTGAGTGCCAACATCATCAACAGGAAGTCAATTGAAAGATCATCATAAGATCATATTTACAATTAGTGCTAGAATCCAATTTGCTTCCAGTAAATTCAGAGAACAAGTTGCAGTGATACTTCAAAGCTAAGTATGGTTAATTGCTTGCTGTCATTTTTGGAATCTTTGAACAAATAGTGTTGATGCTGCTGGACAATGTAACAGGGTAGCAAAGTCAGAAGGTGATCATTAAGGAGGATTTACGTTGTGTATAAAGTAAAAAACCTTTACTAAGTCAAGATTGTAACTAGGGTTGCAAATGGATATCCGATTATCCGAGTATTCAGGCCTAGAACCTAATTCTGGTTCCAATAAGAAATCAGAAACAGGTCTGGAACCTAATTCCGGATCCGGTAAGTTGGATCCAGGTCCATATCCATATATATTCCAACCCATGGACCCAGAAAGAGACCCATTTGCAATCCCCTTAAACATCAAAACACTCCCAATCCAGCACTAGCATAAATATCCTCACTGAAAATCCCTTTCCCATTTTAGAAGTTCCTCAGTCTCTCTCATCATCGCTCTCTATCTCTCTATTCCATGTGAGACCCTAACTCCTCTCTTAGGGTATAGAATTTTAGACCCTTCTCTACAAACCTAGGGCTCTCAAGGTGGAGAAGGGTGAAGTGTGATGGGATGAAGGGCTTGGGATTTTGAAGCTCGAGGAGATCGATTCAACTCTCGTGAAGAGAGGAAATTGAAGCTCCGCCATTTACTCTTTGATTTCCGTGTTTGCATCGGTCTTCTTCTCTTTTTCAGTTACAGATCTGATCACAGATAATCATGCTCTACTCGATTTCATCCAGAAAAAACACCTCATGGGCAGAGTCTCAATAAGGAGGACAAATCTTCGGTTTGCAACAATTGGATTGGAGCGGTTTGCAGTGCTAATTGTTGATATACATTGCTATGCCGTTCACTATCAGCTTAAGCTTTTGGTGTTACTAGTTGTTAACATGGTATTAGAGCTAGAGGTCACAAGTTTGAAACTCCTGGGAGGCATGTTACCTCCATCTGTTTGTATGGCTTGTCTATTCCGTTTGTCCGTTGGGTTTCGAATTCGAACGGCCTCCCGTTCGGGGGAGGGGGTGTTGATATACATTGTTATGCCCTTCACTGATAGCTCGAGCTTTTGGTGTTACCGGTTGTTAACACTGATCATACCTGAATTGTGGTCATCCATTTGCCTGGAGTGGGATTACATGCCCTCTTCCAAGCTCTTTTCAATACAGATGAGTTTTCTAGTAATTTTGTTGTTTCCTTCTCTAAAAAAATATTTTGTTAAATTTATGGTTTTGCGAGTGATATTATTTTGTGTGATTTTGTTCAAATGTTCAACTAGTTTTCTATTTATTTTTTCTTGGGTTTATGTTTTGCTTTGAGGGGCTATAGTGGTAAAGGAGGTAGACAGTTGGAGAGGAACCCGAACCAGATCTGGAACTGAAGGTGGAGTCGAAATCGGATCTAGAACCAAAGGTGGAGTCAAAATCAGATCCAAAACCATCTGGTAAGTTTCGGCCGGATTCAGACCCATGGTCATTGGTGTAAGTTTGAAGTGGCGCCTTCTATATAGTGCATATGTGACATGCATGACCCATTGCGAGCAAGGTATAAATTTGATGTGATGCCGTCTATATGAGTGCACATGTGACATGATCCATTGCGAGCAAGGTGGTCTAGATGTATGCCGACAAGTGTGGCTTCGTGTAACACATGTTCACATGCTGTATGCCATGTTGAAACAGCATGGAAAGAGTTGTTTGTCAGATCCACATTTAAATGGATGCGGCCAGAAAGGGGTGTGATATTAGCAAACCTTGGCAAGTGAAACAGTTTGTTTCTATTTTCTTCTAATTCTTTCTTAAGTTGATCAGAATAAGCTATAGATAGAAGGAAACAACACCCCTAGACAGAGATGGGGAAACAGACACATTTTGGAAGCAGAGATATGAGACTCCATTTTCTGAAATCTATCCACAACGTGGATATTGATGCAAATCTGAGTAATCAGATTTAACCAACTTAATTTACTCAATGCAACATTGATTCAAATTGAATATATATTTCAACCCACGGACTGAAAGCAGCTCATTCTAAACCAAACAGATATTATTACAGGAAATAGTAAGAAAATTTGATGATATTACAAATAGCCTGTAATTGGTTTTCTAGCGTACTCACACCAGTCACATACAGTCAGCTGATGGCTGCTATTTATTCATCAAATTAAGTTTCCTGCAGTATGGGTGTGTGGACTGGGTGACACAATAGCCGTCCCTTGGTTAATATGATCTCAGTGTCTAGGATATTGATGAAAGCCGATCAGTAACACAGTAAATGTGTATCCAATGGTTGGATAATTGAACTTTCAGTACTCATCGAGAGCAGTCTCAATTCCACAATTAACAGTACCAAACAGCTGTAAGAAAGAAATAGTAGCACTGTGATAAGAGAGATTGGAGATAAGGCACATATATGGATCCTCGCATTAATGAGAGGATGGACCTTGCAACCAAAACATCATATAGAAAAAGAAGATTCCTTCTCAAGAAAAAGCTCCAACTTCCACAATTTAAGGTTGTTTCCAAAAACAAACATCGCACTAAACTTAATCCTAATCATTCATCTATTCGAAATTATATATCAACCCATTAAACAAACAACAATTGAGAAGAGTCCTATGAAAGCTAAACAGGAGAATTAAATCCTCCACATCCCTGCTATTAGGAAAAGAAGTTGCCACATGAAGGGGTTCACACAAGTCTAGGCTTTGTGTAAACCCTTTTAGGAGTATTCCATCACGTGCATTCTTGTGGGTCCCATGTAAGGCTTCTTGTGCTTGCATCAGATTTGGTAATGACTATTAGTGTCCTATTTTAACATGCTATCATATTTAATCTTATGAAATTTATCAGAAAAAAGCTCACAGGGAACTGCTAAGTTTAGGTTTCCCCCTTGCACTTTTGTTTGCTCACTGGAGAATTCCAATATTTTAGTGAAGCATTACCATTTGATTTGTTTTCCAAACAATTTTTAGAAGTAAGAAAATCAAAAGAACTGTTTTTTGGTAATGTGGTTTGAACCCACAACCTTACGGTTGTAATAGTGAGCACCTTCCACTGTGCCACAAGCACTTTCTAAATCAAAAGAACTTCAAGAAATAACGATCTCAGTATAAGATTTAGTAAAACAACATGCTACAGGTTTCCCATACCAGTTTTAACATTGTATCCTACCAAGACTGGTAAGCTAGGCATGTCATGGACTTCAAGTATTTTCCTATGGATAGCATATCTTGGTTCAGTAACTTCATCCAATGAATGACAAGAATACAATACCAACCTTTGGACTTCGCCCAGTAGTGTCCCACAGATGAACGGATCCATTGTCTCCAGCTGTCACCAAAACATGTCTGCTAATTCGAGAATAATCAAGCACTCGCAATACCTGATCTTGAACACATTGAAACAAAGTTATCATACAAGCAAAGAGTCTGTAATTCTGAATCCATAAACAGACATCTAGGGTGCTTTGGTTGTACCTAAAACTTAAATACTTCAAATATTTTGGCTGCAGTAGTTATAATGTACTCTAAAGTTTGGAGTTGGTTCAAAAGTTGGAATTCACATTAGGTAGGGGACTAAATTTTATAGTTGCTTAATTTGTTTCAATCATCACTGAAATGAAACATTTCTAATATTTTGACTTGTTTTACAGCCATGGTTTTAAATTCCGGTCGGCACCGGGTCAACTCGTCCTGGCCAGGTCCAAAACGGGTCCGATGTCAGCACTAGCAAAGTGTTGTGCCGGAACCTAAAACATTTTTTATATAATGTATTGCATAAAACGAACATAAAATTTTCTATAGCTCGGTGGATAAGACAATGTGACTGTTTTCTGTGCATGGGTTCGAATCCCACTACTTCTTTCTATGGAACGATATATAAGGCCCTTTATTTTCACATATTCTCAAAAAGGCCCACTATATTTTGTGTTTTTATTAAAAATATCCCTTGACCATTCATCCTCAACTCAAATGATATATTCCTTGGGAAAAAAAGATAATTTTGCCCCTTTAAACTTTGAGCAGAAAAAAATCAAAGGTTACGATCATTTGAATATTCCTGATCCACATCCGAACCTTTCAACTGATATGCTACCTTAGTCTTTATACATCCAGGTGGGGGCCTCATTGAAAGTAACCTGAGTTAGTGAGCTTTGTAAGCTTAAACGGAAGTTCTGTGTCATCCATAAAAATTATACTAGCTATAAACTCCCTTAGTCCTTTTTTTTACTAATTTATCTTTAAGAAAATGACTTCTCCCTTAAGTAGAAAGATTAAAAAAAAACGATAATTTTGCCTCTTAAAAACTAGTAGTTATATGTTACACTGTCAGTGATTCAATGCTCAACAACGCTAAACATCACTCTATTTGTATTCTATACTTGTCAAATAGCTCAATTTTCATATTTTTACTAGTTTTTTTTTATTATTTTCTATTCTTTAGATATTTTTAAAAAATTGACACATTTTAGGGCCCCACGGCACGGGCAGCACGGACCAGCACGGTTGGCAGGGACACATCCCAGTCCCGACCGACAAGAAGACCAGCCCCGGAATTTAAAAACCATGTTTACAGCCCATTTTCGTATTTCAGCTGAGTTTCAGCCGAAATGGGCATGTTTTGCCCAAAACGACCAAAACATCGTGAATGGAGATCCATTTGGCATTCGTAGATGTTTGTGTTTTATTCTTTTAAGTAAAATGCCCCTCTTTAAAAAGGAATATTGTAATTTCAATTACGAGAAGCCTCCATTACAGTTTTTTGGGGGAGAAAACCCCGTTTCTCTCCTGCACCTTTGGTTTTTCGCTCAGTTGGGAGGCAGACTTGGGGATAACTATATTCACTATTTTGTTTTATGAGGTAAAATAGTTAATATTTAATTAAAATTAATCCCAATTACTTCCAAAATTATTCTCTTTTTTTATAATTTTTCTTTACTCTACATCTTTCGGAAATAGAATGCCGAACCAGCCAAAGCGGCCAACATGCTCCACTGTAGAGGCTAAATGAAACTGACAACTTTACTTATTTTCTATCTTTCCCATCCAAAGCATAAACACTGATTAGTGGCATTTATTTAGAGCAGAAAAGGAAAAAAAAAAAAGAAAAAGAAAGGAAAACATACCCTGCCAAATATGCTTTTCATTTACTTTTTCAAAAAATGCGACTGAAGTACTATTAACAGGTGCAACCTAAAACTAGCATTGAAATGCATGGAACCAACTAACCTGTTCATTTGGGTCCTTAAGTTCAGCGGCCCGTGCTCCAGAAGCAAGGTTATGAAGAATTAAATCACCCTTTAGACTTATGGATGCCAAATGCTCATCTTTGCAATTGCACATGACACCTGTAATTGTATCAGTGTGACCTCTCAACCATTTGATGCATCGCTTCCTTTGTAAATCCCACACTCTTACGATCTGACCGCTTCCTCCTGAACAAAGGTACCTAGAACCTTTGTTGCTAAAGCTAATTGCTGATATAGATTCCTGAATGTGTACAAGAAGCCATAAGTGGCGAGCCCATATGCTTCAAAATCTGCTCTATTTAACTATTATATGGTAACTGAAACTTCAATTTTACGTGTAAATCTATGTGTTGTTGAATTTCAACCAAAAACAAACATAAATTAATAAAATAATTAAATGGACAACTTTAGACTTTTGACATATCCATTCAATAGAGTCACACATGGTCATTCTCATTGTCAGCTTTTTCTAGAAGAAACCTTACATCAATGTTGTCACCAGCATTAGTCCCCAAAGGTGGCACTGTCCCCATGCTTTGCCCATTTTTACGCCAGAGAGAAATTCTCTTGTCATCTCCCGCACTGGCAATAACCAAATCTACAGGAATGACAGTTTGAAGTTAGCATACCATCAGGGCTTCATTTCTGTAATTAAGACAGAAAAAATGAAAGCAAACTTCAGACATCAAATAAAATGAAAGTGGAAAACCCGCAAGGTTCCACTTTTGATAGGGGGCAACGAATTTCATTGATGAAAAAGAATAGAACAGATGTAAGAGTGTATGGTTAACGGCATAAACAACCCAAAAACCACCAACCAATGTTTGTGAGTTAAAAGGTAAGAAACTGGCCCTATACAAATACCCATTTGAATGAAACTACACCCTCGCCAAAACATATGCAATTCTATTTCCTTTCCTCACGGCAAAGGAAAGAGAAACATCAAAATTTGAAGAAAAACTCTAAATGAATAGGTATCAATTTTGTTTCGTTTCAGCCATTCAGCCAAAACAAAACAACCCTCAAAACTTTTCTTCCATGATTTCGGCTCATTTCGTCCGAAATCAAAGATTTCAATTGAAATGCCAGAATTTCGTCCAAAATGGACAAACGAAATATTCGGCCTATATGTTTTCTTTGTCTTTCTATTTGTGAGGTTTAAAAAAAAAAAAAAATAGAAGGGCCTCACTGAAGTTAAAGTCCCCTTTCCTCTTTCGAAGATCAGATTCTTTGAAAAGAAACCTTTAACGGCCTTCCCCTGCTGCAGCCATTGTCAGAGCTGGAGGAGTTGCAGGCTGGAGTTGAGGACTAAGATGTACATAAAAGAAATCTGCTAGCACAGACATCAGATGTACATAGAAAAGGTTGTACTAAAAGGACTCCACTACCTTCCAGAATCTTACTATTATAGGATTCTTTAAAGTCCCACTTGAAACTGCCCCAAACCACATTTCGCAACTTGGTCCCAAACCATGGACATTTTCCACCTATACACGCTATGATGATCCCAAGTTCTGTTCCGAACCCCAAAGTTGTGAAATGTCTGTTCTCCATTAGTTCTTTTCCTATCAGAGAGAGAATTTTAGGGCAGAAAAAGAAAAAGAAAAGGAAGAAGAAAAAAGACACTTGCTGTTGAAGTGTTACTATCAACAGTCCATACGTATTACAAGAAGTGCCCTCACTTAACACACTAACAGGGGAAGAGGAAAACAAATACAAATGTGCTCCTAATGTACAATCACCCTTTCGAATCCAAGGTTCAAAATTCTTTGAATTTGGTACTAAGCAGGCATTCCTACACTTGTTACTATCAGATTTTAGTAAAAAATGTATTTAGTAAATTTATGTCAAAGACATCCAGTCTGAACCAAGCTCGATAAAAATCAAATAGCAAAGGCATTCAAAGCTTCATTTGAAATATAGCTCAAAACTGAAACACTTGTTACTACTGAGTACAAGTGCTCAAAACTCTATATGACAGCATTCCATTTTCTGAAAAACTACCGTGTCCAACGATTGAGTTCACCACTTGCAATGGAAAGATGTTAACAATTTTTTTTCTTTTAAAGTATGTGACATTTACTGATAGGTCATGGGAGAAAACTTAATTTATCTTTTACTATCAGATTTATTAATGCCAGTATGCTTTTTGTATAGCTCTAATGTGTTTGTTTTTTTATACTTTTTGTATAGGTCTAATGTTTTTTTTAAAGAAAATTATGCTTCTAATCTTGTTTTATGCGTACATTACATCCATCCCAAATCAAGTTCAGCCAAAATCAAATTGCAAAGAAAACCGTATTTTCATTTCCATAGCATTCAACACTAGTTTCTAGTAATTACTCAATCTAAGTTTCCAAACAAAATTAGGACCTATTTATAATAGCATCCAATGTTCCACATTGGTTTCTAGTAATTACTCAATCTAAGTTTCCAAACAAACTTAGGACCTTCATCCAATGTCCAGGTTATCAAATGTTCAGTCAAACTCAAGTTGCAAAAGAGGCCTGGATTTTCATTTCATACTGAGCAATCGGCATACCATTCGTACACACTTGTTCTACACATTACTCAAACCAAGTATCCAAAGAAGGCAATCCACCAATAGCTCAATTGGTGAGGCACCTCCCTTTCACGTAAACAACCAGGAATCAATCCTGGTTGTTGCGCTACTAGTGAGGATCTTGTGTGAATGTGTGTGAGTGGGTGTGTGAGTACTTACCTCTAAAAGAAAATAAATAAATAAAAAAGTATCCAAACAAACTTAGAGACAATTAATGGAAGGCATCCACTCTGAATCAAGTTAAAATGAAATTCAATATAAAAACCATCCACATTTCAGCTTCATATTTCACACTATCAGCAAATAATGTGTAAGTTTTGTATTATTGGAATCAAGAGAACTCATGGGAAGAACAATTCACAAGAACAAAGGGAAACCATTGCGGTTCCATCAGCCCCAAAATTTCATGTTTAGTAAGTATATGTTTGAGTGTTATTAGTCTCATCGTGTCATATAAATAAACAAACAATAACGAATTCATAAATTCAAAACTAGATCAAAACCACAAAATCATGGAAACCACCACCACTTACTTGTGTGATTCCATTTCACCGAATTCACTTGGAATCCAGGTGAAGGAGAGTAGCTTAGCATACAAGGATCACTGCCCGTGTCCTCTGAAACATCAAAAACCTTCACAGAGTCACCTCCACAGGCAGCCAAAAGGGCCATTGATGGATCTGCAAAGTTCATCTGATTCCAGCTGTCCTTTTTCCTTATAAACACAAATTTCTGCCCTGAAATGCAACCAGCCAATATAACATAAATGATTTGTCTTTGAACTAAACCCAAGAGACCATATACTTGTGAAGCAAAACGAGGTAAAAAAACTGTGGAGAGTACAAAAATAAAGTGTGGACAGTTTCCTCCACCTTTTCCTCTCATCCTCAAACACCCCAGATTTTATACATTACACCCAAGTACAGTAATCAAATTGCACTAATCCCCCAAAACATAAAAATCATAAAACGCCTCTATCAACAAGATCTAACACTTTAACAGTTTGAATAGTCGTCCTACATTCAAAAACGTGCTCGCCCTGAATACACCCAAAAAGACAACATCGAAATGTCTCACTTTCGAACAAACAGAGCCTTGAAATCTCAGGAACTCGAATTGAGTAGAAGATAAACACACCCAAATTGTAGCAAAAAGTAGGAGAGAACCCAAAGAAAATCGATCCAAAAACCCTAATTTTTATTTCATTTGAAAGCAATGAAACAGATCGGAAATGGTAAAACGGGAACATTATCATCAATTAGGGTTCCGACATAAACTGATTTTGATTCATATCTAAAACCATGATTCGACGCATGAAATCTTCAAGCTAAAGATACAAATCCAAATGTACCAACTTTCAAACTCAGGAAACCCATCAGATCAAAAGGAACGTCAAACCCCCGACCATGACAGATGAAGAAATGAATGGTGTAGCAGACAATCAGAAGGCAGATCTGGACCGTTCATCTGGTCCCCATTCTCAAAATTCAAAAACAGAGAGAGAGAGAGAGAGAGAGAACCCTAAAAGTCGTCTTCTTCGCACGAGCGAACTGAGCAGAGATCTTCGGCTTCTTCTCCTCCTTCTGAGAGATGATGTAGAGAGAGAGAGGTTTGAAAATGGTGGAAGAAGAAGAGCGTAGTGAGAGCAGTGAGAGAGAGAGCTCTGAGAGACGACGGAGACGAATGTTTTCTCCTTCGCTTCTGCTTCAAACAAAACGGTCTGACGTTCGATCTCTGCCGTCCACTGGAGCTTCTAAAAGGAGCGGCTTTTAAAGGGATTGGTTCAAATGCGAACACCTTCTTGGAGCGAGATTATATACCAACTCCTAGTGGGGCCCACATGGCCAGACTCCACAGTGGACCCCACATAACGATAATCTGAACCGTTAGATTTTAAATCCTAGATCCCCTACAGTGGTATACCCACAAAATTGCGATTTATATTTCACCTTCGGATTCAGAGCAGCGCAGAGTTTAGATCTCTGGTAAGGAAAAACCTCATGGTGATCGTGAGCGGATTATTTATCACATCACTAAAGGCAGCCTACATGCATTTGGGCTGGGCTACAAGTGGTGACATGGCCGACCCTAAGTAGTCTACTCATGATCACCGTGCGTGAACACACTAAGAGGATCCTGATTCTTCGGCGCATGACGGAAACGGAAATATAATTGAGTTCAAACAGCCGGAAGAACCCACTAATTATGATTATTAAGGCAATATGTGCTCTTGAGGGTGTCACTATTTTTTATCCATGAATCACACCCAATCACGCGATAAACTCCTCAGCTATAGCTTTTTACAACTTTCACATATTTAGTTAGCATTTATAAATTCTCTTTTGTAAAAATCCTCAAAACATAATTTCGGCAATATTTGATACTATACAGTTTCCTTTTTCACTTCAAACTCCTAATCATTATGATAAAAGATTGCCCATATTTTGCCCTTATCCATGTTAAATTCAATTTTTGCTTGAGTCTCCAAAAAGTGCTTGCAATCAAATCTTCTTTTTTTTTAACATTCAATAATGAAGCTAATTCAAAAACTATATTCCATAAGGCTTTTGATGTATTTGAAGACAAGACCCTTCTTCACAACTTTTTTAGGTTCACCATTTCTCTCTCTTTGATTCTTCTTCTATTCTGCATATTTTGTTTGATGTTTTTGTTCAAGGATCAATGAAACTCTGATGCATAATTTGGATTATTTATTAATATTTCAGATGATGTTATCAATGCCCATGCTACTATTTACTGTTGGATTCATCAAGCCCAATCTGATCTTTCACACACACACACACATATATATATATCAAATGTAAAAACCTTAAAACTCCTGTCCACTTATGGGGCACACTTAGATTCAAGTATATCACTAGGAGAATGGGAGGTGAAAGGTCTACTCATGAGCAAGATGATTAAAAGAAATTGGCCCACCAGATTATCCTAGCCCTATTGTTCAACAACCTTAAAATTTAATAACATCTTAAGCATAGATATCTAGGTCATGAGGATTGGTGGATTGCAATTTGTGGCATGCGGTTTGCAGCATCTTAGTGATCTTGATGAATGAGAGCAGAAATCAAATTGAAGTAATTACTGCAAAGAGGATTTGGGAATTGCGAGCTTTGAAGGAACAATCTTTTCTCAATATTTGTAGGCCGTGGTGGGCAACATCTCCCTAAATCAGCATTATAAAATCCACTTCTACGATTTTAAATTTTTCAAATTTCAACATAATGTGAACTTCTTTTATAACCCATGGTATCTCCCATCTAGCCCAGCTTAGTAACAGCTGGCATGAGCCGAGGGACACTCAATTTTGAATAGCAGAGAACCAATTCTAGGGACACATGCAAGCCCTCCTATCTACATACTAGGTAAAATTAGGGGAGGTGGCTAACGAAAGTAAGCGTTGAACACACGACTTTTCTATTTTATGAAGCGCGGAGTCCTTAACCTATTAGAAGAAGACATTCAAAGCCAGTAAAATTTATAAGAAATTCTTATTATTTGCTACATGGGACTGCTGGTCAAGAGTGATAATTCAAACTTGGGAGCCGTGTGATGCTAAGGTGACAAGGCCACTAACCATGAGTATGTTGGCACATGTAGGGCCTATTTATTTGTATTAGAATACATGAGATGGTTAAAAATGAAGACAAAACGAGAGTTTTCGCAAAAATAAATTAAGAAACGTTTTCTTTAGAAAAATAAATGCTCCGACCCACCTAAGTGAAGAATCCGGCCTGCTTGTTAAAATCTAGATCTATTTGTTCAGTTTTAGAATTGTTATAGATGATTACCCACCAGTTGTTCCTTTCAATGCAGAAGTTGATAGAGACTCATAAAACCAGAGAATGGGGTTTCTCTAGTTGTCGCAGCAAGTTTGTGCACACAAAGACAGGCATTTAAGAGCTCAAAAGCAAACCCTTTATTGAGGGTGGCAGAACAAAAAAAATTTAATTATTGAAAGCTTATCCCCTTTATTTCATGTTGGAAATGGACTACAACCTAGCTATCAATCAGACCATTCTCCGTAAAAATAAAAAATAATAAAGTCTACTTGATAGGTTTCTCGAGTAGGGAAGAGAATTGAGATAGTCCCAAAGAAAATCCCACCCAAGCGTCCACTTCCCTTGTTTAACATATCAAATGATCAACCCATCTATCACACAAGATATATAATAAAACTCGATTTCATTTCATTTATTCATTCATTCCTTGCCTTGCCGACCGATTTTGGGTAAATATATAGAATTTGCCTGCACAGCAAGCTTCCTTTATTTAGCGACTAATATTCTTTCTAACTATAAGACAACATTGATCATTCTATAAAATTTCTCTTTTTTAATTCCAAATACTTGTCAATCAAAATAAACGAAAAATAGAAAATGAGTGCTGAAATAAATTCACAAAAAAGTGCAGATAAAGTCACGAAAATGAGTAGATAAAAAAGTCGCTCAAATAAAGTAACAGAAATGCACAGATTAAAAATGTGCAGATAAAGTAATGATGAGAAAAATGCTTCATTAGGAGTTTCCAACATATGGAATGCACCAAATATGTTTATGTTGAAGCATGTATCTTAAAATGATAAAAACTATAATAAAATTCAAAAAATAAAATATTTGCAAAGAAAAAAACACTGGGATATATTTTATTGAGTAATGCTCATGTACAAGCTTTCCTTACCATCTTATGGTACCAGCCACCCAGAGAGGCCCACTTGGGACCCCACAAATCATGTAATAGGGGATGATCAAAAGACCCAAGTGGGGCCAACCGAGATATCAAATTTGAAGCCAATCTAATACCGCTAATCCATTCATATGTTGTCCACAAGTTTAACGGCGATAAAATTGACCCTCAATCTAGTGTTGTATATACAACACTGGATCTTGATCTTTTATTCACATGAGTGCCAGATACATAATTAATACAACATCTTTGATGAAAGCAACACCCGAGAGTTAGAGAAGTGAATGAAATAAGTAAAAACTACTGGACAGTGGCTTAATTATAGCCATTGATTTAAACCATATGACTCAAAAGCTTTGCAAATACATTGCTGGATCGCATGAAAAACATCATTGTAACCAACATCATTGTAACCATTGAGTTTTACACCTTAATTAATTGGCACAGACCAAAATTCATTCATTTGAAACAGAGTCAAAAGAGAAGTAGCATAGTAAATGCAGGCTCACCCCAGTGCAAATTAAAATTATGTGCAACTACCCTCTCAAACAATGAAGAATCTCTAACCTCATGACAAATTTGGATGTATGCAAAACAATGAAGGATGGGACTTCCTGCTGCTCTAGAAAGAAGAATTTATAAGATGCATTAGAAAAGAGAAACCATAAAACCATTCCTCTTACTATCTCCTAATTCATATAGTTCCATCATAAAACGATGACAAGGCTCTTATAAATTATCATATGAATTTTCAAAATTAACCATACTTCATGAGCAAAAACTGTATAGTTCTACACAAAGAAGTGCCTCCTATTGAGAGAAAGCCCTTGTAGTTAGGGAAAAAAACACAAAAAGTAGATCTGTAAAAAAGCATATACAAGTTCATATAAAGTCACTCACAACCAAGTATGACATTACGCACTGGAATTGAGGGAATGACAAACCCATTCCTGCCCAATTCGAATTCTACATATGCACCCATCATCTCTTTTGATTTGAAAGAAAGCATCCAATCCCCCTGACCTCCCAAGACTCAAGAATATCGAGCAAAGTCTGCTCTATAAACTTCAAAAAGCTAATGCCTACTCCATACATGCTCTCCTTTTCCACTGTAACGCCCCACCCCATACATGATATTGTCCGCTTTGGCCCACGGGCTCACGGTTTTGCTTCTAATGGGCCTCAACCCATTAAAAGACCTCATACAAGGTAAGGGTGTAATCTCTACATATAACCTCATTCACTTTCCTCTCTATAGTTGATGTGGGACTTCGGGGCGTCACATCCACCATCAATATTTCTCCACAAGATTCCGCCAGAAAGAGTGTGTGATAACGATACTCATACGCCGGTCGTCGTCTTGAGTAGGTGTTTTTCGCCTCCAATTCCATCTTCACTTTAGTAACATGGTGTGAAAATGAGGACGGGTCGATGACTACAAGACTACGATCTCTATGCAATGCATATAACTTACCACAACGGAAGATGAGGTTAGAGACAACACCAATTCCACTCCAATTTAGTGGAAGAAACCTCAGGCATGACTGATCGTTGAGTCGGCATAACAGGAATTCCTTGCTTGATTTTGCGGCGATGAGGAGAAGGCCATCAGGATCAGCTAGAGTTGAGAAGAAAAGGCAATAGTGATAGAAGCATGGTTCTTCTCCCTTTGGAAGATCAATGCGTTTGTTGGTGAATGGGTTTAAAAGAAATTGGATGTGGATATCATCATGGCCTTGCAAGAGAAGCCAACCACCTGAAGATGAAAAATTGTTTTTGATAAGATTAATAAAGAGATGGTGCACTGATGGCTTGTATATTCTCTTCTCCATGAGACTGAAGAGTAAGAGTTCAATTCTTTGTCCGTGGTTGATGAATCTGCGAATGACGAGTAAAGGGAGGGACAGAGCAGGAGGATAAACAGTATCCGTTTGCGCTTTGCGCCATGAGCAGCAGACAGAGCCGAAGCGAAGACAATCAAGTATGGTTAGGGGCTTCAACATCAAGGAGAGCGAAGACGATCAAGTATGGTTAGGGGCTTCAACATCAGTTCAAGGAGATGTTGGTGAAGATTAGACCAATTACTAACAGCTGCTTCCATATATATCCTCTGTAGTAGAAACTATGGTTACGTGAAACAATGTTCGTTTAACGACTAAAGAAGAAGAGAGGAGCAGAGGCCAAAGAGTAATGGATGAAACAAATACTCGGGTGAAGGTGAAAAGCAACAGAAGCTTTCCTACTTCTGTCTGGCTTCTTCGTTGTCTACAAATAGAAATCCGGAGTAGAGTTGGATAAGGAGACTATGCAATGGGGCCTATATATTGAAATCTGTTAAAATTTTCTTTTCAACCAATTCACCGCCCAAAGGAAAGCCGGATAAACACCCCTGTGGTCTCAAGGTGGTAGCACTAGTGGACTCAACCTTCAATTTTTTAAGAAGAGGGAACTGAGAGTCAATACCAAGACCTCTACCTCCAGAAGAGGGAGGAACCGTGGTTCTGACCACTCAGCCAACCCCTTGGGGTTGAATTCAGTGTCGTTGCTCATTATATATATCCATTGAGTTTCCAAATGGAGCCCTTGTTAAGATTTTATTTGTGTTGGATAATTCATGGGTTGGACAAAACTTTTGGTCCATTGAGTTGAATTTTTATTTATTTTAGAATGGATTGTAGTTGTGTTGCCGGAAAAGCTGAAATGAAAAAAAAGAAGAAAATCAGAAGAAATCTGGGTGAACCAACGAGGCTCGATCGATCGAACAGAGGTCCGATCGATCAGATGTTTGTCAAGTCCCAGTTAACAGCGCAGACAGAGAACAATTTCGGAAATAGAGGCTTACCCGATCGATCGGATCCTCTGTTCAATCAATCGGATGACGGAAAATGTTCAGAATGGGCTTCAAATTTGTTTCCTTTTGAGACTGGTGTTTCCCACTTTGGATTCTATTTGTGTTCTAACACTAAATCACGAATTTGGAGCTATATAAAGGGTGTTGCTCTCAACCCTAGGTGTGCATAATTGAAGATCAAAAGTGCATCAAGTAATTCTCTCATTATTCTGAGGTGAGAAAACCCTAGGAGAGATTCTTTAATTCTCTAGAGCCATTGAGAGGTTGTGTTGAAGATCCACTGTAGAAGGCTTGTAGTTTCTACTCTCTTGTGGAAGATTGTTCATCTTGGTTGACAAGGTATTGCTGAATCAAGTGCGGGAAACAGTGCACAGCGGGGAAGTCGTGGGAATAGGAGAAATTGTGCAAGAACAACTACAATCCTTAGGTTGACGTACAGACCGGGATAAAGAAGTTGTGAGTATATCTTATAACTGTTCAATAATTTTTAATTTCTGATCGTGATTTTTCGTGGTGTGTGATTCGTAGATAGTTTTACTAGTTCTATCTTATTTGGTTGTTTACTTTCGCTGTGCATTGGTTATTAGACTAGTACCCATTTTAGTAAGTAGCAACTTTGGCCCTTAAAAGTAACATGCTTTGTTTAGCGGGCGATACATAACAGTTGTAGCATTAAGGAGTGGTGCAGCGGTCTGAATTTTTTAAATGGCCAAATTCTCATACAATCCGGACTCCAATAAACTTGCCCTTTGCCCATATGCAATCTGACCCCGTATATGATTTTTATATAATTTTGGAAATTAAATAATCAATAAGTATAACTCGACCACTTTTAATTAGGGCACAATCAAGATTCAATTAGGGAAAACAAATTACATTTGACAATTGTGATAAGGGCACAAACAGGATTAGGGCACGATTTGGGAGTAACTGGGGACCTATTTGTAAATTTTAGAAACTTCAATGGATTTTTCATATATTCTGAAAATACCAATGTTAGACTCATTTTATGTCAAATAATTAATTATGAAACTTTCAATTGCAAGAGAATTGAGATAGTCCCAAAAAAAATCCCAAGAAAGTATCCACTTCCTAGTTTTAACTCACCAAATGATCAACCCATATGCTACACAAGATAGAGAAGAAAACTCAATTTCATTCATTCGCTGCCCTGATAAATGATAACTGATTTGAGGTTATATATTTACTCTACCTGCACAACATCTTTCTTCAACATCTTTCTTTTTTCAGTGACTAAATACTCTTTCTAATTATATGACTCCTTACCCGAGTGGTAAGGAGTGGCACTTCTCACCCGGCTGCCCAAGGTTCCAACCCTGGGTACACCGCCTCTTCCGCACGTGCAGGATCCCTTTTCAATTGTGTGGGCTTTCTTCCTTTCCCACGTGAGTGGGGTGTCTTCGTGTGTGCGTGTTCACTCTTGGGTCCCAACACTCTTGGCAGGAGTACCAAAAACATATTAGACTCATATTGTTCAGGCATTCAAAGTTAGGAGAACATATAAGGCACATGCAGGTTACCAGTATATATACAAATACTACACTAGATCTTGATCTTCTATTCACATGAGTGACAGATACATAAATACAACATCTTTTATGAAAGCAACACTTGAGAGTTGAGTAGGGAATGAAATAAGTAAAAACTACTGGACAATGGCTTATAAGCATTGAACTAAATCAGATGACTCAAAAAACTTTCCAAAGAGTACAGTGGTGGATAGCAGGACCAACATCGTTGTAAGTTGTAACCCTTGTATTTTACACCTGTAACTGACACAGACCAAAATGCACTTATTTTCAACACAGTCAAAAGAGAAGTGGCATTATAAATGAAGGCATTCCCATTTGGTAAAAGAGCAATATTCTTCTATGAAACAATCCTAGTCATCTGCTTGGTCGACCTTAAAAGGTCTGTCAACAAGACAATCATCAGTTGACTAAGGCCCTTTCTGATGGTGAGAGTTTGAAAATTCCTGTCACTAGAACTTGGAGTTTTCAAGATGTTAGATAAAGATCAAAATGACTGTTGGCACTCCAAATTTTAGAATTGTGTATTTGGAAAGGCTCTTTGGGTGATTCAACTCTTTGCTGTTCTGGCATGTCAAAAGCAGAATTCACCCAACAATCTTTAACAGGGACTCAGCCCAGAAGTTTGGAATTCATGAGTCTCCTGACAAGGCAAATTTGCTGTTAGCAAACCTCGCAATCAAACGAGGCCTACAATTCTCTGGTGAGGAAATCTTGTTGTGCTGCTCATCCACCAGAAGCATGAAAGATAGTGAGTGGTGGTCAGGGTTAGCTTTTGATTCACTTATGCTCAGCCTTGTGCATTTCCTCAAAGAAAGAAAACATGCTCACTTACATGTTTGGCAGAGGAGGTCAACACTTGATAAGTCTTGAGATTGTTAGGTTGTTCAAACTGCTTCCCTTTCAGTGTCATGCCAGCTACAATGAAAGTTCAATCCCACAGTTCGAGAATCATCTCTTCCATTATTTTCTCTAGAATGCCCTCTCCCATCTCACTGCCGACAGCTTCAACGTCGAATCGGAGGTCCATCCATGATCCTGCTTTAGCCATGTCCTTTCCAATGATCTGGTCTAGTGTGCGAGGAAACTGTGGGAGTAAGTGCCAATGAATTCCTTGCCAAACCTCTTGGATGACATGTTTCCTCACTGGGATTGGCCAGATGTTGGTTTTGACAAATGATATCCAAGGTGAGCAACTGAAAAACCGCTCGTAAATCTCCACAAGAACTTCATTTATACAATCAAAAAGAAGCTTCCTGTCACTGGATAAATGGGCAGATGAAACCTCTACTTGGTCAAACAAGGACGGAGAAAGTGGCTGCTCTGAAGAAGGCCATCTCCCAAAGAATTCACTGTAGTTGAAACCGGAGGCTTCCATCACGTTTCTTACGTACTCGAACTCTTCTTCCTTCCCCTCCATACAAGTTCTAGGACTGATTTTCGGATCCAAAGTGGTTATTGGAGGAGAGCTCTCTTGTTGTTCATGATGAATTGGTTGTGGTTCCTCTGCCAACGCAGCTGTTGATGCTGGTCAATGATCACTGGTGTCAGTTAGTTCTAAATGAATTCCACTTTTTATTGGCTCAGCAATTGGTTCTGAGTAATTGTACCATAATGTACATTTTATTCTTGCTGTTTGTTTTCGCCATTTCTATCTGTCTTAGTCATTTTGGTCCCCCCACACAATTCAATTTCTTTTTTTTTTTTTTTTTTTGGTTTGGAGAGTGGGGTTGGGTTGGTTTACTCAGGCTACATGTGGATTTGGGTAAGACAAAAAAAGGTTGAAATCAAATATCCTATCCTTGATTTTAGGGGGCTCAAAGATTGAACCCTTAGATAGGCTGCCTTTTTTTGCAATTCAATGCAATGATGTATGTGTCATGATTGCATACCTTGTTGAGGGCTCGCAGGACTAATAGCGCCTTCAATGTAAAATGGCTCCAGGACAGACACCGGACTTGGACGTTCTGGCTTTTCGTTGATGCCCGGAACATTGATTCTGTGGATGAGTAAGGGGCTTCCTGAAAAAGAACCTAATGTGGATGCCAGGATTGGCCTCTCAGGTGAGTCCTGGTAAGAGATGATCAAAATTGGAACATGCAATGATTAATTTTCATTTTTTTTTACTTTTAAAAGAAGAAATATCGCTGACAGAAGAGAGCTGATTGAACTGAATGCCTGCACAATTCATTAAGAAACATTTGTTTACCATTCTAAAGTCTTCATAGGATCCCTCTGCCCCCACTTTATCAGTTGCAGCAGCAGCATTGCTGTTGTCTACAGCGGTTATAACTCTATCTGAGTTAGAAGGTACAACCAACGGTTTACTGTCTTCCACATCTGCTTCTCGTTCAATTACAATAGACCCTGAAAAAAATTTGTGACCTTCGAAATTCATTCATTTTTTAAGTACATAATTGGTTAAGGCAAGACTGAAACCACTGCGACAGTCCTCTTGTATTATGAGCCACAGGCCTGTCCTAACTAGGACAACGCCTTGAACATCATGCTAGATGTGCACTCAGAATGTAGGGGGTGCATTTTGACATTATACTACATTAAAGTTGGTTTGAACAATGGCAGCATGAATGGTTATCTCTTCTGCTGTTGTCTGGAATTGAAAATTCGCAAATGGATCCAGTTTTTCTTTTTTTTTTTCACCAAATTACTAATAGCTATCCATGCTGATATGATTTACAGCAACAAGATAGTAGTCCACTGGATGTAATTCCAGTTTCATGCTGCCCCAAAAGGATATAATAATGAATAATTGCTCATTCTAAATTAGTGAATGCCACATTCATTGTCCAAACTTGAAACAAAGGGTGTGGTGCTGGGGAGATTGCTTCACTCTAAAACGTAAAATAGACAAAGAAATCAATACCTTTTGGACTTGACCCGATGTTCATGTGTATTTTGGCATCAGTGATGTGGTCCTTCAAGATTCCTGAATCTGAATTGGGTACGTGCAGCGGTTCCCTATCATTGTTATTACAATCAATGAAGGAATAAGTCTCTAACTTTGGCCTCCATGGACTTGAGCTTTCAGCTGACATTTCTTTCTTGAACTGCTGCCATGTGCTCTCATTGCCAACTCGAAAGTTTTCGTAAGGAGAGGAAAGCCTCATTTGTCCATGTACAAAAGTTGGTCCACTGTCTCTTCCAGGGCTAAACCTCGGAGACTTGCTGTATTCAGGCAGAGATATTGTTCTTGGGACCCTTCTGGTTATCGAGTTTTCATGTATGTCGCAAATATCATGAGTGTCAGCAGTTTCTCCTTCTTTGTAAACTGCAGATCCTTTTTTATGAGAACGCCCAATAGCTGTTGTGTTTGGATTTGTATAGAAATCAGAATTTTTCCGAGCTACTTCAGTTTCCACTCTTGCCTGATTCTTCACTGTGATCCTTTTACTTATTTCTGCTGAATCTTGGTGCCCATATGGAATTCTATGAAAAACTCCTTCTGTTGGCATCCAATGCTGCTCCTTTTTACTTTCTCCAATGGCATTTCTCAACTTCCTTGAAATTTCTCTAATGGAAAAGTTTGTAGTGGCTCTTTCGCTCTCAATTTCCTTCCTCAAGATGTAATGAGATCGCTGGATGGAGCTTGGACTTCTTGTAGTTGTAGAATTTTGACTGCTTTCTGTGCTGGGTTTCAACACTACTATCCTGTTTGAAGCGAAAGAACTGTCACTTACCTTTGTTGGGCTTTTACTTCTATCCTCTGTCTTATCTTTTCTTCTGAAAAAGTTGTGAATGTTTTGTTTACTGAACTTTTTGGTCTTCTCTGATTGCATTGAATTTCCTATCTCCTCTTTAGAAACTCTCTGTGACTGGGCCTTTCGGAGATCTTCAATATGTTTCACCAGTAG
Organism: Umbellularia californica; assembly: GCA_028538565.1. Lineage (NCBI taxonomy): Eukaryota > Viridiplantae > Streptophyta > Magnoliopsida > Laurales > Lauraceae > Umbellularia > Umbellularia californica. Next base: position 6,286,522 of record JAPQWN010000002.1, read on the forward strand.
TGAGTTTGGATCCTGTAGGAGTTTTAGAAACAGTTCCTTGTTTGAGTTCAGTAGTTCTAATGCATCCATGAATTCTTTGGACTGGTGGGTCGCCCCATCTCTGATTAACCTTTTTGCATCCTTAAGTTTCTGGTTTAGAAAAGACTCTGTTGCCTCATTTAGTTTTTCTTTGACCGCATGCTTCTGAAGGTGCTGCATATTAGTATAAGTTGAACTTCTGCAGGCAAGGAATGAATCAATACCATTCGTTTGGTTTGGATGCATTTCTTGTTCATTCAGTGAAGATCTTTCCATTAAATTTGGAGCAAAAGATGATTTAGGATCCAAGCTGGCAGAAGCCCCTGAACCATGCAAGTGTAGGTTAGATGCTATCTTACAACTCTTGCATGTCTGTTTATGATTGTTGCTAATATGACATCTACATTCCAAATAAGGTGGTGTCTGTTGAACTGCAGTTCTGGTAATCTGCTTCACTGAGGATCGCACTTTGGACATCTCATCATCTATGAGTGCTTTGACACTTGTCTGATCAGATTCAATCCTGGCTGTTTTGATTTCATTTCCCTCCTGAAACATTGAAGTTAAAACAAGATGAACATTAGCATGCCATCTTCTATGCCCATTTCCACTGTCACAAGGGCACATGCATCAGGTGGGGCCCGAGAAAGAATATTAGACATTAGGAAGGTAAGAGGTGTTAGGTATCCTAAATCCTTATCATAAACTATCTACAAAGCATCTCCAACCTTCCTAACATGTCATATTCCTACTTTACAACCTATTTTATAATGTAGTTTGTTCCATTCATCAGGTGTCATATTCCTACTTTACAACCTATTTTAGATTGTAGTTTGTTCCATTCATCAGGTGAACATTTATACATATGATTGGTTATATGTACAAATATGATAAAAGAATTTTGAATAACTGCCCCATGGCCTACCTGTGGAACTTGCTTGATTAGTGGACCTGGATTTTTTGGACAGTTGATCTATCAAAGCCCACAAATGATGCTCCACCATGTGAATTGTCACCATATTTTATACTAACATATTATTACATGGACTCTAATATATTTTAAATATATTACAATAATTATTATATTAACCAATGAACTATTATTAATGTTTAAATGGAGTCTTGTATATTATTAATTAAATATTATACTAAGGCCCATCACTACAGTATCCAGGCCCACCAGGTCTTAGGCACCGAACGCAGATCCAACTGATTAGCAACATGGTCCTAAAAATCAAACCCAGATTGCACCATGAGCCTTAACATAGATTTAAACACAGTGCTTCTTCGGTTAGATCTAGCAATGAGCAGCTCCATATTCACATGTTAAATTCACATAATAGTGACGCTGCATAATTTTTATCATATCTTTTAAATTAAAACTTATATTTTTTTCTGACACTCAAAAGTAATTTTCTTGAAGATGTTTAACATCCAACCCCTTCAAATCACTGTCTCTGATGCAAAGAGCTTTTCCTAGCCAGATTCCTTAGATTTAGGCAGGTTTGGCTTGTCTACGCCCCCCCTCCAAAATCAAGGCCTCGCCACAATACAGGGTGGAGGGTAAAAAAAATAAGGAATAAAAACAAAAAATACTATGCTGTCATTCATGTTCTTGGACTTACATCTAGATTGCTGCTGGTGGTTACATCTTTGCTGATATGTTCTTTGTCACCATTCATTGGCAAATCAAGCCTACTCTTTGAATATCCAGCACCTGAATAACAGAACAAATTCCAGAAAAGATAAAAACCCGTACTTTAGCATTTTTTGGACATAGAATACATCAGTTTAGGTACATATAATGAGGTCCCGGCAAGTTCATTTTGCAGGAGGACAAACAATTTGGTACTCAGGTTAAGGCCGGCCCAAAGAAAGAAACATGAAGCTGTAAGAAAAGTAGATCTTGATCATGAAGTCAAAACACTTTTAGAACAAGATGAACTTACTGGGAATAATACTTCTAGGGCCTCCTCGTTTCATGTAATTGAATTCTTAGAATTCAAAGACCTTGGATTTCTATAAGTGGCTAAAAATTATGAACCAAAAGGTGAATATCCAAAAATGACCACTAAATAACTTACCCTAAACAAAAATCGAATCAAACGGGAAATTATTACCAGCTATCACCCTTGTAATTCAAACCTTAGAAAAATCAAAGGTCTCATCTACATCACTAACTTATGTCCTTCTATCATTCACCCCTCATCTCTTTAATAATCCATCAGTAGAGCTCATTTCACCATGAGTCCTATGTATTTAATTCCTCGTATTTTATGCAAACAAAAAGGCCTTTGTAGAGTTGGAGTAGACAAAGTTTACAATGTGAGAACATATTCTTACCAACAGCATGCCTACCACTGCCACTGCCACGCCTGGAATCTGAAATTAGTCTTTGAGAGGAACGGCCCTGGCGGAAATCGAACATGCTAATCAAACCACCCATACAACCTGGATATTCTTTCTTACATCGCGCCACTGGGCGCTTGTGTGATCTCTTTGCCATCACAGATTTGTGGATATTCAGCTATAGACCTGTCTTCTCATTCAAAATGTTCACCCTGCTGCAACCCACACAGATTTTGGAAATCATGATTAAGATAAACAGACTTTGGGGTAAGGTTCATTAATCAAGCAAAACTAAAGTAGAAGAAAAAACACAAGTCTCCCTACTGTTAGCAAATGTTGCACATTGGCACAAACCTCTCAAAATAAATGTCTCAAAATGGGGCATCCCAAATTTGCTCCAAATAAGAGTTGTTCTTAATGTAAATTCAACTTTTGATACAAAAACCAAACAAACTTGATTAATAAATATGTGTGAGATTGTATTAATTACATTTTTAATCAAAGCATAAGAGGATCCTGACCCTTCAAATATAATCACTCCTCCATTTTAGAAATACCTGGTCATGAGATCATCTTATCTCAAAACATATTTCCACAGTTTCAAAACAACCAAAATTCTTGATACCCCAGATGTTAAAACTAAAAACAGTAGTCCTGAGCCAAACTTAGGACCTTCCTACCATGTACATGAGGAATCAATCTCCACCCAGAGAATAACAGTTAGCAAACTCACAGAGAAAACACAGGTAAAAAGTGTACTAGTTTGTGAAAAATGGGTTTCTTCCAGATGAGCCCAATCAATCATTCTTGACCCTCTGATCAAAATTGGTCAAATCAAGACGTCCATTTGGACAGACTCTAGTTGACACTTGATTCAATCAGTGACAAAACGCCCATCTTCATTATTGTGGGACCCACCGACCAACACGCGCACCCACACACGCTTCTTCGTCGCGGTATCTATTTCGTCGTTGGTTAGAGGAATACGGAATACCCCAAAAAACAGGCCTCGGATACCGTAACGGCAACGCCGAAACCGCTACGTAACGGCACGGCTGTGACTTGGCATATGCCGTCGACAAAAGGTCATGCTTTCTTCGCCTGCGTATCGATTTCGGATACGGTACGGAAAGGCCGAAACCGTTTCCCAGCAAATGCCATTGACCAAAGATCGTACCTTTTTATAACCTGAGCAAGAAGAATCAGAGAAGAAAACGCAGCATACCTGAGAAATGGAAGCTGAATCGAAATCAGTATGAAACAAACAGCAAGAGATGAATCTCTGTAAAAAAAATAGGATGGAAGAAGATCAGGACCCAGTTGTTGGTTCTTCTTCTTCAGCCACCCACTTTCTTCTCTTTCAAGAATCTTTCTTCAAAGACAAAGGAAAGCTCTTTTCCGCAATTCAATCGTTTCCACGGATTTCAATTTCCTCGTTCTCACGATTCTATCATATCTTCAGGCTCTGTGCTTCGGATGTGTAAACTTTACAAAGCTCTTGGCTTTTTGGAGTCTGATTTGGAAGCGTTTGGGTTCACATATTTCAGAGAGTGGAAGGAAGAATGAGAGAATCGCAATTCTCTCTTTTGCACGAGGATGCTTTTTTATGGATTGTGTGTTCCTCTCTCTCTCTCTCTTCACTGGCAAATAAAGACTGGCAGAGAGAGAGAGAGAGAGAGGCTTTTTGGTGTTTGTTGTAGGGAGGAGTAGGAGAAGTATCCAAGCTGGGGCCCACAGGGGCTCGTTTGGTCGTATGCTTTTGCTGCAAAATCTCCTCGAGATGTCGTGGGAGTGAGCGACGTATGAATGTGCTGGTGGGGCCCACTTAAATATGTCTCAGCCGTTGAAATCAATGTGCCCCCTGTGTGTTTAGATTGGATACCCTCCTTTGCCTTGTTGAATTGATCAAGAGGAATAGAACACATGGGATTCCTCGCGGCTTTTAACCTAGCCAAGTCTTGAGCTAAACTCCACCAATGGATCCACGTATTTAAATCTGAAACATTCAGGGTACGGGTACGTTTGTGTAAAAACAATTTTCGTAGAAAGCTAAAACTGACACATCAGTAAATTTTATAAATTTTAATCAGGTAGAGAAGGATTTTGTGCGAAATTAGAAATTCATATTTGATTTAAATTTTTTTTTATGATAAATTGGTGTTAATGTTGTTTGATGCAGATAAGGACTCCTTTTTTAAAATTAATATTAAAGAGGAAATGGAGTAAATAAAGAAGGACTTTTCGTATCTCCCGTAAGAAGTCTATTTTCTAGCCAAAGGAAAAAAAGTTGACATGAGAAAAAAGTAATTTCGTAGAAAACTGCCACACCAAACACATAAAATAAAGATTTTTTTCTTTTTAAGAAAAACACCTCATTTTCTGCATAAATAAGCTACATAAATGTGCCATCAATGCTAGATATCTGGAGTTTTATGTCGATAAGAGTTTGATAAATAGCTGGATTGACCATTTGATAAAAAAATAAATGTTAAGTGATACAATCTCATGCATACTCGTTATATGATATTTTTTTTTTTTCTCATACAATAAATATAATGGGAGAATGAGTTTGATTTGATGTAAAATTTGACCTAGTGGATCTGGGCTTGTGATTAAAATACAAGAAAGAGGAGAAGTGGGACTAAAATGGATGGGACTTTCTAGTTTCTACTGTTTGGAATTCATTAGTGGTTCCCACTGACGGAATTTTAGACGGAATGAGAGATCTCTGTCCATGCAATCAATGCAGGATTTGGATTCCTGCGATGATAACGTAATTTGACAGCGACCTCTTTACTTTACCTCTGTCCTTTGGATGGAAACAAGAGCCATTACCCATGGGCCATGGCATGCAGTTAAAACGTCTATCTTTGCATCATCTAAGCCATTAATATTTATTTATGCATGTGTGCTTAGATTTTGCTTTAACAACAGTGAATTTAAAGAGAGGAAAAAAAAAAACAACCTTAACTACTTGTATCACACGCATGAATTTAATGCTACATATTCATTTTTATTGGAGTGATATTGGATTACTATTTTTAAGAGCAAATAAGTGAGCTCCCCTCCTTTATTTTAGGTTTGACCTTTTAAGATCGACCTTTTACCGCAGTTGAAAAAGGCGCAAGTTCTTACCTTCCTGGCCAGTGTCGAACTTGGACATTCACCTTTCCTCGCCGGTGGGTTGTCCTACTCCCACCTCACCTAAGGTCTACTTCCCTCCCTCTTCTGAAGGTTGGGGTCCTAGCCCTCCTAAGCTGAACAAAAGAAAAATTATTGATTAGGATGTAGGATCAATTCATATTTTTCTAATAAATAATAGTAGAGTATTGGTTAGACATCCATAAAAAATATAAATATTATGGACCCTTTTTTTATTAAGAATATGGATTTTGTTAGTTGTCAATAAGACCATCATATGCAAAATTAGAATTAGATGGCATTGTTGGCCAAGTCAAATGCAGTTGAGAGTACATATGATATGAAATCAACAAAGCTGAAAGGTAGTGATTGAAATGGAAACCTTCAACTATAAGAAATAACTATTATAGCATCTTAGGTATGTCACCTCTTCCCCCTTTGTGTGGCTCCTTTCCAACTTGAGCGGGTTGTCTTTTCGTGTATACGTGGGCTCTCTTTTTAGTCCCACCCCCTTGGCGTGAGTAAAAAAAAACGAAAGAAAGTATAACAAATAAGACAAATATGTGGTCCGATGAGCAATTTGGTCGAAATTAAATTGTTAATTTTAAAATAAGAGCTCCTTCATGTGGTTCAACAAAGAAATAAAAGTCATTTAAGTCAATTGCGATTTCTACTATCAATTTTCTTATCTGCTTTTGAAATCAGGAGAACCATTAATTAAGACCATCATAATTGACTCAGTTGGGTGTTTCATATTTATCAAAACTGTAAAGTTCCAGTCAAAGTTGGATTGAAGAACTTAATTTCACTATAATATATAATAATAGGTTGATATAGAATGTAACTAATAAGAGTTAAGATTGAAAGATATGGAGGTCAAAATTGAGTTAAAAATCTTCTGTTATAATATATAATGATTTTCAATATTGTGGCTATTAAAATGGGACTTAGATAGAGGTGACTTCTAATTAATTGGTTAATTTTAATGGGGAAGAGAATGATTAATAGTCCGTGGCACCACATAACAAAGGGGCTCCAATTCAACAAACAAAATAAATGAAACCATGATTAAAGTCAATTGGAACAATTCAGTGATGTGCTTTAATGAGCCCATGCATTCTTGATTGAGCACCATTTTTGTTGTAATTATGGTATCAAAACTCCTAAAAATGTGCTTTTGGAGCCATATAGGCCGGTGCCCACGCTGTTATGTCTGTCCACTTTGTTGTCCCTTTCTTTCAAAGTAGATATATCTTAAAGAAAATTAGAAAACCTCATAGAAATTTTTTCCCACTTTTAATGGATTTTGGAGTGTTGTAGACATAAAAAAAGAAAAAAAGAACCTTAAAATATAGTTTAATGGAGGAATAATAAGACTTTATTATGCTAATGACCCATCTACAAGCTACCCAAAAGATTATACCACAGTCCTGAGCCTCAGACCTCCAAGTAATTTTAAACCGAAGGGGTACTCAGTTGGCCTAGGACCACATTTTGCATCCGTACGTTGTGGGTTTAAAACTGCACTTCTACACTGGGGCTACAAGGGAGTCTACCCTGCTTCCCTGTGGGCCCGGAGGGATTAGTCCAGCCTAAAAGGTCGGAAACCCTCCAATAACAATAAAAGAAAGAAAAAGGCCTCCAAGTAATTATCAAAGGTGGAACTTCCAATTCTTATAATTTCTTTATTTTATGAACATCCTTTTGAGACTTTATTATTTTGTTGATGGCTAGGATTAAGACTTATCTTTTTAAGTGATATCAATGTAAGTGAGGGAGAACTATCTATTTAAATTGAATGATATCAAGAACAAGGTTGAACTAATTGTTTCCACCTTTGGTGGATGAATCTCACTAACTCGTTAAGTGGGTGTGTATTAATATGAATTTTTTTGAGTTTCTTGAACAAAATAGTATTATGGTGACGATAACAACTCTTTTAAGATTGTTGATCCTAATCATTAATAGACTTAGTCACTTAGATATGCATCAAATATAGGTATATACCATTAGGTTAATAAAAAACTAGCCCAATAACACATGCTTAGCACATTATCTCCCTGTACTACAATGGAAAAACAATTGAAACATAAGTGGTCTGTACTACAATGTAAGGACAACTGAAACATAAGTGGTTTGATAGAAAAATGAGTGGGTAGTTGCATGAGTACTAGTTACATAACCGTCGGTTCAAAATTATAACTGACAGTCAAAATCTAAGCCAAAATCTCTTAGCTTAATATATTATAATGGAAAAAGAAAATAATAACTAGTTTCACTCTCCTTCTATATAAATCGATCAATTTCAAGTTGAGATTCACCTTTTTCATTGTGAGCTTTTATCTTTGCGATATGTGATATGAATGACCTGAATCAAACACCAACTGCACTCTTTGTTACCACCAGTGACATCACAGGAAGGAAAGTGCATGTAGTAATAAATGAGCATGGAATCATTTTTCATATTTAGGAAGGTGGGAGGACATGGAGCTCATATTCACGGCCTGGTCTTATCCCACGTGGAATGTCCTACGCATGGGGCAGTTAATGTCATTGATCATCCTTGATAATTTAAAGAATAGTTACATTTTGGAGAGAAGTTTGTGAGATGAGATGAATCCAAAAATATCACATTATTGAATGATATTGTAATGTTTATACACATCATTTACATTCCTTTCACATATTATGCACTTTTTATTTCCAAATTTACCTCTTGCTTTTACATTTTCAGCGATTATAATATTCTTTGTGAGAGCTTATATATGGTGTTAAAAGAAAATCGTGTATTAGAAAAACTTATTTTTCGTACCCCAAACAAGGGGGTTGAAATCCAATAGAGAACACACACAAGTGGGAGAGAGAGTCGACACATATGAAAAGCGTAGCATACATAGGGATTATTCAATCCGTTGACACTCGGGTGAGAGGAGGGATTACCGACCCATATACTTGATGTAGATATTTGGTGATAAGAGTCTAGATCCCCTATTTAGTTGAAATAAGAAAATATCGTTTCGACCTATCTTCGAGTGCCACCTGTAAAAAATGTGATGTAAGATGATTGCATTCTCCCAATTGCTTCTTTGGAGTGAAAAAAATAAAGATGACATTTTATACATTTGGCGCTCGGGGATAGGCCGAAATATATAGTATTTGTTGAAACAAGGGATCCGGACTCTTAAAGAGTGTGATGTATCTCTTTCTCATAATTCTATATTGACATATTACATTGTATTCTTTTTACCTTAATCTTTTATATAATAAGTGGAAAATTGACAAAAATGCCATGTAAACTCTCCAAGTCACCGAGTTGAATGTCAAGTCGAGACTAAGTCCAACCCCAAGGGGTAGTTTAGTTGGCCTAGGACCACGATTTGAACCCGAAAGTTGTAGGTTTGAAACTGCACTACCACATTGCGGCTACAGAGGAGTTTATCCGGGTTCTTTCTGAACCCAGAGGATTTAGTCCAGCTCAAAGGATTGGGCGTGATAAAAAAAAAAAAAAAATTGTCGAGACCGAGTCTTGAATCGATGTGTTAAAACAGTTACGCCTTTATTATTGTGTTTTATTCATTCCCTCTTCATGCTCCCACATATCTTTACTCACGACCGTTGGGAGTGGCGTGGCTGCAACTTCACATTGAAGCATGACATCCTTGCAAACAACACATAGGACTCGAGGGTATCTTTATTTAATAGGGGCTGCTTTGTATGAATGCCTCACATGGAGTTTTTTATGCACAGCTTGGAGCATCTTCAATCATGGGAGAGGTGTAGGAGAATCGGAAGATCTAGATGAGATCCTCCTGTGTGTAAAGTTTCAAATTTGGTCAATCGTTCTAATCCTTTGATCCATGGTCCTTAAGTTTAATGGTTTTAAAAGACAACTTTTTTATTATAATTTCAATCCAGTAGTCAGTTCCAATTGGGTGAGTAAAATCATTTATTATGGCAACCCCACATCTCACCTGGCTATTCAAGGATTGATCACTTGGTATGCAATTCTTCCTATTTGTGTGTGGGCTTCTCTTCCTATATGTGTTTGCTCTCCTTTTTACAGTATGAGGTGGTTCCTCTTTTCACTTATGTGGGTTCTCTTCGATCGGAGTTTAAAAATGTGGCGTGGTTAGGAAACTTCAGGAGACCAACTACTATATAAAGTGTGGTGTGAATTTCATACCTCCCACCCTCTCTTCATCAGAAGATCTCAACCATCCATCCAATTGATGAAACTCCTCCTTGAATGCATGGACCGTAGACAGTTCATTTTTGGGTTAACAGTCCTATGCAAGGGTCCACCATATGAATGGTTTAGATAGGTGAAAGATGTGATCTATCCTTTTGAGATTCCACCCAAACAAAAAGCCAGTGTCTTGAACCATACAAATGCAATTTTTTAAACTCCGTAGAGTGGAGATTAGGTTGAGCATTAAAATAATTAGAGAGAAACAATGACAGTTGATCTCTCACTTCTTGTCTTGTTCACAGGGATGATTTAGAGATAAGAGGCTTGTATTAATTGTCCCTGCTGCTTTGTTGGATGTCTTTGTTCTCTTTTGGTAAGGTGGTCCTCCCCAGAGCCATCATTGGAAAGGCTTGTCATTTTCTCCAACTAATTCATCCAACATCCCATATAAAATTAAAGGGAAAATCCAACCACTATTCAGCACCCAAGTTATTCCATTTGTTGCTTGTGTGTGCTCCTATTGTTGCAGATGTGATGGAAGAAAGACATGTATTAATGCATGAAGCAAGATGCAATAAAGAGTAATGATGTTATAATGCTGATATGTCAACTATTTAACCCTTGTAGGGCTCATCTTTGTTAAATCAAAGCTGTTCATATCACACATCAACCTCATTGGAAGAAATGGATCATACTTCATTAATTATAATCAGAGTTTTGCACTACTTAATTGAAATTTGGTTGACTGCATAAACATTTTAAAATATGTGATATGAATGAGTTGGATTGCATGAAGGTGGGCATCGGTCAATTTAAAACAAGTGTAAGCTTATGGGTGCGTATGTAGACTAGAAGATTCCATGATGGAGAAATTTGTTGTGATTTTTTCGTGCGACACATTGTTTTGTTGTTGGATGCAATATATTTAACTTGTGGAAAATACAAAAATGATTCCGATAGAGATGATTTCAATTTTCAATCAAAGGAATAGGAATGTAGTAGTCATCTCTCAAGGGGAAATACAAATCTACAAAGAACGAAATTCAACACCATTTCGATGGAAACAAAGAATGATTCCCATAAGAGATTTCTCATTCATTGGCATCCAAGGCTTGTAGCTAGGGCACTTGAAAACTTGTGCCTGCCAGAGTTAAGTTGATTTGTCGATATGATTTGCATCAACTGCAACTTTTTCCTAGAAAGTAAGTAGAGTATTGATTCCATTTATAAGTAGTAGACTCAAAATTTGATTCGAATAGTCTGAATAAATAGCTACATTTTTGGTGTTAATTTCTTGAGCTTTATGTCGTTAAACTGAGTGATGTTATTTCCTACAAAAGCGAAATGAAAACTGAAGGCGACAATTCAAGTTTCCCATGTTTAATGGGGTGAAGCATTTTTCTTGAGAAAATGTGTTTTTAGTTACTTTGTAAACCTCCATAAAATAGTTTTATACTTCTTGGGTCTTTAATTTCAGCAAAAATTGAATAAAAAAAAAAAACTTTCGCATTAGAATATGAAAACCTGAAAAAATAATAAGCTTAACAGAATGAAATAATTACTCTCTTACAACTTTATTTCTTTTTTGCACTGCCTAGAAAGAGATTTTTGACAACACTAGAATACCTTCTATGTCACCCAAAGCCAAGGTGAGGAGGTAGGGATGTAAATGGGTTCCCGATTCTCCGATTACCCGAAGGTTCCGACCCGTTAAATATCGGGTTTGGGTCCTTATTTAGGCTCTGATAAGTAAATGGGTCCGGGTCTGGTTCCACCTTGGTTCAGACCCAAGACCCGACATATTACCTCAATTTTTTAAAATCACTCCTAAAAACTATATTTTTTTAATATAATTCTCTACCTAGATCAGGAGCCAGATCCAGACCCGCACCATATATGGATCTGGTTCCGGTTCCAGAGCCAAGAAATAGTTTCCGAAACGGTTCCGGGTCCGGGTCTTGTTCCACCTTCTCCTTAATGGTTCTAGTTCCGGGTCCACCATGGAACCGGATCTGAACCGACCCGTTTACAACCCTATGAGGATGAGTCTATCCCAAAATGGACCTAGATCTCAACCATTCAATACTTGGCTCAGAAAAACATTCAAGACACCACAAATGACCAGTTGGGATTTGATCATAGTACAAATGGGCCATAATTTTGGTGGAGAATAAGCCGGCCGTTTTTAATGGGGTTGTTGGGTAGACTATCTGATGGTGGCATGAAAGGCACTCCAACAATGACCTTGGTCCTTGGACATAAAGCACAAAAAACTATCTATTCTAATAGTTAAGTGTGTGGGCCACCATCATGTGCCTTGTTCAACAAATCCATCCACTAGTGGGCCATCATATCCCATTACACACAGCTACTTTTGCATCCCATTCCCTGGTCAGCTTTTCGTATAAAGTTTTTCTTGTCCTGAAAGCCATTCAAAGTGGGGGGATGGTAGACAACCAGAAGCACTCATTTCCATCTGCATTTCTCCTCCACACCAAGGTTGTAGCCATGATGGGAAATACTTGGGTCTCATGTGCTGTCTACTTCACCCTCTTTGGTTCCTAATCTTACATCTGAAGAAAAGGAAAGAACTCTACTTTTGGAATTTGGAAGTTCCAAAGACATTTTGCTTAACCACAATTAAACTAAATCTTATTTGTAGTGTTTTGGCTATCTTTTGTTACTTAAAGGGTTGGTTAGAAAATAAGCATCATACCGTTTGTAAGCATGGAGGGATTGAAATACAACACACCACCACCAACAAGTATAAGAGCCTTATACCAATATACCCAAAGAACAAAGATAGACAATTACATGATATAAGCAATCAAGGGATTAACCCTATCTACCCCTTGTTTCACTAGAGAGTCCGCCATTGCATTTGTCAACCTTCTAACAAGTATTCTGGGAATTGGTGAGCAATCTTGCTAAATGAAAAGATCAGTTTTGTATTAATTTAGATAAGATGCTTGTCTACAATTTTTATTATTAGGGTTTTTCGAAGCCGAGCCATGTGGCTTGCTTTAAGATGGTAGACTTGCATAGTTGATTACCTATTTTGACCTTAATTTATCTGCGTACGATGATATTTATCTTGTTAATCTACTATAATCAGTTCATACCTAACAAATAATTTAAGAGCCATAGTTTTTAATTCCACAAAGACTATGCTTTTGTTTGTTGCAGAGTTGATTAATCTCACAATTTGGCAAGTCGGCTCAAAATACCTTATTATAGTAATGCTTTATATCTTACAAAATTTCCTTTTAGCAAGTAATCCAATCAGAAGAATGCTTGAGGTTGTGGCTTACAATTCTACTAGCAACAATCAATTAACAATGATTTCTTTGGCATGACGCCTTACCATTAAAGTTTTAGTCATACCTTGAAAGATAACTCTAAAGAAAGAAAGATGATTCTATAGTTGGTTTATATGGATTCCCATATTCTAATGTGGAAAGTTTTTAGCTAATAGCTTATTTGACATAAAGGGCTTGTTTGTTTACATAAAATTCATAGGAATCCATGATCAAATGACCTCACCGAAGGATCATTAATAAAAAAAACTGAGGGGTGAAGGATACAAGATAGAGATGTAGATGAGACCTTGAATTTCCTATAAGTGATCAAATTACTAAGGTAATGGGTGGTATTCATTTCCCGCCATGTTCCCTATAATCAATTTCCATATAGTCATTTTTTTTATATTCACTTTTACTTCTTCATAGTTTAACCACTTGAAGGAATGCAATCGAAAATATTTAATTACAATAAATAAATAGGTCCTAACCCCCCCTTTTTATTCAAACTTGAGATTAACACATGGCAGAGTTGATAAATTGTGAGATTATGATGATTACTTGCATGTTGTTTATATGGATCGAAACTATTTGATGGAGACCACATGTAAAACTGATATTAATTATTAGATAGGGATACTATGTTTCTTCATCAAAAGAGAGTTTTGCTTGAAGCCTGAATTGATTTTCCATAATACCTAACATGACACATGAAAGGATCTTTGAACAACTATAGGGTCTTATTGAAAATCAACATATAGGAACAATTCCATTGAAACTTCTACTCAATTTTTTTTTCCTCCCTTCTTTCTATAATCATCATCAAATGGAAAACTCAGAAGAGCCTCATAAGTTCTAGTTGTAGTTTCAGTTTGATTGTCAAATTATCTTATTTGTTTATGATTCTAAAACAGGAGGAATGCTCCATCTTTTCAAACATTGTTAAGGGAAATTACTTTGTATAACTGGTTCATACTTTTAACCAGCTTGCACATAATATCACATTTGTTACTTTTCAACACCAAGGGCTTGTTTGATTTATACTTGAATACCTAGGATTATATTGCGATAAATGATTAAAAATGAAGAATCAAAGGTGAATAACCAAAAAATGACCATCAAATAACCTCCCCTTTAATGAAAATTGAATCAAGGGAGATGGGAAATGAATACCCCTCAGCGCCTTGGAAAGTCAAAGTCCCATCTACGTTTCAACGTGGAATCCATCACCCCTAACCTCTTTTATAATCCTTCATTGAAGCTCAATTCGCAATGAATGTTTATGCATTTTAAGCAAACAACTGGTTCCTCAAGAGAACTTTTTAGCTCATATAAAACTTTACAAACTATAAATTTGTCGCTGAACTTGTGTGACTCAGCTCCATTGATGTCATGAGTTATATTGGAAAGGTTTCATTAAGGGTTATAAGGATTCCACAAAAAATAACCCCAACAGATAATACTAACCACTGATATAATTAGATTGTTTTGTGTAAGAAAGGGGGAAAACATTCCTTCCATATAGCAAGTGCTCCTAATGCTACCTGCCTCTTCTAGTGATGGTCTGTGGGCCATAGGCCAACAGCTTTAAAGTTAAAGTGCTATGAATAAACTACTCTTTTTCCTAACTTTGGATCCTCATTCTTTACCAGTCTTTATCAAATTCTCAAGCTTTCCATACTAGTGGAGAACCTCCTTAATAATACAACAAAGATACAAGAAATCCCCCAATCCCTACAAAATTACAAGGTAAAGGGTAGATAGATTGGGAGAAGTAACCAAGTCCAATCAGTTAATATTTCAATCCAGCCCACCTTGTGTCAGCAGGTGGGCCCATGGGGGTTGGCCATACTTGTGGCCTAAGACCATTGCAGAGGAAACCCTCTGCCTAAAACCTCAGTTTGAGAGATTGCAAGATGAGGAAAAATCAAAAGGACCAATTGGAATAATACTAGAGATGCCAGAGATTGCTGGCCTCAGGAGCCATCTCCCTGATAAGGCATGCCTGTTCTTGAAATTTCTCACATTGTGGGGCCCACCTCAGGCACATGTATGGATGGTGGAACTTGGAGAAGGATTTTGTTTCATATTGTATTTTGATGGTCACAATCATCTCATGAGGAGCCTTCAAAATAAAATTCTTCATCTTACATTTTTTTTTTTTAATCAATGGCTTGCTTTCATTAAATCAAAATATATTCTAGGCCACATATAATCAGCATCAAAGCTTCCTTTCAAAGCATCTACCACGCGCAAAGGTAGATGAAGTGGATCCCACAAAGTGGGTTGAACTTATTATTTTCATGTCTGCATCTATTTTGCTTTAATGATTGAGTTGGGATAAGTGGGAATGAAATCATGAGCCATTACTGCAATCCAGTAGATCAATGAGTTACATTAACAGGAACCAGTGAATTTCTACGATGGAATTCATCCCCCCCTAAGGCCCTAACAATAAGTCCAAACATGCGGGCAGATCTGATCCATGGGTAGAGATGGTTGGGACCCACATTGAACATTTGATTAAAAATCTGGTGCACTAATCAGGGTTTTTTTTTTGGTTGGGGCGGGGGGGCGGGGGCAGGGGCGTAAAAGAAACTTTTATTAAAAATAACAAAGGAAACAACAGGGTAGGAAAAGAAGAGAAAACCATACAAGAAAACAAACAAAGCAAGCTACCAAGGAAATAGAAAGCCACTATTCCATCCCCCAAATAAGTTCTCTTAGCAAAATTATGCACAACCGCATTCATAGTTATAGGAATATGAGAAATTTGGAAGAGTTCTTGAAGATGTTGCCACTGAAACGATGTGTTGCAAAATTGGTTCAATAGACCAATCTAGGTAGCCTTTGATCGCATACACAACTTCAAGAACATTGGACAAAATGTGAACTTTAGTGAAGCCCCTCGTGTAGTCTCAATCAAGACAAGGTGCACTAATTAAGCAGTTAGAAAACATGCACGGCAATTGCAGGCTTGTCTTGTGTCTGAAGCCTATGAATAATGATGACATCTGGAGCTTTAGTTTAATCCAAACATTAAACAAGTCATTTGTCTAACCAAAGCCATTGACCATATTAATTTCTTAAAGAATTGGACATGGCTTGGCACTTTAAATATGTGCACTTCTTTGGGTTTTCAATTTCTACAAGATGTACCCATTACCGGTCATCCAAACTTTCTGATATGAGGGTACCATTGGTGGTGGCCCTATTAAATCTCTTCTATTTTTTAACATGCTTTTTAGAAGAAAATGGCATTGTTCAGCTTCCCCAAACACAAGAACCCTCGTTTACACTTGAACCCAATGACCCACACTTGGTTCATAAAAGGATCCAAATGGGCCTTGAAGAAGAATTCAGAGAAACCACACATTGAAACTTGATGCATATTTCTGGTTTAGTTTGCATGTCCACCAGGACCACCCAATTGGACAGTCACCTGGATGGGCTACAGCCTACAATCAAGGACCATCCTGATCAAAAGTCCCACTGTATGATCAGTGGGCCCCCTTTGGAACATAGCTCAATAGCCTAAAACTGGCACTGATTTAAGATTTTTGGACCATAGCTCAATAGCCCAAAACTGGCTACTGATTAAAGAACATTCTTTTAGGATATGAGCAAACATCCTGGATGACTGAACATATGCACAAATTGGATCATTGGAGCACCCAAACACCTTCCATTTGATGCTTATTTCCCTGAAACTATTTCTTTGCTTCAGTCTTTTCTGGGTTGAACTTCATGTGTTTGGATCCTGGGACCTTCAGTAGCCATACCGTATTGGGAAAATGCCTAAAACATCACACCAGAGGCATGGTTGGCCTTTGTTTCAGCCTTTGAAATAGAGCAAATTTGCCCAAGTTCGCCACTTTTTTTTTATTATTATTATTGAAAATGTACCCTATTTCAGTAGTATTTTGCCACATTTGATTTCCCTCTATTTCAAAGTAGCCAAGCAGACCAAGAATTATGGTGGCTCTTTGAAATGTGTTTTCTTATGATGATTCCACTATTTTGCAGTACAAAATATGTGAATATATCCTGAATGGTAGATTAAACCAAAAAATACAACACTCTATTAAAGATCAATGAAAATTAAACCAGATCAAATTCTTTAACACAGTAGTGATTCCATCTCAGGTAAACTTCTCCGGTTAATGTCCCGACGCCTCAAAGCAGCCGGGTTTATCCTGAGGGCTGGCCAAGGCCAACAGATATGCCTCACTTTCCGACGACTTTTACGTTCACCCTTGCTTTCGACTTCTTCCAATTGCCTTGTAAGCTCCTCAATTCGCTCGCGGCATGCTGCAGCTCTGCTGTCTGCCAGACGAAGAGAACTCACAGCGGCTGCCTGAGCAGCCATGGCAGCAGCTGCCAGCTCTTCTTTCAGCTTCAACTTGTTGTTTGCCGACTCCAAAGAGACCTTTGTCTTCTCCAACTCATCTCTGAGAATTGCAGCCTAGAAGAGAAAATGTTATGGTCTAAAATAATCTCTAAGATGAATCATACGGTGAAATTACATCAAATTTATTGAAAAAAAAAAAGAAAAAAAAAACTAAATTAGCTTTTGGCATGAACTGTCATTGCAAACCAACATTGATTTAAAGTCGTCCCATGTGAGTGGACCAATGACATGTAGTGAGATTTGGTGTAAGGAATAATACCATATCATTACATTTGTAGGGTCAGATTTAGTAGTTCACATGCTGGTTCATGTATAATGGAGACCAGGCTGTTCAGGTCTTCAGGAAGCAGGCTTTTCACTAGGTAGCTCATGGTCAACCCCTTTTCTCAATAAAAGTGATGCAAATGCTTCTCAAAAAACAAAATATAAAGCAAATGATCGAAACAATTCGAGAAGCAGACTTGAATCTAAACTATTATTTGCTCACAAACTTGAATGAAAAACATTATTTGCTCGATGGTTCAAACCACCTGTTATTTGAATTATGATCATTTTGACAGGAAAAGTAGGAGCAATCGTGGCCTGACCACTATATGGCATGCTCAAGTGATTGTGGCAAGCCGGCCTAGCCCTCTGGGCTTCCCATAGCTGCCTTCCACGGGCCAGGTTTGGGGCTTAAATTTTGTACCTAATTAACAAATGGAGATGGTATGATTCATAGTCTGACAACAGTTTTGTCTTAAAACTCATCCGGAGACCCAGTTCAGGCTAATGTGTACTATCATTCTGGTCTGAACCGAAATTGCAAAAACATACAAGACCCTGGCCCAATGTCAGGCTCTAATAATGAACACATCACTGAAGGCACAGCCTGAGGCAAACATGAGCCAGCCCATTGCCAATGCTTTCTTCACACTTTGTTGGTACTATAAAGCACAATAAAGGAATTAGTTGAAGACGCATGAAAATAGCAATTTGGAGACATTATCTTCAGGAAACCTAGTTCTCGTTTTCTTGGAATTATTACCTCTTTGTCACGTTCTTCCATGGCAGCTTTTCCAGCTTCTACCTCCAACTCACAAGCTTCCCTCCATCTAGCAACCTCTTCCTCTGCATCTGTTAGGTCAATCATGAGCTCTTCGACCTTACAGGAAAAGAACAAAGAAAATGAATCAAGGAACAAATAGTAGGATTGGAATTTAATAAACACCCCTTGCATGTGGGCTTCACAAATAAAAGAAAGTAATTACATTTTGGGTCAGCATGCTCTCCCTTTCTTCTAAATCTTTTATGTATAATGTGTTCTCTGCAATTTCATGAGCTTGTTTCTCTGAAAGATTATGTAGACGCTCATTATCTGACCTGGCCAAAACCAAAAGTAAATAAAGATCAACAAGAAAATAGTGATTTCAATACCATAAGAGATGCTTGTTGAGACCCAGGCACTGAAAGGCTTAATAAAAACATGTTAAGTAGGGGCACTGAAGGCTTAATACAAACACATTAAGTAGGCTTATTAAGATACACTAGTTGAAAATTGTAAGAGACAGACATGATAAGGATATAATTCTTTTAAAATAATTATAAGTACCGCAGTTCAAAAAGTACCTAGATTCCTCCAGTGCTCGTTTTAATTGAGTGATCTCTAATCGCAGATTCTTCATTATCTTCTCCACAGTTGAAGCCTGGTAAAAAAAAAAGGGATAAATCAAGCCAAATGGGCATGAGCAGAACAAGACTTGAAATTTGAAAGGAGTTTTGAATTGTGTTTTCAGATTACAAACATTTGCCTTTGAAAAACAAATATACAGAGCCATTAACAATGAGTAGGGGGTGGGATGTGTGTTTTTGATAGGGTGAGAGACGGGATGGCAAGGCGTTCCCATATACCTAACTCATGTTGGCTACATGGTGTAACAGGCTACATCGGATAACTAACTAAATATACAAACATGTCATTATTGGAAAACTCGGCAGCTTGACTGATTAATCAGTTAGGTTTACTCGGACTCGTTTGTTGGCACTAGTAAACCTAACTGATTAACCAATTAAGAAACAATGCTCTACTTTCCATGAAGTTGGCCGAGTTTTTTGATGAGCCAACTGATAGATTGAGTTGTAGACACTAGACAATTCTTGCATTTACTGGGTGTAGAAAAGTTTTACCAATTTATACATTAATTAAGTTCCTTTATACTGATCATGATATTTATATTGTTATCTAATGACATTTACTTCTTAAAGAAACTCAAAAACATTGCTCCAGCGTTGCAACCCTTCTTAACTACAGCCATGCTTTTTCCTGTATACTTTCCTACTTTATTCATTAAATTTATCTTCATTTCCTATCCTACCAAACTGAGAGTTAAAGCTATTTTATTCAAATTGATTAAGATTGGATATGTCTTAATGATCCGGGTATCTGTGTAGGAAAGTATCTTCAGACACGAACTTTAGTTGGGAGAACGAGCCATATACGAATATATATATATATATATATATCTTCTCTTGTACTCAGTTTCAGCTATAGATTTTCTCATTTTTATTGTTCTTCACTACTACAGTTTTGTAGTATCCATCTACCGTTTAATACCACACACACACACACACACAAGCACTCACACTAGCTATCAGATATCACACGAAGATGCAAACCTCTCAACAGAAAATGGCTTCTAGACTGATTCATAAGCATTAAAATCAAGATAATACTTAATAGTGAGTCAATAAGTGCAATACGACAGTGGATGGTTAAATCAAAAGGCAATGCAGCATTTATTGCCTTAGTGTGTGTGGTTTGACCAAAAATGAAAATAAAAAAGAAGTAATCTGTGCTCTAGTCCTCTCAGTTTGTCCATAGTAATCATAGCAATATTTCAGTCTACACCATAAAATTGTAATCTGTGCATTTTTCTCATATTCTTTCAGTTTTGGTATAAAACTAGTGGCCTGTTTGTTTGAATAAAATACATAGGAATTCATGTGAAATGAACTCCACCGAAGGATAATTAAAGAGGTAAGGGACGAAGGATATAAGGTGGAGATGTAGTTGGGACCTTGACTTTCCTCCTGGGTATTGAATTACTAGGGTCATGGCTGGGTATTCATTTCCATAAAACTGTAATATGGGGAGGTTATTTGATGGTCATCCTAGGTATACAATCCTATGTATTCAATTACATGAAACAAACAGGCCTACCATTCAAAGAAAAAAAATGAAACAAACAGGCCCTTAAAGATCTTTTATAAGATAGTCCTCATCATAATATTGAAAAGAAAATGATATGTTCCTTTGTTCTTAAAAAAAATCGACTTCCTTTTTCTTTTTAGTTATAATTTGACTAGACCTAATCAAAAACTTTAAAACACATGCACTCACCAGCTCAAAGTCTTCAAAGGCATAACTCAAGTGTAACACCCAAGTTTTCCAGCGATGATGACAAGAACCATAGTTCAGTTGGAAAGTGCTCAGCTCGCAACCACAAGGTTGCTGGCTAAAGTCATGCTACATTAAAAATTCAAAAAAAATAAAAAATAAAAAAAATCCAACAATGATTACAAGAGCCCATAGCATATGTGGAATGTGCTTACTGTCGCAACCATGAGGCTGTGGGTTCACGTCACGTTATTTAGAAGAATTCCAACAATAATATGCATAGATATAGCAACACATATGTAACATTTATAATCAAGGGACCCACCAGAACAATATACTAACTGCACACCCTAAGAGTTTTCTCTTCTTTGTCATAGTTTTTAGTTTTGGTAAAACACTGAAGATCTTATATAATCAAAGCCTACATTATAATTTTGCGATGTTATCTTTCTTCTTTAAGAAGAATGAATTATTTTTCCTTCGTAGTTCTAACTCAACCAGACCCAGCCAATAAATCTGAAACATGCATAGTCACCCAATCAAACTTTTAAAGGCACAAGTCAGGTTTGACCCCCGAGTTTTCCAACAATGATGACAAGAGCCCATTCCACAGTTCATAGGCGCTCACTGTGGCCACAGGAGGCTGCAGGTTCAAATCACACCACCCATCCATAAAAAAGAATGAGAAAAAAAAAATCCAACATTGATGTACATAGCTATTCCCATGAACAATGTAATGTTAATGAGAGTCTATACCCAAGAGATGATAGTATTTTCAATTCTTTCGATTCGTATGTCATATTCCACCTCACGCTGAGTACTAGAAACAGAAAAACAAACACATTGAAAACATACAAGCAGCTTCTTGATATTCCAACTGAGCAGAGTATGATGATACATACATATGACTATATGAGTAGAGTGAATGCCACGTCAAGTGCATGTTCAAACATACTAATCATTAAAGCAGTGCATCCTACAATTGATAGAGTATGGCCATATGGTTACAAACTAAATAGATTGCAATTGTAACCTTTAATTTGTTTTCCTGTTTTTTCCTTGAAAATCTGGATTGTTGACTGGATCCAGTTAAATCCACTATTTGATGGCAATAATAAGACTGTTAGCCTCCCCTGTTTAGGTTATGTTTTAGTTATACCCTGTCCAAAATGTTATTTGGGTTGAAGAAAGTGATAGGACTGATTACTAATGAGAGTCTCTGGGCTATTAAACCAGTCCTCACTAACATAAATAAATAAACAAACAAACAGAGATGCAAGTCTGAAGGAGTAGAGTAGTACCAAACTAACCACCTCCTCTTCACCCTCACTGCTATCCAATCTCGCCCCCGCATTAGCATCTGAACCATCCGTGGAATCACCCGTTGAAGAAGCACCCATCATGAATCCAAACCCAACTTTCTGCAGCCCTCTCTCAGCAATCTGCAGAATTGCTACCCTCTTCTGCTCCCCACCCCCCTTCAATCTATTAAGAGCCTTTTCCACTGCTTCCTTCTCCACCAAGGCAATCCTCAGCAAATTACTGATGTCTCTGTTCTCCTCTGTCAAGCTCACAATGCTGTTCTCCAACTCCTTAATCTCTTTCTTTCTCTTCTGTTCATGCTCCACAAACAGCGATTCAAGCCTCGCCCCAAGCTTGTTAATAATGCTAACTTCCTCTGGTAACCTCTCTGGTTCTTTCTCAAAACTCAGTTGTTCCAACTGTTCATCTTCTACTACACAAGTATCTGTCTTCTCTTCATCAATTCTGTCAATAATCTTCACCATGCACTCTTTCACAAAACGGAGCGAATCCCAACTCTTAGAGTAAGCTTCAACTTCCTTTCTAGTTTCCTCCAGCTCCTCCATCAGCTTTTCTTCCCTTTCTCTCGTCGAATCCTCAATTCTCAGGATATCATTATGGAGAGAATCGCGTTCAGCTGAGATCTCTTCGATGGCCCTTAACAGATCAAGATTCTGAGCTTGTAGGGCAGCTACTTTGTCCTCCACGTCCACAGATCTCTCTCCAAGGTCCTGATAAGATATCGGAACCTCTTCTAATTCCATGGGGCAGCGATTGGCAGAAACGGGCGATTCGAGAAGATTCTCGGAAGTGTTTGCAATCATGGTGGATGCATCTTGATCAGATACTTGAAGGGATTCAAGTTCCAAAACATCAGGATGGGTTTGGAGGTGATCTGTGGGGGAATTATAGGAGGAATTCGGGATTTCGGCCGGGAAATCATTGTGGAAGGGAAGGAACTTGAATTCAGAAGAATCAGTCTCATCATTTTTGAGGGGCGATTCTGGGGGATTTGGGATTTCGTCTGAGGAATCTGGGTGAGGGATTGAAAGGGGTTTGAATTCGGCAGAGTCTGCATCGTTTCGGAGAGGCGATTCGGGGTGATCATGAGATAAAGCTGGGATCTCAGAAGAGGAACATGAATTGATTCCATCTTCCATGATGGAGATAGAAGATGAGAGAGGAGGATTTTGGGGCTTTTCATCTGTGCAATCTGAGGGTAAAGAAACCCTAGATTTGGGAGAAATGAAACCCCAGCTACCAGTCAACTTGCATATGCGTGCTTTTATACGAGTGTTTTTATTTGAGCGGGAATTCAACGGTTATGTCAGTTGTTGGACTTGGGCCAAGTCGAGTTCGACCTTAAATATGTGAAGAAGATAGTAGGCACAAGCACACGGGTGCGGCCGCACCTGTTGAACCATGGTGCATTTTAAAAAATCTTTTGGAAATTGTGGGTCCACCCTCAAAATCCACATGAAAATCCTCCATTTGCCGTCAAAATCAAACTACCCATTAAAACTTGCACCCCTTAAATGAAAATTCTGGGTTCATCTAGTGAATGTAAGATAAGATATCATAGATCATGAAGGTTGAATTGGGCCATCTACCTACAATTTTAGCCTAGGAGGTGCAACTCCATTCAGACATTGTTCGGTTGGGTTTTGACTTGGGCCCATTCCAAGACTGATTATCTATGATTGATCAAGGCTCTGGCCTGAAATTCGAGTTCAAACCCATGGGACCAAGATCCAACACCACCACCAGTTAGGATGAATAGATAAAAAGATATGGTTCTATATTGGTTGTATTTTTTTTTACTTGGGTTCAGCTCCATATGGATTTCACCATATGGATCTTTTTATACTTTGCCCACCTACCTCGCCCAAACTCAACTATCCGAGAATTGAAGGTTCGATTGTGAATTTATGGAGCTAAATACCACGATTTAGTTTGTGTCCCACATCGGGACAAGATTTATGGTCTTGATATACACGCGTCTCTCATCCATAATAACTTTTGGAGCTTATTTTTAACTCTCCAAGTCATTTCATTTTGACAAAAGGTAGAGTCAAAAAATAAGAGTTAACTTGGCCAGTTCATCTCATTTTATTAAGTCGTTTGCATTACAAATCATTTAATAGGCAGATTTAATTTTAAATAATTAAATTTTATTTATAAGTAATTATACATGAGGTTTGAAGTTGGTAATTTAAAAATGATAATAGGAATGTAATTTGAAACTTATATTTATATTTGATCTTTTATGTTCGATATTTGGACGAATAAATTATGTAATATGCAATGTCTTTTTTTTTTTTGTTTTTTTATTATTTTACTTTCCCTATATATAAATCTTTTAATTTAAACTGATTGTCATGAATACATATAAATAAATATATTTTTTATATTTTATAAATAATAAATTTATTTTTTAATACTTTTAAAATTATCATTAAAAAATATGATTTTTCCAAGTCTCCACTTGCAACTCGATTTAATCAGATTTGACGAGTCATTTGCGTCAGTTTGGCAACTCTACTAATAGAGTAAAGTGAAGTAAAATTGATTTTAAAGAAAGAATAATATATAAGTACGTTATGATTGTATTTTATTTTTAATTGTTTGTTATAAAATCATTTTAACTTTTTTACGTGAGAAAGTGGAGTCTTTTATATTTTAGCGGATAAAGGTGGCTTTTTAACTCTTTTTTTTTTTTTAAATAGAAGGAGTTTTGAATTAAAGTGTTTTTAATGTCCGAAAAATAGAGAGATTTTACTATATTAGTAAAATGCCAAAGCAGGAGTTTTCCAACCTACCCTGCTCTATCATCCTTGCATGGGCGTTGGAATCTGGATGAGAGGCTGTCTATTTTCTTCCACTCTCTCATTTTCCTTGGTTTCTCCACTGTTTTCACTTCCTCCACACAAAAGTTATCTTCTTTATCCTCCTGCTTTTTTCAGCAGAATCTCTCATTTTCAGCCCTCCATTAGAACCCCTTCAAGTTTCCATCCTTTTCACTTCTCTTTGCAACAAAAACGCAAAATCTTACTCTTGGAACCAAAACCAAAAACACCCCAATTCAGAAATCTTCTTTTCCTCTTCATCTGCAACAAGAAGGAAGAAAAAACAATGTCAGGCAAAGCCAACCAAGTGTTGGATGAAGTTCATGAAGAAGAAAAGCTCCACCCATCAAATTCCACCCAAAAAATCCGACGCCCAAACAGCCTACTCCCTTCCTTTACCTTCCGTCATCTCAACGCCCTCGCTGTTATGGTCATCTTATCCGCCAGTGGCATGGTCAGCATCGAAGACATCGCATTCGTCTTCTTCTCCTTCTTCTACAGTATCTTCCTCTTCAAATTCGCATTCCCCGATCTAACCCCATCTCTCAAACGCCCTGTATTCGGCAGCAGAATCAACCGATTGATGTTCTACTACGTCCCGCTCACGGCCTTCGTGGGTCTCTTCTTCCCAATCACATACATCTTGGAAGGAGTTTTCAGAGGAGAAAAGGAGAGGATTGAAGCGGCTGTGCCACACGTCTTCCTTCTTGCGAGTCAGTTGTTCATGGAGGGCGTCACGTTCTCAAACCGGTTCTCACTTCCGATTCGGGCATTTGTACCGATCTGTTACAACACAAGGAGGATGTTTGCAATTGTAGATTGGTCGAGGAGGGAGTTTGGGAAGGTGGGTGAGGAATTGGGTGGTGGTGGTTGGAGGTTGCAGGTGGGGAAGGGGCTTGCTATTGCTAATTTGGTATTATGGTCTTATAATCTGTTTGGGTTCTTGTTGCCTGTTTGGCTCCCAATAGTTTTTAAGGGATACTATGGTTCTAAGTTGAAGGATTGAGAGCTAAAGCCATTAGATTAGAAATTAATGAGTTGGAAGGAATGGAACTCCGCATTGTTTCGTCTTAAGAAAACCATAGCGGGCCTCTCTATGTGATTGTATACATTAGAATTTTACTTCAATAAGAATTGGTCTTCTAAATCTTACTCGAATAGGATGTAAAATTGAGCATTTGATTATAAATGTGAATAATAAATATGGTAATACATTGTTAGTCGCGTTTTTAATCACAAGGTGAATCATATAGTGAGACTAACTCTCAGCGGAGTAAAATTTTAAGTTTATCTGATAGGGCATTCATTTCTCTAAATAGAAGATTGGGAATCCGATGAGTGTGTTATCATAGTCCAAAACATACCCTTAATGGTGTTGATTGTTAAAAGGGACTGTTTGTGAGTAGGTTTGTTTATTGAATACCCACCTTTGTATGTATAACATGGATTGTAATCAATAATTAGGTGAAAAAGATATGGGTCTAGGTTGTTCAGGTCCATTTAACTGGACCTGATTTGTAGTGAGGGTGGGGGTTTAGGTAGAGACAGTAGACATATAGCAAGCTGTGAAAATGAAATTCCATGAAAGGCATGCCAAGCACATTTGTGAATTTTTTATGTTTTGATGTTTCTATGTAATGGGGAAATGGGCACTGGTAAGTAGATCTTGTACCATTTGTGAAATCTTGTGTTTTTTGTGATGCTTATATGAATAATAAAGATGGCCTTTATTGTTGGGAGACTGGATACATTGTCCACACACAACAATTAGGGATTTTCTTTTTCTTTTTCTTAATAGAGGTCATACACCAATCAGGACCTTTTTTTTTTTATTTCAGTCTCCAATTTGCTATAAAATGGGCCTTTTCATGGATTTTCATATGTGGGATCAAAGGTCTTGAATAGGAGGCATTTGTGGAGCACCGTTTTCTGCAGAATCAGTAGGAGACAAAGCATTGAATTTTCATGGGCCTTCCCATTCTGCATCTGGTGCAACGACAAGAGGGCAGAGAAATCTGACTTTAGCGTTACGAGGGGATTTGAAAGTCCTATTTATCTACGTTGGATGAGGCTGTCAAAATGTCACACGACCCATTAATACGACACGAACCCATACAATATTAATGGTTTCGGATGACCTCTTATCGGGTTTGTATCATTAATGGGTTGGACCCCGTTAACATATTAAATTAGTGGGCTGTTAATGAATAAAGCTGGTAACCTATTAACAATCCGTATAACCCCCCAAATGATAAATTACATAAATTATAAAATGCATGATGGTTTTTTTGGTAAATTTAAAAAGGTTGAAGTGAAATCCTAAAACCTACATATAGAATATCTTTTCTAACTGACATTGTCCAATTTGGACCCGTTTATTTAATAGGCCGCGTACGGATTGAAGTGAATCAAACACGAATTGTTAATCATACAAATTTGTTAATGCGACACTATTGACAACCCTAATGTTTAAAATTGAACCCGCGAAAAAGGAAAAGGAAACAAGATTTCCCTGCTACGGTACGAATGCCTCTGTAAACGGTAGATTTGGAGAAAAACGTAGCTACCCCCTACCGGTCAACAAACTTCATCTACACTGCGCCGTTGATCCAAACCATACAACTTTTGAAGCGCTACAAATCATAGATCTTGAAGACTCGGCCATTCTAGCTAAAATACAAAGAATTGGGGTTGTTTGGTTACAAGTACTTGGGAGTTTTCTCGTTTAGAGGCTGGAGCATTTTATGGAATTCTCCAGGTGTCCGATGTGTGGAATTTCAAATAAGTATTTGGAATACTGGATTTTTAAGAATTTAGTATGGCAAAAGCGTCATTTAGAATGCCACTTCTACAAATTATATATATAATGAAACTAACTAAATTCAATTGAGAAATCAACGATGATTCTCAATTTGATTTTGCAACTTTTCTTTTGCTCTGAATGGAGGAAAATTGGTTTTTTTAAGAGTAGCTTCTTATTTTGCAACTTTTTTTCCACTTTGAAGGGAGGAAAATTGGTCTTTTCGGGTAGCCGCCATATACCTTGGTGGTATACTTGTTTTGCAACTTTTCCTCCACTCTGAAGGGAGGAAAAGTGGTCTTTTTCATCCATCAATGATATACTTATTTTGCTACTTTTTCTCTGCTTTAAAGGGAGGTAAAGTCGTCGTTTTTTTGCCAGGCTAACAACCATTTTGCAAGTCTACTTGCGAAGAGAGGAAAAGTTGTTCACTCCTATTAAACTTATGGGAGTTTGAATAAAAAAAATCTTATAATGGTAAATATTATGTGTTATAATGGCAATGCAACATGTCGAGTTATTTAATGAGCTTTACTCTTAGTTGGTTTACCCTTTATAGGATAAAAAAAAAATTGATTGGTTGTTTGAATATATTATTATGACAATTAATGTAATTGGCATTTCAGACCTTTCAATTTTATTTTTCATCCTCAATATAATTCATTCAAAGTATTATTATTTTAAACTTCTATAATTATTTAAATTAATAAGTTATGAATTATATTATCCGGGGTATATTTTACTAGTTTTCTTGAATCAAACCGAGAGGTTGAAATTCTATTGAGACAGGGCATGCAACAGTTACCATAAATTCCCAACCAAAGTGAAAAAATGCTTACGACCAGATAAGCTGTAAATGCACCTTAGCAAACCTGACTGGCCCAATCCAAATTTGTTCAGTCTGTTTGGGAATTGGGCTCATCCCAGCCCTGATCATAAATGACTGATCAAGGCTCCAACCAGAAATTCCTCAATCCAACTCAAGGTCAAGTTCGAACCCATGGGACCTATATCAAAAGACATGCAAGGGACTGGAATTAAAAAAATAAAAGGTATGGGCCTGATATGATTTCATCAAAGGTACCACTACTTATGTTAAGTCATGCAGATATGGGTCCAATACGGGTCAGATAGCTTGCATCCATATTTTAATTTCGGTTGGTTTAGCCCAATGGATTTCACCATGGATCTTTTCTCTTTTGACCCACCAACCTGACCCAAACCCAACCATCCATAACTTGAGGTTTCTAGACCAAAAGGGACTGGTTCGGATAAGAACCATAGAATCGGACCTTGACCCATTTCTAAATAACGGTTTCGGATCCAGTTTTTACTCGGAACTTGTTTTGTTGGTTCCATACTCGGTTTCGATAGGAAAATCCGGATCCGGTCCGGGCCCCACCTAAAAGACTGGAATCTAGTTCTAAAATCAATTCTAATTTCTCGTTATGCTTCATTTTTCTTAAAGTAAGCATATCATTCAATTTATAACAGTGCATTAAATCTACTACTTCCAATATTATACATAAAAACGATTTTTAAAAAAAAGAGTTGAATTTTAGGTACTAATATCAAAAGCTCATATGTCGAATTCCGGATCCACGGGTCAAAACTTATATGAATTCGGAACCGAACTTGTTTATCAATTGAAATCTAAATTGAATTCCGAATCCGGACAATTTATAAATCAAAACTTAAAATCGGTTACACATCCGATATTTTGCGTGTAGGAATTTCCAGGTAACCCTAATTGCCAGCCACTACTTCCTTGATGGTGAGTTTATGGTCCTAGAAGCATTAATTTGGTGAATGGGCAAGATCAACGGCCTTGATTTACTCAAGTATCTGATCAAAAATGACCTGCTACCTGCTTTTCTTCACATTCTCTCCTGTAAAACCCTATCCAAATTCCAAACCCTATCTCAAATTCAGAAATCTTCTTTTTGATCTGCAACAAGAGGAGGAAGAAGAAGAGAAAAAAAAAATGTCAGGAAGAGCCCACCAAGTGTTCGATGAAATCCGCGAAGAAGAAGATCTCCATCCATCAGATCCCACCCAACAAATCCAAAACCCAAAAACCCCATCCCCTTCCCTTGCCCTCCGCCATCTCAATACCCTCGCCGCCATGCTCATCTTCATCGCCTTTGGCATGGTCCGCATCGAAGACATCGCGTTCGTCGTCTTCGCCTTCATCTACACCATCTTCCTCTTCAAATTCGCATTCCCAAATCTAAACCCATCTCTCGTCGAACCCCCTGTATTCAACAACCGATTGCTGTTCTACTACGTCCAGTTCGCGGCCTTGGTGGGTCTCTACTTGCCAATTGCATACATCTCGGAAGGCGTCTTCAGAGGAGAAAAGGAAAGGATCGAAGCTGCCGTGCCACACTTCTTCCTTCTTGCCTGTCAGGTGTTCATGGAGGGCGTTTCATTCTGGCGCGGGTTCTCGCTTCCGGTGCGGGCGTTTGTGCCGATCAGTTACAACACGAGGAGGATCTTCACCATTGTGGATTGGTTGCGGACCGAGTTTGGGAAGGTGGATGAGGAATTGGGTGGCGGTGGTGGTGGATGGAGGTTGCTGGTGGGGAAGGGACTTGCTGTTGCTAATTTGGTATTATGGTCTTATAATCTTTTTGGGTTCTTGTTGCCTGTTTATCTCCCAATAGTTTTCAAGAGATACTGTAGTTATAAGGTTAAAGATTGAGAAATCCTTAGTTGGGGGAGTGGAATTCCGCATTGCATGGCACCCCAAAAAATCTTAGCCGCTCAAAATAAACGTCTCCAAATATTTCTAAGTTTTTCAATCACTCTTTATATTTTTACATGAACCAACTCGTAGAAGGCATTTATTTTGAGCGGCTACGATGTTAAAAAGGATGTCTCTACTGTTGAGTTTCATTTCATCAACTCAATATTTCTCTCTGTAGAGGATATAGACTCTGCTCTGCACTACATTTAGAAGGATACCCTTGGTCCTATAAATTAAAAAGGGCTTGTTTGTGAGTAGTGCACACCTCTGTATATATTTACCTATTGCATATAATAAATAGGTAGAAAGATATGGGTCTTGGTGGAGGGTCTGGGTCAAGGTCCATTTTACTGGACCTGATTGATAGTGAGGGTGGGGATTTAGGTACATAGTGGACAGATTTGATTATATAAAATGAGAAAGATAGCATGATGAGTAAATGAAGCTCCATGAAAATGCCTCCAAGCACACTATTGAAGTTTGTATGTTTTGGTGTTTCTATGTAATGGCCTGATGGGCACTGATGGAGTGGTAAGTAGATGTTGTATTGTGAAATTTTGTGTTTTTTGTGATGCTTATATGATTAAGAAAGCTGGTCCTTATTGTTGGGAGATTGGTATGATTTCATATTTTACTGGCATGTGTGTTGATTACTTTCACAATATTGGAATGGATGGATTGCCTACATATGCCAACAAATTAGGATTTTTTTTTATTGGTAACTAGTTTTTTTTTTTTTTTATGTGATTTTGACTGTACAAGAGCCCTTAGACTAGACTGTAATTTAATGGGCAGGAAAAAAAAAAAAAAAAAAAACAATTTATACCAAAAGGCTTGGATTTTAAGGACAAAGTGCCCTTTTTGGTATCCCATAAACTCAAATATCTGGAACTGTGTTACCCAGATTATATCAATGCAACTCTAATTACTAGAAACTCCATATTAACAAATTCAGTAGTAGCCTGAACTCCAAGTCTAACAGAAGAAGATGATAGTCATTCACGCCTTCATCATCAAACAAACTTACTTTTTTTTATATTTCATGCAAAATAAATATAAATTTACATATCCTAGAATTTCCAGATTAGTGGGATTTTTATGCTATGAACATCTACTTCTTTCTTTAATACCACATTGGACTTAAGTTTCTTTTTAATGGTCATTGGGCTTTTCTTTCACACGCTATGGACTCAATCAAACATCCTCAGGCCCAGGATGGAAGATAATGTAATGTTTTTTTCACAAAGAGCCCACTTGATAAGAGGTTACAGACTCAATGGCAGACCCATGATTTTTATTTAGGTGGTGCGGGCAAGGCCAAGTTAAGAAATTAAATAAGAAATTAA
Source organism: Umbellularia californica (assembly GCA_028538565.1). NCBI lineage: Eukaryota > Viridiplantae > Streptophyta > Magnoliopsida > Laurales > Lauraceae > Umbellularia > Umbellularia californica. The sequence goes on from JAPQWN010000002.1 coordinate 6,318,348, forward strand.
TAAAAATTAAGGTATCATTTAAAAAATTTTCCAAATCTAATGGGTGCGGTCGCACCTGCGTTGGAACATGTAGGTCCGCCCATGGTTGCAGTTGTACAAGGATTAATAATTGAGCCCATTTAGCAATCGAGTCATGAGGATTAGGTTCAAACTCCATGTTTCAAAGCTAGGCATTTTTAAAGTTAAGCCCACGTACAACTTTATTTGGCTATTTTGAATTGATTATTTTTCCAATTTGAATCAGCCAGAAAATGGGAAAGGGCTAATCCTGTAAAGAAGAATAACAAGATTGACTTTGTGGGTGAGATAAATGCATATTATTGACACAATTAAGCACTTCTTCTAGCAAAAGAAATCCCTCTGGTTGCCATATAAATCCTTATGCATTGGAATTAAGGTTGCAAACGGAATGGTTCCAGGTCAGAACTATACTGGACCCGGATCCGTTTCTAAAAAACGATTCTAGTTTTGACTCGGAACCTATTTTGTTGGCTCCGAACTCGGTTCCGATAAAAATACTTGGAATCATATCCACCAAGAGAGCTGGATCTAGTTCAAAAATCGGTTCTAACTTCTCTTCAATTTTGTCATTTTTTCTTGAAATAAGTATATCATTCAACTTATAACAGTGCATCAAGTATACTACATTCTTCATTATACATGAAAATATATTTAAAATAAAAAAAATAGTTTATTTTGAAGTACGGTTTGCAATATCAAAGACTCATATACCAGGTCACAAGTCCACGAGTCGGAACCTATATGGACCTGGAACCGGACCCATTTATCAATTGGAATCTAAATTAGGTTCTAGACCCGGACTTGTTTATGAATCGGAACCTAAAATAGGTTCTATGCCCTCTTTTTTCAAGTCGAAACTTTCGGGTAATCAGAAAATCAGGTACCTGTTTGTAACCCTAATTGGAATTGAACTTTTCAATTCAGATAACTGATTCAATTGAGTTTGTCAAGTTCAACAGAATCAAGATTTTCCTCATTTGATGAAGTCTACAAATTGGAATGTCTTTTATGGGGAAAAAAATAATCCAGCCAGGCCTCTGGTAACACAAATACAGTTCCATTTTATGAATTTACGTTCAATAAGCAGCATTTGTAGGTTTCCATTTACACGAGCATCTTCATCACTGACATATGAGCAAGGCAAAACAGGTAAACAAAAACAAGATTGCACGGAGGATTAACCATTAAACAGGATAAAATAAACACTCAAAGAAGAAGAAGAATAAAACTCATAATCAGTTTCAGAGAATTCCATTGCCCCAGTCACATGCAACCACTATTGGGTCCCATGTGATGCATCATTTCTAAATAAGGAGTCATTTGTTTACACCTATTTATGCATGTAAATACTACGTAGCTAAGAACGTTATTGATATATACATTGTTTGTGATCTGCAAGTGTAAATAGGTGGTGTGAAAATGTGTATAAATGGATAGGTTGCGATATCAAAATCTGTTATTAATTTTTTTTATTTTTTGCAACTCCTGGACTATAAAATTTTAATCTAGATTGTTATATATTTCTAATTATCCCATTAGACACTAAATTGTTTAGCATCATGTCTTATAAATTTGAATATCTTGAAATATATATTACTATTAAGAATTTCTTCATTTGAAATAATGCTTTCTAACAAACATGATAATTTATTTCGTATATGTAAATGATATATAGGGATTTTATATGGTTTAAATCCTCTTAAACTTGAACTTCACTGAATAATAACAAACGACACCAAAATGGAGGTAGATTGTTGACTTTAGTCAACCATTTTGTCTTGACTGTTTTGGTCACTTCACTAGTAAGGTGGAGTGAAGTAAAGCCTCCTTTCACCAGACGATAAAAGATTAGGGGTCATATCAAAAGTATAAAAATTCAAAATCCCCCCCACCCCCAATTTTCAAAAGAAGTAAAATAGCAACATCCCGAAGCCATCTACTTTTTTACCCAAAAGTCAAAAAAATTCCTTATCAAGGCACTAAAAATAAGATTCCATCATACTATGATTCGACCCTCTAATGTTTTATTCTCTCTTCAATAATCACTTAGCTTCATTTCAACCTACAAGTATTTTTACCAAACAAACCCTTAGATATTGTCACTCACATTATCATTGGATTTTCCATGTAGGACATTTTCCTTTAAGTGGAATTTTTGAAAAAAATTTAATGTGTTATGGATTTTTTTTTAATGATGTGATTGCTTGTCCCATGGCATTTTGCAATTGCCAGTGTTTATTTGTAAGAACTCCCACCTAAAAGATCCCAAATGACCTTTGAAAATTCTAAAATCCTAGCCCCTTTAACTTTTTATGAGAATTTTGTATGTTCAAGTATGAAGGAGGACTTAGGAATTTAACTGTGCCTAAGAATTCAATATTTTTTTGAATTCTAGTAAAGAAATAGCCACTTAAAATCCCTTAGTATTATTATTTTTACTTCGCATAACTTGTATATATATATATATTTGTGTGAGAACTTGTTCTCACATATTATATGATAACTTTTTTGTAAGCCCCAATTGTGGGCCGCATTTGGGGATGGGACCAGGGAGATGGAAAGATCTATGTGAGACCACCCCAAATATCAAGTTTGAGCCCAAACCCATGCCCTTAACCCCTTCATCCGTGGTTCACAAGTTTCATGGCTTTATATTCAAAACAATATTCAACCCTCGATCTAACGGTTCAGTCCATTCAGATGTGTACCAATTCTTGGGATTAGTAACCATCAGGAGGTTCTCCATTGGTTACTAGGTTTGGATGGGTTGCTAGCTGGGCCCCACAAAAAAAATTCTCATATAATAGATGAGAACTAGTTCTCACTTGAATATTTTCTATATATATATATATATATAAAAGTCATTTCTCACTCGAATATTTCTCATATATATATATATATATATATATATAAGTCATATGTTTATAATCTCATTGACTCATTACCAAACGTGAAATTTGTTGTTTCACAATTCAATATGCGTGCTTGGCAATTAACTAGTTAAGTTAAAGTAAAGTAAATTAAGACAAGAAATGACAGTGGGTCCTATAAAGAGTATTAAATTTCAAAATTCCCTCCAAATTTAAAAAAAAAAAAAGAAGTAAAAAAAGCAACCTCCTTTCTCTACTGAAAGACAAAAAAAAACCTCCAATTTCCTATCCAAAAGTAAAAAATAGTCCATACAAAACAACTAAAAACAAAACACCATTATAACACCTTATATTTTATTTTCTCTTAATTTAATATTTGGGTTTTAACAGGAAAAACCCTCCTAGAGAGCCATTACTTTAATTTGGGCCCAATAAAAATGGGCAGACAGAATAGGCCCTAAATGTACATTTCTCTTTCTTTTTTTGTTTTTTAGCGCTATAATTGATATCAACTATTTACCTAAAACATAAAAAACAAAAATATTCCATACAAAACAACTAAAAACAAAACACCATTAGAATACCTTATATTTTATTTTCTCTTAATTTAATATTTGGGTTTTAACGGAAAAAGCCCTCCTACACAACCATTACTTTAATTTGGCCCCAATAAAAATAGGCAGACAGAATAGGCCATAAATGTACATTTCTCTTTCTTTGTCTTTTAGCGCTATAGTCGATATCGACTATTTACCTGAAACATAAAAAACACAATCATAGTCGATATTGACTATTTAGTTGAAACATAAAAAACACAGGGATCACCCATGAGATGGTGATGAGCGTAAGGGAGATTAAGATGCAGTGGGCTGCCACAGTGGAGACCCTCACTTTCAAATGCAAAACCCTTACCCACCTTCTTCTTTATTCCACACCCCAAACCCATTTCTCCAATTCCAATCTCTTCTTTTCCAAAACCCCATTTCCCCTTTCAACTCATTCTCCCAGACCCACCCCTTCTTGGGTTCTCAATCCAACAACCCCCATCGCCTCCACCAATGCCTTATCATCAACTACAGAAGAGACGACAACGAAGGAATCAAATTCCTCATATGGTTTTCTCCCTTCTACTCAATGGGTTTCTGTTTTTTGCAGTGAAAATGATTCTATGAAGAAGAGATGATGATGGGCCGTGTGGAGATAAGGGAGATGCGTGAGGGCTACAAATAAGGTGAGATGGAGGTTGCTGGTAGGGAGATGGAAAGGATGAAGGAGTGATGGGTTGGCTGGCCGGAGAGGATGAAGGAGAAGGACTGAAGGAGGGAGAGGTCTGCGTCCTGTGATGGTAAAGATGAGATGAAGGAGATGAGCCTTGATGGGCCATCGCACAACACCTGCATACCCACCGAGATGACTTTCCTCCTTTTTCCTTTCTTTCTTCCTCCCCCTCTCCCCCTCTCCTTCTCCTTTCTTCCTGCACTGCCCTTTGCCACCCACTGCACTTCACGCCGGTGCATACTTCATCCTTTCTTTCTTTCGAACGTCGATATCGACTATGGCGTTAAAAGACAAAAATAAAAAGAAAAACATAAAGTTAGGCCCCTTTCTGTTTATCCATTTTTATTGGGTCCAAATCAATGAAATGCCTATATAGGAGGGTTTTTTCTGTTAAAACCCCTTTAATATTTCACCTCACCATATTTCAATTCACCGTGCATCCAAACAGATGAGAGAGAAAATCACATTTTCTTGGCCGGTTTCACTTGCATTTGTCAAAAACATGATTTCATTTCACAACCATCACCTAACATTTATATCTGGCTACTATTGGTCAGTTGATACTTTGATGTACGGCCACTGACTTTTACCGCCAATAGCCGGTAACGCGGACCAATAGCGACAGATTCCAGCAGCATCCCTTGTGCTGACCAAGCAAACGCGTACTCACACAAATCACATTCCAAAACTCTCCTCTTTCCGAGGGTTCTCAAACCGAAGAAAAAATCCCCACGAAAAAGACGACTTTTCATCTCTATGGTTTCCATCGATTTCCCTTTCTTCTTCTAGTTCTTGATCGCCTTTGATTTTGGGAGTTGATGGATTTGCGCAAGTGGTCTTGTTGGTCGCTTCTTGTTCTCGTGATCTTGAGTGCTGGTCTCGTCGAAGGAGGCGACATCGTTCATGATGACGAGGATGCTCCCAAGCGGCCCGGATGTGAAAATAACTTCGTTCTGGTAGTATTCCTAGGTCTTGAGATTTTTCTCGTTTTCTTTTCTGATTGGATTTCGAGGAAAGGTGGAGAGTATGGGTTTTTGATGATACTGTGGATTTGATCCATAGTATTCTCGAAATGGAAATGTTCCTCTGTCTAATCTGTTGTTCAATTTTGAGTGGATTTTGTCCCGACCCAGTTTTTGTTTTTGTGAAATTTCAATTGGGGGTTTGGGTTTTTTTGATTTAGAGTAAGTTCTGGTTTGGATAGAGGAGAAAATTTAGGAAAAGTTGGGTTTTTTTTTTTTTTTTTGAACTGTGTGCATCTCTCTGTTGAAAATTTATGGAGTTCAGTTCCTGTTCTTGTGAGTTTGAAGTTGGGTATTTGGATTTGCTGTTTAGAATATTCGGGTTGATTTGGGAAAAAGGCAAAGATGGAGGTAATTGGGTAAAGGTGCAGTTTTGATGAATTTCTGAGGCCCTTTGTTTTGGGATTGCTCTCTCTCTCTCTCTCTCTCTCTCTCTCTCTCTCTCTCTCTCTCTTGCTATTATGTGATTGTGTATCTTTTCTGTTTTCAATTGTCTCCTTGTTGTGTGCTGTTGCCTTCATCCAAGGGGATGCCTATTAAAGCTCAATTTTGATGGAGTGAAAATAAGGGGATGAATAGGGCTGGAGATGGAGGCCTTGTTCTAGATTGGGGAGGGTCTTGTGTTAAGAGATTGTTCTGGATGGCTATTCCTCCACTCTTTGTTGTTTGATGAGTTGAACATTGATGTTTGACATGTTGGAGGATGTTCTTCTGCATGATGGGGCCAAATGGATCAGTGCCCTTTGTCATGGACCCATCGGTGCAATTTGCGTGAGCAGGGTTTGGGTTATTTTTTTGTTTTTGTGCGTGTTGGGGGGTGGTCCTGCGTTGTGGACGGTTGGAATGGGAGCTCCTGCATCCCGCCGCTTGTAGGAGAATATTTTTCTTGACATGTTAATTAGTATTAATGTTTTTGTATTGGTAAGATGACTTGAACCCACGGTTGCAATAGCAAGCATCTTTCACTGTGCCATGGGCTCTTGTTTATCATGTGTATCTAACTGCATATCTAGGAATCTTTCAAGCGAAATATAGTAGGTATAATCAGTTCTTGTATTTTTCTACTATAACTATAGTTATCATTTAAAAAAAGAATGATGTCAGAGATTTCCAATTTCTATTTGGATGACTTACAAATTAGGGTACAATGTTTTTTCTTCCTTTTGTTTGCATTATATTGATATAAAAATATTTTTTTGCTTTCCACTCATTACACTTTGTCCTTTCTTATTTGCTGATGAGTACTTACTATTGTTTGCTAGGTGAAAGTCCAAACCTGGATAAATGACAGAGAAGGTGATGAATATGTTGGTGTTGGTGCTCGGTTCGGCACCTTGATGGCATCAAAGGAGAAACACGCCAACAGAACTACGCTTTCCCTATCAGACCCTTCTGATTGTTGCGAAAAACCCAGGAATAAGGTTTCTTATTATCATCCTTTTAGTCTTTAATGGGCAGTAACTTTTCTTTTTTATATCATAGTTTTAAACGAGGGTATTCATATCATTTCTTTAGCTTGATGGACTTGTCGTCCTGGTACATCGGGGTAACTGCACATTTACAAAAAAAGCCAGTGTTGCACAAGCTGCTGGTGCTGCAGCGGTCCTCATTATAAATACTCGGAAAGGTATGGATGTCTTCTTTATATTCCTTTTTAACATCCACTGATCCACGTTCTCTCTCTGAACTTTATCATTTTCATGCAATAGAAATGGAAAGAATTGGAGAACAAATGAGGAAGTAACAAGAAGACCAGAAGATTTTCGCTGTAATATAAGTAGGGTCCACTACCATATTAAACTAGTACTCAACTTAAAATGATTAAAAGCACCTTTAGCGAAAAGTAAATGCTTTATAGTCCCAGTTCATGTAGAGCATCTTAAGGAAGTGAAAAAGATATTTGGCCCAAAATAAATGATTCCGAATGAAATACTTCTAGCGAGAATGACAGAAATTTGATATTAAGTAGGAATGTTCACAGAATAGGCTTCCATGTTCTTGTTACATAGATTGCATCCTTTAGCTGTTGGTTCTCATGATTAATAATTTCAAGTTCTTTGATGTAAAAAACATTTGATTGTAATTTGTTTGTAGTTTCTTTAGCTATTTAGTTTTTATTTACTTTTACAGTTTTACATGCTAATTGTTGTTTTGTGCTGCTCGTGTCCTAGTGGAAAATAAAATTTTCATATTATTATTTGGCTTTGCTCTATTCACTAAAGCTACTTTTCTGTTTGTATCCTGCAGAACTGTACAAGATGGTATGCAGCCCTAATCAATCAGATCCAAATATAACCATACCTGCTGTTATGCTTCCGAAGGATGCAGGGGAAAGCTTGGAAAAAAGCATAAATAGTGGTGCTTTAGGCAAGTTCTTCTTAGCCCACATAACGTCTTGGCATAATCAATCTTCCTTTTGCATAAGGAGTTCTCACTGCATGATTGGTTTACAATAACTCATAGTCTCTTGGTGCTGATGTTTCTGTGGCATGATCCTTCTTCAATCTAGTGTTGCCTTCTTTAAGCATAAGCCGAGGGAACCGAAGATACAGGACTGCTTAGCTGGCTTATGTGTGAAACTTAAGTTTGACGTTTCCAGTTAAGAAATACAGATGTCTGATCTAGCATTTTATAGGTGGGCCCAGCTATACTGCCTGGCAATTGGCTTATTGATAGCTGAGCCCCAGCTGTACTGCTTGGGCAAACCAGCAGTGCCATTTCTTTTGACCAAGCATGATGTACTTTTTTTTTTCTGTTACATCCTTATGTATAATATCACTCATATGGATCAAAACGCACTAGAATGAATCCAGAAACCCATGATTCCTGAGATATCCACAATTTTGTTTCTAATAGATGATTAAGGGACTTGAAATAAAAACTTCAATCATTTAGAAAGAATCTGTGACTATTGCTTAGTTTCTATAGAAGACTATTCTACAAACATTTACAGAAAGGGTTACATAGTGTAAAAGATGTATATGTATGACAAAATACTCCAATCTCAAGAATTCTCTCCAATCATCATGCCCTTTGTCGCTATCAGATCACAATGATTATGAAGCCAATTTCGACTCCTCAATTTAATTGGTAAGCTATGCTGTACAAGTGGGGTGTAAGGTTTGAGAGTCCATACAATTGATCCGGTGGCCCCATTGTGGATGGACATCCTCCAAAAACCTACTTTATGAGATGATAGTGAACCTTCATCTGCTCGCCATAAAATAAATGATATGATCCCAGATCTTTGAAATAGGCAAACATTTCATACTCCATGATATCCAATTCTTTCAAATGTATAAACTGTGTCCATCTGTATTCATGGCGTCTCCCTTTTGTATCCATCATGTGTTTGGGAATAGTTGGATGGGGGCTGCAAAGGCCTTCGGGGCTTAGATGCCAGACTGTTACCAAGTACGGTGCTTGGTAGGACTCCCAAGTTCTGGATTTTCTGTTGAATGTTAGAAGCATTGAGCTCTTTTGAATTCTTTTACTTGATGTTATCTTTGTATTTCTATTAATTTGAATTGGTGTGTTCAGATATGATGAATTTAAACTGGTTTTAATGTTTTCATAGAATGGATTTACCCTTAAACCTCTGCATTTGGGGTGGTAAGGACAACCAAATGCCCTTCTTTAGACTTTTCTTCCCCACATTAATATTGTAATCAGCCTGGATAATGATATGGGATGAAAAATGCTAAACATCACATCTCACATTATATGATTTCTTACTTCTGAATTTTGTAACCACAGTAAATTGCAAAATTTTCACACATGGTTGCAAATTCTGTCATATTCATATTCATGTGCTATTCTCCCTATTCTCAATTGCAATTGGGGGACATTCAAATGATTAGTAGTTTTTGCTCTTGCTTTGTAGTTACAAGATTCTAATGCTTTAAAAAAATTCCAGTTGCGGTGCAACTATACTCTCCAGAACGTCCGCTTGTGGACACAGCAGAAGTGTTTTTGTGGCTTATGGCAGTTGGAACCATCTTGTGTGCGTCTTATTGGTCTGCATGGAGTGCCAAAGAAGCAATGATTGAACATGACAAGTTACTAAAGGTTGTGATTTATTCTTTTTCTTTTTCATTAAATACTGAGCCAATCTTATTTTGCAGTTGCCATGTTAGTGTTGTTGGTATTGAAATGGGTTTGCCATGTGCCACTGTAGGTCCACTTATTAATTAGACAAAAAATCCTGGTACACCTGGCTTGGTCTAATCTGCATTGTGTACAGCGACACTGCATCCAGTATTGGGCCAGGTCTCAATAGAAAATCAGTTTTCAAAACTGGGCTTACCCTACCTAAATTAGGTCCAAGGCTCCAAGCCATGCCCACGGCAGCTAGAGATTTGAGCCTGATATGTGAGGAACCAGCTTGGCCAATTGCAAGTAATATCTGTTACAGATTGTGAATCTTGCACGTGTAATTTCACAGTTTGATATGCCGGATTTATTTTATAATTGTAGGATGCCCCAGACGATTTTGTCAATATGGAGAACACAGGTTCTAGTGGCGTGGTGGACATCAACACAACATCTGCAGTCTTATTTGTTGTGATTGCATCATGCTTCTTAATTGTGCTTTATAAACTTATGTCCTCCTGGTTTGTGGAGCTTTTAGTGGTTCTATTTTGCATTGGAGGCGTGGAGGTGCGTTTTCCTTCTTTCATTTTCTTTATTTTTTCACTTATATTTTTCTTTTCAATTTGTTGAAAGTTCTTTCTGCCCCCCTCCTCTCCCCTCCCCCCCCTCAATTCATTTTTTAGGACTGTTGTGTGCTTCATTTCACATAATAGACAGCAGTATTGTCTCTTTACTTTATTCCACATAATTGAGTTGTGGTATAGTGAAGCTGGGGACAATATTTGTGTGGCCAATTTAGGTGCCTGACATATCATGACTCATGAGGATGGGTGGGATGTAAAAGGGGCTGCATGGATAGAAAGTGGTTGAAGTTCACCCCACCCAATCATCCTTGCCCTCTAACTTGGACCATGCAAAGAGCATGGGTTCATCCACCCCTCTATTCACATCTCCTTCCAATCCCACACACCCCATTAATCTTCAAGCTCCCAACTGGGCCCTGCAAAGTGCATGGATGACAGAGAAAGCTTTTTGTGAAGGTAAAAATAGCACCTTGGTCCAACTATTCTGAGTACTCTCTCTGTTCTCCACTAGTCATTCAAACATGCCTTGCTAAATCAATGTAATTTTGGATTGGATAGTTGCAATGCTCAAGCATGTCTTTGTCATACCTTCTTTGACATTTAAGGGGTTTCAGATCCCGAAATCTTCTCTCGCGTGGTTTTAATGCCCTAAAAAATAATGTTTCTGTGTGGAATACAGCCATACCAAATGGGGAGAAAAAATAGGCACAGAAAAATTGGGCTCTAATCTTCTATTTTTTCGCAGATTTAGTGCCGCACAAACCCGCCCTAAAGGATGAACCGCCTGTATACTATAAATTATTAAGCATATTCCTATCAAACATTCTGAAAGAGTTGCAGTGATTGGGAGAATAATATGCTGACTGTTTAGAATACTTGTATTCTTCTTGGTTTTTTCATCATCATCATCATCATCATATTTGGCTACTGACCTGTGAAGATTGACTATAAGCGTTTATATTTATAGGGTCTGCAAACTTGTTTGGTAGCTTTGTTGTCAAGGTATGCCTCTGATTTCACATTTTCTATTGGTTTTATTTTTTGCTTTGATTAGTAAATGCCTACAAACTTACTGGTAGCTATGTTGGATTTCCATTTTCCAACGATTTCCTTTTTGCTTAGGTATGCCTATGATTCCCAATTTTTCAGTGGTTTTTATTTTTGCTTTGGTTAATAAATGGCTACAAACTTGCTTGGTAATTTATTTATTTATTTATTTTATTTTACCCCAGCTAAGGGGGCTGGGGCACATGAGAGCACCCACACATGCGGGGAGAGAGCACTCGCACAAATGAGCAAAAGACTCCCGTACACGGGTGGTAGCTTTGTTGGATTCCCAATTTCCAGTGGTTTTATTTTTGCTTTGATTAAGTGACCTTTCAAAAAGAAAAAATTCCCAATTTTTCTGTAAAATCTGACCAAGCTATTATTCGCTCTTAAAAAAATCTGTTGGGTTTCTGTTAGTTTTCATTGAGGAAATTGTTGCACAGTTTTGGCTGCGAGCCAAAAAATGGCCATTAATTCGGCTATAGAAACTGCATTTGGAATTCACTTGCTGATGTATCATGTCATTCATTTAACAGGGGGCATATTATGAATGTATGATTATCATCATTGTTGATGCCTTAACCCATCTATGGTTGTCTTTGTTAGTTCTACTTCTCCACCTAGTGGTGGCGGACCCAGGATTTTCGTTTGAGGGTTGCAGACCTTAATAGGTAGTTTGGTTTTGGGGGCAAACCGAGGATTTTCATGTGGATTTTGCGGGTGGACCCACAATTTTTATTGGATTTTTTGAAGTGCACCGTGGTTTAATGGGTGCAACTGAACCTGCATGCTTGTGCTTGGGTCCGCCCCTGTCTCCACCCAACCGTCCTTAAAGCCATTTTCTTTGGTACCTGACTATCTAACATGCTTTTTCTCTCTACTTCATTCGACTACCTAACATGCCTTTTCTTTCTACTTCATTCAAGGTCATTCTTTTTCTCCCCCTCCCCCAAGTTTCTTGTAATTGTAATACTTCAACGTGGTTTTCTTGATCTTCTAAGCATCCAAACCATCTCAAATGGCATTTATTGACTTTCTCTATTTGAACAATCCTTGGTTTCTCCTCATTTATGCATTTCTAATTGATTGATCTTATCATTTCTTGTATATCCACACGTCCATCTGAGCATGCATATTTCAGCCACTTTTACTTCAGATTCTTTTTGTTTCTTCCTTGCCCAATGTTCAGATATATACAAAGAACCCGTGACACAGTGGAAGGTGCCCACTATTGCAAGAGGTTGTGGCTTCGCGTTACATCATGTTACCATTTAAAGAAGAAGAATAAGAAAACATCCAGTTCCATGCCAAAAAAATCTGACTACCTTACGAACATTACCCCTTCAACTGAAGTGACACGCACTCAACAGTTGCACATCGCTTTCTCCAATACCAACACTAGAACACACAACCTTATATGCTGATGAATTCCATACTTTCTGCAACACCCCCCCCCCCCCCCCCCCCCCCGGCATTTATTCATTGGTTTTCTCCAACACAGATCTCCATTCTGTTCTGTAGCTGCTCTCAGATATTGCCATTTTTCACATATTATATGGATGGACCATGTTTTAAACTATTGCAACTGAAACATTGAGCACAGTTCATCGAACTTTTATTTCCCATTGTGTTAAAAGTTGGCTAAATCGCTAAACTGCACTTTCAGGCCACCAATCAAACAGTTAAAAATTGTTCCTTGGAAGTTATGTGCGGCATGGCACATCCCTAATAGCTGTTATAATCTATGGAAGAAGAAGAAGAACAATGGAGAGAAGGTCGTCCATCCATAGATGATCAACAGTTTTATTTATAATCATATTAGACCTTAATCAAGGCTCTAAATATGTTAAGAGTAAAAATTAGAATAATCAAAGAATAGATAGAATATATCCTAGACTATACAAGGAAACGAGAAGAGAGAAATAAGCTATACAAAATTAGATACAAATCTAGACCATATCCCATGTGTGGGATTTATACGTGGGCCTTGATGGGCTGGGCTTTCTTAAGGCCTGTTATTTTCTACAATAGAGTCAACAGAATGATTTAGATCTCTAGAAGTTAGCCCTGTTTGTTGGGTTTCAACCGCAAATCAAGCAGTTGAGAATTGCTCCTTGGAAGTTATGTGTGGCATGACACATCCCTAATAGCGTCAACAGAATGATCTAGATCTCTAGAAGTGAGCCCTGTTTGTTGGGTTTCAGCCACCTACCGAGCAGTTGAGAGTTTTTCCTTGGAAGTTATCTGTGGCACGACACATCCGTAATAGTGTCAACAGAAAGATTTAGAGATCTATAAGTGAGCCCGTTTGTTGGTTTGATGCGTTGAACTAAAGGCATCACTCACAATCGAGCATCTTATAGAACCTACGTTCTCAATGCGTGGATGTCCTGTTCTCTGAAATGGTTTAAGGTCAGGTGGGCCTCAGTCACAAATGGATGAGTTGAAGAAACTTGGCCAATGGCCCAGATTCAATGTGTATCGGCCAGCCTGATTAGTGGGCCAGTTTAATTTTGCTCAGATTTTTTTTCTTTATTAAGGTGGTAATGTATTAATTCATTATTTGAAAAAAAAAATAAAATACTAGGCCTGAAAGAGGCTCATCAAGTATAAATGATACAGGCTTTGAATACACAGACTCGGAACCCCAATCCCTCCAAAGATAATCTGTAGCATATTTTGATAACTTCTAGGAAATGAATTCATTGATATACAATCACCATAGTTGACATGAGATGAAATCCTCTTAATTTTTACATGTAATAACAAGATTATTCAAAATTTAAACTTACCTAAAATCTCTAACAAACCACTAGTAATCCAATCCAATATCATCTCTAAGAACCTGCTAACAATCCTAACTTACAATTATCTCTAATACCCTCCCGTAATCGCATGGTCCTGGAAAGGAACCTGCTATTGATAATAAATAAATAAATGAAACCTTGATCTCTGAAAAATAAATGATAGATTTTTAATAGAAACAATCATCACGTCTCCATATCTATGCAGTTATTTTTTTCAACTAACACACTTCTTACTAAGCTAATGATAAAAGAGTCCAATGCTCCACATTGACTACCAGAAATGATGTATATTATTCATCCCAGTACATACGCATGGGCAGGCTAAAGTGGGTGATTGATTGCACTTCTGTTTTTCTCTGCTATTGTGTCTGCTTGTCCACCTTTGTTAGTTACTGGAGCCACCTGTTTGCCTGTGATCTTTAATAAAACAAGGGATTGATCACACCAGTTTTTCTCTCCTTTTCTTAGATGTTGGACTGACCTGTTTGTCTATAATCTTCAGTTGTAACTAAAATTCCATAAAATTGATGCGTGCTCTGAAACTTCAATTTAATTTTTCTTTTTGAAGTCTATAAGTTGATCAAAGATTAAATTTTTCAGGTGGTTTAAACAAGCTGGGGAGTCATATGTTAAAGTACCATTCTTTGGAGCTGTTTCTTACCTTACATTAGCTGTTTTGCCATTCTGCATTACATTTGCAGTTGTATGGGCATATTATCGGCAGCGCATCTCCTTCGCATGGATAGGCCAGGATATCCTTGTAAGTACATTCATGTTTGGTCTTTTTTTCTTTTTTTTTTTTTTTTTTTTTTTTTTTTAAATCATTGCAATATCAATATCCAAGATCCTCTAACCATGAAATTCTTATTCCATTGCTTCCCCCTCCCCCTCCCCCTCCCCCTCCTTCCTTTTAATGATTTTAATTTGCATTTTGTACTAGCAGTGTGTGCACACTGCACGGGCAGGCTTTCTCTCCATTTTGAACCTTAAGTGAATTTGTTTCAGCTTCACCGAGAGATGAGCTAGAGCTTGGTTTTGAATGAAAAATGGAACCCTAAAAACCCAGAATTCTTTCAATCAAGTCCTCCATAAAAATTTCTTGAGAAATGGCAAAAATACCTTTCCCTTAGGTTTTTGTCTTTTCTTAAGCTGTCTCCTCCCAAAAAATGGCCATTTTCATTTTGATGATCATAACCATTTAATGACTAGCTTTTTAGTCATTTGGAATCCCTTTTTTTAACCATCCATGCAAAAAGGTAGTTGGAAGTGGGCCCCACTAGGTCATTTGGGTTGGACTTGATCATTTCTCTTAAATGATTTATTAAAGGGAAGTTTTGAAAAGATGATATAAGGGTATTTTTGACATTTCTCAAAAAATTATGCAGTGGACTTGATTGAAAAAATTGTGGAAAACTTTTATACTCTTTTGAAATATCCAAATTTTCATGTACTAATTTGAAAATAAGCTAATTTTGACATTTCTCAAAAAAAAAAAAAAAAATGTCGAGGACTTGATTGAAAAAATTGTGGAAAACTTTTATACTTTTTTGAAATATCCAAATCTTAATGTACTAATATGAAAATGAGCCAGAAGTTTTATACCTATCTGAAAATTTCCCTAAATTTTATATGTTCATGTTATCAACATGCTAATAATGAAGAAATTGTTAAAAGTGATTTGCTTTTTGATGGTTGACTAGTGGCTTTGGTTCCAGTAGTTGGGTCCTCAGCTTGATGTAAACATGTTTCTTGACCTTGTATTGAATATCTATTTTCTAATGCATTAGTCGTCGTCAATTGTTGTCATCATAGTTACAATGCTTGTACGATATAAAAACTTTGACAGTTTTTATTACCCGTTCCGAGCCCACGGAGAAAGGAGGAGGGTTGCGTAGGGTAGGTTGACAACCAGTGTAAAACTTTTGTCACAATCCAAACAAAATTCATGTAGCCGACCCCAATATAGTTGGGACAAGGCTTTGATCAATTCAGCCTCATCCCATAAACAATCTGGGATTGGTGTGACCTTCTAATGAACTACAATAATTAAAAAAGGGATTTGCGCCCTTAGTCCTCCCTTTTCTTACTAGCTAATGAAATGGCTGATCTAGAAGTACTGTAACATCCAAACATTTCTATGTTTTTGATTGCTTATAATACTCTTGGAAGCAAATTGTTATAATAGTGGGACAACTTGTGGCTGATACGTCATAGATCAAGCCTAGACGTTCTTTTTGAAATTATTGCTCATAGGCTATGTAAAACATACTACCGTAAATCTAAAGATTGGCTGACTGATGTTCTTCTCAAAATCTCTTAGGAAGAGTAGACAATTGGAGATTGTGTTGTGCTGTGCATGTTAGATATACGTGCACTCATGCTGGAGTTTTGTCAGCAATTATCTTGTGTATCTCAAGTATTGGATAACAAATTTTCTTACAGTTATTATGAAAATATGTAAAGCTTATCCCATTCTCTTAACCCTAAATATTTGTTAGTAACTATGATGCCGGGATACGGACACGGGTATGGATACGGGATACGGGAACAAGCGTCCGATACGTCAACTTCAAAATTTTAGGATACGGATACGGGTACGGCATTTTTAGAAATATCTAAATATAAATATTTAATTGGGAGTTTATTTTAAATGAAATATATATATATATATATATATATATATTTTGCTGGAGCTGTCAATCTAGAGTAAAGAGATTTTTATTTTGCTGCTGTTTTTTTTTTTTTTTTTTTTAACATTATTATAGCTGGGCTGAGCTTTACTCAATCTGAAGCCCACAAGATGGGCCCTCACTTGAAATTGGAGTGGGGAATACATGGGCCTTGGCTCACTTTTAAATAAGAGTGGGAGACACAGTTTTAAATGGTAATGAAAGACACACTTAAGAGACCCATGTGACTGAGATGAGATGAGAGGTAAAACGAAAAAAAAAAAAGCATTCATCTCTTTCTTGTTTCTCTTTTCTCTTTTCTCCCCTAACGATAAGAGAGATGAGGGGAGAGAGAATACAGCAGCAGCAGGACGACAATGGTGGAGGCGGCGATGATGATGGTGGAGGCGATGTTGGTGCAGGTACTCCTTTTTTTTTTTTTCCCTGTTCCTCCTCTTCTCTCTCTCTCTTTTTTTCTCTCCTTTGTGTCTAGGTGATGGCGGTGAAGGGGAAGGGGTTCGACAGAGGGGGTGGGGTTGTGGGTGGTCGGGAAGACGGATTTTCGTTATTTTCGAAATTTTTTTTATAAAATACAACACAGCCGTATCCCTCTTTTTTTGCACCATATCCCTACCGTATCTTGCGGTATCCCGTACCTGTATCTGTATCGTACCGTGTCTGCACGGGTACCATGGGTGAGTTGCCGTATCTGGGTATCATAGGTTAGTAACTGTGTCTTACGAGCATGAGGACACCATGAACTCCACTTGCCATTGGATGTGAAATCTGAAATTTCAGCTTTTTGGAGGGATGTTCTGTGAATTCTGTAGCATTTTGATTTATGTTTAGTTATAAACTTCACTTCTTTTCCACCATCTAATTTAGCTTCATTGCAAATTTATTGTGGACAAAATAAATGGATGAGAAGGTTCTGATATTCTACTTCTTTATCAGGGCATTGCATTGATAATTACAGTTCTTCAGATTGTCCGTCTACCTAATCTCAAGGTGAGATATTACTTAGCTTTTATAACTAATGAACATGGGTGACAATGTATCCATTGCATGGCTTTGATTTATCTAAGTAACATCCTTTGGATGGTAATTGGCAATCATATTTGGATAATATCCAAATCATCATATGATTATCTGTGGAAAATGGACTTTTGTTTTAAAAAATTTTCTGTGTATTGTTGTGAAGTTCTTTATGATTCAGACAATTATTTTATTGAATGTGTGTAGTAGTAGTTTAGGGGGTGTCTTTCTAATATATTTGCTTCTTGCAAAACAATTTTGTTACTAGACATGTAAAATTGACCCATTCAACACTGTTATGTCATGGTCTGTATCTTGAACTTATAGTAATTCTTATAGTAAAAGGCAAAAAGTGTTTCAGTAGTCCTCTTCGGGTTCCAAATGCTTTCACCAGGTTTTCATAGTAGCTATCTGTCATTAGTTGTAAGGAATTACATTGTTTATAATGATATTGAAACATATCATAAATGTTACTCTATTAAATTTATTGAACACAGATATTAAATTAGCAGTAGGGTTTAAGAACATCTTTTTCTTCTCGATTGTAATGATGAAGATGCCTGGTATCCAATGAGCTTCTTTCACTAACCTCAATGTGATCTTTGATGCCTCATGAATCAGGTGGGCACTGTGCTTCTTAGTTGTGCCTTCTTGTATGACATCTTTTGGGTGTTTGTCTCAAAGAAATTGTTCCATGAAAGTGTTATGATTGTGGTAAGTACTTATTTTAGATCACTATATTTTTGAAATCATGGTTCTTATTATTGTTTGTCACTTTCATCCCTATGTATTAGAATAATACGGGATAATTTCTAGGTCATGCATTTTTTGTAGGTAGCTCGTGGTGATAAAAGTGGAGAAGATGGTATACCGATGCTACTAAAGATTCCACGAATGTTTGATCCCTGGGGTGGTTACAGTATCATTGGGTTCGGAGACATCCTCTTGCCAGGATTGCTTATAGCATTTTCTTTAAGGTTTAAATGCTATATCAGTGTCTTATTTACACTCAATTTCCTAATTTTGTTCCGATTTAGATAAGTAGTTTGTTATTCCTTCATGTTTCAATGTCATCTTAGGATTTGTTCTGTGGAAATCTGAATGATATCACCCAAGGAGAAAATATTCCATTAATGGGTTCTCAATTCTCATATCATGAAGTCATGCTTGAGTCAAGTGATTCCCATTGCAATTGACTCGTGAAAATCGGTTTTGGGCTGTGCTTGGGTCGAAAGTGTATGATAAGCATTTGGGAATTGGGACAGTATATATTGGATACTTCTTTTCCATATTTTCCACATGAATGCTGTTATTACGTTCAGGTTGGAAGTTGGAAAATCAGCACTTCCGCTTTGTGGTTTCGAATTTCCATAAAACAGACTGTAAAACATATCCCATCCTTTTTTTTTTTAGACGAGCCTGTAGCATAATTGGATTGTGGCTCATTGTGTGACCATGAGGTTGCGTGTTAGAGTTCTTGTTGTATTTTTATTTTGTATTGGCTCCTATTATTTTGTGTGAAAGGAATTCTTGATGCAGTCAGTCTGTGATAACCACCTGGATGCATGCAATCGTTGCATTGGAGCTGGCTGAACTGTTCTTATAATTAAAATTTGGTCTACTGATGTATGCAGGTATGATTGGGCGGCAAAAAAGAATCTACGAGCTGGTTACTTCTTGTGGTCAATGGTGGCTTATGGTTTAGGTAAGAAACTTCATAGATCCAACAACATTTACATTGCATTTCCTGTAGTTTTAAAACTCGGCCGAGTCCGAGTTGACTTGGCTGACTCAACTTGGACTTGGTCTCGACCGAGTTAATTCGGGGTCAGCCCCATTTTAGAAAAACGAGTCTGTTGTCCCATTAGACTTACCTGAGTCTTATTGGGACTTGGCCGAGTACAAGTACAAGTGGACCAAGTTCCATTGCGAGTCAACTGATACAAGTCGCCTGAGTCTCATTATTAAGGCTTCTTTGCAAGGTGTATGGACCTATGGGGCCTAGGGGAGAGTTGGTCCAAGTTTTTATACCTCTCTGATACAAACAGGAAGAGAATGTGGATCAGATCACATAAAGAAACAATCTTCTACAAGCTTCCAAGAGAAATGACCGAAAAAAATCCAAATTTTAAAAGAATTCCAAGAAAAAATTATCATAATAATAAAAAAAAAAATGTTATACATTCTTACAACACTAGTATTGGTTCTTTGATAGTTTTTTAACACCAGAACCTTATACTACTTCAGCAAAAGGGGTAACAGTTCTGTTTCTTTTCTTTGCTTTCTTTTCTTCTCCTCTTTTCTTTTCTTTTCGGTTCTCTTTTTTTTTTTTTTTTTTGGAATGATAACTTCTAGAGGGAGATTCTGGAAAGTTACAGGGCTCGGAGACAGAAGCCCTGGCTAAACAAGCTAAAGAAAATCAGATGCACAATTTTTTTAACAGATATGAACATGGAGCTTGCCCATCTAACCATGAGTAAATCATCCATGTCATCTTGAATGACGTCATCCTCTGGTGCCTCCACAAATAAATTTGTAGAATCTCTCTACACCGAACCATTTCAATAAACTTTAGCCTAAAATAGTTATCGCAAGATGTGTCTCACAACTTCCCTGAAAACAGTAATAAAAAGAACATGCAGAATATACTAAATTTTGCACTACTAGAATTCCAATCCCTCACTGCCTTAATAATACTGTTGTACGAGATACAATCCTAATATCCATTTTTTAATGGAAATTTTTTTTGCTAATGTAATGTTGGTCAATACCCATAAAACCTATAGAGATGATCCCTCTAAGATATACATCGCCTGCATAGAAGCAAGATGTGGAGGTCCATGTTTCGTCATCTAGATCACTTATCTTGTGGCATTCCTTTTACATTCACCATCTGGGGGCATTCCTTTTTCCTTTAAAACATAAAATGACCAAATGCCTGATACACATGTTTCTTGTAATCCACCCATGTAGCATTTGAAAACTATAAGAAGTTAATCAAATTCATGATAATTCAGAATCAGATAAGCAGCTTTTGGGAGTGATCTGGCATATGTGTGGCCCACCTTGTCTATTGTCATACACTGGTGTAATGATGACATCATCAGTCCCCGAGGCTAACCAATCCATAAGATCTTCCTGTCACTTCTATTGCTGATGACGATCCACGCTTTCTGTCGTACATCAGCATGTAGTCTCTCTATGCAGTTGTTTAATACAAGGAAATGGGTTTTCCTTACTGCAGGACAACATACGTGTATGAAATTCCTACTATGCTAAAAGAGGATTTAACCGATCATAAGACTAAAACCATAGGTTCCTCCTAGTCTTTGTTTCTTCTGCTTCCGCTCTTCTATTCTCCAACCATCAATCTAGCCCTCAAACATTCATCTCACAATTCTGCTTATGCTATTGGGATATCAGATGTATATTTCTCAGAGTAGGTTAATTAGTCAGATATTTGTCTGGCTGTTCGGTAAGGATGGGGGGCTATCAGATCCAAATAACTCCTAAGCTATGGAAACATTGCTAAGTGTTTTGAAGTTTTGCTAAATGTAGTTATCATTGTTAGTAGTAATTATGTTTACTTGGGTAGATTCGATAATGCTCTGATGATGGTTATAAATTTTGAGATTTAGAGTATATTTTAATATATTGTTGGCTTTGTTTGATCCATGTTCAACATTGCCCCCAGACTGTGACCCATTTTGGTTTATACATGATGGGACTTAAGGGGCGAAACCTGAAGCTGTCCTAGCCTCTTCAGCTTCTTAGCTTAGGTTCATACAGGTGTGCCTGTGGTTGTGATCAGGCTCTTAATTTCATGGACCCCCGCCATATGTTAAATAATGCAATAGAGAACTTTTTTGCAGTGGAGGTTTACAGCAATACAGTCTTTTGGCCTTTCTCCTTTGAATGTGGAGTGCTGCCACACTCTATTTGTAACCATCTGTTTTCTGAGCAAGATAAATGGTTAGGGTTATCCTTTCTAGGTAGTTTTTGGCGATGTCCAAACTCCAAAGTGTCGGTGCCTTTCAAATATGGGCACTGGATTGCCAACAGTGCAAGGTCCTACTTAATTCTGAGAATGCAAGATTCTCCATATTCTCATGTAAAGATTCTTCATTCAATTTCCGATCCTGTATCACATGAGAATGCAGCCTGACTTCTGGATGTGACATACATGGTTCTATTATGCATTAAATGGAAAAAGAAAAATGAAAAAATGAGGCATTGGTCTGGCTAATGTAGTTTGAAGTATTTTGGTATGTGATATATGGGTACCAGGTCACAGCTTCTTATTCATTATTCATGTAGTTTTTATAACGTGTCAATCATTAATTTACATCTTATTTATAGTCATGTAGTTTTTATAAATTAATTTACAGTTTACTGTTGCATTTTGTAATTTGGAGCCCTTTACTTACTTTTGTCGGCAGGCCTTCTCATTACTTATGTTGCTCTGAATTTGATGGATGGGCACGGCCAACCTGCTCTTCTTTACATTGTTCCTTTCACGCTCGGTACGTAATTTCATATTCTATGTGCTTAAGTATGGGAAATAAGGGATTCTTCCAAAATCCGCACCATTTTTCTCATCTGCCAGGAACTTTTTTATATTTATTTATTTATTACGGAGGTCCCGTCTGCCAAGAACATTTTGATGACCTATCTTTGAACTACACTGTTCTGATACATCTATACGCGAATGATATCGTAATCCGATGCAATTCTGTGTGGGCCTGTGGTTTATTCATCCAAGTATATGATTCGATGGTTCCTCATAGGTGGGGATGACTCCAAAATCCTCATGAAATCCTAGCTATTCAATCTTTTTGCCTATGGATGAAGTTCAAGAAAAATGGAGTCTCTAGGTAACTATCCATTTAGCGTGCGTTGGACAAGTACCATTCAATAGGGAAGGTTGCATGGGACTGCCAATGAATAGCTTAGATTACTGAAAGACGGGGGGGCCACATGTACAATTGCTGGTGGAAAAGAAGATATGCCATTTAGCAGGATATAAAATATCCCTCTTTTGGTTATCCTCCATTTCTGTTTCTTTAATTGTAATGTTAATGCAGGCACCATTTTGACGTTGGGAAGGAGGAGAGGTGAGCTTGCTAATCTGTGGACCAGAGGGGAACCGGAGAGGGTGTGCCCACATCTCCAGCACAGCCAGTAATTTCATGCAAGCCAACTAGCCAAGTGAGTGAGAACTCGAAGATGCTATGTAATTTATATGAAGCGGAGAATATTGGGCTGTATTATGTCCCCAAACATTCATAAAAAAATTCAAGTGTAGTCATAGCTTATGGTAACTATAAATTTATCAGGCTGGGACACAGCTAATAGGGTGTGCCCACATCAAGATTGTTAACTAATCCTGATTGTATCTAAGGTAGTAACAGGTTGTGTTCGATGAGTTTCAAGTTGTGTTCATTTTGCGAGCGCAATTTCAATTGAGGACATTCATGCTTAGTTTGTAATAACACTGCTGCCTTTTCTCTGTATGAATCATTTATCTTCTGTTATTATCATCTGTTCTGTCAGGCAAAGCCTGACCTCATCCCAATCTATATGCAAAGATGCGTTTCTTCTTTATTTTTTTATTTTTTTTATTTTTTTGTTTTTTTTTGGGGTGTGGGTTATGCCCAATCTGATCCAGTATTGTGATAGTTCAGTACAGCTTCACATTCCCAACCTGATCCTGATTAATTAATTGACCGTGTGTGGGTTGGATCCATAGAGGGAGTTTTGGGTTGGATCCATACATGTCACCCAAACTGAGAACTCAAGTGTTTGGATTGATGTTACGAATCCAGCTAAAATTGGATGGGATTCCAGGGTAAGACATTTCGAGCCAAAATAAGAATATTGGGTTTGCATTGAACCCAAACGGCTGTTCTGAACCAACGTGCCAACCCATACTAATTGTAGCTTAATTGCATTTTTTAAAAGGGTGAAGCATAGGAAGGTAGGGTCAAGTATTGTTGGGGCAATCGCCGAACTACATTAGGATAACCATGATTGAATGAAACCCAAAAGAAGCCCTAGTCGGTGGAACATTGTTGTGCGCATGGGAAAATTTCGAATCAGTTAGTAAGTTTTGGACAACCATCGAAGGGTGAAATGGTCCTTCAGGTTTTAGGGCAGCTATAGGCCTACACGGTTTAATTATCCTAATACCCATCAACACCTCCCAACAATAAGATTCAATATGCAGATTATGCACATTTAAAGTCAACATGGGGTCTATTTGTTTATTGAAATGATTACATGGGAATTCGTGGTCTAAAGAGCTCCACCAAGAATTATTGAAGAGGTGATGAATTAAAGATATAAGGTAAAAACAGGCTAGGTATTCATTTCCCATCTTCCCTTTATTCAATTTCAATTACTAGGTTATTTAGTTCTCTCTCTCTCTCTCTCTCTCTCTCTCTTGTTTTTTGGAGATTCACCTTGCGATATTTCATTCTAACCAACCACCACTTACTTACAGAAATACAAAGTCTTTAAATTCATAGGAATTCAAATACATGAAACAAATGGCCCTCAGTGAGAAAACATAAAGACAAGACTCCCGTCCATTTGGGCTTCAATTGAGAACTCATATGAAGAGATGCAAAACTTCTAAGACGTCGATAATTTCCCTTTGGACGTCGAAGCAAAACACAGAAAGATGCCAGCGCATCTTCTTTTGAAGCTGCAACCTTGTGGGTGTGACTATAGGCACCTTCCAACTATGTTGCAGGCTGTCAAAACACTCCCAACCACAAAGGTGAAAAAGGCTTAAATCGTACTATGAATCTCAATTCAATTTTTCTAAGATTTAAGCTATAGTTTACCTGTGGAAAAATCCAATCTGAATGGACTCTGAACCATCAATTGCCAAACAAGAAACCCATGGGTCCAAATGGCTAAAACACATCCATCGATGATTCTTATATAAATAGTAGTTATTGAGCCATGTAATAATTGGTTAATGCCATTTTCTTCAATCTGTTTTTCCTCGTCAGTTGCACAACTAGTTTGAGAAGAGGAAAGGTAGAAACAAAACAGTCAAGTGCATTTTTCATCACTGAAGTGAATACCATCTTCTCAGTACTTGTTAATTATCATGCAACACGAATTGGCGAGCTGCAAAGATACAAGTAACTTATTTCACAAGAAAAATACATTAGGGAAAACTCAATATGGTTAACAGGCACATTTGGCACAAACAACTTGCATTGAGCTCTCTCTCTCTCCCTCCCTCCCTTTCCCCCCCCCCCCCCCCCTCCCTCTCTAAAGTTACAATGTCACCCTCAATCAAAATTGCTTTTTTTTTTCTTTTGAATTTTAGCAAGCACAACTTACATCTGGGTTCATGTGGATGGGACTAGTTTGCTCGCTCTCTCTTGCCATCTGTAGGTGGATCTATCTTCGTTCCAGCCCTGTCATAAAAACCAACTTCATAAATATCAGTTGTATATTGTGGTCCTTGGCATTAATTTATTGAAATCAATATTTGTATCTTTTAAAGCAATTATCCATATTCTTTGAAACTATAAAACACTTGAAGCAATGTTTACATGCTACCTGCTTAGAGTGGGTTCCAAGAGATTGATTGGCAGGAAGTTCTGCCAGGCTATCTAGCAATAAGAGGAATTAAATGTTTCTTGGAACATATACAGCCCCAAGCATGTCAAGTGGGCCCATAGGCCGTTACTCTGTGCTAAAGCATCCAGGCTGGACATTCCAGAATTAAATCGGTGGCCCACATTTGTATGATGAAAATCAAATTGCTGCTGACCCGACCCATACTCAATTGAATATGATATGAGGACTAGATGGCTAGAGACAATGCAATCTGTGGGATTGCTGACTCAACATACAGGACCCATCATCAATGGTTTGCATAACCATTAACCAGACCACAGGCCCTGATTGCATACACTCAAGGGCTGAGGATCAAATAATTTCCTCATGGTTTGGATCGCAAATGTGGTTCCTTCTGCTTCAGGCATCAATATTCCTGAAGAAAATATTATTCTTGGGCCAATAATCATAAAAAATCATCAACTGTCAATCCCCACTTTATCTAACTTTGGAAAAATTTTGTATAGGGGGTAGAATGGCCAGCTTTATTACATGGAAAACATGGCTGTGGCGCGAACAGTACTCAAGCACAGAACTCACTGAAGCAACTGACAAATTGCTTGCCTAAAACCATGCAGCCAGGTCACATAACAGCCCCATGTGTTTATGAACATCTCTCTGCAACTACATGAGAAGGCCCAGGCCAAACCGATAAATCCATGCAGTCTTGCAGCAAAGGGCATAATGCCTTCACTCGGTAATTTGATGCTTATGTAGAAGGTAATATGCTTTCCTACACTACATGCAACCCAGTTATCCTTCTAGACTCTGACATCCCCCGTAAAACTTGAAAAGTTAAAAAAACAAATATGATGGAAACTAATAAAGGCTGTTTTGGAGCAACATACTTTGAGGGCCTTAAAGTGCAAAATATCAGTTGCTTTTGATCCCACATGGCAGGTTTTGTTCTCAAATTCGGCACTTATAGTTAGTATTATTTTAAAGAAACTAAGTGATTTTTATTTAGATTTTAGAATTTTCTGGTATTATTAATAGGGGCTTTTGGGAAGAAGGGGTCATAAATTCAAGGGTTGAGATTGGATATACCAAATGAAAGGATCTCTTACAAATCAAATCTGAAACTTGCACAATTTGTCTCTCTCATATTTTGTGAAAATGGAACTGAGATCTCATAAGATCTTTCCTCAAATCCAGTGATTTTCACTTCAGTTCACCTTTTCTTCCAACTCAAATATAAAAAGGAATAGGTTAAAATTGAAATTGAATCCACCCAAATTTTCTCATTAAAAATTAAAAACTTAGAAAACGACAACTGGGTGTCCTTTCCTTGAGTTGATTCTGTAGCAATACAATGCTAATCCATCCAGTGTAATGTGGTTTTCAAGGGGAAAAAATTCACTGAAACTTACATATCTTAGTGAATTCTGGGTGTATAACGCCACCCACTCAAACTAATGCATATAACCCTGGCCAAAGTCATGAACCGGCCGTTATAAGAAAAATCCTGTTTGCACAATGGCACGTAGGGAGGAGAAACAGCAAAATGAGTGGCTGGCCGTTATAAAAAGCAATAGCATGATGGCAGAACACACTCTTCCAAAAGAGGGGAAAAAATGAGAGCAGAATTTGGTCAAAGGTAGGAATTAAAGGGGCTGTAAGAAAATAGGAAAAATACCATTCCCAAAAAAAAAAAAAGAGGAAAAATATGAAGAAAAGTAGGAACACTAGAAAGGGATGGTGAGAATCACTTGATAGAAAAGAAAAATTAGATTAGGATTTAGAGGGGTCAACAACCTTCCCATTCCTCAAACCATATATTATGGCATGACATGGGTAGTCCGTATCAGAAACAGTTCCCCTCTTAATTTTCCTTTTTTCATTAATTAACAAAATTCTATAAAGAGGTTACAAAAAAAAAGAAGAAGAGAAACCAAAGTTCTAGTAAGAAACAACTAAAAAGGGAAGGATTCTCTGGGTGCTATGCCTCATTGCTTGTGGGATTGTCTCCGTGGTTATTGGTAAAGTCATATTCTATTGAATGTAGGTCTTCTCCTAAGCCATCTCAATTAGTTATTTGATAAAACTGCTGGCTTGTTTACATCAAAATCTAACATAGATATGAGAATTCAGTGCCAAATGGACCTAAATAGTGAAAAAAAATGCATCAAGGAGTCAACACCCAGATTATGAAAGTCATAAAAATGCATCAAGGAGTCAACTCCCAGATTATGAAAGTCTTTGCTAGAAGAGAACTTCCCCTTGCATACAAATAATGAAATCAAACAATATATAAATATGCGTGGGACTTCCAGAAGGACACAGAGGATAGGATTGATCTGTACCATCCATGGGCAAAAGCTCACAGCTAGATCATTTAAAACCTTAACAATATCCCTTGGCCCAAAGCCCACAAAAGAGAAGGAAAAATTCCAGATGGAAGAAAGCAAAAATCACAAAATGGAGTAAAATAAATAGTTCATATAAAAATTTAGTACAGAAAAAAGGGCGTAAATAAGTAACACGGTCAGTTTCCTATAGCACATGAATATAAAGACAAGTATATAAGATTTAAAATTAAAATAAGATAAAAGACAGATCAAAGCAGAATGAAATGAAAATGCATCCGATATTTGTAGCAGGACAAGGTTAACCTAGTTGAAGGATAGAGAAACATACTGGAATATCTATGCAAAGACCCATTGCCATTCGATGTAGGAACAAGCTTTCTTTCTTGACCTAAAGATAAAATCTGCATTCGTTCAGGCCAATCTGAATTCAGTCTTCGGGCAAAGTCCTCCACTTCCCTGCATTCAACAATGGCACAAGAAATATACGCTTAGATTAATGACGGCTGCAAGCATAGATTTGCATGAATTGCCGTATAGTAGTGCATTTTTAAAGCAGAAAAAACAATGAGTTTAGTAACAATGAAATATCAACTATCCACCACTCAGTAATTCAGTATGGATAATGGCTGCAGCAATAGATGTGCATGTAATGTTGCACGCTAATGAATTTACTGCTAGTGACATATCGAACACAAGCAAAGAAAATTAAGTTGCGCCATTCTAAATGATACAACAGATTAATAGCTATTCAATCAGAGCTATTAGGACTGACGACTTAAAAAGGCAGGCTACAGAATCAATTAAGAGATATATGCAAAAGCAGGCACAAATCTACATCCACATACAAAGTTCATGTGCAGGCTACAGTTCTTTTGTAAAACGATGTTAGACAGAGTGGGACTGATGCTTGGGCCTAGGCCTCCATGGTGAGCTTCCTCTAGGTCAGTATCAGGGATAAGAAACAATCATACTACTGGTATGAATTAAAGAGACCTTGACAATGGGCAGCAAGGACTGATGTCAACACTAATGGGCATTATGGAAATGAGTGGATATAACCCAAAAGGCTGTAGAGCATTTAAATAAAATGGTGAAATCATATAGATAATGATTGAAATAAGACCTAGCTGAATAGAAGTTTGAAGAAGCTCTCTCATTCAGCAATTCAAAAACCTAAGATAACATGGGGAGATAAAAATGAACTAGAGCCCATTTGATAAAGTATCACGCCCCACGTAATACCTTTCCATAAAACTAGTTAGGAGAACAAACCAATATGAAAAGTGTATTATTAAATCTAGACCAGAAAGGACACAAATGAAGCCTGGGGGTTGTAAATGGGCAGGAATGAGTCTTGTCCAAGAACCATCTTGTTCAGTTCTCTAGCCTAAGACCACAAGTTCAGCCTTTAATAGTAGCCCGGCATTTAAGTAGTGAGATCAGGCCAGGTCAGTCTACCGAGACTTTTCCAGAGGGTATATAACCAGTCCTGACCAGTCACAGTTCAGGCATAAAAATTGAGGACTGGGCTCAGCCAAGCCAAAGGGCCAATTGAGTCTGCTTTAAATCCAGCACAATAGGCTGACCCACAGAAACCCAAACCACCCCACCCCACCAACACAGGCGCACACCCAAAAAAAAAAAAAAAGGCCCGCTGATTTCCAACCTCCATATAAAATTAAACATTTCCAATAATTGTGGAAAATGCTCAGAATACATGAAACAAAACTAGAAAGAATTGAACAGTATGAAAGAAGTTCCACAACAAGTATTAAATTCATGAACGATAAAGTTGAAAATTAATACGTAAAAATAATGTATAAACTCTATGATGCAAGTCCAGCTCACCTATCAAGTTCTTCCTTCATAGCAGGGTCTAGCTCATCATCGATATCAACCTCTTCAAAATCGCCCTTTGTTGTGAAGGCGTCATCAGAAGCATCTGGAAGTTTTGAAGTCCTACTGGGACTAGGCACAACAGTACCGCCAGCTTCAAGGGAGCCCAACTCCTAATGCACATGAAATAGACCACAAAATTAATCAACATGTTCATCACCATCATCAATGCATTACACCATTAACAGGAAACAAATCTAATATTTTCAGTAAATAGTTGCATGAATTATATGTACGCGCGCGAACGCGCGCACACACACACTATGAGAACTTACGTGATGTGGAGCATTATTTGCCATAGTTGTCAATTATGTTCCATTCTGGCTAGGATTGGCCAGAACATTGTGGAAGTAGCCTTGGGGCAGAACTAAATGTCCCCCTAACAGTTTCCAGTCCCAACTCCCAACACCTTGCAATGAAACACTATTTGATCTGTGGAGTATCCTCTAAAAGATGGGATAATGGACGCCTAGAGAGCAACTAAAAACTTGGTTTTCTCCACCAAGCAGCTATCGCTGGATTTTTTCCTTTCAAAGCATCTTGGGTTCCTTTCCTTCCATATTGTCCAGAGCATCGCTAGAAATGTCAATCTCCAAAATTCTTTACCTCTAGGAACCCCGATTGGAGCCTTCCAAGCCTAGAAGAGCTCAAGGAGGGATTTGGGGAAGACCCAACAGCAACCACCCAACCACCGACCTCCGAATTGACTGAGCCATTTTGCAATTCAACATGAGGTGGTCCACAGATTCCTCGTCACTCAAGCACATGGGGCAGCCATTAACAATAGTCATCCCACATCTCCTTAGGTTATCCATAGTAAGAATTCTTTTTCTAAGAGCCATCCGCTTGAAGATAACCACCCTTGGGGGAATCTTCAAATTCCATATGCTGCAAACCGCACTCCTCTCCCTCAGGTTGTTAAGTATACCCGAGAAGAAAGAGGAGACTGAGAAAATCTCATCTTTTGAGGCAGTCCACACCCTTATGTCCTCCATTCTTTCTGGGACGTACATAACGTTCAGCATTCTGGTCAGATTTAGGTATTCACACACACACGCGCGCGCGCGCGCGCGCGCGCGCGCACACACACACATATATATATATATATATATTCATTTTTCAATCGTGTCTTTTTCAAAACGGAATACCGAAATTGACCAGAATGCTGAATCATTCCACTATAGGATCAAACCGGAACAATGACCAGAAAGGAATTGACAACTATGTTCCCTGTTTTTTGATCTCTGGACATAGATGCCCTGTTTTTACTAATTAACTTCACAAAGAATGAGGGTTAATTTTGCGTATTTCTCTATAAGTTGTGGCATGGTACAAGCCCCCTTTTGAAAAAGATTGAACCGAGGAACTGATGGGTGACAAGTGGCCTTCTTAGAGACGAAATAGATTTCAAAAAGTTGGGTTTACATAAGGGGAAGTATTAGTACGTTGATTGGTAATTTCAATTTACAGTTCATAATAGAGCTCTCATTTACATGATCCATCTTGTTCAAATCAAATGTTCATCAAATTCATATATATTAATTCACAAAAAAATTCTCTTATCATAGTGATAAACACACTTGGAATGATCATATGTAAAAAATTTCAAGCAATCAGTCCAATGGAGTATAGCATTCTGATTAAAGTGAAATCTTGCTGATTCATGGTAAATTGCAAGACATGATATTAATGGTATAGATATTGTAGAGATGAGCTCACATGCGTCAAATCAGTTGAGTATCTTGGTCATGAACACCTGATTGTGTTCTAGACCATATATTAAGGCTCTGCATTGTAGTGTATTACAGTTCACATGTTTACACGTGCTAACATAACCGATTGAATGGAGTTGATCAATATAGAACACAAGCCACTGATACAGTGATGCAGCAGCACCGATATATCATTGGAGACAGACTCATGGGCCATAGGTGGGACCCAAGGAAATCTAGAGGTTTTTCTTATTTCATTATTTTTCTAATTTTATTTGACAGTTGTAAACTGTAATTAGGATTAGGTTTCTAATTTGGGTAGGATTCTTATCTTGTTTCCTAGTTTAATTAGGTTGTTTCTTAGCCCCTAAGTTTCTTTTACTATATATATGGCATTGTAGAGATTAATAATCTCATAATTGAGTTAATAGAGTTTTCCCTTGTGGGATTCATCATTGGAGAGTGTTCTTCATCGTGAGATTGTTTATGCAAAAACCATTATTGTGCTGCGGCACCTACAATCCAAATCCTAACCCTAGGATTTGCATCATACAGTGGTGACCCTGCTGATATTGGAGTGAAAGCGATTTTCACTGTTAATCCAGAGGATTTAATGGTATTTAAGTGGACTTGATTTGAGAAGGTGGGTCCATTTCACCAAGTCAACTGTAACAAACACAAGCGTGTGAGTGCTCTAAAATGAGCCTTTAGAAATATTTCAAAATAGGATCTTGGTTAAATCATTTCTCCTTGCATTAGCAATTAGCTATCTATATATACATTTCTAAAATGGGCACCCCTCTATTAAGCATGGGCGCTCACCATATGGGAGTGCAGGGCAGCCTCGGCCCTACCTACCTGTGTTGTGTATGGTGACAGAGGCTCGAATCATTATCCTAACCACTTGATCGATGGCCGACAGGTTTTCACCGTCCAAAATGAGTGCAAGTTGATCCAATGGTCCATCCATTCAGAAGGGTGCCCAACCCGTGATCAGTGACTATCACAAAAAGACCCTATTTATGGTCTACTAGAATGGATCATAGGTTGGGCCCCACTAGGTGTTTTGGCACGCAAAGCTCACCTTCTCGTTATCACCGGTGCTCAGCAGAGGGAATTCCGTCTAAAATTTATTTGATTGTTGTCAACAATATCCCTTTTAAGTTTGAACTACTTATTGACAACATTTTTCTAAGAAATTCACTTAAATGTACACATTTAGTTTCAATTATAATCTTCTTTCAATTGTTCCTTACATTCTCATTTGTTATTGTTTCCTTACATTCTCATTTGTTCTTGTGTTCTGTATTTTATGTTCTTTTCTCATGTAAATAATAGAATCTCTCTGAAATATTTTTTAATTGAATTTTTTACTTTCCCCTTTAGAAACCCAACAAACAACTGATTATTTTTTAATGTGATCTTTTGCACTTTTTCTTTTCTTTTTTTTCTCACAAATCAATTAAAAGGTAGAAATTTAGCTTCAATTGATTTTTGCTCCAACCAACAATTTTTTTTTAATGGTAGATAGCAGTAAAAGAGATAAATACTTTTTTTTTAATGGAACAAGAGATATATGCTGACAAGCAACAACCCCAAAACAAAAGGGGAGAGGAAACCCCCAAGACCACCGCACACAAAACCAAACGGTAAAGAAAAAAGACCAGAAGCATTCAAATACAAACACCAAGAACTTGGACAACCATATAGGTCACAAGCCCCAAGGGGGATTCCAGCACAAGCTACTTCAACCTCCCAATATTCTATCCAGCCACCTCACCCCAATGAAAGAAGACAAGACCCATGGAAATGCCTCAAAAGTGCCAGATGGAGACCCATGAAGCTATCAAGAACTTCAATTTATCCAACAAGGCCTCATCATTAGAAGATTTTCATTTGAAGCATCTAGAGTTTCTTTCCTTACAAATTAACCAAAGAATCACCAGAAAAGTGGACTTCCACATAGTCTTCTCTCCATTTGACCCAACTACACCTTAAACGCTTCAAATAAATTGAGAACGGTGTGAGGAAGCACCCAACTGCACCTGAACCAGCTCAAGATAGAATTCCACATCCTTTCATGGTTTAAAATCTCGGCTGATACCGGTTCATATCGGCCCGCGACGATATTTTGCTGCGATACTGAGTCAGGCAAAATATTCGCAAAATATCGACCAATCTCGGTCGATATGGTCAAAATATCGGTTTAACCGATATCTCGGCTGATATTACTGATATCAAAGTATCGGCCAAGATGAAGTAATGGTCAAAAACCTTTTTTGTTACTTGTTCCCTCTTTTCCTATTTTCTTCTCCTCTCCTCTCATCTCCTTAGGGCAACCATGTCTCCATAGCTCATTCTCTTACATATTTCCAAATTCCAAC
The DNA here is from genome assembly GCA_028538565.1 of Umbellularia californica. Taxonomy (NCBI): domain Eukaryota; kingdom Viridiplantae; phylum Streptophyta; class Magnoliopsida; order Laurales; family Lauraceae; genus Umbellularia; species Umbellularia californica. Next base: position 6,351,715 of record JAPQWN010000002.1, read on the forward strand.
ACTATTTTTTGAAGAAATCATTTTATTTAGAAAGAGAAAATCAACTAAACTCCCTTATTTTTACTGTTATGTGTTTTTTATTTTTTATTTTTAGATAAAACATAGAAATGATTGAAAAGATCATTTTTTGGGTTTGTGTTGTGTTGTTCACTTAGATCTACACACTTTCATGCTAGATCTACTTATAAACATGATTTTGGGTGTAGAAAAATGATTTTTTTAAATCTTCTACTTTTTAAAAAAAAATTGTTGGAGTATTTATGATACTAAATAGTAAATACTAATAGCTTATTAATAGTGTATAGATAATTATTATGTTATCTTTATTTTCTTATATTTTACACTAAAAAATTGACCATGAGCCAAAATAATAGTTGCATTATATGAAATACTGGAGAAGACAGCGAATTGCGACATAGACATGACTCGTAACTTAAGGTGACCGATACTTTGATTTATTGTTGTTACTAATGGAAAAAAAAAAAAAAAACATTGTTTTCCATCATTTTCTAATATTCTGGATTTTTTGAATATTTTTGCAAATTTTTTTGGATTAAAAAAAATCCACCGCACGGACTAATACCGATATCATATCAGTTTTTGTCCCGGCCGATACCGCGACCGATACCGCGATTTTAAACCATGCATCCTTTGCGCAACCCTGCACTTGAGAAATAGATGGTCGACCGTCTCCTCATCTGCTAGAAACATGGGGCACGCATTACCAATTATTTGCTTCCGTCACTGAAGATTGTCCCAAGTAAGAATGCAACCAGGGAGCCATCCAAAAGCAATCACCCTAGGGGTAGCCTAAATCTTTCAAATGTTGAAACTAATCTCAAAGATTAGGATATGCTCATCAAAATGGAAAAGAGAGAAGCCACTCAAAAGATGCCATCATCAGAGAGCTCTCAAATCTTATTATCCCCCATTCTGGAATGAAAACATTACCAAGAAGGTCTAGGAGTGAGGACTGAGGACGTGTCTCTCCTTTGACTCCAACAATTATAATTGTTAACTTTCGCCTGACAATCTTTGCAAATAAGAAAAGATCCAGAACCTACTCTACCAAGGGCCTATCCCCAGTCCAAGTGTCAAGCCAAAAGAATATCTTCTCACCTGATCCAACATGATATCTGATGCTTTTAGCAAATGCCTCTTTAACAGTAAGGATGTTCCTCCACAGACCCGAATTGAGGTAACTCAAACCCTGACTATCCCATCCATACCTAGAGACGCCATATTTTGCCACTAGAACTCGTTTCCAAAAGCTTTCTGCACCATCCCTAATCTCCACAACCATTTACCCAAAAAAGTTTGATTCATCCAATATAGAGGGTCTAAACCCCAATCCACCTCCTGTCTTTGATTTACACACTTACATCCAATTCACCAAGTGTTTCTTTAGGTCCCTTCATTGCCAACGGAAATTGTGTTATGACCAGTGTCAGAACTAGAATTTTAGAGATATATATATATATATATATATTGGTTGATTTTCTTTTAGAGGGAGGGAGGGAAGGAGGGGGGGAGTGTTGGGGCTATATAAAAAAAATTTAATTTTCCCTATTGTGAGGGTTTTTTTTTTTTTAATTTCATGAATACATTGGAGAGGGCCAACCAAAAAAAAGAATAATTCTTCCCCTAGGAGAAAGGTATTCACTTTCCACAAAGCCAATTTCCTTTCCACTCTTTCAACCACCAAATCCCCAAGACTTGGAGGCACTTCCCGAGCAAAGAAGCAACCAAAAGTACTAAGCTGGAACATAACCTGATCTGCATCCAAAATATCAGCAAAATGAGAAAGAAAGTTGTCTTCCACCCTCACCCTTAGAAGTTCACTTTTGAAGAAATTGATATTAAAACCTGAAACTGCTTCATAACATAACAAAGTTGCTTTCACATTTTTTATTTGATCCTCTTCAGCTGCATAAAAGATAACAGTATCATCCGCCAATTGTAAGTGACTAATAAAGAGAGCTTCCGGAGCCGAAATGAAGCCTCTTATCAAGTTTGCATCACCTGTCACCATCACCATCTCGCTTAGCATTTCTCCCACAAAAACAAAAAGAAATGGAGATAGAGGATCTCCCTGCATCAAACCCCTTTGAGCTAGGAAGAAACCTTTTAGTCTTAGAGGATGGTGAAGCACTGAGGAGACACTATTGCATCCATCTGCACCATTTAACTCTGAACCCCATTCTTTGTAACATGTATAGAAGGAAACCCCCAATCCACTCTGCCGTAAGCCTTTTCAAGGTCTAACTAACACAACCACCTGGTAATCTGTCTCCATATCTTGAGTGAATACATTCGTATGCAATGAGGACCCTATGCAAGATCTGTCTCCCTTGCATAAAGGCTCCTTGGGCTTGAGAAATAATGCAAAAAAAAAAAAGTGGAGTCTGCCCCCTCTAAGATTTGCAATGAGGACACCATCTGAGATCCATCTCCCTCGGACAAAGGCCCCTTGGGCTTGAGAAATGATATAGGGCAAAAAAAATTTGGAGTTTTCACAACACCACCGTTGCTAAGATTTTGTAAGAACTTCCAATGAGGCTAATTGGTTTTATATCGTTGATGATTTTGGCTCCTTGTCTCTTAAGAATGAGAGCTACGAATGTAGCACGAAAGTTTTTAGATAGTTTTCCCCCAAAATCAGATTCGGTCATGAAAGCCATAATGTCTGTAATATCAACCCAAAACCACTCAAAACCGCCATTCGAAACATGGTTTTTGCTCCTACTGTGGGTTTTGTAATTTCCTATATTACGTTTCATTAAATTATATTTTTATTTTCATTCTGAAAAAATATAAATATCAATAAAATTTTGCTCAATATTTAGTTGAAATGTAGATACTTGCCTACATGGATCTAACGGAGGACATGGCCCTAAACAGATTTGATTGGCGTCGTCAAATCCATATAGCCGACCCCACCTAGTGGGAAAAGGCTTGGTTTGGTTTGGTTTGGTAGATACTTGGCGTCAATTATGTTAATTCTTTAAACTCTCCTCATTTTCTCATTGGTTTTTATGTCATATATCTTCTATTTACTTTTGACATAATGAGAATGTTGATTTAGATGTGTCGTAAAACTAGGATGAGAAAATGGCTAGAGGACCAAATTTCAACTGTTGGATCATCACAGATAGTTAAGAAAAGTGCGAAAAACTATAGACCATTGATTTAGATTACTGGGCATCTGTGGGCCCCATTTTCTTGATTTGAACCGTTCATTCTCTTCAAAAGGCCAAATACGGCTTAGGGATCAAATTTTACATCTTAATTTCTCATGGATTTTGAGCAATCTTGGAAAAACTATCTGAACATTGGATTGCATCACTGTAAATCACTGTTTTGGCATTCTTAAACTGGCAGTCCGTTTTTTTTTTTTTTCTTGTGGGCCCCTAAAGCATGATCTAAACCACTCATCATCTTGAAAATGCAAAAAATGGCTAGGTGGGTAAATTTCAGGGCTAAAGTCATTATAGATTTTGAGCAATTTGTGAAAAAGTCCATACCATAGGATCTTCAATGTTGGGCCTTGTGGCCCCCAATTTTATAATCTAAACCGTTCACCCTCTTTTGAAGGCCAAATATGGGTAGGGGTTAAATTTCAGGTCTTAAAACGTGACAGATTTTGAGAAACGTGTGAAAAACATCTAACCGTTGGATTGGTCGCAGATTCACATGTTTAATGGTGTGAAAAGCACAAATAGTGAAATGTCTCTCATGTGAGTCCCTTGCACATGTAAATGATTCACATGTGAATCATTTTCAATGCAAACAAATGACCCCTAAATGAAAAAAGACTCTTTGACATGGTTTGGACATGTCCAATGTAGGCCAGCAATGGCATCGGAGAGGAAAGTTTTTCTATGTAAGTTGATGACCCTCACAAAGGTTGGCTGAAGAGGTCATGGATGGAAGTAGTAAGGATGCATTTGAAGAAGTGCAACCTATCCAAGGATTTGGCCTAGGATAGACTAGAATCGCGAAATAGAATTCAAGTAGTTGATGCCAACATGTATGAGAGAAGGTTTTGATGATGATGATGATGATGATGATGATGATTTTCTTTTGACATAAATAATAGAAATTTTATTCATCTTTGAAATATTTTTATGTTTATTGAGTTTTTATCCCTTTCAAGAATCCCAAAAAAAAAAAAAAAAAAAAAAAAAAGGTACTAGCAACTATCATTTTCAAGCTTTCTAAATTTTTTTAGTCTTGGTTTTGTGTTTTGCTCTGTGTATTCCATCTTTATTGGTTTTCATATTCTATATACTTTACCTGTTTCTGTTAGTTTATTCTTTTATTAACCGACTATTTTCCCTCACTAATAATTTGTTATTCTTCTCTTTTTCTTAAATTTCACGGACTCTTGTGCTAGCTTGCTAATTAAGTGATTCCAAGATAACTAAATCAAGATGTGTCATTTATCATTCAAAAAAAAAAAAAAAAAAAAAAAGATCACAAAATCAAGATGCAACAAACCTTATTGTTCTGGTTTACAGTCGACAAAGGATCCTTCGATTGCTCTTTTCTTCTCCGATTCTTCTTCTTTTGCTTAGCCCTAACCCCCTTTGGACCTACAAACCATAACAAGCAAAGTAAAGAAACATAGTTTTCTTTTTTATAAACATTCCAAATTCAGAGGCATCTGTTGGAGTCAAGGCACAGGATTACATAAATAAGTACAAATATAAAATGTATTCTATTCAGAAGCTGTAGTGTGCAACTACTGTGCATGATTGTATGCATCTTGAACATGTGACGAATGGTCACACACACTCGAGTGTCGCAGGTATGACCATATGATATGCTCAAAGAGGATTTGTAAGTCCTATTTTCTACATTTTTAACTCAAATATAAGTATCTAATATAGGTGCGTGGAAGTGTAGATCAAGAGCTTATTGTTCCAGATTAGGTATTGGTGGTGGCGGTGTGAGGGGGGTCATAGGTGGGCCAGCGGCTCAAAAACAAAGGACAGGCACCTTCCTTGTCACATGCACTAGATCAAAATTATTTATATGTATGATATATATAACCAGACGTAATCACTTGGAGTGCATATCAACAAGTACATGCAAACAGCAACCATTTTCCAACTTAAATTGAGAATAAAAGTGATTTATGTTTTAATTGAAATACCAATTTAAAAAATAGTTTAATTGAAATGAGCTCTTAGTTTACCATACAAAGACAAACTTACATGGTGCATGGTTGTGTGGTACACAATCCCTATATGCATTCTAATCTTTTACAACTATTAAAATTCTCATGGTTGGTACAACAAAAATCTATGGATTACAAATCTTCGATTTTCCTATTTCCTTAATTTTGTGAGTATTTATATGTGGGGCTGGAATGCTGGAATCTTTTTTCAGAATAGTAACTTAAATTAACGGAAAGCTTAGTAGGACAAGAAGAATATACTGACAAGCAAGCTCACAAAACCCAATACCCTAATACCACCACCCTAGCTGATAACAAATGCGGAAAGCCAGGCTACCAAGGCAACATACAACTATACAAGCCGCAAGAAACCCATAAAAAGAAGAAATTCCTACATAAAAAGACATCAAAAGTGGGGGAAGGCCACCTCCCTCCAATTAAACAAAATAAGATTATAGTCAGGCCCCAAAACTCAAGTAGGATGGAAACCTAAGAAGCAACACCAGGCATTGTGCTGAGAGGAATTCGTAATAGAGGGCAACTCTCTCTCTCTCTCTGAGGGCAACTCTCTCTCTCTCTCTCTCTCTCTCTCTCTCTCTCTCTCTCTCTCTCTCTCTCTCTCATAAAAGATTTCTTTCACCAAACAAACAGAAACAATGGAAACTACAACAAACAAAGGAAAACACCTAGAAGAACTTATATGTCGAGAAATATTGGTGCGAAAAACTCCTTCCATGGCAAGACCATCCGCCATTGCACAAACAAGTCATGAATTTCGACCTATCAATGACATAAGCGATTGAAGAGGATTTGCTTTCAAAGCATCTTTGATTCCTCTCGCCCATATGACCGTTAGAAAAGCAGATCTCTTTCAAAGCATCTTTGATTCCTCTAGCCCATATGACCATTAGAAAAGCAGATCGCCACATGATCTTTCCCCTTGATAATCCCCCACCAACTTCCAAGCATCAAAGAGATCACAAAGAGACTAAAGAAAAACCCAACTGCACTCAAACCAGCTTAGAACCGATTTCCATATTTCATGAGCCACCTTACAATTAAGCAAGAAGTGGTCAATTGTTTCCTCAACTGATAGGCATAAAAGGCAAGAATTGACAACAATGACTTTACGCAGGTGGCGGTTATCCATAGTGAGATGCTTCGTCAAAGCTCTAGCCAATTAAAGAGAATCACCCTTAGCGGTGCCGAACTGAAGCAGCATTGTTTGATAGAGCCATGAAAAAGGTAGCCACCGAGAACACATTGTCCTATGAAGGAACCCAGATCCTGCTGTCTAACCCCTCCTCTAGAATGTAGGTTTGGCCAAGAATCTCAAGAAGCGAAAAGAGGTGTATCCTTTCTGATTCTAGCAGATTTCTCCCGAAAATCGGAACCAAAGATCTTGATTGGCAATCCTATCCATGTCATTTTCCGATTCTAATAGATTTCTCGCGCAAATCGGAGCCAAAGAACTTGATTGGCAATCCTATCCATGTCGTCTCCGACCATTGCTTGATGATCCCTAGCACAAATATATGTCTGGAAACTGTACTACCGAGGACCTGTCACCAGCCCAAACATCATGTCAAAAAAAAAAAAAAAAAGTTGTATCCTAAGCCGGCCCTATGCCATACGCTGGTTGCAAAGGCTTCCTTCATGAAAACAATTCCTTTCTACAGGCTCGAATACCAATAGGAAGGACCAAGATTGTTCCAACCATTTCTCCTAACATAATATTTGGCCACTATGATTTGCAAAGACTATCTAATTCTTCCCCAATCCTCCACAGCCACTAGCAAATAAGGGCTTAATTCATTAGCTTCAAGTGTCTAAAGTCTAAACCCAAGTCCACCCTCCTAAAATTCCCATACATCTACCAAGTGAAAACTCTTCTTGATATCCCTACCTTGCCAACAGACGTCACATTGCAGTGTGATTAACATTCAATGCCGGACATCCAGTAGATGAAAAATCATCAAAGATTTTCAAAAAGATGCCAGAGGTACTTTTGTTTTGTCATTGAATAGATGATTTCAAAAGGCATGAACCCATGTGAAAATATCAAACACAACTCCATTTTCATATGGTAAAGGAGGTGTTCCCCAAATGGATTTCCACATATTCTCCTGTGGAAGCACTGACTTGCTTTCTGAAATAGGACATATTGCAGACTTTGTGGGTCCACAACCGCTACCAAAGAGGCCTTCAAGGACTAGCCACCTTAAAATAAAGGAAAGAAAAAAAAAACTATTTGAACATTGCAGACATGTGATCTTAGTTCATGAAATGGATGATTAATACATAGCTACCTGATTTTCAATTTATATGATTTGCATTTGAGTTCATAGTTCTCAATTCACAAATTCAATGTGGTAGGTTCACTTAATTTGTTTTTCGATTCATTTGATTCACAATTCGAGCTCGATGTGCTGAGTCAATATAATTTAAGACAATTTTACAAGAGATCCCTCTTTGTTTTCATCAAATTGGGGCTCATTTAAGAAATCTTAACCATTCGTCATCTCCTTTACGTAAGTTGTGGCTTAAAATTTTAGTTTAATCGAGTAAAATCCACCGTTGGATTGATCATTATTGTTCATATGACTAAATTATGCAAGAATAAATGGGTGAAATTATATGTATAGCATTTTAATTAATTTAATGGTGGCACAAAGTCAAATTTATTTGAAATTTGGCCCACCCTTGATCCACTTGTGAAAGACTTATTTTTTGGATTTTATAAATGGGCCCTAATTCCGGATTAACAAAGATAGCCATTTCTATTTCATAATCCAATGAAGTACACAAAATATAATATTTGGCTTCCACGAGATTTTAGGGATTCACATAAACGTTTATGCATAATAATATTTATATATATTTTTTGAGTGATTAAGCTTTTAGTGGATCTATCCCATAAAAGAAGAAGACACTCATTTTAATGGGTTTAGATTTTTGATTGATAGGTAACATGAGCCTCTCAAGCTCTGTCAACCCGAATTGTAGAGCACCTCTACTTTAGTCAAGTTAAGAAAGAGGTAGGGAAAAGGAAAGATGATACGGTGCATTAAATTACCATCCAATTGTCCACTCTAGTAAAGTCAAGAGAGGAAGAGAAAGGAAAGATTGTACAGTGCATTTAATTACCATCCCATTATCCCATGGGAAGAAAGGAAATAACCAATGGAAATAAAGTAAGAGACCAATGGGCAATATTCTCTCAACCTTTTCATCTTCTTCTCCATCATCTTCTCTGTATTCATTGGTTACTTTTCTTCGTATTATCCACCAATGGACTTACTTTCTTTTCCATGCATGAACAAACTGCTGCGAACTCATCATCACCATCACCATCACCACCACCATCAAAACCTTGTCCCAACTATGTTGGAGTCGACTACGTGAATTTTGTTTCTCCATTCCAGTCTATCATAAGCCAAATCTTTAGATAAGTTGCACTTCTTCAAATCTATTTTTATTACCTCCATCCACATCCTCTTCGGCCTACCCCTTCCCCTTGGTAGGCCATAAACTTACATACCCAAACTTTTTCTTACCGGCACCGTTGCCGGCCTACATTGGACGTGTTCAAACCATCCCAAACGGGTTTCTCTAACTTTATCTTCTATTGATGATACCTCTAAATGCTCTCGAAATCACTCGTTTCTAATTTTATCTTTCCTAGTTTTAACACACATCTACCTCAACATTTTCATCTCTACTACCTCCATTTTGTGCATATGTTTGCTTTTTGATTTGCCAACATTCTGCTCCGTAGGTCATCACCGTCCTATAAATTTTTTCCTTCCATCTTGTTAGCATTCGTCAATCACAAATCACTCCAGAAGCAAGTCTCTACTTCAACCATCCCGCTTTTATCTTGTGTTCGACATCTTCATCAATCTCCCCATCCATGCTCCGAACTAAGGCATTTTAAAAACTCTAAATCAACTGAATCAAATAGTGGATTGTTCTATTAGAACAGTACGAGATTCAGGGGCACAAAGAACAAATTAGATAACTATGGATTAGAAACACTTTGAACCTAATGTCATAGCTCAAAACAACTAGAAGCATCCGATAAGCCTAATGTTCATAGATTGCAAATCCCAAAAGCTTATTAAGTCTGTTAGGGGTTAGGGCTAGTGGACCCCCATAAAATCCTCCACATGCTTTACTTACGTATAGAGTTTTTTCACATAGAAATTGAAGAGGATCTGGAGAATAACCTAAAATAATAGATGTACGATTTGGATCCATTATTGCTTCTACAACATGACACTCTACTTTTTTAAAATAGGTCATAGGGCAAAGTTTGTGGGAACCATTGCACTACCAGATGCAAGAGGACTTTGAGATCTAATTGTCTACAAAAGATCAGGCATGTTAAACACCACTTCATGCTATCAAATCTAAGACCAAGAAATGAATAGTTAGTAAATGAAGGGCAAGTGTTTATTGTAATTTCCAACCATCCATTTCATGTGCTTAGATAAAACAGCTTGAAATGTCTAATGGACCTCATTTATTGTAAGTGTTAGATCCCAAAACTCTCTTGAATCTAATAGAGCCAATGGGCCCCATAAACTCCTTATGTGATCTACTTTTAGGGCCCGTTTGGCAATTTTACATGTAAAATAAAGTGCAGTAAAGCATCAAATCAAGAGAGAATAAAATATAATGGGGTTCTGATGGTATTTTGTTTTTAGTTTTTGGCATGGAATCTTTTTGACTTTTTGTATTAAAAAGTGAAGCTTTTTGTCTTTTAGTGGAGAAAGGAGGTTGCTTTTTTACTTTTTTTGGAAAAGATGGAGGGAATTTTGAATTAAAGTGCTATTGATGTGGCCCCTTTTCTGAAAAATGAAGGCTTTACTTGACTTTTACTAATATAGTAGACTGCCAAACGGGGCCCTTAAGGACAGATCAACGGAAGCATGATACAATATAGGATCTGGATAAACATTATAACAAGAGATGTATGAATCCTCTATTGCTTCCATTATACCACACTCTTCATTACTCATTAAAATAAGACGAGCATTTAAAGTTTTTTGAGGGGCCACTAGTGCCACCAGATATAAGAGAACATTTAGAATTAACTATCTATAAAAAAAAAAGGTCCATTAGATGTTTTCAAGTGTCCAATCTAATACCATGAAATGAATGGTCAAGAAAAAAAACTTCGACCTTTACCTATTGACCATCCATTTCATGGCCTTAGATTGGACAACTAGAAACGTCTAATGAACGTAATATTTTACAGATTGCAAGATTCCATAGCCCTCTCGTGTCTAGTAAAGCAAAAGGGGCCCACAAACTTTGCCACATCATATACCTAGAAGCAATCTCATTCCAAGCACTAACAGATATAAAACCAATAGTTGTATCTCGGTTATAATTAGCAAACTCTTTTCTCAATTTCATGCACCAAACATGCGAATTTAAGTTCATCAAGAAAATTACAGTGCTGTGCCAAATGTGGCAAAATGCAAACTAAGGAAAAATTACTCCAGAATTTTATATTCTCATATTTGAAAATCACGAGTGAAAAATGGTCTGTGGATTTCAGTTATGCATAAATGTGCTAATGGAGTGGTTTGATCATCATATCCTCCCAAATCATGATCTAAGTGTACATCCAAATACAACGTTAAACTATAAGCACCCAGTGAAATGTAAATCAACAGGAAAGTCAGAAACAGGAAGAGAATTCTTATAGTTGCATTAGGAATGTTAAACAGATACCATATTTTCTACAAGCAATATTATGACATGTCATACTCTGATTCAACAAGACACAGAAGTCCATAGTTAGGCTTAAATGTTATCCACACATTCCTATTTTCTGGACCCCACACAGTAGACATTCAAATTTCAAATCCAATATCAACCATCCTAAATGAAGGATAGAAAGCAATCAGTGACTCATAAATACCTCCATCTCCATTTATAAACGATAAAAGGTCATCAACAGAGCGATCGTCCACTCGTTCCTCTTCAACTTCAACATTCTGAAGCAGATCATCGCACAAATTTGATTAGTTAGAACTGTGGTCAATATACAGTTTCACATGTGTGATTAAAAGGACTACAAAAATTGTAGGGCATTGAGATGAAAATATGATGTCCAAATGAGCAATAATTGGTATTAAATAGGACAAATTGCATGGACCTCTAATGTACTGCATTGGAACTTGTATAATACAATGATTAATTATAGCCATTAAATGACTGTTCTTCAAGAACGTTAACTTCTTATGGCCCCAATAGTGGACGACAGATATCTCAAAAAATGTTCCTCATTAAAATATCCTGGTCATCCATCCTTTGCCTTAATTGACAGCAAGGACTTCGCATTAACTTTTAGGGCATGTCCCATCCTCATGCGGTCCATCAACGAGGAACGACCTAAATCACCTGACCATACTTGTATAGATGGCACAATAGGAAACTATATGTCATGCACCATGACCCTACAACTCTTCTTGAAGAAATGGAATATATAAATAGAGACACACCTTCAGTTTCTTTTTCTCCTTCAGTTCTTTCCTCTTTCTCGCATACAATCTATTCAACAGACGAATCCTTGGATCATCAGTTGTGTTTTTCAGAGGCTCCAACTTTTCCTCCTGAAATCAAATAAATATGTGATGCATATAAAGGAGTATTCATTACAGAAAGCAAAACAAAACCACTTTCAAGCAAAACACCTCAGTGAGATCATCGGGCAAATGGAATGTCTCACGTATCTCCTCTGGAGTTTTTCCTTCTATCATTCGAGCAAGTGCACGGCTTGTGAGATCAACCAAGGGTTTTAATTGGAGGCTGTCAGCTGCAGATGTTAACTCACATAACCGTTTTGTATCTATCCGGATGAACTTCTCATCAAAAGACTTCCGTTCCTGAGTGAACAAGGTCAAAGATCATGAAATCAGGAGTAATTAAACTAGGAGGTTTTGTTGATCTTACACTGGTGAGGAAACCGGAAATCTAATAGGTTTGCATACAAGAGAAAATGCCAAGGTGGCAATGTGCAGAACGTCCAAGCCATACAACAAGGTGGCCTCAATTGTGTCATTGAAACAGCCAAAACAAGAAATATACTCATCAGGAGGGCATTGGTGTTTTTAAGTAAATGGAGTATATAATAGACTTGGCAAACTGGTCCCAATCTAACATGCATGGCATGCTTTCCAGATGAGTGGATTGGCAAGCTTTTGACCGGGTGAACATGCATGGTCTACCTGAAGCATGGCATTCACAAGTGGCCCAGTGGCGGACCAAGGATTTTTATTTGGGTGGTGCGAAATTTTTGCTAGAATTTGCAAGACATTTTTCAAATTAGCAATTGAGAGAAAATGTATTGCATTTAAATACACGCGAAATATTTAAATGCATCAACTCACATACATTTCTCTCATCAAAAGTTATCTCAACTCTAAAACAAAATTTTTAATATTGCCCTCGACCGTTCTTCATGTTTTGAACAAGAAGATTATATGTAGTGCAAAACGAAGTCCAAAAGCAAAAAAGCAAAAGGCAAAACTATCTTCAATAAAGGTTTGAATAAACAAACAATGAAATAGACCCACTTTGCGAGAACAAGGAAAACCCATTAAAGACACCTCAATTTAGTAAAATCAAATTAACTTGCTCACGAAAATGAAATAACCATCACATTATAATCAGGACAAAGGAATCAACCTATCACATTTTTTTTTTTTTTTTAATGATAACTTTCATTGACAAAAGAAATCAGTACAAAAGACACATACTGACCTCAAAACAAACAGAAAAAAGAAAACAGCCAGACAAAATAACAAGAAACCCAAAAGTCAAAAGAACAGAAAGAAGAGCAAAAACACTTGGTTACACCGCAACCCCTAGCTTAAGTGAAAGCAATTTCCTTCCAATTATACATGATTCGGTCGCTAGGGTAGTCATGGAATATAGGATTGATATTCACCCACTGAGCAACAGAGAATTTTATCTTGTCACGTAAAACCTCTTCTTTCGTTATTGTCCCTTCCAAGCATCTAGCATTCCTCTCCTTCCATATATTACAATCAGGACAAAGGAATCAACCCAAATGGGCAAGATGATATTAAAAAATTCAAATCTCAATCAAGCCCAAACCCAATAAATGAAAAAAGAACCAATCTCCCATCTAATAAAAAACTTAACATTTAATTGCTACAAAAAGATTTAACCAAAAAAAAAAAAAAAACTGGATGAGAGCAAAGCTGCCTCTTTTACCAGAGAAAGAGAGAGAGATGGCTGGACGGAGAGAGGAGCTGTTGAGATTTGGGGGTTTTCTGCGTTGTAGAATGTAAATTTGGAGATTTCTATTGCACAGAGAGAGAGAGAGGGAGAGATGGCCGAATAGAAATGGAGAGTTGAGACGCTGCAGGTGCCATTTCCGGAGACTAAGCCTGAGTGCCAACAAGAATCTGGAGCAAGAGGGGAGAAAGAAGTAGGTTTTTGGTTTGGATATTTTTTGCCGATTTGGAATGGGGGTTTGAATGAAATCGATGGAGTCCTCGATATTAGGTTGGGGCTACACATGTCATGGGGCGGTGCAGACATGGATTTGAATGGGTGCGCGCCCATGTGGCCCATGGATTTATGAAAGTTTAAAATCTTACCTGGGGCGGCTGCACCCACATCCAATGATGTGGGTCCGCCCCTGAGTCAAGTGCAGTCACATGAAATAGGCAAGGAAAAGTGGCAGGATGCCAGAACAAAAATATCCAATACAGTGTTGATTTTATTTCCTTTTTTCAAGGAATATAGTGTTCATTTGGAAATGCAACTTAATTTTGTTCGAGAATTAAACAGGTTAACTATGACTGATACCCTCATCATTACTACAACAACAAAATTCTAAGCAAATAGTTAACAAATGAGTAATCCATAGATAGCTTATTTAGTTTCAAAAGGTTCTATAGCCTATTTAGTTTCATAAGGTTCTATAGCCAGATACAAATTGTGAAACTCGATTTCAGAGTGCCATTTCCTGGTAAATGAAACCATTGCACTTATTCCAATGAACTGAAACCAACTGGTCTCACATTGAGTCATTTGTTCATCCCATTTAAATGCCCAGAGCATGTGAAGATGTTATGAAAAGAGCAATTAATATGAATTAAGGAAATGTTTGAACACATCAGACCTTATTTGAGCGGCCGGGTACTTGATGAAACCGGCAATAATCAAGTATTAAGCTTAAAACAGCAGGATTGACTTGTTGTGGAAGAGAAATTGCATAGTTTTTAGAAGACCCCGTGCCAGATTGAAGTATTTCTCGACATATCATGGGGCAAAACATCGCAACCTCTTCTTCAACTTGCTGGATTGACCCATCAGATGTTTGGAGCCAGATAAAAGACTTCATAACCTGCAGAGGGAAATACAAATGAACATGTTATATGCAGAATGCAAAAAATGAAACTTATAAACCAAATAAGTAGCTTCTTGAACAAAAATTAATTGCATGGTACGCAAAAACTTAATGACCAGAAAATTGTTGGAAATCCGATAAAGGTTTATGCAATGTGACTCTAGTTTGATGTTTGAAGCAAAATTTAAACACTCAGCAATTAGCTGTCTCAGCACTCACCAAAGCCACAGAGAGAGTAATGAAAATGAATTGGATGTGTCATTGGGAATGATACGCTCAGTAGACAAAGAAATATATGAATAGAATAATGCATCATATATTCATGTCTCGGGAATAACTAACTTGAAAATAATAGAAAATCAAAGTTACTAAAGAAAATGCAGACAACTTACCTCTGGTTTTATGATCTCCATATTGTTCTCAGACATTTAACAATAGCCACCAAATGTATGAATTCGTAATTATAGGCGCCCAAAAAAATTCAAGTTTATGCCTCAAATTCAAAGCCTCAGAAGTGCGGAAGACATGGAAAGATCAACCTTAGTGGAAATATCATGATTACAAAGCAGAGAGCAATTCTTCACCATCATTACCCACAATAACAGATTCCTCAATTCCATGAACATGATTATCACCAATTCTTCTCCTTTGCTGAGCTTGTCCAAATCCCACAAGCCCACTCATCAGTTTTTCTCCTTTTTCTTTAGGTAACGTAACTTCCTTTTTTTTAAATATTATAGGTAATGTAACGTAACCCGATCGGCCGGACCTCACAAACACATAGTTATATTTTTTAGCACCTTCCAACTGTGCTATAGGCTCCTGCCATAACAGAAAACATTAGATGTTTCAAAAATAATAGGCATAGATTGAATAAATAAGTGGAAGGCAATTAAAGATACATGCAAACATATGTAATATAGATCCTATGCAATGAAACAGTAGTGAGATTACGTTTTAGAGGGGCCCCGAAAACAGTGGCGAGATTACGTTATAGAGAAGGTAAGGAGATGGCTTGAATCATCAGATGGATCTATAATCAGTGTTCAGATAGGTGGTGTATGAACTTTTGCTCCCATTCGAACATTGTACATTGGTAATAATGAACCATCAAAATCTTGCCACTGTGCAAAGTTGTAAAATTCCAACAGCTGAGACAAATGGCCGAACTTCATGGATGGGGTGAAGCTTCACCCACCCACACCCTCAGCTTCACATCAAACCATTTATCAATGAGTTTATACTCATCCAAATGGCCACAATAAAAATAACACATCATCCTACTACTGCATGAGAAAAATGTAAGTACCAAGAGAATTTGTGAAACTTGAAATCAATCAACAATGAAGCCTTATAAAGAATACATAATCAAGAAAATGAGCCCAACAATTTACCCAATCTTATCATAATCTACTCAGACCTATATCTGAATTATCATTTCCTATCGTAATAACTTAATTCAATTACTGTGGTATTAGCTCTCTGATGGATGGTGGATCAATGTGGAGCCTTCACACACATCTTGGAGCCATGCCAATGGAGTCTTCTCACATTGGAGATGCCCAGGAGTCTTCACACAAGGCTAGGAGAGGGTTTTTCACCAAATCAATATAGGAATAAAGAAGGATGTCCAGTCATTGATTTTCTTTGAAGAGCATTACAACCTTTATATAGAGTGATATGCAATGGTTCTCAATTAGAGATTACCCCGTCTAATTAGAGTGCCAATAATCTTCAACTCTAAATTAGATATTGGTAATTTCTAATCAAGAATTCCAAGGATTTTGACCAACTCATTTTTCTAGCTCAAGAAAATTACGATCAGCTTGATTTTCTTTTTTTTTTTTATCGATAAATTTGGAAATGCATTAGATATAAAAGAGTACGTAGTAGAAAAGAAACAAGACCGAACATAGTGTTCTAGTATAAGAGTTCCATACCGGTCACCCGCCACACCTACATTACAAAAGCACTCAAATTACATGAACGGTGAACCCCTTGTTTAGCGAAACAATCCGCGAAACCATTTATTATTGAAATGGATTGCATCAAATGCAATTATGTGGGGAAAAAATGGTAAATATGGCCATTTGTAATTTAACTTAATTTTGATGGAGATCAAGGAGTTGTGCAACTCAATGAATTCATCTTTATACATATGAAAAGGAGAAAAAAATCCGATCAACTAAAGGATTCATAAAAATAAATAAATAAATAAAGGACTTATGCAGAGAATGGACACATGGGAATTTGAGAATATCTCTAGGGCCATTTGCATAAGAGTGGCACATAAATTGTACATGCCACAAGATTACGCTGTAACCTTTTGTACGTGTAATTATCGCCTACAGAAGTATTCTTGCTACTGATGAAAAAATACCATCTTTTGTAGAGCTAGTTATATGAAATTGTTTAGCTCATGGACTACAATCTTTTTAGAGCTTAGTTAGAGAAACTTGTTGGACTCCCACTAATCCATTCAATCAAGTGTTAAGCCCACTCTGAAAGCGATATTATTTTTTCCTTGGTCTTACCATCAATGACAATTCAATTTCACCCAGATTTTAGAATTATACTTCAATTTTGGATCCCAAAATTCTGCTAACCCATAAAACAAATATAAGGCGGCTGATACAAACCTTGAAAAACACATCCCATCTTGAAAAATAAAAATAAAAATGGGACTCCACAATGAACCAACTATGTCATTTATAAAATATATAAAAAATCAACATACAGACGAAAAAAATGTAAAACTCAGCCCAAGAACATATACATTTATGTGCCATTTGGATAAAACCCCAAATCAAACCAAAAAATCTTTCAGGTTCCGCCCAGTTTGTCATTCAAATGCCACAGAATGAACATATAAACAGCGAAATAGACAGTCCATAACCTCAAAAATCTTTAAACCATTTGGATTTAAATCTACCATCAATGAAACATGTCAAGTTTCAATCTTTCACTCTTGTTTCCAACAAATGCCACAGATTCCTCACAAAAAACAGAGGTACAAACGAATGCATCGGCTCAATAACAAAGAAACAGAAATCCCAATAACAAACGAAGATTTGGATGAAAACCCATGTCGAAAAACATCAAAATCTTCCACATTTGGC
The DNA here is from genome assembly GCA_028538565.1 of Umbellularia californica. Lineage (NCBI taxonomy): Eukaryota > Viridiplantae > Streptophyta > Magnoliopsida > Laurales > Lauraceae > Umbellularia > Umbellularia californica. Next base: position 6,369,416 of record JAPQWN010000002.1, read on the forward strand.
AACCTCTCCATCGATTTTTGGAAGAGTATTCGAGATAAGCTGAGATGGATAGAAAGGCAAGAACACGTACCTGATGAACGAATTGAAAGATTCGGGTGTGGATATTGGAAATAGGAACGAACGACCTTTGAAATTCCGCTGCTTTTGGCGCTTGTATTGTTGTCGACAGGAGAAGAGATAAAAAACCAACAAAGAGCAAGGAAGAAACGGATAACGAAGCGAGAGAGCGAGCGAGGAAGAAAGAAAGAGAGAGAAAACGGGGTTTCTAGGGTTTCTGTTTAATTGACTGTTGAGTGACTCGCGGGTCACTCCAATTTGTGCCCTTGATTTCCAGTATTCCCTGCGCCTGGCCATCAGCGCTATGGACGATGGAGATCGAACCCTGGCTGCCAATGTGGAGGAGCTACTCATATTGGCACGAGGTGGGGCCCTTACAGGCTTATTACAGCTCACTGTAGTTGTTATTTTGGGTGACAAATCCATTCGTGGATTTGATGATTTATTATCACTAGCCACTTGAAATACAAGCCTGTGCTAATATAATCATAGTAATTAAATTTATTAAAAAATAATAATTTATAATTAGTTTCTTTAAAATTAAATGCAAAAGGTTTTAGTCTAAAAGAGAGAAAAAAAAAAAGAAGAAGAAGTATATAAGAATTCAATACCAAATACCATATAATTTAAAAAGAAAACAGAAGACCATGAAAATTAAAGATTAATGATCAAGAAAGCTAAAAAAACAATATCAAAACAAACAAATAATATAAGCTATGAATAAAATCCAATTAAATTTGAAAGACACTTAAAAACAAAATATAGAAATGAAAATCCATAATCAACTCAATAACGTAATCAATTTAAAATAATCAAACACTCATGAAAAAAAAAACTCATAAATGGAGCACAGAAGGGCAGAGACAAAACAAACCCACAAATTCATGAAAAAACATCATAAAAAAACTAAAAGCCCATCACAAGTGAGAATTTATAATAAAAAAATACAGAATAAAATGAGATAAATTTTATTAAAAAGGCTATAAAAATATATATAAATAAAGATTCATAGACAATACAATGATAATAGAAGTTTAGAAGAACCAAACTAACTTATGATAATTTAATAATTAAAAATGGAAATCTGAAGCCACAAAAGAAATAAGAAAAATCCATAAAAGATTTCACAAAGAGAACTTAAAGAACCCAATGGAACTAAAATAAATAATTAACTCATAATAATAAGCATTAAAAAAAATTAAAAATAGAATAGGAAAATGAGAAGTCACAGAAAATCCCATGATAAAAAGTTATTTAAAAGAAAAAAACCAAGTAGAACCCAATACCCAAAAGTTGAAACAAAAAAAGGGGAAAAAAAGAAACTCACAATCTATGAAAACCATACAAATACAAACGATAAAAATATTTCAAATCTATAGAAATTTAAAATGATGGTTCTTTTGTATAAATCATATTAAAATAACATAACTAAAATTGCTCAAATAAAATATGATGAACTCCAAAGTAGATGAATTAAAAAAAGGTTTATCTCTAAAAATTGAAATGTTTAATAATTGCACCAATTGTCTCAAAATGCTCACATTTTAAAATGAGTTGAACACTGTTCTAAACTAAGCATGCAAATGAGACATGAGACGGTACTAAAAAGAGACACGGAAAAACAAAAAAATTATTGAAGTTGTTCTAAAAAAATAAAATGAACTTAAAAGTAAATGAACGGAAAAAATAAAAGTTCTCTTGTTGATATAGAGAAATAAAATTATACTGGAGAAAGTATAAAATGATGATAATAAGAATGAGCTTAATTCTTTATTTAGATGAACCAATATTATTGGAGATTCCTTTTAACATTAGTTCTGTGTACTAAAAAAAAAGTGTACAATCAAAATCAGTAGATAAAAAGAAAGCAGATTACCAAAAATCGAGAGTGGATTAAATAAAAAAGACTAAGGATTAAATAAACCAAACAACCCAGAAATCGGCATTTCACATTCTAAAAAAAATCACATAATCAGAAGAAACAAAAATACTTGAAATTCCTTATATTAGTGGCGCTTATAGACACTGGAACCCATTAGCACTCAAATACTATTCCCTTTATAGAAATAGGATGATATTGGGAGTTTCTTAATAAACAAAAGGCATGATGGAGAGTCCAAATCACAAAACAAAAAAGTATAAAAATTTTGAAAAACTCCAATATTTTATAATTTTTTAATCAAAGAATCAATTTGACTGTGGAAATAACCTAGAATGTGGTGAGAATTTGAGGTATCCCATAAATAGTAAGGATGTTTGCCTTAATGGTTGTGATTTTTAATAGATGAGGTATATCGTAGTGTTTCACTCCATTTACATCACGATTTATAAAAGTTAAAGCCACACACACAAAAAAAGAAAAAAACCAAATTCCACCCTTTCTCCCTCAGCAAGCGTGCATGGTAGCACATCAGTTATATGGAAAGTTTCTCGCCTCTTCTTTAGCTCTACGCCGATTTTTTATTTTTTCAATAATATTGTCATTTTCTTATTAATTATGAAACTTATTTTTTTGTTGATCAATTCCACATATTATATATTCATTTGAGTTTAGTTTTATTATGAAATGGTTGTCATAGAAAATTAATGACCATATAGAAAATCATATAAAATAGTTATTTCAAAAGTTTGATCACCTATGTTAAAAGTACAATGCATAAGTATGAAAATAATAACAACAGTATTTATAGGGGTCAATATTCTAAAATATATAGTTATTTTTATAAATACCTAGTAGATAAATTCCAAGTCACGATCAATATTCCAAAGTGGGGCCGGGTCCATTTCTCATTAACTAATTTTAAGCTTTTATTAATAACTATTAACAAAAAGATGCTCTGTGGTGTAGTTGTAGGGTTGCTCCTTTAAAATCCATATTGTCCTGAGTTTGAGTGTCTCGGCACAGCCCGACCTAATTTACCCCGATCCGACCAGTTTGCGAGAGCCAAACTAAATTAAAGGACAATGATATTATCTAACAAAAGTAGTTTTTTGTTGCTGGTAATAAAATATAACAATTCCTACAACATATACTCAAAAGACCTAGGAGATTTAGACTCCTATCTCTATACTTCTATTGTAGTAAAAGACAATAACATTTTTAAAACAAAACAAAATATTCATGTCTTTGGTTACCGTCAATTTCTTCACCATCTCATCCATGACCATCAGTTCAATGCATACAAAATCATAAAAGCAAAAGCAATAGCGAGTGATTTCCATAATGCAAGAATCAATAATTCTAATAGCATAAGATTATCTACCATTAGAAAAAACAAAAAGCAAGAGATTACTGAACATAAATTAAGTGTACAAGATAACCCCATGGTTTTCATATCTTTTCAACATCCACCAATGATTTAAATTTAGGAGCATAAAAAAAAGTCACCTGCAATGTGTTTCCAACATCAATTAGGAAAAACGATAACCAATAACAACCATTATCAAAAGATAATGATGAGATATTGCCCAAATCTACTCTTGTTGTCGGTTCCAATAAATTCAATTTCTAACTAATATAATTAGACATAATTTTTTTATTGGTAATAAGAAAACTTTAGATTAAAAGGCATTAAAATGTGAAAAGATTGTGGGATATAAAATCTTCATACAAAAACTAACAAAACCTGAATAATTTGTTGTTCAATTTAAATTGATATAAATTTGAAAGGGAACTAAATCATGAGCATTTTCATATGTCTTAACTTTTTATTGATACTATTTTGCTAAACTAATGCATGAGAGTTTTCACATGGCGGACTTTTTTATTGATACAATTGTACACCTTCCACTGGGTAGTTAGCATTAGTTCCAATTTTCAACCAACTAATATATACAATTAGATTAATCAAGTGTCACATCCAAAACATCAGTCACGGCCGTAGGCGTGAGTCTTGTAGGGCTCGCCAAGAGCTTCGATTTGATATATAATAAGCCTCATCTGGAGTAATGGTCCAAAATTTACGATTAAAATAGCGAGCAAGTGCGCTGGCGCGTGGTTTTGGGCGAGCAAGCAGCTTCGGGGCGAGCAGGAGGTGTTGGGCGCCTGTGCTAGGTGTCTGAGAGGTGCTAGGCACCCCTGTTGGGCGTCTGAGAGGTGCACCATGGGCGCCCGTTGCTGGAGGTCTGGGCGCCCGCTGCTAGAGGTCTGTGCGGCACCTGTATTGCTGCTGCGGGCGTGGGCTTCGCTGCTGAGGGGCTAACCGCTGTCTGCGTGGGCGCCAAGGGGCTGACTACAGCTAGCGCGGGCGCCGAGGGGCTGTCCACCGTGGGCGAGCAGCTCGTGTGCTGCCCAGGCAGTTGATTTGGGCAGCCAAGCAACTGGTTTGGGCGGCCAGACAGCTGGTTACGCTGATCTAATGTAGTCATCGGGTTACAGATGACCTGAGTTTCAAGATCCTGCCTGGAGATGTCGAAAACAATGTTATTCCAAACATTAAAAATGTTTAACATGATTACCTGGAGAGAGAGGCTGTTTGCGCGAGAGCAAAGACAGAGTTTGAGGGTTGCTCGTGAGAGAGCTACACCTTTTGAGATCGAGCTTTTGGCGACCCGCCAGAGAGCCGCTAAGCTGGAGATAGGCTGCCTGTTTGATAACAGCGCAGAGGCCAAGCTTTTGGCGACCCCCGAGAGGGCCGCCAAGCTGGAGATAGGCTGCCTGTTTGAGAACAGTGCAGAGGCCAAGCTTTTGGCGACCCGCGAGAGAGCCGCTAAGCTGGAGATAGGCTCCCTATTTGAGAACAGTGCGGAGGCCAAGCTTTTGGCGACCCGCGAGAGAGCCGCTAAGCTGGAGATAGGCTCCCTGTTTGAGAACAGTGCGGAGGCCAAGCTTTTGGCGACCCGCGAGAGAGACGCTGAGCTGGAGATAGGCTGCCTGTTTGAGAACAGTGCAGAGGCAGGTCAAGCTTTTGGCGATCCGTGAGATGATTCACCTCGCCTGGACCTGTTGATTTCCTCAGCGTTCATATATTTTTGAGCTTTTGCCAATAGTTATGGCATGCTCTTTGGTGGTCGTTTTATTACTGAAAAGAGGAAGTTTGATAACCGGATGCCTCATAGGAAGGCGGTCATGCTGACCTTATCATCGGGCTCCTCGACTTGAAGGACCTCCCCGTTAAAACGAGTGCGGTAGCTCCTCAGGCTCTCGTCTCGATCCTATTTTATGTTGAGCAGATGGGTGGCAGGCTTTAGTTGGCGACGTCCACCAATAAATTGTGCCACAAATGATCTGCTTAGTTCGGCGAAGGAGCCTATGGAGGCCGGGGTGAGTTTGGCGAACCATTGTCGCGCTAATCCCTTCAAGGTAGTTGGGAATGCCCTACACATAATTTCGTCGGGGACGTGCAGCAGCTGCATCAAGGTCTTAAAAGTTTCGAGGTGGTCCACTGGATCCTTCGTACCGTCAAAGATTTCGACGGATGGCATCTTGAATTTTCGAGGAAGTGGGTAGTTCACCACGTCAGGCTTGAACGGTGTGTCCGTTCTCCTGACTAGGTAATCTACTGTCTCTGGTGCCTGTGCCTTCATGGCGTTGAAGACATCACCCAGCTGATTTTGCATTTCCTTGATCTTCTCATCCCAGCGATTGGGGGCTTCCCTGGACGGATCATAAAAATAACTCTCATCCTCCATGCTTTGATTTTCACTCTCCCCCCTCTTGGAAATGAGGATCCTCCACATTAGAAGCAGAGGGAGGAGGTGGAAGTCCTCCATGATTTGCTCCCCCCGGAGGTGGGAGTCCTCCAAACTGTGCTCCACCCGGAGGTGGAGGTCTTTCTTGATGGGCATCACCTTGAAGGACGCCCATGGTAACTCCAGAGGGGGCGCCCTGGGAGTTAGGGAGCTCCGGCGCCCTGGGGATGGGCGCCCAGATGGGGAGCTCCATGGGCGCCCTGGGGAGCTCCAGCGCCCTGGGGATGGGCGCCCAGATGGGGAGCTCCCCGGCGTGGAGCTCTTGGATGCCCCGGGCGCGATGCTCCTTGCGGTACTCCCCCAAATTGTGCTCCTACTTACCCCCCCTGCGAGCATAAGTTGTAAGATCTGTTGGTTTTGAGTCACCAGTTGCTACATGGTCTCCAACATTTGTTGAGGAGTGGGAGCAGGAACATTTAGGGCAGAATTAGTCGGTGGAGGACCATCCTCACCCTCTCACAAGGGGCTATCCTCTGGTCGTCTTGTCGATCTAGTGGTGATCGCCATAATTTTGATAAAGGGAGTATTCTGAAGTGAGAACTTTGTTCGTTTCCCACAGACGGTGCCAAACTGATGATGCACAAATTGGTTTTGCACACCACCTGTCAAGTGATTGGTAATTAATGCTGTGATTAAAGAAGAGAGAGAGAGAGACAAATTATAGTGGTTCGGTCAGTATGACCTACGTCCACTTTTGAATGGCTGAGGTAGCAGGGTACTTTATTAATTCAGGAGTGCTGGGAGAGCAGAGAGTACAAGCTTGGAGAGGGAGAGGAGAGTAGTGCTCCGGTGTCTGTCTCATGCCCTCCAAGTGTTGGTGGGGCTTACAATTTATAGTCGCTCCCTAACAGATTGGGGCGACTTATTAGTAAGTAGTTGGCTAGTCTGTTGTATCTGGCGAGCTCTTCTCAACGTGCGAGGCAGCTACGTGCTCTCTATGAGATTCGGTCAAAGGATGAGGTGGGGTGTTGACCATTTCCAAGGCGGTGAGGGTGAGGCTCCCGGATGCTCTCTTGATGACATGGCCAGGCCTACGGACTTCTTTGGGCCTGGACCTTATTGGGCTAACCGGGTCTTGTAACATGAGTTGGGCCTTTAGGCTTGGCCCATCACATATATTGTTAGAAAGGAGCCTTCCTGACATCTGTCCTTCAAAGAAGAGGATTGATTTGGAGAGGGCATTTTTGTAGTTGTGATAAACAAAGTTTGGGGTGGTGGTGATGGTGGATTGGATATGCAATGGCATGACAAAAGAAAGAGAAAAGCAAAGATAGGAGGAGAAGGGTGAAACGGCTCATGAGTAGCTGTGATGCATTGTGAGGGAAGGGATTACGGAGAGATGGTTGTGTGTTTTGGGAATGTGAAATGGCTTAATTGCTTTGACATGAATGAGTTAATTAAGGAATTAGAAGTTAATTGGTGAAATGACTCTTACGTTGGGGAGAGGCATTGAGTCAAGAAATTTAATTTTATTGTATATACTATATTAATGGAGATTAAAGTAGAGATTAAGAGAATTAAATAAGAGTTAAATTGGTTGACATGGCATTAGCTGATGTGGCTCACAGTCAAGATAAATTCTAATGGTCAAAGTCAATTTTCCTCCAATTGCCTAATTTCACAATTGAAAACCAGTTCGGTTCTTATATATATACATATATATATATGAGGCCAACTCTCCTAAGCTCAAGCTTAGGATAAGGTAAGCTCAAGTATGTGGTGGGGCCCACCTGGGGACCTACATGGGAATGGGGGTGGGGGGGTTTCAAGGACTCCCTAGGATCTTTTTCTCTACAAAAAATCAACTCCAATCATGATTTTTATCATCTCAATATGGGTCCAAAAGTTTAATGGTCAATAGTCCATTCGGAGCGATACATAGTTGATCAAATGGTCCAGTAAATTCGGATATGACTGAAAGTTGGTGGACATGTGCTCTATATATATATATATATATATATAATGGAATGAGGATTCTTTTGTTGATGATTTCACAAATGCATGTAGCTGAGAAAAAATAATTTTTCGTGTAAATTCGAAAAAAATGAGGATTTTCAAATCATATTGGGGAGAGGTCGAACTTGAAAATCCTTTAAAATGTGAATTTCCACTGTTCAAATCATCGGAATTGATAATTGTCAGAATGAGTTTTCCACGACTTTGCGGATAGCAAAAATCTTTTGCCAGAGGATATTGTTATGAGATGCATTGGCGGACCTACATACCCTTGGTCAATTTTAAAAATGCTGTAGATTTGAATTGGCTTCAATGTGTCCCGTATGCATGTAATATACAATTGCCCCACATCAAAACCTTGTTATCGCCCCACATAGCAAAACCTTATTGAAAACGTCTCTCTTCTATTTTGACATCTTTCTGCGAAGAGTACTACATCCTTTTCATGCCGTTCTCTTTCGACGTCTACCAAGAGTTTGAGATCCTCTTCGCACTAATTAACTTATCGTCACCGATCTTCTCATGGTTAGTCTCTTTCTCTCACCAAATAACCCTAAATAAAGCAATCTGCCTCCTTTCTTAGATCTAGTATAATTCTAATCACTTTATGCCTAAATTTGAATCCTTAATCTCCAAATCATAATTTCAATCGCCAAATCTTAATTCAAACCTTAAGCCCTAAATCACTAAATTAGAGAATATCTACAGCTCTGAAGATAACCAAATCACTATTGGGCACACTTTAACCCTCAAGTCGTCCATAAATCGAGCATTATGGCTCATTTGTTTGGATAACTTGAGTTACATTTAGCTGGCGATTTTTCTTCTTAGCCATGAACCTACAACCAACTATAGGGAATTATTTTTACAGTTAAGGTAAGTGCAGGCAACCAAGATTTTTAGACCCAAATAGAACCTATTTGGAAACCCAAATTGGGTAAGGGTGCTCACCTAGATCACCGTTTCAGGGCATCCAAACACTTATGATTAAAGGAAATGTTATCTTTGGTTGTTTGGATGATAATGAATTAGAGGTAGAAGATATGAGTATGGAAAAAAGTTTGTGCCTAGTTAAATAAAATATATTTTCTCTTTTGGTATTGTTAACGTGAAAAAAGTCTAGCAAAGATTTTGCCCCACCCAAACAAAAATATTAGGTCCGCCACTGGTGAGATGTGACCTTAAAGTCTAGTTGCTGATGTTAGCCTTGGTGGATTGGGGGCCACCGCCATGTCAGGCTAATTTTTGCCCCAACCACAAATAGGAAAATGCTCCTCACATATGCTCCTTTCGTTTTCTCTCCGTCAATAAGGAAACGGAAAAAAGGCCATTAGAGGCCTCTTAATCTCCATCCTCAAATGTTTAATTTATGTTTGGCTATATAAAGAGATGGTGAGGAAGAAGGGACATATAGATCCAACATCCTTATCTTCCTCTTCCTTTTGGTATCACAAAAGATTAGTTTCATCCACCCATTAACTTATTCATCAGGCATTCATCCTTCAGTTTGTAGACAGTAGGGAGTGATTGAGTGGGAGAGATGTCCAATAAATCTCCTACGGCCTTTTGACAAACACACTACCTCATCATTCGCATGGGTCTATCTCTTGCGTTGTAGCGGTCGTGGCAATCGATCCGAAGCTTACGCAGCGATCTTTAACCAATAGTGGTATCGAAACCTGATTCCAGTTCGCTCGTGTAAGGAATCCGTCGAGTTCTGTCTCGTTACCACTTGCTACATCGGAAGCTATTTGGATTTGACAACTGTTATAAGACCTAGCATTATTCCGAGTGCAAAAAAACCATTACATTAAATGTGGACAATACGTCAACTATATTCATTGCAAAGAATCAAGGATTTCACAATAAATCAAAGTATACCTCCATGGAATATCATTTTGTCCACAGAGCAATCAAGGATAAGGAAATCATCGTCTCCTACATTCCTTCGCGATCAATGATAGCCGACAGTGTATTTTTTTATTTTCATATTGATACTAATAAAATATCACTCTTTGATCCTTCATGTTCTCTCTTGTTCGTCATGTCCGTGCTTCATGTTCATTACATAGAATGCCATTTCTTTTTCGCAAATAAATTATGCGTGAGCATTTATTGCATACATGATGTCAACAGGCGGGGTCATCTTAATCACACAAATTGACCGCCTTGATCATCTTTGTGATGGTTGGGACGAGGTACGTTAGGGATATAAACATTTCTTCAGTCACTGGGTGATAATGATGGTGTGTGGTTCTCTGTGATTGCGCTTTAGATCACATGGACACTAGGGTGGTGTTGGACTTGTAGCTGAATAACCAGATCTTTGTAAGGATCCTTGACAAGCAACACTCTTGGGCTAGTCAAGTTGCCTATATATTCTAACCAGTTTAATAACCTGTGTGGCAAATAACCTACACATTGTTTATTGACACATTTGTGACACATTCGCATATCCACTGTGGCGCATGTTTCAAACCTTGTGTGTTTTCTTATGGACCATAACTATGAGAAGAATGATATACCCCAAGTCCTTGACGTTGTGCGATTGTTAGCCTTGTAGGTGGCTCGTTGTGAGAACCCGACCCCTAATTTCTTGGTTTAGTGTGGTTTTAATCGTGATTTGGTTTTCTCTATGGGTTTAGTGATTGTTTGGTTGAGTTTTTGAATTAGAATGAATTTTCATTAACTTTTGGAAGTTTTGAGAGCCAGTGAACCTAGACAGTGACCGTAGGGTCCCATTTGTTTTGCGTGGTTAGCATGGGGAGATTCCTGGTGATTCCCAAAAAATTCTCATTTTAGCTTCGTTTGACTAATCTCGTCATTCCCTACAACTTTCGTGTTCACTCCGTGCCCATTCGAAGCTCCTAAAATCAGTTTTTCCATCCATGGGGGTAAAATCGGTTTTTTTCACAAAAACTGGACCCAAATTTCGAGATTTCTGAACCATGTCAAAATTATACTTTTTGAAAACTAGATTTTATGAGGAACATTTTTCTCTTCTTCGTCGATCGCATCTTGGGCCCAGAAATTGATGTTTTAATCCCGATAAGTTTAAGTGATGGTGGAGCCCACACCTACCCTTTTATAAAAGGACCACCCCTCTCCCTTCTTCCCCATTCATTCCAGCACTCTTACCCTTCTTCCCCATTCATTCCAGCACTCTTAGGAGAGGAGCTCCAGCTCCTTAGGGCTTTTTGCCCTTTTCTCTTCTCCTTCTTTCTCCCTCTCACAAAATCCACTTCCAAACCTTGCTAAAATGGAGACTTGAGCTCAACTTCTTCTCCTCCATCCTTCTAGCTCTCCATGGACATCATCCTTGTACAAATCTCAGCTGGACAGCCCCTATTTCAAGCTCCTTCTTATTGATTAATGGCCCTAGAGGTAAGGATTTCTTTCCATCTTCTATTGTTGAGCAATGGCTTTCCCCTAGGTCTTATTTCTTAGCTTGTTTAAACCCATTCCTTCTCTTTGATGAGTTACCATTTTAGGGTTCTAAGATGGGTTTGTTTTTGGGGGTTTCCTTTGCTTTGCTTGTATGTTGATCTTGATAGTATTTTGAGCTTAGATTTGCTTAGCTTGGACCTAAGGCAAGTGGATGAATGGATGGTTTCAAGTATTAGCATGTTTTATGAGAAAAATATGGATTTTTATTACTTGTGCTTAATGATTTGATACTTGCTTCTAATCATGCTTTTCACTATGATTTTCTATTGCTTTTGAAAAGATGATTGTTGAATGCTAACATGTTTATGGAAAATCTTGATTTACATTAATGTCTTGTTTCTACTTGCATTCAATGTGATTAAATGCTCATGAAAAGGGTTGATTAGCCCATGTATTGCCTTAAAATGTGATTTATAGCTTTTGTTTTTATCTTTTGTCAAGACTTGAATGAATCTATGTGGTTGTGGTTATTCTCCTTCTCTTTATGATTTAATGTGGAAAAGAATGGAGATGTATGATGGAGCCTTGGTGGTTGTTGTGAGGAGTTTTGTTGGGGATTTGAAGATAGTATTGAGGTGCTTTCATGCCCTCTAATGATGTGGAAATGGAACCTCAAAAATGGGTTTTAGTAGGAAGAGAAGAAGGCAGAGCATAACTGTCCCGGAACTGGTTCTGGATAGTTCGCTCGAGCGAACTGCCCAGAAAAGGGTTCGTCCCACTCCAGAGAGCTGTTCGCTCGAGCGAACCCTCCCAGAAAACATTCTAGAGACCCCTCCGCTCGAGCGAACTGTAATGTCCGCTCGAGCGATGGGTGTTGTTTCACTGGGGATATGCTTGGAACTGAAGTAAAACATTTATATGATTGTGAGAGGTTCATGGGGAGCCTCGTTGTATCAGAAGATTTATTAAGTGATGTATGAAGCCCGGATGAGAAAGAAACCATAATCACAAGGTATTCATTGAAGTTTTGGGAACTTCCAAGTGCACAAGGAACCCAGAATGTCTTCAAATTCAAAGAGTACCAAGTTTTTATTAAATAGACATACGGGATCCCTATTCACCTTGAATTAGTTTTTAAACCCCGGTACTTGTCCCGATATTTCGAAAGTTTATTGCACCCCCTTTTTATTCCCGAAATTTATGAGCTGTGATTTATCCATCCCGAAAGCACTAAATTGTATTTGTAGCATTTGTGCTAGCCCCAATGCAATGTAAGAACTTGGAAGGCATTGTATGGAGTCCGGATGAAGAGAAACCCCATTATGAAGATTTGTCAAGGATCCTTAGACTCGTCAATGTGTATAGGGATCCGAGATGTCCTTAATTCTCATGGAGTACCAAGTATATGTCAAATTAGACATACGGGACCCCATTCACATTGATTTAAATCTAGGACCCTCAACGTTTGGTCTGGAAAAGTATAGAAATCCATTATGTCTTATTTAAACTCAAATTTCACTTGTACACTTTAAATCTCATATTTTATGACTAGACTTGCCCCGAAGGTATTGAAATTTATGTTTTGTTTTTAACATGTTGCTAACCCGTTTATGCCCGACCCGATACAGATATGTTTTTGTGCCTATGGGTATCCTGTCCCGTTATATTCGTACTTGTTGATTTCTTGTATATGACCCATGAACCAAAACCTTGAGGTAAGATGGGGCCAGCACTTTGTAGTGCGAGCCCATGAACCAAAATGATTATTATTTTGAGAATAAAACCTTGAGGCAATATGGGACTAGAGCTTTGTAGTGCGAGCCCATGAGCCAAAAAGAGAACATGCATACATGTATTTGTTTGTTTACTTGCATGTAACCTATGAGTCGGCACCACTAAGCTTGGATGACCTTGTTGGTCTGATCTACCGACTTGGAGATCCCCTCTCGTCCCGCTAGCTGCAGTTTGGATCCCGATACCCGGTTTATTAACCGTGGTCCCGTCCCGATACCCGCCTCACTCCCGTGGCTCCCGATATCCGGTTCGCTACCGTGATTCCCGATACCCAGTTTGCTACCGTGGTCCCGTCCCGTATTATTGTATATGTATATGTAAATTTTGTTGCACCTCCTCACTTCGGTGACCGAGGTCAACGTCCGATACTCTTGTCACTTTAGTGAGAGAGGATTTAGCTTTGTGTGGTTGCCATCATGATAGTTTCTGATCCTTGATATCCGTACTGCTTTATATTAATCATGTATTTTCTTAATAAATGTTCATTATTTATACATGTTTTAAATAAGTTCCTGATTTGTGAAATGTTCATTATTTATACATGCTTTAAATGAGTTCCCGATTTGTGAAATGTTCATATTTTATACATACTTTAAGGGAATACATGTTTTGTCAAATATTCATGTTTCATACCCGTTTTATATGAATACAAGATTTTTTCAGATATTCATGATTTCCTATATATTTTTAATTATGTACAATGTTGATCAGACAACATGATTTATTACATGTTTTATCGTTCAGTATATTGTTTATATCTTTTTACCCACCTGCCAGACCGTCGTGTCTGACCCACTACTTTGGTACTCAGGTTCAGACTTCTTCACCCGAGATGAGTGCACGTGTTAGCTGTGGAGCCATAAGCTTACAGGTTGTTTGTCGGTTATGTCATGTAGACATTGAGCTTGACATCGGAATTACGTCACATATGGGGTAGTGATCATTAGCTTGTTTTTGTAAGGCTTCTATTAGCCTTGTTGCTTGGGATTTGTAATTAATACACATTGTTATTTGTAACTTGAGCATATATGGGAATGTAATACCTTGTTACTGTCAGCTCTGTACTTTTATTGTGATGGTTTATTCCAGTCTGAGATGGATCATTGATAAGATGACTACACGCTTGGGTTGAGTGCGGTGCAGAATCTGTAAGACCCCGACCCCTAATTTTCTTGATTTTTGTGTTTTTAATTGTGAGTTAGTTCTTCAAACGAGTTTTTGATCCTAATCGAGTTGATTTGTGGTTTAGTTCAGTTTTTTATAGCTTTGGGAATTTTTTAAAGCCATTTGACTTCGTCAAACACGCTCAGGGAGGCCCTGAGTGCACGTGTTAGCATGGGAGGATAATTATGTTTTCCGATTTTAATCGTGATTTCGACTTCAATTGAGTGGTTTTATTATTTGTTACAACTTTTGTTTTTAAACTGTCCGTGTTTGAGGCCCAAAAACCCAAGTTTTGGCCCAAAGGGGTATATCTGACTTTTCATGCAAAATCTGGACATGATTTTCAATGTCACTAAAACCCGCAAAATATATACTTTTTGAAAACCAGAAATTTTGTTGATCAACTTTGTCTTCTTCGTCGAATCCATTTGAGGTCCCGAACTGCATGCTTTTAGCCCGACTAGTACTTTAAGTTGTGGGACCCACTTCACCTTTTGTATATAAAGAGAACCCTTCTTCCTTTCTCTTCTTCCTTGCCCTAGTCACTGTTCCAAGAGAAGAATCCCAGCAGCCACCTGTTTCTCCATCTTCCTCTTGTTCTCTTCCTCATCAAGCACCACCAATCCATTGCTAAGCTTAGAGTGGACTCTACCATCTTCATCCTCTTCACAAGAGCTATCCATTGACGCCATTTTTGAAGAAAACCGCCCACTCCAAGATTCCCTTTGAGCAACCTCTTACTTTTTGAAGAACTTCCAAGTAAGGAATCCTTGTAATCTTTTGGATTTGTGTTCTCCTAGCCTTTAAGAAGCTTTGTTTTGATTATTGGAGGTTTTCCTTTTTGTTTTGATTTGGTTTTGCCATTTTAGGGTTCTAAGATGGGTTTCTTTTGGGGCTTTTGTATAGATTTCGTGGATCTTCCTTTTGGTTGAATTTTTGTGAAGATTTTTCCTTGGCATTGGATTGAGGCAAGTGATCTTTATAGGATTTCTCATGTATATAGCTTTATGTTTTCATTATGGTTTCAATATTTTCATTAAGACATGTTTTCTATGTTTAGTTTCATAATGCAAGTTATGTTTATACTCTTTCAAGTCATGGGTTTTAGTTTCTTCACTTGTCTTGTTATTAATGATTTTTCAAGTCCTTAGAATCATGTTTGAGCTTGTAAGTTTTTATGATCTTGCACATGGAAATGTCTTGATGTTTCTCAATGGAATGAATGATGTTAAATGTTGTAATTTATCCCTTGGAAAGCATGGTGGCTTAGGGAGTGTAGGTTATTCAGAAATGGGAGTGAAGAAGGGAAAGAAGTTATGAAAAATCTGACTCGAAACACACTGCCCGTGTTCTGTCGGTTAGGTGTCGGTCAGTTGTCGGCTGACCGAACTCCCAAGTTCGGTCGACCGACAACCAACCGAGACCTGTCGGTTCGAATTCCAGAGAGTAACATCGTGCCAGAAGACCTGTCGGTCAGTCGTCGGTCGACTGACATGTCAACGTCGGTTAATCGACAGGTGACCGGGGACGGACCGAAATTTACCAAAAATACTGTTTTTGAAGGATTTTTGTGAGAATGAAAACTGGACCAGGATTTAGACCTTTATTTGACATTGTGCACTTGGAATTCCAAAATGTACTATGACTTCTAGGGCACCAAATCTTGTCAAAACTCCGACATTTGGGTTTCAATTCCACAAAGGTCAATGATTGGTCTTAGTCTAAACTTGATAGATTTCGTGTTTGAACTCTTGTTTTGATGCTTCATGCATCATCGTGTCCTCGTTTGATTTTCAAGTACAAGTTCGTTTGAAGATTTGTTTCAAGAACCAAAACTCTTGTTTTGACGCTTCGTGCATCATCGTGCATTCGTTTGAACTTCAAGTATAAGCTCGTTTTAAGACGTGTTTCAAGAATAAGAAGAGGGAATCATTTCTTAAGTTTGTTAAGCATTTATATTATGCTATTTTGCTAGTCTCGTCGTGCCGTGTTTGTTAAATGATTTCCCTCTTGTTTTGACGTGTTCTCGAATAAGTATTGCCGTGTTTTATGCATTCATGATATAAGTGAATACCACTAAGCTTGGACTGCCCTTTTAGCTTGATCCACTATTCGGGGATCCTTAAACATGTGGACTGTTTGCAGACTAGTCGTGTATTATATTACACATCGTGCGTGTTCGTATTCCGGTTCCGCGGCCGGCCTCCCCGTCTACCTTGTGTGGCGTGGGATCGTGTCTTGCGTGTCGTGCTTGCTCATGCAGATGTCATGCTTGACTCCGGAGTTACGTTACACCCTTGGGTAGTATTTGTTCTAGCTTGCTATTTTGTACGGCTTTTGTTAGCCTTTTTCTGGGGAATTGTAATTAATGCACTCATTAATTTGTAACTTGAATATGTTTGGGTAATGACTAGCCTGTTACTATCAGCTCTATATATTTTGATATTATGATTAGTTCCAGTCTGAGTTTGAATATTACTATGACAATCTTATGCTGACAGATTGAGTATGACACGGAACCCGATGGATACGGATTCCGGGTCGTAACGTCTTGTAGAGCTTCCGCGAAATATTTTGATGTGTTGTGAATTTTGCTATCCTCACACACGCGGATCCTGGGGAGAAATACAAATTTTTAATTAACACCCCATATTCGAGTCCCCGAAATTGGATCCTGGTTTTGAGGACGTGACAGAATCCAATGGCCACAGACTCCGAGTTGCAACACCACGAAAGCTTCCGCTAAATATTCAGAGGGTGTTGGAATTTGTAATCCTCACACACGCGGATCTTGGGAGAAACATAATTATTACTTAACTCCCAATTCACGGACCCCGGGTTTGGGGTCGTGACACTCGTGAATCGGTGTGTCCTTTGTAGATTCCAAATATCATGTACCCTTAACTACTCACCTCTGTGTTGGGAGGATAAGTCTCGGCGTTCGCTGCTTCAGTTGTGGATTGGCCATGGACCCAATTATCTGGGAACCTATGAGTTGCCATGCTTGGAAAGCAATTGATGTGATGTTGAACTTCATATGAGTGTGAGGAAGATCTCTTGGTATCACACTCATTGTTTATTTGTATGCTTGCTCCTCTTATGCTCTGCGGCAATACCAAGTTATTTTTTATTTTATACAAACTTTTAAGAAAGTTATATTATGTAAATAGTATATTTTAAGAGACTTTTTGAAAATGGTCTGTTTAAAATCCATTTTACTCGATAACCGGGATAAGCGTACATGATAGGGTTGGATGTGGCTCAAGGGTATGAGATGCATTCGATTCAGTGTGGCCATGCAGGTCTAGGTAGACGTATGATGCGATAGAGAGTTGGATTGCACTAGTTGGATGTTGACTTAGTGTATATTCTCTCCTGAGATGTGTAGTCAATTGGTCTTACTCCCTAGGTTATATTTTATGGGATGAGCTTTATGTGATGGTGGATACATGTTTTTTTTTTTTTTTTAAAGAGTAGCCCATTCGGTGCGAGTGGGAGATGTTAGCCTTAGTGGATTGTTGCCCACTGCAATGTCAGGCTAATTTTAGCCCCAATTGCAAATAGGGAAGAGCCCCTCGCTTATCCTTCTTCCGTCTTCTCTCCTTCAATGAGGACACGGAAAAAGGCCATTAGAGACCTCTTAATCTCCATCCTCAAACAACTATTTTATGTTTGGCTATATAAAGAGATGGCGAGGAAGAAGGGACGTATAGATCCAACATCTTTATCTTCTTATTCCTTTTGGTATCACAAAATATTAGTTCCATCCACCCATTAGCTTATTCATTAGGCATCCATCCTTTCAGTATGTGGATAATAGGGAGTGATTGAGTGGGAGAGATTTTCAGTAAATCTCCTATGGCCTTTTGACAAATACACTACCTCAACCTTCAAGTGGGCCTGTCTCTTGCGCTGTAGCTATTGTGCCAATTGATTTGAAACTTCCACTACAATCTCCAACCAACAGTTAATGGGTGAGGAATCTGTGGGGAATTTGCTGACTTGATAAATTCCCAAGAATGCTAGTTGGAGGATTTTCAGCTGAGGGATTGCCCATGTGTTTGCATTGAATTTGAATTTTAGGGTTCAAAGAAAGATTCTCTAACACGAGATTGTTAAAAAAATATAAGGGCCAAATAATATAAGGTGAAAATGGCGTTTTTTGTTTTTTAACATTGAACTGCTAGTTACAAGGGTTACTTTTAGGATTGCAAGCAGAATGGTTATAGGTCGGAACCATACCCAAACCCATTTCTAAATAACGATTCCAATTCTCGGTCCAATTCTAACTCAGAACCTATTTTGTTGGTTCCAGACCCGGATACAATTTCGGAACTAGGTCTAGCTAGAGGACTGTAATCTAGTTCCAAAACCGGTCCTAGCTATTTCATATATTTTTTTCCTTAAAATAAGGATATCATTCAACTCATAATAGTGCATTGAGTCTATTCATTCCATTATTAAACATAAAAATGCCCAACAAAATACTATTTTGATTTATAGTTCGCAGCATTAAAGACTCGTATGTCTGGTCTCGGGTCCAAGTGTCAGAACCTATTTAGACCCAAAACTGAACTCGTTTATCAATCGGAACCTAAATTCAGTTTTGGACCCATAACCATTTAGGAATCAAAACCTAAAATAGATTCAAAACATGATTTTTTAAGAGTCAGAATCTTTGGACGTCTAGAGAACCAGATACACGTTTGCATCCCTAGTTACTTTAAACACAAAGGCCCATGATCGATCTTTGGGTAGTGTGTGATAGTAAGGTGTTAGCACCACTCAGCCATGAGTGTGTTGGTGATAAAGATGTAAATTACTTGAAAAAAAAATTTTTGGTTATTTTGATTTAATATGCTGGGTATCCAATCATTATTATTTTTACTTGATTCGCTTGGTGCATTTGGTAATGGGAGAGAAGTTTCCAAATCCAAGGATTTATAGGTTCCCTTTGAATTAGGCTTTCCTCAGCGAAGATTTGTGAGGGAAAGGAATTATTACATTCCACGTTTGGCTAGCATGGTGGAATCACACTATTTACGTTTCACTATATCTAATGGTGTATCGTTTTTCACGCATTTATGAAAATCCATGAAGATTCAAGACAAGAAACTTGAACCCTTTAGTTGTTTTTTGGCCTATGGCCTAGAAAGAAGATGAACGGTTTGTGATGTGATTTAAAGATCGGAGAAGTCTAAAGAAGTAGATTTATTGGTTTGGAGTTTTCACAATTTTCTTAAAATCCACAATGAATCAATGTCAATTTTTGAAGAGGATAAACAGTTCGGATCATGATTTAGGGCTCATAAAAATGAAAAAAAGTTGAAAAAGGGGTAGCTGTAAAACCCGCAAAAACAATTAGAGTAGACAAGTGGTGTGGGTTTTTTTTGCAAATTTCTCAAGATCTATAATGGATAGAGATGTCAAGTTTGCCTCCTAGTCGTTTTCAGCCTTCTAAAGAAGGTGAATAATTTGGATCATGCATTAGGGCCCACAAAAGTCCATAAAAGCATATTTAACAATATGGAGTTTTTCATAAGTTTCTCCAAAAGCCGCGATGAATCAATAGATGAAATTTGGCCCCTAATTTTTCTTCACAAGCATGGAAATTGGGAGAGAAATTCTCTGTGCAAAATTTTATCAGATGTGCCATAACTACAGATTTTTATCAAATGCGCCATAAGTGTTAATTGTAGGGAAATATTGGAAAATAGTTTTGTACCATGGATCTATCATTCTTTGAGAATGTTCCATTATATTGTTTTGAGAAGAAAATTAAGTTACAAATTTTGAACACGAAGATAACCGTTTGTACAGTGAAGTTTATATTAAATTAATGTAATTCAAACTTTTAGCATAACTATAGAATTTAGCATAACTATAGAATTTATTCTATTTATTTAGATGTTTTGAAACCATGGACAGTTTTGGTTGGGCCGGGCCGTGCTTGGACATATAGCTTAAAATTTGGGCCAATCCTATATAGTATTCAGCCCAGCCCATCTATACTTCTACTTGGTCATGAGCGTGCAAGTTAAGAAGTGGATGTGACAAATATATTTGTCACTGTTCATTATCCAAAGGCATTTTCTTGAGAAAACTACCGGAAAAAACCCCTAAGGACCCCTCTCGTTGTGACAAGGCACGTTATCACCTTCCACACGGGAGAGGTCCTAGCGGGGCTTTATATATATATTTTTGTCTTCTTGTGACATGAATCACTCTATATGTTTACTACTGAGAGACTATTGACTGTCTATTGTTGTGTTGAGAGAATTTCAAGTTTACAGAGATGAAAATAGGTAAGGTTTTGCTCAATTCAACTTAATGGGAGACAGATAAAAATTCCTACAAGATTTAATTGCCAAATGTGACCTTAGGGACCTAAACAGATGGTGTTTCGCCAAGTTCAAAAAAGTACCTGAACTACATTTGTATAACCTATTTTTAGGAACAGAAAAAAATAGTAAAAACAAGATGTTGTACAACCAAGCAAATGTTTGGGTCCAAAAAATGGATGACAAATTTGATTTTCATTATCAAGCACTGTTTGTGTAAGGTCTGCGACCTTATTGGGTCGTTGGGCCCAATAGTAGGCCCATTGACCCATTTATTTAGCTATTATTATAATTAATTGTATTTTAGATATTTAAGTGGGTTTAGGTCATGAGCGAACTTCTTTTAATATTATATTAGTTTCTGCGAAGTTTCGTGCGATTCCGAGTGTGTTTGACCCTAGCAAGGGGAGTAGTTTGCTATTTAGGGAAAATTGAGTGTTTTTCTGAAGATTCCAATCGCCGTGACTTTTAGGTTCATTGGAAAGGTCTCGTCGCGCTGATCGTTTTTGTCTCTTGGCTCATCGCGATCTGACGATTGCAAACCCTTCAAGTGGTCCATTTCTTCACCGGACCCACTTAAGGGCAAATCAGTCTTTTCCTCATCCCTCTCTTCTTAAGCAAGGATTAACCCTAGTCCTTTATTCGTCTCTGTAACGAACAAGCTACAGCAGCCTTTCTTCTTCCTCTCATCTTCTCAAGCCCAGTACTCCCTCAAGAAGAGATCATCTTGAAGATCCGGACCGCTCATTTGCATCCTCTCGATCTCCTATTTCCATTAATCTTAGTTTGGTATAGTTTCTCTTAACTTCATCTTTTCAATCACCTTCTCTTTTGGTTAGATTTAGGTTGTTCCTGATCTTTTTCTTTCCATTCCTTCTTCTTTGCATATTAGATTGCTTTTGAACGGGTTAGATTGGTGGTTTTCGCGGTAGAAGGTTTCTCCTCAAGTTTTCCCCAATTTTCAATCTTCTTCGTGGTTGAGGCAAGTAGATTTGCATTGTATAATGGATCATGTGTGTATTTTCTTTATTGATTGGCTATGTTTTCTTGTTAGGTTACCTTAATTCCAAGCCTGTTTATTATTGATTGGGATTATATGCTAGATTGGGTTTTTGAGGGTTTTGGGTTAAATAAAAGATTGTAATTGGTAGTTATAGGTTGTGTTTAATTTGTTGGAAATGATGAATGTGATAATTGGGGAGCATGGTGGCTCATTTTATGCAGGTTAGCCATGGATTGGCCGGAGGAAAAAGGGCAAGAAAAACCATTTTTCAGACATTTTCGGGGTTCAGGTTGCAGTTCCGATCGATCGGTACTGTTACTAACTGTGGCTGATTTCAGACTGATCGATCGGACTGCTTTTTTTTACAACACAGGTGAACTTCGGAGATGCATAACTTTTAATCCGTCCGTTGGATTTCTATATATAATATACCGTTGGAAAGCTCTCGAGATGTAGAATCCAATGGTTCTAGTTTCATCACGATCAGAGGTCGGAAAGTGATGTAAATATACAAATTACTATTTCAGCTCATGTTTTATTATAAATGAGACTAATAACTTAGGTTTGGGCCTTAGATGTTGGAAACCATGCACCCACTCTCATTTGACCATTAATGGGGTTAAAATCGTAGCACATGGCTTGGTGTGCTTCGATGGGTTGTCTAGGTATTTGTGTATTGCACATGGTTTAACCGAATCAGTATGAAGTTGTTCCATTAGATGCTTAACATGATTGTACACCAATGAATTTTTCTAGAAGCATCGTTGATTCAATTTCCACACGTACTCCGCTAGAACATGTGGAATACAAGGATGACACCACTTGCCTAGGTTGGATTGTAATTCCCCCTTGACTTGTGAATTCTATCCGTTGATATTATTCCTTGTATATTCTCTTGGCATAAAACACTTAACTAAGTATGAAACACAAATTCTTATAGAATTAGGATATGGACCTGACTTAGAATGTATCGTAGGAACCCTGTGTCATGTATTGATAAACAGGACTGGCTAGTATGGAAGGGATTATCATGTGTTTGACTCGTCTTGTATTGTCTATGAATGAGATAATGCCTATGATCATGTCGTGTGCATTGAGCTAGCCAGACTTGCCTGTCTTGGTATATTCTTGTGTCAACACCACTTTGTTTTATTGCATATCATGGCCATCTGCAGATTGGGGGTTTATTGATGGGCCGGTTACTCGGACATCGGGGTGGGCAGTCGGCTTTGGACGGCGTCCATGGCGTTGAATAGCTGGGAGCGGGCTTGGACCGTGCTGCTATTCCCAGGACCGGGAGCTAGGATCCCACTGGAGCCGGACTTTGGTATCAGTAGTCTGGTCTAGATTGTTACTGATACCCCGGAAGGTGGCTTGGTCATCCTCGGAGTCTCCCTCTTGTTTCTTACATTGTATTGTTTGGATAGTGGTTATTGCTAGACGATATTAGGATTATGTCATTGACTCATATGGTTATTATTCTTGCTTTATGCCTAGCTTCATTTTTCTTGTATTCATATGATTATGTACTTGTCATTATTCTATACTTGATGCATGCCATGCTAGATTATACTTTGCTTATCTTTTGCTCAACATGTCGTTGACTCTGTTCCTTGGTGTGCAGACACCTCGGTGACTACTACTATGAGGAGCAGGCAAGTGAGGAGATCCCAGAGGATCTCCAACCAGCTGAGGAGGAACGGGAGTGGCATGCCGATGACGTAGAGTAGCGTCATCGATCCTGGCATGAGAGAGATTCGTGGGGGACTTCATTAGATTTTCATATATTCTTTCTTTAGTTGTCGTTGGACCTTCTATATTATTGACTTCTTCTATTGTTTTAATGGCCTTGATTATTGGGTTAGCCATTGTAATAATTTAATACTTTGTGTAGTTTTATTTTCATTCCTTTGAAACTTAACATTAAATGAGATTTATTGGCCATTATTGATATTCCATGTGCTTAAGATTGTATGAATTCCGCAATTCTTATTATACTTGAGGCTTGAAACATTATATCCTCACAGCAGACCTACGATCCTTGGGCCTAAAGGACAAAATTTTTAATTAGTCCTGAATTTCACTCCCCGGATCCGGTTATTTCTCTAATCGGGTTCGGGGGACGTGACAGTTTGGTTTGAAACCGTTTAGTTTGAAATAAGAAAGCAAATGTTTGGTTCCAAAAAATGGCTGGTTTCTGCTGAACAACCCAAGCAAAAGATGCTGCACACATAGAACTTGGTTTGATCTTTTAATATGATGAATGATGGTTCAATGAATGCAGTGCCTCCTTTTGAGGTTAATGCTAATCCCTTTTTTAACCATCAAAATGGATTTCAGAAATTGGCGATATCCACTATGAGGCACGGAAAGGATGCCTCTACAAATGGTTACGTTCACAGAGAACCTGCAACTGTTTGGTTCCACCTTCCGAATATGACTTCTATTTGAAGAACCCAATCAAAATACGCTAAAGCCACGGAAAGGGGTTTGTTTTATTCAAAAAACCATTGAAAACAATTATAACTTAGGTTAAAAGCGAAACAAATGGTAAAATACGCACCTCCATGTGAAGATCAAGATTTTGAATGGAAAATGAGGGAAGACGCCAAAAGCTTCTTAGGACCACTGGCTAGGACCAGGTCTTAAAGGGCAAAATGTCGGTTTTGACAGATGAAGGAAAAAGGGGGAAGAGGGAAAGGAGATGAGCGCGAAATGAGGGAGAAATGTGGTTCAAATATTTTTGTAAAATGATTTGAATGGTCGATCTCAACCATTTCATTAACAAATAAAAAAAACAAAAATGGGCCCAGGGGACCTCTCTGGTCTCCAACATTATACTGGGTCTAAGCAATCCATGGGGGTCCTTGAGAGGTTTTTCCGGTAGTTTTCTCCATTTTCTTCTATTGCCCAAAATCTAATATTGGTATGCCTAGCCAGAATGCCTAGCGTGGCCTGGCACCAACCTCAAAACTCTCAACACTTGCAAATATTGTTGGGGCAAATAGGTTCATAGGATTCTTGAGTTGAAGTAGTAATATTTTTGTAGTAGGGTCCTGTGACTCCTGTCTATGCTTAAAATGAATACAAACATTTTACTTTCCTACCGAGCAGACTCTCCATTGAAAATCCCTATTTTTAACTGCTTCCATTCTGTCTCAAGGTTTTCCTTCCAAATAGAAGTGGCCTTGACCAAACAATGAGCCTTGCATCATATCTCTCTCCACGTAGGGTTGTAAACGGGTCGGTTTCAGTCCCGGTCCAAGGTGGAACCGGAACCGGAACCGTTTTCTAAGAGGGGGAACCGGAATCGGAACCAGACCCGGTTCGGAATAAAAAAACTGACTCCGGAACCGGAACCGATAATATTAATGGGAACCAGAACCAGAACCGGAACCATTTGTGAGGCGGGTCTGGTTCCGGGTCTGGACTAATACCTGTGTTTTTTTTTTTTAATTATGCTTTAGTAAAGCAAATAAATGTATTAATTCAATCAAGTGTTTTGAGTCAACAATAATGTATTTTTGAGAAAAGCACATTGATATTTATGTATTAATTCAACTTGTATCAGCATTTTTTATTTGATTCTTCAATAGTGCATTATGTTTTGAATTTATTTTTTATGAAAAGTTATTGGCAGACCTGAATATTTAATGATGGATGATGACCGGATGAATTTTATGGTTGAATACCAGTATATTGATTTTTTTAATTCTAAATAAATGGGACTAGCAATGACTTTGTGAATTAAACCACCACTAAGGTCGTCAGAAGTGGAGGCTATATTAACATAAGGTAACTTTAGTACGTGAAAACAAAATGGGTTGGGTCCCAGGTCCACAGGTCTGAGCCACTTCGGATTCGGAACCGGAACCGTTTAGGTATCGGTTCCAAAAAAAGAATCCGGAACCGGAACCATTTGCTTATCGGGACCAAAATAAGGACTCAGACCCGAAACCTAACGGGTCAGAACCTTTGGGTAATCGGAGAATCGGGGACCCATTTACAACCCTATCTCCACGTTTTCCTTCAAAATAGAAATGGCCTTGATCAAACAAAGATCTTTGTTGTACCTCGTCTTGTTGGTGTTGGGATCCTCCGCCTAAGTATTACATGTACCCTGGATTTTCTCTTTTATTCTTAAACTCCACAGTGTGGCCAATATAGAAATAATATGAATCATTAAAGATGAGTCTCATCCCCACAAATCATATATCCTAAGTTTTATCTCACAAGACTGAACACGCTATCACGGCGTTCAATCTAATGGTGGGATCCACTCTTTTTAAGCTGAAACTTAAAATATTTGATGTGAGCTGACTGCATTTTTGATGGAACGCGCTCCGAGGCGCCTGCTGGGGCGGCTACCGGGGTCGGCGGAACGTGGGAGTCCGTCGGGTCCGGCCCTTTCGCGCCCTGGCGGGCCCTGAAGCGTGCATCAACATTTCTTTTGTGTGGGTGTGCCAGATTTTCTATTTTACTTGGAATTGCAAGTGGTAATCCGGAGATCAACCTTCGCAAGTAAAAAGGAAATCAACTTCTTTCAAGTTTTCCATTGCACAAATATTTAAGAAAAGAGACATTTTCTTGGTTTGCCGTGAAAGGCGATTTTGTTTGGCATTTATAGCCGATTTTGGCGTTTATAGCCGATTTACAATTCTCATCAATAATGAAAGACAAGAGTTGTGATTTTTGTCTCTTTTAGAAAAATACAAACTACAATGAAAAGCAAGAAAAGGAAGATCTAACTTTTCAGGAGATTGTGGGGGACTCGTTCAGATTGACGGTAGCAAGCCATGTATGGGCTTCGCCATCATCCATGCAGATGAGAACAGAAGATGCTCTTGATTCGCTTGGCTTGGCTATAACCTCAGGTTTTTAGAGGACAAAGACCAAGAGAAGGTCCTATGTCCAATAAAAAGCTAAGTAGACGGGCTGAAAAGCCACGTCTAAGCCATTGGAGGCAGCAGGAGAAGGCAAGGACCTTGGGGGGGGTGCCCCCCAAGGGACTTTTGTCACCTTGTAGTGGTGGCCGGTGCAGAACTTCAGCAGAGTTTTTCTCTCTTTTTCTTTCTATCAGATCTCTTTCTGATCTTCTGATTTTCTCCTCTTTTTTCCGATTCTTTTTCCGATCTTTTTCCGATGGAATGCCCTCCTATTTATAGGCTTTTGGTAGCCATTTAGGAGGGTTTATGAGCCTTAATGGCTTTAATGGGAGGAGTTACAAGATTTATTTCTTGATTTTGTAACTCCTTTTTCCTTGAATCTGATTGGCCGATGGAGATTAAGGGCTTTTAATCACCTTAATTACCATAATGGGAGGAGTTTCATGGTTTAAATGCCATGAATCAATTGACTTGTAACTCCCAAATGCTTGCTTCTGATTGGGCCGTCCAAAGAAATGAATTAATGACTGCAATAAAGCTAGTCAATTAACCACATTAATTGGTCGCCGAGCAGTTGAAGAGTCGCGGGCCATGCCGTGTTTTCTGGAATTCTTCTGGCGACGATCATCGATGGATCTACATGCTGATCGACATCGGATGAACATGTAACTTCAGACATTGATAGCTAAGAGTGGGCCGGTGACATCTGTCTTGTCGATTTCACGATCGGTCGGACAGAAAGTGCACTTTCTTGGTCGACCGGTTGGCGATCTTGGAGCGATCAATGATGATTTTATGCTTTTGAGGCGGATCCGAGATGTCGTCGGATATGAGTCAATTTAGAGCACTAAAAATCACATTTTCAGGAAACCACAGGGGCCAAAGTGCGCGAAACGCGAAAAAAGACGGAAAAAACGGGTCACCGGCGGAAAATCCGGTGACCCGGACCTCCATGGTCGCCGGCGACCATGGACCGGCGACCATGGGCCATGGTCGCAGGGGCCTGCGACCATGGGCCATGGTCGCAGGGGTCTGCGACCCTGGGGGATTTTTCCCCTTCGGAGCCCGTTTTGCGGTCGTTTTGAGGTCTTTTTCGTCGCCGTTTTCTTCTGTATTTTTCTTGACATTTCTTCTCATTTATTGGCTTGATTTCCCTGTAGAAAACTTAATGAGAATCCTTGCATTTTTAGAGTGCAAAGTTTCCAATTTTCCGGGAAAGCCGAAGACTTTGTCGCGTAGAGCTGCTGATTTTCCGCCAGAAGCTGAAACTTGGTCAAACGATGTCGGAATGACCTGAAATTTGAGGTGAAGCCTCCTGAGCAATAAATAAGACCAACCATAGGCTTTTGTTTGAGTTTTGAAGCCGTTTGGGGTCCCGTCGATGCTTCACTTGATTTTACTGTGGGGAAAATGCCGAGCTTTGATATGTGGTCAAACGATGTCCGATTGACCTGAAATTTGACGGGGAGCCTATTGGAAGCATGTTGAAGCCACTCATGCACTTGGTTTGATGAGCGAAGGCTTCGGTGGTTCCCGCCGCCGGGAGGCTTGATTTTGCTGCTCGAGCATTGATGGAGGGTCAAACGTTGTCGGTTTGACTTGAAATTTGGCATAGAGCCCTTTTGAGACATGCTGGAGTCATCTGTAGGCTCTGATCGAAGTTTTGACGTCTCCGATGATGTTGCCGCCGGGAGCGCCATTTTAGCTGTCGGAGAAGTGAAGTTAGGCCAAATGTTGTCGAAATGGCCCGAAACTTCATGTGTACTCTTCTCTTGGCTATCTTGAAGGATCTTGCAGTTTTTGTTTGATTCTGACAAGATTTGAATTTTTGGAGAAATTGCATTGCCTATTTATGGCAGGTCGCGACTCCATGCAGCTTTCTTGATGTTGAAGAGGCAAAGTGACATTTTTGGTGTCAACAAATGCCCCCTCGAGGTACAGCAACGAATTGCTTGACTTTTGTAGTCGATGTGCCTCGAAGAGATTTTTGAAGGAGAGCTTGTGTCTTGACCAAGAGTCTTTGAGCAATCTTTCCTTTGGTAGAGTAGCCTTTGAGCTTCCAGGGGAATTTTATGGTAGTGAGGGGAATCACACACCATCTCGAGGCAAAGTTTTGAAGATGACATCAGGGATATGGATTTGGGTTTTTGTTTTTGATCTTGTGACCTAACCAGCTATATATGGCAGGTTAGGGGATCGGGTTTTGGTTTTGATCTTGTGACCCAACAAGCTGTATGTGGCAAGTTGGGGGATCAGGGTTTGGTTTTTTGTTTTGGTCTTGTGACCTAACAAGCTGTATGTGGCAAGTTAGGGGACCAGGATTTGGTTTTTGGTCACTCTTTGGGACTGTGTGGGTCCATTGGAGTGGTTTGGATTTTTGTGGAATGTCAATTTCAAGATTTTGGCTCAATTTGGTATATGAGGCTGGATGGTTTGATTTTTGGAAGCTCATGGGGCTTGGGATTTTTTTTGTATGGTCCAATCAACTCAAAAGAGGCATGGAACCATTATTGTATGCTCTTGGTAAGAGGGATTTTTTCTGACTAGAAGCCCATTTTTTCTTTTTTTTTTTTTTTTTTTTTTTAGTGCCTAGGTGGTCAAACCTGGCTCATATGGGCTAGCCCATGGGACCTTAAGCTTTTTAGGATGGCTTAGATCTCATGTGGGGCCATTTTTGTAAAGAATATCTAAAGATATCTCATTTGGATAGAGAATATCTAAAAATATCTTTATGGGAGAGAATCTCTCATATTCCCTTAATTTGGGAGAGAATATCTCAAGGTATCTTTCTTTTTGGGAAAGAATCTTCAATATCCTTTTTTGTTGGAGAGAATCTCTCATTTGATTGATTTTGGGAGGAAATCTCTCAAAGACATCTTTCTTTTTGGGAAAGAATCTTTCTAATTCCTTCTCTTTTGGTAAGGTTACTTAATTAGTAACACTTACCTTTCTTCTTTGTTTCCTTCTTTGATTTGCTCTCTCCTATAAAAGCAAAGGAAGGTAGGATCTCTTGCTCTTATTGCTTTCTTTTGCAACAATCTCAAGAGAGCTCCAAGACCAAGAGTGCTTCTTCTTCAAGGATCTTCAAGCTTTTTCCTTCTTCTTCTCCATCAATGGCTTCGAGTAAGTTTTCTCTCTTTTTCTTTCAAGAAAGCTCCATGTAGAGAATAGGATGGAAAAAAAGTTTCTCTCTTTTCTTTTTTTTTTTCTTCTTTTTTTTTTTTCCTTTTCTTTTCCACGTGATTTCTTTTTTTTTTTCACGTTTTTTTTTTCTTTCTTTTTTTTTTGTGGGCCGTACGGACAGATCCGTACGGATCTGGTCCGTACGGCCACGTGGCCCCTTTTTTTTTTTTTTTTTTGCTGTTTTCTTTCTTCTCTTTTTTTTTGTTTGAGAAAGTTTCTTTTTTTTTTCTTTTTCTTTCTCCCCTTTTTTTTTTCGAGAAAGTTTTTTTTTTTTTTTTTTTTTTTTTTTTTTTTTTTTGCTCATCATGATAATGCGTTTTTTGTGCAAATCTAGATGTTCATGCATGTACTATTTGTAGATTGAGCATGATAGCATACCTGAAAATCTTTGCAAATTTGGGAATTTGGAGCTCGCAGCGATGTTGAGCCCTTCTTGATTTTGCGGAGATTTTGAGGTTTCGAAAGTTTGGAGTCTCGGAGCTTGCAGCGATGTTGAGCCCATCTTCAAACTTTCTATTTCCGTCGGGGTATTTCCTTTTTCTTTGGAATTGCCCCGGGGTCATGCCAAAATTTCGCCAGATTTTTGGTGGGACAAAGTGACCCTTTTTTTTTTTTTTTAGCGAAATCCTGTCATTTTGATGACGATCTTTTTCTTTTCCAACCTTTGCAGGTGGTTCCTCCAGAGCGAACAAGGGTAAAGAGCCTGCTACAAGCGTACCTCGTCGATCCGCCAGATCTTCTAATGTGGCCGTTCAGCAGGCCTGGGAGAAGGTCCAGTTTATTGAGAAGAACTTGGAAGAATGCGATTCCCTCAATCGTGATGAGATGAGACAGCGATTGATCGCTCTCAAGGACGAGGAGTTCTATAAGATCATGGTAAGCAACCGTCCTTGGGTTATGGACGATCTGAGGGTTTTGCCCAAGCCTACCTTCTTCTTTGGAGATGCAGTCCCTGACGACTTGACATACCAAAGGAGATGTTTTCAGTTCTCTTACACAGCTGATGGTGAAGAGAGAACTATTTCTACCCGGTCGTCTTTTGACCGGACCATCTCGATCCTGAGCCTTTCTCCCACGTGCCCTAAGAGGGAAGATCCTCCGAGCTGGGTGAAGAGGACCAGTGTGATCAAGACTGGGGTTTTTGTTGGTGGACCCTCCGGATATGCGGAGAAGCCACCTGTCCGTATGGACATGTTAATGCCAGCCAGCGGCTACCAGGGCTCTGATTATCCGTCGGTCGATTTGAGACCGGTGGGCCTTGGCGTTTTCAGCGGTGACGGCAGTACTTGGGTGAAGCCTTTTCGACTTCGTGGCCGTTTCAATGTTGACTCCGATTGGAAGTCATGGACTGACCACACCTTGCTGATTGGGGGCGCCGTTTTGAAGGAAGCCGGGATTTTTGACGCGGTCCGCGCTTTTAGGGAGACCGTGACCTTTTCCGATGATGCCTTCATGGCTATGTTGGAGTCTTTCCTCCCTCAGACCAATACCTTCGTTGTCACGAACGGTGAGATTGGTTTTTCTCTGAAGGAGTTGTGTGCTATTACTGGACTGCCCATCCTTGGCAAACTCTACGAGGAGTTCATGCCGATTGACAGCGTCCTTGAGGAGCAGTCAGAGGAGTTCAGGCTCCTATACTTTCAGCTCGTCGCCTTCTATGATTTTTTGAAGGAGGGCTCGAAAGTGAGATCCAGCAGTTGGAAGAGTTATGGCTCTTCATTCTTCAACTTCTTTGACAGCAAAGAGTCTTCTGATAGCATGACCCGGGAAGACAGGAAGAAGACTTCGGTCATGCAGGAAGAGTTGAAGGGTTTCTTCGCGAGCACAGATGCCATTTGTTCTGACATTGCATTGCGGAGAGATCTTGCTTTTTACCTCACTTATTGGCTAGGTGAGGCTATTTTTGCTGGTGGAGATGGGACGCACATCAGGCCGCATTGTATTTTTCCGGCTTGTCAGATGGCGTTTGGAGAGCGGCTTGCTTTGGTGCCCGCTCTTTACTCCTACCTGTGTACCGAACTGCAGGCTGCTGCTTTCTTGGTTCGGCTTGGGCTCCCTATGAATAGGGTATTTTCAGCCCATATCTTTTATTCGTGGTTTGTATACCACTGTCCTGGCTTCCACCAGCTGGGTGCTGCACAGGATGATGATCCTCTGATGATTCGATTGGCTAAGGGAAAAGCCGTATCCGAATCACTTTTGTTTGCCCGCATGAGGATCCGACGGTTCAGGGACGTCGAGATGGGGCAGCCTTCAGTGAAGCTTTCTCCGGAGTTGCGGAAGAAGGCTTTTGATTTTGGTGCCTCCCGAGACTCTACTAGAGCAGGGTCGGGAAGGCATTACTCTTTGACCAATGCAGAGAAGGAGTGGCTTTTCAGCGTACGAGTCGGCACGATGGTGTACCGTAGACATCTTTTCGTCGACATCCAGCCGTATGTACCTTCTCGCTTTGCACTTCAGTTGGGCTTCTCTCAAGGCGTTGTTGGAGCGCCTTCGAGTATGGTGAAGCGTTTTGGGGGTTTGGAAGATGGCAGAAATGCATGGGCTTTTTATAGTGCTGAAGACACTACTGCCACGATCTCTTATCCTGAGCTGTCGACTTTCCGAACTGCCGGCTTCACGAAGTGGTTCGCGGAGAGCTTTTTGGCATATCGGGGGCTTTCCAAGAAGGAGCTTGATGTAAAGCTGTCTTCTGGAAAAGGCATTGGGAAGTCGGATGGCGTCCGGCGAGAGGAAGTTTGGGCCTTCCTTTCTGGAGAGAAGCACAAGATAGGCTTTCTCGGTGACCAGGGCGTCATTGGTTCTGAAGCTGTTCGGGAAGTACCTGATGAGGCTTTGGAGCAGCTAGAACAGGAGGAAGCTGAGCTCGACGCTTGGATGCAAGCGGCACAGAGACGAGCTTCCGTGGAGTCTACTGGCGAGAGCAGACCATCCAGTGAGGAGTCAAGTGAGAAACCTGACTCTGATAGTGGGGCGGGTTCTTCTAGGAAGCGAACCCGTAGAGGTAAGAAGAGGAGGAGTCATCATCACAGCGAGGGGCCACATGAGAACTCTCCTGACATGGAAATCCCTCTTACCATCAACGAGGAGGTGCCAGAGGCTGTCGACGAGCCTCCAGAGAAGAGGAGTCGTGGGGAAGAGACCATTGGTGAAGGTATGATTCTTCCTTTTTCTTTTTCTACTCCTTTCATGGGGCTTTCCATGTTCTGATTTGTTTTCTCACCCTGCTGCTGCCCTTTTTTTTTTTTTTTTTTTTTTTTTTTTTTTTTTTTTAGCAGAGGATGAAGACTTGCCGATGCCTGAGGTTCCGACCGATGAGGCGGTGACGAAGCCGGTTATGGCATCTGAAGAAGAACCTAGGGACTCTGGACTGACTCCGGAATCTCCAATTGGTATAACTTCTTTCGCTTTCTCTTTTTTTTTTTTACCTGCGACTTGATTTGCTAACATTTTTTCTTGTCAGCTGACTTGCCACAGGATTCCGATGACTTTGAACCATCAATGGACGCAAATGTCGATGATGCTTCTGATGAGTTCATGGAGGAAGAGAGTGTTCCGCCAGTCGTCGAAGAAGGTACTTGGTAGTGATGACCCTGATGATGTTTTTTTTTTTTTTTGAACAGGATCATATTCATACCTTTTTGTGTTTCATTTGCAGGTTTTGAAGTGACAGAAGAGAGTCCATCGCTTCCTTCAGAACCAGAGCAAGGGATGTCAGAGGTCGATCCGGAGGTAGAGACTCCTACAACCAGTTCTGACGCGATAGAGGAGATACCTCATGCTGAGATTCCTTCTCCAGTGGCCCCAAGTGGAAAGAGTTCTTTTGTTACTCTTCCAATGGGACATGACATGAGCAGCCGATCAGCGGAGAAGGGTGAATCTTCATCCAGTTCGTCTCTTCAATTTGCGAAGAAGGTGCTGGCTCGGGTTTTGAGTTCTTGGGTCAAGACTCTCCTTTCTGGACACTTGGAGGCAGGATTCGGCATGATCCCACATGTACAGGAGATTCTGACTGACACCGAAGAGGTTGGTCTGGATGTCACAGGTGCCAGGGCGATCGTTGATAGGATCATTGCACTGGGTGACAAGTGGTTTGAGACCATGGGTTTCCCTGACGACCAATTCTTCAAGGAGATGTTCTTGGACCCTGCTGATAAGGCTAAGTCTGACCTGAATGAGGCTACACAAAGCAAGAAGCAGCTAGTTCGGGAGAAGAACAAGGAAGAGCTAGCCATCATCGGATTGAGGCATGACCTTAACGTCCTTGATAGGGAAGTTGAGGAGGCCAGAAAACGTCTTGAGCATTTGAAGGCACAAGTCGATGCGAAGTGGGCTGCTATAACAGAGGCTCGTGACAGGGAGAGTACTCTGATCCGCAGGGTTGCAGATGTCGGTCAAGTTCTCGAGAGGAGGACTCTAGAAAACGAACGATGGCAAACTGCTAGGGAAGAGCTTCCCGGTGTAAAAGAAGGGTTACGACATTCGCCAGCATCTCATGGCAAGTTCCTGAAGAAGCGTGCCTTGGAAACTCTGACGGATGAGGCCAAAAGTTTGCTTGAGGAGCTGAAGCTTTGGCTGGAGACCATTTTTGGCTGAGCTCCTGATTTTTTATAGCAGAAACCATTCTTCTTTTTTTTTGGTACCACATGTATTTTTTTTGGTACTTCTTTTTTTTGCAGTGCTTGTGAACACTTTTTTTTTGGTACCACATGTATTTTTTTGGTACTTCTTTTTTTTTCTTGTTTTCCCTACGCTCACTCAAATCTTTTTGTGATGAAAGCGATTGCTAAATGGGATTTGATCAAAAGCTTTGTCATTTTGTGAAAATCTTTTGTCAAATGGTTGTTTTGGTAGGGGAAACGAATTTGGCATGAAAGCCGGATTTTTGTGGCATTTACAGCCAGTTTGGTGGCATTGATAGCCAATTGGTGGCATTTATAGCCGGTTTGGTGGCATTGATAGCCAATTTGTGGCATTTATAGCCGGTTTTGACATGAGAGTCAGGTTTTTTTTTTTGTGGCATTTGTAGCCGAGTTTTTTGAAAACCGAGTTTTGTTTTATTGGCATGAAAGCCGATTTTGGCGTTTATAGCCGGAAATTTTTTGTTTTGGCATTCATAGCCGGATTTTGGCATTTATAGCCGAGTTTTGGTTTTCAAAATGCAGGTATCGACTAAATGTCGCCTCCCCGCTGAATGGTCTTGCAAGTATCGATGGAATGTCGCTTCCTTGCTCATTCGGTTTTGCGAGTATTGATGGAATGTCACTTCCTCGCGGGTTAGGTTTTGCAAGTATCGATGGAATGTCGCTTCCTCGCGAATTGGGGTGCAAATATCGACTAAGCGTCGCTTCCCTGCTTTTCCCAAGACTTTTGGTTTTGCGGGTACTGACTTGATGTCGTTTCTCCGCGATTTTTGAAATTTGAGGTTTTCTCGAACCATTTGTAATTTTGGGTTGTGGATAGCAACTGGTATGTTGTATCTCCACGATTTTTGAAATTGGGTTGTGGATATCAACTGGTTTGTTGCATTCTCCACGATTTTAGGTTTTCTCGAACCTTTGAAATTTGGGTTGTGGATATCAACTGGTTTGTTGCTTCTCCACGATTTTTGAAATTGGGTTGTGGATATCAACTGGTTTGTTGCTTCTCCACGGTTTTTGGATTTTGCAAGTATCGACGAAATGTCGCTTCCCTGCGATTTTGGGTGCAAGTATCGATGGAATGTCGCATCCTTGCTTTTTTTTCAAAATTTTTGTTTTGCGGGTACTGACTTTGATGTCGTTTCCCCACGATTTTTGAAAAACTATTTTTTTTTTGTTTAAAGACACGAGGGTCGTAAATTTTGACCTAGAACCATTTGGCGGTAAAAGGTAAGGTGGACTAGGGTGGAAATCCCTGAATCCGGATTTTTGTTTCAAACCATGAATTTTGTTTCAAGGATCGAAAGTTTTGGTCAAGTCAGGGAGAGGCTCCTAAACTTGGATTTTTTTTTGTTTTTGAACAATGAAACAATGAAAGTAAGCATTGTTTTTGAATCTCTAGAAATTTTGACATTTGGTATGAAAAATTCTAAAGAGAGTGGGTTTGACGAGCGAGTACCTGAGAACAGGTTTTGGCCATACAGGCATTGCTCTTACCCAGTTGGGTAAGTCTTCAAGGGTAGTATCGCTTCAAGAACTTGCCGTTGATAGGCAGCATACATCTGTCGCCTTCCATGTTTAGGAGGGCATATGCGCCATTGGAGAAGACCTTGTCGATGACGTAGGGTCCCTCCCATTTTGGTTCAAACTTGCCTTTGGACTTGTGAGCGAAGACCATTGGTCTTTTTACCGCAAGAACCAAGTCACCCTTCTTGTAGGCGCGTTGCCTGACCTTTTTGTCAAAAGATCCTGCCATGCGTGCTTGGTAAAGTTCAATGCTTTGTCGAGCTTCGAGCCGTTTCTCATCGAGATTGTCCAGCTCATGAAGTCGTAATTTCGCATTGCTTTCTTGACTCATGTCATTTTGTAGAGATACCCTCAGAGAAGGAATTTGTACCTCTAGGGGCACGACAGCTTCGCATCCATAGACCAAGGAGAATGGTGCGCTATGGGTTGGTCCTCGAACGGTGGTTCGATAGGCCCACAAAGCTTCAGACAGTTTATCGCTCCAGTCTCTTTTGTGACTAGAGACCATTTTCTTGAGGATTTTGCAGAGTGTCTTGTTGAAGGCTTCTGCTAATCCGTTTGCTGCCGGATTGTATGGAGTCGAATGACAGCTTTGGATTTTGTATTTGTCGCAAAACCTGTAGAATCGATGATCCCGGAATTGTGGTCCGTTATCATGGACGAATCTCTTGGGTATGCCGAAACGACAAATGATGTTGGTGCGTAGGAATTGAAGAACTGATGAGGTCTTCATTTCGTTGAACGCAAATGCTTCTGACCACTTGGAGAAATAATCCGTAGCAGCGAAGATGAAGCGATGACCTTTGCTTGAAGGGGGGGAGATAGGACCTATGATGTCCATGCCCCATGCTTCGAAAGGCCATGAGATTGCTGTAGGATGTAGCCATTCCGGAGGCATGTGAATGTAGTCTCCATGAACTTGGCATTGTTGGCAGCGCTTAGCAAATTGCATTGCGTCGGGTACCATGGTAGGCCAATAGTAACCTAACCTTTTTATCTGATCATAGAGCTTAGGACCTGCCTGATGGGCTCCACAAAGACCAGCATGAACTTCTTTAAGTGTTTCTTCGGCCTCTTGTTGTGACAAGCAGCGTAGAAGTACTCCGTTGAAGGATTTCCTGTAGAGGATTTTTGAAGGAATATCCAAATGAAAGTTTGGGGCTCGCCTTTGGATGCTTACCCGTTCTTTTGGATCTTCAAGTAGGATTCCGAACATAGTGTAATCAATGAACGGATCCCTCCAGTCGACGATTGAAGGTTGAAGGATAGAGATCCGACTTCCAACCACTCGGTGGCATTCGGCAACTGCTTGGTGTGTGTTAAGAGGAGGGAGGATCCTTCTCTCGCACACTGTAATTTGCATGTTTTCCCCTTCCTGGATCGCCATTGATGCGCCAAGTCCGGCCAGGGCATCTGCACGGATATTTTCACCTCTACGAATGTGGGTGATGTTGCAGATGTCAAACTTTTGCAGAAGCGATTGTGCCTTGTTGTAATAAGGCAGCAGATCGGGCTTCCTGACTTCATATTTCTGATTCATCTGGTTGACGATCAGTTGAGAGTCTCCAAAGACTTCCAGCATAGTGATACCGGATTCGATGGCGAGTTCCAATCCTAGGATCAGAGCTTGGTATTCAGCTGCATTGTTTGTGCATGGTTCCAGTAGCGAGAAAGCGTGTGGAATCATGCATTTGTCGGGGCTAACAAAGAGGATGCCAACTCCCGAGATCAGCTTTCTGTTTTCATTTGTCCTGGTTGCACCGTCAAAGTACATGTCCCAGGAGGCATTTGGTGAGGAAGTCTCCACGTTGTAGACAGGTTCGTCTGGGAGATCATCTCTGAGTGGTGAATCTTTAGGCAATGGATGCTCTGCGAGGAAATCTGCTAGAGCTTGGCCTTTGATTGCTTTTTGTGGCACATACCTAATATCAAATTGTGACAAGAGGATGGACCATTTTGCCAGTCGGGCATTGAGAGAACCGGCCTTCGTAACAAGGACCTTCAAGAGGTTGATCCTTGAGACGAGGTAGACTGTGTTGGAAAGCAAGTAGTGACGTAGCTTTTGTACGGCAAACATCACTGCAAGGCATTCTTTTTCGACTGGAGAGTAGCGATGCTCTGCACCTACTAGTATGCGGCTGAGGTAGTATAGAGCAGCTTCTTTTCCCTCACCATTCTCTTGTGCAAGCAGAGCGCCTACAGAATGATCAAGAGCTCTTGTGTACAAGATGAATGGTTTTCCAGTGGCAGGGGCAGCTAACACTGGAGGTTTGGTCAGGTATGACTTGATATCTTGAAATGCGGCTTCGCAGTCGATATCCCAGACAAAGTCTACACCTTTTTTCATCAATCGAGAGAATGGACGGCATTTCCCCGAAAGATTGGAGATGAACCGTCTGATGTATGCCAATCTCCCTTGAAGCCCTTTTAGTTCCCTTAGGGTTCTTGGAGAGGGCATTTCTAGAATAGCCTTGACTTTTATGGGGTCAAGTTCTATTCCAGCTTTCCGAACAAGGAATCCGAGAAACTTACCCGACGAGACGCCGAAGAAGCATTTTAGAGGATTCATCCGCAGTTTGTGTTTGCGGAGTCGGAGGAAGACTTCCCGAAGATCTTTGAGATGGTCTTCTTTTCTTCTGCTTTTGACGGCGAGGTCATCAACGTAACATTCGACCGTTTTGTGCTGCATATCTTGGAATATTTTCATCATAGCCCTCTGATATGTGGCACCAGCATTTTTCAGACCAAATGGCATGACAGTGTAGCAATACACGCCAAATGGAGTCCGAAATGAAGTGTGTTTTTCATCCTCGGGATGCATCTTTATCTGATCCAGAGAAGCCATCCATGAATGTCATTCGCTCGAATCCGCAGGTATTGTCAATCATCACCTCCGGTATGGGGAGCGGGAATTCATCTTTAGGGCAAGCGCCATTCAAGTCTCTATAGTCAATACAGACTCTGATCTGCCCATTTTTCTTTGTCACGGGGACAATGTTGGCCAACCATTCTGGATGTTGTTCCTCACGGATGAAGCCAACGCTTTTGAGTTTTTGAACTTCTTGTTCAATTTTATCCATCACATCTGGACGGAATCTTCTTTGGCCTTGTTTGACAGGCTTGATGTCTTCTTGAAGATTGAGTTTGTGGACTGCTACTTTGGGGTCTAAACCAGGCATTTCAGCGTAGGACCATGCAAAGCAATCAACGAACTCACGAAGAAAAGCGATATACTCGGGTAACTCATCATCCTTTATATTCTTGCTTATGAATACAGGACGTGGGTTATCAGGTGTTCCCAAGTTTATCTTTTGAACAGGATCTTCTGTCGGAAGGTTCGAAGGTGGTTCCTCCACAATATTTTCGGAGGCTTCCAACTCAACGAAACCTTCTGGAGTTTCAACTGCATTACCAGACCAAGGCTCTGTTCCTTTCCATGGATTTTCTTGATTGGTGATCTCCTCAAGGCTTGCTATGAGATAGTCCCAATCGCCTGTTGAGTCTGGTATTTCTTTTGGAGACAAGGGTTCTTCTGGGTCAGAATAGCACAAGTCTGTATTATCGGGCGATTCCTCTTCATCATCAGAGAAATCGTACAAATTGGATGAGCTTCCTGGATCTTTGTCAGGTAACTCTTCAAAGAGATATCCAGGGAGATCGATGTCTTCGTGGACTTGAGATGTTGAGGCTTGGTCG
Organism: Umbellularia californica; assembly: GCA_028538565.1. Lineage (NCBI taxonomy): Eukaryota > Viridiplantae > Streptophyta > Magnoliopsida > Laurales > Lauraceae > Umbellularia > Umbellularia californica. The sequence continues at coordinate 6,408,741 of JAPQWN010000002.1, forward strand.
GTAAAACGACTTTTAAGCCTTTGTGTCAACTGTCTCAGAGGAGTGTCGGGATCATACCCTAACCCATGTGAAGACTTTTCTACATATCCGTAGAGTCTCCAATCTTCCAGCTGGCTTTTGGTCAAGGCGGGCTCCAATGGCGTGAGAATACCGCGGCCTTCTCCCAAACCGACTGGGTTTTGAGCGTCATAGCCCATTTTCTTCATAATTGCTTGTGCCACAGGACTATATAGAGATAGTTGAGGCATACCTTCGTTTTGGAAAGGTTCCAGCAGAGAACTTGATGAAGAAGCATCCGATCTATGAAAGAAGATTGGTCTTTGCTTTGGTGATGTTGCCGGAACAACAAAGGTAGCAGACGTAGGATCTTCTACATCAGCAGGTGTCTCCATCGGAGTGAGAGCAGGCTGAACTTGCTGAGTGTCAGCTTGGCTTGACGATGCATCGTCTTCTGGCTCTGAGTCCGAGTCTGTGTCTTGCATGATAGACACGAGAGAGACAACAAATTTGCCCCCAGGCTTTTGTTTCGCCTTCTTCACTTTAGTCGTGATGACCAAAGGTTTTGAAGATTTGAGGGAGATGAGGAAGGGAGATTGACTACTCTCTTCTAATTTGCCGGAGGGTTTGTTTTCTTCCGGTGATTTTTGAGGAGCCTTGCCTTTATCTTTCTGGAGATTTTCAGCAGGGGGTGCTATTTCCTCTTCTTCTTTTTCTCCTTCATACATCTGGGAATCTGCGAAGTGGACTTCTTTACCTTTGAAGGGTTTTCTGTCCGCGAAGACTCGATGTACCATGCCGTCGTCGCCGACGAACTTGATGCATTGATGTAGAGTTGAAGGGACAACACCGTTCTCGTGTATCCAAGGACGTCCGAGAAGGATGTTGTAGCATGAGGGGGTTTTTATTGCATACACAGTGACCTCAGAGATAAGATCACCGATTTGCAATTTGAACCTGATTTTGCCGATAGGCCTTTGAGTGCTCCCATCGTATCCAAAGATAGATACAGATGTGTGGCTTAGCTTGCTGGGTGGGATGCCCAGCTCTTCAAGAGCCGAAGTGGAGATAAGGTTGAGTGCAGAACCTGGGTCGATCTGAACTCTATGTATCGGCATTTCTTTGATGTACCCTGTGAAGTACAGGGGTCAGTTGTGCCTTGCTTCGCCAAGTAGGAGGTCTTCCTTAGTGAAGGCGATGGTTGCACTGGCTGCCTTTTGAACCGAGAGGCATTGGATGCATGATCCCTCAGTTTTCTTTTTTTCTTCTTTTAAGGAAGTTTCAGAGTTTTTGACCCGGTAGTCCATTTCAATTTGGAGGACTTGTGGGGCATGTTTGTCGACATCCTCATTCAGTTTTTGTAATTCTGAGATGAGATTATCACGAGTGCGTGGAGACATTCGTAATAAATCCAGGATGTGAAGACGTGCAGGTATGTGTTTGAAGTGCTCAACCAAGTCATACTTGAAAGCCTCCTTGGGGCCTGCATGTTCATCATTGTTTTTGCCACTGGGGGCGCTTACAACATCTTTTCCCGAAGGATTTACATAAGTAAAGGAAGATTGGTTGTAATTTTTGTGGTAGTCCCGGCCCGAACGGGTGCCTCTACCAACTTCGAGAGCTTCTTGAGAAGGATCTTCGTTTGGAAGATTGTCTTCAGGATCAAGAGGCTGTCGTTTTTCATCTACTGGGGATGTATCTGCAGCAGAGTTTCCATCCTCAGTGATTGTGTTGCACGGAGCATTTTCCGGGAGCAAGTCCTGAACAGCATCCAGCAGCTTTTCTTCTTCGTTGACCCATCCATCACCCCAAGTTGGGTTTTCTTCATGATGATGAGTCGGGAAGAATGTGTATTCTGAAGTCACAGTCTCAGGAGAAGAAACCTGAGAGGGTGTCATCTCTGTGAAAGTCACGTGAGACGAGGTAGCTCCAGAGGATACATTGCTAGGCGTCGTCGGAGTGTAGGTAATCTCATCAGACGACGCTTCAGAAGAGCTATAGTCCTGATATATTACATTACAGGAAGCTCTGATAGGAGATGTTGCCTGCTCGGAGTCAGACTCATCCTCGGATGTAAGAGGATCATCTATCCAGCAATATTCTCCATTTTCAGGAGTTAAGGGTGGAGGTACCTGATGGGCTTCAGGGACTTCCGGCTCTGGATTGTGAGGAATCTCGTTGACGCGGTCTTGCTCTTGTTCTAGAGCGAGACGCTGCAAGATCCTTGCATATTCTTCAAGATCAGGCATGGGAGCCAGATCCTCTTCTTCGTCTTCTCCGTGTGGCTCAACATAGTTGATTTCCACTGGAGCAATGACAGGTGCTGGGTTAACAGCATCTTCTTGTGCAGCCTCTTGGTCTTCTTCATCATCAGACCAGGATCCTTGTGGTTGCAAGGGGTTATACCAGATTACTGGCATAAGGTGAGTTTCAGGAACCCATTCTTCATCGGAGAGATATTCTCCTGTTTCAAGAGATTCCTCCCACTCGCCGGTGTAGTTGGGTTCGAATCCATCGTCGGTGTCGCTGGACTCGTATCCATCAATGGAGAATCCAACTACCGAGTTGCAAGAGTATAATGCCCCCTGCATGGCTTCTTTTTTGAATTGAGGTGGCATGAAATCACTGAGAGTGAAGTTTCTTACCGCCTTTGAAGTCTCTGGAAGGGACGTTTCTGTTGCCCCGAGTGAAGTGGTAGAGGAGGCCTCTGCCTTTTCATGGACTTCTTGTTTTGGCTGGGTCTTCTCTTGCCGTTTGAGCCTGAGGAGATGTTTCTTGGCTTGCCTTCGCTGCTGAGCGGTCGGCTTTGTTTTGACGATCTCCCAATTTTCATCTTCCAGGAGATCGGGATGTACCCATATGGGTTGTCCGTCTGGTGTCGGGCAAGGAACCAACACTTCGGACGTTTGAATTCTATTTATCACCTTGAAGGAAGTAGTGATCTTCTTCTTCGGTGACTTTGGTGTTTGTCCATATGACACCATGTTGACGGAGGCAGTCCCATAGTTTTTGTCAAAGGTGATGACTCCATTTTTCCACATCTCGTTTATCTTCTCTCTCACAACAAAGCATTGATTGAGAGGATGCGAGACCATCTGGTGGTATGGACAGTACCGAGGATCATTGGTTTTGCCAACGTCTCCAGGTCTTTTGGGCTCTGGCAAAATGAGTTTGCCATTTGCTAGGAGAGCCTCAAAGATTTCTTCAACGTCTTCATCGAATGGATATTTCTTTTCTACACGTTCTTTGAAGGCATCAGAGAGTTCAGGTCTCTTACCTGCAGCTCTATTTTCAGCTTTCTTTGGTTGCTGAGGAGCTGACTTAGTCTGCACATTGAGAACCTCTTTCTTCTTTGGTTTAGAGGTTGCAACAGCAGTCGGCTCTTTCTTTGATGATTTCTGACTGTTGAGGTCTTTGATCACCGTTTCAGCTTCCATGGAAGCTTCCAGGAGTTCTCCCAGGTTTTTTGATTTGTTGCCGATGATCATGGAGCGGATTTTAGCTCTCATGTTGTTTCGGCAGATGTCGACTAGCGACGCTTGTGGCAGTACATCTGAGCATTTGTACGCCATTGCTTTCCACTTGTGAATGAAGTCATAAGTTGACTCATTCTCTCCCTGTTTTAGGCTGCAGAGCTGTGCCATAGTAACAGGATGATCCTCACCTTGGAAGTGGGTCAGGAAGCGTGTCTCCAGCATAGCCCAGTTCTGAATGGAGTTCTCCGGCAGAGTGGAGTACCAATCGAAGGCCGTACCTTTTAGGGTACTTGCAAAGAGGCGGATCTTGAGTGCATCTTGATCCGCGATAGCTCCCGTCAAGATCTTGAAGTGGATGACGTGCTGTCTGGCTGATCCTTTCCCCGTATATGTTTGGAGAGTAGGATGCTTGAATTTTGTGGGGAACGGGACCGATTCCATCCATAAAGGATATGGTGGCTTGATCCCATGCTCTTTGAGTATATCCTCTTCTTTAGCTTTGGCGAGGATACTGTCTACGTCCTTTTTGGTAAGGGCGCGTGACTCATTTTCTTCACAATTCTCCTCGTTATTGTTATGATTCGGAGGAGGCTCATTGTTCACCTGATTTTGGACGACAAGGAGAATGTTTTCCATCAGAGTTTCAATCCTCTGCTGGCCTTGTTCCAACTGCTGGATGCGTGTGAGAGCATCATCTCGAGGTGGATTCTGAGGTGGTGGCTCAGAACTTGTAGCCAAGACGTTCATCCCTCGGGATTCGAACGAAGAAATCGTCCTGGTGACCGAGCTGGGGCTCATTCTTTTTTATGAAGAGCTTGATGAAGGATTACTCTCCCGTCCTTGGCTTGAAGGGGCAGGAGATTCTTCAGGATGTCTTCGTGTCCCGGTGACGCTACGGGTCACCGGACGTCGGACATGGATTTTTTATGCTGACTTTTGGCGTCTTCTGGTTTTTCCAACCATATGGACGGCAGCAACTTGGTCGGGTCTTTCTTTTTCGACCCATTTGTGGGAGACTTGAAGTGTAGGAGGCTGGGTCCGTTGCTTCTCTAGTCTCTTTTGTCGATATGACGCACGGCGGCGTGCTCGACGAGCGATTTGAGCTTCAGTCAGCTCTGGCTGGGCTCTGACGATGAAGGATGTGCTCCCTCGGGCGCAGCAGCCGAGCCTGTCTTCTTTGTGGTTGGGCAAGGACAGGATGCGGACCCGGTCCTTTGCCTGTTGCAGCGAAGCTTTGAACCTTTCGAGTTCGGCCCCTGTAGAGATGAAGGGTCGAACTGAAGGAGTGTAGGCCTTAGCAGGTGCTTGTAGAGGCCTGGTGATGCATGATCTAATTTTGGGCTTGTGGGAGCAAGCCGATTCATGCTGGGTCGACTTGGGAGTCAAGTTGGAGATGGGTCTCTCCTCTTTCATGTAGGCAAGAGGGTAGAACTGGTTCTCTTTGAGTGGGGCCAGGTATGCTGGCTTGGTGGATGTTTGAGACCTTCTTTGTTTTGGGGAAGGTCTTGGAGACCAAGTCTTAGGGTAGACCTGGTTGGTTGTTGGTCGAGGCTTCGCGGGGGTGCCGCGGGCTTCGGGCTTTTGGGCGCTCGCCTTTGGTGTCACGGGAGTGACACGTTGAGAGGCGATTTTCTGCCTTTTGGCAGGCGCAGTTTGTTCTTCGGGAAGTGGGAATGGTCCCAGTGTCCCGAAGACGATGGTCCGGGGAGTCGAGGTCGACCCGGAGTTCAGAGAGTTGCCGAGGGAGTTGACGCTTCGGCAGCTGGCAGGGCGCTTGTAAGTGCGCTCGGTTTGCTTCTGTTGAAGCATGAGTTGGTGCTTGTTCTCGTCGAAGATAATGGTTAAGGCTGCCATTGTTAGTTTCAAAATTTCTGAAACAAGACCACATCCATTAGTAATCACAAGAATATGATGATCATAAATGGGAATTTCTATGGTTGTCTTTTCAAATCGCTCAAGGGATATGACCCAAGCGACATGAAGAAGGCAAAAAGCCATAGATGGTACAATTGTTCTGACAGCGAACATGGTAGGCTCGAAATGAGCGTTCCAATGACTGCTAGAAGCAATTGTATACCTAAATTCGACTTATCGAGAAGCGGAGCTTGCTCGAGATAAGAAGAATATAAGGTAGGAGTTACAAATGTGCCGGTCACAGATACAGTAGACCCTGAAAGGGCGTACCAGTATTGCTATGCACAAATGTTGGAGATCGCATCCATGAGATGGGATTCTCTGTTTTTTGAAATGTCAAGATTGGATTCATCAAAGAGAGAAGATGGTATTCCGATCCGAATACGGGCTCAACGATTTCCGCGAGCACCAGTACCCAGAAGGGAAGGAACCACAATTTCTCGGATCTGAATCTAAAATGACGAGAGTTTTTTTTTTTTGAAGATTTTTTTTTTAAGATTTTCATTTTTTTTTTTTTAAAAAATCTTTTTTTTTTGTTTAAGATTTTTTTTTTGAAAATCCTTTTTTTTATTTTTTATTTTTTATTTTTTATTTTTTGATTTTTTTATTTTTTTTTAAGATTTTTTTTTTGAAAATCTTTTTTTTTTATTTTTTATTTTTTATTTTTTTTTATTTTGATTTTTTTATTTTTTTTTTAAGATTTTTTTTTTATTTTTGATTTTTTTTTTATTTTTAAGATTTAAAGACGAGAGAGTACACATAGGCCTCCTAACCCGGTCTTATGAAACCTCAATTGATAGAATTGCCCCCAGGTAAGGGTAGGATTACTTAATGAACCCGTTTGGAGGACCCTTGCCTAGAACAGTCAAGCTGTCTCCACACTCTGGACAAGGCTTTTCTTGAATCAATCGTGATCAAAGAACGCAATTGGTTTAACCTTAGTGGTCTATGTCTTTTTTTTCAAATCCCAAATAGACTCATCGAAGAGAAACGATGGCCCAAAACCTTAGTCGAACGGGCTCAACATTTCTGCAAGCACCAAAGAACGATAGGATAGGATCAAAGCTTCTCAATTTTGAATCAGAACTGAGAAAACTGATATTTTGATTTTTTTTCTTTGAAATCTCTAATGAACTCATCGAAGAGAAACGATGGCCCAAAACCTTAGTCGAACGGGCTCAACATTTCTGCAAGCACCAAAGAACGATAGGATAGGATCAAAGTTTCTCAATTTTGAATCCAAACTAAGAAAACTGATTTTTTGATTATTATTATTTTTTTTTTATATTTTTTTAAATCTCTAATGAACTCATCGAAGAGAAACGATGGCCCAAAACCTTAGTCGAACGGGCTCAACATTTCTGCAAGCACCAAAGAACGATAGGATAGGATCAAAGTTTCTCAATTTTGAATTCAAACTAAGAAAACTGATTTTTTTTATTTTTATTTTTTTTTAATATTTTTTTTTGAAATCTCTAATGAACTCATCGAAGAGAAACGATGGTCCAAAACCTTAGTCGAACGGGCTCAACATTTCTGCAAGCGCCAAAGAACGATAGGATAGGATCAAAGTTTCTCAATTTTGAATTCAGAACTAAGAAAACTGATTTTTTGATTTTTTTTTCTTTGAAATCTCTAATGAACTCATCGAAGAGAAACGATGGCCCAAAACCTTAGTCGAACGGGCTCAACATTTCTGCAAGCGCCAAAGAACGATAGGATAGGATCAAAGTTTCTCAATTTTTCAATTCAGAACTAAGAAAACTGATTTTTTTGATTTTTTTTTTCTTTGAAATCTCTAATGAACTCATCGAAGAGAAACGATGGCCCAAAACCTTAGTCGAACGGGCTCAACATTTCTGCAAGCACCAAAGAACGATAGGATAGGATCAAAGTTTCTCAATTTTGAATCCAAACTAAGAAAACTGATTTTTTTTTTGAAAAGAGAAAGAATGGAAACAAACTCAAAGAAATAGAAATTTCCAAAAAATCCCATCTCATTTTTTTTGGGTGCAAAATCCAACATAGGCCACCAGCTAGAAAGTAGCCAAGGAATCCGGAAAAGAAGTATAAGCATAGAGCAAAAAGTATGATATGCAAATATTTCATTTCCAAGCACCGTGTTCTCAAATGAACGAGTCCCACCGGGTGTGCCAGCTTGATGGAACGCGCTCCGAGGCGCCTGCTGGGGCGGCTACCGGGGTCGGCGGAACGTGGGAGTCCGTCGGGTCCGGCCCTTTCGCGCCCTGGCGGGCCCTGAAGCGTGCATCAACATTTCTTTTGTGTGGGTGTGCCAGATTTTCTATTTTACTTGGAATTGCAAGTGGTAATCCGGAGATCAACCTTCGCAAGTAAAAAGGAAATCAACTTCTTTCAAGTTTTCCATTGCACAAATATTTAAGAAAAGAGACATTTTCTTGGTTTGCCGTGAAAGGCGATTTTGTTTGGCATTTATAGCCGATTTTGGCGTTTATAGCCGATTTACAATTCTCATCAATAATGAAAGACAAGAGTTGTGATTTTTGTCTCTTTTAGAAAAATACAAACTACAATGAAAAGCAAGAAAAGGAAGATCTAACTTTTCAGGAGATTGTGGGGGACTCGTTCAGATTGACGGTCGCAAGCCATGTATGGGCTTCGCCATCATCCATGCAGATGAGAACAGAAGATGCTCTTGATTCGCTTGGCTTGGCTATAACCTCAGGTTTTTAGAGGACAAAGACCAAGAGAAGGTCCTATGTCCAATAAAAAGCTAAGTAGACGGGCTGAAAAGCCACGTCTAGCCATTGGAGGCAGCAGGAGAAGGCAAGGACCTTGGGGGGGGGGTGCCCCCCAAGGGACTTTTGTCACCTTGTAGTGGTGGCCGGTGCAGAACTTCAGCAGAGTTTTTCTCTCTTTTTCTTTCTCTCAGATCTCTTTCTGATCTTTTTTTTCTGATCTTCTGATTTTCTCCTCTTTTTTCCGATTCTTTTTCCGATCTTTTTCCGATGGAATGCCCTCCTATTTATAGGCTTTTGGTAGCCATTTAGGAGGGTTTATGAGCCTTAATGGCTTTAATGGGAGGAGTTACAAGATTTATTTCTTGATTTTGTAACTCCTTTTTCCTTGAATCTGATTGGCCGATGGAGATTAAGGGCTTTTAATCACCTTAATTACCATAATGGGAGGAGTTTCATGGTTTAAATGCCATGAATCAATTGACTTGTAACTCCCAAATGCTTGCTTCTGATTGGGCCGTCCAAAGAAATGAATTAATGACTGCAATAAAGCTAGTCAATTAACCACATTAATTGGTCGCCGAGCAGTTGAAGAGTCGCGGGCCATGCCGTGTTTTCTGGAATTCTTCTGGCGACGATCATCGATGGATCTACATGCTGATCGACATCGGATGAACATGTAACTTCAGACATTGATAGCTAAGAGTGGGCCGGTGACATCTGTCTTGTCGATTTCACGATCGGTCGGACAGAAAGTGCACTTTCTTGGTCGACCGGTTGGCGATCTTGGAGCGATCAATGATGATTTTATGCTTTTGACGGCGGATCCGAGATGTCGTCGGATATGAGTCAATTTAGAGCACTAAAAATCACATTTTCAGGAAACCACAGGGGCCAAAGTGCGCGAAACGCGAAAAAAGACGGAAAAACGGGTCACCGGCGGAAAATCCGGTGACCCGGACCTCCATGGTCGCCGGCGACCATGGACCGGCGACCATGGGCCATGGTCGCAGGGGCCTGCGACCATGGGCCATGGTCGCAGGGGTCTGCGACCCTGGGGGATTTTTCCCCTTCGGAGCCCGTTTTGCGGTCGTTTTGAGGTCTTTTTCGTCGCCGTTTTCTTCTGTATTTTTCTTGACATTTCTTCTCATTTATTGGCTTGATTTCCCTGTAGAAAACTTAATGAGAATCCTTGCATTTTTAGAGTGCAAAGTTTCCAATTTTCCGGGAAAGCCGAAGACTTTGTCGCGTAGAGCTGCTGATTTTCCGCCAGAAGCTGAAACTTGGTCAAACGATGTCGGAATGACCTGAAATTTGAGGTGAAGCCTCCTGAGCAATAAATAAGACCAACCATAGGCTTTTGTTTGAGTTTTGAAGCCGTTTGGGGTCCCGTCGATGCTTCACTTGATTTTGCTGCGGGGAAAATGCCGAGCTTTGATATGTGGTCAAACGATGTCCGATTGACCTGAAATTTGACGGGGAGCCTATTGGAAGCATGTTGAAGCCACTCATGCACTTGGTTTGATGAGCGAAGGCTTCGGTGGTTCCCGCCGCCGGGAGGCTTGATTTTGCTGCTCGAGCATTGATGGAGGGTCAAACGTTGTCGGTTTGACTTGAAATTTGGCATAGAGCCCTTTTGAGACATGCTGGAGTCATCTGTAGGCTCTGATCGAAGTTTTGACGTCTCCGATGATGTTGCCGCCGGGAGCGCCATTTTAGCTGTCGGAGAAGTGAAGTTAGGCCAAATGTTGTCGAAATGGCCCGAAACTTCATGTGTACTCTTCTCTTGGCTATCTTGAAGGATCTTGCAGTTTTTGTTTGATTCTGACAAGATTTGAATTTTTGGAGAAATTGCATTGCCTATTTATGGCAGGTCGCGACTCCATGCAGCTTTCTTGATGTTGAAGAGGCAAAGTGACATTTTTGGTGTCAACAATTTTTCTCTGATACTAGCACAATAATCTGTGCTAAGTACGGGCATGACCCATGCGACTAGGGTCCGCTCTCCATCTAACTAGTTTTGACATTTTTTTTTATAAAACAAATATATTTATTGAATCTAAACGCTCAATGAAAAGGTCAAAATTGAATCCAATACACTTGCGCCAGTTTGACAACTCTACTAATAGAGTCAAGTGAAGTAAAGTTGATTTTAAAGAAAGAATAAAATATAAGTGGGTTACTTATGATGTTATTTTATTTTTAGTTGTTTATTTTGAAATCTTTTTGACTTTTTATATGGGAAATTGGAATTCTTTTGTATTTTAGCAGGTAAAGGTGATTACTTCTTTTATTTTTTGTTGAAAATATGGAGAGAGTTTTAAATTAAAGTTTTTTTAATGTGATATCTCATTAGAAAAATAAAAATTTTACTTAACTTTTACAGTGTGTTTGGGATGGGGTGGAAAAGTGGGGAAGGAAAAAAATGGGGGGAAATTTTTTTTGGATCATGTTTGGGAAAGGGGGGGAGGGAAAATGGGTGGGGAGGGGGAGGGGGAGGGAAAATGGGGGAAAAAGGTGTGACAAAATTTCCCTCCCAAAACGAGGGGGAAAATGAGGGAGGGAGAGGGGAAAGTGTGGAAAATATCATTTTTGTCCTTTTTTATCCTTTTGAAATTTTTACAAAAATAAAGGTAAAATGATAATTTTTCATCTATTTCACAAACAAACAAAATTCTATTTTTTCATTTTTTTTTTAATGTACTTTTTTACTTTTAAAAAAAGAGGAGTAAGTACGTTAGTAAAGTCCCATAATAGCCCTCGGAATTCGGGATTCGAGGAATCGTCTCCCACCCAAACAAGCCCTACTCTAGGCATAGGCTCCAGTGGGTATATAACAACTGAAAGGAAATCATCCGACGGCTGAGGTCCTTTTAATCTGGTGGGGCCCAACTAGTCCCTTCCGGCCGACTTAGACAGAGTCGTCGAAAGTGTACACTGCAGAGTCTGCGAGACTTGTCTTCCTTCCCAGAAGAGAAGCAAAAAAAGCTGCAATCTTTTCACGATTTTCTTCGACAACTTTCCTCATTCTCAGTTTCTCGTTTCATCGAGGGTTTTGATCATTATCCTCGAACAAGGAAGTTTCACAAGAAGGAAAACCTAAAAACCCTTCCTTTTTGATCGATTTCGCAAGTTTCTCTTTCTCTTTGATTTGGGCTTTTCGATGATGAAACGCAGAAAAATCCGTTCTTTTGTAGAAAACTAGGGTTTTTTTCTTCATTCCGTGAAGGAAAAGGTACTGTTTTGATTCGGTGTTACAGTAGAACTACAGTTTGTATGCACAAATCAGGCTTCGGAATCCGAAACTTCAATCTCTGAAAACATGGAGAATCGAATGCTTTTGCGAGGATCTTCTAGTTCGGGAAGCGGTCTAGGGCTTTCTCTCAGCGACCGAACTCAAGAAGGCGATTCTCAGCAGCCGCGGAATGGGGAGATTGGATTTGATGGTGGCATGGATCGGCGTTTCGCTTTCTCTCGCCAATCTTCTTTCCGCCAATCGGGCGCCCACACGCCAATCTCTATCATTTCGAATGATTCCTCCCGGCCAATGCTGTCTCGGAGCGACTCCAGCATTAGAATTCCACTAGGGGTTTATCCACAGCTTGGGGATGAGAATCTTCGAAAAGAGTATCAGAAATATTCGTTTAGAGATGAAAGTAGTTCTCCTGGAAAAAGCTCTCTTCTTTCGCAGATGTTGTCTGTGATTCAAATCCTTAGAATGGGGAGTAAGCCTATGAAACGGTTGTCGGCGATGATCGCACTCAATGCCGCGTATTCGACCGTGGAGTTGATTTTGGGAATTTTTACGGGGCGTGTTGGTATGAATTTTGAATTCTTAGTTCTTATTATTGATTTTATTCCCACATTTTACCATGTCATTGTTTGAATTTTGTGAGTTGCAGTATTTGATGTTAGTGTGTAGTCTACCGTGCAGTGAGTCCCCACTTCACCTAAACATGGCCCTGTTACAATCCATTACAAACCTGTCCTTCAAAACCAGTCCTATAACTGTCCCAATTCTGAAAACTTATCTAAATGGTATAAAAAATATCCATAATCTGCTGCCCAAAAGTCCCACATTATATACTCTTTATACAGTATCAAAACCAGTTGTAAACAATCTTCCTTTGATCCTCACCTTCTGCTATCACCTTCAGTCCTCAACATTAGCCCCTGACCAGTCCATTAGAATCCTAATTTCAGGAAGTGATGTTTTGAAGCTTAGAGCTTTATCATGTCTTATCTGCAATGGACAGTCATTGGGAAAAATTGTTCAGAGATGTGATATGTAGAATTAATGGCTGCCTTGAATTCCATCGAAGAATGACAAGCTCGATGAAGATAGGAATATATGATGAAGTGATGAACTACCAAATGACCATGAGTATAGTGGACTGTGTCCCACAAAATGTTTGAATTGAACGACTGGTTGCATGACAAGATGTTTTGCATGTGGTAGATTGTGCAACATTGACAGGGATAACAATCCTGATCCATAGGGCATGGTTGTAACGGAAAAACTCAAAACTGACATTTTTTGGGGGACATAACATCAAATAAGAGCATAAAGAAAAACAAGCAGCCATGCCGCGTATAACCAATTGGACATGGTAAATAAATATCATTTTTTACCATATCAAATGTGAAATGTCTATTGACCAACAGTTGTATGGTTGATCTCTCTATATATTCACTTACATGCTAGACATCTATAGTTCCATCTTTTTTATTTTTTATTTTTTGAGTAAAAAAGGATTTCTACTTGTTGGAAACATTCAGCATTTTTTTTAGTGGCATGGTTTATGTAGAAGAGATTTCCAGTGATCTCTCACTAGAAGTTGATTGGGGTCAAAGCTACACATGTTCCAAAAGTGTCTTGGCTGTCTGTGGTGGATATTGCTAAATGCATTTTTTGCGATTCCAATATTTAACTTCAAACACCAATTTTGACTTTTTCACTAATTTTGAAGGATGCTAGTTGGTTAACGAATTTTTTTTCTTCTATTGTTTTATCTAGAAATGCGTTTGTTAAACAACGACTCATCATTAGGGATGTAAACAGGTTGGTTAGGTATCAGTCCATGGTGAATCCGGACCCCATTTATTTAATATAATTGGGTCCAGACCTGACTCTGATGGAGTTGACTGGGCTGGGCCCAACTCCATGCCTGACTCAACTACTAAATGATTTTATGAAATGTCATTATATATGGCCATGCTGGCAGCAGGAATCAGAGCAGAAACCTTTAATTTAAGGAATGACGTGGCTATCAGATGAGCTATAATCCCCCTTGAGTTTTATTTCTATCCATACTAGTATTGTTTGCCATTTTTGTTTGCTACATTACTACATGATATCCTTTATACATGTTACTTGGGTACACTGCACAAGGGAGGGTTCATATGTGGTTTTTTTGGTTCAGGTCCTTCGGTAATCAGAGGTTCATTGACATCTCTATTTATCACGCGATTGACATTTTACTGTGTTGGTGACTGATTGGTGCTGGTTCCATTTACATCTAGCCGTTGTTAGAGATGATCCCACTATAAAACATTATATACCCAATAGAATAACATATGTACTAGGGAGAATACATTTTATTGCTTGAGCGTCCATGTATCTCTGCGATGCTTACCTGCTCTATACATTCACTGCTTCTGGTATCTTTTAAATTCTGTGATCCTTTTCAGGTTTGGTGTCAGATGCTTTTCACTTGACATTTGGCTGTGGCCTCTTAACATTTTCATTGTTTGCAATGGCTGTTTCCCGAAAGAAGCCTGCTGCAGTCTACACCTATGGGTGAGACTAATTACTCATCTTTTTTTCATCCGTGTATTCTTTATTGTAAGTTCTTTAATTCACTGTCACATGAGATGCATGTATGTACATTTTTGTCCTGAACTCTCTTGTGGTTTTTAAAATCATGTGAAAGCATAACCTAGGACTTGGATGAGGTAGAATGCTAACTCATAGAGAACTAAAGCACTTTTCTGGTTTTCACTTTGCAGTTGAATTCATTTAGTGTATCGGCTTAGTGTTGGCAGGTTGTTAATCTCTCTCTTAGATTGATGCGATTGTCGTCATTTATAGATTATAACATTTGATATTCACGTCAATATGTCGTGTTTGTTTGGAGCCCATTTCTGTGGACATGGATTTTTGTGATGATTTCAATTTTTGAGGAAATTGGTTGTTAACTTTGCAAATTCTTGAGGAAGAAGGCTATTTATACTGCAGGTTCCTTAGTTTTCCTCAAAGTATGAAAATCCATCGAAACAGAGAAAAAAAAGGAAATTGCAACACCTAACCATGAAATATAGCAAAAGCATGGAAACTCAGAGAAATATGGTCTATGATTAGAGAAATTGGAGTTGATTGGTTAACCAAATTGTTCAACAAAATTTTGAGTACAAGTAAAATGGCCAGCGCATGAATGAGCCTCGTGATCTCTTCCCACAAGAGCAAAGGGCATATTCAGGTGCCTTCTGTTGGATGTGGACATTTTGGCTGAATATGAAGTTTTGGTGTACCCCTAAAGGTTTTAATACTTAAAAAAATTATGTAAACTAAATTTTGTGATGGAGAATGGAGATGACCTCCCAGATATTAATTTGATATGATGTGGAGGTCTGTAACAGCTGGTACATATTTGGTTCCTTGCAAACGTCTGGCGATGGAAGAATAGTAAATATATAGTTAATTGTAAATTTATATATTCTGGCTTATGATATGCAAGCCTACATCCAAATAGTAAACATATAGTTAACTGTAAATTTATATATTCTGGTTTATGATATGCAAGTCTACATTCCAAACTTCAAAATAATTCATTGTTGGTTATACAAAGCATAATATAATGGTGGATGGAGGCCTCGGAATTATGTTGGAAGAATAATAGGATGGTTTTTTTTTTCCTTGGGATTTTAGTAGATTAAATATTCAGTTCTAAACTTAAGGGCCTGTTTGTTTAGAAGAATTGTGAGAATTCTTGTCTGGGCGAATTCTGAGAATTACAAATGCTGCCCCTTAAAGTAGAATTCCAAAGGCTCAACTCCCCTCTAGCATTTGGAATGCTGGAATTCAAGAAATTCATAAGGCTAAAAGCGCCTTTTCATGTGGTTTAGAATTTTGATTCTTGCAACAAACAGAGCATTTGGAATGTTTAGGTGATAAGATGTCACATCATGTCATAAATCCCCAGCAAGCCTAATTCCTTGTCAGGAATGCCTTGAACCAAACAGGTTTATTTCAGATTTCCTTCTAATCCCTTCGCTGTCGTTATTTGCCCATTTATTTATCATACAATATTACAGGTAATAGGCCTTGTGGGCTATAGATCTTAGTTATTGGGATCAGATAATTAAATTTTCTTTTCCTTGATTGCCTCTAGGATCTGTTTTATTTACTGTTAAGCCCACATTCCGACCAACTTTAGTTTTTTGGGTTCTCAATCTGTGCATGGCATTAGGTTCTCTCTTGTCTCTTTATAGGACATTGTCAACAGGTTTATGCCATTCTAAAGAATCATTTTGTCAGATGACTGTGATCATATATTTTTCCCCCTGTTCTTTCAGGTACAAAAGGGTAGAAGTTCTAGCTGCCTTCACTAATGCTGTAAGTCTTCTTCCAGTTCTTGCAGATGCCATCCCCTGTTGAACAATGATGTTGATCATGTAGCTAGGAGAGTCTTTTACAGTATACCTTGAAAAATCTTCACTGTAGGGGTCTATTTCTCATCAAGGTAGATCATTGGATCAAAGCCGAAAATTTACTTAGATATGAGTGATATGCACCTCTGAATCAAAAGTGGTATGTCATATATGATTTTGGATATTTATTTGTGACAATGAGGTCACTTTGATACAAGGTAAATACCACTTTGCTTTGAGTGATGTTCGGCAAGGATCTATACACGGGGTATTTTTTTATTATCTAGTGATCTGTTTTGACAGGAAGTGGGCTCCACATAGGTTTTTTAAGGAGATACATTCACGTAGGCTGCTGCATATGGATCATCAAAAACATCAATGACAATTTAACATGGTTCTATTTTTAATAACAAGAGAATTATAAAATGAAAAAGCTCATAGCAGTCTGGAAGGTCGTTGTTGTTGCAACCACGAGGTTGTGGGTTTCAAGTCGCTACCTTAAAAAAAATAAAAATCAACAATGATGTCTGGCATAATGCTAATACATGAATATTTTTTTTTCTTTATGCATGTGTCTAGACAGCTGTTTCTTTTGTTTATGTCATTCTCCTTGGCTGTGGAGGCGATTCATGCATTCATACAAGATGAATCCGAACACAAGTAAGTTGCTTTTATTAATCTGTGTTAGTTTAAATGGTGGTGACTTGGCTGGTTAGTTAGAAGTCATCTACATATCTGGAGAAATGAGGGTTTGAATCCCTTTAATATTATTGCATCTGAAAGTACGGTTTTCATACCTGGAGAAACAAGGGTTTGAATCTCTATATAGTATTTTTGCATCTCAAATTAAGGTTTTCATATCTGGAGAAACGAGGTTTTGAATCCCTTTAAGGGTATTTTTGTATCTCAAAGTAAGCTTTTCTGTGTCTCTTCTTCTGTGCTTGCATGCATTTGTTTGTTTGGGGGTGTTGAACTTGCTATTTATTATGCTTTTATGATATGGCATCTCTTATGAAATGTCTCTTATATCACCTTGTATGCCCGACTAATTTGTCATTTAGTGTTCAGCACATCTCATGAATGATTTATGCCTCTTGTTTGAAGTAAAATGTGGCGTATTCTTTCTATTTATTCCCTGTTATTAGCGAATAGCAAGGCACTAAATTGTAATGTTATTTTTAGTACCCAATATTTTGAGATTAGGATTTAGTGTCGTAGAGGTGTTTTGGCCCCATTTTGATCGGGAGCAAAGAAGATGTAGAACCAACGAAGACCAGGAGATGTTCGGCGAAGTGGAAGGTGGTTTGGGGTAGAAGGAAATGGTAGAGATCTGAGCCATTGGAGGAATTTTGTACGTTGTTCTTTGACAATAGCACAACAGGATCCTTTCTTAGGGGTCTATCGCATTTTCTGGAAATATAGAACATTTACATTTTACAGAAGTATTCATGCTGGGAATGGAAAATGAAAGAAGAGTATCTTCATTTGCCTCTGTTGGTTATACTTATAGGAACCTACGGAGGGATACAGGGCATGTAAGGAGTGAATTGGAAGTTCTTTGGAGGCAAGGAGCCAGCTGGTGAAAAAGGTGGCACTTTGTTGGACCAAGTGAAAAGGCAATAGAGAATTAAATGTTCCAGTGAGAACCTAAGGCTCATGGAGAAGAGTAGACCAGCGGGTGAATGGCAGAAACCAGGAGAAATTAGGTGTACGATTGGGGAAGATTAAAGGGCAGAAAGAAAAGATAGAGGAGTATAGCTTTGTCAAGGTAGTTTAGGAGGAAGGATGGAGAGACAAGAGAATTCAAAAGCTAAATGGAAACTCGGGCAGAAAGAAAAGATGGAGGAGCATAGCTTTGTCAAGGTAGTTTAGGAGGAAGGATGGAGAGACAGGAGAATTCAAAAGCTAAATGGAAACTCGGTGCAGATAACAAGATTTTGATCACAGGAGGCAAAATGGGGTGTGGGTTTTGGAGGTTGACTTGGATGCCATCGAGGAGACGACCCCTCCCCCCAACCCACTCACCAAAACACTAATAAATAAATAAATATATAAAATTGAAGTGGTGTGTTTGGCGGGCCATAACCTTGAGGTTGTGGATTCTCAAGTCACATTACCAATTAGAAAAAAGGATTTGTTTATGGGGTGTGGCTGTTGAGCAAAATATGACGATAGTAAAGCATACGTCTGGTGGGCCACAGACAAATGCTATAGATGGTGAAAATAGAAGATTAGTGTTAAATAATAATTTGTATTGTGACATACAACAGCCATTTAATTTGTTGAATGATTTGTGTGTTGCTTCTGAGATTTAAGACGCATTTACTGCATTGTTTTCCCCAATTTATTGCATTGCATCTCTTTTGATTTCTGGAAAGCAAACATTACATGATCAATGAAAACTGGCAGCAAAAAATTCTATGGTACATCGTGGACGACCAACTCATTTCCCTCACTTCTTGTGCCTTTTTTACCTACTATTCTGTCATGGACCTTTGTTGTTTGACTTACATATGGATTTACTAGCTAATGGTCTATTACTTCTAGGCATTACTTGATTGTTTCGGCAGTGACAAATCTATTGGTGAATTTGCTTGGCGTGTGGTTCTTTAGAAGCTACGCACGCATTAATCTTGGTAAGCTTGTGATGACCTATCAATGAAATAAGTCTGTAATTTACTTGTTTTTGCTTTTGCCACTACACAATTTCACATGTGCTTTGATTTTTTTTTTTTTAAATAGGACAATTGTTTGAAAACTATTAAATTGAAAATTTCTGGGTTGAGTGCTTGGAGAGAGAGAGAGAGAGAGAGAGAGAGAGAGAGAGAGAGAGGTGTGGGACTTCTATCTTTTATGGTTCTGGTCATAGTTTTCAAAATTGGAATTGTATCACAAATCGTTCATATCTATGAATCGAATCGAATCGCGAATCGTAGGATTTTTTTTATTTTTCTAAAAAAAAAAATTAAATATTAAAAATTAAAAGAAAAAGAAAAAAGTAATTATTCATAACCATCCATTTTCCCATTTATAGAAGTATAAATATAATAACAAGTAAGTCTATCATATCAAGAACATCATGACATATATTAATATATATATATATATATATATTTATGAAATAAATGATGTGTAAATAGTTAAATAAGTTTAAAGTATCAATATATATTTATTATCTTTAAATCAAAAAAGAAAAATAAAATTAAATCCAAACCATCAATTTTACATAGTAGGATATCTCTTAAAGTTAAGAAAGTGTTCATGAAGGAAAAAAAAACTAAAATAGATTAAAAAAATGAGATATAGACTAGCACCATACGTATAGTCGAATGCTTTAGTTAAATGCATTTTCTTTGTTCATCTTTAAAACCTTATTAAAGCCGCAAAAAATTCTTACGAGGTTTTGTTAACTACTAAATAACCTTTTAAAAATACAAGCGATATAAGAAAGAGAAAAAGAAAAAAGGTAAAAGATTATTAATATTAACTTATTGGCTGAAGCTATTCTCGCCTAGCCGAATTGCTTGAATCGTAAGATTCGATGAAATGAATATCGAATCGTAGGATTCACACCTGAATCCTAAGATTCATTTGTAAATGGGATTCATTACATAGATACGAATCGTATTCCTTAAAATATTCGGGATACGAATTTGGATTCAGAATACGAATCATAGGATTCTGATAACTATGGTTCTGGTTGCTTTAGCTTCATCCATCATTCAAAAGTTGAGGATATTGTTTTGAGGTTGAAATTGTCATCACCATTGGAGTCTCTCTCTATATGTATGTGCGAGTTATACTTCTCCACTCAAACCCTATTTAAAGTTGCATTCTTTGTAACTCCACAATTCATCATTTCTTTCCATGATACTCCATTGATGGTCTTTCTCCGATCTCCCTTCTCCTAGTTCCTTGTATTTGTATTTTTTTTTCTTTTCTTGGAATGATAACTTTCTTGTCGATTTTGTAGCAGTATAAGAGATATATACTTAAATTCAAATTTACAATCCTTTTCAAGATCAATTTCCACTACACAGAAAAGTAGAAATTTCTGCTGCTTTCCTCCCTGATTACCTCCAGAAACAAATGTGTGGTTTGGGAGGCCTGTACGATCACCTGCATGGGCACCTTTGAAACATCTTTCCAATAAAATACTCATTGGTATTAGTGCACCTGAGTTGAACTCCTAACATTCCTGATTACCACCGATGAGCCTTTATCTGAAACTTTAATATGAAAACCTTTTTACTTTATGATCAAACTTTAAACTAAAGCTCATGAATTACGTGTATTCTATTTCTATTTCTATTGATTTTGTATTTGCTTGATTATAGTTTACAGGAAAGCAGAAGATATGAACTACCACTCTGTCTGTTTACATGTTCTTGCAGATTCTTTTCGAAGGTTTGTTATTTCTCTACTCTGTAAAATGAACAATTTTTTTTTATTCATTTCACTTCTTTTGGCATATTTTCTGTGTAACTTTGTTTCCCATCTTTTATATTAAATGGTCCATTCTAAATTGAACTTTGTCAATTGCGTTTCAGTGCAGGATTGATTCTTGCATCTTGTTTTCTTACTCTTGGGTAAAGGCTCATGTTTCCTGTTTTATAATTTTATTTTTAATTTTTCAATCGCATGGATCTTCTAGTAGAGTTTTTGGTTGATATTTGCCATTTTATTTCAGGGTTCAAAATGCCGAGGTGTTGTGCATGGGGCTTGTTTCCATTGTGGTGTTTATGGTGGCCATGCCACTTTTCAAAGCAGCTGGTGGTGTCTTGCTCCAGATGGCACCCCCAAGCATACCCTCCTCGGCACTCAGTAAGTGCCAGAGACAGGTATATCTTCTTTTTCAATATTGGTTTTTAATGTAATTATCACTACTTTGTGACACTGTTGACATACTATATGACATGAACATGCTTTGGCTAGATTACTTCTCTTGAGGATGTTTCTGAAGTTTCAAATGCGCGGTTTTGGGAATTGGTTCCTGGTCATGTTGTTGGATCATTATTGATACAGGTAAGGTATACACAAATTGCAAAATATGAATATCATGGTGATGCATTGTCTTGGTTTGAGTTTTTTACTTTTGAGCATTGGTTGTTGATGTGTTCCTCATGCTATTTGCCTTGTTGCATCAGACTCTAATATATATATTTTTATAGTAATTTTGTTTTCACGTAACACTTGGCGGGATGCCATGAGCCTGTCATACACAAATTAAGTATAAAGGGTCTCATTATCACCATTATCATCAAAGCTTTTATCCCATCTATTTGGGTCTACTTTGTGAGATCTCACAATTGGGTTCTTCAATTGTTCTTTAAAAGGTTTTCTGAGTTGAAAAGTATCGTATTATCTTCTTTTATATTTTTAATTTAAAGCAGAATTTAGGAATATTATTCCTCTCCTGTCAAGGTAACATTTGTAATTTTTTTTTTCTACTATAGTTACAATACTCTTTATTTAAAGGGAAGCATTTATATAAATTATTTCTGGGGTGTATGTTGTTGATTGGATGATGTCGCATGAATTGGTCAAATGAAAAAAAAGCAGGTGAATTATAAATTGGAACTTCTGAGAAAAGCGTTCAGCTCAAATGGGTTAAAAATGTGTAGATTTAGGTAATGCATTTTGAGGGCAGGTTTAGTGGATGAAAGAGTGAGCAGGTTTAGTGGATGAAAGAGTGAACATGTTTAGATGGTCAAAATTCAAAAGAACCTACTCCTAGTGCCACAGTGCAATAAATTTATTTACTTAGAATCTGCTATCATAGAACAAAATGGAGTTAGATATTGTGAGTGAAAAAACATAGCATGGACTAAGTGGATTCAGCAGTTAGGGCTAGTGTGATGTATGGAGATGGTTTGGATTTGAAGGATGTATGGAGTTGGTAGAAATGATGGAATTATGAGTATATTAATAAAAGGAATTGATAGAACTGGAATTGAAGAAAAATGTCAAATAATATTGTTTAAGATGGTTTGGGCAGAATAGTAAAAAAAAAAAAAGGTTTGGGCACATTTACAGGAAGGCAGAAAATGCCTTTGTGAGAGGAATCAAAGGTTTACTAGTAAAAGGCATGGGGAGAAGAGATAGGCGAGTCAAGACCTTCGGTGAAGTAGTGATGAAAAACATGTCATTATTTATGGTAACACTTAGTTTGAAGTTGAATAGTCTTCAAGTGGAAGACTATTTGAAAAAAAGGCGACCTTAACTATTTGAAAAAAAAAGGCAACCTTAAGTGCATGGGTTTCACAAAGTAGGTACAGTTTGTTAGTGCCAGGATATTCTTTTTGCGTGTGTAGGTAGGTAGGTGTAAGATATTATGTACCAACTCAAAAACTTAAGCTGATAGGTGGAAGGCCCAAACAGGTATATGAAGCCCTCTCAACCCATTACTTGGGCGATGTGGGACTTTCTCAACACTCCCCTTCACGTGTAGGCCCAACAGATTTCATAGATGGGCCTGCCACGTGGGCTACACAAGAACGACAGAAACAGAACCCGCTTTGATACCATGTAAGATACCATGTACCAACCCAAAAGCTTAAGCTGATAGGTGGAAGGCCCAAACAGGTATATGAAGCCCTGTCCAACTTAGGACTTGGGCGATGTGGGACTTCCCAACACTCCCCTTCACTTGTATGCCCAACAGATTTCATGGATGGGCTTGCCACGTGAGTTACACAAGAACGACTGGATTGGAACCCGCTCTGATGCCATGTACCAACCCAAAAAGCTTAAGCTGATGGGTGGAAGGCCAAAACAGGTATATGAAGCCCTCTCAAACCCATTACTTGGGCTATGTGGGGTGTGGGACTTTCCCAACAATAGGTAGGTAGGTTTTGTGGTCTTAGGCTCTTAGCTTCATAGGAGTTTATGCATTCAGTGTGTCGGTAGAATTCTTTTAGCCGACCCCATATTGTTGGGATGGGGCTTTGGTAACGATGATGATGATATTGAAGGTAATGATGATGATGATATTGAAGTTAAGTAGTGTTGCACATCATATACTGGTTTCGGATTTTCTGTACTAATATTATTCAATGGAACTTATTTCTTGGCACTTCACATAGCAGGCATCTTTTCTTCTGAGAAATGTTGCTTAATGTGGGCAAATGATAGCTGTACCTTTATCTGGTTAGCTTAACTGTGTATGGGTTAGTGAAAATCCAAATGTTGGAGATTCTGGTAACTGGACCAGAAGAAACGGTTCTGTAGCTGGCTGTTAGAATTGTCCAATCCTTGTAAGGTGGACCATGTAATGGATTATCTGGATCCCACATACCAGTGCCTTAAACAAGTGTTTACCACTGGATATTTTCTGTTAACTGTTAAAAAGGTTTTTACATACATTGTGGCTATAATGTTGTATCAAGCTGTGATGTGGCATTGGTACATGCTGTGACTGATGCATGGCTACCGCCACCAGGCGTTCTTAGATTCTCACTTTTCTTTTTCTTGGAACAGGTGAAGAAGGGGGCTGATGATCATCCAATACTCCAACATGTGCATGGTTTATACCATGACTTAGGCATACAAGACCTGACAGTTCAAACCGATTTTGTCTGAGCATCTTGGCTGCTTTGGACGCAAAGAAAGGTAAGCGAGAGCCTTTGTTTTGGTCAAAAGGCAAGATAGGCAAAAGCTTATAAATCGAAGGTCCCATGCAGATTTACAGAACTCCGAGCCATTTGTCCAGCTTGGGTATTGTTCCTTGCCGACCATATTAAATTATTGCTCCAATGGTTTGGGCTCTCAGTTTAATTTATAATAGAATTTAATAACAACTGTTTTAGTCTCACACTGTGTGATCTGTAATGTGTTATAGCATAGCTTATTAATTGATTTTACATGTAATAAACTTTATTCTTCATTTTCCCCCCTTTTCTTTCGTATGTTTAAAAAAGAGAAATATGAAGTTAATCACGCGGACAATAATATTTGACCTCAAAGTGGTCACTTTTGCTGATTTGAGCAGAATTTCTTATGTTGTTGTTACAGGGGCTGTCAATGTGGGCAAGCATATTGGATTTTTGAAAGGTGGCCACCTCAGTAATGAATTTAATGAGGGTGCTACTGCTCAATGTAATAAAATGCAATTTTTCTGCACTGAAGGACCAAATGGCCATTTTGAAAACCAAGGCAAATCCTGATATGCTTCTTTGTTGATACCAATGGTGCTTTTTTTTCCCATACAATGACGTCTTCTTAGAAGATTCCCTTATCCCTTCGTATCTTGTCATAATGGTATAGTCATTTTCCAATTCCTGGTTGTGCCTGGGGCCGCCTTGGGGACCAAAACACAATAAAAGGTTTATTTGGTCCTTGACCGGAGTTCATGAGCAAACTGTTTCAGACGCTATGTGAGACATTCGGTTTTGTAATAGGCACTGTTGATCTGATGGGTGTTTTTAACCATTTGATATTTGTCCTACAGTTCATTCTGTTTCTTAAGGCAAGCTGGTGCATAACTGTTAGTATTTGGAGAATTCCTGAGTTGAATGAGTGGAACTACACAGTTGGTTACCTGTTGAAAATGTGAGCTGTTCAAAATGAATTCCAGAGTTGTATGGGATGTTCCCACAATTCTAGCCGCTTGAGAAGTCTCAAATGGCCTTTGGAATTATTATTAGAATTCCAATATCTTTGACATTTGCAAACCCGTTACCCAAGAGGAGGATTTAGAAATCCCAATCAAGGGGCAGCTTTTGGAGAATATATAAACTCTCAAGACATGAATTCCCTGGGTTCTGCCAAAGAAGTAGGCCCTTAAACTGTTGATACAAAGATCCGTTCATGCTTCTCAAAGTTTCTTTCTTCGCGATGAATTGAATGGTGAATACGACTCTAATCAAAATAAAATTTGAGCGCGTTTCTGATTGTACGCAAGTAGAATCTTGTATGGGGTGGGTTGTTTGGAGGAATTGAATCACAATAATGTTAAGAGATGCATTTTTAAAGTTGACTAATTTTGAAAAATTAAACATTTTGTTTTAAGAAACAAAGCTGCTGATCTATATATAGCTATGAAACAATCTCCCCTTTAATAGAAGATGAATTAAAAGGAGATGGGAAATAAGCACTCATCTATCATCGTAGTCATGCAAATCTTAGGAAAGTCAAAAGTAATCTTTTTACAATAAATTCATTCAATTACAAGCATACAAATGGGCCTTTAATGATTTGAATTTAATAGCAGTGACAACTCATTAGTGTCATGAATCAGCTGATCTGGACTTTAGAAATTCTACATATATTTACCAGACTGTTGAATGATTGGAAAAATAATTGCTTAAGCAGTGCATCAAATTCCACGTGGCAGCACGTGATTGGACAGACCAGGAGCTCAATGGCCTCCCTCATCTGGGGGACAGGTGGGCAGAGGTAGGTGGGTTGGGCGGTTGAGTTGAGGTGTCACTCCAATTTAGAAATTAGGGTTTTTGTTGCTATCCCTTTCACAGCATGGTTGGTATGGGCCCAAGGATTTGTTTTCATGTGGCTGAGATTAAGACCAAAAGAGAGAGGGCAAGGAGTGTGAGTTGTCTTTGAATGATTGCACATTTGCTTCTTATTACTATATATAAACACTGACTTGCATTGGGGCATGAAAACCAGCCCCACCTCAAATCAAAAGACAAGGCAAAGAATTCCCACCTCTTATCATCAAAGCTAGGTTTCAAACGTTTAAAATGGACTTTGATGATTAGAACAACAGCTTTCTTGCTGGCCACTGCTTTTGCACTACTTGAGTGGTTGGATTTTCCATCTTAAAAACCAAAATGATGGAAAATGGATGGTTTGCTTGGAGAGAAACTGAGCATGTACTTATGTTTCTATTATATTATTATCCTAGTCTAAACTTTACTAAAATAATGTGATGGATGATGAAAATAAACAGTTAGTATATGGTCTATAACTCTACATGTGATAAATTTAATAATATACTCTTCATTACTCTAATCGGGATGAAATTTGAGCCAACAATGCTAATACACTAACTAGCTAGCGATTGTGTCATTAGGCGTTTCTAATCCCACTTCCATCCAATTATTTCTCATGAGAATTCCTAGCTATGACAAATACTTTTCTGTGAGAATTCTGGATTTTCTCAAGAACTCTCAAGAGGTATATATTTCTCAAGAATCCTTAATTTTCAGTGAGAACTCATATAATGAGACTTGTAAAACGTCATTTTTGGTCGGCAGAACAGCATTGATAAACACAATCCACCGCCCCAGTCCCCACCGACCATCCCAAGAATTCTTGTAACTTTGTCTATGTATCCATTATGGTTTGGCCCTTCCACTAGAACTACTTTTGAAATATCAGGCGGGCAGCACAGTGAAGAAAGCACGAGGGAAGAAACAAAATATTCCTATGTAGACAATGATAGCCATCATAAATGGAGATGAGTGCTAAAGATGGAAGTCTGAGCTTGTTTCCAAACATGCAAGACTTGAAATAAACGTTATTTGTGTTTGATAGTTTTCACTGAGATGAACTCAATTTGTTTTTGTTAATCCAATGTATTTAAGGCTGTTGTCATTATGAAAATAATGTAATTTGTATATTTTTAATAGAATTTTTTAGCAGAAGAAGCGACACCAGTTAGTGTGATGATTCCTAATTCAGTAATCCAGAATCTTGGGTTTTATTTTTTTTCCGGGTCTGGATCAAGTTGATTTTGCATTTGAGCTAAGTCAAGCTAACCTGGCTTATGCATAACCAATGCTCTCATGTTTCCTTGATTCGAATTCCATTCAAGGAGAGGTTATTTGATGAACATTTTTTGATTTTCACCTTAATTTGGTGCTTTGTTTTTCACCACCACTTGAAGGAAAACAATTCTGTATTGAATTACATAAAACAAGTAGGCCCACCTGTCACCAACTAGATTCCAACCTAATTCGTTCCCACCCTAGAATGTTATTTCTTGTGTGATGCTTTATATATAAATTTTATTTTAATCTTAGATATAAGGTGAAAAGAGAAATTTAATTTATGTAGAAATTAAAAGACTCTGATGATGATATAAATTTGCCAAAACTTAGATCATCATCTCCAATCTAAAGTAATGTTGCAAATATTGCCGATATTTTGAAATCTATCATAATAATAATACAAATTCCCTTAACACGGCCTTATCACAATAAATTCGATTTATCATTCTATTTGCTTTTAGTGTGAATATTTGTGATTTACATTCTAGAAAAAAGGAAACAACCCTCACCACTCAATTGGGATACGATTCATGCTATAGTTTACTTAAGATATATGAAAACAACGAAAACAACCTATTTTCATTAATTGGAAGATGGATTAATACCTTTATTATCATTATCTTATGGACTTAAAATTAAGCCTTTTATCAATGACATTATTCAAACCTATTATGTAAATCGCATAAATGATAGGTTTGAAGCTGCACTACCACATTGGGGTTAGAAGGGAGTTTACTCGACTTCCCTCTTGGCCGAAGGAATTAGTCTAATTCAAAGGGTTGGGAACCCTCCGATATAAAAAGAAAAAATCTCAATAGTTTGTAATTTGAAAAAATAGTTGAGATGAAACTCAAACTTCCAAGTTGCCATTTTAGTATTTTTTTGATACTTTTGTTTCATTTTGCCTCATTTTTATTTATAAAAGAGAATTTACTACAAAGAACAAAACATTGAATATCCTGATATTTTCTACTGCCGGGAGTATATTTAAGGCACTGTTTCGGATCATTTCGGATCCCACGTCGAAGGAACCCGTGTAACACATTACTCGTAACGGTTAGATCTTTGCATGTGCATCTTCACTGTTAACGGCTAGTGGTGGGCCACTTAAATGCAACGGTAGACTGTGCTGATGCGGGACCATCGAAGTAATTGTAGTCCGCGGGTGCAGGACTAAAATAATGGAAAGTAGCAAAAGAGGAATCCGCTTCTCTATCCAACCCTCCAGTCTACACTTCTATTAAAGGGCCATCAGTTCCTCCATCTCCTCAGTACTTCACAGCTTGCCCTTTTTGTGTTGTGGGTTACTTTGCTTAGGAGACTTGTGAGGAAAAAAAAAAGAAGAGGTTACTGGGGTTGTTTGGAAGAGGAAGAAGAAGCAGAAATGGAAGGAAAAGAGGAGGATGTGAAGCTTGGAGCCAACAAGTTCTCTGAGAGGCAGCCCATAGGGACAGCTGCACAGAGCCAGGACAAGGACTACAAGGAGCCCCCACCTGCACCTCTCTTTGAGCCAGGAGAGCTCATGTCATGGTCTTTTTGGAGGGCTGGGATTGCAGAGTTCATGGCCACCTTCCTCTTCCTCTATATTACTATTCTAACTGTCATGGGTGTCAAGAGGTCCCCAAACATGTGTGCTAGTGTGGGTATTCAGGGGATTGCATGGTCTTTTGGAGGCATGATCTTTGCCCTTGTCTATTGCACTGCTGGTATTTCAGGTGAAGATTCACCTCTCTCTCTCTCTCTCTCCTGGGGTATCTTTATGTTGAATATACTTCATGGAAGGTTTATATGTGTATTGCGGGTTTTTTTTTAATGGTTTGTGTGATTGAGTTGGGTTTATTATTATACCTTTCCTTTTGGCTAAGATCAAGAGTTGGGTTTTTACTTATGAAAAATTTAGTATTTTTCATACATATGTAGTGGTTCTTTTCTGTGAGATGTTGGCTTTTTATGTGATGATAGTCTTAATTATCATTATTGTTATTATTATTTTTATCATATCTTCTTACTGCAAGCATATATTTCCTTAGTTTTTGTGATGTGTTCTTGTATATAAGATGAGTATTGGTTTAATATATATATTTTAAATTTTTTTGCAAGGAATTATAGGCTTCGTTTGTGTATTTTAACAATTTCTATGTTTCTGTAATGATTACCTAGAGGTGGGTTTTGATTCTTGTCTTGAGTTGTATTTGGGTGTTTTTTGGGATTAGGTGGGCACATCAACCCTGCTGTCACCTTTGGGCTGCTGCTGGCCAGGAAACTGTCTCTTACAAGGGCCGTTTTCTACATGGTGATGCAATGCTTGGGTGCCATCTGTGGTGCTGGTGTTGTAAAGGGCTTCCAAAAGGGCCCCTATCAGATGTTGGGTGGAGGAGCCAATGTTGTGAACCATGGCTACACCAAGGGAGATGGCTTGGGTGCTGAGATTGTGGGTACCTTTGTTCTTGTCTACACTGTCTTCTCTGCAACAGATGCCAAGAGAAATGCCAGAGATTCTCATGTGCCTGTAAGTATTATTTGACTTGTAGAGATCTGCATGCCTCAGTTTCCTGCTGTTCATTTCCTTGTTATACATCTTTCTTGGAAAGTAGTATTGACTCTTTATTAAAGGCTATGATACACAGCCAACAAACAATCCTTACCATTCAATATTATTGTGTGCTCTATTGCTACCGGAAGTCTGGAATTGCTGTGTGCTTATTTAACCTTTTTTTTTTACTTTATACACAAAGATAGTGTTGTAGGGGTCTCTCACAAAAGGCTGTCAAGGGTGCAGGTTCTTTTGTCGTTTTCTTCTATGTATTTGTGTAAAGGAAGTGCAATGGTGCTGGGAATGATGGAATCTGCTTTTATCATGGCTTTTTGAAGTTTTCCTCAAAGTGGTTTTCTGGGTTGTGGTTTTCCTGCCTGGTGCATGTGGTTTTTTGGTCCTTCAAATTTGATTGATGCACAATGGGGCCTCTAATGGGGCCTTGTTTTGTGTGTGAGTGGATGGTCCTCCACTTTTCGAGCTAAAAGGCCAAGGACAAGGCACCTAATTCTGTCATTCCCACCAAACACTAAAAAAGAAATGTACAATACAATGCAGGAGCACCCAGGCCCCAATTTTTTGAGGCACAGGCTTGGAGATGGGAACCGTTCAGTGAACTGCTCACTGACATCTTTCCAACCCATGTTCAACCCTAATCTTTTGTTGTTTAGAGTTAGAACTAGACCGTTAATATTTCTAGTTCTGGGGGAAGTAGTTTGGTTGGTTTTTTTTTTTGTCCATTGGCTTTCTTTCTTAATCTATATGTAATCTCAACTCAAATTCCTTGGAAGCTGTTAATTTCTTTCTCTATTTCTATGATCTATTGGCAGATCCTGGCTCCTCTCCCAATTGGGTTTGCTGTTTTCCTTGTTCACTTGGCCACCATCCCCATCACTGGAACAGGCATCAATCCTGCAAGAAGCCTTGGAGCTGCCATCATATACAACAAAGACCATGCATGGGATGACCATGTATATTTTCTTCCATATCATTGAATATAAAGATCTTGCTTTTTTCATGTAGAGATATCAGAAGGAAAACCATACTAATGTTTTTTTTTTTTTTTCCCTTGCAGTGGATTTTCTGGGTGGGTCCCTTCATTGGTGCTGCCCTTGCAGCTGTATACCACCAGATAGTCATCAGAGCAATTCCATTCAAGAGCAGGGCCTAAATTAATTAACTACCATCATGATGCTGGATTGGATTTGTTTTCCTTCTCTTTTTTTCCATCTTCTCTTTTCAATTATTGTAAATCTGTACCTTTTGTTTCTTCATCCTTCTCTATGTTGATGGCAATGTCAATTATGTGCAAGTTGAGTTTTGAGTGGTAAATGCTTGCAAATTAAGTTATGCTTTCTGTTTTTTCTTTTGAGACTCTCAAGGGTTCAGTCTGAATACGTAAAATGAGATAATACAAACAAGCAGTTCTCTACATTGACAGAGGATGGTCAAAATCACCCTAAACATTCAAAGGATGATGACTTTAGGTTTTCATATTAGTAGTTCATTGATGGGCTGGTTCAAATCATTTATTGCCTTCCATTTAGCCTTTGCATTGAGGGTAATGTATAGGTTTATAGATAGGGTTGGGACTCTCAACCTTTTAACTAACAGATAACATCAAATAGGTTTGATACTTAAGGTGTTGTGGGTCGTGCGTGGGCCCGGAAAAAAAAAACCCTATTTGGATAGGCACAGGAGCCACAAATATTCCATTCCACTTCAACTCAAAATACTTTCATTTTCTTGAATAAAAGTTAAGCATCCAAATAGAGTGAGGTGAAGTACTCTATTTTAACTTCAACTTATTTCTTTTCCACTCCACTCTGCATGTGAAATCCACTTCATTGGCAGGCAACATCAAATAGGTTTGATACTTTAATTATGTGTGCCCCCAACTCCAAGGGGTTGAAGGTTGCTTCACTTGATGGGCACTAAACAAAAACATTGTTGTACTTAAAAGGCTGTTTAGATGTGGGAGTGTAGTTAGTTCACTTCATGAGTGCGGATTACTTGAGTAATCTGAACATGAGTCACAATTAGATGAAGTAATGTTGTGAGCTATAAATACCCCATTTCACTTCAACTCTAAATATTTTTATTTCCTTGAATAAAAGTTAAGCATCCAAATAGAGTTAGGTGAAGTACTCTATTTCAACTTCAGTCTACTTCTCTTCCACTCCACTATAAATGGACTACTTCTCTTCCACTCCACTATAAATGTGAAATCAACTTCATTGACAGACAACATCAAATAGGTTTGATACTTTAATTATGTGTGCCCCAACTCCAAAGGGTTGAAGGTTGCTTCACTTGATGGGGACTAAATAAAAACATTGTTGTACTTAAAAGGCTGTTTAGATGTGGGAGTGTAGGTAGTTCACTTCGTGCGTGCGGATTACTTGAGTAATCTGAACATGAGTCACCTGCAATTGAGTTGCTTTGTTCTTTACCATGACCAATTATAGATAAGCAGAACTAGAGGTAAAGGCAATTAAGTTTGGACGATCTAACAGTGTTGTTCTTTGTAATCTTTATCTTCTTTTACCCTAATAAAAAAGTGTAATATTTATACTGAATTAGATTTGACAATACCTTTGATGATGATGTACTTAACAAATATGAAACTAGAACCTCCTAGATTGCCTACCCCAAAAAATCTAAGGGCCCCTTTGTTTGCATGGATTTTTCTATTTTTTTTTTTTTTGCTATCAGAGGGTTTCAACCCTTTGGATTGGACTAATCCCTCCGAGCACAGAGGAAAGATGTGTAAATTCTTCTGTAGCTCTAGTGTGGTAGTGCAGTTTCGAACCTACAACTTCCGGATGTAAACCATGGTCTTAGGCTAACTGAGCTACCCCTTAGGGTTAATTTGCATGGACTTGAATTCATAAGAATTCATAGTAAAATGAGCTGTATGTAACAACTATAATGAAAGGAGTGGGAGATGAATGATACAAGGTAAAGATATAGATGAGACATTGACTTTCCTTGATGATGGCTAGGTATTCTTGTAGAAACTCGCCTTAGTTCATTTTTCATTGAATGAGAGATTATTTGATGGTCATTTATAGTTCTTCGTCTCTGATTATCCAATTTTAACGACTTTTAGGAATGCATTTGTTTAATTCTGAAAACTCATTTTAATGCAAGCAAAGAGACCCTAAGATGGTTTCCTAGTGAACTGCAATTTAATTGGTTCACTCAAACCACATGTAATTCACCTTCCTGCTTCAACTTATCTTTTGTTCGCACAAGAAAATACCTACTTCCCACTTGACCATACAAAATAAACTTCTAATATACAAAGGGAGACTGGTAGGGCCCATACATAGTTATCCATTCACCCACCTCACATGGATGTATGCTTTTTATATGTAATTAAGCCCAAGCAATACGTTTCAGACAAAAAAACACAAAAAAAAAAAAAAAAAAAAGCTAGGTAAGACATGGGTATCCAAAACTTTTTTGGACTCATTAGATAATGGGTTCCAGATTTGGGCCCACATTTATACATGCTTTTGTAATTGGGTCAGATATGGGTATCCAAAACTTCATCAAATCTAAGTATACTTTAACAATGCACAGAGAGGCTCAAACCACACTAATCATTGTTACACAGTAAATTCTCAATAATGTAGTAGTATTTTTCAACACATGCTGAAAACTGAGAATTTTTGTAAGAAAGTGTGGTTTTAATAAAATCACAAGAAAACACTGATATAATTAACTTGTATTTATTTCTTATTCTTTTGGTATCCATATCATTTTAAAATTAATTTGCTTTTCGCAACATTTTCGAGATTATGTTAAAAAATAGTATTCTAAGCATGATCAGAATGTCTAATTGAACCTTTGATAACTATGTTTTGGATGCGCCAAACCACACCAGACTTGGTTATTCTTTTAGTAAGCCCACCTAGATGGATGACATTCAAGGCAGATTTAGGGATGGATAAGTCAATATGTGAACAGAGATTATTGCTATATCGATCTGATCAAATGATCATGAGTTTATTTATTTATTTATTTATTTATTTAAGGTCATTAGAGCTTAGATATTATCTAATTTATTCTGTTGAATTCAACATAATTAATGTCAGGCCATTGTCAAACTAAGCTCATGATCAATTAAGAGAGTAGTTTGGGAAAGATTCATAAGCGAGCCTCCTACATCCGAGAGTCCGGGTCACCTATAGTAGTTGTTGCATTTTTAACTTGAGTGGAGCAATCACGGTCCACCATATCATCCAAAAATTCATGTGCAGCTCTCCCACCCGATTCAATCTACTTCAAACTTGAAAATCATGTAAACCTTTTGATGTCGTGGTGGACTGTGATTAGTCCACTCACGGTGAAGATATAATAACTGCAATTGGTGATCTAGACTCTACATCCAAAACAAGAAAGAGGAATTGTGGAGAGTTTGCCCAAAATAGATACACCCCTACGTCTTCTAAGGCTCAGGCTCAAGATAAAATCCATGATGCCTTAAATTTTAAACCTCTTAAAATAAAGGAAATATCCTCTTCTGTGCATGCTTGCATACTTTGCATGGTTGTCTAGCTGGTGGGGCCCACTTGAATGCATTACTATTATTGAGGGTATGATGGATGGAAAGGTCTTTTTACGCAAACAAATCGCCACATCAAATTATTTTAGCCTTTAATTCAACAACATTCATTACGTTGAAAGGGGTTAAATGCCGCACTAATTAGGCATGAAAAATCTAATTATATCCTTCTCAACTCTTGTTATGTGGGAAAAATTATTAACACAGACAAATGGTGTTAAGCACTGATCAATGGTGGCCTAGTAGAGCTTAATTGTACATGAAGTTTGCTTGTAAGAGGGAATTTTTCCTATAAATGCTCAGTCTCATGTTGCTCTTTGCCAAACTTCACTCTATAAAGAGTTGGGCTCTGCACAAAAAGAATATATATATATATATATATATATATAGGAGTCAGATCTTTTAAGTTGAAGCTTATCTTATCCTAAGCTGAAACAGTACTAGTCCTACAAATCAAAGTCGATTATCGTTGTTTTTTTCATGATGATCATCTCCAAAATCAAGATAAATCCAATTAGAACTGGATTTTTCAGCTCCATCATACAAAAAACAGTTATAATAAACTTTGATTTTTGAAATCAGCACTATTCCAGTTTAGGATAAGATGAGTTTCAACTTAGGAGAGCCCTGCTCTATATATATAAATATAAAGATCTTAGAAGTTTTTAAAAGTTTTTGCTGAAAGAAACTTTTTAAATTAAAAAAAAAAAACGAGAAAGGGTCCAAACACTTTATAATAATTGCAGAATTCCTCCATTTCACATATCACACAATAACACTACCATTTCGCACATCACTGAATAACCATACATTTATTGATATCACAAAATGGCACGGCATACAAACTTTATACAAAAAAGGGCATTCCATGTTATCATGATTTAATCCGACATTCCATCATTTCATAATACAATAGAATGGGGGCAAATTTATCAAAAAAAGAAAGGAAAAAAAAAAAAAAATACAAAAACATAAAGCCCTCTAGTGTCATTATGATGTGTTTGGGTCCTCGTCGTGTTTCTCGACTTTAACCATTTACAAAAGAAAACCTTTTTTTTATATAAAAATCCCAAATCTTCATATAAAAACTTCATTAAAAATTAATCACTTGGTTAGTCTCAAAATTTATTTTCATCCGTTTTAGAAACAAACCTAGGAAAGTCAATCCGCACGTATTCATCTGTCAGACCAAAATCAACGTTCGTGCGTTACGTCTTCCGGATCTATTGATTAAAATCGTCAAGCGCAGAAACTCCAAAGAGCAGCAGCAGCAGAAGCAGAAGCAGCAGCTGATGTCTCATTTCTCATCTCTATCTCTCTCTCTCTCTCATCCCATTTTCCTCCTTTTTCTCTCTCTCAAACCCTTCTAGGGTTTTTCGTTCCCCCACTCCGTCTAGATCTGCAAAATCGTACGGACATACCGTGTTCATACACTGTTTCTGTATTTGAGAGTTCAGTTTATCTCCCCAGGAGCTTGGGTTTGTAGAGAATTGCGATTTTGCCAACGTTAGATCTATCGTCAGAGGAAGTTCGAGCTTCATTAAGGCAAGTGTATTCGATCGATTTATTGAGAAATGTTTTTTCTTGAATTCCTGATGTGTTGTGGGTAGTTCTGAATCTGTGAAAGATTGGATTCTGTTTTGAAGGGGGTAATCAAATCAGGTTCTGGAATATCTGTTTTGGGTTCTCTTTAGATTTTGTTTAATCGACTTGGTAGACTTCATTTCATGGAATCGGAGTTTTTTTTTTTTTTTAAAGATTGGATCTTTACTTGGTTTGAAACTGATGATATAAAATTGGCCTTGGAGTTTTAAAGATTGGATCTTTACTTGGTTTGAAACTGATGGTATGAAATTGGGGTTGGAGTTATGAACAAAATGTGTTTATTTGTTGGATATATGATGGTGGGGGATGTGGAAGTTTAGTAGCACTGGCATTGATGGGCTTTGTAGAGGCAACTGCTGGAAAATGGAAGATGGGGCTTTTGTGAAAGTAGCAGCATTGGATAGAGTGTGTACAATATTTTATGGGATGGTTGTTCTTTTCATTTTTTATGTTTTTATTTGAAGTTTGAACATTTGGCATTAGGGCTAGAGGATTAGGTTTGTGTTTCCCACTTTCTTTAGGCTTATAAACAAATTGAGTGTTGTGGGGTCCATGGAAATGGCTTTGAATTAACCATAAATGGATTCGCCTACATGGTGATTTAGAGATAATTGCATTTTCCTCACGCACTATGTTCTTGCCAGGAACTTCTGTTGTTTTTTTTGCAAAAGGAAAATGCTCAGAGATACCTGCTCTGTAGAACTTAGTTTTTATGCATTTATGCACAAGAATATTCACCCTCAATTGTGATTACGGTGTGATTTACATTTTAAAAAAAATCATTTCTTGCTCAGGCTTTTGCAAATGCCAACTTACTGTATTATACAAAAACATGCTTCCTTATGGGGCATGTAATTACAAAGCTGATCCCTGGTATCTGTATTTTACATCGCCTTCGATTTATTCTACAATATAAATGCAATGCCAGCAACTTATATTGCAGACTACATGCAGTTTTTGGTTCATGTCTTCTATATGTGTGATGGAGTGGTTTAATATTGGCTAGAAGTGACATTTCTATATTGGATCAGATCAGTGAATTAAAACTTCTCAAAACATTGCATAGTCTGTGGGAGTGGTTTTATATATATATATATATATATATATTTTGAATAATAGTTTATTTTGCTTACAAATTTATTTATTTATTTATTTTCAATTGAGAATCCGTGCTAACCTGTCTTTTTTTTTTTTTAATAATAGTGAAGCAGCATAACACAACTATTTTGTATCAGGTTATTGTGGCAAAAATCTATTCTGAATCATATGTCGGTCAACACTCTGCCCTGAGAAGTTCCCCTTCTGTTTAAGAGGTCATATGAGGTTGCAAGGCTTATGAACTGGTCGTGCATTAGAGTCAGAAGAACTCGGCCAACAGTTCTGTTTGTGGCAATTTAAGCATGCCTTCATGGTGGGGAAAATCTTCATCCAAGGAAGTAAAAAAAAAGACAAGCAAGGAGAATTTTATCTATGCATTATTGCACCGCAAATCTAAAATTCCATTTGAAGAAAAGGGATATATTAGACCTGGAGGAACTCGGCGGCATAGTAGCGAGATAGCTTCAGGAAAGGGGTCTCTATCACTAGCAGAGTCAAGGTTGACATCACCATCTAAGGAATTATCACGCTGTCAAAGCTTTGCGGAGAGGCCGCATGCACAGCCACTTCCGCTTCCTGGGGAGCACTCAGGCAATGGGCACACTGTCCCTAAAATTAGTATATTGAGACCAGCAGCAGAAACTAGTGGCAGAACAATGTTAATTCTGCCTTCTCCAAAATCAGATTGTATTTTAAGCAGGTCAATTGACGCAGATGTTGATGGAGATTTAGCTACTGCCTCTGTTTCTAGTGATTGCTCCATTGCTAGTGCCGATCTTGTTGATTCTTGCCTTGTTAGTTCTCAGGGGAATGATTATGAAGTTGCGAAAGCTGTTTCAAACAACCCTTTCAGGTGAATTTTTGTATGATTTGAATAGTTAATTTAAATTATAATGCAAACCAGATATATTGTTAACACTTATAATCTATGGTGCCCAGATATGGGATGGATATGGCGATGACATGCCATAGATATCACAGGGACATGGATTCTAGACATAAAAAAATGAAGTATCGGATATGATATGACATGATCCCTTGCTTACATTGAAGTATTTGGGCATCATATCTTCTAAAGGTTCGCCTTTGAGTTCTATGATGTTTTTAAAATTTTGACCAGTACGTAGCACTGAGCAGACCTCTATATATGGTAGTATCTGTACATAATCAGTGCGCCTCTGGTTTGGTTGCTAATTCTTAATTGAGAGAAACCTCTCTCTCTCTCTATATATATATATATATATATACTTCCTCACTTTTGTACTTGGAACTTCCCCTTTTGGGGTGTCCCTCACCAAAAATGGTGAGGGATGGATGCATATGAACATTTCCCATATATATATATCTATACGGTAGTGCTTGCGGGGTAGACTTTTGATAATCTAAGCTGCTTATCTTGAGGGCACCATAGGATAGGGCATGCCCTAAAATCCCAATTAATGGATAACTAGACAATCTATTTGATGACTTGCAAATTTGATTGTAATAGCCAATTCTGTGTGTTTAGGATAGGGCATGCCCTAAAATCTCCACTAATGGATAACCAGACAATCCATTTCATGGCTTGCATATTGATTGTAATAGCCAATGCTCTGTGTTTCAAGGGTGAAATTAGTCAGTTTGGATCATCTAGTGGGAAATCTGTTGGGGCCTCGTCCTTCCAGAAGGGAATCCACAATGTGAGGTGTTGGATCACCAAATCTGTGCTGCTTGTTTATAGCTTGTAGGCCTGGCCATTGGCCAAATAAATGGTATGAGAAAATGATGTCTATTTCCCCTCCTGAACTTGTTCTTTTTGCTAACGATTTTTACTCTTATGTTGTTGCAGCACTGTGCAGAAAGATCAATCTCCTATAAGCACCAGAAATTACTCAAGGGACATAGTGAAGCCAGCTAAGCCATTGTTCACTAACCAACACTTCTCTTCACCACCCAAACGAGGATTCACAAACACTTTTCCTTCCAATCTGCAAATTTCTTACAATGGTGCTTTTGGAATTAGAAGTGCTCCTGATAGTTCATTATCAAGTCCTTGTAGAAGTCCTATGAGGGGGGTTTGTCCTGAGCAAAGTACAAGCTCTGACCTGGATGTTTCTTCACTTGGATCTGGCCCCTGCTCCAATACAGGTTTAGGTCATAATTCAATTAGAGGAGAGATGTCAGGAAGACTATTGTGGCAGCAAAGAAAGGGTAGTACTGAGTGTTCTCCAATACCTAGCCCTAAAATAAAAAGTCCTGGACCTAGTTCTAGAATACAAAGTGGTACAGTCACTCCACTGCATCCACGGGCTGGTGGGGGAGCAGCACTGAACTCACCCACCAATTGCCCTGATGATGGGAAACTGACAAGCCACCGCTTGCCACTCCCTCCAATTACTATTTATAATTCTTCTCCATATTCTCCATCAAATTCAGCAGCAATGAGTTCATCCCCAGCTCCACGCAGTCCTGGAAGGGCTGAGATCCCTACAAGCCCTGGTTCATGCTGGAAAAAGGGGAAGCTAATCGGCAGAGGCACATTTGGGCATGTTTATGTTGGCTTTAACAGGTGGGTATCTCAAATTTTCTGATCATTCAAAGAGTTTGATCCATCTCTGCTTTTCATATCATTTATGCTCCCAAAGTCGTGGGTTTCTGATTGCATCCTTGCATCTCTGTTCTTATTCTGTGATTCTGCTCATAGTGAAAGTGGAGAAATGTGTGCAATGAAGGAGGTTACTTTATTTCCTGATGATGCTAAGTCCAGAGAGAGTGCAAAGCAATTGATGCAGGTTAGTTGCTTTTCTAATGGAATTTCTGAGAAGATTCGTATGAGTCTGCAGTTTGCATTTCTTCTCATATCATGCTGGTGACTCTGCTGTTGCTTTTTCTCAGGAAATAACCCTCTTGAGTTGTTTACGGCATCAAAATATAGTACAGTATTATGGATCAGAGATGGTATGCTCTTTGCATTGGTACTTGGTAGTGCCAATCACTACTTTTTTATTTTTTATTCTCTTGCTATGCTGCATTTCATAAATCACAACTCACAAGAATAAATAATTGTGCGTGTGTAAGAGATTTGGGTGTAAATATTTTTATCAAGATAATTGAATTTTGTGAAAAGAAAATAAACACAGGCTACTAACTTCCAATTAAAATAAGAGACATAATGAACAAAACAGCAGCATATAAAACCTGAGCAAATGTTAGCTTATAGAATGAAGTGCATCATTATATATTTTCCATGTGTTTATTCTTGAATTCTTGTTTTTTAAATAGGTAATGGGACCTGAACCTGCAGCCTCATGGTTGAGAGCACCTTCCTACTGGATACTAGTTCCGGCCACTATTGACTTCCTTTTTCCATTGAATAATTTGGTTGAGCAAGCTTGCATGTTTCTAATCATGATTTTAGTGTTCCTTTTTCTTGAGTAATTGCCTCACAGATATGAGCTGTGTAGTGAGACAAACACTAGGAGAGCTTGCTTTAATACACTGCACTAAGCTTTCCAATACGAACAAGTAAATGTCAGCAACTTAGAAAAATCCAGCAATATGCTTGAGCCTTGCCCCTTACATAACAGCCCCTTTAACGTGCAAATCAGTTTCCTACTACTGCACTTCCATGCTTCAGCTAATACAAGTTTCAACTGATATGCTGTATGATAACCAGTAAACTAGTATAGTGAAGGTTTGAAAATCCCAATGTAGGGTTTAAGGTCCCAAATCAGATCAACAATATGACAATCAACCAACACAATCAACAATATGAAAATAAGAAAACAATCACCATGAGAGAGACAACGATATACGTGGAAAAACCCAAACTTGGGAAAAAACCACGGGCTCTGAAACTCGGTCTAGGAAAGAGATCAAACACTATCAATACGAAGATTACAAGAGAACTTACAACCCTTCCCCAGTTGACTCTCAACCTAAGGATTGCAATAACCACATGGCCACCCGCCGTTTATCTTCACCCATGCTTGACTCTCCGTCTTCGATCTTGCAGAAACTCCGAGATGGGAACGAGGTGTAGATGGTAGATATGACCTCTAGAGATGGAAATCTCAGCTTGAAGGGAATGAATCTCTAGAGAATGGCAAGATCTCTTCGAAAGATAGCAGCCGTTCTTCACAGATCCGGAAGAGATAAGAGGGCAACAAACAACAGCCCTTTATATAGAGAAACACTAGGGTTTTTGCCAAAATGGCATGAACATTCGAACTCATTAATGAAGAGTTTGAACTCTTGAGTCTTCAGGATAACTTTGGAAATCTGGCAACCAACGTTCGAACTCTCATGAACTCCTGAGCTCGTTGGAAAATGGCTTTGAAGACTTCGGCCATGAACGTTCGAACTTTGGGCACCTCTGGAAAATGGCTTGAAGTACGCTGCCCACCAACGTTGGAACTCTCATGCTGAGAGTTCGAACTCTCCTTCCTTCTGGAAACTGGCTTGAGATGGTCTCACTTGAACGTTCGAACTCTCCTTCTGAGAGTTCGAACTCTGGGCATTTCTGGTGTATGGCTTGGAATCTGTTTCTTCAAAAGAATCTTGCACTTTGATTGTTCTTCAGGGAGAGGAATTTGCAGACCATTCTAGAAAAGGAAAATTACATTTGAATGAACCCAAGTTTCGTCCAAACCCATGAATTTTGCCAACACTCAAAACCTTACATATACAAAATTGAAAATTCCAATTCCAAGTGCACAAATTACAAAACCATTGGACAAGTAGAAACAGCAGTAATTCAGCAAGATCACACATGGATTCCAGCCCACAAAAAAATTGTGACACTGCCCTTAAATTTTGGGTAAACTGATTTGAATAGGTGTATGTTTTCACACCTAGGACTGATTAGACCATTATGGTCTGGATCCTAATCTATCTCCATCATGTTCCTCACAATAGGATTTCATACCAAGAAATAAACTGAACCAGGAATTCAGCACTTACCTGCAAAAATCTTTCAAATCCTACTATAAGTGATCCTCATGCCAGACCCATCCTTCAGTTAGTTATACACTTCAAACAGCCAACAAGCACAGAGTAAAAGTTTGTGAGGAAAAAATGCATGCAATGCTAGACAATGGCTAGGTTGCACTACTAGGATGGAGGCTTTACACCCACATTTGAAAGCATCTTTACTACCAGACATTCTTTCATCTCAGTTCAGAATTTATGATAATTTTGATATTAAAGGAAGTTTTCTTGTTGAAATTGCATCGTGACATTTTTATCCATATAAAGAATATAAAATAGAACTTTATGCTTAAATCTGATTTTTCATTTACTTCTCTACATTACATTTGATCTTCATTGTTTGAACAGGTAGATGATAAATTGTATATTTACTTGGAGTATGTGTCTGGTGGTTCCATTCATAAGCTTCTTCAAGACTACGGACAATTTGGTGAACTGGTCATTCGTAGCTTTACCCAGCAAATCCTTTCCGGCCTTGCATATTTACATGCCATGAAAACTGTCCATAGGTGGATGTACATTCTAAACTCTGTTTCTAATTTCAAAGCAATAGCAAATTCCAGCTATGAACTTGCTGGAAGTTTTGAATTTGTGGACCATTGTGTGAGTGGGGTTCACCTTGATGCATATGCTGATCAGGAGTAGGGTGGGATCTACAGAGTTATAAATCTTTATGTGGATTAGGGCTACATACAGAACTGACACAATTGGATGATTGTGACTATCAATATGAAGGCCCCAAACTTGTATAGGCACTCATAAAACTGTTGAACTTTGGTGCCTATAAATGTTTGGTTACGATTACCTGATTGTATTGATATCTCGCCCACCTCGAGTCCATTTTAGGACTTTCAAATCCGAAACTACACCTTCAGTCCATTTTAAGACTCTCAAATCCGAAACTAAGTTTCTAACCCTGTAATTGACGTGCATCAAGGTACGCCACCTGGGCTGGTTCACAAGTTTGAAACTTGTAGCGTGTTCAGAGCCAAAATTTCCTCTGTTATGTGAAAATTATATAATTAGAAACCTCCTCTCATACTTTATGGTCCTTTTCTATCTTGATGTTCTCCGTATTTAAGGTCATTTGGAATTTCGTACACAGGGATATTAAAGGTGCGAATATTCTTGTAGACACCAACCGGCGTGTTAAACTTGCTGATTTTGGCATGGCAAAACATGTAAGGTTTGCATATTTGAATTATTTTTTCAATGATATCCATTTATATTTTAGAGCTCTTCAATATCCGATTGCAAATTGCTGATTTTAGGATAGAATTCTTTTGGGGCTTTTTTTACATAGGATAAAGATCCATGGGCTAGATTCTGCATCCTTGGAAAGGTTGACTCGTTTTTTAGAAGGATTTAACAATGGAGACATAGTGATGGTCTTCTCTAGAAATGATTTCAAATTGCTTATTTATTTGTTTACTTCTACAGAAGGAGTGGGATATCTCATAGTTGATGAGACATACCCATCTGGGAGTTGGTGGAGTGGCATAATTCATGGGTTTGCTCCCAATGTCTTGTGTTCAAAACCTACCTTAGATTTGCCCGGTGTGTGTTTGCGTAGGTTTAAGCATAGCCACGTCAACGAAGAAAAAAAGTGAATGATACATGCAAAAAACTATTGACAATAAATATTCACTCTCTATCTTGTGGTGTAGTCTTGTAAGAGGTGGGTTGGTATATGTGCTGCTGCTGGTCCTATATAGCATAATATCATCATCATCTCTCACTCTCTCTCTCTCTCTCTCTCTCTCTCTCTCTCTCTCTCTCTCACACACACACATATTATACTGGTTACTTCCATGGTGCATAGGCTTTATCGCTTAAAGAACACCCATTTTCTAAGATACACTTGCCGTTTATTTTTAAAAATGAATGAGCCTGAAATGACTAACACTACAAAAAAAGAAAGGTTGAATAATTTTGGGTCCAACTTATAAAGATCCTAAACTAGTCTGGAATTGTGTTCACAAAATGAAAAAAATATAAAATCAATTGCATGATTAAACACAAGTACCATGAAATTAAATGAATAATGATACAGGAAAAAATTTGCACTTGGTGCTTCCGCCTTTTTTTTTTTTGTTGGAAATATGAGCTTGTTTTGAAATTTGAACTAAGCTGAAACAGTGAAGTAGTGAAATGAGTGATCGTACATATATAGTCTCTGGTGATTTGTAAAATTATGCATGGATATCTTGTTTATGCTGCTTCATTTTTTTCCTCAGATTACTGGGCAATCATGCCCTTTATCATTCAAGGGAAGTCCTTATTGGATGGCACCTGAGGTTGGATTGCTTTTCACCATAACTCTCTCTCATGGAATTGGCTGCATTTCTCACTTTCATAGTTTCTGTTCAGGTCATTAAAAATTCAAATGGATGCAATCTGGCTGTGGATATTTGGAGTCTTGGTTGTACTGTTCTGGAGATGGCCACAGCGAAACCACCTTGGAGCCAATATGAAGGGGTCAGTTGTATTGGATTTGGAAGGCCTTGAATCTTTTTGTGTGAGCCGTGATGTATCTGATCTAGCAAGTGCTTTAAATGATTTGGCAGAAGGGATATTTATCAATTGATTCAGTTCCACTCGCTATGGGATTTTTGTGAATCTGAAACCACGAAGTAGGGATATTGTTTCTCTACTTTCTGCTACAAAATGAAATTGACATGATTGCACATGGATTTGAAATGGGCATCTGCAGGGGAAAAAAATATCACCTATAGTGGTTTCTGATTACTGCTATGTCCTTAAATGCTGCCAAATAATGCAAGTAGAATTGAGAAACACTTGCGATTTAAGCAACATCCACATCCACATGCACTTGCCTTTTTTCTTAGGACTTGAAATTGAGTTGTTTCTCCAGTAGCTGAAGTTCATGCACATACTCTCAGAGAGAGTTCTTGCATGTTGGAGATTCACTTACATGTTCTTGGTTTGTCATGTTTTTCTCTTAAGGTTGCTGCTATGTTTAAGATTGGGAACAGTAAGGAACTTCCTGCCATGCCTGATCACCTCTCAGATGATGGCAAAGATTTTGTGAAGCAGTGTTTGCAACGAAATCCACTTCATCGGCCTACAGCTGCCGAGCTTTTGGAGCACCGTTTTGTGAAAAA
This sequence comes from Umbellularia californica, assembly GCA_028538565.1. Taxonomy (NCBI): domain Eukaryota; kingdom Viridiplantae; phylum Streptophyta; class Magnoliopsida; order Laurales; family Lauraceae; genus Umbellularia; species Umbellularia californica. Next base: position 6,453,130 of record JAPQWN010000002.1, read on the forward strand.
TGTGGCATGGCTAGAAAAGCCCACTCTTGACTTTGGGCCTCTAGAACCACCAACCGGAGTTACAAATGGAATGAGATCAATGGTAAGCCATTCTTTTGTGCTTCTTGCATGCTTGTCTCTTTGATGCTTCTTTTCTACAATTGTTGCTGGTTAGTCCACATTGGTTTGTGGCATTACCGTATGGGACATGTCTCATTATTGATCCACTGACAACCTTCTTGGTGGTTTTCATACATGATCTGTTTAGTAAATAGATTACCTTTCTGTTTCTCATTAATCATCATCTGAAACATGGAATGCAGCATTTTGTCTTGTACCATTTGTGGCTGCGAATTGATTATATCTGATCTGAGATAGTAGTAATGTGAATAGTTGAATACTTGTACAGACCAGACCTCATCTTCTATGGTCCGAAAAAAATCATTGTAATATTATCAACCATTCAACTGTTTTTATGTCTTTCTTCAGGGTCTTCGGCATGTGAGGCCTATGTCCTCTAATTACAAGGAAGGGCTTGCAACCCATCATGTTAGAGGACCAAAAGTTCATCCGGCAACAAGGTCTCTCTCTCTCTCTCTCTCTCTCTCTCGTGTAAGTGTGTGCTATAACTACACGAGCATTTTTTTTCCTGTCCAAATGAGCCCACCTTTGACTGATCCAACCTTAAACAACCCCCTGCATGCAGATTGACGACACTCACTCCAAATTTTGACACTGATCCGAATATCCACTATTGGATGGGATCATGATAAACTATTAAATTAAATTTAAGTGCCAGGATCATTTGAATGAATAGATATTCAGCCGGCCCTATTCCAATGAAGGGTTAGCATCCTACGAATGGATTTTTCCCTCTTACATTTACTTCAGTGCACAGTTGTAGACATAGCTGTCCTTTGCTAAATATTCTAATTAGTTGTAATATGTTGTACTTTTCCAACAAGATCTTTAGTTGACAATCTTTACATTCTTTTGGTTTCCAGTGATTGCCATATCCCAAGGTACATATCATGTCCAGTCTCTCCCATTGGAAGCCCTCTCCTCCATTCAAGATCTCCACAACATATAAATGGAAGGATGTCTCCTTCTCCTATATCCAGTCCGAGAACTACTTCTGGCTCATCTACACCTCTTACTGGTGCCAATGGAGCCATCCCATTTTATCATTGTTACCAGCATGATGGTTTTGGGTACATGACGAGGTGCCAAAATAGCTTTTATGCCAATGGCTCTGCTTATCATGACCCCAGGCCTGACCTCTTCTGGGAAGCGCAGCCTGATTCACATGCCTCTAATGAACTTATGGCATCTGAAAATGACATCCTTGCAAAGCTACTCAGAAGGCCAGCTCACTAGGATCCTCGGGAACTCTATGATGGATTACTCCTATTGTCTAACACTATGCTATGACAGCTATTGAGGGATGAGGGATCAAGTGAATTTGACTTGCCCCACCATTCAAGCTTAATCCTGGCTCTCTGGTGCTGGGATGCCCATGGTGTCAGAAATTGACAAGAGCACTTGGAGCAGGTGTTTGAGCTCATAGACATCTATTGATAGCTAATACGAGGAGAAAACACTTCTGTAAAGTAAGCGCCTGAAATGAGGGTCCGCACAGTAGGAATAGAAGCTGAAGGTGTCCAAGAAAGCATATCAACATCATTGGTTCTCAGGCATTCATGTCCCATCTATGGTAAGGCTCTTATTAGTATTTTCTTTTGACTGTTCAAGGAAGAGTTATACAGATGCCTTAAGATCTGCACAGTATCACCGGATCTGCAGCAGTTTGTATGTGTTGTGTTCCTAGTTCTTTCATCCAGGCTGTTGATCTAATTGGAATCCATGGTGGTCGACTTGTGTGGGAATTTGGTTGATTACGGCCAGTCATTTTTTGCATTTTCTACATGATGGACAGTTTTGCTGTTCTGTTTTACTTTTTTTGTTTGGCTGGCTGTCCATCTTGTTGAGTTGCTCTGTCAGGCTATTTTTAGGGGATGATGCATCCATGATAAGCCAACCAGATCATCAGTTTACTTCCATGGATCACCTAGCTGTGCAAGGACAAACAGAGACTAGAGGATACCATCCAGATCCTCTGTTGCATAATCATTTAATTCCTTCCACTTAAACTATGTCAATTCAAGCATTTGCATAATATCAGTGTCCCCAAGTCTCTGGAGCACATGGTTCCCTGATATAGATTGACCTGTTGAATCCAATGGATAGACTGTGCTGTGCACTCATCAAATGTGAATCATTTTGGAGCAATGGCTATCCATCACGGGGTTCATCTGATTAATCATTGGATTACTGAATCATGGTCCCACTTGTACAAAGTCGGGCAATTTTTGAAACCCAGACAGGACTCAACAGTGTGTTGGTGGCCAGTCTGAATCTAGTTGACTCGTCCATTACCTTAAGAGACTTTGTTCTATATAAAAGAATGCTTCTCGTCTTCTAGAGCGAGTCAGTGTACTTTATTGACATTACAAAACATGAAATATGGTGTGTTCTAAAAAGAACCAAACTAAGGATTTTGAGGTTTGACCCAGGTTGAAGCACTAATTGGCTGTCTAATCCACTGAGATGGTAGAACAGATTATTCCTCTTATGGTGAATTAGAGCAGCGAAAAATTATTTCTTTGCTGACCAACTTAAACTACACCTATTTATAGAGGCAACCTTTGAAGCATTCATTAGTCTTTAATATGTCTAGTTTGAGAAGCTTCATAGCTACAGGTTTAACCCCATTAAATTATGAATTTGGGCTGGAGGATTTTCACAGAAGTGTAGATGTTTCCTTTTATTGAATGCAACGGCACAATTCCATTTCTTCAGTTGCTTCGTGGACAGAGGAGATCTAAGGCTGTTCATTAGGTGGGTTTTGCTGTTATGTCCTAGCCAAACAATAGGCCAGTCTAACATCCATGAGACATGCCGATGCACGCAGGTGCATGGAAAAGGGGATTGTCTGTTGGAAGGGTTAAAAAAATTGAAATACATGCATTTCCCTGGCATACTAGTAAACCAGCCCCTCTTCTTTTGGTGATAGCGCCATCTGCCATGGGATCTGCCTGATGAATAATTTGGAGCTCACATCTTTGTACCTTTGTATTTAAGGAGTGGGGTTACATGCTTCTTGTTGGATTGTCATCCTCTCACCGAGTTTTAGTGTTGTCCTAGCTCTCTCTTCATCATGTGCGTGATTTTAACGATGTGAAACTGGTTAAAGTTTTACTGTTATTTTTAATTATTTGAGATTTGTGTATTTCCCATTAAATATATCCTTTGATTAAAAAATCTAATCTATTAGCTGATTTGTGTGTTTAAATTGTTGGTTTTGCAGGAGGTGATACAAAAAATGATAGTTTATTCCGAAGCTCTTTAGAGTGAAATGTTTGAACAGAGAAGCAGATTTTGGTCTGTTAGGATAAAGCAGAGAGCTAAACTGGGAGACAGGGAAAGGCTTGTAGGATCAGTACTTTTTTTTTTTTTTATTAAGACCAATGTACAGAAGATAGTGAGCTGTAAAGATCCAGATTTTGATCCATAAAGGTAGTTCTAGAGGTTTGCTGGTCATCAACAATTTGTTTTTACAACATACCGTGGGCGCAGATTGGCTGTTGTAGATCATTCAACCAAAGTTTTGGTGTGTGTCATCCCATCAACAGAAAATTGAAGAAATCTTATTCTTTTAATGTTAGAAATGATGGAATCGTTTTGCCTACTTGTTCATGTTAGAAATGATGGAATCATTGGGCTAATCTAATAATCCTTTTGTTAAATTGTTCAGATTAGTTCTCGGCTGTACACAATCGAGTGTCCCTTGAGCTCAGGGCTAAAGGCTTCTGGGCTGGGCGGGAGATATCCCGGATTATCAAAAAGGAAAAAAAGGGTTGTGTAAAACCCATCTCCTTGCTGTATACATGTCATGTCCTAGATTTTATGGCCCCTATGTATTCCTTCTTTCGTATCATTGTATTCTCTTTTTCTTATTCTATGCGTGGGCCATCCACGGTTCAGTGATCAAGACTTGCTTTATCAGGTTCTACGATGGTTGATTTCTCAAAAGCCCTGTTGGGTTGGATGAACCTGATCACTTATTCGTCTCTCTCATAGGACTTGCATTCTTTTCCCTTGACTGTATGTAGGCTTCTCATTGCATTCTTAGGACCATTCAAATTAAAACTATGCCCATAATATCTTCAGAATTTCCACAAACCCATAAATAGAATCAATAGAAGTTTCGTGCATTACCTTACGGGTTTCTTTGGCTTGTTGAAATGGACTAATGCAGGAATTGTCAGCAAGTGAGAACAATCCATACATGTTGGAAATCATGTTACCATATTTAATTCACCAAAAGATGGGAGGTAGGTTACTCTGAAAAGGATGTGAGGGTGTATAAAGAACACATGTTCCATCCCATCCAGCCTTTTTAATCGAGCCTGATCCATTTTTTATTGGCTTGGTTGGTTCTACCAATCCCACCTGACCATGTTTATTACCAAAACCATTTTGAAAGGGTTGGGTTGCAAACGGAACGGTTCAGGCTCGGAAGTCTACTGGACCCGGATCCATTTCTAAATAACGATTGCAGTTCCGGATCCGATTTTGACTCGGAACCTGTTTTGTTGGTTCCAGACCTAATTTCGATATAAATACCCGTATCTGGTTCTGAAACTGGATCCACCTAAAGAACTGGATTTAGTTCAGAAATTGGTTCTGACTTCTATTTAAATTTTTTATTTTTTCTTAAAATAAGTATATCATTTAACTTATAATAGTACATTAAGTCTACTACCTCCAGCATTATACGTAAAAATGTCAAAAAAAAGTTTATTTTGAGGTATAATTTGCAATATCAAAGACACATCCCAGGTCCACGGATCAAAACCTATATGGACCCGGAATCGGATCCGTTTATCAATCAGAATCTAAATTAGGTTCCGGACTCGGTTATAAATCAGAACCTAAAATAGATTTAGACCTGTATTTTTTTGGGTAATCGGAGAATCGGATACCCGTTTGCAACCTTAGTAGGCACCATCTGCGAAGAGAGTTTGGGCCCTGGGCCAAGCCCATTGAAGCTCGATCTTTTCGCTATTGGGCTTCATGTATGGGTCTACATGCAGCTTGTTAGATTTGAAGTTTGGCCAAGCATACGTAACAAAACTAGGGCCGTTTCCAGAAGAACGAAGAAAAGTAGGGCCGTTTCTAGAAGAACAAAGAAAAGGGAGTAAGAACTAGGCGTCATACATGAGTTAAAGTCTAGGTGAGATCCGGTTCAGGTTGACCCTTGTAAGTTGGGTTGATCCCTTGGTCTAGAAGTGCTAGCTCTGCCCGTGACGAACAAACATGAAAGTCACCCTGGAGTCGAGAGCAAGTCGATAGGATTTCATTTGGGGGGGGGGGGCAGCGGGGGGATTAACAAATCAAGATAGTTAATATTTTTTTTTATATTTTTTTCTGGACATACATCCAAGTTCAAGCATAATAAATATATTAAAATCAAAGACTAAATTTCGCATTAAAAATAAAACCAGGATCTAGCTGACATAAATAATTGTATTTTAATACATACCAACTTTCATAATCCATCAAAATGGAACTCGACATTCTCTTAAATCTTGAAAGTTTTCAATAATTGATTTTATGCTAAACTTCTCCGCAATTTCCCTCTCAATGTACAAATGACAAGAGTCTGTGAGAAACTCATCCTCCATTTTGCTGAGAAGTCTAGTTTTAATAAGGTTCATGGCTGAAAATGATCGTTCAGTAGATGCAGTGGAGATTGGAAGAGTAAGCACAAGGACGATAGCTCTAAAAACAAGTTGGTACACTGTTGATCTTCCAGCCCTTACCAACCATTGGCACAGTTCAGAAATAGTTGACAATTCTTTGAAGTCTTTATGTCGAACTACATTATGCTCATAATAGTTCAGTTGTATTCTCAACTGCAATTTCTCATGATCTGTGAAGTCTTAGGGATAAAACTTCTCTACCAACTGGCAAATGTCATCAATTTTAAAAGACTCATGTGAAAGTCGAAGATGTAAAGCTGAACTAAGAATAAGCAACTCCGCTGCGTTCTCACTAAACCGACGATTTAATTCTTGTAACTGAGGATCAATTGCAGCATAAAAAATATTCACTCGATAATGATGCTTAATTGTAAACTCATCTTGTTGTTGACGGGCTCGACCTCGTCTCACCACATAAGGAGCATCCATATCCGGGATATCTATGTTGCGTGCATTACAAAATGATTTCACCTTGGTAAGTAAAGCATCAAATCTAACATCTCTCAAATTTTGGATAAATGCTTTAGTTGATGAAACAAGATCCACGGCATTCAAAATATCTTGAGATTGGCGTTGCAATGCTTGACAAAGTAAATAAGTGATTTCCATAATTTCCTTCATCATATGCAAGATGAAAACAAATTCAAAGGAAGTCAATGCCTTGTAAGCAAAGTCTGCCTCTGCTTGCTGGGAATGAGTAGTTCCATCATCAATGATATTAATTAGAACTAAACATCTTCATTAAGCTAGAAACTGATTTTAAGTGAGAACTCCAACAAGTATCTCCAGCACGTTGTAAAGTACCAATTTGATTAAGTCCTCTGCCACTCTCCAACTCATCCAAAGCAATCATATGTGCAATGTCAGATGCTTGAGCAATTTTCAATTGTATATTACGCTTGCATGAAGCACTTGAAAGTCCAAGATCGAATCCTGGGGGGGGGGGGGGGGGGGGGTGTGAATAGGATTACTCCTAGGAACTTATACAACTTTTAAATTTCTTTCACTTTTTAAATACATTATGCTTTGATGAAAAGGGAGAACTCTTAGATATTCAATCCTAAGCATTCATATACCATTCATGAAATAAAAGTAAAAGATCAACCACTATAACACAATCAATTATAGTGGTTCAACCAAAATGCCTACATCCACTCCCGGTAACCCTACCGGATTTTCACTAATCAATTTTAAGGTTTAGGATCACCTCAAACCTTACACATATAACACTATGCTTTTCAAGGCTAAGCATAAACCTTTACAACCACAACAAATGCTTTTCAAGGCTAAGCACTAACCTTTACAACTTAAATTTTTCTCTTGTGAATTATGCCTCAACATGCATGAATAAGAGAACTAATCAAGCAATAAGATTTGCCTCTAAATAGGCTGAGATGAAGGTGAAAAACTAAACTTCTAGATGCATGCAAATGAATGACAAAGAGTGTAGTAGATGCAAGTTCTAAAAATACATTCAAACTCTTTTTAGAAAAGTAAATTCAACATGATTCAAATGCTAATCATATGTGAGACAAAGAGTAGAATGATTTACACATGGTTTTGATAAAGATTCAACTTATATATTGAAAGATGTAATCACAAGATAAACAAGTTGATTTTGATAACTAGGTTTTGAAAAACTCATGTGAAAACAAGACTTAAGTTGATTTCATAAATCAAATAGACTTTAAAAGATGAAACATGTTATGAAAATCAACTACACAAGGAAATAAGCAACTCTATGATCATACCTTAAATAGAAACACAAAGATTTAAGAAAAGAGCATGATTTTGAAATTTAAAGAGAAGAGAAGCACACCTATTTTGAAGATCAAAGGTTGCGTCTAATGAGATGGCTTCATAATCCCTTCACAAAGATGCTTGAAAAGTTGCTCTTCCTTGCTCTTGAAAATCCCCCAAAGTTCAGCTACTTTTTCAAAAGAGAAAACCACTTTTTATAGAAAAAGTTGTTCTAACAGCTAGGCGTCGGTTAGCCGACATATATGTGTCGGTTAATCGACACCCCTAACAGTCACTTGCCAACGGTCATATTTTCAAAATTTAGTTGACCAAATAACATGGTCGGTTGACCGAACTTGTTCGGTTAATCGAGGGATGATCGACACATTGACCGACAGATCAAAATAGTTCAGAAAACAGCTCTCTGGAATTCCAACCGAGAGAACTTCGGTCAGGTTCTGAATGAATGTCGGTTAACCGATACCTAACCGACACCCTGACCGACCAGAGAGTATCAGCAAATGTTTGAAAATGAAACTCTCTGGATTTCTAACCGACAATGTCTCGGTTAAGCTCGGTTCACTGTCGGTTAACCGACACCTGACCGACAGGTGATCGACAGGCCAAACATCCAGAAAATTCTGAAAGAGCCGAACAAATACAAAGCTTTTGAAAACAAGGAAGAATACCAAGACTGAACTGAAAGCTTTGATAACTAAGAATATGATGAAAAACCATGCATAACTTTGAAAGAACAAAAACCATGAAGATAAAAATGTATGATGATCCATGAATGAATGAGAGGACAAGCTTACGAAGATGAATGCATCCTATCAAATTGCAACAAAATAAATACTCTAACAGCATTAACAATATTGACAACACTAGTCAAGCAAACAATGAGGAATTGAATGGCTTAAGTTATTCATCGACAAATCAGGGGCTGGGGTTGTTAACTTAATTGCATTACAATTTACAAAGGGACGAAGGACTTATGGGCTTCCCTTTCCTGGCTTTGGGACTTGGGACTTGGCCCACTTAGGACTTGAGGAGATGGATCAAGGCCCATTTCAATTTGGTCTTTTATATATATATATATATAGATACTTTGTGCAAACAATTAAGGGGGGGCCAGTTGTTATAAAATTATTATATAAATTAATTAAAGCATATTAATCTTAGGGTTAGTGATTTGAGAGGGCGGGCCCTACTGGGTCCACCCCTGGGGTCAGGTGAGTCGAATGAGTCTGGCTGAGTCTTACTGAGTAATATGCCATTCTCACCAGAACTTTTCTTTTCTTTTTCTCCCTTGCCGACCCCTTTCAAGCTAGTGATGAGTGTATTGAGTTACTAAACTATAGTTAGAACTGTTTTCTCTTAAAAGCAGATTGCAAGTGCAGTCCAGCTCTCTAGGACTTGCTTTTGCTTAGTGCAGCTATTTTTTCACTCTTATCTTTCCTGCATCTGGCTGCAAGCGCAATTTTATACAATTAAATTATTTCCCCCTTACATCGAAGTGCATTGTAAACTATCCTAATTCTAAATTAGCCTAATCTATTAACCCGAGGACATCCCTAGAGTCTTCCCTACACTAACAGCTCCCTGCCCATACCTTGATCTGCGCTTGACTATTCCATTTCTACTTTCAAGTGTCTTCCATGCTGCCCAAATACACTTCCGCTGTATTCTCTACCCTAGGACGCTCGATCTTTGATAGCATGGTTTAAAAAAGGAAAAAAAAAACTAGGATTAACAGACTATTAAACTTAGAATTTTTATAGGATAATCTAATTGTGCTGATTTTATATTACCCTTATCTGTAAAAAGACCTTTCCATCCATCCTAGTTTCAATGATAAGAAAGAATATAAGTCCAGCACATTTGCGAGTTTCTCATAGGTGTAAATCCTCCATGCTTAGAAAGGGTCGACCTGAAACACAGCCTGACCCCTAATCATTAGAATTAGGTAGGGATATTTATTTTAAACCCCTAACCATAAGCATTAGCCAGGGGATACTCATTTGATTATTTTTCACAATAGGTGGGCGTGGCTGGCGTGCGTACGCCAAAGGAGAAGAAGAGGGGTCAAAGAGAGGCTTCTGGTCCAAATAATGCAGCCCCAGCACTTGCCCACGTGTTTCCTACCAACTGCCAGAACATTCCACAACAGAAAGTCTGATCAGCTCGCCTTTGCCGTTCAAACCACACATGACACATCCCTCTCTCTCTCTCTCTCTCTCTCTCTTCTTGACCATTCAATTGTTTCCTCTCTCTATCTCTCTGTTGTCCTTGTCTTTGGTTTTTCAAAATGAAGGTGACTCTTGGCCGAGCCTGTTTATCATAGGATCTCAAATTTGGAAGCAAGAACCTAGTTTTCAGTTCCATTAGACATTTGCGCCAAAACTTGGGTCCCACCAGCATGAACAGCAGTTTTCATACTCTTCATGTGCTGTATAGATGGTTGGTCTTATTTATTACATGATGCATGGTGGGCTGGGGAGAGATGGAAAGAGTAACAGAAAATCAATCATCCAAATTATTTTAAATCTTTAATTTAATAGTTTTGAGGTTTAATAATATTTTTAATAAGAAATTAGGATTTTAGATTAATCCATGTTGAGTAAAAAGCAGGATGAGTGCCAATTACTTGTAATATTTGTATAATGGGATGGTGAGTGTGAAGGGGTGGGTTTGTTTCCCATATTTTGTGTTTGAAATTCCCTGGATTTGCTTGATGTGTGTTTGTGTTGGTTTAATCTTTTTGGGTCAAAGACCCAAGGACATAATATTTCGGTGCCGGCGTAAATAAAGTTGGTTCATAAGTTATTTATTATTAATAATAAAAATCCTTTTTTTTTGGTATCCCAAGTTAGGGAGGCAGGGGCTCCTAGCCCCCTTTGGAGAGGGGGTCCTCGGGTGAGGTGGGGGGCCTCTAAATGCTTGCAACGAGGGTGTTCATGGCCAGGTGGGGTCGGACCGGGTTGAGGCGTATTTGGGCTTGACCCTACTAAAGCAAAACAAGACCAAGACCCTAACCTACCGAAGCCTGACATGGGTTGTAAATGTCAGCCTGAGGCCGCCCATTTAATCAATCGTGCCTCGGCCGAGCTAGGCCTAACCAGGCTTAATCAGTGGTTGGTCTTTTATTCAAACAAAATTTCTTGTACGTTACGAACTGGACATTCTTAGCCTGATTTCTATCACTTAATCCAAGCCCGACCCAAAATACGCTGTGCCCTAATTGTGCTCAGGGTGCCCCAGCCAGGTGCACCCCCTACATGCAAGTAGCAACAAAACAGGGTCAACGTGTCTCCAAGTATCCTACAAAATAGCCTTCAGTTACTGACGGGAGAAAGTCCGTAATTGCTGATGCCATCATTACTTGTGCAGTTGAAACTATTGACCATCTAGAAATGCCATCACATTTTCCACATTGTGTTATATAAACACCGAACAACCGCCCTCTGGCCTCCCTATCTCTTTCTTCTTCCCTTCAAAAGGAAATCCAACTTTTCATCATCTTCCATCTTCTCCTCTGCAAGAAGAAATTTTTAGGGTTTCTAATCCCTCTCTCTCTCTCTCTCTCTGCTTCTTCTAGTGACAATTCTACAGGTTCTCCACTGCAGAAGATTGAAGAGGAAACTAGGTTTTTGAGGGAAGTTCTCAAGCTCAGGTATTTGGGTCTGTTTTTTGGGCTTGCCATTTTTTGAATTCTAGGGTTCTTGAAGGAAGAATCAAAGGGTTTTCTCTTCTGGGGTACCACCAAAAATCAAAGATGCCTCCTTATGCAGGCCTTACTCCTCCCTCGTCTGGATTTTCCCCAAAGAAATCAGATGCCAAAATCATCACCATCAATGTTGGAGGACAGCTTTTCCAAACAACCCCACAAACCTTACAAGTTGCAGGTCCCAAATCCCTCCTCTCTACCCTTTCAAACACAACCCCTTTTATCCACTCACGTGAAAACATCATCATCCCATTCATTGATAGAGACCCTGAGCTCTTCTCCATCCTCCTCTCCCTACTCAGAACAGGAAATCTACCCTCCAAAGCCAAGCAATTCGATCTTGAAGACATCGTATCCGAAGCTGAATTCTACAACATCCAACCCCTCTTGATCTCTTCCCTCTCAAACCCTTCTCAATTCGACGCCTTCAACCTTGAAAAATCCCTGATTTTGCCGTTAAACGGCCGGGACTCTCCTTCGGCGATCGCCACCACCGCTTTCGGGTCTGTCCATGTCGCGCATGGCAGCAAGATCACGTCTTTCGACTGGTCCCTCCGCCGGAAGTCGACAATCCTCACCCAATTCTCGGCGGTGGATTCGCTCCTTGCCCTGTCGCCCTCGGTCGCCGCTGCCGGTGCCACCGACTTCTCCGGCCTCCAGATACTCGATCTTGAAAAGGGTTTTGTCAAGGAGAAGCTGGATTGGGAGAATTCGACTAGATCGAGTTCGACCGTGCAGGCGATTGGATCGGCGCCTGGGTTCCTCTTCGCAAGCTTTGAATCCGACCGCCGGAACTCGAATGCGATCATGGTGTTTGATATGGGGGAGATTGGATTCAGGCCGGTCGCAGAGATCGGCCGGAGCGAGATATATGGCGCCGAGCTCGATTCGGGGATACCTGCAACGAAATTGGAGTGGATTCCTGAATTCAATCTGTTAATGGCATCTGGTTCACATGGAGGGCCATTTGGCCTGTTGGGTAACATCAGATTGTGGGATATAAGGTCATCAAATGCCACTTGGGAATTGAAGGAGGTGGTGGATTGCTTCTCTGATGTTACTGTATCCAATAGCCTCTCTGCAATGTTCAAGGTTGGGGTGAACTCAGGTGAGGTATTCATGGCTGATTTGAGGAAGCTTGATAGAGAGAACCCATGGGTTTGTTTAGGGGATGACAGAAAGGGTAGCAATGGAAAGAAGGAGGGTTCTAATTGCAAGATTCAGAGCCATGGGAGGCAGGTTTTTTGCAGCAAAGGTGGGGATTTAGAGCTGTGGTCTGAGGTGGAGATGGGTTCCTATAGAAATGGTGAAGATGGGTTGGGAGAGAGGGTTTTTAGAAGGAATCTGATGGGGAGGTTGAAGGATACTGGGGGTTCTAGGGTAACCCAGATGGCCTTTGGTGGGAATAAGATGGTCTTGGCCAGGAAGGATCAGCAGTCTGTTGAGGTGTGGCAGAGTTCTGTTAGAATCTGATTTTGGACAGGGGAGGATTCTTATAGTTGATTGTATTGTATTACTTGACACCAGAATTTTCTACTGTTCCTCTGTTTGTTTTGATTCACTGTAAATGAATGAATGAGGTATCATTTGTTGTCTGTGCTTGTGTAAATAGTGTTGTAAATGTGCATATCACTTGTTATGTAACAAGCAGTTTCTCTTTTGTGAGAAGAAAGGTATGAGAAATGAGAATTGAATTCAATTCCTTTTTGTTAAGGAAGGTTATGAAAAAGTTTTGAGTGAAGAGGCTGTTTGGTATCATTCATCCTTATATTGAGAGTGGATTGTGCTGAAAATGATTGTATTAGGACATTTGATTGTGCCATACCTTTTTGTTGGTCTCTTGGTAATTGTTAGTCAAGAAAATGCCAAGGCATTATCAATTGTTGGAGACTGTAGCAAAATCTGCTTTTTATTTGCTGACTTATTGTCAGTCCATGATGGCGTTCGGTGTCAGGTGAGGAACTTCAGATTTTAGGATTCTTCACTGCACCTCATGGATTTTCTCTAAAAATTTGTGAAGCCTAAGATTCTTAAAAGGATCATTTTGTTTTCACCAAATTAAATTCCTGAGAATTCATCTATAGGATGAAATTCATCTTTCCACTAGAGTAGAAGTACTAAGGCGCTCACTCAGCTCGGTCTTGCAACATTGAGGTGAATATTAAAGAGGCAAGGAGTGAAGGCGCTCACTCAGCTCAGTCTTGCAACATTGAGGTGAATATTAAAGAGGCAAGGAGTGAAGGCTACGTGATAGAGTGTAGATAGATTCATAAATTCCTTCAATCAAATTTATGAGAAATACATTTCTTAGAAACGCAATTCCATGAACAAAAGAGGCCTAGAATTGTAAGTGCTTCTTTGTTTGCATTAGAATGTATAGAAATTGAATACATGGGATGTTCAAAAATGAATACTAAAGATGAATTTCCAAAAAGAAAAATGAAAACAAATAACGTTTTCTTTGATCTTTATTTCTAATGCTGTTTCATGTTCTTTCTTTTTTTTTGTAAAACTCAGCCTTGATTTTTATTTTGAACCACCTTATGAATTCAGTTTCTATGTATTTTAATTGTGAACTAATATTTATTTTGACAAATTGATAGCTGGATAAATGAGCCTCACAAACCCTATCATATATTTGATTTAAAGCATTCTTCCTGGGTAGAAAAAGACCCCAGTCCAACTCTTAAAAGTCCAACTTTGACCAGGGAAGCTGCATTGAAGACCTGGGATTGGGCAGCCCCAAAGACCCAACTTCCTGCCTGACCCTGTTGACGTCCTTATGAGTCAACCTTCCTATTGAGGGTCAGTCATGGGCTGGGCACAAGAAGCCTGACCCATCTCAGCCCATTTACTTGTTTGGTATATATACCATTGTTGCCTAGATTCACCCCATGATCCTCCTACAAGTGAGGCCAGAGCCCCATCCATCGGAAAGGTCGTATGGGAAATTGAAGTGAAGAGCCCGTTTGGTATCATTCATTCATTTCATCCTCATATTGAGAGTGGATTGTGCTGAAAATGATTATATTATGACATTTGATTGATTGTGGGGACAATTACCGTACGGAAGGTTTTAAAGCTGACAATATCCCAAAACAGCCGGAAAATGTATATTTACCGCAGAGCTGTTCGATCTGTAGCTGCGATATCCTAGAGTTGTAGGATATCCCACTATCACTTCAACAATCCGTATTTTTATTTTATCAAGAAATTTACAAAAAAGTCACATTGTTTTGCAAATTATAAGCCACAAATTATTTTTTTTTTCAAATTTCTTGATAACTGTCGTAGATCAACGGTTTAAATTTGGTGCGATATTAGTTCTTACACTCATACAGCTATTCAACATTTTGGATGGTGATTTGGTGGTCCCACAGTCAAGAAAAAAAAATTAAAAAATGGATTGTTGAAGTGATTGTGGGATATCCTACATCCCTAGGAGATCGAACAGTTATGCAGTAAATATATATTTTTTGGCTAATTTGGGGCTATTATAAGTTTTAACACCTTTTGTATGGTAATTGTCGCTTGATTGTGCTGTACCTTTTTGTTGGTCTCTTGACGATTGTTTTCAAGCAAATGCCAAGACATATAAATTGTTGCAACTTGTAGGCTGTAGCGGAGTCTGCTTTTTATCTGCTGGCTTGCTGACAGTAAATGATGGTGTTGGGCCTCCGGTGAGGAACCTCATCTTTGAGGATTCTTCACTGCCCACTCAAGGATTTTCTCTGAGAATTTGGGAAGCCGAAGATGCCCAGAAGGATCATTTTGTTTATATGGAATTAAATTCCAAAGAATTCATCTAAAATGAATTCCATCCTTCCAATGAATTAGTACTAAGGTGCTCACTTGTGCTCACTCATTCGACATTGAGGTTGTGAGTTCAAGCCATGCTACCTAAGTATAAAAGGAAAAAAAAAAAAGAATTACAATAAATAATTATTAAAGAGGCGAGGAGTAAAGGACATGAGGAGAGATGCGGATGGATTCGTAAATTCTGTCCATGAGATTTCTTAGAATACATTTCCTAGGAATTCAATTCCATGAACAAAAGAGGCCATAAAGACTTATAAGGCCTGTTTGATTGCATTAAAAAAATATATAACTTAAATACATAAGATGGTTAAAAATGAATATTAAAGGTGAATTCTCAAAAAAAAAAATATGAATCAACATTTTCTTTGATCTTTCTTTTTTAATAGGGGCGGACCTATGTGTATCTGACCTGGGGCGACGGCCCAGGTCAGATCCAGAAATCACAAAGAATTAAATTGGGGGTTGGGCCATGCCCCACGACAACCATTTTCTTAAAAGCCTTTTCTTTCCATTTCTACGAGAGAGTAAGACCACGCTGCTCGTTTCCATTCTATTACTAAAGAAGGAAGATGAATACTCTTGTTTGCTCTTCTATGTTTTAACGTGCTCTTGACCTTTTTTTCTTAGAAGATATTTTTTTTTTGTTATTGGTTTTATCATTTGCTCTTTTTTTTTTTTTTTTTGGATTCTCTAGTTTCTTAAGAAATTGAAAAGGCTTCTTTATGAATTTGGTGTTGATAGTAGGGTTCCTTACAATTTTTTTTTTTTTGTTTAAAACTACATCTTTAACCTCTGCTATTGATTTTATCTTTAAATTAGATTTGGAGAAATATAACAAAAAAAGATCAACTGCTAATCTATTTAAATGCAATATTTTTTCTCTTTTTTTTATTGTTAATCTGAAAAAAAATCTAGCAAAAGAATGATTAATGTTTTTAATTGACCATTGTCCGTCCCACCCAAATGAAAATCCTCCGTCCGCCACTGTTTTTTAATAATGATGTATAATGTTTATTTTTTGAAAATTCACCTTTGGTTTTTCATTTTTAACCACCTTATATATTTAATTCCTATGTATAATATTTGTTTTGAAAAATTCATAGCCGAACAAATGAGCCTCACAAACCCTCTCATACATCTGATTTAAAGCAGTATTCTAGGGAAGGAAAAGATCCGAGTCCAATTCTTAAAATCCAACTCTCAGCAGGGAAGCTGCATTAAAGACCTCGGATTGGGCAGCCCCAAAGACCCAACTTCCTGCCTGACCCCTGTTGACGTCCTTATGAGTGAACCCTCCTATTGAGGGTCAGTCATGGCTGGGCACAAGAAGCCTGACCCATCTCAGCCCATTTACTTGTTTGGTATATACCATTTAGCCTAGATTCACCCCATAATCCTACAAGTGAGGCCTGAGGCTGAGCCCCATCCACCAACAAAGTATTGAACATTTTGTTTGTTTTCAGACTTGTTGGGCCACCTACTTGTGCCTTAGCCAGACATGTAACTAGGCTTGAACCAGTAAGCCATTTCACCAGCCCTGAGCCCAGCCAAGGATCCCATAAAACATCTAGGGGGTGCTTAATCTTGAAATCACACCCTGTTCATATGGGGCCCACCTTGATGCATAAGTCTAAATCCAATAAGATCATCCTAACCATTGATCTTAATCATGATTTAATAATCCAGCAGTAGATATTGGTATGACCAAGCCAAGATTGAGAAAAAGGAATGCTGATTTCTAGGTACGTGAGAGTTCTGGAATGATCGCTGGTGGGTCAATGGAATGGAACATGGCCCTGTTCTCCTCTCTCTTGTCATCCTTCCCGCCAAAAAGAGAGATTTAAATACATGAATTCTCTCACACCAAAACTAACTGAAAGAATAACAAACACAAAAAAAAAAAGAGCTCCAGGAAGAAGAAAGAAATATGTCTACTTAGCACTCCATGAGCTCCGAATTCTCAAGATCTTGGTCTCAACCACCTCCTCTCCTTCAACATAATCAAGAACCCATTTCCCCCATCTGCAGCTGAATTACAAGAACCCGAATCAGAGCTACTCCTAAAATCGCTGCTTGAGTTCTGTTAGGAAATGAAGAATAAAAGATGCAATCAAACCGCACAAAGAAGATACACAGATTTACGTGGTTCCCTCTATCTTGAGGCACGTTCACAGGTCACACCAATTCCACTATGCTCAAACGTGGAAGATGAAAATACAAGATACAACCTCTCTATTAGATCCACGACAGTGGACCTGAATTAACCGTCTGACCCGGGTGAAATTAGACTCCACACATAACAAGTGCCTCTCTGCAACTAGTTCTTCATTCTTGATCAATGCTTACCCGTATGATCTCTAGCACTTGAATCCTGAGATTCCCATTGGTTTTTCTCTGTTCCAAGCAAAGCCATTCAATTATTGGGATGACCCGGTGACTGGGCTTAGGTACCGGAGCTTGTTCGATATTATGATCAATGCGCTGATAGCTGCAATGGAGGCAATGGGGGCACACGGGCATACCCGTGGTTGTGACAGGGACAGGGTGGCCTAGTGAAAGGAGACATAAATGAGCCTGATGCAACTGAATTGTATGCCCATATGTATAATGTGTGTCTGACGAGGTATTTGAAGTCGAGTATTGGGACTACGCTGCGAAGAGGTGTGGCGGAAGTGTATATGAAAAATCTTGGGGTGTCTCCGGGATCTCTAGATTGGTCTACTCAAACAATCAACCAATGTGTGCAGAAATAAACAATATGCAGCGGAGAATAAATCAATAAGCACACACCATAAGGACACCAATTTTTAGGTGGAAAACCCTAACCGGGTGAAAAACCACCGATCCAAATTGGATCAAATCAAGCACTATGAATCTCGCAATTACAAGAAACTCAGATCTCCTCCTAGATATCCCCTACCCAAGGACTGAAGTTACCTTGTGTCGCTTCACGCTTCAACGACTTCACACCGTTGATTGCACCAGATCCAGACCAGCACTTGACTCCTCAAATCTTCTCTCGGGAAGATAATCTTCTACAAAGGATGCAGAAGAAGTGACTCTAGAGAACTTGGCAGCACAACTTCATAAAGCTCTAGAGAAGAACTCTCTCAATGATAAACTCTAACTCAGCACTATGAGAGGTGAGGTCTCTTTGCAATAGCCTTAGAACCCTTTAAATAGCCCTTGGTTCGTGCTTAAGGTTGCCTAAGATGATTAGGACTAAAACAGGCAGTTTGAGCACAATTACATAATCTGGTTTCCAAATTCGTAACACTGTCTGCGCCATGTTCGCTCGAGCGATCTCTCGGTTAGCTCGAGCGATCTCTCGGTTAGCTCGAGCGAACAACCCTCTGTTTCAGAACTGGGCTAGACAGAACACTGTTCGCTCGAGCGGATGCAACGGTCGCTCGAGCAGACCCCTTTCTGGATGATCCGGAAATTCAGCACCCTTTCTCCAGCAAACTTCTTCTAATTCCTTCAGGCTTCCTTCTTCTGAGTCCTTCCAATCTTCTAACTTCAAAGGCCTTAACAAATAAAACATTACAACTCAAAGACCCAGAGTTTTGTCCAACCCATGAATTTAGCCAACACTAAAAAACCTAACAGTATATATATTGGAGTTATTTGATGAGTACATGAAACAACAGTGAACTACGCGATTGATTTTCCGGGTTCAATTCGAGTCAAAGGTGGTGGAAGTGGGGCTGGTTTGATAGATGTTGTGGCATTCTTTAATGGATTTGGATGCGGAGACTTCGACATGCAACGAGAGATCTATGTGCATTATGGCGATAGAAAAGCTCCACGGATCTCTTCGCCTCTTGTCTTTCTTATGGGATGGAATAATACCAACTCTAGGACTCCTTTATCTTATATAGACTAGTCCTAAAGAGTTACGCTTATTAGAGATTTCTTCGCCAAGAAACCCACATCTACTAATCATATTGGGTGTCTTATTAGTGGGACCAGATTAAGTCTTACATTACATGGGATTGAATTCTCTGGTAGCATCAGCCCTACTTGATTTGATGTAGAACCCGTGGCATGTAGGCCACACGATTTCTTACATTCTTTTGGTTATTATTTGTGTTCTTGAGTTCCATTGGAAATGGCAAGGGAAAAGGTACTTTCTTTCACAATTGTACTGTGATTCATTGAATGAGCATGGCTGACTCTCGTTAGATATAAGATAGAAAAGGAAGTCTTTTATCTTTCTTTCTTCCCCTTACTTTCAATGTAATTTAACTTTCTCAAATCTCAATTGTTTCAAATGTTTGTTCACTCATTAGTCTTTCAATTTCAGTGTTTTGCTTGAATTGATGAACCCTCAATATTACCACCTTGTGTTGCATTTGGGTTGGGGTGGCATGGAGAAAGAGGCAAAACTCTCAAGGCTGTTTTTTTTTTTTTTTTTTATCTCACTCAGAACGAATTATGGTGAATTTCCAGAGGAGTCTCTGTGGACTTGTTCTTGATGAAGTGATGCGTTTTCCTTTAAATGCATTGAAGAAAATGGTCCATGAAATGAATTGGCAACCTCTTTTTCTCTCAGAAGTGGAACACATAAAGCAATCTTTTGCATTTATGTTGCTCTCTCTTCTTCGTTTACTGGCATAACAGCCCTTTTTTTATGTAATACAAGTAAGTGAAGTAACTGACTATACCACAAGAAGTGAAAGACTAAAAGGAAAGAGCTTAATGGATAAAACTATGCACATGGTTGAGAAGAGTAGAACTGCAATTCTTATCATGCTAAACACTCTCTGTATACACATCTACCCTCCTATCAGGTCTCATATTAAGCATCCATCTGAGTCTCCAGCTGTTGGTATAGAGGTCTTCATATTAATTAGTACTAGCATAATAACCTATGCTACGCACGGGCATCGCCCATTTGGCTAGGGTCTCTTGCTCCATCTAGCTATTTTGAGATATTTTTTCATAAATAGTTACATATAATAGTGAGAGATGCTCCTATGAGAGATATCTCTCACCTTATATAAGAGATAAGGGTGGGGCCCCTCACATTTAAATAGTTGGCATTGGATGTGGATGTGAGGGCCCCCACCCAATCTTTCATATAAGGTGAGATATATCTCTCATAGGAGCAGCTCTCTATAATAGTTATGTCGTTTGATGGGTAGGTTGTTTTCATTTAGAAGGCCGTAAGTCATGGGTTCAAATTTCTAGAATTTTACATTTTTTAGTTTTTTAACCAAGGCTTTATGAAAAAAGTCAAAATTGAAGGAATATGGTCAAAATTGAATCCAA
The DNA here is from genome assembly GCA_028538565.1 of Umbellularia californica. Taxonomy (NCBI): domain Eukaryota; kingdom Viridiplantae; phylum Streptophyta; class Magnoliopsida; order Laurales; family Lauraceae; genus Umbellularia; species Umbellularia californica. The sequence continues at coordinate 6,473,494 of JAPQWN010000002.1, forward strand.
AACCCTCAACTTTAATATATTATATAATGGATTTTAGGAGGAAAATTGTCCATCCAAATTTAATCCAAAACTCTCACATTTAAATAGTTGGCATTGGATGTGGATGTGAGGGCCCCCACCCAATCTTTCATATAAGGTGAGAGATATCTCTCATGTGAGCATCTCTCTATAATAGTTATGTCGTTTGATGGGTATGTTGTTTTCATTTAGAAGGCCGTAAGTCATGGGTTCAAATCTCTAGACTTTTACATTTTTAGTTTTTTAACCAAGGCTTAATGAAAAAAAGTCAAAATTAAAGGAACATGGTCAAAATTGAATCCAAAACCCTCGGCTTTAATATATTATATAATGGATTTTAGGAGGAAAATTGTCCATCCAAATTTAATCCAAAACTCTCACATTTAAATAGTTGGCATTGGATGTGGATGTGAGGGCCCCCACCCAATCTTTCATATAAGGTGAGAGATATCTCTCATAGGAGCATCTCTCTATAATAGTTATGTCGTTTGATGGGTAGGTTGTTTTCATTTAGAAGGCCGTAAGTCATGGGTTCAAATCTTTAGACTTTTACATTTTTTAGTTTTTTAACCAAGGCTTAATGAAAAAAAGTCAAAATTGAAGGAATATGGTCAAAATTGAATCCAAAACCCTCGGCTTTAATATATTATATAATGGATTTTAGGAGGAAAATTGTCTATCCAAATTTAATCCAAAACTTTCACATTTAAATGGTTGGCATTGGATGTGGATGTGAGGGCCCCCACCTAATCTTTCATATAAGCTGAGAGATATCTCTTATATGAGCATCTCTCTATAATAGTTATGTCGTTTGATGGGTAGGTTGTTTTCATTTAGAAGGCCGTAAGTCATGGGTTCGAATCTTTAGACTTTTACATGATTTTTTAGTTTTTTAACCAAGGCTTAATGAAAAAAAGTCAAAATTGAAGGAATATGGTCAAAATTGAATCCAAAACCCTCGGCATTAATATATTATATAATGGATTTTAGGAGGAAAATTGTCCATCCAAATGTTCAACTTATCTGGATTGAAGTTTGTAAATGCATAGGCTACCTTCTTTTTTTTTTTTTTTTTTTTTTTTTAATTGAACAGTGCCAAAACTCCCTGATACATCGAGTTGCTGGCATTTGACAGATTTGTCCCCACATCCTCTGATGAATCCATTTGCAGTTTTCTTATCCGTTGATTTGTTAAATTATCTATTTACAGTCTCGTTAAATTGAAAACATGAGGACATAGTAAGCAAGGCTATAATGTCATATATATGTGTTGTGATCTGGTTAACCATATGTTTATCTTTCGCCAATCTATTCTATTGAATTTAGTACCAACCTAAAATCTTAAGCTAATAGGTGGAAGGCCCAAGCAGGCGGCCAAAGGCATCATCATGGAGTCCTAATTTAATTAGGATTTATATTATGTGAGCTAGTCTTCTAATGTGGGGGACCCACATGTGCATGTGGTCATTGGGCCACAATAAGCCCAATAATTCTAATATCTCACTCATGTGGGGCCCAATAAATCTTATGGACGGGCCTGCCACACACACACATATATATATATATATGAAGCCTTTTCAAAGACATTACTTAAGCAATATGGAACCTGGGTCTTTACTTTACCAACAGATCCACCCTATGAGTTTGACAACAAAGGAATAGTTTGTCTGACAGTGACAGTGTTAGTAGCTGTTGCCCTTCCATCTTGTCCATTCTCCCCATTTCAATCAGGTTTTAGCTGCCCAGTTTTGAGAATACTTTGCAATGCTGTAGAAGGCTCTCTCATGTTTTGCTTTCCAAATGTACTGCCAAGAAAAACAGTACCGCTGGCCTTTTGGCTCCACTGTGGAGATTATTCCAGAATAAGTGACCAAGGTACGCCGCTGATATGATCCTCTATGGTCTTGCCCACATCTAGGATGTATCTAAATTTCAACTGGCAAGTGGCACTAGCTAGAGAGCTTACTAGCCTCTGTGTGTGTGCGTGGCACGTGCATGGGTATGAGAGAGAGAGGGAATCATGCTCCTAATAGTTTTATGAGGATTTTACTGAAAAATTCCCATTATACAGGGGTTGCACGAAATAGTGCCCTTAACTCACGCAGCACGAAAACATTCCCCCATAGTTATGAGGCAAGCGACGCTAGCGTCGCTTAATTAGAGACGAGCGATACTAACGTCACTCCTCTCAAATATTTGTTCGTGCTGCCTGAGTTAGGAGGCATTGTTTCGTGCAACACCCATGTAATGGGAATTTTCCAGTAAAATCTTCTAGTTTTATTTATGACTTATGAGGTGATAAAGTTTGCACATGGTTGATTAATAGAACACATTAAGCCGACCTCATATAGATAAGGCTAAGTAGATGATAGCTATATGCATCAGTCATTTTAGCGTGAGGATCCCAAATTTCTTAAGATTCTCTCCCAAAAGTAACTTCATGTCTTAGGAAAGAGAGACCTAATTTCTACGAATCTGTAATTCTTTCTTTCTGCTATTGTAAGTATCCCTTTTTCAAGGAAACTCTTGTCAAGGGTTCCTTTTTTTTTTTTCATACTTTAACTCTTGTCAATGGTTCCTTTTCTTAGCATTGTATCAGTTCTTTCAAAATTACAAATCATGCATTTCATCAATGCCACCTTGCATTTATGCATTGTTTTAGCATATATCAAAGTTAGTTTGCCGACACCAGATAGGACGGTGATGATGAATATTTGTTCTTATCTTCCAAGGTATAGAATTTGAGATCCACGTGAGAAACATAAAAACATCTAAACACGCTAAAACCACTAATAAATATACTTGTTTACTCATATAAAAATAATAATTTTAATAAACATGGTAATGTGTTTTACATACGTGACATTTACATGGAAAGGCAAACAACCCCTTACCTACCTATCTCTTCATCTTCCTCGTGAAGGAAAAGACGTAAAATATACTACTGAGACATTAATTCAGGTCTTTTCCATTTGATTACAGAGTTCATCATCATGGTATGTGACAGTTCCTCTAAATTATTGAATGAACTTGCAGGTTCCTTTTTACCGACCTCACCCAAGAAAATCAGAAGGATGTAAAGCTAAATGGACTATCGTATTAGGAAAGATGAGGAAATTTTGGCATATTGCTTACACGACACTCCCACCCGTTTCACAATCCTGGGTTTCATATTTGATTTCTGGGTCTGATTTGGATTGGGCTTTACTTTTCTAAACTGGCACGGGAAACTCATGCTTACACAAAAAAAGCTAGATCACATAACTCAATTATGTTGAATGATATTCTGTTTATGTCATATCAATGCAAGCTTGGATTTCTTTGTGTTGACGAGTGGGCTCAACCTAATTGAAAAGTATTTATTTATATTGTACTACAAACGTCTTGATATTTTGATAGAAATTGTTAGCTAAGGAAACATTAAAGCCAACCAATTGCTAGTTTGAATTTCAGGAGTAACGACTCTATGTGAAAGATGATGCAAATGTTCCCAATTAGGGACCAAACTATGTTCCTTAATTTACTTATTAAAGAGAGTGTTATAGAGGTCGAAAGAGTTTTTTTAAGATTGGGTCAGTATTTCAAAAATTCTTTGTCACTTTATTTCTATTAATTTAGTTTTATATCCATTCTTTTTTTTTTTTTTTGGATTTTCTCGCACTGTCACTATTAGTCGTCGATCTCCACTCTTGATGACTAAAGTCGAGATACCTTTTTAGATTTTTTTCATACTACTTCGATTTTATGATATTACAAATTTTTATATAATTATTGAAAATGGGCATTGAAATACAAAAAAAAAAAAAAAGGATAATTTTATGCAATCTCGCATAATTCAATAAAATTCTTCCATATTTATTGTAAAAATGGAGTGGCATGGAGTATTCTTTCCCACATCTTTTCTATGGCATAGGATACTTTTCAGTGGCATGGAGAATCCTTTCACACATCTTTTCCATTGCATTTCACACATCTTTTTTATCGCATAAGATACGCGTCAATAATTCTTTTCACAAGTCTTTTCTATTTATTTAGTTTAATTTCCATTCCAATTTTTCTTGTAAAAATTTGTATTCCATATTTTTATGCTAGTTTCATGTTCATTGGCCCTTAACCTTAAGTGGTTGGCCGAATGGTCAGACCATGACTCCTATCTCTTCTAGATGTCTTTGTATCGATTTTTAGCTCCCTTCCCTTCAAGAATCGAATGTTGAGTACACTAGTGCTATCACCTGAGTGCCACATCGATTTTACCCGGCTTTTTTCTGGCCGGAGGAATTAGTGCAGCCCATAATAGGGTTGGCACCCTCCCCTTACCAAAAAAAAAAAATGATCACTGCCCCTCTTTTATCTTGAGAATGACACATGCCAGAGAAAACCCTGGAGAAGATGAAAGCAGAAACAGCCATAAATCAAATCAAAACAGTGAATAGCTTATATTGACCACTCATGTGAGCTTAGGGGTGCACAAAAATAACTGTAACCCGCCAACCCGCCCGCTCCGCTCCGCCCCGCCCCGCTACAAGTGGATATACATCAAAACCGCCTTTAGGCGGGCGGGGCAGTTTCAATCCGTACTAATGAGCGGGCGGTTATGGTTTCACATTTGAGTAGGCGGTTTCAAACCGCCCCGCCCGCTCATTATTAAAAAAAAAAAAAAAAAAACTCTTCATCTATTCTTCAAAGACTTCACGTATCTTTCAAAAAATATATGGTTGCTAAAAAAATGCTTCATATTCACAATTAGATTTTTGACTTTTGGACGTTAGATTATATAAGTGATTGTATTTTTTAATTTTGGTGATACCTTTGGACTTTAATTTTACATTAATATACTTAGTTGAAAATTTTGTTTATTACTGATTATTGACTTTTATTAAAAATTATGTTTAATTTTTATTCTTTATGTTAAGTACTTTGAAACTTTAGTTACATTCTATTAAAAATAAAAAAAATAAAAAAATAAAAAAGAGAGAGATAGGTACAAATACCAAACTGCCCAACATGCCGCCCAAGTCGCCCACTAAAAAAACCGCCCAAACCGCCTATATTTTGGGTAGTTACAGTTTCTACTTTTTACAAACCGCCATAAAATAAAACCGCCTAAACCGCCCAATAACCGTCCAAACCGCCCACCGTGCACCCCTATGTGAGCTTATAAGCACTCCTGGGGCCAACAGAGTGAAACACGCCACAACACGCCACACTGAGACACTCCGGAGATGGCATGCTTAGAGTCAGGACAAATTAGTGGTCCCACCATCTGTTCACGTAAAAGCTTTTCTTGAAGTAAAGTAAAGTAAAAGCTGCTGGAGTCAGAGTAACGGACAACATTGTTCAAACTTCAAATCCAGGTTTCTACGTAGCTTTCAATGCAAAATTGGCGCTTCAATGTTTTAGATATTTGGTAGTCCGCGTCCTACAATAAAATCATAGTCAGTAGGACACTTCCAGAACTGGACTCGCCCAACATAAGGTTAGTGGGTCAACTAAGTTGGGTGAGTTCAACCGAGCGTTTTGCGGACCCGATCTTACTTTTTTTTTTCATGTTATCCAGGTAAGGGGTCTGGGACCGAAGAGAGAGCACAAATACACATGGCAAAGTAGCTCATTCAAGTGGAAAGGAGGCCCGCACAAGCAAGAAAAAAGTCCACACCAGTGGAAAAGGAGCTCGCACAAGCGGAAAGAGGTGTGACATACCGAGGTTTGAACCCCAGACACCCGGGCCAGAACTATGCTCCTTTCCACTAAAAAAAGTCAAAAAGCAAGCTCTTTTCTCCGCTAAATGACAAAAAAATGCCCACTTTTACATAAAAAGATTTCTTAGCAATCACTAAAGACAAAATACCATCACAACCCCCTTATATTTTATTCTCTTAATTTGATGCTTTACATTATTTTTATTTTAATAGTAAATTGCCTGTCCCTATGGATTGGATGCTTGCTTCGATAGCTCCACATATACTTTCGCTTCCTTGGGGGCTGAGCCAACTCAACAAAAAGAAAGAGTGATACTTTAAGTTTTGAAAGACTTATTTATGTAAAGAGAGAACTTCACATTTCACAATTTTCTATCCTAATTGTAGAGAGATCCTACAATCCTAAATTTCTAAATAGTTCGATAGAAAATTGGAATTCTCTTTATCGAGGAAAATATAGTTACTATTTTTATTTTTTTTAAAAAAGATTATATTTTTTTAAATAGTGAGTTGCACAAAAAAATGAAGACAAGATTTTCCTCTTTATCATGAAATCCTTTCATCCTACAAACGCAACTAAAATGTTTAAGGGTTTTTAGAGATGTAGAAATTGGCCTAAGATGTGTGTACCTTGTATGTCAATGGTTCAGAATAGGTAAAGATCAGTAGTCAATCATGACTTGGCTCATGGGTTGCACAGGGATCAATGGTGAACCCAGGACTTTTATTTGGGTGGTGTGGGCAAGGTCAAGTTAATAAGTTAAATAATAATAAAAAAAATCAAAGGTATTATTTAAATAATTTCACGAGTCTCGTGGGTGCATTGCACCTGAGTCGTAACACCTAGGTTCACCCAAACCACCCTTGCCAGGAATGGCCCAAGAAAATATCGTCTTAGATCTAGGAAGTTAATTCAACAACAATGAAAACCGATCTGACTAAAGCCCAAATAAATGTAATTGGTTTGGCTGGGACCTGATCCGAATCCAACCCATTTACAGCCCTTAGTGGGCCACTGGTGGCTGACAACTCATATATGCAATTATGCAAAGCTGGTTCACATAAGCACCGACATCTAACTTTAGAAAAAAATGAGTTAAAACTGAGATGGCCATGATCAATCAGTTCCTTATTTATTTAAAAAATGGACAAACATGATACAATGGTTTTTTTTTTTTTTTTTTTTTCCTAACAAGGGGTTTCCAATCTTTTGGGCTAGACTAATCCCTCCGGGCCCAGAAAGAAGCCGGAAAAAAACCCCAGTGGCCCCAGTGGTAGCACTAGTGGACTCAACTTTCGACTCCGGTTCTAATTCCTGAAAAGGGAAAATCGGGGATTGATATCTAGACTTCTAGGCTCTAGCTCCGAAAAAGAGAGGAATCATAGTGTTGTCCACGCGGCCAACCCTTTGGAATTAAACACGTTCTTACGTGACTTGCCCAAATGTCATCCATGTGGTATAATCTAAATCTAATCAAATCTAACCCAAGATGGCCATAGAGGTTAGAACAAGTATCGGCACACTGAATGAGTAGAACTGTAGAACTGGATCATTTGTCCGGATGGAGTGGGACACATCCAAATCTGTGGAACCATTGAGCAGAAAGCAGTAAGAAGGGAGGGAGACTACCTTTGTATCGTACCACGCGGAGTACTATTTAGTGTTGCCGTTTCTATAATAGGATTAGGTTTGGTACGCGGCCCTGGTGATCACACAAAACATTCCCTTTTGTCCTTTTGTTTTTCTCCTTGTTTGTGCTAGGCTCCCACCAGCCGAACAAAACATATCCTTGTGGATTAGAAGTCGTTTGGAGCACTGTGGTATGTGGGTGTAGTATAGTTGTTGATAAATTATAATAGCTAGATACTCTTATTTCCCTTTTTTTTTACCATCTTGTTGAAATGTTGTATTTCTTTTATTAGAGTTTTAAATTTTAATCACTTAAAAGATTTTTTGAAATTCTTGGAATTTCACTTCCTGTATGATTTATTGGAATTTTAAATCCTCCATAAAAAAGATGAATTTGAAATTCCATCTCCCATTTCTTTATCAGAATTTCAAGAATTCATGTCCAGGAGAATTTCAAATTTTCCAAAAGTTGTTCCGTTAGGTAAAATTCCAAATTCCTCTTTTTGATGGAGGATTTGAAATTCAAACAAATGGTATAGAGAGTGGAATTCCAAGAATTTCAAAAGGTTTTTTGGGTGGTTGAAGTTTGAAATTCTAATGAAAGAAACAGAGCATTTCAAATGCTAGGGGACAAGATATCACATTATGTCCAAAAAAACCCCAACCCCCCAAATTCTAGTAATAAATTCCGGTAAAGAAATAGGCTCTCAAGGGACAACTTTTGGAGAATTTGAAATTCTCCCAAACATGAATTCTTAAAATTCTGATAAATAAACAGGCCCTTATATCTTAGACCTTACCCAATCTAGCTCCATGGGGCTCACATGGGACTACTTTTTATTAGTGCAAACCATTTGTCACTCTCATTCCCATTACTTCTGGTGGGATGATGTTAATGCAATAAAATGGTCATATAAAGTGCCAAGGTTCAAAAATCATCTCTTTTTTTAATCAAAAAGTATTTTTCCCTTCTTTTTTTTATAAAATAAGTAAAAAAGATATGTTATCATGCTCCTAAATGATAAAAAGTCAACTAATTACTTTTTATTTGATATTTTTTGTTTATTCTCTATTGATTTGACCTTTTCTCTTTATTTAGAATAATTTTTCTTGTGCATAATTCTCACGCGCACTTAATTTCTAGACACATCCTACATGACTTTCAAAGTTGGGTCCCCCCTCTACGAGATGCGTAGTGATCATGAGAACCATTTTTAGGTGAATATTTTCCCTTTTTATTCATTCTATTAAACTTTATGGATATTAAATCAAGGGCTAGGATGATTTAAAAGATGATTTTTCTTTTGTTGACTCTAATCTAATTAATAAGAGCATCTCCAATAGACACTTCAAATTTGGATATGTCCTTTTCAAAATAAAGGTTTCTGTGGTAAAGAAAGGCATATGTAAATTTGGCATCTCACTTGAGCAATTTCAAGAGAGATGTCAAATTATTATTTTATTATTATTTATTTTAAATTTAGCTTATATTTGTACCAATTTCAAATGCATTTACCCTCATCACCATTATATTATTTAAAAGAAAAAAAAAGGCATCTCATTTTGTGGTATGCTAAATTTTGCATACCAACACAACCTTTAAATGTCATGTAGGATTTGGCCATTCTCTTGAGGCATACCCATATGCCAATTATCGTCGTTGGAAACTGAGTTGGACAAATAAAGCTCTTGCTGGAGATGCGAAAACCTTTCCTTGTATGAAAGTGTAGGGTCTAAGTGAGTGGTCCCTATCAGCTTAACTACACATGAGAAGTACGCAAAAGAGACTCACATTATCCGTTAAGGCAAGGAGCCAAGGACTGTCCATTTGGTAATTTTACCGTAAAATAAAGATAAAGTAAAACATAAATAAAGTTGTTTGATATGAAATATTTTTGACTTTCTATTGGGAAAGTGGAGTTTTTTTTTTATCTTTTTGTGGAGGAATGAAGTTGTTTTTTTTTTTTTTTTTTTTTTTTTTTTTAACGAAGGATGGTTTTTTTTTTAAAATATATTTTTGATGTGACCTTTTATATATATAAAAAAAAGGCTTTACTTTATTTTTACTTAGCTAGTAAAGTGCCAAACGGGCACGCTTTCTGTTACCGGAACGTCCGCAAATTCCTTTTTAACGTCAGGATCAAGTCATTCTCTTCTTCGTTTCATTTCTTCTGCATTTCGTTTCCTGCATTTGAACTGAACTCTTCTCACTTCTCAAACCTTTGATCTTTGCTTTCTTCTAAGATCAAACCCAACCAATCAATCAATCTTTCTCTCTCATTTTACAGGAGTCTTTGAGGTCAATCAGTTGGAGGCATTGTTCGAAACTAGGTCAGTTTCTTTTGCCCTTCACATTTGATTTTGCTATTGCTAGGGTTGCTTTTGGATCACAGTTTGCAGACTAAGAGATCGGATTGCGAGATAGCATGAGAGAAATGCGAGAAATGAAGGTGTTTTTTTGTGGATAAATGAGTTGTTTGGTAGTTATAGTTGGAGTGGATGCTTTTTTTCTATGATTGATATTATTGGGGTAGAAACAGATCAGGGTTTAGTCAGGGAAAGATTGGAACTTTTGTAGAATTTGTGGGGTGTTTACATTTGATTCAAGTTATATGTTTTTCTTTGCCTTTTTCTCTCTCTAGTCTCTGGGTGTTGTGTTTTGGATGTTGATCTCATTACAGAAATTTGTGCATAGCACTGGGAATACTTGATGTGGAAGATTTATTGGACTGATTGTGGACAATTACGATGATGATGAGAACCTTTTATACAACATCAAAGAAGCATCTGAATATGTTTAATGAACTATTCATCGATTAAACCTGTCATTGAGGCTAGCTGTCAGATTTTGCACTCACATTCTACTTTGCGTGCAATGATTTGGGATCAATTTTGTGAATTTAGTATTGAAATGATACAAGTTCATGGTCTTTCTCACTATACTAGCTGGTGTTAGTAGTTGCTGACAGATTAGCTTGAGCTTGCCTCTGTTGGAAACTATTGTCACCCACCGATTATAAGTACACAAGTATGTAAATAAATCAATAAATACATACATGGGTTGTATACATGGTTTCACTCTCTGTAATGTGTATCAGAAATGGGGTTGCAAATGGGTATCCAATTATATGAAGTCTCCGGTTCCAAATAAAGCAGGTATGGAACCTATTTTTATATCCAGGAGAAACTTGGATTTGGATCTATGCATGTAGAAATCTATAACATTTGGATTTGGAATTGGATCCCTGTACACCCGAGGATTTGGATCCAAAACAATTACATTCACATATTAAAAGTGTTTTAAGGGCCTATGTAGTTTGAGTTGTATTCATATTGGTGAGTCTACTTAGCTTTAACCATATACCATTTAATAGACCCAATTGTATTTTTAAAAATTTATGTTGAAGAATTACATTAATGCATACCACGTCTTATTTTGGATCCATATTTGGAACCAGATTTGTTTCTTTAAGTTGATGCTGGATCTGAATACACCAAATAGGTTCCGTATTGGATGCGGTTCCATGTCTATAAAGATGAATCCAGATCCAAATCCAACATGGATCCTACCCATTTGCAACCCGAATCAGAAAGGTCCAAATGGAGACATGTGTTGGCGGTATGTTGTTGTACATTTCATCCATTTTCCTCCTAGAAAAATATGCTCAAATGTTTAGATTTTTTTTTTTTGACAAATTGAGAATGGTCATTCTTAATAGTTTTTAAAGGTATTGTATATGTAAATAAAGCCTTAAATTTCACAGCGATAGAGATAATTGAAGACAATTAGACCTTTTTACAAATAGACTATTTGGTGTGTATGGGGAGATCTACCATAAAGTAAAAGTAATACAGACAAACTTGTTATATCATGGAAGTTATTTTGGCAAACTTGTTAAGAAAAAAGTAAAAAAGAAAAAGAAAAAGAAAAGTGTGATTACTTTAGACACTCATGTCTATTTGAAAAAAAATGACCTTTTGGTTACTTTTTTTCAAAAGAGATAACAAAAGGTCTTAGAGCTGATTACATCAGACATACAAATATAATAGTTTCCAAACGGTCTAAAACACTAAGAAAAGAAAAATCTATTTGAATCAGTTTTAAGTCAAATAGATATTAAAAGTAGACTCGTCATGACACCACTCATGTAGGATCAGATACCTTTTGATGCTTAAAGTTGATATTGCCTTTCTTTCAAAGGTGTGGCGACCATGATTATTTTGGCACGAACTCTGAAGTTTTCCGGATGCATTGTTTCGTTTGTTCTATTCTAATGAAGCTGATGTTTGTGTGGTGTATGCAGTAGTATACTAAAATTTAGAGAGATGCAGTTATAATCTCAAGTTCTGTATACTTTCTTCATGTATTACTTGGTTCCCCCGTTTTCTCCTGAGAAATAGCTTCTGTTTATTGAAGGATAAAATAAAACAAAATTCTTTCTATAAACCATACTTGAAGTTGTCAAGAAGCCATAAATATTGTGTTCCCTTTTTTTTCCTTTTCAATTAGGAAAAATATTAGCTGCTCTTTATATTTGTTTAACTATGAAGGCTATGTAGTTAGCATAAAAAGAAAATATTACTTATGCTCTCACTTCCAGCTAATCGAAGAAGAGCTCATCACTTAGTAAATTTGTGGAAATGGATCCAACGAGATTAACCCTCAATTCTTACTAGATTAGCCATTAATGCCCCAAACAAACAGTTTTTCCAAATGTAAGAAATTTGGGTGGGTGTCTGTATATATAGAAGGTGCAGCTTTTGATGTATGGTAAATAATCAATGTATTTATTTCAAAGATCAATGTGGTCTTCTTCTTTCTCACCAATATGGCCTACAATTAGCCTCTTTACAGTGCTCTTCTGTTCACCCTATTAATCAATTGTTTTCTACTCTTCCTGTGGTTCCTCATTATTGAAAACATTGTAGTTGCATGTTCATTTGAAGGACAGCATTTTTTTATAGCTTAAAAATTGAGAAGTTGCTCAAGGATGGGCAATCCTCTAAATTTTTTTATCATGCATGGCTTAAAAAGTCCCTGAAAAGATTGCAATCTCATATCAACTTGTATCAGCTGTTTGAAGCATGCATTGACTGTGTCCTTTTCTTCCTGCAAGGCTGCTTGTTCTTATAAAGTAAATCGTGCTTAATGTTTATAATGAAGAATGGCGGGTCAGTCTTTATTTATTTTTATTAACTAACAATCAGTGATGTGCTAAACTGATTGAAGGGTTTCATCTTCTTTGTGGATCTGGTGATCTGCACTGTTCTAATGGAGTTTTAAATCCTCATTATGGATTGAATGATCAATGATACATTTCAATTTTTAAAGTCAATGACATAGCTCCATCATTAAATTTCCTGTTTATTTCTCTTCTAGTAGGACAAAATGCCAGAGATCCATTTGGGAGCTCACACTGTAAAATCTCATGGAGTAAAAGTGGCAAGGCTGCATATGAACGACTGGCTAATACTAATATTTCTGGTTGTAATAGAGGTTGTGTTGAATGTTATAGACCCGTTCTACCGCTTTGTAGGAGAGGGCATGATGACAGATCTTAAGTACCCTCTGAAAAGCAATACGATCCCATTTTGGGCTGTTCCGGTATGGTTTAGTTTCTATAAGCTGCGTTTATATTTTATATAATCATTTAGACAAAAGTTTTATAACTTCTTCTGTTAAATTATTTTGATCCTGTATCATGATAGCAGATTATCGCAATTTTGTTGCCTTTGGCTTTCTTTATTGTCTACTACTTATACAGAAGGGATGTATATGATTTGCACCATGCTATATTAGGTACCTTTTTTTTTCCTTCTAATTTTTCAAGTAGAACGGGTGTATTTTTACTTAATATCTCAAAGAATCCTAGTTAACAGATTGATGAAATGCGCAAGTCCAGGCCTTCTCTTTTCTGTGCTTATCACTGGGGTGATAACGGATGCAATCAAGGATGCAGTGGGTCGACCTCGGCCAGACTTCTACTGGCGTTGTTTCCATGATGGAAAACCGGTTTGTCCTCATTTTTTGTAACTTCTCTTTTTGAATAATATCATCTATAGAAAAATGTTTCATCTTCAGCACTCTATACCGAGTTCATCTTTTTTTTTTTTTTTTGCCTAATATCTATAGAAGTATGATTCAGTTACGGGGAATGTTATTTGTCATGGAGATAAAAAGGTGATTAAAGAAGGGTACAAGAGTTTTCCCAGTGGGCATACTTCATGTAAGCATCGGATTGACCATCCAACAGTTTTTCACTGTATATTTTGATTATGTAGCTGCTATAATGGTCAAGAATAATGGCATTTTTACTTGGTCCTGATAAACCAGATATTGGAAGGCATCTCATGTATCCATACCCATATTTGTCTGTGGTGCTTTAGCATTACAGCAGATGACTTAATCCCTGATACAATATGAATACTGTATATGGGACTGGTACAAAGTGCATCTTAGGATTGCTAGAGACATCCATTCCCCTTAGTTCAATTTTTTTGCTAATTGTTGGTTAAAATAATTTTTTTATGTATTTCCTTAGATTAAATGAAAAGTGTTTGTTTGTCAACTTGTTCTTGAATGGTTTGTCAAAACTGATTGCTGATCACTTGCCAGCTCATTCATTGAAGAGCCAATTTGACTTGCCCTACTCAGTGGAAGCTCGTTCAACTTGGCCAAATTTAAATGAAACTCATCCCGACTTGGTGGGGTTGATTCTTAGTTGCAAAGATCTACCTGAGATCTATGATACTAGATACTTAAAAGATGGGCTATCATGTCGTATTGTATCCAATAATTGATCCTTCATTTAACCAAACCAAACCAAACCAAGCCTTTTCCCACTAGCTGGGGTCGGCTATATGGATTTGACGACGCCAATCAAATCTGTTTAGGGCCATATCCTCCGTTAGATCCATGTAGGTAAGGTCATGTTTAATAGTTTCTTTCCAACTTCTCTTGGGTCTCCCTCTCCCTCTCCTACTCCTGGCAATCTCCATGCCTTCACATCTTTTAACAGGTGCCTTCGTTGGACGCCTTCTAACATGGCCAAACAATCTTAGTCGATTTTCTCTCATTTTATTTTATTTATATGTGTAAAATCTGTCCCCCTGCTGTATCCATGGTGCGTCCCACCGTAACCATCCCATATTTGGGCATAATAGCTTGACCTAACACTTTGACTTGCTCGTGTTTCACTTCACCATTGAATACACTTTTTTCGTAATTTGATAAGTGCCACTTCCTGATTATAGTATTCGAATCCCATCTTGCTCTTGTCTTCTCCCCTGCATACACTTATTGCAGTTTTATAACTGCCACTTCTTGACTCTAGCATGCAGAGTTATGGAGGAGAAGGCGCCTAACTGATACACCTTTGTTATTGTTGGCTATGGGTCAAACTTTTGCTTGGAGAGGTTTACTTGTTTTTAAAATGGACAAGTTCCTTCTTTATGCTTAAACATTAGTACACTCTTGAGCAAAGTTGCCAATGAATGTAGTTTTCCTTTGCGCTTACGGTTCGTAGTAAACGCAGCACGAACACACTTTTTTAACCTCATAACCAACCCTAGGCTGGATTTATAGTTTTGGAATTTGAATATTGTACTTTTCAAACACCATATTTTATTCAAAGGGGTGCATTTTAATTCAGAAATGTGATTGCCATGATCTTCTCTTCTATTGTTGCTGAGGATTAATTTGTACTAAATTTTTTTTAATCGGTAATATGTACTCATTTATATCAATACACAGGGGCTTTCGCAGGTTTAGGTTTTCTTGCATGGTACTTGTCAGGGAAAATCAGAATTTTTGACCGTAAGGGCCACGTCGCAAAGCTTTGCATCGTTTTTCTTCCTTTACTTTGTGCAGCTTTGGTGGGAATTTCTCGAGTAGATGACTACTGGCACCACTGGCAAGATGTATTTGCTGGGGGTTTATTAGGTTTGTTCTTTTAGTACTCATATGATCATATTGGATATGATTGGTAGTAATCATATTATATTTTCTGATTTTCATGGAGTAAGCTTACTAATGCTGATAAAATGTCTTTTGCAGGAGTAGTGGTATCTTCATTTTGTTATTTGCAATTCTTTCCTCCTCCCTACGACCCAGACGGTATTTTCCAAGTTTGTTTGTCTTTCAATTTTTACCTCAATCTGCTTTAATCCTTTGTGGTACAGTGGTAGTACTATATAACTCTACCATTCACTTGCATTTTCTCACTATTCAAATGAAACTCCAGGTCTTTTATGTTCCTATATTGGTGCAATTCTATTGTTGTTCATTAAACAAGTGACATGTATATATATTTATATAATGGGCCATTTGAGAATTGCTCTCTCTAGAGAAATTCTCCAAATGACCTACTCTTTTGGGTTTTTATGTAGGATGCCCCACCTTTGATTAATCCATTCCCTTCACACATAGACCCCTCTTGAATCGACACTGATCCGAATTTCACATTGCTCCAGACGTTTATCACCTGTATTTTATCAATAATAACTTGGCATGATGTATAGTTATAAACTTCGAGGACCTAAAACAAAAGGCCAGGATCATTTGATCAGCCTAATATCTTGTGTTCCCTTAATCCACATCCAAACCTTTCCCTTGCTGCTCCACCTTCGCTCGTCATGCATTTGGGTGGGCCCCACTAAATGGAAGTAGTTTTAAGGGAAAATTCCCAGTTGTAAAGAATTGCCAATCTATAATAGGCATGACATTTATTATTATTTATTAATTAATTAATTTTGTGTATGTGTGTACATGTGTGCATGTCTCGGCAGGCAGGCAGGTGTGGCGTTCACGTCCATGTGGTGTGCATATGTATGTAGGGGTACTCTTTCAACCCATATACACTTTTAAAAAGTGCTCCCCTCTTGTTTGGACCCACTTGGGATTCATCCAATCTGTGGATGTAGGTTGTATGTGTAGTGGGCATTGAGTATATGGGGTGGATAATCTTTTTTCTCCTTTTTAAAGCCTCAAAATTTAATGATTTTTCAAGTGCATTTATTTTTGCGATTGAATCAAAAGGTAGTTAATGGTCTGATCGGTATGAAATTTGGAATAATGCCAATTCATGAAGGGTCAGGTGAGTTGAAAGGCGTTGATTTCTCAAAGGTGGGTCCCATTGTACAAAATAAAAAGGATTGAAGGGCTGAAGCCTGAAAGTGGGTTGACATGTGAAAATTCTGTAGTAAAATCACGTCGGTGATCCCTTGGGCAATGTCACCCAGGAGAGTTACACCTATATGGGGCCCACTCCTGCAACAATTCAAATCCCCCCACCCAAAAAACAAAAAAAAAAAGAAAAGAAAAAAAGAAGCAGCTGTGTAGTCCATGTGCCCAGCTTTTGAGAGTCGTGCAGACTATCCCCAGATTCCCCACCGTCGTGGTCGTTAATTTTACTAATTTTCTGCAGGTATGTGTACTTAGATTGAGTAAATAACATCATATTCATTATTTTATACTATCAACCAATCATATAGATCTTTTTACATCAACTTATGATGTGGCTTGAAGTTTCTCCTTTTTTTTTATTTTTTGGTTCGTTTAGATGTTTTCTAATTAAGCCTTGTGTATGGGAAGACTGAAAACGTGCTGCAGAAGGGATTGAATGAAAAATGTAGGATTCACAAAGCTGACCCCAAATTGATAGATAAAGCTTCGATGATAGATTGATGTATTCCAACTAAGCCTTGCATATAATAATTGTTTTTCGCTTTAGAAGTTCTTTTAGTTACTGATAGGATGCACTAATCATTAAGCATGGTCACCATTCAAAAAAAAAAAATAAATAAATAAATAAATAATCATTAAGCATAGTCATGCAATCTACCTCTTCCCAATTAACTAATGAAACAACAATCAAATTCACACTGGAATTTATATGAAGTGCATTCCAGCTAAATTCCTCTAGAGTCGAGCATTATTCTTTAACATATTATTTTCTCAACAGAAACCTTTTTACTTTATAGTCCTTGGTTGAATCTGGGCATATAACATTTGTGTCTGCATCCAACAAGTCACCATGTTGGTTTTGTATTTCAGTTATAATATTACTATGTTGAGTGTAGCAGCGTTTGTTGGTTCCCTCACTGACTCTTCTTTCTTGGCATTGTCACCTCTAATATCTGCCTTTTATACCTGAAGAATAATACAAGCAGTTTGATGTCACAGCTTAGATATTTCAATTTTAAATTGGAATTTTGTAATTAACAAAGCATTCTTCATATCACTTTGTTAAGTAGAGAAGAAATTCCCACTTTCATTTTTCATCAACTGCTTAGGCAGAATTTTCCATCAGAACTGATCCTGGAATGACTTTATAGTTCTGGTTCATGAGTCAATGAATCGATTGATGGATTCTTTTGAGGAGCCCAGCTGTGGGGCATCCATAGAATTAGATCAACTAGGTCACGTATGGGCTCTTTGTAATTTTTCAAATGTTTCAGGGTGTATTTAGATGTATCCGGTGTCGCCTTCAAATTGGATATTTAAGTAGAGCAGATGAGCATCCCTGCATATGTTTGGACTGCATTAAGAATAGAACTGCATCCCGTATGATACTACTGTCACTGACTCCAAATCAAGACCTACCAAAAGTAAAGAACATCTATTTGCATTGCAATGCATCCTGACTGATCCCCCTTTCTGAGGACATCAGATGTATTCTCAATGAATGGACTCAGTTATCATGGTTTTTTCACTCTGCATTCATCATTCTGAGAGCCATTTGAATGCTTGGAGCCTTTAATATAGCTTAACTGTCAAGGAAGAGTTATGTTCTCATGAAGTTGATCGTACTTCTGTTCTTTTTAGTTTGTATGCATTGGTTTGGTGTGGTTCAAAATCTGCTGATCTTTTGATTCTCCTGGTCTGCAGGTTGGGGTCCTCATGCATATTTCCAGATGTTGGCAGAGTCGCATGATGCTGTCCAGTCATCCACCACTACAAATCATCTTAGCATGCAGCAAACAGAGATCGAGAACGTCTATATGCCATCTGGACATGGTGGGGGAACAGTAGGAAACAATACCAGAGAGACCAGCCCAATTCTGGAGGCACTGGAAGCTGGGAGGAGACATTGATCCAATGCTTGGATGACTTAGTTCAGTGTCAATGCTCGATGAAACGGTTATGTACAGTTATTTGTTAAACCCAACCTTGATCAGAAAAGTCCCTGTTCACCCTTTGCTTAGTATTTGTCTTAGTGAAGCTAGATAGTTAATGGAGTGGGATTAGCTGGAAGTTTGCTCAGATGGCAGATGTATATGATGATCCAAGTTTAGTACATGTCGGTAGGTTCAAAAGAACTGGGAATGCACCGTAAACTATTGATTGATTTTTATTGTGGCTATGAAACATTTAAAATTTGTTAACTATGCGTCTTGCATGTGATCTATATATCCACCGTAGGGTCGCATTGATTATGAGCAAATATTTAGACAGCTGCCAAGCCATGATCGTATAATTTTTTTCCCAGTTTGCTATTTTGGACTACTAGTGGAATGACTACATTGAGACCTCTCAGGGATTGATCCTAGGCGACTACAAAGATGAGGCACTTCTCAATAGTATAGTTCACTTATAGCTGGATCTCAGGTGGGCCTCTCCCATGGGAATATAGATGGTAAGATGCACTCGTAATGAAGTATCCCATGGTGCACTGTCGTCCAGGCACCAAATTGTTTGCCACTATTTAAGTTGGGCTTCATTGTAAAGAAAGCCAAAAGGTGCTGGATCATTTGTTGTGATGAGAGAGTTATGCAAGTATACAGTAGAGAAAGTTTACTGTAAGTTTCATGTTATTATACATAGGTGTACCAATCAAAAAAATAAATAAAATCATGTAGCAATAGTACAAGATAAATGCCAACCCACTGATGGTTCAGTGGTAACTGGTACTGCTGTAGTGTGTGCATGCCTGAGTGGAATATTGACCACTGACCAGCGAAACAAATATACAAGAAAAATGCCCATCATGTCCAGTGTTCATTGAAAGGTCTTGTGAGCTTGAGCTTTGGGTTTGCCCTTGGAGGTCTCAGGCCAACAGTATTCTTGTTTTCTTACAGTGGTTTCTGACTGTTCTCTTGTTTGGATGCTGCAGGGAGCAGAGATAGGGGGAAGGGGAGGGGAATCCATTCCTGTGACTCTTAACTGACATTGTCGGAGGGAGTCTCAGTGGTAGTGTATGCACAGTCCACAGTCTCACATACACATACATACAGATGGTATGTATAAATCAATGTATGCCTAGAGTACCAGACTACAGAGATGAAAGGGGGAAGGACAGGAGCCAGGAGGGAGTGGCGTGCGGAATCCTGAAATGGCAGATGATGGGACAGAAGATCTCTCACAGCTTCTGGCCTTCTGCTATTGATCTCTCTCTATATATGTCAGCTCGATCGTAGATCTAGATGACCAGCTCCAGGCTTTGAAACTTGACAAGTGATATTTGGGACTTGGGACTTTGGACTTGGGAGGCACTATTGTGTAAGATTGCAGATCCTGAACTTGATTATCGGTATGGGGTGAGTGAGTCTGAATCCTCTGAGTGGACTTGCCAAGAGTGAAAGGAGTGGGATTCCACAATGAGGCCCACCAAAATGAACTCCGGAGTTGGTTAATAATGTGAGATAGAACATATGGTTAACATGAATAACTCTTGTTGAAGTGAAATTGACTTTTAAGGAAGTCATTTTGAGCGGCTCGGATTTTCTTTAGTTGGGGCTCACTTTCACTCCTTCCACTATGAGGAAGCCGGAGTGAGACGATCTAGACTCAGTTTGGGGTAGGCTGATACAGTAAAAACAAAAAACAATTGAGTTGTGGGAAGATCCTTGCTTTTCATCCTTAGTTTGTGGGTGCCAAGTTTTTGTGGACGGAATGTCCCTTCTGATCTCATTGTATGGGACGTTAGATTGAGGGTCATATATAACTAAATTCAGTGTCAGTGGTATAGAGCCCGGCCTGTTTGGGAACCTCCTAGTAGAGTGGAATGGAGTAATTAAAGCATGCATTTTTTCAGATAAAAGATCATTTAGAAAGTATGTATTTTCAAATTCTCCTCATTCTTTTAAAAAAAATAATAAAAAAGCAATCTCCTTTCTCCAATGAAAAAATAAAAACACCCACTTTCTACACAAAAAGTGAAAACGATTTTCTACCAACCAATTAACGACAAAATATCATCATAACCCATTTATTATTTTTTAATATATCGGTAATAATAACTTACATTGAATAAGAATAGAATACAAAAAGAGAATACAAGAAGAAAAGAAATTCAGAGAGAAGGAAACAACAAAGTACAAGAGTAATGTACCCCCTCACACCACAACTACATGAAAAAAACTTTCAAAGGGGAAACTATCTCAACACCTTGCTTTGCTAAAGCATCCGATCATATTTGATGACCTACTCTTATGCTTAACGCTAATATTAATGGTGGTGGATAACCCATTAATTATATTTATTCTTTCTTGATTTTAGCTGTACTTCACTTCATTCTGCATGTCAAATTCCCAAACATGTAGATATCATGAAGACTTCTGCATGTAAAATTCCCCAACATGTAGATATTATGAAGACTTCTGCATGTAAAATTCCCCAACATGTAGATATTATGAAGACTTCTGCTTTAGCCTTTACTTCACTTCTGCTTGAGAAAATTTTGCCCCTTGTCAGGAGAGATTGAATTTGGCACTCTCTGCCACAAAGAAATCCCTACTCACAGAAGAAAGAAGTCTTGATGATTCCAATATATTACCAGTTCAAGGGACCCCATTCCCGCAAGGAAAGGAGTGGAACTCCACATATGGGCCCATCTATTAAAAATATGAGCAGTTCAAAATGATCTTCCAATGTTATTGAATAAGAATATTCATGCATTTGATATTGCACACATCAGACCATGTGATATCCTCTCGCCATATAATAGCATACCATTATTGTATGAACAAACTTTACGAAAATTATTTATATTTTACAGAGCAAATGTCAGGTTTGAAGGAAGTTAGGCGGACAATATCCCTTTATCATATACTTAATCTTACTGTAATACCAACTCAGTGGATCCAGACTCACACATGACACTCATTTAAAGCAAATGTGGCCCCTCCTTTCAAATATAAACTGCTAAAAGTTCAAAAAAAAAACACATACTACTCATTCATGGGCCTCCTATGTACTCACTAAGGAGTAAGAAGTAAGAACACTCCTCATCTAAGCCATGTTTTATATACTGCATTTCACTAAATTGTTGCAAAAAAAAAAAAAAAAAAAAATCAAATGAGCATCTCCCATGTCATGAAACACCACTACTAATTCAGATTTTAGCTAACATTACAAAGAGCCATCACAACCTCCTCCAAGTCTCAACTCCTACCTGCATTCTCCTCCTCCTCCTCACACAACTCAACCCCATGAGGCTCATGCCCAGCCCCAAACGCCCGTACATGGTCCTTGAGCGAACGCTTGTGCCTAAAATCAGACCCGCAGGTGCAGAACCATAGCTTGCCACAGTTCTTCTCATGGGTGCGCCAGTCTCCACGCACCGCAAACGTCTTGGCGCACCTGCGACACTCAAATGGCTTGGCCCCGTGCTTGCGCTTGTAGTGGGTCTGCAGCGTGTGGAAGTCCTTGAGCGGCTTGGACCTTGGGTGGTCGATGTTGTTCTTGCAACCCTGAGCACAACAGTAGCATGGGATGCTCAGCATAGTCGATGGAGGCTTCGAGCCCTTTAGAGAATCTGGGCCCTTCCTGTACTCCGACCCATGACCCCACATATGCATCTGTAACACCCATCAAAATTAGTAATATAATTGAGAGATGCAACAAAGAGAGAGATAGAGAGAGATTGCCCCTCTTTTGCATATAAAAATGTTGTATGCGTGCAACGATTACTACACATGAACACGTTTGTGTGCATTTATTTACCCATCACATATGTAAATTTTAAATTTTGGTGCATAAGTAATGTCATTTTTCATATCAAAACTTATTTCACCTCTCCAAGTGCGAAATAGCAAAATTGCCACCACATTCTCAATTGAGAAGTGCTGGCACCCTAGTATCACACACATGCTTAGATATCCATCCGCGTGTTCCAATCACTATGGAACAATGGCCCAATTTAAAAGAAGAAAAATACTAAAATTGTTACGCACCTTCAGGGCATTACTAGGGGGCGAGTGAAGGCTAATTAGGGACCTTCAAAGATTCAGAAACCCCAACTATTATAGCTAATTTATGCCTTTTACATTGTTCCCTCCCAAGTATTTCTTTTTTAGGAAGTGTGCCCTCCAAAGAAAATTTTTCTAGATTCGCCACTGCACACATTGCACATTTTAGCCGTGCCCATGCAATTACCACATGTAATTAGTCCCAAGATCAAGACCTATTAATTAATCACCTTCTATTTCTCAGTCATGTGGGCCATAAAATTACAATATGAACTGTTCATTTTTTAATTAAACTAATAAATCTCAATCTATAGATATGCATTTTTGTGGGCATTGAATACATGATCGAAACTGTTGGCATTGAATAAATCTCGATGCATGAAGTTCCATGTTTTAAATCCTTGTACATTTTGAGAGATTTGTGAGAATTCCTAAAACAACTCAATACCATACCCTTTCCTGGTGTGAAAATGGTGCTTGATAACAGGTGAATCCCATTTTCATATCCTTAGATACTTGAGTGGACAAGTGACCCCCGAAGTAACCACTTACTTGCATGTTGTTGTATCGGTTGAAGGTTTTGTGGCAGACGGCACAGGAGAACCGAGCTGGTCCCAGCATGATTTGCGCAGGAGATGGGATCCAATACTGATGATGATGATGATGGTGGGTCTCTCTAGATATTGCATTGCTGCTTGTGTTATAATTTCCTGGTGGTCCGATGTGAAGAGCCACCGTTACGTTAGTATCGGTAAATGTTGAAGTGGGACCATGACGATGCTGATGTGCAGTTGATGCTTGTTGGCCTGGTGGGGAGAGAGTGAGGAATATGGAGGACTCGTCACCTTCGTCCTCCTTAACAGCATTGCTGGGAATAGGAGTTGAATGCATGTCATGTGTTTATGTTAGAGGGAGAGGGAGAGGGAGAGGGAGAGGGAGAGAGAGGATGGGGTGGTGGGTGAGGAGTGAGGAGTGTGAAGTGGGGATATATAAGAGGGAGAGGGAGGGATGGATGCACGTGCAGTGGATATGGGGGGACAAGAGGCCGGGAAAAGAGGAGAAGGGAGAGCATGGGATGGCGCACCAGAGTAAGCACGCAGCTTCTCCAGGCTCGACTTCCGAGGTTCTTCTGGCTTCTCCTTCTTGTCATCGGATGCTGTGCTTGTCTGCTACACAAAGGTATGGGATGACTCACCTCCACGGCTCCACCACCCACCCAAAGTACATTCTTATTTGGATTTAGCTTTGGTGTTGTAACTTGTAATGAGAGTATATAGAGTAGACAATTTGCTCTTTCACCAGTCCTTGGATACCGTGGAAAGTCAAAAACTGAATGTGAATTTATTTACCGCGTTAATAATTGATTAGGGTGTCTGCACTGATGTCCAAATCAAGAGTCCGGGACCTCTCACGTGGAAATAAGAGAGGCCGTATGGTCAGAACCTATTAACCTATGAAGGAAGGTTCACTAGAGATTTAAATCAATATGAAAAAAATGTACTCTTGTACCCGTTTTGGGCCAAATTTTGTCTTGGAGGGGTCAATGTGAAGGGTGATTTTCAGTTGTGAATGTGGAAGTTCCTGTGACTGATGCTGGGGATTTCGGTCCCTGCTGGGATGCGTTTGTGGGACGTCTGATTTTTGGTGCAGGCCATTGCATCTTTTTAGTGGAAAGGGAAATAAATGAGTTTATTTTCCCTCTATAAGAGAGGATTTAGATTTTCTTGGGAGAGGTAGATAAGGATATAGGATTCCTCTCCTCCATTAAAACATATGGAGTATAAACTCTTCATCACCTGTGATCTTCCTTGTGTGTGCAGGCAAACTTTGAATATGGATCATTGAATAGGTGGAATCTGTCTTAAAATAAATATATATATATATATATAGAGAATATTTATGTGCATCAATCCCTCACCATGTGGTGAGGGACACTCCCCTTTTTTGGAAAGTTAAAAGTATTACTTTAAACTTTTCAAAAAAGGAGAGTGTCCCTCACCACTTTTCTTTTATACTTTAAACTTTCCATAAAGGAAAGTGTCCCTCACCATGTGGTAAGGGATGGCTGTACTTGAATATCCCTATATATATATATATATATATATCCCTATATATATATATATATATATATATATATATATATGTACATGTATATTTTCTTTTTAGAGACCATGCGCTGCGTGTTGGTGAATATTTTCCTTTATAATATATATTATAGAATTTTGCCCAAAGACAATATATAGGCTAGTATCTTGGACAAGTGAACAGATCTCTCCTCTCATTTTATCTGCATCCAAACAAACCGAATCAATATGTCTAGTCCAAGAGTGGAATATTGACCCCCGGAAGCATTGATCCATGGGTTTACTTTAAACCAAGTCATTTAGTCAACTTCATCTAAATTTAAATAGTCAAAGAGGGTGTTTAAAATGTTATTAAAAAAAAAAAGAGGGTGTTTAAAAAGTCATTGCAGCTACATGCACACTGGAAAAAAAAAAAAACCACTGCTTCCAAATGCACACTCTTGACTCTACCCAAAGAAGCAGCAGAACAGCGTATAGTAATTTTTCAGCAGAGACTTCAGTTGTGAAAGACGCACATGGAAGTCGAGGTCTCTCTTCTCTTCCTTTTTTCCCCGCCCGTATTCAGTCCTTCCTCCTCTTGCCAAACCCAATCAACTAGCTCTCTCTACGTAGCTTCTCTTTCTTTACTTGACATTCATTTCACTTTTGTCTCTTGTTCTTGTTTGCAAGGGCATGTCTTCATTTCTACTAGAACCTCTAAAAGCTTGTCGGTCACACGCCAATCCTCCATGAAATGCCTACACTGAAATTTCAGTACTGATTGATGAAGATCAACGGTGCTCCCCAACTTTCTTGCCCCCCTTCTCTCTCTCTCTCTCCCCCCATGGCTTCCTTTTCTTTTTCACTTTTGTGGCATGGGAGTGTGGAAGAGGACACACCCACTAGTGGTCCACCTGATGTGTTGATGGCATGTCAATATGTCATGGGATGCCTCCAAGCGTGTGATTGTGACCGTTGTTTCTAGTTCCTTGTCTCTAGTAGATAAAGTCATGGTGCCTTTTTACTTGGGTGGACTTTGTATGTTAGGTCCTTCTCCATTTCCATACCAGTTGTTTGCTTGTCCTGCATGCACGCCAACAGGTGCACTCTCCTATATATTGTCCTCATGTACATGAGGAGGGACCATGGACCCTGACTTGATGTCCTTTTGGTTGTAGAGAATTGATAAGCGAGAAAACCTCCCTATGTTTAGTTGAAAGCATTTGTGGATATTCTATTTGGGGAATTTGGAGATTTCCTAATTGCTCCCTGAGCAAGGAGCATTCTAAATTTCAGAATTCAGATAATTCAGCTTGCCAAAAGTAATTTTTCACTTGGCCAGTAGAGCATATTCTCACCTTAAAACCTCAATCAAATAGAGAATTCAGATATCTTAAGAACAATCACTTCATTCTCTCAAGAATTCATCTTGTCTTGGAATTCTTCATGGAAATGCTTCCAACCAAACAGTCCCTCGTATACGGATAACATTGGCCAAACTCTCTAAGATTGTTTGAAAGTCTCCAATTCCCAAGGCAGGCTTGGATTATTGTGCACTCTAGAATGCTTGATTTAAGTGTTTATAAGATGGTATTTTTTAAAGTCTATTTTTTAAAGTCTGGCTATATCTTCAGCCCCTTTTCGTTTATTTCTTTCTCCGCATGGACTCAAGCTCATACACTATCAACTTACACTTGTATCCCCTAACCAGCTGAATAACATCTCGGGACCTTTGACCTTCTATTTAAGTAAACTTAGAAGTTTAAGTTTCTCAACAAAGAAAAGTGCATGTGATGCATTGATGCACAGCACTTTTTTTTTTTTTTTTTAATTCATGTTACACGTTTTAGACAATATGATGATGCAGAGATTAAAAGGTTTTATAAGAGGGCCATTGGATGTGGAGAATTAAAAGATGAGGAGTTTCACTGTTTAAAACAAGTGGAACCTCTCACTAGATTTAAACAAGTTAGGATTTCCCTATAGTTAACATTAGAATTTTTCACATTCTCAATCTGATTGAGAGAATCTAAAACTCACATACACTATAACTACTGAGATAGTCTTTCAAATGCTTTTTAGAGATTAGGATTCGAGAAAATGTGATGATATAATTTTTCACAACAGTATGAGGGTATTTAAAGTTCTTTATACAAGAGTTCCTCAAGTTCTTTCTGTCAAATTAATGCCTAGGGCTCGGGAAATAGACCATTCGTGGGATTTACATATTGTATTATTCATATCTAATCCGTTAAAGATGATCTTTGATTAAGTTAAATGTAACAGTTGGAATGAATACCAAACAGGACGGCAAAGTAATAGAATTCTTAGTTTATTAGAGGAGTCTTTTAATTGCGTTGGACTTCCTGAGGTGGGACTCACATATGGGCGTGCGGTCAAGTGGACCACACGTCACATAAGATACCATATATCAATCCAAAAGCTTAAGCATATATGAAGTCCTATCAAACCCGTTACTTAGACAACGTGGGATGTAAGACTTCCAACACAACTATGTATAGGTCACAGACTTGCAATAGTTCCCAATTTGCCTCTCATTTGAGTCATCTGGAAGTCATAGGTTTTTAGCAGTTGCATGTATCTTTACCAAACATGCATTTGGGGGCCATATGTTTCACAGATTGAATTCTTAAGATTTCCAAATAATGGCTTTCAACGAAGAAGCTGGAAGGAGACATAAAAGATCTTCTGGCAACTCAAGTTGATGTTCATCTGTTGAACGCTCTAGATTGATCCCTATGATTGGACCACCAAAATGAAATGAAGATGATCTAAATTTGCATGTAGCTGGACCCATCAATTGCTGTTGATCATAAGATGCCATCTAATGTCGTCCTATCAAACAATCCTAGCTCTCCATTCAGGAGAGTCATGCTTGTTGAGAATTGCCACTCCTCTTTGGGCATGCAACTTTGGTTCAGTTCTGACTAGCAAAACATGCCCGCGCTTAGCACGGGCAATGTACTTTATAATATTAAGAATAATATAATTTTTAAATAATATTTAGTTTATATTATATTGAGATGGTAAAAATTACAATCAAAATTAAAATATATAAGAAGGCAGAATGAGGTGAAAAATTGAGGTATCCCATAAATAGCAAGGATGTTTGTCTTAATGATTGTTATTTTTAATAGATGGGGTATATCGTAGTGTTCCACTCTATTTACATCACAATTTATAAAAATTAAGGGCCCGTTTGGCATGTCTACAACCCTCCTCTACTTCTCTTAAAACTTATTCCAAACGGTATTATACCGTTTGGAAAGCATTTATCTGACATCCTTTTGAAAACGGACAAAGAGGTTTTACCTCTATTTCACGTAGCTTCGAAATCGGCGCCATTTCGTACAGACATATTAGTCTGAAGCGGAAAGACTCAAGGCTACAGTGATTTTAACGCTACTTTTGGACTTACCGGTTTCTTCATTGTTTTCTAAACTTTAGGCACCATAATCACAATCCAAACCATTAGATATCTTTACAACATCAAACACGGCTATGAGACAAAGTTTCAGCCGTTGGATGATCACGGATCTTGAGATACTTGTAAAGATAGTTAGATTGTTGGATTTGGATTTTTGGACCTTGTGGGCCTACAATCAAGATCTGAACCGTCCATCCTCTTTGGAAAGCTACAAATAGCTATGGGACCAAGTTTAAGGTGTTAACTCATTATAGATCTTGAGATATTTGTTAAAAAGCATGAACCATTAGATGTAAACAAGCTGTCTCTTTCATGTTTCTTACTATCAATCCGGTTTTTATGAATTCTAAATTAGTCTGGGCCACTAAATGATGATCCAAACCACCCATAGTCATTAAAATGTGGAACATGTGTTTGGGATAAAATTTCAACCGTTGGATGATCACGAATCTTGAGATATTTGCAAAATGCCCAGACCTTTAGATCTATTTTTACATGTGTCTTACCAAACGGTCTATTTTTAAAATATCTATGTCTTACCAAACAGTCTATTTGTAAAACATCCATTTCAAACCGCTCCATTTGAAATAGACCTATATCATATAGATCTGTTTCGTAAAGATAAGATTTGCCAAACAAGCCCTAAAGCTACCCACAGAAAAAAAAAAAAAAAAAAAACCAAACTCCACCTTTTCTCCCTCGGCAAGCGTGCATGGTACCACATCAGTTACATGGAAAGTTTTCCACCTCCTCTTTAGTTCCACGCTGTTGTCGCCGCGAGTTTTTCTTTTTTCAGTAATATTGTCATTTTCTTATTAATTATGAAGCTTATTATTTTTGTTGATCAATTCCATATATTATATATTCATTTGAGTTTAGTTTTTATTGTAAAATGGTTGTCATAGAAAATTAAAGACTATATAGGAAATCATATAAAATAGTTATTTCAAAAGTTTGATTAACTATGCTTAAAGTACAATGCATAAGTATAAAAATAATAACAACAGTATTTATAGGGGTCAATATTATAAAAATATAGTTATATTTATAAACATCTAGTAGATAAATTCCAACTCCCAGTCAATATTCCAAAATCGGGCTGGGTCCCTTCCTCATTAACTAATTTTAAGTTTTTGTTGACAACTATTAACAAAAAGATGCTCTGTGGCATAGTGGTAAGGTTGCTCCTTTGAAATTCATATTGTTCTGAGTTCGAGTATTAGCAAATACCATGATTAATTTTTATCATATCATTAAAATTACACGGGTCGGGTCAAACTAAATTAAATTGATTGATGAGTCAAAATCAATTTGAGCGACTCTCCATCATGCCTTTTGTCTATTAAGAAACTCCCAATATAATCTTATTTCTATCAAAGCAATATATCATGTATTTTTGTTTGTTCTGATTAAATGAATTTTTTCCTTTTTTTTTTTTTAAGAATGTGAAATGATGATTTCTGGGTTGTCTAGTTTATTTAATCATTAGTCTTTTTTATTTAATCCACTTTCGGTTCTGAGTTGTTTGGTTTCTTTTTTACCTATTGATTTTGATTGTACACTTGTTTTTAAGAATGCGGAACTAATGGTAAAAAGAATCTCCAATAATATTGGTCCATCTAAATGAAGAATTAAGCTCATTCTTATTATCATCATTTTCTACTTTCTCCAGTATAATTCTATTTCTCTATGTCAACAAGAGAACTTTCATTTTTTCCATTCATTTGCTTTTAAGTTCATTGTATTTTATTAAAGAAACTTCAATAATTTTTTTTTATTTGTATCTCTTTTTAGTACCGTCTCATGTCTCATTTGCATGCTTAGTTTAGATCAGTGTTCAACAAAATTATTAAAATGTGAGCATCTTCAAACAATTGATGCAATAATTAAACGTTTCAATTTGAGAGGTAAATCTTTTTCAATTCATTTACTTTTGAGTTCATCATATTTTATTTGAGCAATTTAATTATTTCATTTTAATATGATTTATATAAAAGAATCATCATTTTAAAATTTCTA
This sequence comes from Umbellularia californica, assembly GCA_028538565.1. Classification (NCBI taxonomy): domain Eukaryota; kingdom Viridiplantae; phylum Streptophyta; class Magnoliopsida; order Laurales; family Lauraceae; genus Umbellularia; species Umbellularia californica. Next base: position 6,503,560 of record JAPQWN010000002.1, read on the forward strand.
TAGATTTGCAATATTTTTATGGTTTGTATTTGTATGGTTTTCATAGATTGTAATTTTCTTTTTTCCCCTTTTTTGTTTCAACTTTTGGGTCCTAGGTTCTCCTTGGTTTTTTTTTCTTTCTTTTAAATCACTTTTTATAATGATATTTTCTGTAAATTCTAATTTGTCTATTGTATTTTTTGTTTTTTTAATGCTAATAATGTGTTAATTATTTATTTTACTTTCATTGGGTTCTTTAAGTTCTCTTTGTGAAATCTTTTTATGGATATTTCTTATTTCTTTTGTGGCTTCAGATTTCTATTTTTGAGTATTAGATTATCATAAGTTGGTTTGGTTCTTTTAAATTTCTTTTATCATTGTATTGTTTATGGATCCTTATTTATATTTATTTTTATAGCCTTTTTAATAAAATTTATTTCCTTTTATTATAATTTCTCACTTGTGCTGGGTTTTTAATTTTCCTTTTATGATGGTTTTTCATGAATTTATGGGTTCTTTTGTCTTTGCTCATTTGTGCTCCATTTTTTAGTTTCTGTTTTTTTTTTTTTCCTTCTCATGAGTGTTTGATTATTTTAAATTGCTTATGTTATTGAGTTGATTATGGATTTTCATTTCTATGTTTTATTTCTATGTGTCTTTCAAATTTCATTGGATTTTATTCATAGCTTATATTGTTTGTTTGTTTTGATTTTATTTTTTAGTTTTCTTGATCATTAATCTTCAATTTTCATGGGCTTGTGTTTTTTTTTTTTTTTAACTATATGGAATAGGTATTGAATTTTTATGCACTTCTTTCTTTTCTTTTTTCCCTCTCTCTCAAACTAAGTCCTTTTGCATTTAATTTTAAAGAAACTAATCATAAAGTTTTTTTTATAATTTTTTATATTATGATTCTATTGGCACGGGCAAGGGACTCAATTTCGAAATTGGAGTCCAATTTCACAATTGATTGAGAAATTGGATCTCAATTTCAATTTTAAATTGCGAAATTGGAACTCCAATTAAGATTTACATCGAGAGTCCACTTTTGTTAACCTTCTTTAGGTGAATTTAAAATTTTAAAATATCAATTATGGCCTGAAGATTAAAGAGTTTGGATGATGCAAGTGTTATTGAGAGTTTTTTTTTTACAAGTTTTGGGTATGGATTGCTTTCTTGAAATTTGAAGCTATCCTTTCATCTACAATGAGATCTACCAAATCCGGCCCCACACCTTGTCAGAGATATGACGTAGACTGCGACATCGTGCCTTCTTATATATTTTAATTTTGATTGTAATTTTTACCAACTCAATATAATCTAAACTAAATATTATTTAAAAATTATATTCTTTTTAATATTATAAATTACATTGCCCGTGCTAAGCGCGGGCATGTTTTGCTATTTATATATGAAGACGGATCTCAACAACATTGCTAGCTAATACACAGAATAAACAACTTTTTAGCTGTTCACTTGCATTTCCTTTTGTTGAGGTCAATGTCCGCCATTGCTCCTAAGCAATCATAATTGTGGTCGAGCGATCCCACACCTAATCCGGTCCCACACCTTGTCAGAGATATGACATAGACTGCGACATCGTGCCTTCTCATATATTTTAATTTTGATTGTAAGTTTTACCATCTCAATATAGTATAAACTAAATATTATTTAAAAATTATATTCTTTTTAATATTATAAATTACATTGTCCGTGCTAAGCGCGGGCATGTTTTGCTAGTCACTTCATATATATATATATATATATATATATATATATATATATATATATAGGGAAGTGCTCTCCTGAGTTGCAGTTGATAATTATATCAGCTGGAGCGTGCGAGAGGATCGTGTGGGCGAATGGGAAATGCAACTGAAATTTCGCTGACCCCGCGCTTTTCCATTTTCCCCTTTTCATTCCCCCTTCATCCAAGGCAGATCTAATTGAGGTCCAGCGAGATTTCTCCTTCTCGTGGTCCAGCGAAATTTCTCCCTCTCTCGTCGAGCTCTCTCTCTCTGCAGATCTGCATAGCTTCTCTCTCTCGCTGCAGAAATGAGCTGCTAGCTACTCACTCTCTCGTCGCTGCTGCTCATCTCTCCGTGTCGTCGATCTCTCTCTCTCGCTGCTCGCTCCCTCTCTCGTCGATCGATCCAGAAATGGGTCTCTCTCGCAGACGTCTCTCCCACTACAGCGACTCTTGTCGATCGATCCAGAAATGGGTCTCCCTCTCTCGTCTCGAGCTTCTCGCTGTCTCGTCTACAACAATCTAGCAACGCTTCCACAGAAAACAGAGTAGTGTGTTTGGGGTTTTTTTGTCTTTTGATCATGTTGTTTTCTGAACAATAGAATTCAGTCAATCTTTGGTTCTTGAAACTGCATCTCAGGGTGTTCAATCAAAATGATCATGTTAATGTACGTGTTTGACTAAATGTGTGATTTCTACCATTTCAAATCTTTTTTTTTTTTTTTATGATTTTGGAAGGGGAGATAGATGATCAAGGTACTGGTGGTAAGAAGAAGAGTCAGAAAACTTCACCTAGACATGTTAGTAAGCAATTATTTCTGCCAAATGTTCAAACAGGCCCTTCTTTCCCATTTGATTTGCAGTGTGATTTTTTTTTTTCATCTCACCCATCTGATTTGAAGGTTTTTTTTTTCCTACCTGGAAACTGAATCAAAATCTGAGATGATGCACTGCTACTGCCCGCCTAAAAGTTACTCAAAGATCATGTTGTCAGGTACATGAAAACAAATTGCCCTCTCTCTCTCTACTTTTTGTTTGTTGCAAGGGGAAATTGTTTCTCTTGGAAACTATTAGAGTCAGTTGAGTTTAATAAGATGAGTGAAATGAGATGGAAGAATGGATTGTGATTGCGGAAAGTTGTAATTTTGATGAGCAGCCTTTCAAGGGGTGCAGCTCAGCATCATTCATCTCAACTCTGCCCAGCTTGGAGATGATGTCATAGCTTGTCAATGGTAACTGGTTTTTATTTATTGATTTAATAATCATCATGCACCATTTTATATATTTCTTTTTATAATGTTTTTTCTTCTTGTGGATGGTCATAAACTTGCAGGTGATGGGGTTGAAGCTGTGGAATGGGACCTGTTTGTCTATGTTGTGGAAGGTGTGGGGGATGGCTATCTTGTTTAGATCAACCTGCAATATTATCTAACAAGTTATAACAACGTCTCCAGTGCTAATATCATCATTTTCTCCTCCAACTAAGTGTTTTCGTCATGTTCAACCCATTTTTGAGGCAGTGGCAACAAATCTCCATGGGAATTGGGTGGATGACTTGTTTGTCTATGTTCTGGATGGTGTGGGGGATGACTTGTCTACGTTGTGGATGCAAATAGAATTAATGTTGTGGATGCAAATAGAATTAATGTTGAATGTGGAGTTAAGAATTAATGTTGAATGTGGAGTTAATGTTGTGGATGAACTTGTTATTAGTTGAACAGTGGGAGTAAAATTTGCATTGTGATTATTTTATCTCAGGCTTTTATTCTCTTTTTGTTTAGTTGGAAAGGTCATCCTGATTATCACCATTTTAAATAAAATGAGGCAGGTGTAACAGGCCACATGATCAGTGCTAGCCACAACATAAATTATATAATTTGAATTGCATTTTCATTTAAAAAATACTTTAAATAAATTTGAATATAAATTTTAGCTTCCTTGGAAGGATGATGTGGTTCGATTGACGAACCTGCTTTAAATAAGTGCAGGCCTACCTGTGGTGCCCACGCGAAACCACCACACATCATACTTGGAGATATAAACCTTGTTTCAATTATTAGCTTCAGATTTACCAAACCCACCCATTTTTCTGAAGCTCCATGAGCTTATCCGAATGCAGTCCATAGCTTCGGATTTAAGGGGTACCCATTTCTCTGATGTGGTTCCTCATGCTTTTGCTGACTTAATCCAACCTAATAGAGTTAAATCAACAATGAGGAGTCTAATTCCCCCTCATAGTGTAAATGAGTTGGATTAAGTCTGGTTTGAGTTGAACAGGTCTGGCTTAGTACTGCATCGCATTAGCTGTTTGCACTCATTGAGAATCAATTCAAATGTTGGAGATCAATTCATATGTAGATAATGATCTCCGTGGACTTGGACTGAAGTTATTTCATTCAGTTATCAAGAATGAAGTTGTCTCATTCAGGTATGTGGGTCTAAGTAGGAACCTTATGAGATCCAGCGGCATTTCATTTGAGAATATCAAGAAAATACTGGCTGCTGTTCTAAATGTCCACGGTGAGTGAATCATTAACGGTATGTGCCATGCGAAACTTTAACAATATATGAGTATACTGGCTGTTGTTCTAAATGTGCCATGCAAGTATTCCAATGAAAGGTGCCCATTTATGCAGCGCGCTACATCTAGTATGGTTTACCCTGTTCAATCCTTTAATCCAGACCATCATTTTCCTTGATGAATGAAACATGAAACATGAAACATGTAATATCATACATAGTTTTAAGAAAGAAGCTAACAATCACAAACAAGCCATTTGCTGTGGGATAAATAGGACAATCTATTCAACAAATCTGATCAAACTCTAGAGCATTGAAACAATTTTAACCATTGAAACCAAAATCCCAAGCATTTGCAAGTCTAACAGTAAGGGCCCTATTTATTAAAAATCTCAACCATTTAGCATATCCATCCTTATACAATATAAAACAACAAAAGTTGATCTCCCAAGTTGATCTACATCTGGTTCAGAAAGGAAACATCCTGAATACCATTGAATCCCTAAAAAGCAAAAGTAATGGAATACACATGTCAGTAATTAGTTAAATTAAATTTCCTCAAGAGGAATTAGTGAAATCAAACAGCAAATCAACAAAATACAAATCCAAACCTTCATCCTTAAACATTTCAACTCCAACACATTAATCTGAAGCCCTACAAAGTAAAAGAAACGGGTCCCACATGTCAATAACTTCCCCAAAGAAATAACTTCCTCTTGCAACAAACAAAAACTAGAGAGAGAGAGGAGGGCAATTTGTTTTCATGTATCTGATAACATGATCTTTGGGTAACTTTAGGCGAGCAGTAGCAGTGCATCATCTCAGATTTTGATTCAGTTTCCAGGGAGAAAAAAAGAAAAAAAAATACTTCAAATCAGATGGGTGAGATGAAAAAAAAAATCACGCTGCAAATCAAATGGGGAAGAAGGTATGTATGACTTCCTGTTTGAACATTATGCAGAAACAATTGCTTACTAACAAGTCTAGGTGAAGTTTTCTGACTCTTCTTCTTTCCAGCAGTTACCTGATCATCTATCCCCACTTCCAAAATCATAAAAAAATAAATTAGATTTGAAATGGTAGAAGTCACACATTTAGTCTAACACATACATTAACACGAATAGTTTGACTGAACACCCTGAGCTGTAGTTTCAAGAACCGAAGATTGACTAAATTCTATTGTTCAGAAAAAAAAAACATGAACAAAAGAAACAAAAACCCCAAACAAATTACTCTGTTTTCTATGGAAGAGTTGCTGGACTGTTGTAGACGAGACACCGAGAAGCTCGAGATGACGCCCAGCAGGCGTCGCTGCAGCGGGAGCGACATCCGGGAGAGAGACCCTTTTCTTGATCGATTCAACGAGAGAGGGAGCGCAGCAGCTAGAGAGAGATCGACGAGACAGGGAGAGATTAGAAGCAGTGAAGAGAGAGTGAGCAGCATCGCATTTCTGCAGCAAGAGAGAGAAGCAATGCAGATCTGTAGAGAGAGAGCGGTTGACGAGAGAGGGAGAAATTTCGCTGGACCTCGATTAGGTCCGCCTTGGATGAAAGGGCGGGAATGAAAAGGGTAAAATGGAAAAGCGCGGGGTCCAAAATTTCAGTTGCATTTCCCATTCGCCCACACGAGCCTCTCGCACGCTCCAGCTGATACAATTATCAACTGCAGCTCAGGAGAGCACTCCCCATATATATATGGTGCAATTAGCCAATTCTTGGCTTGAACTGTCAACCTGACCTGAACCCAACTCCATAAATCTAGTCTAGTTTGACATTTTGTACACGATGATCGGGTTCTGGGTTTAGTTCGTACTTGCTACTCAACATGCCATCCTGACTCAAACCCAACATAATTCTAAGCATGGGCTCGCATTTTAAATCTGATCAATAAATAAGTTGGGTGTAGGACTTTAGGTTCAGCCCTTACCGACTCAGCTCAGCTCCACTTGGCTTGACAGTTGACATGCCTAATTATAACAGCCATTAAGCAATGGTTTCAACCCTGTTTATCGTCGATATGATTGAAATAGCTATGGTGGGGTGATGGCTAGGAAACATGAACCACAGTTCCCTTGTATCACAGTTGAGACTCTTGAGCATGCTGTCAATAGACAAAGGGTTGGACCATCGGTTATTTAGGATCTCAGACTTCATTGAGCTACCACTTATCTCAAAATCGATTAGTGATGAAAAAAATGGTACAATGGTTTTACCACAGGGGTGCACGCGTACTAACCGAGACCCGAGAGGAGGCTCCAACCCCAACCTTTTCAGATCTCATACGCCATTGAGCTATCACATATCCCAAAATTAATTGGTGATGCGAAACGACACAACAATAGTTTTATTGTCTGTTGGTTGTGTTAGGAAGGCATTTGAGCATCACCCAACCAGGGGTGCACATGAGGGTTCTACCAAGGACCTAATAGCTTAGAAAACCATTTTTGACTCACCTAAGTCAACTAGGCTTAGAAAAGTCACCAGGTCGGGCAAGTCGAAAAAGCCATACTCCCCTGTTCAATTTGGCTAAATGACCTTCCAAATGGGGACAATGAAATTTTTTAAACTATGGATTGGACTCACATGAAAGTTCTTAAGGCCATCACTTAGTTAAAAATCCAAGCCCACCAGGCCCGATTGGACAGTTTTTTGGGTCTTTCAGACTGTAATGGGCTGGACCACTTTCAAATCCAGGCCTGAATGACCTTTTTGGCTGACATCCAAGAAGCAAAGGCTCAGAGCCACACACATGTTTGGTAGCTCAGCAATCCGACATGACAAAAAGCTGTGTCTTTCTCTTCTCCAACACACTCAGTCAACACAGAAGAGAATAAAAAACCAATCTTTGTAAAATCTTTGCTTATTTTGTGCAATGGCGATGCACTGCAATTCTTTCTTCCTCTCTTCCTGTTCCTACTTAAACAGAACTAAACTCTTCTCCTCCCAATCTCCATCCCTGCACCTATCTTCTTCCTCTGACCTTCCAATCTCTTTTCCTAACAGAACCAAGCTGCAAAATATCAGGTATCTTTCACTCTCTCTATTTTTCTTTCTGTCTCTAATCTCTTTATGTTTGTTACACTTTTGCATAATCAATTCACAGGTTAGCCCGCCATATTTCGGCTGTTGTTTCTGAAAAGAACGCTGTTGGGTCGAGTTTTTCTGGGAACAACTCGATCAAACTCACTTATCTTGAGGTGGGTTTTTCTCCTTCTTGCTTTTTTTGGGTTGGGGATGTTGGGTTATGGCTTTCTAGAGTCCTGCATAAACATTTCTGTTTTACAACTGGTATAGATAGCATTGTCAGGCAAAGACACATCCATGTCGATTTAAACCTTCCAAATTGCCTTCCCCACTATGGATAGACTATTTCCCAAGCGCAATAATCCTATGAGTCTGATCAATCGACTGGAAATGGACGGTTACAAAGACCCACATCAGCAAAAAAGACAAAAAAAATATTAATCAAGGGGACAGTTATGATCATCCAATTACTTGAAGACTTTGCGCTATGGCTTGATGATCTTGCTCAAGTATGCTCTTATTTCTCAATTATGATCATTGTTCAATGTTTAATTATTTATTATGTAGTTGTTGTTGTCTTAGGGGAATAGCTGGTTGTGGGAAGTGGGTGGAGTGAGGATTTTGGTGGATCCAATCTTGGTTGGTAATCTAGATTTTGGAGTTCCATGGCTTTATGATGCTGCCAAAAAGATCTTGAGGAGTTTTCAGGTATTCTCAATCTGCTGGATTCTATTTGTGATTCTGTTATCTGTTTCAGCTGGTCATCATCATCATCATAATTGATCTTTTTATTTGCCCCATTGGTTGTGCAGCTTAAAGATCTTCCTGAGCTCGATTGTTTACTGATTACACAAAGCCTTGATGATCACTGTCATCAGAAGACCCTGAAGCCACTATCTGAGATGTTCCCGGATTTGCGGGTGATATCAACTCCCAATGCAGAGTCAATTTTAAATCCACTTTTTGGCAGTGTAAGTTAATAAACTAAACTGTTTCTGTATGTATAGCTGTCCTTACATTTGTTTCGGGAAACAAAAGGGTCTAAAACCACATCAGAGGGGATTGAGTTTTCTGCATTTCCTGCACCAAACCATTATCTGTTTTGATTCCTTTATATTGGCTTAGGCCTAAAATATCGGAAAGTGTTGTCCTAATGTGATGTAATTTCCAATTTCTAGCACTGATCAAGAAAAGAATCTCCAATTTTTAGCCCTGAAGGAAGAAAAAATGGATATCCCTTTTCACCCTCTTTTGCACAATAATCAGGAATGATGAGCATTGCAAACATGCGGCCTATTAACCTGACTCGCGCATATGTAGCATGAGCACAATAGTCCTAGCATATTTCAAATTGCATAAGAGCAAAGAATCTATACAAACTCCTTCTAAGTTTATCTCCTTTCCAATGCGGGACTGCTGTTAAAACCACTCTTTGCTTTAAGAGAGAGAATCAAATACAAAAGAAGTGTGCCTTTTTATTTGTCATGCAACACATATGCCAATACCATAGGTTCAAATGGCAGGTTGCATTAAACAAGTAGCCAAAGATGCAGTTAAGAGTGTCTGGAGTAATTCACATGGTTGGAGGATAATTAATGAGATGACAAAACATAAGAGAATACTATTGCATCTTATTTAAATATATTTTAATTGGTACAGGAATACTATTGCATTTCAATTCTCTAAATAGATGTCCAAGAGTTCTTTACTGGGATGTCTGATTGTTTGATTAAGTGGGGCTGCATCTCTACATGTATGCTCCTACATCGGATTTGTCTAGATTTGGTGAGTGATTCAAATTATTTGGAAGGTTAACTTATTTCTTGTCACGTGTCTTGTTAGTGAGGATCTTTAACATTTTCTTTTGGGTAGCGCTTAGTGGGGATAAACAAAATGAAACTGCATTCTTTTGGGTGCTCTCTCTCTCTCTCTCTCTCTCTCTCTCTCTCTCTCTCTCTCTCTCTCTCATTTTTACATTTCTTTGACTATCCTTCTAATTGATCATCACCATCATCACTGTCATCATCAAAGCCTTGTCCCAACTATGTTAGGGTCAATTACATGATTTATGTTTCGCCATTCTACTCTATTATGGGCCAAGTCCTTTCTTTCCACTGCAACTGGGCATCGCTGCAGTGCATAGATTATAGTCAGGAAGGCTCCAGCATGATCATAGAATGTCAATGTCTTAAATTCATATTGCAGTTTTGAGAACAGTTTTATAGTGGCTGTAAAACCCACCTAACACAACCTCCTTTGTCCTGGCTCGGGATAGGCAGTTAAAATAAACTGGAATGGTTTCTATCCATCTAATAAATAAATTGGTCACTTCACTAATAAATATTCTAAACAAAGTAAACAATTTTCAGGTCACATATTTGGAACCCGGTCAAAGCTCCGAAATTGAAGGGAAAAATGGTTCAAAGGTGGGTGTACGTGCTACTGCAGGTCCTGTTCTTGGCCCTCCTTGGCAGCGTCCAGAGAATGGGTAAAGAGTTTAACTTCTCTGGGCTTATGCTTCTCTATTCTTTGATATACATTTCAGGGTTTATGTTCTCATTGTTTCTTAAATATATTTGTATATGATCATAAGCCTCATCAAATGTACATGTCTGTTTGGGGCCAATGGAAATTATTCAGTGATGGTTCTCTATCTCCCACAGAAGTTTCTATTCTTTTTATTTATTCTAATGTAGAAAAACACTGCTTTATCTCATGCCATATCATGTCTCTAAACAATCCTTCAGAGGGTTTAGATAATTAATACTGCTACCAGTTGTGTTTCAAACAACATAGATACTCTGTCTTAATGATTCCATGCACAGGTTCTTCAAGTGATATTATAGGAAACAACCATTTCCTTCCTACATCTCACATTGGCAGAGGATATGTTTCTCCTGATGTCATTTTTCCCTAAACCTTGCATTCTTTAGTATGGTTCTTTTCATTCAAAGAAAATTATGTTCTATTGTTCTAATTTATTGATGAATTCTATTCCTCATTCATCTTCATAGTTCATTCACTTTTTTTTTGTTACTGAGAGGAATCTTTGTAGAGAAGAAATCCTTGCTGAAGAAACTTGATTTTAGAAAAAGTATATATTTTTTGAGTTAACTAGTTATGCCTTTTCTATTGTCTTCTCCTCAATATTATTTAGGACCCATTCGTTTGCTTGGAATTAAATTCTAGTAATTAATGGTAAAATGGTTTCCAACAAAGGAATTATGATAGAGAGAATATATGATCTGCGCATAGGCCTTCCCTTTTAAAATGCTTCTTGAGATCAATGGTTTGGATTACTGAACAGTGGACTACCAAACCAGGGACTTTTATGAAATTCCTTTTCTTTAATATTAATGTGTTGTTTTGTTTTTTGTATCACATTTGTCTTTGTTAAATGTATTCAGGTACCTCATCATATCACCACAGAGCCAATTAACTCTTTACTTTGAACCACATTGTGTATACAACCAAGCTTTTCTACAAAAGGAGCAGGCAGACATAGTCATCACACCAGTTATAAAGCAATTACTGCCTTATTTTACTTTGGTTTCTGGACAAGAAGATGCAATTAAACTTGCATCTCTGCTACAAGCCAAGTATACTTCTTTAACCTTTATTGTTATTGTCTCTTCAGAAATACACTTCATTGATGTATCTCCTTGTTTCTCTTTTGTTATTATACAGGTATGTTGTGCCGATGAACAATGGAGATCTTGACAGCAAAGGGTTTCTTTCAAGTATACTTTATTCTGAGGGAACAATAGAATCATTCAAGGTCAGATTATTTTTTCTATGTTAATATTGGAAAAATGAACAATAAAGGTTATCTGGTACAGGTTCATTTAAATGCATAATGATAAAAGATGTGAATAAATACATTCTGAACATCAAAAATCTATTTAGTTAACTAAAATTCTTGATCTAGTCAAGGCCAAGTAAAATAATGGTAGAGAAAAGGAAAAAAGGGGGGAGAACAGATGTGGGAGTCTCTGGTAGTCAATATAGAGATATTAACAGCTCGTCCTAAGCCCCCAGGCCTGAGGCCCAAATTGCTTTTGCTTTACTGTGTCCTTTAGATGAGCAGGGTTATTTGTTGCAATCCTTTTCAATTGTAATCCTTTAGTTAGTATAGGAATAGCTTGTTGTTTCCTTTTATGAAGCAACAATGTGCTGCTGAGAAAATCATGGTGTACTTTTGTCATCGCGTTCAGCCAGCTGAAATTGGGAGGCGTCATGTGGAAGTGATTCGGAACCCTTTGTGAGATGTTGGAAAATGAAGTGACAATCAATCTCAACATATCTCCATATACCTGACTTATCCTAGACATACCTTTTGTTAGGATCCCGTCAAGGATTTAATTCTGAATCTCAATTTTTTCCCTTCTACGCGACCAGTCAAAAGTATGCTTCTATATATAGTACTTCTACTTATCTCAAATGTTTATGTGAAATTCAGTTTAATGTTGTTGATTTAGGGTGTGTAGGATGTACCTCGCAAAAGCTATTGATTTGAATACCGTTCCATTGTCTAGAATAGTTGTAAATCAAATTAGATGGATAATGTTTTTGCCTCACTGTTGCACCTTCATCAGTGTAGGTGTTCTGCACTTGTAATTATCTAAAGGTGTATAAGAAAGAAAGCACTCTCATGAAATGCCATTTCTGATTTCTTTGCTGCCCTAAAATGTTGGGAAGAACTGATGATTGTCCATCCTGCCAACATATTGGGCTGTCAGAATTGGTTTGTCAGTCCTGGATTTGAACTGATCAGGCCTGCTTTCTGAGCCCTGTGTTTTCAAATTTTAGATTTTCCCATGTCCAGGCCTGAATCCTTGGCAGCCCAACAAAATATCCAAGCTTCTTGTGATTTGTAGTACTTACCCATCCTCAGTCTCTGCTTCTCTATTGATATGAACTTACGTATTGGTGTTTGACAATTATGATGTTTTAAATGGTATGTTAGTGACAACTGCATAACTGATGAACAGGAGCTTTTGTCTAGAGAGCTACCAGATGCAAAGGTATTGATACCTATACCTGGCGAACCGCTAGAAATATCAACTGCTTCAAGAGTTCCATAGTTTGATCTTGTATAAAGCACCAAGTGGCTGCAATTTTCGTTTATATGATTTTCACTGATGTATATAATTGCTTAAAAGTGGAAGACTCTGAAAGTTTTCTCAAAACTTTATTAGTCAAAATTATTTATACAACATTGGATATCCTACTGCTTTATAGCAGGTTCTTCTCTTGTTCTTGAAATAATTTTTAGATCTTCTGCTTTAATTTTTTTGGGTACCCAGCTGTAGGGGGCTGGGCCCCGCCCTCATGTGAGGGTAGTAGACCTCGAGTGAGGAGATGGAGCCCTCGGGTAAGGTGAGAGAGCCCTCGGGCGAGGGAAGGAAGCCTCGGCAGCTAGGTAAGAACTAATGCCTCTTATGACAGGGGTGAGAGGTCATTCTTCTATATCATTATATTAGTGTTTTTCTTCCTCATGGTGATACAGTGCCTTGAAAAGATCTGTCAAAGATATGTCAATGTTAGGAGAGTAAAGTTTTTCTTTGATCTTTTACGGTCGCGTCTATTTTTCAGAAAAAAAAAGAAGATAAAATCTTTTATTGTTACTTCTTGTAGCTTTCTTTTTGAATTTCATTTACTTAATGTATTTGTTGGGTTTATGTTTTGTATTCCGGGTTTACCGAAGTGGTCCATTGGACTTGGTTCGGGTTAAGGGTATTTTGGTTATCGTACCGGAGCTTTCTTAGGGCTAAGAAAGCGGTGATTATATATATGATGTAATTTGTAACTCTAGGGGCATGTTTGTGTAACACTTTTCCGAGAAAAATGGATGATTTTCCGTAGAAAACCCATTTTTCCGGTGTTTGGTGCGGACTAATTCCGCGGAAATGCTTTCTTGCCTCGTCAGCATTTTCTTTGATAATAGTGGAAATGAGTTTCTTATGGGGGGTATGGGAAATGGCTTTCCTCGGAAAACTTTCTATCTTTTCCTCACTCTTGTCCATTTCAACCCAAAAACCCTACAACTCTTTCATTTTTTTATTTCTTTATATAAATTATTATTTAATGTTGAATAAATAATATACATGTTATGTTATTTTTCTTCAAAAAATTATATCACCAAATAAGAAAATTTGATTTTCTATAAGGAATACATAGCCGCACCAAACAACATTAGCACCAATTCAATGAGAAAACTCCTTTTGCACCAAACATGAAAATCTAAATTCTATGGAAATCATTTTCCGAGGTTTTTATTTCTATGGAATTTGCTGACGTGGCAATTTCTTCTTTCCGCGGAAATGGTGTGTACAAAAATGTGCCCTAGATTCTAAAGAGAGTCAAGATGCAAATCGGCTAATCTCTTGCTTTGACATAGGCGGTTTTGCTAAATTCTGTAAAATCCTCTAGTCTCTCTTGTGTGACATGTTGATCGATTACGGAAAACTTTCGCACACACGCTCACCACAGCATTATTTTTATGTGTTAGGGGGGGGATGTTTGTAAACCGGCCTGTATTAACTCGTTGGTATAAATAATTAATTTTGTTTAGATCAAATGTTGCACTCCTTGTTTTTTCAATGGCATGGTTTTTTTTCCCTCTTTTTCTTTCAATAGCATGGTGTTTATTTTTCCCCTTTTTTTTTGGAAAATTAACTAGGCATTACAGCAGGTTCTCCATATCTTAAAAAAAAATTACTGTCGAAGTTGAGATTCTTAAAAGACTGTCAGGTAGATCCAGCAAGACTGTCAGGTTAGAAAGACTATCAGGAGGTGACCCGGTGGACTTATGGCCCTAATCCCCAAAAAAAATTAAAAAAAATCCAAAGCTGTCTGGAGTGAATTATTTAATTATATAGGACAGTTTGATGTGGTGGTGGTCGTTGGAGGTACGCGTTTTGAGTTGACTACGGCAACTTTCTTCGGCATCTAATTTCTTAGGCTCATGTACCTACGGAAGTGATTTTACATGCATAATTATGCATGTTATGCTTGTTGTCATGGTTGTTCGTACTAATTATATGAGATTTTTTTTGTGGGACCAAACTAGCAATCTATCCAAACTTAACAACCAATAGGGAATCTCCTGATAATCACTAATATCAAGGATTGGCACACATCCGAATAGACAGAACCGTTGGATCAAGGGTTGAATATTTTTTTGAATATGAAATCATTAAACTTGTGGGCCACGGATGAAGGGGTTAGTGGCATGGATTTAGGGTCAAACTTGATAGTTGGGGTGGTCTCGCATAGATCTTTCCATCTCCCTTGGCCCCATCACTAAATGGGGCCCACAATTGGGCTCAATAAAAAAGTTCTCATACAATATGTGACAACTAGTTCTCACTTGAATATTACCCTTTATGTATATAGTATATATACGAGGTGTGAAAATACTGTATAGAATAATCATTGATTTTCCTCGTTTAACATTTTTTTTTTATGATGCTTGATGTAGCGCCATTTTCTTTTTCACATTAAAAGAGTAAAATCCTTTTTTCTCCTAACAAATAAAGCTTTGAGACGTAAGAATGAATTTAAATAAAAAAGAATCATTGGTTGATAATAAGGAGTCAATAAACAATATTTGTATGTGAACATAGATTGATATCTAAAATCTCAAATGTACACAAAGATATCTGATTTTCTATAAATATGACTAATTGTGTTAAGATATTTGGTATAATTCTTCAAACAAATAGATCTTAGCTCTGTTTGGTAATTTTACATTTAAAATAAAGTGTATTAAATCATCAAAGCAAGAGAGAATAAAATAAAATAGGGTTATAATGGTATTTCATTTTTACTTGTTTGATATGGAATCTTTTTTACTTTTTATTTATAAATATGGAGTTTTTTTATTTTGTAGTGGAGATAGGATGCAGTTTTTTTTTTTTACTTTTTTTTAAAATATAGAAGGAATTTTGAATTAAATTGCTATTGATGTAACCTTTTGTCTAAGAAATTGAGGCTTTATTTCACTTTTACTATTCTAGTAAAGTGTCAAACGGGCTGTCAGTTCAAAAGCTTTATTTTTTTTTCTTTTTAAAGGAGCTCCAGCCTCGGTCAACATGGTATTATTATAGTTTACACGAACGCAAAAAAAAAAAAGAAAAGAAAAACCAGAAATACCACGCTGACATCGTTAATGTTCCATGACAATATAAATACGATATCATATAAAAGTAATGTTAGTATAGTAATCCTGTGCACACGCTGTGCCGGCGTCCATTTGGGCCGTCACCAAAAGACAGGACCCCTCTAAATTTCATTGAGTTCAACTTGACAAGTCACATCGATGCACAACGCACCGGATAAAATCGTTGTATTGATGAATATCTTATCTTAAGGTGGATCCACCTCAATAGCATACTTAATCTGAGATCATATAAATAGTGTAATGCTAGCGGGTCATTATTAAATGATGGCGAATTCATATAATACCTATTAGCTTAACTAATTCATCTAACTCTAATAATTTTCGCCGGTGAAATACATCAACAAATATAATATATTAAGCTAGAAGCTCTTGGATCTAATTTTGACTGCCAATTAACCCATTTTATTAAAATATTTTCCATTTTCTTCATATAACTACCCACTCATATCCTTTATCTCATCAAACTACCTACTACTCTGCACCTTAACTCTACTTCTGTCGTTTTTTAAGTCTCTTACACCATTCCATCTACCATTTTTTTAATTTTCATCCATGCAACTTAATTAATGGATGGAAAGAACTACTCCACGTAATTTTTTTAATGTAAGAATTTTTAATTTATAATGCAACCGGGCAGAGCACGAACGGGTGCTAGTGAATTCTTATAGAATAGTGGATGTGCGGGATGTCAAGATGAACACGTGCATGCAAACAAATGGAGAGTTAGATAAGGTGATACGAGGAAAAACAAAATTCATGTAGCTGTACCAACATAACTTAGAACAAGACTGTGATAATAACTCCTACAAGTGAGGTTCTTCATATGGACTTTTTTTTTTCATACAACGGAGGGTTCTCAATTTTTTTGGGCTGGACTATTCCCTCTAGGTCTAAACAGAAGCCAGGTAATATCCCCGTAACTTTTAACTTTTAAACTGTTGGTCTACCATAAATAAAACACACGTGATCACACAGATTTACAAATAAGTCCCGAACTTCTACGCGCGATAGTATCCACTCCCCATTCATTAATAAAAATGTAGAATACTCTGTCACTGTGTCATCCGGCATAAGTCTTCGTATTCCGAGCACTCCCTTCCTTCTTCTCTGCCCGAGTCTTCTTCCCAAGTCCCACTAACAAACAAATGCCATTTCCCAACTCTACTATTACTACTACTCTTCATGGCTCCTTCTTCTACTACTATTACCACCACCATCTTCTCTCCTTTCTCCCTCCCTTCTTCTCCACACCGCTCCCCCAAATCACTTAAATGCCCCATCATCTCTCCTCCCACAAGGCAGGTATTCTATTTTTTTCTCTCCTTTTCATTTCATCAAACACCTCTCCTTCACTGCATTTCCCTCTCCTCTCTTTCTCCTTTTCATTTCATCAAACACCTCTCCTTCACTCCATTATGTCCTTTATCTTCTCTTAATTCTCTCATCTTCTATGCAGGCGCCTCAGGATCTCATCTTGCTTGGCCGTAGATCCGACGGACGAGAATCTCTCCACTCCTTCTCTTCATCCTGACGATGACGATCTCCGCATTGTATTCGCCGCCGGAGGCACCGGCGGCCACATCTACCCGGCCATCGCCATTGCCGACGACCTCAAGCTCCTCCACCCTGCTGCCAAGATCCTCTTCCTCGGCACCGGTTCCGGCATGGAATCTATCTCAGTTCCCTCCGCCGGCTTCGACTTCGCCGCCGTCCCGGCTGTCGCTCTCGCCCGCCCTCTCCTATCTCCTCTCAATCTCGTCTTCCCCTTCCGCCTCCTCAAATGCGTCCTCGCCAGCTACAGGAAATTGCGAGATATCCGCCCTCGGGTCGTTGTCGGGACCGGCGGGTACGTGGCGGCGCCGGTATGTATTGCTGCTGCTCTAAGTGGTGTGAAGGTTGTGATCCATGAGCAGAATTCCGTGCCTGGGTTGGCGAACCGGCTTCTGGGGTTGTTTGCGGATAAGGTCTTCGTGTCGTTCGAGAGCTGTTCGACGTATTTCCCCACAGAGAAGTGTGTGGTGAGTGGGAACCCGGTGCGGGCTTCGTTGAGGCGGTACGCGTCTAAGGCTGTGGCGAGGATGCATTTCTTTCCGAGAGCGGCTGCGTCTGGGGCGCAGGTGTTGCTGGTTTTGGGGGGATCTTTGGGTGCGAATTCGATTAATATAGCGGTGCTGAATATGTATTATCAGATGCTGATGGAACATAAGAACAGGTTTATCATATGGCAGACTGGGGTGGCTGCGTTTGATGAGATGGAGAGTCTGGTTCGCAATCATCCTCGATTGCTTTTGACATCGTAAGGCCCCCCCCCCCCCCCCCCTTTTTTTCACTTTCCCAATGCTAAGTTGTGTGATGTGTATGCTGCACTGGAAGTTTCAAAGAACAGAATCCAGACTGCTAATGTGGTGGGCCCCACTCGGGGGATGAACATTCTTGGTCATTGAGCAATTGCCAATGAATTGGATCAATGAAGTATGGTCTCACTAGTAACTTAGAGACTATCAGCATCAAGTTATCTCATGAATCTGGGGTCAATTTAGAGAGTTCTACTCTGAAACTCTAGACTTGTATATGACCAAAACTTAAATCTTTTGATAGTTTCTATTCCTTTCCTTTTGAAGAATTTCTTCATCTTTTTTTTTTTTTTAATTTTTTTATGGGAAATTGTTAAGGTTCTTGCATACAATGGATTTGGCATATGCGGGTGCGGATATTGTTGTTTCTAGAGCTGGTGCAATGACTTGCTCGGAGATCTTGGCCACTGGAAAGCCTTCGATTCTGGTAGTTAAATCATTCCCTTCACAGGAATTTATTCCCTTTCTCTGTTTTAATGATAATGATTATAATTTTCTTTTCAGTAACTTACTCATAATGTTACTGGAGACTATTTCAAGTTTATGAAATTCAAGTTGCAAATTAATTGTTTAGTGGATATTTTGTGGATCAGATGTGTTCATTTGAGGAATGACTGCTCCTTTTGATCTCTGAACTTGGATATTATTTCAATGTAATATCCAATGACCATTATAATTACAAACATGGGTAAATAGTAGAGAATCTTTATATATATATATATATATATATAGAGAGAGAGAGAGAGAGAGAGAGAGAGAGAGAGAGAGAGAGAGAAGACACTAGCATAAACGAGATATTTAAAGGGTTTCAATTTTTTTTGAGAAATAAATAAAAATATGAAGTAAACAGAAGGCATAGAACAAAACAAAAATGAGGTCAGTAATTTCAAAGTTCATAGAGATTATTGACCCAATAGGGCCAATACGGAAAGGCTACGCAGAATCTTTTTTCACTCCCACTTTGCCAAGTTCATCCTATTCATCATTAAGCTTCCATGCCAATTGCCTTAAAATAAAACATCCTTGATCGCTTAATACATTCACTGCAAGCGCAACCTTACATGATACTCAGATTTGAATCCCCTCCCGCCCATAATAATGTATTGAAAGAGTGTCCATCTTTTAATAACTGGGACCCCCATTTGGGAGTTCAATTCCCCCTTAGTATATAATTGCTACCCATATCTTTTTACAAGGCTCATGGAACAAGAGCCAACTTCTTCATATGTTATTTATTTATTTATTTATTGTTCTCGTTTCATTTGTAACTCTAATGTGACTTACTTTGAACTAGTTTCCAGCAAAATGCTTTATAAGTCATGAAGTTGTATTTTTTATCTTTGTTTTTTGGAATTGTATTGAGAAGCTCTTTTTTCTTACTACATTCTTGGTTTTACAAGTCATCACATTTGGCAATTTTAGAACTAAGAAATCCAAAATGTTGTTTAAAGAGGAAAAGGATCCATGAAAGGTCCTCGTGTTCCTTCCAAATAGACCAAAGAATGGCAAAAGGAATGGACTAATTTTTATTGGTTATGTGATTTGGTTATATGAAAATATCCCATGGAACCATTAAAAAGCTATTCAAAGGGGGAAGTGCTTCCTATGAGAGATACTCTCACCAACTTGGTGAGAGATGGGTGAGGGCCCTCACTTCCATATCCACTCTCACCAACTTAAATGGAAGGACCCCCAACTTAAATGTGAGGGCCCCCACCCATCTCTCACCAAGTTGGTGAGAGTGTCTCTCATAGGAGCACTTCCCATTCAAAGGAAAGTCTATATGACACATAACAGATTTGTAAAGAAAAAGCCACTATCACAGAATATAAAGTGTACCTAGCCTAAAAAAATGAAATGTTATTCTACAATTGAAACATATCTATCTACGCCTTGTTTTGTCAATTTGTCTGCAGGTACAATAATTCTTCTAAGAAGTTGCCCAAAAGATACTAATAATAGAATCACTTGGGTTCGTAATCTCTTTCACAGTAATCTCTAATCTCCACGAAGCTAATCCTTTCTTCAAGACAATTTATTGTGTTAGAAGAGTCTTCCTTAATAACCACACTAGCATACCAACCCATGCTTATCACAGATATAACCAGCATTGCAATCTAAAGATTCATGCATTATAAAAAAAAAAAAACTCATAATTTTTATAAAGAAAACAAAAGAAAAAAAGAGAGGTTATGAGTACCTGTTTATGTAATCAAAATGCTAATGGCGTAGAAACGAAATAGGAGAATTAGAGTAGAAAGGGAATGAGAATTTTGGAGCAGATAGGAGATGGTATAATTTGGATGAAAACAGAGCCTTTGCAATAGAAGAAAACAAAATAAGAAGAAAAATGGAGAGTAAATAACTGATTTTTATAAAGCAACAAAGTAGGTAGTTGCATGAGATAGGAGTAAGAAGAGAACATGCAAGATTTTGAAAAGAAGTAATGTAACTTTCGGTCAAAATTAAAACTGTCGGTCAAAATCGAATCCAAAACCCTTCTCATTAATGTATTATAATTGATTGGACCTAATGATGGATGGAGTCTTCACACCTCACCATGGATGCATGTCGGTTAGAGTCATCACCATTGGGAACCCAAGGGGTCTTCACACAAGGGAGAACACTTGCTTCACAATAGTGAGAGGAAAAGAGAACTTTCATCGAATCACAAATGAGAGATTACAAGGTATTCATACAGGAAGAGAGATCAATATACTACTTCTTAGGAACTTAGGATTTTCTTACCCTTCCATGAAATTGATAACATGTTAATCTCTTTTTTTGAATAGGATCTTCTTTCCCTTTTTTCATTGAGGACATGTCAATTGATTATCTTTTATTGATTACATGTCAATCAAGTTCTTGTTAGATTTAAGATAGTATTTTCTACATTAAGAATCTTAGATTTAGGAAACTTTATTGGAAAGCTATGTACTAAGAAACGAAGCAGGCCCAATTTCACTCCTAACAAACCTTTATCCACCGTTGGATTGAATCTCAAAGAAATCTATGGTTAAAAGACTACTAAACTTTATGGCTATTAAACCAAGGGCTAGGGATCTGACGGGGCTGATTTTTTTTGTTGACCCATATGCATAAGAAGACCTTTCCATGCACCACACCCACACTAATAAGTAATAAGTAGGCATCTTAGTGGCCCCTACGAGGTGGACTACATATGAGAAGTATACAGTCTGCTTGTAGAACATTCCCCCATGAAGCATAACCAAAACCTTGGAGATAATTTGGTTGTGTCAGTCTACTCTAGAATTTGTCAGAGGAGACTGAAACGGGGCGGGCCCAAGTACAGGCACGTGGGTGCGGTTCCACCTGTCAAACCATAGTGTGCTTCAAAAACCTACATGAAAACTCTGTGTACACTTCCAAAAATCCAATAAAAATTATGGGTCCACTCTCAAAGTCCCCATGAAAATCCTTGATTTGCCCCCAAAAACAAACTACCTATTAGGGTCTGCAACCCTCAAATGAAAGTCCTGGGTCTGCAACTAGACTCAAGGAATGCAATTAAGCAACTATTTGATGTTTTAGTACCTGTCCTTTGTTTTGTTTGTTTGTATGCAAATAGGTGAATGAGGTTGCTTATGTAGTTGCAAAAAAAGATGAGCATTTGTCAATCTTGTCTTGGAATTGGAAATTTAATTCTGGTTGTGTGATGTGAGCATTTGTAGATCTTGTGTTCATATTGGAACTTTTGTTTCTGGTTGTATAATGTAACTTTTTTTCCTGTTGTTTTAATGAAGTCATATTGAAAAGAGAAGTCTCCTTGTACAAAATCTTTTCCTTGTATTGGAATTCATTCATGATTGTATGATGAATTTCCTGTTCTAATTATTTTCTACTGATGAAAAGATTCTTACTGCGCTAATACTGTTGACATGTCTTTTATTTCTATAGCTTGATTTTTCTTAATTTAATGAACTGCTTTTACTGATTGTAGATACCATCACCAAATGTTGCAGAGGGTCATCAGATAAAGAATGCATATATCATGGAAAAGATAGCAGGATCAAGGATCATATTAGAAGAAGAACTCGACTCAACTACTCTTGGAAGTGTGATTGATGGGATCTTAGGTATTAAATTTCTCGCTTTTGCAACAACTAGAGCATTTTTGAGATTTTTTAGGTCAACATTCTTATACTTCTGTTTTTTAGATCATCAAGTTGAGAATCACGACTGGTTGAGACTTGAGATGATCTAGCAGCCATCAAATAATGCAGCAAATTCTTTTCATACAAGTACATATTGGGGCTGTACGTACCATGCCATATTTTAATGGTGCCAATGTCTGCATTTTGCAGATGCAACAAACATCCTCGCCCTGCAAATGCAAGTTATATTACGAATCAATGTGTAAATAGGGGGTACATAAAAACAGGCTCTAATGGCTCTTGTATTCTTCTGCTTAGAAATAAGACATCTCCCATCAGGACAGCTGATTCTGTGATCCGGTCTCAGAGCATTGTACTGGTTTTGGTCTTCCCTGAACTGTTTGTGTAATGGGAAAAATGCCTAATTATAGAAATTGAAGTAGAATAAACCTAAGAGTCATCATATGGAGTTGATTGGGACTCACTCATCACTGCAAACAGTAGTACTTATCACCTTCAGGCGTGGAGTCAACAACATGAAAGAGAGAAGCTAGAACTTTTGTTCAAAACTTTTCATTGCAACTGGGACTGTCACTTGGTAGAGACAAGGTGGATGGGACAGAAAGCTAAAGAGATCGAGAGGACTGGGTATAAGTTATGGTATACGGGACTTAATAGAGCGAGGAATGGGGTTGGCATAGTAGTGAGCAAGGACTTAAAGGAAGATATAGTTAATGTAAAGCGTTGTGGAGATAGGATTATTGCAATTAAGTTAGTGTTAGGAGAAGAGATAGTGAACGTAATTAGTGCTTATGCCCCCCAGGTGGGCTTAGGAGATGGACATAAGGAGAAGTTTTGGGAAGATTTGGAAGGAGTGCTACTAGAGATACCCCAAGGCGAGATGGTCTTCATAGGAGGAGATTTGAATGGCCATGTAGGACGCGACGTAGATGGATATATAGGAGTACATGGGGGACTTGGATACGGTAATAGAAATGAAGAAGGGAAGGATATTTTGGACTTTTCAGTGGCTTATGATCTCATGGTGACTAACACCTTTTTTAGGAAGAGAGAGGAGCATTTGGTGACTTATAAGAGTGGCTCCTCAAGGACACAGATTGACTTCTTCTTAATTAGGAAAAGAGACCGCTTAGCTTGTAAAGATTGCAAGGTGATACCGGGGGAGAGCTTGACTTCCCAACATAGGTTGTTGATCATAGATGTGCAGCTACAAAGGTGGACTACAAAAAAGAAGTTGTATAGATGCTCAAAGACTAAATGGTGGAACTTGAAAGGTGATAAGCAACTAGCATTTAGGGATAGAGTACTAGAGGAAGACGTTTGGACGATAAATGAGAGTGCAAATAATATGTGGGATAAGGTAGCAGAGTGTATTAGGAGGGTAGGGAAAGAAGTCTTAGGAGAATCCAAAGGGGGTGCTCCGGCACAGAAGGAGGCATGGTGGTGGAGCAAGGCCATTCAAGACAAGATAAGAGTTAAAAGAGAGAGTTTTAAAACTTGGCAAAGGGATCGAAATGCAGCAAACTTGGAAAAGTATAAAGAAGCAAAAAGAGAAACCAAAAAGGCAGTTAGTGAGGCCAAGGCAAAGGCATTTGATGAGCTATATAGGCGACTTGACACTAAGGAAGGCGAAAGAGAGATATTCAAGCTTGCTAAAGCCAGAGATAGGCGGACCAAGGACTTAAACCAAGTTAAATGCATTAAGGATGAGGATGAAAAGGTATTAGTAAAGGACGATGAGATAAAGGAGCGTTGGAAGAGCTACTTCTACAAGTTATTTAACGAAAGCAGTAGTAGTGACATACAATTGGGACAGCTTACCATTTCTAGGGAAGAATCGAATCATATGTTCTATAGGAGAATCAGTAGGGAAGAAGTTAAAGAAGTATTGAAAAGGATGAAGAATGGGAAAGCGGTTGGGCCAGATGGTATCCCTATTGAGGTCTGGAGGTGCTTGGGGGAGAATGGCATAAATTGGTTGACAAAACTTTTTAATGTAGTGCTAAAGAGCAAGAAGATGCCTGATGCATGGAGGAAAAGTATTCTTATACCCATATACAAGAACAAAGGAGATATTCAGAACTGTGCGAACTACCGCGGGATTAAATTGATGAGCCATACGATGAAATTATGGGAGAGAGTTATTGAGAGAAGACTAAGAAGAACAACAAACATTTCAGATAATCAATTTGGTTTCATGCCTGGGAGATCAACCATGGAGGCTATCTTTCTCCTGAGGAGGTTAATGGAACAGTATAGAGAAGGCCAGAAAGATTTACATATGGTGTTCATTGACTTGGAGAAGGCCTATGACCGGGTTCCTAGGGAGATTCTATGGGGAGTACTGGAAAAGAAAAGAGTGTGTGTCGCATATATTGAGGCGATAAAGGATATGTATGATAGAGCCGTGACATCTATAAGGACGACTGGCGGAGAGACTAAGGAGTTTCCTATCACGATTGGTCTACACCAAGGCTCAGCGTTAAGCCCGTACTTATTTGCCCTAGTTATCGATGAGATTACAAGACATATTCAGGATGAGGTGCCGTGGTGTATGCTATTTGCAGATGACATTGTTTTAGTAGATGAGACGAGAGAAGGAGTGAATGCTAAGCTAGAAGTATGGCGGAAAACGTTAGAGACAAAAGGGTTTAGGCTAAGTCGATGCAAGACGGAATATATGGAGTGCAAGTTTAGCCAAAGTAGGACACTTGGTAACATAAAAGTAAGTTTAGGCACACAAAAGATTGTAGAGAAAGAAAACTTTAGGTACCTTGGATCGATGGTGCAACAGGATGGAGGGATTGATACTGATGTAAGTCACAGGATTCAGGCCGGGTGGACCAAATGGAGGAGTGCTTCGGGGGTCTTGTGTGATCGGAAAGTCCCCCTCAAGGTTAAAGGAAAGTATTATAAGGTGGCGGTAAGACCAGCATTGTTATATGGATCAGAGTGTTGGGCAGTAAAGCATAATCATGTTAAGAAGATGGAAGTTGCGGAGATGAGAATGCTAAGATGGATGTGCGGGATCACAAGGAGAGATAGGATTAGGAATGAGGAGATTAGGGGCAAAGTAGGAATAGCACCGATTGGAGATAAAATGAGAGAAAATCGACTAAGATGGTTTGGCCATGTTAGAAGGCGTCCAATGGAAGCACCTGTTAAAAGGTGTGAAGGCATAGAGATTGCCAGGAGTAGGAGAGAGAGAGGGAGACCCAAGAGAAGTTGGAAAGAAACTATTAAACATGACCTTGCCTACATGGATCTAACGGAGGACATGGCCCTAAACAGATTTGATTGGCGTCGTCAAATCCATATAGCCGACCCCACCTAGTGGGAAAAGGCTTGGTTTGGTTTGGTTTGGTTTGGTTTGGGACTGTCACTTGGTATAGAGCTAAAGCCCCTCCTGGCTGTCCACATCAAAAGAAAAATTTGATGAACTCCTTGTAAAATACCTTCTTAAGTGAAACAGCTCTTCTGCTTTTACTTCTAAGACTTGGAATTATGTCTAAGACAAGGATTGAGCTTATAACAATGACTAACGTCTCTAAAAACCATCACTAGTACCATGAAATATGAATTACTCCTTAAAATGAGGACTAACATGACTAATGCCATCATTAAACTGTTCTCTTCTTTTTTGCTTTTGAATGGTCATCATTAAACTGTTCTCATTTGACTCGAGCATTATTTATCTGATTAAACTCCAAAGTGTATGTGCTGTACAATGAGTTCTTCCCTTGAGAAATCTGAAAAACATGATTGGTCGCATATACGAATTACAGAACCATCTTGGTTCTTTGCATGTAACTTTTTACTACCTATGAACTTGCATCAGAAACACATTTGTATATGTAAAAATGAGGAGTTACGTTTACACCAAAGATAATTTAGTACTCGATGCACAAGAAATCTGGCTGAAATTTTAGCAAGTTGGTCCCATTATCACTTGATTCTTGATGTTAGTTCCACGTGCATTCTGGTGGGACCATTATTTATTTATTTTTTGAGATGGTGACAAAAAGCTTGTGAATTGGAAAAATTACACTGCATAAGCTATATAGTATAGGATTTATTTTATGTAAGAAACAGAAGTAGAAAAGTTTGGCCCCGTGTTTGGAAAAAAGGAGGATAGAAGTGTTAATCTGACAAAGACTCTCCTATTGAGTATGGACATTGATTGTCTAAATTACTCCAGATTTTACTGAAGAATCTGCAACTGCGTTGGATTCTCTCCTTGAATGATAATAAAAACTCACATTTGCTTGAGAACTTTAACATCTTTATTTTGGTTTTCTTTGATACGATTACTTCATATTTTTTTGTCCCTCAACAGACCAAGGAGAGGAAGACACTGAGGTCACGTTTGGCAACCAAATCTTTAGGAAAAAGATTTTCGGTTTCCCTATAGTTGTAGTAAACCCATGTTTGACAATTGTAAATTCCTGAGGATTTGGTCGAATGGAAATCGTCATTTGATAGGATTTTCAGATCCGACCACCCACCATAAGATTGAAAAATCCTCACTTACAACCCTATTGTTCTCAGCTATATTCATCAATACACACCAATATCAATGTGAAATCCTCAACTATACAAATCCCAAGTAAGGAATCCTTATTCCAGTGGTAGTGAAGAATCATAAGATTTATGGATTCCTTGCCTGTTACCAAACATGCCCTAAAAGAAACAAGACTAGGGGAGATAAAATGCAACATCTCAAGGCGCAAAGAATAGTGTCCATGAACTCCTTCACTTGCTAGTTAATTAGCTGTGGATCTTAGGTATTAAATTTCTCGCTTTTGCAACAACTAGAGCATTTTTGAGATTTTTTAGGTCAACATTCTTATACTTTTATTTTTTAGATCATCAAGTTAAGAATCAAGACCAGTTGAGGCTTGAGATGATCTAGCAGCCATCAAATAATGCAGCAAATTCTTTTCATACAATTACATATTGGGGCTGTACGTACCATGCCATATTTTAACGGTGCCAATGTCTGCATTTTGCGGATGCAACAAACATCCTTGCCCTCCAAATGTGAGTTATATTACAAATCAATGTGTAAATAGGGGGTACATAAAAACAGGCTCTAATAGCTCTTGTATACTTCTGCTTAGAAATAAGACATCTCCCATCGGGACGGCTGGTTCTGTGATTGGGTCCCAGAGCATTGTGCTGGTTTTGGTCTTGCCTGAACTGTTTGTGTAATGGGAAAAATGCCTAATCATAGAAATTGAAGTAAAGAGTCATCATATGGAGTTGATTGGGACTCACTCATCACTGCAAACAGTAGTAGTACTTATCACCTTCAGGCACGGAGTCAACAACACGAAAGAGAGAAGCTAGAACTTTTGTTCAAAACTTTTCATTGCAACTGGGACTGTCACTTGGTATGGATCTAAAGCCCAGCCTGGCTGTCCGCAAGACTAGGATCAGGAATCCTAGTCAAAAGAAAATTTTGATGAACTCCTTGTAAAATACACTAGGATCAGGAATCCTAGTCAAAAGAAAATTTTGATGAACTCCTTGTAAAATACACTAGGATCAGGAATCCTAGTCAAAAGAAAACTTTGACGAGCTCCTTGTAAAATCCTAGTGAAACAGCTCTTCTGTTTTTACTTCTAAGACTTGGAATTATGTGCAAGACAAGGATTGTGCTTATAACAATGACTAACATCTCTAAAAACCATTGCTAGTACCACGAAATATGAATTACTCCTTAAAATAAGGACTAACATGACTAACGTCATCATTAAACTGTTCTCTCTCTCTCTCTCTCTCTCTCTCTCTCTCTTGAATGGTCATCATTAAACTGTTCTCATTTGACTCGAGCATTATTTATCTGATTAAATTCCAAAATGTATGTGCTGTACGATGAGTTCTTCCCTTGAGAAATCTGAAAAACATGATTGGGCGCATATACGAATTGCAGAACCATCTTCGTTCTTTGCATGTAACTTTTTACTACCTATGAACTTGCATCAGAAACACATTTGTATATGTGAAAATGAGGAGTTACGTTTACACCAAAGATAATTTAGTACTCGATGCGCAAGAAATCTGGCTGAAATTTTAGCAAGTTGGTCCCATTATCACTTGATTCTTGATGTTAGTTCCACGTGCATTCAGGTGGGACCATTATTTATTTATTTTTTGAGATGGTGACAAAAATCTTGTGAATTGGAAAAATTACACTGCATAAGCTATATAGTATAGGATTTATTTTATGTAAGAAACAGTAGTAGAAAAGTTTGCCCCCATGTTTGGAAAAAAGGAGGATAGAAGTGTTAATCTGACAAAGACTCTCCTATTGAGTATGGACATTGATTGTCTAAATTACTCCAGATTTTACTGAAGAATCTGCAACTGCGTTGGATTCTCTCCTTGAATGATAATAAAAACTCACATTTGCTTGAGAACTTTAACGTCTTTATTTTGGTTTTCTTTGATATGATTACTTCATATTTTTTTGTCCCTCAACAGACCAAGAATAGGAAGACACTAAAAGAAACAAGACTAGGGGAGATAAAATGCAACATCTCAAGGCCCAAAGAGTAGTGTCTACGAACTCCTTCACTTGCTAGTTAATTAGCTGTGGAATTGGCAAACCTTAATGCATGGAATCACTTACAGTAGAAGGCCGTAATCCAGTCATAAATGTCCTCTGCCCAGTCAAAGAGCCTCCAAGGATAAATGCCCTCATGTCCACTGTACTGTTCAAAACAAATCACCTTCAATGATGATATCAACTGCTCCGAGGCACTATAGCTCCCAATTGGATGATTGTAGCTATGTATTCAAGTTTCAAGGACTTACAAAATGAATGCTTGGACCAATCTGTTTCCAAGGCACTCCTAATCACATGACCAGAATAATCCAGTTTATTTCACTCATCTCTAATCCATGAGTCTCTCTACACATCCCCCTACCCCCATGAATTTGCATGTGTCCTTGTGGGTCCCTCTTTATTTCCTACCCCCACCCTAATGATTGACCCAATTACACCCTCGACCTTCCTTCCCAGATTTATGACTGATTAATACTCATTGTCCTCATTTCCAAAGTTGGATTGAATAAAAAAATTCTCTATATATGAATTTATTAAACTTTAAGGCCCTTTATTGATAGATATAATCATCTGATTGGCTTGATATTTGGCACATTACTAATTCGCATCCAAATCTATCCATCCCCTACCCTCCATGGTTGTGAATTGTGATGCATCCAGGTGGGCCCTACAAGAGGAAATGAGTCATGACTATGAGTTCTCTATGTCGAACTTTGCAAGTCCAAAATAATTTTAAGGAACAGGAGATTCTTTAGGTCTGTTTGTTTGCATTAGAATACATAAGGATTCATGGTCAAATGAGCTTCACCGAAGGATTATTAAAGAGATGAATGAAGTGTGATTGATATGAGGTGAGGGGTGAAGGATATGAGGTAGCAATGTAGATGGGACCTTGACATTCCTGGGATTTGAATTACTAGGGTGATGATTGGGTGTTCATTTCCCATCTTCCCTTGATTTGCTTGTTGTTAAAGGGGAGGTTTTCGCCTTGGATTTCATTTTTAACCAAGTATGGCTTGAATTCCCATGTATTCAGTTCCTTTGTATTGAGATGCAAACAAACAAGCTCTAAATATGCTTTTACATATTCTACTTTCTCACAAGGTATACAAATTTTAAGAGTATAATTCTTAACTTTGTTTCTCGAAGATTTTTTTTTTTAAATTCACTTACTGCTTACGTAATAATGATAAAGTAAATCGTAAACGTTTCTATTCTCATGCAGTTGAACTTTCCAAATATGTGCAGGTGCAACTCCATTTTTGTTCCTCCCTTGCTTCAATGCAGATGCATATTCTTGTTGAAAGAATACCTTTTTACCAATCAGAAAATGTTCTTGTTGACAGAAGCTAGTTTTGTGGTTTTTATTTCTGATTCATGAAATATGGTGTCATGTGGCTAAGCAGCCAGTGCAATATTAAATTTTTTTGGTGACCTTCCTCATTTCTTTTCAGGGGATGAGAGTGAGATGGCATTGATGTCTGAGAAGGCAATGAAGGCTGCACGGCCAGATGCATCTGCACAAATTGCCCAGCACATTCTTTCCCTAACCAAGTTACCAGCACAAACAACAAAGTGAAAAAAGCTGAAAGGTAATGTGATCAAGCGTGACTTTTGTCATATATGGTGGGGCGGTTTTAATTTAAGCTGCAGATCTCTGGAGTCATTAAAATCATGCAGTACCTTGTTTTAACTATTTTTACGAACAATTTGCGATGAATCAGCACAAAATTCTCTTGGTTCTGAAGAGATTCCTCTTGAACTAGAATCCGTAACACAGCAAGAATCATCCTGTGATTGTGATTTGTGCTTTTTCATCAGTGAAGTTGAGTGGGCACCAACTTTGGCATTTAATTGCACCAGCTAAATTACTCAGCAGTACACATCTATGTGTACTTCTGGGAACAACTCCATTGTTGTAGTGCTACTTTTAAGTGATTTCTGTAAGATCATTTGGTGTCAGTCTATTCAGTTTTGTATCTTGGTGGGGTTTATCTTTATGATGGTGTAAGGGGTCAGACTTTCATAGCGAATTTCAGTCATACAGTTGACGTACGTCAGTGTAAAACCCAAAATATGCTTGGAAAGAGTTCAGGAATTTGAATGAGTACTGTTGGATGTGATTTGGTTAGCTTGCCTGCACTGTGAATTTTAGTGGGTACTATTTAATGTGATTTGATTTTCCTGTCTGCACTATGGTTTGAAGTATAAACCATATAATGTTGTATACACCAAATGAGCAATTTTGATATGGAAAATTTTATTTGAGAAGTGTGTCACATAAGTTTTATGAGAACTAGTTTGTGGGGCTCATATGGACCAACCTATGATCAATCTATCTCACTCATATGGAAGCTCATCCCATTTTGACACTGATCAAAGTCTTACTCATTGTCGGATCGAAATGCTCGTTTTTCTTTTACATATGTTTTCACCGCCGGTCGTTGGATCATTGAAATCTTTATCTTTAAATGATTTGATTATGTTGATTTTTGGGGCACACATGCATAATTCATGCACATACAGGTGGGGCCCTACATGTTTCTCATGTGAGTTCGGATCCCCTGCTTTGCTGAAACAGGGAGATACCGCTTCATCCTAGCAAATCATGCCAACTGTATAAAATCTCATGCCAACTAATCCACGCCCCTTGGAATAAAAAATGAAAATAAAAGATTTTATACCGTGGCATGATCTGATATCATGATTCATATGTATGGGCGGACTCTTCTCATATTCTTAGAGTGAGGCGAGGTGAGGACCTTGTGTATTATATTCATAATTCAAGTATCATGATATCATATGTATGGGAGAACTATTTTTATGGCACCCACCTGCATGCCCAATCATGGAGGACCACTATTGATTGATGTGTTTTGAGTGAGCCGCAGTTCATGGTGCTTTCATTTGATAAATATGGTTGGTTCATAGCAAACTTTTAATCAGTAGAACTTCTTTTCTTCACAAAAATATAGAATGTTAGGTGTCACTCATCAAACACAATATTATTTCATTATTGCCTGGATTTAGGTCCATAGTCTCAGTGATCAATGGCGTGCATCTTTACTTCAAATTTTCTATGGACTCGTGCAATGAGCATGCAGAATTATCTACCACTGGGGACTCTATTCCACCCCTCAATCTAGAAGGCAGGTTAAACGCTGGAATTTAATTTTGCGAATGACATCCATGTGGACATTCTCAGGAGAAAATCTTCCAGTTTAGAAGTGAATGACGCTGCTTCGATCAATCATCCAATCTTTTAATATGATTGCTGCTTCGGTGCCGGCCCTTTGGCCTTTGGGAGGACTGAGGAGTCACACAATCCTCCACGTCTTGATCACTAGGAATGCTCATTTTTCACGTCTCTTTTAACTCGTGCCTGTGACGAGCAACAAAAGGCAGATAAACAAAAGTTGACTAATAAAAAAATTCAAAAGTTGGGACTTGGGAGTAGGGGTGTACACGGATCGGATTGGTGCGGATTGGGCTAAATCCGTCACCAATCCGTTACATACGGATTGACGGATTAGGAATCCGTCACCAATCCGTGACTATTAAAATCTGATCTGATTTTATCCGTGGAGGATCGGTTTGGATCGAATTAATCCGTTTAATCCATCTCTATACATTACATGGAGAAAAAAAGAAGAAGAAACCCATGAATTTTGAAGCCACTGAATTAAAGGGGCATGAGTTGAGAGCTGTATGCCTATCCTATCATCTTCTATTCATAAGGTTACATAATGACCTCTTACATTTTTTTTTTCTTATTTTATATATATATATATATATATATATTATTTTTATTTAATGACAACGAATCGGATCGGATTGAATCCGCGGATTAAGGGTAAAATCCGCCACCAATCCGTCGCTAACAGATTATACAATTTACAATCCGTCACCAATCCGTTGGCCTTCGGATCGGATCGGATCGACGGATCAATGGATTTTGTACACCCCTACTTGGGAGTGTGAAAATATTACTGAACCGAATGAAAAGGGCCAGGGGTGGTTGGGAGGGTCGTCTACGGCTCATCCAAAGAACAGGCTATCCTTTTTTGAAGCTCTTGCATGGTTCAATTATTTAAGAAATGCTGGAAGGGTCACTTGAAAGGAAATATTGAAAGGAACTTCTTACTACCTTAAAATGAGAATCAATGTCTATCTGTATACATTATTGCAAACTGATGGTTCCAGACCCTCATAAGCAAACACGAATTCTTAACCTAAGGTAGAGTTTGTTAAGGCCATCTAACCAAAGGTAATGTCAAGCGACCCTAGTCCACAATACTCTGCTCAAGCCTTATCACATGTCATGTCTCTTACACGTTTTCCATGAGTTGGATATTTAGAACTTCAATTTGGCCTCCATATAATTATAATGTGAACGGTTCAAGTTGAATATCACTACTTCTAATGACATCAGATTTCACTTCAACATGAGTCGGCCTGCCATAAAATCACGCACACGATTGATAGTGGAATTAATGCATATAATTAAGTTTGCATGAAACCGTGCTAATCCAATTATTCATGTGCTCAATCTTATGATTATAGGGAGGGATGAATTCATATTGAACTGAAATTTATGGATGGAAATGCTTTCATCTTCAACATTCTCCAAACATCTCACTCTCTGGAGACATGAATCCGGACTCTAAACCGCCCCAATCGGACCAACCCCTACTTGTGAACCTGATCCAATTTCACTCTCAAAAGTGGCTCAATTGCTCAAACAAACAAGAAAATTGTAACACATCCCCTTCCCTTTTATTGGGAAAAGTCCATTGGTGGGCCCCAAGCTCTCACCTAAATGGGACCTACCTCTATCTTCTCGCAATCATTAAAATAACTCCGCCTTGGACCTCAAGAAAAAGAGAGGCAAGAAAGAAAGAGAGAGCAGAAATCGATTGGGTTTCTCCCAATACATCTGATCTGATCTGATCTAATCTAATCTAATCCTCCATTTCGCTTCTCTTGCAATTACGAAAGAAGATCAGAAGTAGAGAAATAAACCAAATGCTTCAAGCAGATGTTCGTTCCGCCCTGCATTTTGCAGCGCCCGTCTGCTATCTGAATCCGGTCCTTCCAACACCACCACCAGCAGGAGGAGGAGCTTCTTCAACTGCAATCTGGAAAAGGATGAGGACGAAGAAGAACTCCATCTCCATCTCCATCTCCATGTCCCCTTTCTTCACACGTGCCGCTTCCTCCTTGAGGCCTGTTCCCTCCACACGTGTGGAGGAGGACGAAGAGGCGGTGGAGAAGAAGGCATCATCAAAGAAGAAGAAGCCGTCGATCTGCACGGCGGACGAACTCCACTACGTTCCCGTCCCCGGCACCGACTGGAGGCTCGCTCTCTGGCGCTATCTCCCTCCTCCAAACGTCCGTTTCTTTCTCCCTTGCTTTCATCTCTCTCTCTCTCTACAGATGTATCTTTGGTTGATTCTTTGAAAAATCTGATTAGGGCTTTGTGTTTGTGTTTTGGTGAAATATTGCAGGCACCAGCGAGGAATCATCCTCTGCTGCTTCTGTCCGGGGTTGGAACCAACGCTATTGGCTACGATCTCTCTCCCGAGGTAACTTCCTCAAGATCAGGATTAGAAAATCAGGATTCTTGTAGATATTGTGTTCTTCTTCTTTGATGAATCGTAGTGTTTATTCATTGTTGGTAACGCATTTGGTCCATTTGCAGTCTTCGTTTGCACGTTACATGTGTAGCCAAGGATTTGATACCTGGATTCTTGAAAAACGGGGTGCTGGATTGAGCACTCGAAAGGGGGAGTCTGAAGCGATCGAGCAGTCCGCTGATGATCGCGTCACAGCCGAGCTGATAAAATCAGTTGAGAAGGGTCTCACAAACGGCGTTTTCCCCACGGGAAAGTCGCCCAGGAAAGCCATTGCTTCACCTGAAGACGAATCGCAACTAGCAACAAAGCTGACAGAAACGCTGTTGCGTTTGGCAGAGAGAGTCTCGGGATTTCTTAGTGAAGGTCAATCAAAGATTATGTCAGCTAAATTTTTTGATCAGATGTCAAAACTTTTTGAAGATACCCAGTTATCTGAGCGCTTTAATGAGATCAGGAGGAAACTTTCAGGTTTGTTAGAAGCAAGGCAAAACTCTGCCATTGCCAATCAAATTACAGATCTGAGTCAAAGGCTTGTAAATATTGTTGGGGAAGGTCAGCGATCTGTTTCGCCTCAATTCTTCGACGTGCAAGAGCGTCTTTACAAAACCATTGAGGATTTTCAGAAGCAACTTGATCTGATTGTGAATTATGACTGGGACTTTGATAACTACCTGGAAGAGGATGTGCCTGCTGCGGTGAGGTGACACTTCCTCATACAAAAAAAAGGACCATTTTTTATTTCTGTTCATTCGCTAAACTTGCTTTAATTGAGTTCATTTGGTTTGCCATAACTTGTAATGTGCGCTGCTTTATTTTATACGTTGATTTTCTCCTGCGCTCCTGCACTGTGCACTCCATTTGGATCGGTAGATGAACGCACCCACAAAGTGCTGCACACAGGAGAAAATCTTCCTAACTTAATACTGGCCCATATCATCTATCTGGTTGTCCATTTGGCTAAGACCATTCTTTGAGAAGATCCCGCCCATATGATCAATGTTCTAAAGAATTGATGTTTCAGATTATGTTTCTTTAAAGGTTGGGTCATCAATCTTAGCTAACTACTTGAAACTCTACCTTGGATAGCCTTGAAAAAATTAACAGATAATGATAGCTATTTCCTCTGTGGCTTGATAAACAGGATGGTCAAATGGTTGAAATTAAGTATCTGATTGATGTGGTTTCCTTTGAATTTGAGTTGGACCAAATGCAGGGCCCACACCAATGACAGAGATTCTGCTTGTGTCCAAATATAACTACTTTAGGCCCTTTAGTGACTAATACTCTAAAATGATACTGTATTCTTGTCAAGAGTTTTGTATCATATGAGGCCAATGGGAGAATGAGAAAATCCTCTAACAAAATCATAAATGTGAACATAGGAACTGTATACTCTCTCTCTCTCTCTCTCTCTCTCTCTCTCTCTCTCTCTCTCGCACGCGCGCTCTAACCAAAAAATAGGTGGGATGCAATTCCTAATTAGGATTACAAAGAGAACTGTTCCTTTTACAATATAAAGAAAGACAAAAAAATAGGAGGGACAGTAGTAGCTCATAAAGTTTCTTTCCTCTGTGAATATTTTGTTATTATGCAAGTCATAATGCACGGATGCACTGGAGCACTGTTCGCTTCCAAATTCCAGTTTAGTTGCTTTGCCCTGTTTGATTATATTTCGTTTAATTTTTATTGGATGTCTTTGAAGAGACATCCCATTCTCTTTTTGATGTATTTTAGTTTTGTTGTTTTTTCAATAATAAGACACCATTACCATTCAATAGGAAAAAACAAAGAGTATTTATTGTTCTAGTTACTCTGTTATATTACAACTGCCTCTGTTAGTGCAATTATTAAATCTGCATGTTATAACAACTTCAGTGTGATAACGTAGATGGAATATATAAGGACTCAGTGCAAGCCAAAGGACGGCAAGTTGTTAGCAATTGGTCACTCCATGGGTGGGATTTTGCTGTATGCTATGCTGTCAAGATATGGTAAGATGCTGTGTTTTCATATTCGTCCATGCGCATGCTTTTTCCTTCTCTTTTTCGAATGATGGTTTTAAATTAATATAAGGTACGATACAAACATTACAAACTGTGCCCAAAAAAGAGTGGCACCTGAGTAGAAGAAACTAGATACTGCTACAAAATTGGATAATAATCTCCAAAGATTAACTTCTACTCACGAACCCTTTAGTGATGTGGGCAAGGGTTCAACGTGAGGCCTTGATTTCAATTTTGGTCTGCCCAACCTGAACTCAGCACTTGAATGAACCTTTGAACAAAGAACATTGCATAATTGATCATATCATCATGCAAAAACAGTCAATGTATCATGACCAGTTTTTTGAAACGGTCACAGACAGTGAATCAACTAATCCAAGCCACTTTTATGACTTTTCATTGTCTAGTCTCAACAGCCTTTTAAAGTTTATGAATAAGGCTAGATCCAAGCCAATTGTATGGCTTCTCTCAGTCATGTGATGAATTTAATTAAGAATTGTGTTTCCTGACACTCTTTTTCTTTTTTTTTTAATTTACTTGTTTCTTAAAGGCTTTGAAGGGAAAACACCTGGATTGGTTGGAGTAGTTACTTTAGCATCATCTCTTGACTACACATCTTCAAACTCTTCGCTTAAACTTCTGTTACCCATTGTAAGTGGAAAAAAAAAAAACATACAAACTCTTGTTTGCCAATCTTGTTTTTGAGAAGCTAATCATAATTAATTGTTATGTAGGCTGATCCAGCACAGGCACTTAGTGTTCCTGTTGTACCACTAGGGGCATTACTGGCAGCTGTTTATCCTCTTTCATCTCGTCCTCCATATATTTTGGCTTGGCTTAATTCACAGATTTCAGCTGAGGGCATGATGCATCCTGAGATGTTTGAAAAGCTTGTTTTGAACAATTTCTGTAAGAGCTGATTTCCATTACCCATTGACTTCTAATTGTATTGAATGTTACCCATTGGTCTCTTTCTTGGGGCTAACACTACGTCATCTTCTCTTTGGAAATTATTTAAATGTTGAAGAAAAGATTTAGGCATTAGCATCTTGCGAAAATGTTTTCTTTTGGAGGAGGATCACTCTTTTCAAGTTTAATTTTGCAGACGTTTTGTGTAGTGTCTCTTATTTCGGATTCCAAAATGTGGGACTACTAAACTAGAAAAAATTTTCAAAAGATTTTCTGTTGGAGGTCATCATTAGCTGAGCTTTATCAATTTGGGGTCGGCTAAAAGAGCTCTGCAAATGAATTCTATTTAAGCTGAAAAAACCATTTATGTAACTCTAGGACCTGAGAGAATGGTCTCCCTATGTGTGTGAAGGAACACATATAAGACCTAATAGTGACAGGAGGAATCTTTTGTTCAGGTGAAATACATACCTCACTCTGCAAAGGGATTCCTAAGTCCTCCCACATGACCCCTATACAAATATATCTTAGATATGGGGCGATACCCTTAGCTACTATCTACCAAGTGTTGGTTATGTTACACAGAATTAATCAATTCTGTATCACGAATCCATTTTCTGTTAGTAATCCCTCTTTTTTTTTGTTCTTAGAAAAAATCCCTCTTATTAGTTGTAACAGTGAAAATGAAAGTTGATTGTGGATTGGGTTTCAGAGTATTGTGGAAACAAAATGGTTGTGAAGATTTGGGAAGAAAAAGGAATCATTTTGGTCAAAGGTAATTGTGTTGAAATATGATAAAAAGGATAGGTGGGGATGTGGGTGGGATGGGGCAACTAGGTTTGGGTGGGGTTGCGGAACATAATGGAAGTGGAGTAGTGCTTGTAATTTGTAATTTGTAACGTAGGGAGACTATAGGCAAAGAATCTTTTCTTCTTCTTTTTTTTTTTTTTTTTTACTTGGGACCTTGCTTATACTTGCAACCTCGCCTCAGGGTCGTGACAATCAGCATCTCCCAACTGCATTGGCAGAATTCTATACTCTTTGGCAGGGAGGTAGCAGAATGTTTTCTGAAAGATGCATGTGTGGATGATGTGGTGCTCTCAAATTTCAAAAAATTGTCATCAGATGCATAGGGGAGTTAACTAAAGATTACATAGGGAAAGTTGGGAGAGCAGAAAGTGCAGAATGCTTGTTTTTTAAGAAATGTTCTGGATTTTGAAATTCAGATGATCTTCTTCATTGGGTGGGGTTCATAGGAAGACTTGGCAATTCCCTTGGTTTCTTCTATGCATTTTCCTCCAAGAGTTGTTGGAATTCTTTGGACTTTTCTATGGTAAAGGTTTTTTGTTGGACTGCTTGTTCCAACAAACACTTAACCTTTAGATAATCTTGAGCACTACCAATTTGCCCTTCCTAATTTTTGCTTTATGTTTATGGTTTCAGATCATCTTTTTGTTCATTGTTGTTCTGCTCATGTTATCTGGTGCTATTTCCTTTCTTTGTTTGGTCATTCCTTTTTTTCCATGTTCCTTTCATGCTCTCATTGAAAGGTGGTTTGCAGCTCCTTTTCCAACAAGGGGTCACATGTTATTGAAATTATCGGCAATGGGTGGGGTGTCTGGAAGGAAAGGAATGTGAGGTGCCTGGAAGGAAAGTGTTGTTCTCTAAACTTTTGAGTGATTATAAGAAACTTATGGGCCTTCTGGAGAGAAAGAGTTAAGGAGAGCATTTTTATTACATGTGGAAGGAGACACGAATAGTAATCAATGAATATGCACCGCGTAGGAGAGAGGCGGTCAGAGTCTGTCCCATTCCCAGAACAGGCTAATAGAAAATTAATATGATTTATAGTCCTCTTGGGACTCAGTTACTGCATTGTGCATATTACTATATGGTTCTCTTGGACACATTTGCTTTTGTGTGGCTTCGTTTGTTTATGCTCATGACTGTTTGTATAGGATATTATGGTGGCATTATCTATTTTGACTTGGTTGGTACATTCAAAATGTGCAGGCACTGTACCCTTTAAACTTCTCTTGCAGCTTACAACAGTTTTTCGAAATGGGCTACGTGACAGGAGTGGGACTTTTTGTTACAAGGATCATTTGCACAAAAGTAATGTTCCTATCTTGGCAGTTGCTGGGGACCAAGATTTGATCTGCCCACCTGAAGCTGTTTATGGTATGCCATATAGGGAGGACAGTGCATTTCTTAAAAGTGGAAATATTTTTTGTTGAGATTGTCCAGGCATGTTGATCACCTAAACATTCACCTTGTGGGCCTCATGGAGGATGGGAGATGCGCAGACTCTCTCCTGTCTAGGTGCACTTTCTTAGTGGTCCATTTTCATCTGATCACTAGCATCATGGATAGGATGGATATTTAGAAGAGTTATCTCCCATGCTTGGGCCCTTAAATTCAATGCTTCACATGGCAGAAGTTTTCCCACCTCTACTATTGTGGAGCCATACAAAATTGCGGTTTCTTTCAGTGAAGCATCATAGCATCCAAATCACTCTCTGAGTGTTGGGATCTGCCTACTTAGATATTAGGAAAGAGGAAGTTTCGTACAGTTTGAAGACGTTGGGATCCTTTGAACTCTCTGGGGAACTTTGAACCTGGATACTCGTATATTCTGCTGTTTGGCTTGTCTGGAGAATTATCTTTGGAGAGCCCTCAAATCCCCTGATGATCCCTTAATCCCCTTTTCTTCTTGCTCTTGAGAATGAGCAGTTTGACAAAAATGACTGCTGGTATCTTGATCCGGGAAATGAATGTACATTGGAGTTGTCCCAGAGGGAGATTCAAAGGATCCAGATGGGCACTTCATCATTCAATTACACGCTTTTTTTCTGGTTTGGATATATTTTAGTTATTTCTCTCTAAGTTCTGTGAAATAAGATTCAAATGAGTTCTATATGTATGTTCCTGTTAGCATCTGCATTTGAAGACTCAAACTTTATGGCCATCACTGAATATCCTTATACATTCACATATAGAGGTTAGGGAACAAAACTCCATACTCAACTGACTTATCTTAATTTGTTGATGCAAGAAACTGTCAAAATCATCCCTCAACATTTAGTCACATATAAACTCTTGGGAGAACCAAACGGACCACATTATGGTCACTATGATTTAGTCGGAGGGCGTTTGGTATGTTTTTCCTTTTAATCCATTCTAATTATAGACATTGAATTTATTCTGCATTTTATTATATGATGTGTGAATGGAATGCATTCTAACCTTACCCTTTTTGTATGTCTAGGCAATTGAAGAAGTGTATCCGCCTATAATTGAGTTCCTCAGCCAGCATGACCAATGAAATCTTTTGCACAAGGAGAAACACGGGTGTCTCACTATGTCTCATCTCACATGTCTGCCCAATAATTGATACCTGAGTGGGTAGGTTATTAAACTAGTACAGTACAACTGTCAAAAAAAAAAGGGGGAATTTTTTTTTTTGCACACACAAATGGTAGGTAGAGGTTCAAGTCTAACAGTGTATTACTGGGTCAATACAATCGAAAATTATCTGCCTGCACATCGTCCTAATGGTAAGAAGTCTCTTTTGAGGGAAAGGGTTGGATGTTGGAGGACTACAAGTTGCAGTCTGCAGTAACTGAAACATTGCCAAGATCCCAGTTTAGAGGATTATCAATTGGAGTCTACAGTTACACCATCTCCCTAATGGTAAGACATTGCATTAGTTGGTCCCCTGCTTGGTTGTTGTGAGAATCAAATATAAAAAAAAGAAGAGAGAATTTTCATCTCTTTCAAAGATTTAACGCTGTCTTCTGTGTATTTTTACTAGTGTTGTGGTTTTTTGGGTGATATTGGCAATGAAGAAAAAGTTTGGCATGATGTTGACTATAGAACTTGTGATGTATTTTTCATAAAAATCGTCATTTCAAATTTAGGAAAATGATTCTGTAACAGCTGGCTGAATATGATCTTTTTACCTGTATAAATTTTATTCTAATCGAAGTGATTACTTCATTTACCCACCTGGGAGTTGGAGGAGTGGCATTGAGGCATGGGTTTGCGCCCTCGCCCCACACACACCCCGTATTTGAAACCTGCACCAGATCCGGCCAGTGTGTGCCACCTTCATGGGGAATAGTCCTGTTGGGTCTGAGCTTTTATGTTTTTGGTCAAGCTTTGTCCCTGATGGGCCCTTACAATCTATCTTATGCCTTGGTTTTAGTACTCAGTCCTGGCCGGATCCATAGATTGGATTTGTTTGATATCTGGATTCTGGGCTTTGATTATATGGCAAAAAGTCCAAAAACCCAGTACAATGCAGCCTGAACGATCGGCACCTGTTGCTAGGAGCATTAATGGGCCGACCTGCGGCATATTCATGCCTGGCCCAACTTTAGAAATAGTGTCTGGCCTACATCTAACATGAGCCATGATGTTAGACTCAAGCCCGCCCTTTAGTCAACCAGGTTTCGGCCGGATGGGCCTTTTTTTTTTCAGTTGTATGGGTAACAACTGTTTAGACAAACTATCACTAATTATACAGCACTATTTATTCAGCTGGGCCAGACTTTGGGCTTTCAATGTGGCCGAATTATTCCTCCGAACCGGACCCAAATTGGTCTGGGACTGATTGTGCCGGCCCATGGCACTGAGCCACTGCTGCTGATATTGTGGCTGATTGGTTCAAATAAACAATGGAAAGCCCAGTTAGCCCAGCCCGATATACTACATTGGTTGGGGGTGCGGGCGGCTTGAGCCAGGCTCTCTGAGGGAAAGTCAGACTAGGGTGGATCCCCCAGCTCATCCCACCCAATCCCAAGGCGACCCGCCCCCCAAATCCACCGAAGATCAGTTTTTGGGCCAATCGTCATTCATCATTCTAAGCTAGGGGTGCTCATGGCTGGGCTTAGGTTTGATTTGAATGCTAAAATGAAGGTCCAATCCCAACCCAAGTGGCCGAATCAGGCCTTAAGTGGCTGGCCCAACACGGCCCATCCGACAATGAGGTAGCCCAGGAGTATGTTTTATAAAAATAAAAAAAGGTCTCATTTGCACAGTTCCAAGTTGTAGCTGAAGTGGTGAGGTGACAGCCGTCACACGTGGGAGATGCATGACTGTATACAGGCACAGCCCATGTATTAAATAGGCCTAAATAAGACATCTGAGGCCAGTCCATGTAGAACGTATCACTTCTATCGCAATGTCTCACACCATGTTTTTTCGTTTTTATTTTAAACGTTGGCTAGCCATCATTTCATCGAACAAAAGGATAATCTCATGATCAGGCCTTTCGATCCGACTCCTCCTGCCCGTTAGGTATTAATCCAAATATTTGATATTGCATGAGAGAGAGAGAGAGAGAGAACCGTGGCTGACCTCTTTGATACATATCCCTGAAAACTCATTATTATTATAATTATAGCCTAGGCTCCAAAGGGAATGGCCTATACTTTTAAAAAGACAAATGAATGTGAGAAAAATAATAACAATAATAGCAAACATTTTCTGTCCTAATCTATGTGGGGATGGGGTACCTGAGCCAAAAACCATCTTCCTTTATGGAAGAAGAACTAAAGGTGGGGGATTTAAAAAAATAATAATAATTAAAGATAAAAAAAAAAAAAAAAAAAAAACAGAAAACATGGAAATAAGATGTCCTTTCCTAAAAACTAATTGGGAGAGGGGCTTTCATCTTGTGCCTTGACTTTACCTCGCAGCAGCATGTCCCCAAAGTTGCCCCTCATGATTCGCCTGAACCGAGTGTCCTCTGAAGGAGCTTGAGGAGTGGGGGGCTGTGATGTAACGACCACCGGTTCTGTGAAATCTGTACTTTCCTTCTTACCCAGCAGTCCACTCTCACCAAAGAAACTGGTCACTGATGATGCAATGCCAGCGCCCATCACCTTACTGATAGTCTCGAATGTTCCACCCGACCGTTCTTTCAATATGACCTCAAGAGCTTCTTTATGTGCTGGATCAAGGGAATCAAAGTCTTTTAGTAAATTCTGGATTGCTGGCAAGAGGAACTCTCGCACACTAGTTGCTGGAATATCTGCAGCAGCCAAGAGACAGACGGTGCCTTAGATGATGAAAAAAAAAAAAGTAAATTTGCGTGCATACATACACATGCATAGAATGTAGGTTTTTTCCACCTAATAGGGGTGTTATTATGAACACCTCTAAAACTCCTCATGGACTATTGTACTATTGTTTGACGCGAAAACTCCATGACAAAACAGATTTTCAGGAGGCAATCAAGTTTCACCCATCAATGCTGCACTTTACACTATACAGAGGAACATGGGCTCCATTTGCAGGGTATCCTCCCTAGAAACGACCCAACTGTGATTTTTATAAGAAGAAATTATCTACTCTTCAATAGAGGTAGTGATATTTCCCCCTTTTTAAGTGTATCATCCGGTAAAATTTAAAAACAGATGAGAGAATCTGCCCAACCAGGTGAGTTTTACTTTCCTCTCCTATATTTCTCCATGTTTCCCCGCATGGTATTTTGATGGGGATTTTCCCTATCTTTCTGTCACCACATCCAACTTGCTTCTTCAAGTAAGATTTCATAATTTTAACAATAAAAATAGAAAAGATGATAGTGTGACAAAATATTAAGAATAATTAATCACAAAGATGATCCAAATAAGAACCAAACCTGTAGCATCCAAAGCACGAATAGATTCACAGAATGCATTA
The DNA here is from genome assembly GCA_028538565.1 of Umbellularia californica. Classification (NCBI taxonomy): domain Eukaryota; kingdom Viridiplantae; phylum Streptophyta; class Magnoliopsida; order Laurales; family Lauraceae; genus Umbellularia; species Umbellularia californica. The sequence continues at coordinate 6,547,313 of JAPQWN010000002.1, forward strand.
GCCCTATCACGGCGTCGCATCACATCATTTCCATGTGGAGGCACGTTCGTAAGTTGGAAAATCTTCGACAAAAGATGTGCATGAAGTCAAAGAAACAGAAGAGCATTACTAGAAGAGACCAAAATGAGTTAAGACAGTCATTTATTAAGAACTATTTTTAAAAAATGCAAGCTATTCTTCTTAAGCCTTTTAATAAGGTTGAGGATATAATCTCGCAATCTATCTGTTGTATGAGGAACAGCCACCACTAATGCACGAATAACAGCAATGGTGGCCTCATGGGATCCATCTTCCAAGAAAGCATCCATTTGAACACGTATCTTCTCAACAATCTGAAATAAGTAAATTTCTATCAGCCATGCCTATGAAAAAAAGACATTAATAAAAAAATTCCACATAAACTTAATGTCAACATTGGTCACCGTATCATTTTTGAAATGCTGGGCAACAGCTCCAAATGCATCTATGCTTGCGTACTTTACATTCAAGTTTTGATCAGAACCAAGAGTGACAAGGGCAGGTAACACATGCGACGAAGCAACTTTCACATCAACATATGGAACCTAACAACAGGAAGTACAAGAGTAAGCTACAGTATACACATCAATGTTATTGCTCACAATGATATGTTTTGAAAGTAGAAATGCATACTAGGACTTTCAACATATTGGCAGCACTGATCTTCATATTATGATTGGAGCTGACAACCATTTCCCACAAAATATTAAAAATGATCCCATGATGCTCCTCAAACGTGCTGCAGTAAGCGAGACTTAAGCTGTTACTTTCATGCAAGCAAACAAATTTAATTTTGAGGAATATTGCAAGCACCTAACTACTGAAAATTGCTCTTGAACCAAAGAAATATGCCAGGTTTTTACACAGCACAAGATACCAACCTAAGGAAGCGAACTGCATCAATGATCTCTGCAGTACGATATGTTGACCAAGAACCATCCCTCAATGTATTTTGAAGCAACAGTTTTCTCAAGTAATCTGCTAGCTTCTCATGCCTACTTGGAACACCCAAAATGCCAGCCAATAGAAGAGGAAGGACACACATAATAGCAAGTTTCTCAGCCAACACGGTTTTAGGTCGCAAGCCTGTACTTAAACAAGAGAGGAAATAGTGATATACAGTGGTATTAAGTGATATAGAGTAGCATTAAAAACATATTATAGGTTTGAAACGTTTTACCTTTGATTCTTGACTGCATGGCAGCGGGGAAAAGTGACAAATCACCATCATCTCCTACTGCTACTAAGAAAACGGGCAGCATTATGTGTGTCAGGTACTCATCCCCAAATAGTTCAGAAACAGACAGCAGAAACTGCATTAACAACATTCAAATTACAAATTGCTTGTCAGAAAGAATTGCACTCTTCTCAATAGACCGGCAAGAATATTACAAAGAATTCCCAAAATTAAAACTTAAATGACTCACATACCTTTGTAGTTTGAGTTCTTAGGTTATCTTCTTTTTGAGGCAACAGACAAGCAAGTTGAATCAAATCGGGAAAACAGTCCATGTGCATCCATTCAAATGCAGGCCACTCGACATGTCCCCTATTCAAAGCATCAAAAGGAGGGAAGAAAAGTACAAGCAACAGAGAAAAATACTGTAAGAGTTTTCAAGCAATCTTCCCGTGACTATGAAGATCCCCATTCCAACAAAGAATAGAAGTGTTTTAGAAAATCGAGCATACCCTGCATACATTTCAAGCATCGAAAGAGACAATATGAATTTCCCTGATTCTGAGGTTGCAACAGAAGTAAATGGACAGGTTTCAATTGCTTTCCGGTGTACAAAAGGAAACAATTCTGTCAGCATCCGCAGCAGAACCTCAATGTTCCAGCGCTCTCGTTCACCTAGAACACGAAGATGAGAATCTACAGAATCTTCAACTCCTGACAGAGGGGGACAGCGCTGACAAATTATGACAGCATCAGCAACAAGGAGTAAGTTCCAAATGAATCCAACAGTAGAAAACATCCCATTAGAAGCACATATACCTGAGCAGAGCCCAAAATATGGGAAAGTACAACTCTTAGGATGTGGTCCAATTTGTTCCCCCAATTTAAGACAGCAGGGACTAGTTTTTTGAGTGAAGTTTCAACAACCGCTCCTGAGGGGTCGCACACCAATTGGAACATCAACTCCTCGACCTATTCAACAAAGAGAAAGGTGTATTTGGAAAATCTCTTTTTTTTTTTTTTTTTTTTCTAATGACATAATTTTATGATTAGGGGAAAAAGCCTCCTGGCTATTCCCAAAACCATGCACTTCTGCCTGTTCTAGAGCTTACATTGCAGCCAATTCTGTCAATTCAGTTTTCTGCTCCATGAGTGCCTCTGAGCATATATAGTGAGGCTGAGGCTGACCTTGAAATATTTGTCCATATTTGGGAAGAGAGGAAGCAGCAACGCCAGGTTATGAGCAGCAGCCTCTCGCACAACTGTTGCCGAATCCTCTATCAGTTGTTGCACAATGGATAAAATGAGAGAATCACGGATCTCAGGTCGAACAAATTCTGCAAGCTCTCCACAAGATTGAGCTACAAGCAGCCTTCGCTCCTCAATTTGGTGATTTATCTACAGTTCAATAAATTGTTATTATGCAACTATTCTTGTCCAGGTAAACATTTTTTGGGAAACAAGCATCTTCCTCAAGAATGACAATAGCATATCACCTGTTCCCAACACTGCGGAAGCAATTCTGATTCAGTTCTCATCTCCCCAATATTCTTAGCAAGACTAACACAGGCCTGAAATGAGAACAGATAGAGTTTAGCAACAGATTTATTCCATAAATATATCTGAAGTGAATATCATGGCTCAGATAAAAGAGAGGATGATGTCTGTGTTTGGGTGCTGTGGATGGTAACTTACATCCATTATAACCCGTCTCTGCTTCTCATCTGGCCGTTTGATTAAGTTAAATAATGTGTGTGTTAAAGAATCCCGTATATTGCTATCTGGATGACGCTCGATGGCACACATTATTAGAGGAATAAGCTCCTGCGAGCATTTAGCATCATGTCAATGAAAGATTAATCTTCATTTCATAAAACCAGAGAGAGGTATAAGAAGTGAACCTCACGATGGTTGATCAGAACATATGGAACAATCTTTGGCAAAGCATCTGAAAGGATTTGAATAGTTTCCAAACCCTGAAACATAAATCTTTTCTTTAATTGATATAGTAAGGAAATTTAGCTTGCTTTTGAGTACAGGAACTAAATCATACCATCTTTACAGAAACTCCCTTCAGACTGTCAACCTGCTCCTTATGTTCCAATGTATGTACAGAGTCATGTTTGTTGACACTTCCATTGTTTTCAATAGCAGCATTGCCATTGAGAGAACTTACAACAGGCTGAGGTGCATTGTCCTTGGGCACAATTGTGTCATTCTCCAAGGTCTGACAATTAGCATCTTCATTATCTGGGGTTCCAGATACAAAGTCTTTGGAGCGAGATGCCACGCCTTTATCTTCATGTATCTCAACAACTTCTTCGATCTGTGTAACCTCATTCTCACGACTGATAGGCTCTACACTACTGGTGATGGTGGAAGTATTAAGTTTTAGACGTTCTATTTCCATTTGCAAAGATCTTATTTCTTCCTTGTAGCTGTCAATGCATGATGCTTGCAACTTTTCAGTATCTCCACCAGCCCAAGCTCGACTTGCTTGAGATCCTTCAATATGCATTTTCAGTGAAGTGATTTCTGCCCTACAGTCATTAAGGTCTTTTCTCTGAAGTTCCAGTGATTGCTTTAAATCTTGTACCTACAAGATGGAATGCATTCTGATTCACAAATATCATCAGAATATGACTTGTTAAATGTAACAATTCAATAAACAAGAAGTACCAGAATCTCCCTGTCTTTGAGGTCCTTCTGGACAGCTTCTAAGGACTTCATTAATGCAATTATTTGACCATCTGCCAACTCCGTGCTTTTAAGCAATGACTCTTTTTCATGATTAAGCATTTCATTTGCTTTCAGTAATGACTCTCTTTCTCGAAGAAGGGCGATCTTCTCCTGGAGTATGACAGCCATGATAAAAGGATGCATCATTTGAAGTTAGCTAAAACCTTCATTATGGAAATCATGGGAAAAAAAGATGCATCATGCAAAACAAATTTAATTCAGTCTACAGTAACATATTAAAACTTCAAACCTGAATTATGGAAATTAGCTCCTAAAAGATGAATCACACTCATGCATAAAGAGGGGTGCTAGAAAACCTAGCTTTGCTTTTTAAAGTATGCTTAAGTTTGTGTGGGAACCACCTGGATGCATGCCGATCATAAGGATAGGAGGATGAGAGGGTTGGCCAAATATCACTTTGATCAGATCGTCCTGACCCACCTTACTTTAGGGCCTCAGAATTTAAGAGCCTTATAATGCATTTTCATTAAGATTCAATTCAAAGGTGGATGATAGTTGGATCGACACCGAATTGAGGCAAGTGACAATTCAAAAGAGATAGCCATGTGTTTGTGTGGGGACTTCGACTGATCATAGGCGAGTCCCATTGTAAGGAGTAGAAACAGAGTTTAAAAGCAAACCCCTTTTTTTAATTTTATCCATGAATAAAATTAGCACTAGTCATCACTGGAAGAAAGTTTGATTTCTAAAGGAGCTTCCTACAATGTACTTTTCAGTTTTCCCCTCTTAAGAAATCTACATCATTGCAAGAAACCAACTCCAGGAAAGGTTCAAGGACTACCTCAGCAGCCTCAGCCGTGGATGAAAGGTACTCATAATAATAGTGACGCAGAGCATCTGGTACACAAGCAGGTGTGTTCTGCCAAACATCAAGGTCTTGGTCTGTAACCTGCATGACAGGAAGCTTCCTTAATATTAAATCACTAACAATCAATAAACTGATAAATGTAGGTACAAAATACATTCAATAGTCACAATGAAAATATATTTTAACATTCCAATAACCAAAATTTCTTCATTATGTGGTTCAAAGGAGTTCATAGTGTCCTTGTACTTGATCATAATTTACACTTAATAACACATATAGTGTGTGCGATATGATATGCATGTTATGTGTGTAAAGGTGGTTCCAGAGGTTGACCTTGCCATAGGGTTTCATATGGTAGAGTCAGATTTGCACATGCAAGGCCCAAATTTTAGAAAATCAAAATGTTCACCTGACGCACTTGTGCATTTTGAACCTTGGGGGGGTCAAATCCACTTTCATCTTAGTGACACCATCGGATTGAAAATGAAATGTGATCAAACCATAATAAACAGAACTGATTAACAAATCACAATATTCTCCAAAAATGATGCCCCCTTCCATTGATCTGGACTGTTGGTGTGATGCACAATATGCTCCTCCATTGATGACTAAAGTTCATAATTGTCAGTTATATTCCAGACCTTGTTTCGGTTTATTTCTAGACTGAAATGTTTCAGACGACTCAGCATTATGGTATTTCATTTTGGATAGGGCTGGGTATGTAGTGGTACATATATCCCACATCGAAAACATGCTAGCCTGATCTTGGGTATATATGTGTGTGACCTGACCTTATTAACTCCACATGAGGCCTTTTAAAACTATACGCCAAGATTGGGTTGAAATTCCATAAGCCAAAGGGGACAATATCATGTAGATACTAGGCCCAGGGTCGTTACAATAAATAAAAAAGAAGCGAAATTAACATATATGTTATATATTTTTAATTCATTCTACTAAATCAGCAATATAATATGTTGCTCCTACATGTCAAATAAATGATTGTCAGACAAGACTGTGACTGGAATTATGACATCCATTCTCAACTCGTCTCTAATAATCAATATTAGACTAAACTAACACAAATTAGAACACATTCACATAATTGTTACATCACAGTGGAGCATATTAGTACCTCAATCAAAATTAAAAGCATTTTTTTCACTATTTTCCTTGTTCAGCTGGAACCTGGCCATTTTGACCTCTTCAACAAGGCCAAAATAGTCCGAAATCCTGACCAAAATTTTATATAGCATTGGTTGGTTCAATCACCTGAACTGAATAGTTTTGGCTATTCGGCGGAAACGAACCGAAGTTGACTATTGAACTCAAGTTTCACTTCAATCGGAGAAAATATCACCAAGGATTGCTCAAAAATGATTTGCCAACAATTTTTAAATAGGCTTATTCAACAATCATTATTTCTTTTAATAAAGAAAATTTTGGGCTTGTGGACAGCAATTTGAATGAATGGTTTGGATATCAGGTAGTTCAATTGAATATAAACTTCGATTTATCAAAAGATTGTTATGTATATGGGATTAAATCACATCTTTAATGATCTGTTTAATCCGTCATTGATGATTACACTGAAAACTGGACCCATGTGGGTAAATATGGATGGGGGGGCAACTTTTGAATGGCTTGGAACTTCATGGGTCGGGGCCATACTTACGAATTTGACTCAACCTTATGGTAAGGTAAAGCATAACTCAGGTGTCTGTGTGTGTGTGAATGTGGCGACATGATGTAATTTACATATCGCTGCAAGTTACACTTGAGGCCTTTAGGTAAAGCGGTAACAAAAAGTCTAAATGGATAAACTTTTTGGCTAGAATTTGGGACAAACTCCCATGTGGCACAATCCTAGAGGTGCAACTTTTGAGAGGGGGGGAAAAAGCACCTCTAGGATTGTGCCACATGGGAGTTTGTCCCAAATTCTGGCCAAAAAGTTTGTCCAAGTAGAAGGGTTGAAGCGGTAAACTACTAGCCTTTGGCCATGCAGAGGCAAGAGAATTAAGCATGCTAAGAAAATATAAGGTCTACATCCTTAGTGTCTTTTAGACCTTTTAAGACTAGACAGGAAGACATAAATAAAGTTGGAGAGAGAGAGAGAGGTATACATGACGCCTGGGCGTTTTCAAAAGTTAAAACGCCACTATTTGCAACGAATAAGAGAAGAGTCCACGTAATCATATCACTTACGAAGCTTAAATGCCCATTCATAACTTCCAGTACCTCTTCCTTGAACTAGCTACAACTCTGCATTTAAATCCCAACTTTCTCTTGAAAAAGCAACTAATCCTTTCCTAGTTTTTCTCTCTTTTTTAACAAATCATTAAAGATTCACTTCCCTATTTTCCTCCTTGTCAATCAAGCCTCTTATTTGTGATTGAATTTGGGAGTCTCTTATTTGTGATTATTTTTAGGCTTACATTCATATAGACTATTAGCCGGAGATCATTGGTGGGGTCTGCTTATGAAAAATCCATACTAATCAAAATAAATGGCCCCCTCATTTTTTTAGTCATCAATTGATTTTAATCAAATATGAATTGGGCCCACCATCAGATTGAACAGTATTGATGGTCCACATATTTAACTTTTGTGCAAATTTGTCTTTAAGTATTTATTTTCTACTAAATGCACCATGGAAAGTGGGAGAGGGGCACGATTTCTCTTCTCCCATCTTATCTCCCTTCCACTTTAAAAGAATCCCTAAAATATTAGTGTACATAAATGAAGGTTGAATGGCTCTTTCTTTCTTGCATTTATTACAAACCAGATGGATGCAGCATTTTGTAGAATTTCTCTCTCTACATATATAAATATATATATCAACAAAGAGAAAAGCTACAACACAGAAAATACAGCCAAACTACAAAGAAAGAACAACAAATGGGGAGGATCCATCCACCCATAGCTTAGCCAGCAAGTCGGCAAAGCCATTCGCCAGTCCCTTCACAATTGAAGCTGATTCAACAGAATTATTTCAATGCCCAGAGCAAAGGATTGTGCTAACTCTTATGTGAAGAAGACATTACAAAAGAGAGTATTCTTGGATCTCACGTATTATGAAAAGGCCAATAGTTCTGTGATTAGGGTAATCTAGTCGGTCAGATTTTCACAATGACCTATGAAAGGTGGCTGGATTTGTTGGATAGTCCAGATAGGTAACTTCATGGCCATGCGAATAGAAAACAATTAGAGGTCGTTTGCCTTTTACGCATGTGATAGGAAAATGGGTTTTACGTATGCAAATGTTACAGAGTGCTATACATGTGAAACACATTACCATGTTTGTCAAAATCATCATTTTCACAAGTAAATGACCATATACGGTGGTTTTAGATTTATTTGGATTTATTTGGAACTTTTTCACAAATTTCTCAAAATTCATTTAGATGTAAGATATGAAACTTTACATCTTGATGTGTTCCATTAATAGAAGAATATTAGAAATTTCAAATAATGAATTGAGGCCCACATATGTCCAGAAAATTAGATCTACATGTTGGGACTTTTTCACAAATTACTCAAAATCTATGAAGATTTAAAAATAATCAACTTCAAGATCCTGGGGTTTCACAAATATGCGGTCCACAAGAATGAAGAAGTAAAGGTCTTTGATGGCCCCACAAGTAAAAATACCATGTGGAGACTGTACTAGCACCTTTTGCGAAGAGAGGTGTGAATTGCTTTACCACTTATCCAGGTAAGTAAATTTTGGTGTGTAAATGGACTCATTTATTGAAAAAAAAAAAAACAGAGGTAAGTGAAAAAAATACTGTGGAGACTGTACTAGTGCATTTTTGCAAAGAGGTGTGAATCACTTTACCACCTATCCAAGTAAGTAAATTTTGGTGTGTAAATGGCCTCATTTACGCATAATTTTCACACCTCGTTTATGCATCACGTGTAAATGAGTGCAACGTGATGATGAGCATCCATTACATATAGGAATCACTTACATGTGTAAATGACTACAACCAAACGAAAGGAATTTGCATAGTCTGATGCGCAGTACTTTTCTAGTAGAATTTTCCTTTATAAAAATGCAACAGTTACCTTGGTGATATAGGTTATATTACTCACTGTTTCTTTGCTCTTAAGGGTGATATACTGACAATACTTGGTCATTTTTTAGCTCTTTAAGGCTTGTGTCAGATTCTTCATGGCCACGTCCAACGTGATATAACCAAATACAGCATCTAGTGCAGGCATGAATAATGGAACACTTTTTTCTCATTTTTTGGGGTCACTGGTATGCATAACTGAACACTCACAGATTCCACTTACCTCCTCATAAAATGTCATAGCAGTAAGCCGGTATCCCGCAAAAAGCAAATATTCCTTTATAGCACAGTTTAGATCCCTACGCTCTGAATCTTTTAAAGGGCCCAAATCAGAAAATAAACCTTCCCTCTTTCTTTGTTGACGGTTGGGACCTTCACTAATGGAAACAGCTTCTTGAGAGCCTGTATAGAGAGAGAGAGAGAGAGAGAGAGAGAGAGAGAGAATCAATTTTAAAAAACAATAGTTCTGAAGCCCTTCTGGAAGTAAACATTGTCCGGGAAACATCAAAGCATTATGGAAGTACATTGTTCGGCTAATTTTCCTTTTTCAATGGTTAAACTTGCTACAATAACTCCATAAAAATAAATAATATGGTTTTGACTTTAACTTGGACACGGTATCAAAGTATCTAAAACAAAACAATATGAACACCTTAATATGAATATCTAGCTTGAATCCTTTAGATGTAGGCCGTGACTCGTCAGTGACTAGGTTAACCAGAAGCCCCCATTGATCGACCAAGGGGCATAATCATTGATATTAAAAGTTGCTGCAAAAATTTAAAATTCAAAACAATGGTTATAATAACAAGAAATGGATAAAGAGAAGGGAAAATTGATACTCCTTAATTTGCTACATCAAATTGTGAAAAGAAAGGTATTCGAAACCGGTCCTTCCTTCAGAGTACCATAATAGGTTTAGAAGGCATTATCAAATTCTACAACTCAAAATAGCAGGTTATATCTTATCTGTGTGTCTTGCAAATCTCTTAAAAACACTGTTACGATTGCAATTGTCCAAATTAAGATCAGATTAAACTTTAAATCTAATTAGGACTATGACCCGAAAGTGTGTATTAAATAGACATGCGGTCCCTGTTGTAGAGGACACAAAAAATCAGTGCAGATATGGCTACCGACCAAGATCATTTTTGTAATTAGTTTAGGACTGTTGACATAAGCCTTGGCATATTGGATAGAGATCAGTGTCGCAACAGTGTTGTGGCCTGTGGGTTTGAGTAATGTCACCATTCAAAAAAAAAAAAGAAAGAATTTGATTAGGACTGTAACCCCGCAAAGTGTACATAAGATCATAGAGTCTTCAAACATACAGAATTTAACATGGTAGACAAAGTAAGCATCTTGATTTATGGGGGCAAGCAACAACTAGACATTCCAATATTAGAGAAACGTACTGATATAGATAAGACCATAATTTCATATGCATCCATATAAAGGCAGAGCATGAACAGATGAAACATATGCTATTAAAGTATAGTCTATGCATGTAATGAAGTTGCCAATTCTATCCTCTCCTTTTCGTCAATAAAGTTCACTAATTACCATGACCATCTTCTTTTCTTTTTTGAATGGCAATTACCATCTATAACATGAAAGAGTTTCATAACTATAGGAAATTATTTCATATGTTTAGATAAAACTAAAAATAAGAAGCATGTTTGTATGTGATTTCTGATAATAAAAAAAAAGGTAAGTACCTACCACTTGATTCTTCAGGAGGGCATTCAACTCGCTTTTGTAGCTCTGCCTTCAGCCTCAACATGTCCTCTTGGGCTAAGCGGAGCTCGTATTGGCTGATTGCCAACTTTTCTTCCACTGTTTCTTTCTCTTCTACTAAACTCTGAGGATCAGCAACTGATACACAAAATTATATAAGTCACGAAAATGGAAATATTTCAAGTATGTGCCAGCATATTCAGGAAACCAAAAAAAAAAAAAAACCTAAAGGCATAGAAGTGTCAAGGTAGCCATAATTTATCTCTTCACGAGAAAGAAAAGTAAAGAACAGAACATGAGATAGACTGCATTTTATTCAAATTATCCGTGATTACACCAAATAAAACTGTGAAAGTCCTTAATTACTTGATGGAGTGCTCAACCAAGTTCCAAATATACCAACACTCGGTCGCAACAAATCCATTTATCAAACTATTGCAAAGAGTTTTGGCCAATTGATAGCATTGAAGATCATAAACATACAATATCTCTTCTATGGCAGCACCCAGTAGTGATTGGACTACATTCTGCATTTTCACAGAAATTTTTATCGTTTGTATACGATTTGCATTACTTAGTTAAGCAGTATCAACAGGAAGTCCATATACTAAGAGTGTTGGATATGATTAGAAAAAGTGTCATGGCTATTAAAATGCAGTCGATTTAAAGAAATGCAAAGGGAACTTCAACCAGTTCCAATTACTTCTCTCTTTCAAAGATTAGGAGGCCAGTGTTCCTGAAATTACAAGTCTCACTGATTCACTTTCTAAACCATGTCAAAGACTTTGTTTTTGCATCAAACCAATATGGAACAGATACAATAAAACTTCAAAATGGAGGCAGCGACCAAGAAGTTGCAGGGACTATGAATCTCGATGTTATCAGCTTACAAATGCACCACACGGACACCGCGATGGAGTGCTATCTGTCCGCGGCAGCCGACACAGATCGTTCCCAACAATGGAATCCAATAGGAATCCGTTCTTACATTATAAAATTCCCGACACTACTTATGCAATTTCTATAGATCACACGATCCAATACATATACAATTCTGCAAATTCAATGCTTAACAGAGCTAAGATTAAAAAAAAAATCAAAAACTACGCACAATCAAATCAGAAATCGCACAGACAGATGAGAATTGAGTGATTTAATTACATCGAAGGTTGTTGAAGCGGGCGATCTGATCGGGCGGGAATTGGGCGGGATCGGAGAAGAACTCCTTGAGGCGAATGGCGTGGGCGTCGCGGCCATCTTCGAGGAGCTCGTGGAGGAGTTCGAAGGCCGTGAGGAAGTAGTTCTCCTGGAGAAGGAAATTCACGACGCAGTTGCAGAGAGACGATTTCTCCACATCCATCGATCGATCCACCATTCCCGATCGCCTCTTCTGCTCTCACTCTCTCTCTTTCTCTCTCTCAGATCGATCTAAGAAAGAAGAAATTTGGAAGGAAGCATGAAAGATTCTTCAAAACCCTAGTTCAGTTCGCTTGGATTCTTCTGTTGCAGATCTGGGAGACCAGCCAGATCTGAAAGAGAGAAGAAAAAAAGGAGAGAGAGAGGGAGGGGCAGTCAAGGAATTTCAGTCCAAAATGTTAGTATTGAAGAGATCCGATCTAACGTGCGCTTCATTGTGTACAGTTGGTAACGTGCGCCATGACAGGCTGAACATTCTTTGTGCTTCAATGGGGCCCAGTAAGGTAATCTATGATAAGTCTGAATCTGGTGAGGAAAGCCCTACGGTGAGTTTGAATAGACCATTCCCGGTCTGCCATGTCACCAAAGACAATCACCGTGAACCCTGAGCAGTCCCCTAATGGTCACCGTGCATAGACCCACTTAGAGGATTCCGATTCGTCTAAGATAATTTTTAGGGGCGAATGGAGCCATCTATGATAAGGATAGCTTATGAATTGATCATCACCGTTCACTACAATGGGCTCATAAGGTTTGTTTGTAGTATCGCAGGGTGCTTATCGTAAGCTGTTCTCACATATCGCTTGAGATCTCCGTAAACACATTTTTGAGTTAAAAAAATATAACAGTTTAATTTCATTTAACTTTTTGTTTATTCTATTACTAGCGCTTCAGGGACCATGTTCAATGCGAACCTTTGATTCATAGTATAAAAACCCAATTTAAGTTAAAAGAACATAATAAACTCCAGTTAAAATAATTATTTATAAAATTTAGAATTAGTCATCATCTTTTGGAGAATCCCATATACCTTTATCCCTTCTCATTAATGGGGCATGAATATTGGACGAAGAGATAGGTTAGTTGAAAGTAAATTTAAATATAAATAAGAATAAATTGATTGTCAAATGTAATTGGGATACATGCTTATTTTAAATAGGCAAATTTATTAAAAAAAATCTTATATATAAATCTAAATCAATCATTAATATCAAAATATTGAATTATATTCGAGATCAAGTTGACCGTGGTCTTTATGGTATCAATGGCGACAATGCTAGAGCTGTCTCTATTATGTAACATACGCTAGGATGTAGTTGAGGAGGAGGCTGATGTTAACTCTTTATTTTGCAATGGAATAACTAAAAATCCTACTTTCATATACCATGCATGAATGTTAAATAAACCTTATAAGACTGTAAAAAAGAAAGCAAAATGAAGAGCATAAAAAAACACAAAAATTTAAAAGCAAATATTTTAATGGTTAAGTAAATTGAATGTGTATGTTGAAAAGATATAAAAGAAAAACATTTACTAAAATATAAGAAAGCTTCTTAATTACATACAGAACATATAAATGACCATATATTGTAATTTTTTTATGTCAGCTGAAGTCTCATTTGCAATTCTCCACTTGTTATTTTTGATAAGCAAACAACGATCTGTATCATCAAACATATAAAAAAAATCGAGGATGCGACACGTGTCGTACTCTCGCGAAAAAGCTACTGCTTTACTATGTATAATATGGTCATGCCCATTTGATTAACTCTATTTCAGATAGTGTTTCTTGTTCCCTTGGCATTTCAAATGGGACTCATGAAACCCGCCTTTGTAAAATTCAAGTTGTTAAAAATAGCCTTCCATTCAAGTTTGAATTATTACCCAAAATTCCCTTTAACAAGAGTTGGTACATCTTGAGATTTACCATTTTATAAAACTTATGATTAACATAGGGAGATGTTCTTACCTTACTATGAGAGATAATGTGGGAGCCCTCACATCTTTATCCAACAACTTAAATGTGAGGGTCCCCACCAGGGCCGGCTCTAGCATAAGGCCAATAAAGCCTTTGTTTTAGGCCTAAAAAAATAAGGCCGAAAAAAGGCCACATAATAGCAGCTAGCCTCTTTTGAAATTCCAAAAAATAAAATTCGTCAAGTGCCATCCCTTTTTTTACTCCCAAAGTATAAGGCCCCATAATAACTCTCTCTTAAGAAGATACAACCAAGATTTTTATGGGGCCTTAAAGTGTCATTTATGCCCTATTATATTTCCAAATCTGCCCCTTATATTACTATTGCTAGGAGTCCAATTGATTTTAGCACACCATTATATTTCTTGCCGTCCATGTGTGTCAAATCTCAATCATACATTTAGTCACGAATTTGCTTTACCACCCTTTCTCATTATTTTTGTTTATCCTATTTTAATAGGGGCCCATTCAGATTTGATCCATGATGTGGTTGTAATAGATCTATAACTTGGGATTTCAACCCTAATAGTAGATATTAAAATTTAAGATAAACAATGGGCCCTCGCCGGAATTTATTCAGTTGCTCACAGTGCATACGAGCACCATGCATCTGGAACATCCAATAGCACAACTTTGAAGTCCATCTTGGATGGTCTTAACTCATGGTATGTACGCGCACCATGCGCAGGTGAAAATGCTTCGAGACCCACCAGTTGCAGATTCAAGATTTTTTTTTTTGGTTTGGGAGCAAGGAGTTTGGAGCCAAATTGGTTATTGGATTTTGCGACCCAAGATTTCCATATGAGTTTCGGGAATGGGTCCAAAGTTTTCATGTGGGTTTTGGAGGTGGACTTCAGATCAATTAGGAAAACTTGAATATAAAATCTTAATTAGTAATTTTGCATCACAAAAAAGCAAGAAAAATAAATTTTAAATAAAATATTTATAATAATATTAAACCATAGAAAATGCCTCATTTCGAATTGTCGCTTTAGGCCTCGAATTTTCTTGAGCCGGCCTTGGTCCCCACCTCCATCTCTTATATAAAGTGAGAGATATCTCTTACAGCAGTATCTCCCGTTAATAGAATCTTATGTGTATTCATTAATCATTTTTTTCCTTTTAACAGACTATCAATCTTATAGTGATCGATCTTTGTTTTTCCGGCAAAAATCTCTTGTTCTTTTGAAGTCAAATTGACTTGGCCCTCGGTCAAAATTCAAGATAAGTTATTAGAAACTTTCACTACATGCAAACGAGTTTTGAACTTCTTAACTCGGTGAATTTCAACTAATTCTCTAAAGTGAACTTCATCCAGGTAGCTTTCGGGCTCAGCTATAAATATGATTAGATAGGAGCTTGGGCTGACCTAGGCCCTTGACCCACATTGGAAAGTTCTGCAGTCAATTTGGTGGGCCTCCATTTATATCTGATGCAAGAGCTTCATTCAGTTTTTATCACCAGCCAAAAAATCAGTTATGCTCCATTTCTGTCCATCCAGTAAATAAAGATTCTATTTTTTACCCTTGCCAATGAAACAAACAATGAATAGGTGGGATTTTCTTCTGATGGGTAAATACATCCAAAACTACTCCCCGTATTTTGTGCAGCAGAGTGGGCCCAAATTCTCCATCACACAGATCCTCTGCGGCCGGAGAAATTGTACGATCAAGTATAACTTCATAATAGGGCCTACCTATTAAAAATTAAATTAACTAAAACTAAAATTTCTTTCCGTACATAGGATGTCTCCAAATTTTAACTCTTTAGGAGTTGGTTCCATGACAAGATTAGTTATTTAATTAGAAATGTCGTAATTCCAAGGAGCAGTTCAATTGGCCCAGGACCACGGGTTGCACTTGAAAGGTTGTGGGTTTGAAACTGCACTATTATGTTGGGGCGACATGGGAGGTTATCCGACTTCCCTCTGAGCCGAAAAGATTACTCCAACCAAAAGGGTTGGGAATCGTCTGACAGCAAAAAGAAAAAATGAAAAAAAAAAATTGAAATGTGGTAAGGAGCAATGCATAAATTTTCTTAATCATTCGTTTAACAAAATGGTCAATTTTATGATATAAATATCTTTTATTGAACTAAAATTTAGGAACATAGGATTTTATTTTAAGGGGCTCGAATTATTAACGAGCCATGCTACTTGTCCCGGATTTCATGTCCCGGGACAAGCACGACTCCACATGGGGGGGCATTTTGGTCATTTTCAAAAATGACCAAAATGCCCTCCCATGTGGAGTCGTACTTGAAAATGACTAAAATGCCCCCCATGTGGAGTCGTGCTTGTCCGGGACATGAAATCCGGGACAGGTAGACTTTTTGATTATTAACATCTCCACTGTGGAGTCCCTCTCCTTAAATCAAGGTTTCTCCGTGTTAAAGCCGCAGAGGATCCGGAGTCATCAGTGATTGGTGGTGTTACTAACGCCCACTGTGTACTAATGAAGTGGAACTGTGTCAGTGGCAATAATCATCTTGTGCTTCTACCTCCTTCAACCTAAGACTTTCCCTTTCTCTTGGATCTCAAGTTCTCATCCTCTCACCCACTCTGTTTTTCTTTGTGCATTTCCAACAGTCTTCAGCACCTCTTAACAGCTCAAGAACTTCACCATAAGAGGTAAGTTGAAATCCCTTGTAAACACCTCTTTTTTTTTTTCTTTTTGGTTGCTGTATTTGCTTTTTTCCTCTTTTTTTCTCTACTGATGATCTCCTTTCAAAACCTAGGCAATGGTTAGATATCTCTGTTGGGTGCTTTTTCTTCTCTGCAACTACTACTCCTTTGTGGGTTCTTTGAATGATGAAGGGATTGCACTTCTCTCATTCAAAGAGTCCATCCAACAAGACCCAGATGGATCTCTAAGCAATTGGGACTACTCTGATGAAAACCCATGCTCATGGAGTGGGATCACATGCTCGTCTACAAAAGTAATTTCTGTTAGCATTCCTGAAAGTGGGCTTGTGGGTATTGTTCCTTCAGTTCTTGGATCCCTTTCTTCCCTTAAAGACATTGATCTTAGAGATAACAGGCTCCATGGAACCTTGCCTGTTGACCTCTTTGATGCTTCAAGCCTCCAAAGCTTGGTTCTTTTTGGGAATTCCTTGTCTGGGTCTCTTCCATCTGAGGTTGGGAAGCTTAAGGATCTCCAGACTCTAGATCTATCGGAGAATTTGTTCAATGGGTCAATACCTGTTTCAATTCTGCAATGCAACAGACTAAAAACCCTTGATTTAGGCCACAACAACTTCACAGGTTCTCTGCCTGTTGGGTTTGGGAGTAGCTTGATAATGTTAGAGAAGCTCAACCTTTCTTATAATCAGCTCAGTGGTTCTATTCCTAGTGATGTTGGCAATCTCTCCGGACTTCAAGAAACTGCGGATTTTTCGCATAATGACTTTTCTGGTCCAATCCCACCAAGCCTTGGGAACCTTCCAGAGAAGGTATATATTGATCTTACCTACAACAATCTCAGCGGGCCAATACCCCAGAGTGATGCTTTGGTGAATAGAGGACCAACTGCGTTTATAGGGAATCCTGGGCTCTGTGGTCCTCCATTGAGGAATGCATGTTCTAATTCAAGCATTCCAGCCACATTGCCTTATTTACCTGTAACTGCAGCCTACTCACCTCCAACATTGGATGGTAAAAACATGGTTAGGAGTAACAAGAGAAAGAGCTTGAATAGAGGGACAGTGATTGCAATTGTGGTAGGTGACATTGTTGGAATTAGTCTTATAGGTTTGGTGCTTTTTTACTACTATTCCAAGGTGGTTTCTTGTAAGAGTGAAGCTGAAGGAGGTAGTCTGGAGAGAGCATTGAAAGGAGATGAATGCCTGTGTTTTAGGAAAGATGGGTCCGAAGCTCCATCAGAAATTGGAGAACGGTTTGGATTTGTGCCATTAGATTTGCAGGTTGATTTCAACATTGACAAGCTTTTGAAGTCATCTGCTTTTGTTTTGGGCAAGAGTGGGATAGGGATTGTGTACAAAGTCGTGCTTGAAGACGGGGTCACCCTGGCTGTGAGAAGATTAGGCGATGGAGATTTACAGAGGTTCAAAGAGTTCCGGACAGAGATAGAGGCGATTGGGAAGCTCAAGCACCCGAATATTGTTACTCTAAGAGCTTATTACTGGTCTCTCGCTGAGAAGCTGCTGATCTATGACTACATTCCCAATGGCGATCTTTTTGCTGCAATCCATGGTAAATGCTCCCTAAACTATAATTTTTCGATAGAAATTAATGATCTGAATGAATGCCATTACTGTTAGCAACAACTTACTCTAAAAGCTTTAGCTGAGCTGATAGAGAATGATGTAACAATGTATATGAAGGTTACAATACCCCCTCCATGTGCGGGCTCCTTCCCGGGAATTACACCCTCCGTGGGAAAATGCAGGGGCTCCTCATGGGAATCACACCCTCCGTGGAAGAATACAATGCACAACAACCCCGAAAACTCGAACACTTGACCTCCTGCTCTAATACCATGATGTAATGCACGCGCGCCGGGGGTGGGGTGGCGCGGTGGTTGGTTTGTATATATTGTTACACCATTCTCTATTAGTTTAAGCTTTTAGAGTAAGTGGTTCTCAACAATTACTCATTTCAGCCATTATAATACATTGTGAAATATTTTTAAGCTAGTTTTCTTGAGATCTGGTTGATTCTTTGTTCGAGGTTTATGGTATCCCAGGTTTTGTAGTTTAGTAAGTCATGATAATGGTGCCATCTGTGGAATGTGGATGTACCCCTCATTTTATTAGCTTGAATATTTTAGCAGAACAAACATGTATCTGTTATGTATCAGGAAAAAAAAAGGAGTTCTGTTCTGCTTTCCTTTTGGAAGCATATGAAATGGAAGCCGCAAGTGGGATACTATTTTCTGAGCATTTTCTAAGCAATAATATTGAGGCCATTGGTGTTACTCATAAATGTAGCAGAAAGGTGGAAATTTTTTTATCTCACCTAAAATGGCTTCTTATTTCCATTCTACAGCAAATGTGTTAAGATGGATAACCAATAACCAACCTTTCTTCTAATTTGATTAAAAACAGCTGCAATTAGAAGTACATCCAGTTGCACCTTTCTGCTGTTTAGAATTGAGCATGCAACACTAAATTCTGATGCTCTGTAGGATACGTATATAGATTCTTCTCAAACTGATCATTTTATATGATTATGAATACTAAACAATGTTGTTTCACTTGTCATTTCCTCATTATTGCACGT
Source organism: Umbellularia californica (assembly GCA_028538565.1). Taxonomy (NCBI): domain Eukaryota; kingdom Viridiplantae; phylum Streptophyta; class Magnoliopsida; order Laurales; family Lauraceae; genus Umbellularia; species Umbellularia californica. Next base: position 6,566,300 of record JAPQWN010000002.1, read on the forward strand.
AAACAATGCAAATCAATTTAGTAAAGCCTTTAACTTTTGCCTTATTGGTGTTTGTTCTAATTATGCACTGATCTTGTTCCAACTGATTTTTGTTTTTACATTCTAATTTTTCCCCGTTTGGTTATGGATCAACCTGATTTCAGGGAATGTTGGAACTTCAACATCATTTTCACCCATGCCATGGCCTGTCCGCCTGAAGATCATGAAGGGTATGGCAAGAGGCTTGGTTTACATACATGAATTTAGCCCAAAAAAGTATGTCCATGGAAATTTAAAACCCAATAATATACTATTGGGACTAGACATGGAACCGTATATATCTGATTTTGGACTTGGGCGCCTCACAAACGTACCTGGAGTTTTACCAAGTTCTCAATCCAATCAGATGGCTGCCGAAATTCAACCGGATCAACCATCAGATGTCTCAGCTACTCTTAATGGAAATCCTGGATCTATCTATCAGGCTCCAGAAGCCCCAAAATTTCGAAAACCATCACAAAAATGGGATGTTTACTCATACGGGGTAATTTTACTAGAAATGATAACAGGTAAATCTCCAATTGTTCTAGTGGGTATATCAGAAATGGATTTGGTTAGATGGGTCCGGCTTAGTATCGAGGAGAAGAAGCCACTCTCCGATGTTTTTGACCCATTTTTAGCTCAAGAGCCTGAGATGAAAGAAGAGATGATAGCTGTGCTGAAAATTGCTTTAGCATGTGTTCAGACCAACGCAGAAAGAAGACCTCCCATGCGGCATGTGTTGGAAGCTTTGGACAGGTTAGCCACTACTACCTGAAGAGAATTAGCTAAATCTTCTGATCTTGAAATTGGAGAATTGTGGCGAAATTGCATCTCATTTCAACTAGAATGACAGTTTTTGACACACACAAGAGTTTTTAATGCTGATGTGAGAAAAAAAGGGTTCCTAATGCCAGCCTGCAAAAGTGAAGAGCATCCATTATATCTGCATTTTCCTTCCAAACAATGCCGGGTGGGATTCCATTGTATTGATGGAATACACATCTACTTGTTGCATTCACAAACTAAATATTGTATTTCCGTAGTGCTATTTGATTCAATTGCAATATTGTTGTTTTGTTTTCATGGAGCATATTTTCTTCCCCAATGCAAGTTGTATATTGTAATAAATGTATTATTGCTTTTGGTTGCTGTAGCTATGTAGACAATATTTTTAATTCAACCTAAAGTTGTGGGGAATATAATGGCCCTTGCAGTCATTTTGAAATGATCTCATCCATTCTGTTTGGTTTCTTGGTGAACTTCAGGAAATGTACAACATTTATTAAAATTGCTTGCTGTTGTTATATTTATTGCTTGGTAAACATAGTTTTTCTTTTGATACATGGTAGAAACATTTCAACCCCATCTCAGATACAGATGGAATACAACTAAAATGATGGTGAATCATTTGCTATTTCTAGGCATTCTTGTGGGGTGGTCCTGTCTTCAATAAAGGTGGTCTTTTTTGAGCTTGTAGTAGGATTGTTTTGTCATTACTATTGGAACTGTTAGGTGTGGACAAAAGGACGTCATGATTCACAAATCACAACAGAAGATGATGTAGGCTATGTTTGGGCAAAGGGCAGAATACTCTGCCAGATATGAGTATTTCAGATACTGCAATGTTTTTAAGTGTAAACATCAGTTGATCTTGCAGTAATTTTTATTTAGGAAAGGATTCAATACGTAAATTGAAGTGCATATGTACCTTTGGGTCCACTTCTCATCAATGTAAATCATGGACAAACCCTTTTCCCTATCACTGATGGGTCTGAGTATCAATCTGATCAATGCAATGATCACTGTCAGATTGAATCAATGTAGATGACATTAACTCACATCACATGATTCAATGTAGAGCTGATACTCCCATTAGGCCTTTATTAATCACAGGGATGCAAGATTTTATCTTGATGAAAAGTGGGCCAGCAGGACAATGGGCATTCATCAGCCACACACCTGGCCAATCAAAGGGACAGGATATTTTTGGGTTTTGACCATGCACTGTGTTGGGCCTCAGATCAATCATCTTTACTTGTCCTGAGAGCTCCACATGTACAACTGAAGGCTCAAACTTTAAGGGTCATATGATCTGTCCTGGGTCGTTGACTCTCTCCAATGATGGTGACCTTCTAGTTGCATAGAGATGCTAAGTGATTTCCCCTGATCACTATCTTCTCATGCTTGCTAATGAATATAGTCAGGAACATATGAAGCTCATCAGAGTAGCAGGTAAAAAAAAATTGAAATGAGCTTGGCTTGGCATTGGTCAACCCAAACATGAATTTAAGCTTGCCCACACCCTCCAACAATATGCAGGAAAAATATATGCGTGACATGTGGGAATCAGAAACAAGAAATGGCTCTAATTCAGTTTTGCCTCTGCAACTGAACAAGCTAGCAGAGAATTTGGTATTTTATCACAGGTAGCAAGTCGACAGGTGAAATTAATGAGCTGATAGATTTATCAGGATTCAGTGCTTCAAGGACCTGCACACCCTTAGGCAGAACATTGTGCATTCAAAATTAGGGGTGGCAAATCCTGACCTGCCTTGCTTGTCAACCCAACCTGAACCTGACCTAGTAATTCAGGGTTCTGGTTGACACCTTTTCTTAGAAAAAAGAGGTTGGGTTTGGCTTAAATCCTACCTGAAGAAATGGGCTGATTCATGCTTAGTCCATTCTTGCTAGCTATTACCCATTACCCACCGACTCGGCTAATTGCACTATGACCTGCCAACACAAATATAGAATGAGGTGCTCAGTGGCTCCTGGCCAGACAGAGCCGGAGCCGAGATTTCATTGTGGGAGCCACAATCTTTAAAAATTATCCATGGGGGCCCCTTATCCGATGGGTTAGAATACCAAAGACAATTCAAGGATTTTTTGGGATACCATGGCACATATCGGAGCAGCTGTCAAATTATTTGAAGTTTTGAACCATTTCCATTGGGATCGCATCACTATTAGGATGTGTTTATTCTTACTAACCTCTTAGAACTTAACATTTTCAGCGGAACAGGAATTAAGTTCATTTGATTCTCAGATAAATTATCTGTAAAAAAAAAAAAAATAATCAACATGTTTTGATTCAGAATCAACAGCCAAGTTATTTCTATTGATTGCATCATTAGATGGGTGGGTCACCAGAAAAAAAAAATTGATGTAATCATTGAAGGCGCAACGCATGCAATAATGATATTAGGAATATTCCTCCTAACATATCCGTTAAAGTTTAAGTATTTTCTATAGAGGGAAGTGTTCCTATGAGAGACACTCTCACCAACTTGGTGAGAGATGGGTAGGGGCCCTTACATTTAAGTTGGGGGTCCTTGCATTTAAGTTGGTGAGAGTGGATATGGAAGTAAGGGCCCCCACCCATCTCTCATAAACTTGGTAAGAGTGTCTCTCATAGAAGCATTTCCCTTCTATAGAATTGTCCGTGCGATATATATCGCATCACTACTGTAGGAACAATTATGCAGAAAAATTTTAAATTTTAAATTTTGATTGTTTTGTGGCAAATGCAAAGATATAAGGGTCATGGCAATAGAGTAATCACAGTGGCCCCACCTTCCGATGTGAATGGGACACTAAAAAGAAAGATGTGATTATGTTGGCTCCACTCAAACGAAACAATGAAATCAAGGTGTCCACAACCCTCTATTAGATACAATTAAGTGGGCCCATACCACAATGAGACCCACCTAGCCTATTTGTATTTTGAATGTGGGACATGTTTTCCAGATGCAAGCCATAGATCAGGTGGGTCTACATGTAACACATTTATTTCATCCATGAAGGGCAGTGACCTCATATAAAACCTATATAAAGACCCCCAACCTTTTCTTCTCTTCCACCCCTGATCTCTCAACAGAATCTCATCTCCCACAGTCACATCGTTTGCAATTTGCAGGAGGTAGAAAAAGGTCCCTTCTTTCTTCTTAAATCATATCTGCTTTTGATATCTCTACTAAATCTCAAGATTTCTTGCCATTAAGTGATGAAGATTCAAATCTCTTTAATTTGTTGTTTATTAGATTCAGGGATTTCTTTACAAAAGAAATCAGATAGAGATAGAGAGAAATGGAGGAGGATTTGTTTTTGGATCTTGGTTTTATAAACATATATTTCTTTATTATTAAGAATTCTTTATTGTTCTCATTTTTTTTTTTTTGTTGAAAATAATCAAGCCCTCCTAATAATAATAGAATCTTGATGAAGTCAAATATGCATGTAGGGAATTGGAAATTGTGGATATGATTAAGGGAAATGAATGGCTTTCTTGCACATGATCAGCCCCACATTTTGATGTGATTCATTGGTCCCACTAAACAATTTAGGGGGTTTATGGATTAGTAATCTAAAAAAAAATCAGCCTCATTGGATTTCATTAGTTGCCTGATCTGATTGCCTTTCTTTCACTAGTTTATTCTTTGGCTGTACCTTTGTTCGTTTGTCCTTTTCATTGATTTTGATCTCTTGATTAGTATCATCATCATCAATGCCTTTTCCCATTAATCTGGGATCAGCTTGAAGGGTTCTGTTTATTTTTTTTAAAGAGTAAGTTAGTTCTTCAATTTTTCAAATAAAAATACAGAAATGGAAGTCTATCATCAGGATGATAAGTTTCTAGTAAGGGGCATACCCCTTCAAATACAAGTCATAACGATAACGAAAGAAAATAAAAGAACAATTATAGGTTCTTTTAATTCTGTAAAAAAAAAAAAAAAAAGTGATCTCCAGATCTTCTACTATTAGATGGCTATTTTATTGATTGCCAAGCTAGATGCTCCTCTTGTATCTGGTGGGATCCACATGCAATTCATGGCTGCCAAGCCAGATGCTTCTCTTGTATCTGGTGGGATCCACATGGAATTCATGGCTCTGTGGAGAATGCACCAAAAAGATGGCATTTGAGAATGTTGATTTGACTATAAATTTAGTGGGTCATCATGTGGGTGAACTTTATTTGGATTCAATGTAATTAAATTAGGAAAATACTCACAACATCCTGCAAGTGCGTGGTGTGGGATTTTCAATCATGTCCGTCCACAAAAGCGGGATCCCCCAAAACTAAAGGTGCTCGCAAAAAAAAAAAAACTCATAGGAGAATCTCGTCCAATCAAATTATCTCTCATGTGAGAGGATGAAGGAAGAGTTGAGAAAAAGACTGAAAAAAGAAAAGAAAATGCAATGCTCCATGTTCAAAACTCCAGTAGACACAAACTCATTGCTGTTAGATGGTTATGGTGATCTAATCAAGTGAATATTTTGACCATTTCATAAAAATATCTGAGGCCCATCATTGGTTAATCCAGACTGTTGATCTGACAGGCTCTACCATGGATGAAAATGCTCAGAAAATCCCAAACTAGAAGATCCCAAGTCTTCATTTTTTTTTCTTTTCCTGTGGAAATGGGGATTGCATTATTGTTGCAAATTGTAGCCTCTATCTGTAGGCTACCAGTTGAAGGGTTATCTCCCAAAATGGGAATATTATAAGGATTCCATACCTGGGAACTATCATATGAATGATCTATAATTCTACATCACTTACTGAACCAGCGGTTTATTTTACAGTGTTTACTAGATTCAAGTTCTGAGCTGTTTGATAGAAATCTGTGAGGCTGCTATATCAGATGATCCATCGGCAAGCATCATATTACTCCTCTAAATCTTGTATACTTCTAAAAAATATACAGTTGCTTAAATTATTTTAAGCCACTTGTGAGTTGGGAAAAACTTTTATGTTTATTTTTTTATTTTTATAGTTTCTAAGACTATATCATAAGCTAGTTAAATTTTATGGGGTTATCCTTGACTTGAATGCAAGCCTTGCTGCTTCGAAATAAATGGACGTCTTGAGATTGTCTCTAATTGCAATACTTATTTTGCAACCAAGAGGAAGTTACTATATTTTTCTCTATCATAAATGTTTGTTGTTTCCTTATGTTTTTACAACCATGACACTTAAATTATTTTAAGCCACTTGTGAGTTGGGGAAAACTTTTATTTTCTTATTTGTTTGGTTTTTTAATAATTTCTAAGACTATGTCAGAAGCTACTCAATGATGACCCTCCATATATTCATTAATGGTTATTTTAAGACATGGTTTGAGTTGCAAAAAGGAACTGTCAATGCTATTCTATTTTCTAATTTACTTTTATAGGGTTATCTTCAATTTTTTAGTTAATTTTTTTTGCGTAAAGAGGGGGTTATCTTCAATTGAATGCAAGCCTTGCTGCTTCGGAAAATGATGTCTTGAAGATCGACTGTAATTGCAATACTCATGTTGCAACCAAAGAGGAAGTTACTCTATTTTCTTCTGTAATAAATGTTTGAGTTTCCTAATGTTTTTGTAACCAGTTATGGCTTATGTTTTCAATCCAACTTAAAAATTAAAAATATCACAAATTGACACTGATTTTTCATTTGAAATAAAGGAGAAACTACAACATGTGGCAATTGAACTTGTGCTGTCATAATTGATTGTCATCTGAATGACTACACAACATGATGATCAACGTGCAAAATCATGTTTCTACTTAAAACTTCAAAGTTCTCTATGATGGCTTGATTTTTTTTCCTCCTTTGAACTTTTTAGTGATGATTCTTGTAGATCCTTATTGCGAGTATTTAGCAATGGCTTGAGGAAGCTAATTTGGTTCTTCCATTGTTCAGCTTGTGTTATTGCCATGGACTCAAGTAAGGGGCAAGGAGGAATTCAGATGCTGCTGACAGCAGAACAAGAGGCCCAGCAGATAGTATCAAGTGCAAGGAACAGTAAAATCTCTTTACTCTTCTCTAAGGCCCAAATCCTTTTTATGTAGCATTGTGATTCTATGCATAATCAATCTAGGAAAATGACACTGGCATTAATCATTTTCTTGTTTTATTGCAAGATAATTAAACTTGTGGATTGAGTAGTTTGAAGTTTGAATGTAATGTGGCTATTAACTATCTTCAATTTCATATGCTATTGTAGCATATTAGCGCCCACATTCTTATTGACTACTGTATGATATCTTCCATCTATTTCTGTAGATGGGTACAATCTTTTCTTCTATGAGTACCTTCAGGTCACTTTTGGTTTCTTTTCTATAGTGAAAATGAAGAGACTGAAGCAGGCAAAAGATGAAGCCGAGAAGGAAGCTGCCAATTATCGTTCGTCTTTGGAGACGGAATATCAAAGAAAAGTTTCAGATGTGGGTTTATTCAATTGTTCTTTTGCCGTTTGTATCCTCACCAACAAAAGACCTTATTCATTTTATGTCTTCTTTTTTGTAATTTTGTGTAGACATATAAGATTTCATATATTAGTTTGGGCATTGAGTTTAATGTTGTCATTGCAGAGTAGTGGTTTTTCCGGTTCGAACTTAAAACGGCTCGAGGAGGAAACTGAAAAGAAGATAAACAACTTGAAAAGCGCAAGTAATAGTGTGTCTCCTGATGTGGTCGGATTGCTTTTGAAGTGTGTCAAGACTATTAGAACTTGATAAAGGTCAGTTGTCATCCCTTTAAATCTCTGCTCTATTTTGTGTTGTTTCTACCATACTCATATATATGCATGTACCCCATTCCCCTGCTTGGGTTCAATGCCTGTATCTCCTGGCCCTCAGCTTTAATTGTCATGTTCCAAAGTATTCCATTGATATTTAATAGCTTAAAGAAACCTTTTTCTAATATGCTTGCTTTAGCCTGTTATACGTTTTTGGTAAAGACTAAAGACTAGGATAATTCAAGAAAGACACTTCCTTTTTTCAATTATCACACTTATGCCACCTTTCACTTTAACTCAGTTTCTAATAACCCTTGATTAAAGTTGAGAAAACCTCCATCAAAATGACCTAGACTGTTACATTTTGATATGGGTGGGCCATATAGAAATGCACCAGGCATTAGACCCAGTGAATTGGCATCAATTAATGTTGTTCTCTTCTACCAAAAAAAAAAAAACACATTGCTTTCTGTTCAAATGCAAACATCCAATGATGCAATCATTATTGTCTATCAGTTCACAATGTTCAATGGCGTCATTCTACAAAATCATCTAATATTATACAAGCTTGCCCTGAAATAGGTTGTGAACGATGTACTACATTGTTCTTATTCATTGGCTAATCATTAGATAGTGTATATTTGTAGCAAGTCAAATAGTCTTTATATCATAGGTGCAGGTATTACATATAACGGTGTGTCTCACATGGCAGATAAAGCTCATTTAATTAAGATCTTTAATGTAAGCCATGAAGGATCTTGATTCAGATTGTTCATCTATTTGAATCCCTATGAGTTCCATAGCAGATAAAGCTTTGTTCTATTTATAAAGCTTGTTGCTACTGGAAAAACTTTTATTTGAGAAAAGGTCATCTATCAGATTATGCAAACCATTTTGGTCTTTGGCCTCAAGAATGTCGATCATTATTATATTATATAGAACAATTCTTATTTTCAAACTTTAGGCTTCCATGAAAGCATTATGATTAATAGGTTCGTGTATTTTAGTTTTATTTTTGTCGGCTTTCATTAGACCATATATTTTTTGGAAAGAAAGTAGCAGAAACAAGAATTAAACTTATAATTTTAAGATTTCTTCTTTTTTTTTTCCCTTGCTGTTTCAGATGGCTGATGATCTGGCAATAATTTGAAGATGAACTCCACTTTTCAGCTAAGTGTCTTTTGGTTTTGTTTCTTGTTCTTTATTTTCCTTTTTTTCCTTTGTAGAGCTGAATGGCTGTAATTGAAGAGTGAAACAATAAATGTTGTCCAGAGGAAATGGATCTACAAATTGGTCCTATTGAAAATTCTTGCTTATTAGTTTCCATCTATTGAACAATCAGGTTTATTGGAAATGGGTGCTAGATATTCTCTCTTGAATGAAACATTAGCTGCTTGTCTTCTCATAACTGTTTCTATGAAAAAAGGCGAAAAGTTAAAACTTTTAAGAACTGCATCTTACTTTAGATAACAACTTGCTCTATTTAGAAAACATGGATAACTGTGAAAACTTCCATCATAATTACAAAATTTTCTCTCTTTTAATGGATGTATGGAACTATTTTTTTCTTCTTATATTATGCATGCATGTGCATTTCAGTGATAATTGTCATTGATGAAAGTGTCCTAAATCTTTCAATTTCATAAATGGACTACTAGAACCCACATGAATCACTAAACAAACAGATACTCTTTTCCATTACTATTTGAGGAAAGTGTCAATTTATGGATTATTATGCGGTAAAAAAGGTATTTAGGGTATTTATCCGTGTTTACTAAGCATGAGGTTAAGTGTTTTTTTGGGTAACCTAACCTTTCCTCCAGTGATACTGTATCAGCCTGTCTTTTCATAGGCACCAATTAGATGATACCTCCCTGTTCCAACTGAGGCTTGAATCTAGCTACCCTGCCTCACCCTAGAGGACATTAATGTACCTTTCCGGGTAAGCTAGCGACCTAGAATGGTTCTATGTTTGGTTAAACGTTATAAAATGAGAAATGGTTGTAATAATTGTTCAATTTCACTAATCATATTTTACCGGAAGGTAAAAATTATTCAAATTCAGAAACTATATATATTTTTGTCATCATCATCATTATTGTTGTCATTGAAGCCTTATCCCATCTATATAGGGTCTCTGTGAAGGCAATAGAGTTTCACATTCCATTGGCAAGCAACAAGCTTGTAAATATTCCCATTTTCCTTCTCATGGAAATATACCTTTAACAAAAATGGTGCTGAGCAATCATGTAACACTCCCAATAACTCGTATCTGTTTAGATTGAAATTTCAACCAGCTTGTCTCAACAATCACTAAATCAGTGCTTATGATAATCTAAACAATATAATTCTACTGCATTGTACAACCTAGCAATACAATAAACACAAGAAATGTAGGCAGCATAATGACAGCTAAGAAAGGCAAAACCATGAGCAAGAAAGTTAAGATTTCCCCTTTTCGCTTACCTGATGAACTTAAACCTTTTTTTTTTTAATGAAAGGTTAAGGTTGTTGACTAATAATGTACTTGACAGGGACCTATGTGGTCTCCACACCTAACATCCTGCTCCAATGTGCTTTACATATTTCTTCAATGTTTTCTTTTGTGCTTAACATTACCATTACAATTCTTTGGCCCCATTTCTCTTCTTCTGTGGCCTTTTAAAACTGAGATACTCTCCAGGTGAGTGGCTCAGTATTTTACTATACTTCTGCTGCACCTATTAAGTGATGTGGAAACTAACTGTGTTCGATATCCATCTAAGCGCAATATCAATCAGGCAGTAGGCTGGTCTGGACCATTAGAGGTGATCTAATATCATGCTGACTAAAACAAACCATAACAAGCATCTGTCTACTAAACTGACAATTCTTTTCTTCAGAGAAGGGAGAATTATTAATACTAGAGCATCAAGATGAGGAGGCGTTCAATTTCATGATGTATTGGGTGTTGAAGATGACTATATTGTGCCAGTCAGTTCTACTGCCCAATCTATTTCTACAGAAGCAAAAATAAATAGAGAATAAGTGAAAAGGATGCAAGGATCTATTCATCAAGCAGACTCATGTGAGACAATTTTTCCAAGGATCGCTGAGGGCTTTCATCTTTGAGTAGTGAACTTGAGACCTTACAATTAAAGATTCTAAGGTTAAGCATTAATTTTCTAGAATTACAGTGATGGTAAATAGATGAGAAGCTATGGTGAAAAGTCACAGATTAAGGGTTGTTAAGAAAACTTTTATCAACCTCTATTTAAACAGTCTAACAAACTAGTCCACAATGCAAACAAACCTAGTTATTGTGGGGATGAACTAAATGAGTCTAGTCCATGCATTTCTTATTTTCTCATGTTTGTTGGGATGATAAATTTCCCATCTTGCAAGAACAGGGCATATGGCCATAGGATTACTTGTACAAATTTAGGCACTGTATACATCTAGTACATCATAAAACTTGGATTTTCAAATGATGTAAGTTCATTTTTTTCACCCATGATAATTCATACTGTCATCATCAAACTTTATCCCAACTGGGATTGGGATTCATGAGTTCTACTTTCCCACTCAACCCTATTTACGACCATATTTCCATCAACTCCACAATCCCGTCTTTTCTGTCCTTGCTACTTCATTTAAGCTCTATATTAGTAGTTCTATATATGCGTGCCTAAACCATCTCAAATAGCATTTGATTTTTCTGTTTTATTGGAGCTACCAGAAAGGCAGTCAAATTTTGTGTAAAATAAAGAGTAAAATCTTACACTTTTGGGTAATACTCATCCCACATATAATGTGAATGAGTCACCACAATGTTTTGCATTCTGAAGATTAATCACACAAATCTTTCTTTCATAAGTAACTAGTCTTATTTTCCAATCCAGTAATCTTTGACGTATATGAGTCAAAGTATAAGCTCCATAACTCCATTGCTTGGATTGGGTATGATTCTCTTTCAAGTCCTAAAATGTTCCTTTCCAAGCAAAGGAAATATCTTCCGTTTTGTACACGATGAGTGCTTAAAACTCAGATTAGTTTAGTCAAAAAAAAAAAAAAAACTTTCCAAAAGTTTTTGCAACTTCCCGAAAAATTCCTGGACTTTACAAAGAAATGGTTAGTTTACATACTAAGGAAACATTGTATAACAATTACCAAGTGCCTTCTTATAGGACTGTTTTATAACATACTTTGACCTGCCCTAGTCAGGGTAATTATTTAGTCAGCCTCATCTGAGTTATTCAACCTTTTTTTTTTCTTTTTTTTAACTCCACCCAAGAGGGCTGGACCGAAGAGAGAGCATGCACATGCGGAAAGGAAACCCACACTAGTAGGAAGAAAGCCTACACACCAGGAAAAGGGTTCGAATCTTGGACAGCCAGGTGAGAATTGTCAGCTCCTTACCACTTAGGTAAGGAGCCGTTCTCGAGTTGCTCAACTTAATGACTTTTGGGTCCAGTTTTGGAGTTGTTTTCTTCAGTTAATATAAATATGATAGTTTTAAGATGTCAAACTTGTGGGGTAGGGTTCCAAATGGATATCCAATTACCCGTTTGCTTAAGGTTTTGAATTGGAAAAAACAGATTTGGAACCTACCTAATGTTGGTTCCTATAAAAGCTCGGATGTAAAAAATTGGGTCTAGTTTTAGATCCATACATATTTCGACCCGAGGATTGGGCCCAGACCTATTACTGAAGAATTTGTTTTAAGCTCCAATTATCAAACTGTATTCCAAACCAAAGGTGGAATGGATACAACATGGTTCCGTTCTATACCCGACCCATATGCAGTCCTGTAGTGGGGCCATTTCAGCCCCACCATATATTGGTGATCAGATTAGAAATGGTCCACATTTGATGATACAAAGCATGAGAGAGAGAGAGAGAGAGAGAGAGAGAGAGAGAGAGAGAGAGAGAGAGCAATTGGTCTAACCATCCACTTTGCAGCCCTTTTCATTTGATGATGGTGGTGATCGTTTGAATAATCAAAGATAAACTTGGGCTCTATACGGTCCATGATAGGTGGAGGATTTGGACTCATGTTAAGAACGTTCAATGCGTTTACTTGCAAGTCTTCCAGCTCAAGTCGGTTGAACGTTTGATTGGTTGTTTGTGGAGAAAGTATTTTCCCAAGAACACACTGTTCTTAAGAGGAATCTGAAGGAACCATGTCTATTTTTTCCTCTTCTGCAGATTTTCTTTTCCCGAATCCACCGTAGGAAAAGCTTTTCCATATAATGGTGAAAATTTTTAATTTATTTTTATATTTTTCTCTGCAAAAAAGCGGCTACACCAAATACAGATTTTGCTATAGCACAGAAAAGCATTAATTAAGTAAGAGGAGATTAACCCTAGTTGGCCTAGGACCACGGTTTGCACATGGAAGTTTTTGAAACTGCACTATTACATTGGAGCTGTAAGGGAGTTTATCCGGCTTCCTTCTCGGCCTGGAGGAGGGATTAGTCCAACCAAAAGAACCGGAAACCCTCCAATAGCAAAAAAAAAAAAAAAAAAAAAAAGGTAAGAGGAGATTAAAAATAAAAATATACCCAGATTCATCCTGAGTAGCCAAGTCTAACTCAGGTAAGGGCGCGTGGAGTCAACCAAGTCTTCCCCAATCTATAAGATAACGTGGTCAATTTGAGGTGGTTTGTTCTACTCGATCAATGCCCTTCTTATTCACGCCGGCCAATCTTTAACTTATGATCTCAATTGGGCACCTCACTTTCATGTAGGCCCAGTTCGCTTTCGGCAGATTTGGACCTTCGATTTTAGTATTATGAAAAGGCCTAGATTTCAAATTTGGGCTTGTTTATCATTTGGGCTGGACTTGGGTTAAGTGATAGAAAGCCTGAAGCTCGGCCGGAACAAGTAATGCTTGCAGTTTAGTGACTGATTCGCCTGATTAAGTGATACATAAGCCAGAACAGTGATAGAAAAAATAACATGAAACGTTTGACTAAATGGGCGGGCTCGAGCTTGTAATGTTTTCTGTGGGCGGGGCTTGGGCCAGACACTCACTGCCCTTGTCATGATTGAGCAGAATATGGGCCTAATGTTTTTAAAGTTCAAGCTGGATCTGGATCTGCCTGAGGCCCGGCTAAACCACGGCCATGTCTTGAACACCTTTATGAGAGAGAGAGAGAGAGAGAAAGAGAGAGAGAGAGAGAGAGATGTGTTATTGGTTTGTGTTCGTGTAGAATTTGCTAGTAAAATCCTAGCCATGTTTCATCATAAAACGAACCCTTGATTATGGCCTTTCACATCGACGTGTGTTTTGCCACATTCATGCCGCATGGGAAAAAAAAAAATCATTTGTATTGTCTGTATGTGGTCCAACTCGTAGACGAAAGAAATGCCAGTCCCAGATGGGTTGCCGTAACCAAACTCGCCGATAGCCGATAGTCTTTGTGTGTTCCGATGTGAGATAGATTCTGCGAACTCGCTGCAAATGCTCTAAGATATATTAGATGATCAACTAAGCTTCCCATCTCCCTTATATAAAGTAATGTCGAAGAGCTACGACTACTATGGACACTACTTCTCCTTGAATCCCACATATTCTTACCAGCATTGGAATTCTGCCAAACCGTGAGTCTAAATCTGATTCGAATTCTACCACCAAGAGTTTGATTCTTATTTGACTATAGCAGATAAAGACTTGTCAGGAGTTCATCTGCGGCACACCGCTGGGCTCATAAGCTTCATGGCAGTCGGGCTACGTAATTTTCCAACAATAGAGCCCACCTATCTAGATGCATACCCATCATTTGTGAAAGAGTGTTTCCTGGAAAAAAAAAAAAAGATCGATCAAAATATCCTAGCCATTGATTTAATAGCTTTAAAGTTTAATTGTATTTTAACTATTAATTCTTTTAAAATTCGTGAACTTGGACCTTATTCCAGATAACTGGGGAATAATTAGTGTGAAAGGGTATACTTATCAGAGGTAAGCTCCATAGCCCATAAGAGGTTGACTATAGGGCATAGGCACCACAAAATCCGCTTGTACGTAGGAGGACGATGTTTCGTGACTGTAGTGCTACAGTCCAATGCATAGTCCCAATTCGTCCCCCTCACAGTTGAATTTAGATAGACAGGGTACACATCAAGTCGGTTTCTAGTTGTATTTAATTGCCTTGGGTCTTCCTTCAGCCTTCAGGCCCTCAACTGAAAAGTTGGGTTTCTGTCACTTTCCCGGGATAATGTACTTTCCGGGAAAGGAGAGAGAGACAGACAGACGGACACATCCGCATAAAAATTAATCTGATATCATTCAAACCATAAGGCTGATTCTAGGATTGTGGAACAACTCGAAATCATCCTAATTAAACAATCTTAACTAATTAAATAAGTTGTCTTCTTTATTTAATATCAAATAACTGATCTCTTTCTCTCTTCTTTTTTTTCTTTTTTCCTTTTTTTTTTTTTTTTTTTTTACGATAAGTGGGTTCCCAACCCTTTGAATTGGACTAATCCCTCCAGGTCCAGAGGGAAACCGGGTAAACACCATTGTGTTCAACCTTCGATTCCTAAAGAAGATGAAACCGGAGGTCAATACCAAAACCTATAGCTCTGGAAGAGAGAGGAACCATGGTCCTGACTACTCGGCCAACCCCTAGGAGTTCTATTTTGGTTTCTTGTTTAATGATGATCATCATTTGATATTGAAACCATTTTTTCATTCAGTTTTTTGACCTTTTTGTATTTTAGTCTTGTT
Source organism: Umbellularia californica (assembly GCA_028538565.1). Classification (NCBI taxonomy): domain Eukaryota; kingdom Viridiplantae; phylum Streptophyta; class Magnoliopsida; order Laurales; family Lauraceae; genus Umbellularia; species Umbellularia californica. The sequence goes on from JAPQWN010000002.1 coordinate 6,581,537, forward strand.
TTTAAGGTAAGAACAATTTTTATTATGTTCATTAGTTTAATATTTCCTTTTAGAAGGCTTAAAATTTTAATATTCTTATACTTGAAAACAATACTCTTTATTTGCAAGTGAGTCCCTTTTTTTGGGGGCCATACTTTTTCAAAATTTACCATTTCAAGCCGAGTCGCTGAATTTACTCTCATTTGAGTCTTGATCCAATGCAGGTCCTTTTTTTTTTTTTTTTTGGAACAATGGGCTAGATTGTCAACATTGGCCACAATTCTCGAAGCAGACAGACAGACAGACAACTTTGCGGATCCCACGTCGGGGGGCCATTTATGATCAATTCAACTCTCTCACTCGTACTAACCCCCGTGAGGGGTTAGAATGATTGGAGTTTGATATTTTGCGCACCACTAGCTAGTTCTTGTTGTTATCTTTCCATCTCACATTTCTCCATGATTGGCAATGTAGGTCCTTATAAGTTGTCTCTCACAGTCTTCTTGTCACGACCCGGGCCCGAGATCCGGAAACCCCAAGTCGTAAGCTCATACTTACTTCCGTAAATCCTGAATTAACCGAAATTAAAACAAAATCTACAAGGGATGACAATCTCAATAAACCTGTCAAATATACCAAGCTGCGGAAACTTATATCTGACAATATCAATTTACGATTTACATGTATACAAAATAATGTTCTTTATACATGTATCACTTCCAGCATTTACTTGTCAATCATTGCATATCCAAAACATTACACAATGTCAATTAATTACATACTAAAATGATTATACAAAAGAATAACCTCTTAAAACATTTTTCCTTAACATTCTCTCAAAACGTTCCAATTTCTGTTTCGCACTCGGATACTCATATCAAATGGTATCCCGACCATTCCACTCGTTCAGTCCTCCTGAAGGAACCGGAGCGGTCTCCTCCGCTCCCGCCAGGGGCGTTGCTGCACCGGCAAGGGCAAACGGGCCTGTAATGCCATCAATAACACTAATGAACACGACGGTTCAACAATGTATAAACAGATTTTGCAATAACATGTTAATCCATAAGTTAAACTTAATCAATCTATTAGTAACAATTCCAATTCTAGATATGTCTAGAAGTTCCTACAATAACAATATGCAGACATAAAAGTCAATCTTGTGGTTATGTTTAGGGTGGTCACTACCATAACATTCATTTTCCTTTCATTCATTTCATTTACCATCTTCCCTCAAAGGAAGGATTCATCATTACCATTTTCCCTCAAAGAAAGGATTCATCATTACCATCTTCCCTCAAAGGAAGGATTCCTCTTCCAAATGAAACGCATCGATCAATACCCATAGATACGATCGGAAAATAGTGGGACTTACTAGTGTCCGGGTCGGGGACAACTAGCATTACCACAGAGCTCCGAAACGCCCCCAAATCTATCTACTGCAGTAGGATTAGTCATTTATTTCACTTATTCATTCATTGAACTCATTTAGAGTTCTAATATAATAGCTAGATAGTGCCAGACTCGGGGTCAATACTTCTCAATAAGAAATTCATGTCTGGATTCAATTCAATTCTATAATTCCCTTCATAACGAAGAGAAGAAATAACAGTGATACCAATCTCATTAGATTGGAACATAAGGACACAATGAGGGAATTACTAATCAATCATGATTCTATTCAATTCTATCTCCAATCTAAACAACCGTTAGATGTAACCAACGGATTACCACATGCACGTGTTATTCTCGATGGACATCACAATTATATATTTAATATATGCATTATAGTCCCCGTAGTTAACATTCATGGAAGTTTAGACCACAATTAATTAACTATGAATTTCTTCCTTCATTACCCTTAATTCTTAACAGTTTCACTTTACCCCAAGATTGGTCTTAGGACTAATTTAAGGAGCAGTCATACTTCCGAGGAGTGCTCCAAACTTCCATGAATGTGTTGGCCAGTATCACAATTATATATTTAATGTGTGCATTATAGTCCCCGTAGTTAACATTCATGGAAGTTTAGACCACAATTAATTAACTATGAATTTCTTCGTTCATTACCCTTAATTCTTAACAGTTTCACTTTACCCCAAGATTGGTCTTAGGACTAATTTAGGGAGCAGTCATACTCCCGAAGAGTACTCCAAGCTTATGCAAAAATCCAAAATTCATTCTACTTACAATTAACGTGTTGGCCAGTATCAGGTTCACTTGTCGGTTACCTGGCGCTTAGCCGAAGCTTGGTCGGCGGCTAGCCGGAAGTTTGCTGGCGGCTAGCCGAAATCTCGAAATGCGGTAAACCGCAATATGGCAGTCAGCTTTCCAGAAGCTGACATTTCTGGCTCGATTTTCGGTCACCTTACGGTTACCTTGCAGCTAGCCGAAATTTCAATTTCGGCTAACCGAATTTTAGCGGTTAACTTTCCAGAAGCTCACCCATTTTATGGATTTTGACGGTTGGCTTCATGGTTAGCCTTGCGGCTAGCCGAAATTTGCCTAGAACTTATTTTTGAGCTTCAAAACTTCTGAAGCAGATTTTCTAAGATTGGGTTCCTTGAACTCCAATCACTTCAATAAACTATAAATCTTAAGAAAATGCACATGTTTGGAATAACCATTAGAATCTCCCATTCCTTCCTCATACACCATCTATTCACAACAATACTTTTAATATCCATAAACCATTTCCAATCAATCCATAGAAATTATATAAACTTCTACAAGGATTAATACTAAACATAAGAAAGGTTTATACTTGCCTCTCTTGAAGTTTAATGGCAAAAATCCCCTATTTTCAGCTTGGTTTGCTTTTGGAGATGAAAAACCCCCAAGTCTCAAACCCTAAATCCATGAGACATTGAACACCAACCCTTTAGCTATTTATACTAGAAACCTTCCCTCACTACTCAATAGAACTTGGAAATCCTAGGAGAAGGCCAACTACTTACTTGTAGCTCCAAGCAAAGGGAGTTTGGGTTCTCTTTCAAGCTTGACACTTCAACAATGGAGAAAAAGGCTTGAGGAAGAAGATGAAGATGCAGTTGATGTAGCTAGTAGCCTTTTTTCAATCACCCACGAAGCTCCCAACTTGTTGTTTGATGAGGAAAATGGAATGAGAAGGAAGAACGAGCCTAGGGTTTGGGTGAAGTGAACGAATGAGACTCATCTCATTCTAATATAAGGTTCTTTTACACAAAACCCCCATTTATTCAATTTTATTACGTTTTGAGTCAAATGAAGCTCACTTGGTCCATTTGAGGTCAAATGAAATCGCGTCTATTATGAAGGACAACGTGCTATTCGAGATACATATGTTGGTATCAAGAATTTCCGCATTCGACGAAATACGCGTAAACTCGTATTTACGGAAAAGTCCTTAGCCTACCTTGTTTGAGTCTATACTCATTTTAACCAACCTCAATTCCATTCAAAACCCATTTCATTATGCTTAATGCATCATTTGAGACTAATTCGTTTCTCTTTGGTCTTTAACTTTCATTAACCCGATTACTCATGCTTAATTAGCATTAATCTTAATTAATTAGCCTTAATCACGATTAATTTGGGTCGGGGTGTAACACTTCTTCTGCAAGATCACAGCCCATCAAACTAGGGGGCTTGAGAACTTTGAGCATATTGGAAGAGTTGTGTAAAATACATATTACAGAAAACGCACATGGCATGTATTTAAGATTTTAGTTTATTACGGAAGGAGCAACTTAGTTTTCTGATCTCCAGTCTTAACTCAAACGTAGAGACCACTGCACAGAGGCAGGGCCGGCTTGAGACAATTTGAGGCCTAAAGCAACAATTGTAAATGAGGCCTCAAATTATTTATTCCTTTTTCTCTCTCTTTTTTTATTTAAGTTTTGAGATCTTGATTCGTATTTTCTAATAGATAAATTTATCATTTATAAATTATAACTAATAATATTTATAAATAAAACGAATACTAACTATAATAAACATACAATACGAGCATGGAATTAAAAAAAATCTTAAAATCATAAAACAATAGAACCTGATTTAGTGATTTATCATTATCGGATGTAAAGATCGTAGGTGTAGATGTATTTCAAATTTGATCAAGGATCCAGCTTTTTCATTATGAAAAAGATAGATTATATTTGAGTTAGTGGGTTATGATTAACATATATTATAAAAAAAAGACTCACATATATTATCGGAATATATCCACACATATTATTAAAAAGAAGACAAAACCAAATCAATAAATCTTTACAGAAGATTGCTTTAGAAATAAAAACAAAAAATTATAGAGAAAGGCAATCTATGAGAGAGACAGAGGGTAAGAAAGTAAAGAGTACGTCAGATGGAAAAGCGGTGATGGAGAAACGTTCATTTGAAAAACCTCACTGGTGAGGTGGTAAGAAGGTTGGGTAGAGATTTGTTGGGATTTAAAAAGACAAGTGTGTAGAGAAAAAGAAGGATAACACTTGCTTTAATGCTTTTTTAAAATGTGAAAATATGGCTTTAATGAGATGTGATACTAATTACTATTATGGGGCCTTGGGAGAAAAAAAAAAAAAACAATTGTAATTGTTTGAATGCTTTTTTAGAATTTGAAAAAGATGATTTTTACAGGGTTTCATTTTTTGGGGCCTAAAACAAGGGCTTTTCTTGCCCAATGGTCGAGCCGGCCCTGCACAGAGGAATTCTTTTTGTCACAATAAGGGAATGTATGTATGGACAAATTCAATCAACCAAGTTTTGGGGTTTTAAATTCTAAAGAAAATGAAGTTTGGGATTGAAGTGGAATCTTCCCAAGTTGTGGAAAGTGTTTCCAACATTTTTAAATAAGAACAAAACAAGTCATGACATGCAGCCAAGTTTCAGCCAATGACAGAATCGACTTGGGAATTGGGATACTCGGCGTCAAAGAGACCCGAGCTTTGAATGAGAAAGACTCGAATTGAAGAAAAAAAAAGGACTCATATGAAGATTAATTTGGAGACCATGCATTACGATAATTTATGGACCAGTTGTCCATTATGTTATTATATACCCACCTTATTTAACATCCCTTTTGTTTTATTATAAGGAGAGAGTTTGACTATGGTAAATCTAGTCCCTTCATATATCTATGTAGGTAAATTAGCATCTATCTCAATTAGACATTAGCTTTATCATTCTTCAGTGTTGGATTAAATTACAAAAAATAACAACATATTAAGCTGTCAGAGTTAAGGCTCTTAAATTAGAAAAATGTTCTCCTACGAGCAGCAATTGCATCTGCATTCCAGCTCTATAGGGCTCACTTGTACCTAACTTTGATCAATCCAGCCCCTTTCATACTCTTATCATCCCATGATCTAGCATTAGGCCTAATTTTACACTTGGTTGAACCTTCACTCACGGTGGGATTGAATCTAAAAAATATTTAGAGTTAAGATGGCATTAAATTTTTAACACTATTAAATCAAGGGTTGGGATAATCCAGTCGGGTTGATCTTTCTCACCTCCCCTTTCCATAAGAAGACCTTTTCATCTGCCCTTTTTTTATAGATAGACATTCATCTAAGTGGGCCCCATGAGTTGAACTACATAAATGCAATATGCAATCTGCTCGTAGAATCATTTAATTGGATAGATGTTGGGCCAACTTTTATTCACATCCAAATTGATCTTCTTCAACCTACTCTTTTGGTTGTCAAACATCAAAATAGGCACCCTTAGAAGGGTGCTCTTTTTTGTTTCAGCAAAAAAAGGTGCATCATGTAGTCAGCCTCAACATATTAGAGTAAACGAATTGCCTCAACATATTAGAGTAAACGAATTGAAAAGAAGTAACCAAGTCCCTACTATACTGAGTTTACTTGTGATTATATGATCCATTTACACTCACTACCCCGCGAATTGACACGTATACCCTTATTTGGTTTATATATCTATCTATCAATTGATCATGTGGAAAGCACAAAAAAATTGCACTAGGGCCTCTTTGTTTTTATAGAATATATAGAAATTGAATAAATATGAATTCAAGTCACAAGTGGTTAAAAGCGAAGATCTAAGGTGAAACTACAAAAATGACCATGAAGTAACCTCTCCTCTAACAAAAAATGAATAAGAAAATATGGGAAATAAATAACCAGCATCACCCTAATAATTCAAATCTTAGAAAAGTCAAGCTTCTATCTATGCTCTTACCTTATACATGTACTCATCACTTCATATTGTTCACACTTCATCTCTAGCTAATTGGATCATTCTAATTCTAATGCAAAAAAACACGCTATAATAGTTAAAAATTGTTGCATTTTTAGGGTCTTACTCTTAAGTTAAAAGGTTAAGACACCGAATGGTCCCATGTTTTGCACACCCTAGGTCATACATTGGTATTTCACTCCTTTCTCTTGTATATAATTGACATGCATCTAAGTGGGCCCAGTGGACTTATGTTTTTTTGGTATAACCAGTGGATTTATGTTGGTTGCTAGAAAAATTCCTCAAGAAACGAAGTAATATCTACAGTCAACTTGCAGGGTTGTACGATTTAGATGATATGGACCCCCACTTACAATGGACCATCAAAGAGAAGAGGCAAATAGACCAATTCATTTATAGAGGCATGTGATCAAATCAAGAAAGATATTATTTCATGTTTGAATTCTTTTTATCCCTTGAGTCCCATGTAGACTGATGTCGTCGTCATTAAGAAAATCTTATGATGATATCATGGTAATGTGAATATATCATCCATACTATGAACTGAACGCAGTTTAGTCAATTGAAACAATGGACTGGTAAAAAGAATATAGGCCGAGTTCACACTATGTGGAAACTAAAAATCCAATAAAAACCATCAGAATTGCTTCAAAACCATTAGTAAGGTCAGAGATTCAATTGGACCTATGATTTTCTCTAAATTCTTAAAGCTTACTTTGAAGGTTGTAGTTGTCGTAGAAGCATGGATCTATAAGAGTTGGCTGCTACAAAGGCGATAAGAACAGTATTGGCTTGAATCAGGCACTAGTGTGGAGATCTGTTACTGTTTACGAGAGATCAGTCACGTATGATTCACTCTTCAAGATCCAAGGATAAGGATGGACACCCAGAATGTAAAAGATGATGAAGAATTATAGATCTAGTGGATGAAAGATTTATGGTTGAAAGTGGTGCCAACTTTTATTCTCATGTCTATAGCCCTTTGGCTAATGGGTGATAAGATCTCTATTCAAATCCGAATTGAGAATAAAACTTAGGCTATTTTTGTCCATATCACCATAAGACTCCTTGTAAGGGGTCATTACGATATCTCACAATTATACTAAATTGGACCGAGTGGGCCCCATCACAAATGCTAACATACTTTGGGTCATTACGATATCACAATTATACTGAATTGGACTGATAATCATCCATTTATAAGGTGAATGAATGGTCCTGATCCACTGCCCCTTAAGAGTTCTCGGGTTTCACAAGTTGGTACTCCACACGGGAAAAACAATACGCAGCTTCTATGGATTGAGAATAAAGGGTGGGTCGATGAATTGCTTATTAATATAATGGATCAACATACATGAGTTGGGATGCAATGATTATATTGGACTTGAATAATTATATATATTAAAGCAAATGGGGAGGTGGGCTGTGAGAGGTGCCATCTCAGCAACCCAATAATTCTCCTTTCAAATAAATATGAAGAAAAAACATAGAGTGCTTTAAGGTTCCATGTCATCATATGCCACATTTTTTTCTAAAAAAAACAAAATCTCTTTATCAATATCCCCTATCTCCTAAAGTCTTTCAATCAATATCTCCTGAAATCTCTCTATTTTGCTAAAATTATTCTCTCTCTCAACACCATCTATCTCCTATCTTCCCAAGATTGTCATCTTTTTATTTAAATATTTGGGGCCCACCTTTCAACAATACCTTCCGGTAGACCACCTCATGGGGCTTTGTGATAAAATTTTTTTGATGTTGGAGTTTTTTTTGTTGAATTTTATATGCATACTTTTCTGGTCTGATTATATAGACATATGACCTTAGGTTTGGCCCACCATAAATTACACTTTTGTGGGCGTTTGCTTGTTTGCTTGGAATCATAATACATATATAGGAAGTCATTATCAAAAGGGCATGACGAGACAATCAAATAGGCTGCACTAATCAAAGATGGGCCTAAATAGGCTCCATAGAGTTAGATTGCACATGGAGTAAATTCTCTGTACATTGGAAGTAATTGATTCAAATGGGCCTACTTGTTTTCATTGAGTTGAAAAACATATAAAGTCATTGTCAAAAGGGCATGCTTGTTTGCATGGAATTGAAATATATAAGTAGTAATGGATTCAAATGGGCCCATTTGTTTGCATAGAACTGGATATAAGAAGTAATTGATTTAAATGGGCTTATTTATTTACATTGGGCAAGAATACACAAGAGTTCATTGTCAAATGGGCAGGTTTTTTTGCATGGAATTGAATAATATATTGAAAACATCCATATTTATTATCATCATTACCATCTTCATCAAAGTTCGCCCCAAGTATATTGGGTCAGCTATATCAATGCTGGTTTTCTATTCCAATCTATCATGGGCCAAATCCTCAACTAGATTGCACCTTTTTAGTTCTACTCGTACTATTTTCATCCATATCATCTTTAATCCAACTTTTTTCCCTAATGGGCCATCAAGTCATCAACCAACATATAAAAAAAAAACTTTTCCCAACTGGTGGTTGTTAGCCTGCATACTATCCTTAAATAAAAAAGACTTTTTGTGAAATCAATACCGTGGCAGTGAGCATGCCTTCATTGTGGAATAAATAAAAAAATAAAGTCCTGGAGACGAATTTTCTACCGTCATTGTTGATGTCGATGGAAACACCTGAAGGTTCCTGAGTATCAAATACTCAAACACATGCGTATCAATTAGACAAAAGTGGATGTTAGGCAGGAGATGAGGTAAAAGTGAACCACAAAATTAGGTATGCGACTACCCTTATCATATCCCCAACACGTGTAGGTTAGGCCCAAAGAAGGCGAAAGCTCTTGAAGAACTTGCACTATTTAGGCCCTTATTTTATCCTCAAAGGCCAGGGTTGCCCCAAAATTTCGAATAGAATAAACTTGACTTTTCACTTTTACAGACTCTTTACCAAAAAAAGAAAAAACTTCTATAGATTGCTATTAGATATTGAGAGTGTCGACCACTGCCCTCCTTTACTCTCCTTTTAGTTTTTTTTCCTAAATGGATGGATCTAGTAGTGGGCAGCAGTTCGTATTAAATATATTTCAAGATTGGACTCAAGTATTAGATGAAATCTCAATGGCCTTCTCTTAACCCCTTTGTTTCTAAGAGTGGGCCCCACTGATGGAGGGAGGCAAGCCTATTGGCCGTTGTCTGGTTTCTTCATGAATGCAAATCAATTAGTGAGCTCTGCACATTTAACTTATTTCTGCAGTGGGACCCACTCATGGATTATACATAGACTAGTCATTGCCCGTGCCTGAAGGCACAGCGCACCACGCTCTGAGCACAACTAAATCTAATTATTCTTCTTTTGACTACCTAACAACTAACACCGTCTATAATTTAACAAATTTAACTCAAATTTTCTATGTGGCCCATTGGATCAATCAGCTTCAAATCAAGCCCAGCCGGATTTTATTTTCTTAGGTAAAACAGCCCAGCCAATTGGACTCTTGTTTAACCACCATTGAATACCAAAAGTGGCCCACTACTATAAGCAGTCTAGTTTAATTGCATGCAAGCCACGTTTGCATCTGCTACCAAAACAATCCAAGTTAGCGCAGATTCCACAATCCGTGAAAAACAACATATATATGTGAAGGGGCAAACTGGGAAGTCGTGGGCCAAAATTCCACACCGTTCAATCACTCAATTGCAATCATAGCCGTGTATTTAATCATATCTTTACTTGCAAGGAAGTTTTAAAAAGATAATGGCATATTTCGTAATTTCACAGAAAACCAAGGACACTCCCATATCCTAATGGCAGGTTTCGTAATTTCACAGAAAATCAATAGCACTCCCGTATCCTCTTGTCCTTAGTAAAAAGTTACTGCACCTTTGTTTTCAAATAATTACAAAATTACCAAGTTCTTGAATCCCTTCTTAGCCCTAGGATTTATGTATAAAAATATGTACATAAATCCAAGGGTCCAAAATGTCCAGGGATTCAAATACTGCTCTCCCTTATTGTATAGATAGTAGTTTTCTAGGTCAATATGGATTGTGGATTATTCTCTCCCTCAACACCATTTATCTTCTATCCTCTCAAGATTATTATCTTTTTATTTTAATATTTGGGGCCCACCTTTCAACAATTCATATTGATAAATTTTTTCATTAAAAACATTATTTTCTTTTAGTTTCTAAATAGAGTTCTACTTTATTCAGAGATTATCACACGTAAACGAAAATTAGACCCGACCTTCTGGTAGACCACCTCATAGACGGATTTGTGAGCTGACCTTCTGGTAGACCACCTCATGGATGGGCTTGTGATAAAAATGTTTCGAGGTTGGAGTGTTTTTTTTTTTATTAAATCTTAAAGGCATCATTTTCTAATCTAATTATATAGACAAATGACCCTAGGTTTGCCCCACCATAATTACACTTCCGTGAGCCCACATGGACTCATAATTAAGAGATATATACATTGATCCAAGGTGGGCCAATTATTACTGGAATTAAATAGCACTAGCATGTGGTTTTAAAGTCTCATAATTTATGGCTTTTAAAATTAAGATGTTTATACATTTTTTAAAAAAAAAAAACTAGAGCTAAAAAATGGTTTGATTGATTTTAAAATGGTATTGGTGCTACTTCAAAGGGGTAGATAAGAAATTTGTGCGGAGGGATTGAAATGACCATTGGCCTATGTGAAGATAACACTTGTATTTATGATTGAAGATGTGTTGACTGTTTTTATATAAATATGTATGAATATATTTTTATATGTTTATAATTAATTTCGATATCTTATAAATTAAAAATGTAATATCTTACTTTTTGCCCCGGGCTAAGAACGGGGCGTTGTTGCTAGTATAAGCATAAGTTAAAAAGTAAAAATGCATACTTAACTCCATGAAGAATTTCCCTAGGTTGTGTGGATCTCTTTGATCATCAGCTTCTCAACTATCCTATGGGCGAAGAGAGGAGCCGTATCCTCTTTTTCTAGATAAAAGACTTCTCTAAACTGCTTCTAGTATTTTATATATATATAAACCTCTCTTTCTCATCACGAAGATTTTAGGATGGTGTTTAGCTAAAATTAATCATAAACTAACACTTTTCTTAATATCAAAGACAACAAACTAAGTGGAAGGCGCAAGAGCAGAACTTTTACAAAATTAACTTTGATGGGGCACTTTTTGAAAACTAAAACACACCATGCACATGAGCGGTTGTTAGAGATGATCAAAAATTTTTTTTATAGCAATAATAAAGTATAGAGAATACTTGGTAAGTGAATTTTATGAGGTTGAACAACTTTCGACTGTCACTATTACTCGTTTTGCTAAAGAATTAAGGCTACAACATAGAGGTGCATAAAAAATTCGTCGATCCGTAAACCCTATCCGATCCGTAGATTTTTATCCAATCCGAAGGCAAACGAATTGATGACGGATTGAAAATTTTATAATCCGTTAGCAACGGATCAGTAGCTGATTTCACCCTAAATTTGCGGATTCAATCCAATCTGATCTATTGATATTAAATATAAAAAAAACAAGGGGCTAAATATAAATTAAAATGTCCAAATTTAAAGTAAAAATTTTTTGAGGGTTCAAAATGTAATTTGTTTACGACACGTTTGATATTTTTCTTTTAACATTAGATTGAACGGATTAATCCGATCCGATCGGATTCGATCCGGTCTTCCATGGATCAGATCGGATCTTAACAGCCATGGATTGGTGACAGATTCCAAATCTATCAATCCGTAGGTAATGGATTGGTGACGAATTTAGCCCAATCCGCACCAATCCTATCCGTATACACCTCTAAAAATACAACATATAATTTTGGAAGATGATTGCTTGTGGGTGATTTAAGCATTGCAGATGATAGCCCAAGATCTATGTCCAATTTGGTATCTGATTGAAGATGTAAAGGACCGAATCCCATCTTTTTAAAGCGCAAAGATCTCACATATAAAGATGGAAGAGAACCTAAACACTAATTTACCTGCTAGAAGTGCGGCTCAAAGAGACAGTCAACTTAATGCGGAATTAACTTCTATCTTTTAACAAAATGCTTTCAGACTTTTCATTACAAAAAAGTCTCTCAAACAGATGCATCCAAACAATATGGGAAAGTCCCTGCTTGGGCGTCCAAGTTGGGCCCATAGCGTTTTGGCCACATGAGCACACACTGAAAGTTATGGCATTTCTCGTTAATGGGGACACCTAGAAAGAAGTGATCCCTCCATAGTTTGGATGAAACCAATGCTAACCATCGGATTTTAGCTGTTCTATCTAAAGTTTTGAATATACAACTTTTGACCGTTCATTTGATAGTGACCAGTTGATGAGGACCCCATCACTTCAGCAGCCCATCCGCATTAAAATCCGGAATTTTAGTTAGAGAGCATGGTTTGGCTTGGCATGCATTGATTTCTCGCCACACGTATTGGTTTGCCGTGTTGAAGACTAGCATAGCATAGCATAGCATCCCCCGGGATTCACGTTGAAAGCTGCGTACAAGGACGTGAGAGGAACAAAAATACAGAGTAATTGGTGCCCACGGTTCACATACAAGAAATTTGTGTTGTATGTAACGTCAAAAGAGGAGTAATTAATATAGTTAAGAACCAGTTTCAAAGTGGAAGTCTTCCAAAGTTCCAACCTTTGTCGGACCGTCCCACTTTCATAGTCTCTCATTGCTCGGAAATTCCATTCCCAGGAGAATGATACTCGGGCCCAAGCACACCACAATTGTTAATTGTCACAAGTCAATCTGGGCCCTTCAATAACTAGTCCACCTATGATGTGGTGGGTCCCTCTTACATGTATGATTTTGATGATTATTTCTGGAGTCTGGATCCCCTCTTCCCTCTTGTGAGCTTTTCCTGTGACAGAAGCGCTTACGTGATGATAATTTGACCATTCATATCGAATCTCATATCTCCTCCGTTGTCATATTTTCAAATCTCACTTCAATTAGAATTTGTCTTGCTAACGTGATTAACATGATCTTATGTATTATTAATCAAACTTCTAATTCCATTATCAGTCATGTGCACAATCTAATGGTCGGACAAACTCCTATTAAAGTGAGACCTAAGAATATGTCACTGAAAACATGGGATTCAAGATGATTATCATAATATGGCCCCACAATGGAGTTCTAGACATGTGTGACAGGAAAAGCCCGTAAGAGGTGGGACAGGGGATCCCAACTCCTATATTTATAGATAGGGAGACACTACCTTCTCAAAAAAGGGTTCAAAAAGAACTGAGGGCTAAGATGCTTCATCTGTCTTTTAGCTAGCATAAAGACCATTTGTTATGAGAATTATGAGATCCAAAACATGTAGGGAGTTTGTACTTTGTGCATTTACTATTTATAAGATAAACAGTTCTGTCATCAACACCCCCATTTGGGAGACCAGTAGCCAGTTGGTGAACAAACTACATTAGTTGAATGCTTTTTAAAGTACCATTCAAGGCTTGTAATAGTTAGTGTCAAAGCCGTTTTGTAATGCGTCCAAACTAATAGTCTCCATCCACTTTTTTGGTTTGTGTTTTTTTCCTGAAATTCTTAAAAACTGCTTATAAGATTTTATAAAAGCTGACCTTTCCTTGTAACAATAGAATAAGGTGCAATAGAATTCCGTAAAATCTCTCAAGATGACATGAAAGTAGAAAATATATAGGGCCCTCGTCGGTGAAAAAAAGAAGCATGTGATGTAATTGTGTTTTGAAAACCCGTATTTGATGTGATACAAGGAGGACTGATTTAATGCGGACTAGAGCCACTAATATTGACTAATATTTTTCCATGTTCATGCAAGAACAATATATGATCATTACATTATCACAATATCTTCAAAATACCAGCAAGTTTAAAGTTAGAGCCTTTTGTATATACCACCCTAAGGTTCGTAGGATTTGTATATAAGCCCCTTGAGGTTTAGGTATTTGTAAATAGGCTTTTGCGTTTTCTTTTTAATACCTTTCATGTCCCCAAAATCAATAATCCTAACAAGAATGGATAGCCACCATGATATTTGTGTTGAGCTTTTATATAAATGACAATTTTGCCATTACATCCATTAAATAAAAATGAGTATATTATTATTTACAAAAATACCATTATTTTATCTCAAGTCCCAATGGTTTCTCTCAATAACTCTCTCATACGCATGAGTAGGTGTGGACCTAGGACTGGAGCCCCCACCCATATATGAGAAAAGTTTAAACCCCCCATGCGCAAATTCTAAAAGTTGATGTTTATTTTTTAAATTCGCTCGTTCCTTCAGTATTTCTTTTATACCCTTTGCACATAAAGCATAATCATGTGTTTTGAAACTTTCATCAATCCAACAGTGAGTCATGTGTGGATTGGATAAATCAAAATCGATTATAAGTATTGGTGTTGATTGTCGTCATAATCAATTTAGATTTAATGAAATGAGCCTTGTATTGATAAGAATAAATGAATTTATGTAGGGTTGTTCTATTTCACTAAGTGCAATTGTTAATGTTACATGCTTTATAAAAAAAAATTGAGTCCAAGCTTTTGAAATTATGCATATAAGGATAAAAGAGATGGATAAAAGTGTCATTTCACTCTAAAATCCTATGGTGGTTGGAAGACTCTTGATTTTGGGGACAAAGAAGGTATTAAAATGAAAATGCAGGGGCCTACTCGTAAATACTAAAACCTCATGATCCCATTTACAAATCCTACAAATCTTAAGGGGGTGCATACAAAAAGCTCTTAATGTTGGGAGATGCTTCTATGAGAGATATTTCTCATCTTATATGAGAGATAGGAGTGGAGGCCCTTACATTTAAGTAGTTGGCATTGGATATGGATATGAGGGCCCCACTTTATCTCTTATAGTAAGGTGAGAGCATCTCTTATAGGTGCATCTCCCCTTTAAGTTATTGTCATACTTCTTTGAAATTTATCTAAGACTTGTACTAGTTTACTTCTAAATATATTTTGGATTGTTGACATAATGACTTTTTTCCAGTTTTATTTTACCTTATTTAAGCAAGACATTTCCATGAAACTAAGATTTCTCAATTAAGAAGGAATTCCATTTGTGATAATGGGACATCATGAATCTATCACTTTATTGGATTGCAAGGTTTTATGTGATTGGAGTTGACTATCAGGTTGGTGGTCCCCCCACATATTGCAATGTGCGTCCCAATTGGATTTCTAATGGTCAGCCTAAAAAAAACAGATGGTCAACCTAGCTTGGCCCCGCATGGTGACATACCTCACAATACGGAACTGGATCATCCACACTAGACCCTCCTTGGTCCTTGGTCGCCAGGTGAGTTTTCAATTTTTTAATCCAAACAATAGAGTAACTAAAAACATAGAATCATATATTTTGCACACGAAAGAGCCGATGAAGTGGAATTTATACATTATATAGAGCAAAAATTTCCCTTACATCATCGTTGTCATCAAAATCTTATTTCACTCATATACTAAGTCATAGAAAAATACTTGTTTATCGATGTCATTGTTGGTTTGTATTGGCCATGTACAAACTACCTCAAATGAGTATTTCTTATTTCATCACCAATCGATGTAGCTCGAAATTCTACGGAATGCACTCATTTCTAATATTTTAAAAAAAAATTTACCATGCATCTAGCACAACATTCTCCTGCGCTTAAATTTTTAATTGCTTTATTCATGTCCCCAAAAGAAATTTATTTTTAATCTTTGTCTGCCAATGCAATTTTCACTGATTTAATCATATCAAAGTGGGCCCCAAATACAAAGACCAAGAATGTCGTCAAAATAGGACCTTCCATTTCTTTAAATTACAATAGCTTAGTAACCATAAATTATATCTCTCAGATAACACATGGTTGAAAGCCACTATCTCAACATATCAAAGTTCGGAGAGTTCCTTCTAAAAGTAAATATTAAATGCAAGATCCATATCTCCATTCCATGCTCCATCATCAAAATAAACAACACATCAACACAATGGTATTGGTAGATAATCTAAAATAATATCAAAAGACAGCAGGGAGAAATATTAAAAAAACAAAAGAAGCGTATTGTGGAAAAGAAGAATACACACGTACGTGGAAAAGGGAAAATCGTGGGAATGAAAAGCGTGGATTTCAAAAAGATCATGGAAATTAGAGAGAGAAAGATGAGTGATGCTGTTGCCGTCTTGGGCGCGGAGCAGAAAACCGACTTCGACCCGATCGCAGAAAATACCATAAAACCGCATTTCCGGAATTCCTGCACCTATATAAATGGACTATTATTACCATTCCTCCTCCATTTTCTCATCTATCTCTACTTTGGCTTCTCTTCCGACGTGTAACCAAACAAACAACAAGCTTCTCTTCTCTTCAATTCTCAGGTCTTATGCTCCTCATCGATTTCTTCACTAGGGTTTCGTTTTTTCTCCTCTTTCTCTCGTGATCTGAATTGATGATGATGATGTTGTTGTTGTTGTTGTGGTGATGCTATGCAAGATCATCGGCGATTTGGTGCTGATAGATGAGGATTCTGTTTATGATCGGATCATCTTCTTCTTCTTTTTTGTTGTTGATTTTTTGATCTGATGGAGTGATCTTTGAAATCCATGTTTGATTTTTCTTGCCTTTCTCTCAGAAATTTGTGCTGTTTTTCCGTGGAGTTTGTGTGATTGTTTGGAAGTTGTGAGATTTGTGCTGGAATTCGTGTGTTTCACGTGGATTTTCGGCTTTGATTTGATGTCTGCTAGTTGCTAATAAGGTTTTTTCATCTTTGAAATTTCTGATCAAAGTTTGTAGCTTTAGGATGGTGCCTGTTTGGACTGATTGTTTGTACTGGTTCATCGCTCTAGCCTTTGACGCTTGCCTTTTTGGAATGATGAGATGTGGTGTTTGAATTTGGGATTTTCATATGTTTTGCTTGGAATTCTGTGTTGCGCGTGTTGATATTGCTTTGTGGAGAAGTGTTTGTGAGTTTTGCTGTTTTTTATTGGAATAATATGTTTCAATCTTTCTTTCTGCCTTGAATTATTTGAAAATTTTGTTTCTTTGATTTTGAAGTTTCCTCTTTGAATTATGGTCTGATTTCTCTCATCAATTGAATATATTTGGTTTTCTCAGTTTTATTTTCGCTGTGAGTTGGATTTATGACTTGGATGAATCTAAATTTTTTTTGGGTATAGTTTGGTTTTAACTTCTATTAGTTCAGAGTCGTATTTGTGGAATTTGGTTACTATTAGACAAAATGATAACTTTTACCCTGTCTTTCAGCTGGAAAAGTTATCTTTTTTTTTATTTATTTATCTTATCTCCTTGAAAAGATGCTTTAATCTCTTCACATATGTATTTTTTCCGTCTTTCGGGAGTTTTAAATTGGCGAATTTATCTTTTTAATGTTTTTAATGCGTTATGCCTCCATCGATCAGTTTCTAGATAATTGAATTCTTATTCTTTATGAAGGAAGGTTGTTCTATCCTTTATAAGACTTAAATTCGAATTTTCTGTTTTGGTTGGCAGGTCTGTTAAAACTCAAACTTCACCTTGTACAAAATCATCTTGCAGCAACTTCTGGTTGAAATTTGCTGGAGTATTGGAGGTTTTCCATATGAGCTGTCCTTTCCTTTTACTGTCGGAATATTTTTGTTATATCACTGGCGGGTACAGGAATTATAGGATTTGCAAGTTAAAGAGATAAAAATGTGAGTGTTAGATGGAATGAAATCATGAAAGGTTACATTACAGGAGCCCATAACATGGAAAAGAGATGGACTTTTCCTCTCATTATAAGTACCCTTGTATGTGCTTTCCTACTCGTCACGTGCTTCAACATGGGTCTAATTTCTTCATTGCACACGATCAATTCGATATTCTCAATAATCCCAACACGGTCGACTGGAAATCAGACGGACCTTGTTTTTGTAGAATCAAAGGTTTCATCCATTCCACCTCCCCCTGCTGGCCCTACAACTCCTCGGTTTGCATATCTTGTCTCTGGTTCTAAAGGTGATTTAGATCGCCTGTGGAGGACTTTACACGCGCTATATCACCCTAGAAACCACTATATTGTTCACTTAGACTTAGAATCACCGGCTACTGAAAGAGTGGAACTTGCAGCTCGCATAGAGAAGGATCCATTGTTTTCGAAGGTTGGAAATGTAGACATGATTTTCAAAGCTAATATGGTTACTTATAGAGGGCCGACCATGGTTGCAAACACCCTTCATGCCTGTGCTATTCTACTCAAGAGAAACAAGGAGTGGGACTGGTTTATAAATCTCAGCGCTTCAGATTATCCTCTTGTAACACAGGATGGTGAGTTTTTAGTATATCAAGAAACATATTTGAGGAACTATTGGGTCCTGAGTTTAAGCCTATGTATACTATAGCTTTCTATTGTACAGAATTCCATGGACGGGTGGGGTATATGTTTCAGTGACCTAGACTGCTTTTTTTAATAGGCCAAGTCTCCCAGATTGGGAAATCTATATTCTTTTATTGTTGGTGTTGGTTTGCAAATGAAGCGACATGGGTTCATATTTGGTTGAAAGAGACCAATGATCAATGGTATATGGTCAATCTGTGAGACTTTTGGGCATCCCCTGCCGCGGTGACACCCATCAGTACAGTTTGGATCACTAAATGGTGTCCCTTTTTGCATAGTCCAGATCTGTAACCAACATGAATCATATATAGATATTTATGGGCTAGCTCACTTCTTTCACCAATTGGTTATCTATTTTTTCTTATGATCTTGTATGTGCTGACTCAATTTTTCTGCAGATATTCTCTACTCGTTCACAGACCTACCAAGAAATCTGAATTTTATAGAGCATACCAGTCATTTAGGGTGGAAGGAGTGAGTCTCATTTGTTTTGATCTTAATGATCCAGAATCATTTTAATACATACGGCTAATCATTTTAAGATGCTGACTTGGCATATGCAGGGGACAAAGGGCAAAACCGTTGATGATAGATCCAGGACTTTATTTGTCGAGGAAAAAGGAAATTTTCTGGGCAACAGAAAAGAGAGAATTACCAACTGCTTTTAAATTATTTACTGGTAAGTCCATTGGAATTAAAGAAGGTTGATAATTGCAATGAAATGTTTAAAGATAAATATGGAAAGTATTATGGAATAGTGTGGTGTCTAAGACTGGAATAGCAGAAATAGGATTTTGCAAATCAATGAATCCAAAATAGATATGTTAATAACTTGCTAAAAAAAGATACATTTTAAAATAGATATGTTAATAACTTGCTAAAAAAAGATACATTTTTGTTCCTCTCCCTTACTTGAGGCTGTCAAAAGACCTGAATATGACCTGGATTACTCTGGGTTCTCTAGCCGTGAGATGGATCTGGGCTTGGTTACTGGCTATGGGGTAACATGGTCTGACCGCTAAAATGGCTGCATCAGTGATCCATGGACTATGTCCCGTCAGACTCCTATGTGCCTTTCTTATTTTAAGCTTTTTCATTTTCAACACTATCATCATCAGCATGATCATCATCATCAAATCCTTGTCCCAAATATGTTGGGGTTAGCTACACAAGAATTCATGTTTGGGTTGTAACAAGATTTTACGCTGGTTGTTAACCTACCTAACGCAACCCTCTTGCTTTACCCGGGCTTGGGATCGGCAGTGAAAAAACTAGCGGAGTTTCTTTTATATATGTATATATATATATATATATTTATATATATTTGGGAGATGCTCCTATGAGAGATATCTCCCACCTTAAATGAGAGATAGAGGTGGGGGCCCTCGCATTTAAGTTGTTGGCATTGGATATGGATGTGAGGGCCCGCACCCAATCTCTCATTTAAGGTGGGAGATATCTCTCATAGGAGCATCTCATATATATATATATATATATATATATCACAATACAAGATAATATGGATTTAATGTCCATATTCAAGAAGGGTTCCCATTTTGAAGACAAACACAGACTCATCCAATTCCAGACTCGTCTGGATCCGGACTTGTCTGAATTTGATTAAGAACTCATCCTCTCTTAAATGGGCAGACTCAGTCTTTGCATTTACCCTATCATTCAGACTCATATCTGAGTCATCAAATCAGAAACTAAATTTAGGTGCAAATGTAACCATACCTCCTCCTAGTTCCCCTGTTTTCTTTAACTTTCCGCCATTCTCTCCCTCCCCACCAACACTCAACCCTGACAACTTGATTGAAGCCTGGAAGTCTATAGGGTTTTAACCTCAAGACATCTATTGTTTGTATTTGTTGACTTAGATTATTTAAGGCATTAAGTAAAAAAAAATTCTTTTCTTAGCCAGTTTATTTAATGATCTGTGGAGAAAATGCTTGTACAGTTGTACCACCATATTTCCTCGTTGACCTAGCAATTTTGACATTTCTGAGGTTAATGAGTTTTTTATTCTACATATTCTACTAACTTTCAAAAAAAATCTTCTGCGAACTTCATTGTGGTTTCCTTGATTACCAGATAACACACACATGACACATTGGTGGCAGTATTCTCATGTGAAACTTTAGAATCTTTTTCTTAACTTAGAGCCTCTCAGTCAACAAAGGTCAATGATGAAGATCTACATGTTCTTTATTTCATTTTCGTGGGGGAGATAAGATACATTTTTTTTTTTTTGAAAGACAATATAAGACAACTGAACTTTAGTAAAGAAACCAACAATGTAACGCAAGAAAAGCACCACTTTGAAACACCACAATGACAAATCAAGTGAGCCCAGGTGGCAACAAACCAGCTAAACAGGCATATAGACTAAATTCCCAACAGTCAAAGCTGGCCAATCAACCTTTAGAAAAAAAAACCTTTCAAGAAAAAAAAAAACTAAAAAAAAAAGATAGAAAAGCTGGCCATTTAATTTCTAAGGAGATGTGCGAAAGATGGTTGCAAAGCCTTGACAACTTCCTTACTCAGATAATACTTGCCAACCCCCCAGGGGGCATCACTCCTGTCCTGCTTGCTGCCAACCAACCAACCAACCATGGTAATCGCCTTGGATTTTAAGCTGCTTCAAAATCCAAAATCGCTCTAATAGCCTCTGAACCCTATTGCGAAGAGCTCCACTTAACATTGATGACCTGGTGATCAACCAGACCCAAGAAACTTCACACTACTACCCAATTTGAATAGTCAATCAAGCCACCTGCCACCGCTGAGCTTGAACTAGCCAATGCACTCGTGTCAAATTTGACCTTAAGTTGCCAACATAGGAGACCACTTTAGGGCAATAGGATCCAAGAGGCATAGTCATGGAGAAATTGGAGGATAACTAACCATTACTTTTTTTTTTTTTTATTTCTCATCAATGATGCCTCAGCCCTCCTCTTTCTGTGGAAATCACGTCGGAAATGCAGGAAGGCGCCTAAGTTGACCATGCTCTTTTCGATGAGGTTGAGAGTTCAGCTTAGTTACTGAATTTAGAACACCCCTCTTCCCTTCCACCTTTCCTCTCTCTACTACTGCCTGACAACATGTGTGCGCGCACTACATCTTTGAGCATATTGCAAATTGTGAACTGTGCAGAGCAAGTTGAACAAAAAATCAATAATCTAGCTGAACAAAAAGAAGGCAGCAGTGTAGATTAAGATGTGAATCCAAATATTGTTGTAAGGGTTTGGATATATGGATTTTTCTCCTCGATAATAGAAATTCAGGACTTCTCTGATTCCAGGATATTCTATTTGTTTGAATGGTGATTTCTCTGATTCCAAGAGATATCCTTCATTTGCATGGCATCTGGATTTCTTTTAAAAATCCTGGAATTAGTAGTGTTGTCAATTTGGGATTTCTCTGATCAATAAACAGAAATATTTCTCTGATTCGTTGTAAAGGGGATGAGAGATTTCCAATAATATGATGATGCTGCCAATTGAGGATGAAGATCCATGAGAACGGAGTAGGCTCACAAGATTTATGTAAATCATGTGTTTAACCATGGTCATGGTCATGGCTATGTGTATGTGACACATCTTTCCCCTAAGATTCTGTCAATTATATAAATGAAAGGTGTCTTCAATTCCAGGAAACCTTTGCCCCCCAGACTGATTTCTAAGGAATACCCAAACAGAACGTACATAATCAGGAGTCACTGAAATCCTAGGCCTTTCCCTTGAATGAGGTGAGTCTTGATTCCAGAAACCCCTAAATCTAAACATGGCCACACTTAAATCCTAATCAGGAGAGGAACCCATGTGACCAGGGTAAAACTTTGCAATCTTCTTCAGTGCCTCATAAGGTTTCTTGTCAGATTTGAGTTTAAGAACTATGTCATGCATGTGGGAGAGCATTTTTTTTTTTTTTTTTTTTTTTATGCCATTGTTCTGTCATAACATGCAGTTTTTATCGTGTGCAGGTTCTGCATGGATGGTTCTATCGCGTGAATTCATTGAGTACTGTGTGTGGGGTTGGGACAACCTCCCAAGAACACTCCTCATGTACTACAGCAACTTTGTCTCATCTCCTGAAGGCTACTTCCAAACTGTCATCTGCAATGTTCCTGAGTTTGCAAGCACTGTTGCAAACCACGACTTGCACTATATTTCATGGGATTTCCCACCGAAGCAGCACCCCCACAACCTCAACCTCAGCGACTTCAGCAAGATGGTAGGCAGCAATGCTCCTTTTGGCCGCAAATTCAAACGCAATGACCCTGTCTTGGACAAGATTGATGCTAGCCTCCTCAAGCGAAAGAATGGGAGCTTCACCCCTGGTGGGTGGTGCTCTGGCAAGCCACTATGTTCAGATGTTGGCGACAATACCAGCCTCAAGCCAGGCCCAGGAGCTCGTAGACTAAACACGTTGATCGATAGAATTGCTAGGTCAGATTTGTTCTTCCAGAACCAGTGTAAATAAGATGACCTAGCTGTGCAAATTTTTTTTTTTTTAATCACTGTAGGCTTATTTATTTGAATTTACATCAGCAAATTATCAGATATCGTGGATGGACATCTTTCTGGTAAAATTCAGGATGATTTGCAGTTACTCTGTTCAAATTTGTTGACTCACTCATCAGCAACAAACAAAGCAACCTTGCATGAGGGAGAAGTTTCAACAAAAACACATGAACTCATCCTCCACAGTAACTTGTGGATTGAGTTCTAACAAAGCACTTTGTGAGTTTCTTAATTATTAACACTCTCAAACTTTGTGCAAATATCTTCCTTATCTAGAAAATCTCTATGGGACATCTTAGACATGGGTTCAAAAGATGGTCCATGCATAAGCGTTGCTGAATCTCAAGTTAAAAAAAACTCACATTCCAAGGCTTTCAATGATACAGCTGAAAATATTGAGTAGGCCTTGACATTCACGAATGGATATCCATTGGCTTTGAGCTGTTATGGAATACGGACACTTTCAGCACTTACAAAAAGTAACACTGATAAAAAGGGTCAAAGCTGGACTCAAAATCACTGCACTCCTAGTTTTAGCGCTAACCAATATCTAACTCCAATTAGAGTTGGCCCTACCTTAAGATAAGATTGATCACTAGACGTAATTGATCTTAGTACAGGCCCAACTCTAGTTGAAGTAGAATTTCTCCTAAATTAAGTGTAAAGAATTGTCAGTTTGCGTGGTTCGGATTTTAGATGTGAGCCCTAGGGATGGATTTATAGCATGAGCACATAGGAATATTTCATTGATTTTTCGAACTTGAACTCTTAATCAAACAAATTGAGAAGCAAATTATATATACGATCCCTTTCAACTGAGTTTTCTGAGCTAAGGTTCGAATTACAAATTGCGAACTCCAACGGAAATTAGTCGACATGCAAACTACGTAACTATGGTTCAGATCATATACTGATAATCTCGTATGCTTGCCTTTTGGCAATTGCCTGGCTCATGGTTGCACCCTAGTAGCAACCTACTGTTAATAAAACCGGCCCTTGGGGACCCAAGAGGACCAAAAAAAATGCTTGCATTAAGTTGTGAACTCAATTAGCATGAAAGGCGGCTTTCGGCACTGATAAAAGTAGCTTTTCGACAAAAGTGGATCTACGCACTCGACCACCTTGATAGTGCTTGACTAGACCATTTGTGCTTTCCCATTGAAATCTAAGCACCCGACCACCTTGATAGTGCTTGACTAGACCATTTGTGCTTTCCCATTGAAATCTAAGCACAGAGAGAGAGAGAGATGGTTAGGGAATGGAAGGAAGTGGTGCCAGGACATGGAAGTGGTGGTGGTTTTCTCCTGTGGGGTGTCGTCGTCACACTCTCCCTCATACTTGCTGTACTATTCTCTTGTGCAGGAGGTGCCTCCAAAGACAGAACCTCCGCATCTGACGCTGCCTACGGTGGTGGATGTGGCGCCGATTGCGGCGCCGGTTGTGGTGCATGAAAATTCTCCGAAGAAGAAGTGGTCAGTGAGAAGGCACTAGGTTGCATCATTAATGGGTTCTTGGTTCATTCATGCAAGCTGAACCCTTGTGTACTTAGTTCTAAACTAGAGCATGAGCGCCTTGTGAGATGGTTTGCATGTCTTTACCTTCCAAGATAAAAATGGTTTGTATGGTCTTCACTTCATGTAGCTTTCTCATGATATTATATTTAAATGGATTCATACAAACAAGTAATGTTGTGCAACTCCAAATATAAGCTTTTCCAAATCACACACTCTCTCTCTAGAATAGTCTCCCCTAGAAAGTACTACAAAGTGATCTCTTTCTAATAATAATAGTATTCATTGTACTCAATTCAGCTTTCCTTTGATAGGATTCAACATTAGGGCAATTAAGAACTATTACTTGGTCTCATTGTTAGTCTTTTAAGGGAAAAGTAAAGTTCATCCTACCATTGCAAAATTCATTTTCCATTTTTGTCTTGATTCGGGGTGACCTGGAAACCATCTTCACTTAATGTCCTTAGTTGGTCAAAATTGATGATAAATAAGAAACTTCCATACAAGCAGACTTTAGGCTGGTCATATTTCCATGGGCCTTGTTTTTAGGCCGATGGCTACACCTCAGACTATTTTCTGGCTAAGTTGATTTTGCATAAACAGTCTGGGAATGGGTCCATGTAGTATGAACGCACAAGAGACATAACTATATATAACCCTGTCATGCCTAACATATTTAATAGAAAAAGAAACGTTTTCAATTAGGGTGGGCTGTGCCTAGATTTCAAGACCTTTTTCCGGCATCCAGGACTTTTAATATTTGGTGAGGTACATAGATGGCAGAGCTTAAAAAACTTTGCACTGGTCCGACATTTTTGACCACTTGTAGCCCTACTTTTTCCATGGAAAAGTTATAGGAAGGTACATGTGAAAATCTCCCTTATTAAGAAAAGTTACTTCCAATTTCATCTCTTCTTTTTGACTTTTTTACCGGTAATTTTTAATATTAGGAGATTTGCCTTTCTCCCTTTCTGAGTAATTTCTTTACATTTTATTAGAAAGTGAGCATATATTTGGGAGTAATTTCCTTCCATTTCCATCAAGCCAAACAAGCCCATAATTTTATAACATTATGGGGAGCTCAGAGTAAAATCTCATAGGGAAAGTGTGGGCTTAATTGAGAGCTTAGGATAAGTGGTTTACATAGTTGTGATCTACTAATAGGTGGGCAGCAGTGCTGCTCATGGGCCAGGCCAATCTGGGATTAACCCAAGCCCGGCCCATAATCAGCTGTACTTCAGATGTGTTTATATGCCTATTCTCTGCCCTGATAGTTAAATTGGCCAGCCTGGACCTTTCAAAGCTTAAAAACCAGCCTAACCCAGAACTTTTAGCACAAACATGTATATGCACTATGCAAATGGGCTGCAAATGGGCTGGATTTGGGGCACATCAGAGCTAAAATGCTACAACAATCTTTTCGGCCCAACCCATGAAAACCTTAGTGGGAGGAAGTGGTGGAAAGCCTCAAAACTGATGAAGGAATTTTTCTCCAAAAAAATATCATAACGGAGTGGAAAACTTGTAATCATTAGATTCTCAAACCAAAAATGATAGTTCCTTCAAAAGAGTATATAGTTTCCCAAAGAAGGTCAGGTTGCGTTTGGATCATAGAAGTCGGTTATTCCCATTGAAAAGGAACATTTCTGGAGATAGGGATGGAACGTAGGCACCTGAGATGGGATGTGATCCCCCACCTCACCACTCACCTCATGGAAAAGTAGAGTCGTATCAGCATCTCTTACCTTTGATTTCCAAACGTACATTGGGTTTGAACTCAATTAGAATAAAGTGGTAGACAAAGGGCCCAACCGGACCAACATGAAGACTAGTTGGCGGACCCAACATATTTTTACTTTGAATCAATGGTCCACTGATTAGCTCGTTCCAAATACAGCACTAGAGTATAGATTAAGTTATACTTTAAGACTTACCCCCGGTTTGGCATTACTATTTTTTGCCTCTGTTTGAGAATAAAGGCGTTTGGCAGTGTTTGACAACCTCTATGAAACTCAAAATTTGAAATTAACCTAATATCATCTCCCACCGACATTAATATGAGAACCAGCTAATCTATTTCACAGGCCCTCTAATTCAATGGCTCAATCATATTCATAACACCCCTCTCATGGATAATATATCTAAAGCCCCAAAAGCGCATTACCACAAAGACTGCTGGGACTGCCTTGGACATGACATGCTCTGTTAGGTTTTTGAGTGTGGCTAAATTCATGGGTTGGACAAAACTCTGGGTCTTTGAGTTGTATTTTTTTTGTATTTAGAAAAGGCCTTTGAAGTTAATAGTTTGGAAGGACTCAGATGAAGAAAGCCTGAAGGAATTTGAAGAAGTCTCTTGGAGAAAAAGTGTTGAAATTCCGGATCAACCAGTATGGGGTTCGCTCGAGCGAACAGAGTCAGGATGGCCAGTGCTGAAACAGAACCTCATCCGCTCGAGCGGATGGTGGGTCCGCTCGAGCGGACATGTGTCAGGAGTCCTACGAAATTAGTAACTGCTCTTCTAATTGTGCTCAAACTGCTTGTTTTAATCCTAATCATCTTAGGCAACCTTAAGCACGAACCAAGGGCTATTTAAAGGACTCAAGGGCTATTCCAAAGAAAACACCTCACCTCTCAAAGTTCTGAATTAAATATTATTATTGAAAGAATTCTTCTTTAGAGTTTTTATGAAGTTGTGCTGCCAAGTTCTCTAGAGTCGGTTCTTCTGCATCCTTTGTAGAAGATTATCTTCCTGCGAGAAGATCTGAGGAGTCAAGTGCTGGCTTGAATCTGTTGTAATCAACGGTGTGAAGTCGCTGAAGCGTGAGGCGACACAAGGTAACTTCAGTCCTTGGGTAGGGGATATCTAGGGAAGAGATCTGAGTTTCTTGTAATTGCGAGATTCATAGTGCTTGATTTGATCCAGTTCGGATCGGTGGTTTTTCACCCGGTTAGGGTTTTCCACCTTAAATTTGGTGTCCTTGTGATGTGTGTTTGTTGATTTTATTTCCGCTGCATATTATATATTTCTGCACACTTTTGGGTTGATTGTTTGAGTAGACCAATCTAGAATCACGGACCCTAAAATATTTTCATGCTCCATAACCACCCATATTGAGAGATCCCATAATCCTCCACAGGATTTTTTGTTCACTCACACAATGAATGTGATCTCATGGGAACCACCTAAACATGCCATGCTCCAAACTACCCGGAGAGTAGGATCCTAACAAGCAATCCATGCTTCACGTTTTTTTATACATTGCAGTATTTCTTAGTGCCTGCCTGTTTACAGACAATCCATAATTTGAATGCTAAGACAATGCTAAGATGATGTTTCTGTAATCATGATGATCAAAGTAGAATCATCTTTCTGTAGGACATTTTCAACTTACATTCCTCGACTTCTCCTTATTTCTGTTGATGATATATCCATGCGGAAGTTTTCCTCCGGTATAGAGACAAATATGTCCTTTATCTCTTCTGGGATGTCAAAATCTTCAAGAACCTGGAAAATGTTGACAAGCATGATTGGATGTTAAACATGAATGAAAGTTGGGATATTTGATAACAAGTGCAGTCTTAGAACAGTGGCACACCTTGAAAACCCCATCGACATTTCGGCCACCAACAAGAAAAGTACAACCTGATCTTTTGCATCCAAGTAATATCTCCAGCATTTTACCATAATCCCCCCAGTAGTATTTTGGCTGTAAGATTAGGGAAAAAAAAAAAAAAACTTGTTATAGCTGGATTAACATACCATGTTTCTATCCTGTTAATTGCTTCTAATATAACATGACAGACCAACGCAACAATCCTAGGAATAACTCCTTTCTTTTTTTGCTGAAGAACAACTATTTGACACTACAAGGTTGGGAAGAGGTTGGAAAGAAAGAAGCATGCGTAAGGATGGAAAAGACAGTAGAATGATGAAAAAAAAGTGATATATTATTTTATTTTATTTTATTCTTTTTGGGCTGGGGTAGCAGAGGTGATGAATCTTTGATCAAAAACTTTTTGACACTACAAGGTGAAATCATATCACTAATAAAATGAAGGGCAAGTATATTCTCAAGTTATTTTTATGTAAAGTAAGACATTATATTTTGGATCACAAGAATTCAAACACCATAACATTACATTACAATTTCTATTAAGTCCTGACAAACATTTGATAACTCTTATAACAAATGGTAGGCAGGGGAAAGGGACCTGCATATTAACAATTCCCTGAAGATAAATAAATAAACTCCATTAATGAATGAGGAAGTGCAAAAGTAGATACAAGGAATGTGAAGTGGGAGAAGGGATTATAATTGATGAATGATAATCTAAGGAGAGAAAAGCAGGCAAAATCTGGCTGCCTTTTGTTCTCTTTTTTATCAAGAATATGTCATACGAGAAAATATGCATGTGGCATCCACCTGGTCCCATTATGATATTAAGGCACCCCTCCTTACCACCACCCTGCGTGCGTATTCCCCAACACACACAGTCACCACAGCCCTCCCAACCTCTGCAAATTACCACAAGCCTAAAGATGACACATCCAAACTTTGTGGAGCCTTGACACCCCATCCGACTGTATTTTTTTTTTGAAGCGGACGCCATCCGACTGTATGTAAAGGCCAGAATTGGGTCAACTTTTAGTCCCTTAAAGTGGCACCTCCAATTATGAGATGGTTCCCGTTTCTACATACAGGTAGGTCTTGGAGAGACTTTCAAAACCCTGCTTCCTGTGCCCCAATAATTTGTATGCTTATAGTGAGCCCCACAAGGTTGTTCCAAGCTTAAGAACGGCCTGGCCATTCTCGATAATGATTGTCTATAATATAATAACTTATTTTCAAATAAATATACCACATAATATCCGCATTCCAAAGTCTATTAAAGAAAAAAAAATCCTTACACCGCATTCCAAAGTCTATTAAAGAAAAAAAAAATCCTTACATTGACTAGCCTTGCTGCAGTGTCTGCTCCGATTACAAATGCACTGCCAGGAAAAAGTTCAGCTTTCTTATAAAAATATGGCTGATTGGAAATGATCACTGTCTTCCCTGTAATTATAAAATAATAAAAATAATAAAAAAAGAGGAGAAGATGTGAAAACTACATCTAAAAATATTCATTCTGTATGAATAGTGGATGTGCATAAGGTTTCAACAGGGCGACAGTTCATCCTTCAAAAACATTGGTGGAATCAACCAGAACTCAGCTAGAGTTGAGAATCAAAGTTAAGACTAAAAGGTCCTGTACAGTAGCTAATGAATGATTCTTTGTTTTCCTCCCAGATCCATACAGGTGGATATCATGGTTTGGTGATCCTGATTGATGGAAAGATGACGCTCCACTACTGATTGAAGATGTCCCAAAGAAAGCATAGATACGATCGCAACTACTTCAGTGGCCTTCCAATAATACACAGAAGTCCAGGAAAAAGATCAGAAGATAGATGGTCAGGATCTTCTATCTAAGAAACTTTTGGAATGTCGTCCACACTATGACCCACTAGTATAGCTGTTAGATCACCAAATCAGGCAAAGTAAAATGTACAGTTGCTACATTGCAGGACCCATGTAATTTCTCAGAAAATTTTAATGTTGAATGTTTAGATTTCAAATGCATGCTCTTCAATACAACTCGGTTTTGAAATGATCAGACACTAGGCAAGAAACTTCCCTCTTTCTGAAGTGAATATAGCATAGGAAATGTCAGTTTTTTTATCCACAACAACTATCGGCTTAAAACTTGTATAATCCAAGGAGCCTACTTGAATTATGATGTAACTATTGGCTAAAAACTCATTGTAATCCAAATGAAGCACTTATCTATTTTCATCATATTATTTATACTACGAATTAGCATGGTATTAGAGCCAAGGGCACAAAATGCATTAAGGTCACATGAACAATTAACCTTACCAACTTTTTCAAATTGCTTGACCCGATCTTTGATTTGAGATATTGTTAATGGAGGTTTGTCTGCATTGATTGCTGAAATCTCAAAGCATGGATACCCATCACCACAAATGCTACATGGGAAGAAGAATTGGCAGGAATGGATTAGATATGCAATTCACACTGAAGTAATTAAGGCCGAGAGAGAGTAAAAGACATTTTTTCTTAAAATTTCACTCCTCAAGTGTCATCTAATATCTAGAAAAGCATATCATCCATTGGTCGAATAACAACCAAATTATCTAGAATCTAGGCAAGCATCTAAATATATCAGTTGGAGTCGATTAGAGTATTGAAGACTTCTCTTTGTTGCATCAAATTAATATTTGCTATTTCCTTTTAAATTCTACAGGGGCAACAACAACATATTAATGAACTTATTTAGTTTATTTGACCCTAGCGTTTTTATCATGTCACCATCTTCTTTCTCCATTTATGGAACAGATTTAATGTCCCGATGTTTTACTTTTTTTTTTCCTCTATTACCCTTGATCTTTTTCCTTCCTCTAATAAATTAATGAACTAAAACTTTTTTTGTTCTCATCTTTAATTTTGAAACTAAAACATCTATTTCTGAAGATGATTTCAATTTTTAAGTTGTAAATATCACATTTATACCAAAGAGAAAAAAAAAGTTGTAAATACCACTAAGCTTTTCCTTTCAATGTTTCTTTAATCTTGATCTATAGCATGGAAACATAAATGTTTTGCAACAAAGAAGAAGCAACTATTGATAATAAAATGTTAATAAATAAATAAATTGAAGCAACTAGGATGCATGTGACTAGATGTGCATGTAGTGATGGATGCACTGAGTTGCAAGAAATGATAAAAATAGGAATGAGTGCATAAGAGGAAACTTAGGTATACCTCCAATGGAAAAGAAAATCAAAGACTATTATGAGATGGTTCGACTAGTTCATAGATATGAAGATCAGTAGTCCCTATACAATGTGTTGAAGGGTCACAAGTTCAAGGAACTAGAAGGAGAAGACTGTTAAAGACCCTAAATGAGGATGTGACAGGACATAATAGATTGTAGAGTTATAGAGAACAAGGATTTAAATGGGGTTAAGTTGAAAAGCACAAAGCTTCCTCCATATAGATAGGGTAAGATTTCAAAGATGATGATCTGTAGCTAGGAATCTTTTTTTAATTAACATAGTGCAGCAAGGACATAAAGCTATGACTTCCGACAATAAAAGGGTATTAAAAAAAAAAGATGAGAAGCACATCTATACTAATTCCCACATGCACATGTCAGCCATAGCATTTACTACATGACCTACATGTTTAGCAGTTGGAGCCAATGAGGCAATATCATCAGACACAACTCTTGTTTAAAACATCATTAAATCCCATGGTTCCACAGAACTGTTATATGCCTACCATGGACAGAACTGATCATCAGAAGATAAAACCTGCATTCATAAACCAGATTATAGAAACAATAGATCAAGACCTTTTACCTTGATGCAACTTCCAAAAGCTTGAGGTGACCATCATGCAATGGATTAAATGAACCAGACAATATAATCTTTCTTTCGGAATTTGAAGAATGTGTTTCTGCAATTCAGATACCTAACAATAGTAAGAGAGCACAATCGAGAGGAAATGCCTACTATGATTTTGGATTAAGAATGAATCATAGCTATGTTATACCTCGTGAAAAAGGATAAACTTTCATGCATATCTTCCCATCAATGAGTTGCTGCAACTCTTGATCCTCATTGAACAACACTTCAGAATCCTCGGGTACTTCAGATTCCATCAGTTGTGAAACAAAATTACCTGAAATATTACAGGCATCTGCAAGTGCCTTTACCAAAAGCCAAATGACAAGTCATCAGTAAAATGTAATAAAAATTGATAAGAATGAGATCAGGAAAATGAGATTAAGAAAAACAACAAAGTCTCATTCTGTGTGTGTTTGTTATTTATTTCTATCAAAGCACTTGTAGCCGTGGAGATTATTGATGGATTGTATACTAACCACTACAGAGCAATAATCCAATTGCACAGAGACATTGTTTCAATAATAATCCTAAAATATAATTTATTTCTTCTGATCAAACAGTAACTTGGAAATTTTGTAAATAGGAAGTGTGCAATATTAATGCCATATCTCAAATTATAAGTTAAATACTAAAATTGCCTAAAGCTACAATGTTGGTAACATAAAGGTCGAAATTGAAAAGCAAACATAAGTTTTATTATGCTATACTCTTTAAAGTAATTCAAGTTCATAAATTTTCCTTCAAAATATCTCCACAATAGACAATTCAGTGGCAGACAGTTATCATTCAGTGGTAGACAGTTGACAACATAATTTTTCTAGGGCCCTGCTTCGGTGGGACCCACACTGGGTAATGACCTTCTTTAGTAAGTATACTAAATAAATGGTAGTACCAAAGAAAATACCATTGCGCTTGGATCACTTGACTGTTACAAGGTATCCGATGAAGACAAACCCTGTATTCTAAGCATGTCTTTCATTCAGTCACCCTTGCACATTAAATACATAGCAAATCTCTATCCAGATTCCAGATTGATTGGTTTGATTCCTTCCCAAAAATCCTTTCATGGCTAAAGGGTCAAATTTAGAGCATCCTGAGTCAAACTACTTGAGCCAGATTAATGTCGAAGAGCCTAGGAGTCGGTTTTGTTTAGGGGTATTTCTGATGGGAATTCCCTTTGTTAGGAATTCCCGACAGTAATGCAGTTCCGTCCCCTCAGAAATCTGAATTCCCTGTTAAAAAGGCGAGAACTCAAAAGGCTGACCCCATGAAATGTCACATTTGGCCTGCAAAATTCTCAGAATTCCAGCTTTCTAAATGCTGGACAGCACTTGAGCATTTAGAATTCCACTTGGGGGGCAACATTTGGAGAATTGCAAATTCTCACAGACAATAATTCTCAGCATTCTTGCAAACAAAAAGGCCCTTAGAGTCGCCCAACAAGCATCACAACAGAGATCCCAGGTTAAGGAAAACAGGAAAAAAGAAAAGCAGAACTCAAGGATCCCTACAATTCCTTATGCTAAACAATCATGTCCAGTAGTACCCATACAAATCATTACTAAAACCAAAACAATCCTATAGGGCATGACAAACATCTCAGAGCACCACAGCACTGAAAACTTCAGAAGATGAGTGAAAAAAAGGGCAGCAAAGCAGAGATGGTAAAAACAACCCAGCACACTCAAATTTTCATGGATCACCACCCAAAACTGATGCATTCCAAATAAGCTTAAAGGCTTGAATCTATAGCAGGCAAACAGATCAAAATGTCCATTGTGGCAATCGAAATAAACTATCATTTTGTTTAGTCATGCAGAATATGAAACAAACTGTTTTATTTCGTCTTTGGTGCATTTAAGTCTCTCAGATGTATTCGGAAAGGTTGCTGCTTAAGTGTTCTGTAGGGGACTGTATTTTAGAAAGTGAATGGCCCAACTCTTTTAAAGAACTAAGATTATTATTCTAGTTGTGACAAGACCCAAATGGGTCCATTATATTATGTGATTAACGTGCCTTCCAAAATTATTGGAACTATATTTTTTGCCACCCCAACCCAACCCCCCCCCCCCCCCCCCCCCCCCCACACAATGATTCAATGACTCCATGCAAACCTCTTGGTGATGACTCCAAGGGCCTTGATGCTTACTCTAGGTCTATAAAGCAGAGGAATCCCACTGTCAAAAACACTTGTTATAAGACACCAGAGATTTTTCATGAAATAAAAGAGGAACCCAAACGCAGTAAAGAAAAACCTGAATTTCCAGTAATCTCCATTTGATTCTGAAGAAAAGCACCTCATATTTGTTCAAAATAATCTTAAACAGTTCCTTAAATCATATTTTCAAAAGGTATCAGCACCTCTGTAATCTCTCATGTCTAACCCCACAGCTGCTGACATCAGCCACAAGGTCTACACCAAGTCACCAACCAGATAAAAGAAAGTGAACTTCCAAAATACCTTGGATGAATCCGCCAGCTCTAATGCCAAGCTGAGATTTTAATCTTGATCAAGTGAAAAGATGAAACAATAAGAAGAAAAAAGTAGGAAAGGGAGTAGAACTAGAAAGAGATAAAAGATGTGAAAGTAGTGCTTTAGTCACCCATTAGGCTGACATACATAATTTATTATTCTAGGATTAGCAAAGTACAATGCTAACATGCATATTAAAAGAGACAGAAAGACCACTGACTCAACATCACTCACATCAAATAAATAAAGTGCAATAGACAGTAGAGCCTCTTTAGCAAACATTCGCAAGGTAAAATACAGACATGTTGAGCACAATATCAAGTGACAAAAAAAACCCTCTCTCATCAAAAGTTCACATCAATGAAGCAGATAAGCATGTTTCTAGTCTAAGTGTGTGCCGTGTACCTTGAGTAAATGATGGCTCGAAACAGTATCTTCTTGTTCACGAGTTCGTAAACCCTACAATCCACTTTCAGCATATTTAAGTATTTCAACATAACCAAATGAAAATTAGTTAGCTAAACTGACATAGTAAATACCTTTGACAGGGTAACATTAGATATCCAAAGCCGATCTGATGTTCTTGTTGACACATAAAACCTATATTTAACCGGAGTGACAATCAGTAAATTGTCATACAGAGACAGCCATGTGCAAATTTATAGACTACAAACTTAAAAGAAAAGGAAATGATAAATAAATAAAGATGCATATATAAACCACAAGAACAAGTCATCTAATTGAAGCAACCCTAATCAATTAATAATAAGATTCAGATCATAATCTCTCTCTAACACAGTGCAGATTAGGCACCAAAAATCTACAAGTTATTCAATCTTCAGATTATTTTTCTGGAGTCTTCAATAGCTTCTAGAGATATAGCACAGTATAATTGGACGAAGAATCATTTATGACTCCTTTTTTTCATTAAAGCAGAAGAAACCAAAGAATTAAGGACTACAGACCGGGGACAAAGAAAAAGAAAAAAAGAAAGAACCACACCTGTGATCTCCGCGTTTTGGATGTAAACTAGCCAGAGTTCCTGTAAACCCAACACCTACAACTGGCAAACCTATTACAAAAGAACAGCAAACAAGTCATGTCCAACCAAACAAGCAAAAGAAACCACAAATGCTTATGAATAATCAGCAGCAGAGTCAATAATTTCATTATATGTGTGTTAGAATTACTTCATGAGGACAATCATGCCTGTCTGTTGGGCCAGGAGAGCAACACTTTGAACCAAATTCAAACTTAATAAACAGAATAAATCACAGGGACCTGAATAAACACACACGTGACATGATAAGGATTCTAAGACTCCACTATTAACATGAGAGCCTGAAGGAAAAAAAAAAGTGCATCTACTTAAAAGGCATTGATTAAGACAAAAGTTTGAACCATATTCTTACGGGTCATTCAGAAAAAAACTGGATCCAACAGCCTTGCCAGTTGCCATAGTGCTACAGATCATGCAAGTTTGGGTCCTATGAGGTTCGGACTTATTAGAAATTCATAAGGCTCCTTGGTGGACTCATCAATCAAAAATGTGAAACACACGAAGCAAATCTCCACCCATGCAATGGACCTAGCCAAATTTCAATCCAATAGGAGTTGTGAGCACATCGGTCATAAATAAAACAGGTCCATAAAATTAATATGTTCTATATGTGATCAATCTAATATTAGGCTCAAAGCCTTCCGGAATGAAATTTGGCAAGGGCCCGTACAAAAGGGAGACTTCTGCATTGTGAGGTCTAGATTTTTGACAAGTGGGAGCCACTGAAAAGCCCGATGAGTTTCCCTCAATCGCGTAGGGTAATCAATCAACGCAATACAACGAAGATTTATTTTAGCGCCTGAAGCGCATGAAATTGTTGTTTGCAAGTGCCCTGCTTTGAATTAAATTCATAGGAATTCACGGTGAAGTGGGGTACTGACAAAGAACATTACAGAGGTGAGGAGTAAAAGGATACAAGGTGGAGAAGTAGATTGAATCCTCCCTTCCACAAATTTGAATAAACAGGGTGATAACCAGGTAATTCTAGCAAAGGGAAGACCATTTGACAGGCATTTGTTGATCTTTCCTTCAATTTTAGCCCCTTTCAACAGTAACCCATTGCCTAAAATTACTAGCAATCCAAGGCCAACCCGTAAATAAATAAATAAATTTACCAAGATACATTCACAATATAAAACTACACTTGCAAAAATTACAGTAATGTATATGCAACAAGACCTGGTCTGGAAAGCTTCAAAGCCCGATTGTATGCTGACAAAGCCAGCTCCTCAACTGTTTGTTGACCAGTAAATTGTGTAGGAATCTGCATCACAGACAACCAAATTACAAAATTACAAATGCACCCATGACTCATTCTGAGAAAAAAAACAACATAGAAACAAGAAGAAATAAGGGGAGGAGAAGTAAACAAAGTTGGTGGGTACCTTTCCCAGTAATTGGGACATGGAGATCCTGGAGTATGGAACAACTGCTTCAAGGATTGAATTAGAAGCTCCAGGAACTGACATGAGCCATCCAAGGGCCTGTTTTGCAACACCAATCAAATTTTTCCATGTGTTGAGATTGATGAGATTGGGCCTTGGGTGATTCAGAAAGAAATGAAATACAAGGGCATGGGCATGTATGTATATGTATGTATGTTGTAATTTGTGATTGTAATGTAATTAGTATACCTGAGAAGCTCCTCCGGAGAGGTAGATAACGGCTTGGGTGGGGCTGGGGCTTGAATGAATGGCCTCTACCAGGGCTCGAATCCAGCCGTCCATCATCGACTCTCTCTCTCTCTCTCTCTTCTAACAGGATTTTTCTGCTATCAAGTTTCTTGGAGTTATGTGAACTGTGAAGGGAGGAGCACTTTATTCTCCTTTCTCATTTTCTAGGCATTGGAGCGTCGGAAACGTCCCCGTGAGACTTTTGACTTGAGAGGAATCATTGGGTGGACGGAAAAGAAATCTAAAGTGGAGCCCACCTCCTTAAAATCCAACCCGTTCAAAATAAATGAAGTTTCCGTATATAACATATTTCAAATTTTGTTGATCTCACCATAAGATTTCTCGTTTGATTTAAAATGTGATTAAACCAATATATGTATGTCCATTGATCATGTTTATATGAAAGACGCATGGGATAAGAGCTCCTTGTTATAGTAGGCTTTTTTAGCTGAAGAAGATGGAGGTACACGATGCAAAATTTATAGGTGTTTTTTATGAAAATGAGTTTATAAAAAAATCAAAATCACTCAAATTGTGATTTTTAGATGTGCCCTAATTATCACAATTTCTAGAGGTGGGCCTCATTTACCTCATGAAATAAGAGGGTTTTATTTTTTATAATTTTATCAAACAAACTAATTGTAAATTGAGATCTAAAACTCTGAGCTTTTATTTCTTACCCTAATCTAATTAGCCCTTGTTAATTAGATTAGGGTTTGCAAACATCTCCTCGAAGTAAAGCAGCCTCCCTTAGCTTTTTTTTTTAAAGGCATAAACTCCAATTTGTAAATAACCTCTAAACATATACAATACAATTGGACATTTACCTAACACTCTAATAGGTGAATAAGCTTAAAATCACAAAAATAAGAGCTTATTTTTAGAGTTTTTAAACACCCATCGAGTCAACCCTATTGCATTTTATTTCAAATCCTACCCAAACTCGAAAGAAAGTTGTGAGGCTATATGGTATAGTGTGTTTATTAAAAGTATAAATTGCTCGGAATAAATGCCCCTCGTCTTATATGTGATTTAGTTAAATTTCGATTCAATACGTATTGGGTTTACTAAAAAATTATTCATGTATAAAATAAATGAGTGAAATATTGTAGATACTTATAAAGAATCATTATTCGAAATCTTAGGAAACAGGCCAACTATCTATTTTCCTTAAGCGGCATCACCCTAAAGAGTTGCCATTCACAATCTCAACTTAAATTTCTAAGATCTCCCACAAAAAAAATAAAATCAAAATCAAAATCTAGGACCACTAAATAAATATAGTTTATATCTTGTTTTTCCCTAAATAGGATTTATGATAAACATCTCACTTACTCAACTAGGGTTGTAAATGGGTCTCCGATTCTCCTATTACTCAAAGGTTCCGAGTCTAGGTCCTTATTTTGGTCACGATAAACAAATACTTCTGGTTCCAGATCTTTTTTTTTTGAACCGATACCTAAACGGTTTCGGTTACGGATCCACAGTGGCTCAGACCCATGGACTCGAAACCCGACCCAATATACACTAACATAAGGTAACTTTAGTATGTGAAAACAGAACACTTTTTGCTTTTCTACTTTTCTATATTAGGGTTTCTACTTTTCTACATCTCATTGTCGCTCCAACTCCAGCGCCCGTCTCCGCCTCTAGCTCTCTTTCCCGCTCCGGCTCCGGCCCTCTCTCCCTTTTTCGCTCCGGCTCTATCCATTTCTCCCTCTTCGGCTTTCTTTGTGAGGTACAAGAAAGCCCTCTCATTTTTCCCCCAATCTCTGTGAGGTACAAGACAAATCAAATCATCTTCTCATTTAGTCATTTATTTTGCAATGGATTGATTGATTGCCTTTGGGGTGGATACCGGATACAGTATAAATTAGAATTAGTTGCCTTTGTATGATACTGAGGGTTGGTTGGCATCAGTCCTATTCCGGGACTGAGCTTAAAAAAAACTTGTTTGGAAACATTTGCTCAGCATTGTTCTAAAAACAGGATTGTAGCAAATGATTTGCAATTTTTTTTTTCATTTCTTCTATCTGAATATCCATGAGTAATTGTAATATAACTGGAGCCCGTCCCTAATATATATGGATTACTACTGTGCTAGTGAACTATTAAAATTTGGCTGGATTGGTTACTCCATAGTACTGCAAATCTGCAATTGGTTTTATCACTCATTGACTTCAACATTGAAACGCCTCCACTTCTGACAACCTGAGCGGTGGGTTAATTCACAAAGTCATTGTTGGTCCCATTTTTGTTAGTCCAGACCCGGAACCATACCCGCCTCACAAATGGTTCCGGTTCTGGTTCTGGTTCTCATTAATATTATCGGTTCCGGAACCAGTTTTTTGGTTCTGAACTGGGTCTAATTCCGATTCCAGTTTCACCCTAGACCCGGACCAGAACAGATTCGTTTACAACCCCTATACCCAACCCATATTTTGTCTTCATGTACATGGCACCAGACACATCCAACCCACATATTTCACCAATATATTTTATAGGTGGATTGATTAGCCGGGTCAAAAGGGTATCATTACATGGGTCTATCTATCATTACACT
The DNA here is from genome assembly GCA_028538565.1 of Umbellularia californica. Classification (NCBI taxonomy): domain Eukaryota; kingdom Viridiplantae; phylum Streptophyta; class Magnoliopsida; order Laurales; family Lauraceae; genus Umbellularia; species Umbellularia californica. Next base: position 6,621,370 of record JAPQWN010000002.1, read on the forward strand.
ATTTATACAATCTTATAATGATTATGTTATTTAGGTGGGCCACCTTAAGAATTGAATTGATTATCAATCAAATGACTTTTTTTTTTTTTTTGTGCGTGCGCGCTATCGAAGGGTTCCCAACCCTTTGCGCTGGACTAAAATCTCTAGGCCCAGAGGGAAGTCGAGTAAACATCCCTATGGCCCTAAAGTGGTAATACTAGTGGACTCAACCTTCAATTCTTGAAGAAAGGGGAATCGGGAGCTGATACCAAAACCTCTAGCTCCGGAAGAGGGAGGAACCGTGGTCCTTACCACTCGGCCAACCCCTTGGGGTAATCAAATGACATAGTTTGCAAGTGAACATTGACTAAATGTGCTTATAAAAGCTAGGACTCACATAAATATTCAACTAAATATACAAGTAGTTTGAGCCGAGAGAAAATTAATCTATACATATTTACTCACAGATTGTTAAAGCGTTTTATATAAATTTCTTTAATTAGTTATACTATAATATGAGTTTATATTTTGATGATTGCACAAATAGGCTTATCATCATCCAATAAATTCATGTATTTATTACTATTATTACTATTTAATTTAAATGCATCATTAATTCATTACTCAGTTTCTTTGAAGAATCAACCTGCATCGTGTATGTTAGCTAAAGCTAAAAAAGATTTTTACCTGTGCCCTTCTAAAGTTTTCTATTCTGGCCTGGGCTGCAATTAAAAAGTCGAGTTCGGATTGGATCCCTTGAAGACATCTTCCATGAGCAGGATATATAAATCTCTCATGTGGGGCTTACCTTTTCATAATCCGGATTATTCAAAACTTATGTTTGCACTAGGAGGTTGAGGGTTCGAAACTGCAGTACCACACTAGGGCCACCGAGAATTTACTCGGCTCTCCCTGGGCCGTAAGAATTATTATGGGCCAAAGGGCTTGGACACCCTCCATTATAAAAAAAAAAAAAAAGAACCTATGTCAACCCTTTAATAAAAAAATCTTTAAATTTTATTCGTGTAGGAGTTGATTGTATGTAAGATTGATGACTATTGTATTCAATCTTACTATATAGAAGCAATTTTTTGTGGAAGGTAGATTTGAGAATGCATGTACGTCCACTCTTTTTTGTGGAAGGTAGATTTGAGAATGCATGTACGTCCACTTTAGAGTTATGCTCACTTGAGAATGACCCTTTACTGTCTTATAACATGGAAGGTTGAGTGGGGGCCCATCTTATGACCCATTCCATCTTATGACCCATTCAAATGTGTGGTGTCAAATGGACCACACAACAACCCACCCCTCCAATTTTGAGCGGACCTTGGGCTTGTTTGGCAACTCTACTAATATAGTCAAGTAAGGTAAACCCCCATTTCTAAAAAAAAAGTCCAATAAAAAGCATTTTAATTCAAATTTCCCACCACAGTTAAAAAAAGAAAGTAAAAAAATTACCCTATTTCTCTACTAAAAGATAAAAAAACTCCACAATCAATAAAAAAAAGTAAAAAAAATTCCATAATAAATAACTAAAAATAAAGTTAAAACCCCCCTCCTCAGGGGGATCCAGATTCAAAAAGATAGCGATGATGGCGGCTCGCATGATACGTCCGTTGTAATCGACCATAGTGGCGTAGTGTAGTGAAACAGGTGACCACGACAGCTCAACCGCAGACGCCCCCAATTTCCTATGTGGTCTCCACTCCTACCAATACCCTCTATTTTAATATACCATCTCCAACTGGACCACAAAATTCCTTTACCAAAGAAGCCTCGACAACAAATTAATATAAGAGACGCATGGAGATATTTGTTACACCATAAATATCACGAGAGTTTCGTGTGTCCGTAATCGCAGGCTGGAAGATTTCTCATAGGAAAGCAATTTGCGTTGATTCCCTTCTTTGTTTTGTCATGTAAATCTCATGAAAGTGGATTAGACTCATATTTTATCTTCTAATGATGGATACCACATTGTAATTTAAAAATATAGGTCCTGTGCCTACAATCATAAAAAAAAATATACCTCATATGATCACGATTGCAAAAGGCGAACCTACATTATAGATTATAAATATATGCTTATATGGAAAATTCTACTATTACAATCCTCATGTGTTAGTTTTTAAAGGTGGGTGTCGCATTATAATTTATAATAGTTTTTAAAGATGGGTGTCGCATCATAATTTATAAATGTGTGTTTTGTGTTAACAAACACAAAAAAAGCGGATTCACTTTATCATCCATGAAGTCAGGTCATATGGTCACAATCACAAAAGTGAGCCCACATTATCAATTATGTTGACTTATATTCTAATTTCTAAAGGTGGGTCACATGTACGACAATAATGATATTCTGCAAACATTAAAATGGTAAATCTCATATTGTAAATATTATAATTCTCTTCCGATAAAAAAAATATTATAATTCTCTTGCTTTCATTTTTTAAAATAAAACTTTATATTGTTATCAAACAAGTTCCATACAATTTATTTATTTACAGTAAAGTAGTTTACTATACTTCAATAATATTGCTAAATAAGTACAATAATATACTTATATAATGTTGCCAAACTGGCATAGTTTCATAATACAATGTTAGCCAGTATGAGGATGAACTCTCAAATAATATGCCAGATTAGGTTACAGGAGTACTATTTTATTTTTATCCCTGTCACATTTTAATCTTGAGAGAATCTCTGATGAATAAAAGGGGCTGTCAGTGTCTGCAATACTGCAATGATAGAGGAGGTGGCCCTAAGTAGGCCCCACACACAAGAGAAAATCTCCGTCCTTGTTAGGCATAAAATCAGAAAACGATTGAAATGACTTTCCTTACCAAACAGCAATCAATAGACTTTCCTCGTTTGAAAATGTTGAAAAAGGAAAAGCAACAAAGATAAAAAAGAAGTAGCAAAAGCATAGAAAGGACAAATCTATCTGAGTCTTCTTTTTCCTTCTTCTAAGCCACAGAGAGAGATAGTGAGTGAGTGTTGTTGAGGAAATGGCGATCTCAATATGGGTCGTTGCCATCGTCTCCTTTCTCCATATCTTCGCCTTCGTCTTCGCTGTTGGCGCCGAGATGAGAAGAAGCACCGTACGATCTGATTCTACCACCACATAAAATCCCTAACCTTTCTTTTTTTTTTGTTTTCAAACTCTTTTAGGGTTTTTTTTTTTTTATTCTTATTGGCTTTCTTGTATGCAGGGGAAGGTGGTGCCAGACGAGTACGATGATCGCAGCTACTGCGTATACGATACGGACGCAGCTACGGTGTACGGATTATCGGCGTTTGTTCTGGTGCTTCTGAGCCAGGCGGTGGTTACCGGCGTCGCCAAATGCCTCTGTTGCGGAAGGGGACTCACTCCCGGCGCCTCCAGAACTTGCGCCGTTTTCTTCTTCGTCCTTTCATGGTAAAAAAAAAATGTTTTTTTTTTTTTTTTTTTGGATTTTTTTAGAAATCTTTTCTGGAAAATTATTTTTTTATTGGATTTTTTATAAATTTTTTTGTCTGCTAAATCTTTTTTTTTTTTTTTTTTGGGAAAAATTTTGATTTTTTTTAATTTTTTCTGTAATCTAATGTAGAAATTAAGAAAATAAATGATGGGTGGGTGTAGTAGATTGGAGATTTGAATGGTCAAAATTTGAAAATAACATGGTATTGTATTGTGGTGGATGTAGTTACTTGTGAGTATATAGAGAACAAAACATAGGGTTTGAGTTAGATTTGTCTATTGGTAGTAGTGTTAGTGTTGTATAGATTAAAGGGTCATTTTTGTAAGGGGATGATTAAGAGTAATAGTGTTGTATGGATTTGAATTTATGCCTATGAAGAAAAATGGAAGAAGCTAAAGTTTATGTGACTGAGATAAGCATATGCTTAGAAGGATGTGATGATTTGTTAGATAGTACATTAGAAGAGTATATTATATGGATGGCTAATATTGTATATAAAAAAAGAATGTTATTGAGATGGTTTTGAGCATCTTTCTAGAAAGCCAAATATGGGCAATGTGAGACAAATCAAGGTGTTGGAGAAAGGGAGTCCATCTAAGACTGTATGTCTATGTGGGTGGAGCAAAAGATGTAGAGAGAGGAAAGAAATAAATGAGAAAGAAGTTGGTTATTCCTTGAAAAAGAGAAGTTATATCATCACTTATAGAAATAAGACACTTTCTCAACAGAAGAAATAAAGAGAAAAGATACAATGAGATGTAGGTGCCTTGCTATCGGTTACCAATTACAAAGGAGGATTCCATCCTTAAATCTCCTTGGCTTTCGTTCAATTTTTTTTTTTTTAAACTCTGATGAAGGTAAAGGTATAATAAGTGAATCCTCACCTAAGTAGGAAATTGCTTGAACAGAAGTCTTGGACTTGAAAGTGATGCAGCAGAGCATGTGCTTAAGGAGTGGATTCTTCTTCTTCTTCTTCTTCTTTCCCCAACTTTCTTGTCCCTTATGATGGGTATTTATTGTCCCTATGCCTCGCAATTGTTGTAGATTGTGGGAGAAGTGGTCCTTAGGAGTTTGGAGTATGACCTTTTCCTGGTGACCTGGCCTTTGGTGGTAGCGACTTGAGCTTGCTTCTAGCAGCCACTTGGATGACCTGCACGGCTAGAAGCAGGACATGTAAATTGTGACTCATGAAGTGGGATTTGGGAACATGAATCTGGGGAATCTGTGCTTTCTTTCTTTTGGTGACTTGAGCGTCTGGCTTCTGTTTGTGGGTGGCATGGTCCAAAAACATGTGTCTTGGCTTGAGAATGTCGATCTATCGTGGTGATATGTGGGCTATGCTGTTGGCATTATAGAAGGTATTGGCCCGATGATCTGCAATATTCATGGTAAGTTGGCCAAGCAATTTACCTTCTGGTCACTAGACCTTGCACAGGCGATTTGACTATGGTTGCTCGAACCTTGGTGGTCTGGTGACTTGCATTTGGTTGCTGATGCCTTGGTTGTGCGACTTGACTATCCTATAGGCACCAACCCTTGGTACGCCATGTGGCTATGGTTGTCGAGGCCTTGATTTTGTGACTAATCTTTGGTATCACAAGCCTTCGCTGATGGCCTGCCAACCTGCTTTAGGATTTTCTTAGTGGCTCCTTCAACTTTATCTGCCAACAGTGACATTGCGTGAAGCTCATCATGCATCATGTGTAACAACTGAGACATGGAGTTAAATAGATTCAAGTGGAAGGGCAAAACTCACAAAGTTAATCCAAAAGTAGATGCTTTTGCAAAACATGAGTGTGTTCTGAGATAGTAACAGGATCAAATTATATAGCTAGCAGGGGAGAGGGAGGCAGATGGAGAGATGGTGAGTTTGTTTGACATAATAGAGCTTGTAACCTTAGTGAACCAGTCATTTTTATTTTGGGATTTTTACCAAATAATTAAGCTTATATTGCAAGTAATCGATTTTATGAAGAATAATAACAAAATCACCATTTAGTTGTTCGTATCTCTTTTTTTGACGAAATTACCCTAGTTGACTCTATCGCCAACTTCTTGTATAAGAATTCACGAATTTTCTTCTTATTTTTTGTGAAACAGTCTTTTGTCTTTCTTCCATTCATCCTTTTTATGGGTTCCCTACTATCATTTCTTATAGATCTTTCTTCAAACTAGTTTATGAAATTAATCTTCAACAACAGGTATGTTCATTTTCATATTTTTCTTATTTTTTGTACTCTCCCCTCATTCTTATTAGATAAAGGAGGGATTCTCAGGCAACAAGGTGAATTTGTTCTACTTCATTTATTCTTCTAAAATATTACTAGTGCATTGTTACTGATGCCCACTAGAACGTTGGCATCGTGCCATGTTAATTCAATGCAGAGGGCAGCCTTTGTTGAGGAATCTAATTGTTGAGCACTTGGGATTCTTGTACATTAGTGCACTTATCATGATCTATTCATTAAGCAAGTGATCTTAGATGGAGAAGGCTAGAAAAGACTTGGAGTTGGGAGTTTATGAAATGGTGCTACTATGCGTGATTTTTTTATATTTTATTTTTATAAATGTACATGCTGCATTGCAGTTAAAGGAATTTAAGTAATTCTAATGTACATCCATGGACATACTATTCCAATACGTAGGAAAATGAAAGACCATTCTATATCCTAATCTTATTTCTTTCCATCTACAACTATCACCTTTGAAATCCTAATAAACATAAGAATAGAAAACCATAAAAAAAAAACCCATAAAGTTTAGAAGTGTAATACGCAAATGGTAAAAAACTTTAGGGGAACTAGAAGTCTAGAAGTTTAAGCAAGTCAAAATACGAAAATGAACTAGAAGTCTAGAAGTTTAAGCAAAGTCAAAATACGAAAGTGAACTAAAACATGCATCTAATTTATATACATGAAGCGAATTAAATCCAATTAAGGAATATGAAAATTGGATCCAATTGTTGGAAATGAACCCAGTTTTTGGGCTGTTATAATATTTAATAGTGCAACTCATTAGTTGGTTGCTTATGTGATACATATGCACACAATGACACTTTTATGTTTTGTTTATATGGTCATATGGATTAGTTGTCCATATGGGAATATATTGGCTCTTTGCTATGGATTTAGAGTTGCATTTTGTTGTTCAATTAATAGTTTATAGACTGCTATAGTTCGGGATTTTTTTTGAAAGATAGTTCAAGATTTATGGGTTGTATGATTGGATTTTTGAAATATATGGAGTATTGATTCTTGATTGGACTTGTTTTCCTCTAAAGCTTCCAACATTCAACTTCTGTATTATCAACTTAACTAAACTCATTGACAATTAGTATCAATTTTCTCATTGTTTTAACTGTCTATCAAGTGAAAATCCAGGCCCTTAACCAAACAATTGCTTGACTTGGGTTCAGCCTGCCTTCAAGCATTGGACATGTTAATTGAAAAACAACTTTTATTAGAAATTACAAGACAATTGTACAGAGAACCGTGAGCACTAACAAGCAAATCAAAAGTCTAAAACCCACCCCATTCAGAGCATATGTCATTATCCATGGATGCCTATTGTAGCATGGAACAGGTGGTGGTTTATGGCAACACAAAACTTAGGAAATTCAAGGAAAAAAGGTGTGGCAACTATTCAAACTTCCAAGCATTCCAAATTCACAATAAGCCCATTGTATGAGCAATGATACCATCCAACCTATTGACTAAAGATACTTTGTTAGGCTAAATTAGCAACAAAAGAAAATTATAGTCATTCTTTCCTACACAACTATTTTAGAGGCCTGAAAAGTGCACAAAAACTTAAAAAAAAAAAAACACCTTGGCAAAGCTAGAGATGGAGATGAAAAGAGCCAATATATGGCTATTAGCATTTGTTTTCTATGGAAAAGGAGAACGGGTAATTAACTACAATGCAACATGTTCATTTACAAAAATAAAAAATAAAAAAATCACGCATAGTAGCACCATTTCATAAACTCCCAACTCCAAGTCTTCTCTAGCCTTCTCCATCTAAGATCACTTGCTAAATGAATAGATCATGATAAGTGCACTAATGTACAAGAATCCCAAGTGCTCAACAATTGGATTCCTCAACAAAGGCTGCCCTCTGCATTGAATTAACATGGCACTATGCCAACGTTCTAGTGGGCATCAGTAATAATGTACTAGTAAATTTTTAAAAGAATAAATGAAGTAGAACAAATTCACCTTGTTGCCTGAAAATCCCTCTTCTTTTATCTAATAAGAATGAGGGGAAAGTACAAAAAATATGAAAATGAACATAGCTGTTGTTGAAGATTAATTTCATAAACTAGTTTTAAGAAAGATCTATGAGAAATGGTAGTAGGGAACCCATAAAACGGATGAATGAGAAAAAGAGAAAAGACTGTTTAACAAAAAAGAAGAAGAAAATCCGTGGATTCTTATACAGGAAGTTGACGATATCGCCAACTCAGTTGGCGATATCTTCAACTCAATTGGCGTTATCGTCAACTATGGTAATTTTGTCAAAAAAAGAGATACAAACAACAAAATGGTGATTTTGTTCTTATTCTTCATAAAATCGATTATTTGCAATATAAGCTTAATTATTTGGTAAAAATCCCTTTTATTTTTATTGTTTTTTGAAAAAAAATTTAGTTAAGGGATAAAGGGTTAAATAATTTTTAACTTTTCTTTGGTTGTTGTGTGGGGGGGTTTAAATGACCTAGATCCGAGGTTCTGCGCAATAATCTCGAGGCTTTGGCTTGAAACTTAACTGAATAATTTATTTTAACTTTTCTTCCTTGTGGGGCTAAATTGTCCTAGATCTGAAGTTCTTTGCACTAATTTTAAGTTGGCGGCTTTCAGATGCTTTGGTTATATAATTACAAAATTTATATGTATGCGGTTAAAACTTTTGTTATTGTCATGCATGCAACAGAGTATATGGTTTCATGTGTCTGCCCAAATTTGATTTTGAATTGAAGTAATATTCACCATTGGACTAAATCATTCCAAATTAAAATCATTAAAAATTCCCAGACATTAGAGTGACCATGATCATCCTTTTTGGGACAATCTCATTCCCTTTCCCCCTGAATGATGGCTGTCCGAGATGATTGGGTGACAGGGCTTTTCTGATAAATTCTAAACATCGGGTTAGATTTCATCCCTTAATTTTCCCTCCTATTTAGAGTGATACTCTTCATTAGATCAAATCACACTGATTTTGTCTCTTCTTTTAATCTTTTGGGCCATGAAATCAATTTGCATAACAAATCATTTAACCAAGCTGATTTCTGGCCCAATCCTAATTCTCAATTTCTGGCTAACCTTTGATTTGGCAGATGCAAACCTGGTTGTCCCTTTAACCAGAGTCAGATCGGACACCAAATTCATTCGGGTTTTTTTTTTAGCATGATTCTTATTACGCATGTTATTTATCATTGTAGGTTGAGTTTTCTTGTGGCAGAGGCATGCCTCTTGGCAGGATCGGCTAAAAATGCATACCACACTAAGTACAGGGGCTATTTCGACAAGCATGACCTGTCCTGTGCTGCGCTCCGAAAGGGGGTATTTGCTGCTGCTGCAGCGATGGTGCTGCTCTCACTGGTATGTTCACTCCTGTTTCACTGGTGCCATTCAAAGGCCAACACCAGCGGATGGCAAAAGCACGAAAATGAGGGGCTCAACATGAACCCTTATCCGCACACGACTGAAGACATGGGGAAGCTGTAAGTGGAAGGCTGTTTTCTGTGTTCTCTTCTATGTTTTGGGGTCTTATATCTTCAGTAACTTATAATTGTTTTGTATCTATTGTTTGGGAACTTGACTGCATTTCCTTTAAATTTTATTTTTTTGCTTTTGGTGCAAGAGCCTTTTGTCATCTCATGATCTCATCTCTTTGAATTGAGGAGGATATATCTGGAAATGTAGTGATCAGTCAATGAAGTAGGGAGGGTGTATCTGGAATGTGATTGGTAATATTTAGCAGTTCTCTATGGATTGTCAGTCAGTTATTTCTTCTTGTGCTTTTTTTCTGCTATGGGTTTCTGTGGGACACACATTAATGCCGTTCAAGTATAGGAGAGATGATCCTATGCTGCTATAGCTAACTTCATTTAATCTATGTGGGGCCACCATTACCTGATCTAACCCATTTGTATTACATGCCTCCCTATGTTCAGGCACTGGCCAGATTCCACTCTGATTTTAGTGATGTCTACCATTAGATACTCATGTATTATGCATGCTCTTCCAACAGTGCATGTTACTCTAGTTGGACTGGAATCGAGGCTAAGCTCTTTCTTATACATGTGATGGGGGAGATTTGTGATATGGTGGGGTTGGGTCAAGCAAAGGCACCACGGTAGTGAATTTTGACTTGCTAACACAGGTTAGGATATTTTCTCAGAATAGGAATACTGTGTTGGCCCCCGACTTTAGTGTTGGTGCATTCAAACAGGCTTTTTCACAAAGAATAACCCTCTCAAGTAAATGGCGAAATGGCGCGAAAAGTTTCCTTTGGAGAGAATCATTTTTCTGAAAGAAATGTGTAGGAAACTGCAGCTATTTGCATTATGAGCAAATCTCTCTCAATACTTAGAGCCGTCTGGCTGCCCTTTGCATTCTAAATCATGTAGGGGATCAATGCCTTGCAGTTGCAGACTTGTGAATTTGGTGCCTTCATTCTCATTTGAATCAGCTACAGAAAATTGTGAAGAATAAAAGTTACTACTCTATTTGGAATTTTATAGGAGAAAAGATGAGGTAAACTTTATGACTTCTATCATTTTCTTCTTGGCTGGAAAATGCAGTTTGTCTACAGTGTCTGAAAAGTTAATTTTCTTCTTTGATGGGAGAATTTCTTTTGATTTCCCCCTTTTTAATCAAACATCAAATGCATGAAAACAGGAAACGAGAAACAAGATTTCTTTGTCTTGTTATCGGACGATGGTTCTCCAATCTTTCAACATTTCCTTCTATGTTGGATTTGTTTATTGGAAAGTGTGGAAAATAATTTCCTAGAAAATCTTGTTACTCAATCTATGAGATGGTCCTTCAATAAATCTCAGAAATATTTCGTTCTAAGAATGAATGAAGAAAAAACTTGTTTAATTGGCATTCTCTCTCTTGCTACACATTTATAAAATCTCTCTCCCACTCCTTCCTCTTTCTAGATTTTCTCTTTCACAAAATACATACCAAACATGTTTTTCTTCGTTATTATTAGAATGAAACATTCCTAGAGTGATTCTAAACAGGCCCTAACTCTGTGTTTGGCACCATCCTTGATTGGCGACTCAATAAAATATGAAATTTATCTGAACATTTTTGTGATGGACACAAATCCAAACCTTTGAAGAGATAAACGTGTACACCAAACGGGAGGCTGGTGGCTTTGAACAATAAAATAGGAGCATGAGATTATAAAAAGGGGGATTAAAAATTGATCAGGTAGCAAAATGCAATTTGAAAACTCAGATATGGATCCCAGGTCTGGTATTAGATAATTTGGGTGTCCCGCCCCTCAATTTTGAAAACCCACTTGTCTTCTTAGCATGGTTTTAAAAATCAGCTGAGTTTGAATCGACTCGAACTCAGCTAGTGTTGAGTGAAGTCACCCCTGATTCTGATCACTTTGGGCTCTAAACACTCTTATTTCCTAATTTTTTTAGGGGCCTTTTGTACTTGTTCTAAAAGATCAAATTTTTTTTTTTATTTTTTTTAAGATCCAAGCATTTGAATGTCAATAGTTTTATTCATCTGACTCAATGAAATATAAATGTACGAATCCATCCCAACTTAAATTTATTAATAAATGAAACAATTCTTACTGTTGTGTCCCATGTTATTTGGCTGAGTTGACTTGACTCGAGCGAGACTGAGTCGACCCCTGAGTCTGATTCCTAAAACCTCTTTGAACCATTTGAAAAGGTGGGCTCCCCAGCAAACGGATCAAGGAGAAATTCCTGTCTCCATGCACCCTTGGGGCCCGTTTCTTTTCTGGAATTTCTGGAATTCATGTCTGGTAGCTGTCTGGGATTTTCAAATGCTGGAATTCTGAAATGCTACTGAATTCTGTCATTTCTGAATTCCCTGTTTCACTTATGCCTGAATTCCTGGCTCTGAATTCCTAAATTTCTTGAATTCCTTATTTCATTGCTAAAATGATTTTTGACTAGAATTTTACTCTTGTTTGTTTATATACTAATTTAACCCATCAATATATTTTTACAACTCAATACACAAATGTGTTTAATATTAATGATAAGATGTAGGACTCAATGTTGGGCCCACTTCCAAAACTCAAGAAGCACAAAAAGGAAAAACAAAATCTGCCAACGAGTTGAAAAGGAAGACAACTATTTGGTTTGTGCGGTGGGTTAGACTTGAGAGGGACATGATTCGATCAATCCCTCAAGAGGTGTTTGAGATTACATTACTTAAACAAAATAAGCTCATTTTTCAATCAAGACCATGCTCAGTAAGGTAAACCCAAGAAGGTATACAACTCACAACACTACACGCATGTATATAAGCAGGCAAACAACCAGCAAAGCTACTTATAACAATGGCATGGAGATGGCAAGACATATCCATGTGAACCCCTAATGATAAGCCATGGAAAGAGACATCAAATCTAAAAGTTAATATAAACATTAAAAGATAGTAACAAAATAAGTTTTCCTACATCCATCCAAAAGTAGTAATTGGTTTTCCTACATCCATCCATCCAAAAGTAAATAGTTTTCCTACATCCATCCATAATAACAAAATAGGTAGTAATTGGTTCCTAGTCATCAAAAGATACTACCATCCATTTTCATCATCAAAATGCAAACTTCTTTTCAGGTCTGGATATCAATTAGATGAACTTGGATTAAAGTTCAGGTCCAACCATTCCAACTTCATGTCATCATCCAAACTCATGAATGTCACTGCAGTTGTGTGATCACGAACGAGGAAGTTAATTACTGCCATTTTCATATGTTGTGGTATACTTGCAAGCGAAGTAACAGATGCTGTAATATTTGGAATTATGTTGTCATGCGGATTCATTTGGTCTGCAAGGGCATAAATAGCATTTGCAACTCTATCCAATGTTTCTTTTACTTCATCGCTCATCTTGGACTTATGCTTCTTGTTGGTCCTGCTTGTGCTAGTTTGTCTTGATGGGATGGATGTACGCCTTGGTGAATTTACACTATGCTGAGGCAGATTAGGCTCATCCATATCATCCAATCCATGTAGTTGGTACCCAAGACTCTCATTTTGTTTTCTTCTTCCATCTCCGTTTCTGGAGCATTTGTCTGGCTCCTTTCAATTCCAGTCAGGGCTATTTCACCTTCAGCAATATCATCAGCGATGAGATCATGGATCTCCTCATAGAACTTTACTGCGATACGTCTGTACTTCGCCAACTTGCGCTTCGGCTGGTGGGTAGGTCAACTTTTGCCTTAAAGTGGATAATGGCTGAGGACGAATCTAATTAACACGCTTCCCCAATATAAAAAGCACAGCTGTGGTGCATTTGAGATGTGACTATGAAAATAGGAACATTCAATATGATACTAAGTCAATCATATTGACTTATGAAAAGAGGAGAAGCATGAGAGAAGAGTCTTATATCATTCCTTTGAAAACACCATTGCCGGAAACGTTATCACTTTGGGATGACAATCTATTAATCTTTATGAACATGCCTCACAAACTGTCTACTTCCATTTCCTACGATTCTCTCTCTTCCTTGGGGAAGTCTCTTACATCACTGGGCAGGTCAGATGCTAATCCTGTCTTTAGGGTCACAATCACCCTTAAAATATTGTTATCACTATTCTTGGGGTTAGAGATTAATGCTGTTTTAAAACATGTAAACTTATTTTTTTGTTGATACTTTAAGTTGTTACCATTTTTAAGGACCCATCCAGTCTTTAACTAGGAAATGGATTTGTCATGCACATAAGGGCATGTTGGATGCGCTTGCTGGAGAGGTTGTGGATGGGCCATCTATCAAAATTAATTTTATCACGTAGTTTTATCTGGAAGTGGAATTTCGGAAATCTAGCCTTCGAAAAATGTCACTTTTGTTTTTGGAGAATTCACTGAGGGACAACATATCTGAAAACTTTGTTATTAGAATTCCCGCAAACATACAGGCTCTTAAAACCATTTCTATGGACACAGAAAGTGATTTCATCTTTGGATCTTTCTGGCATTGCCTTTATTCTCTTTGGATAACATAGTAAGACTACTTAGTGCATGTTTTGTTTGTGTAACATACTTAGGAATTGAATACATGTGAATTTGCGGTGAAATGAGCTCTGGCTATCGCTTATTGAAGATGTGGTGAGGGGTGAAGGATATAACGGGGATATATAGATGGATCCTAGGTATTGAATTACTAGGGTGATGGATAAATATTCATTTTACCATCCTCCCTTGATTCAATTCCCATTAACTGAGAGGTTATTTAATGGTGCCTTTTGAATATTCACCTTTGGGTTTTTCATTTTTAACCACTTATAGAAATACAATCCTAGGTATTTAATTACCTGAAACAAAATGCCCTAAATTTAGGTACGACCGTATTTGTCTCAGTTCAATAAGGATTGAAGTTCTAATATTGGGTCATGGTGACCCAGGTTAAAAGATGTTAGCTACAGAAGTACTTCATATATTTGTATACATATAAACATATCATGTATTGATTTTTAATATAACTCACATCCACTGTCTCAATATTACCTTCTAGCTAGTATGTCACTACTCTTGTATAATTAGAGTTGTCTGGCTTGAAAAGGCCTGAACCTGATCAGAGATTAGAATCTTAAAGAAAGGTTCAGTCCCAATCCGTCTAATCGTTCAAATCCAAAATTACAGGCTCAAGGGTGCCTTTTACGAATGTGATATGAAAGTGTATTTTCATATGTAAATGCTATGCATATGAATGTTACGGATGTGATTTTGTCAAAACCACCTTTTTCACATGAGTAAATAAGTACATCCAATGGTATTAAATGTGTTTAGATATTTTGGTCATTTTTCACAAAACTCTCAAACTCCATGAAGATTTAAGATAGTAAATTTAAAGATCTTAAGATTTATTAGTTTAATAAGCAAATTGAATGATAGGATTACAAATATGAAACCCAGGTGAATGAAAAATGAAAAAAAAAAAAAAAAAAAAAAAAAAAAAAAAAAACAAAGTGATTGATGTGATTCCATGCCATGACCAAATGTAATAATTACCATGTGAAACCTTATATTGGCACCTTTTTGCTGGTGGGAGATGTGAACCTATTTTGGTGTGAAAATGCCCTCATTTATACATTATTAACAAACTTTTTATTAATGCATAACATTTGTACAAACGCAAACAAATACGATGATGCATAACCATCACGTATTTGCTACCATTTACATAAATGAGTCTGAACCAAGAACCCCTTGACAATGAATCCATTGACATAATCCTTGACTCGAGATGGGTTAAAATATTAGAAAAAAAAAGAGACTATACTCTGCCAATACGCTCATGATTGAGTGGTGTTGACACTTGGCGTTAGACACATAACCTAGGAATGGATCTTGATTCCTGAGTCTTCAAGTCGAAAGCATCACCACTGATCAATAGCCCAAATACATCAAAAGAGAAGAGAAGGGGAAAAGAAAATTATTCCCCATTCTGGAGTGTTGTTTGAGTGGCACCTATAAACATATATATAAAGTGAGAACTAGTTCTCATCTATTATATGAGAACTTTTTTGAGCGGCCCAACTAGCAACCCATCCAAACTTCGCAATCAATAGGGAACCCTCTGACAGTCACTAATTCCAAGGATTAGCACATATCCGAATGGATTAAACTGTTGGATCAAGGGTTGAATATTTTTTTGAATATGAAGCCATTAAACTTGTGGGCCAGGGATGAAGGGCTTAGGGGCATGGGTTTGAGGTCAAACTTGATACTTGGGGTGGTCTCACATAGATCTTTCCATCCCCCGGTCCCATCTCCAAATGGGGCCCACAATTGGGCACCACAAAAAAGTCCTCACATAATATGTGAGAACAATTCCCAATTGAATATTACCCTATATATATTTATATGGGGAACGCTAGAGAACGCCTGGGCGTTTTGAAAATGAAAAACACCCTTTTCTTCGACCGATAAGATAAGGAGATGATTTATGATAGATCCTGATGACATGGGCTCTCATCTTTTTTATAGAAACGGCTATAACTTCTTTTAAGACTCACAAAACTCTAGCTCCTGAAAGGACTCACTCATTTCAAATTCTTCCCTTAAAATGGGGAAACAAAATTGCATGCACTATTTGATGGACATCTCCAACAAATGAGAAATCTTATTGAGTTGGTCCCACCACCAAAGTGATGCCCATATAAAAAAAGTTTAACGTTTGGGCCCACTTGAAAATGCTAATGTCAATTTAAATTGATTTGTGGGGCCCTGTTATGTAAATTGGATATGCACGTTCAATAAATTAATCTCTCTCTCTCTCTATCTCTCAAATTCAATCTCTTGTTTCATAGATTGAGATCCTAGTTTTTCACCTACACAATATCCAAAAAAGGTGAGTTAATAGTATTAAATGAGATCCTATTTTTTCTCGTACACAATCTCCTAAAAAGGTTCATAGTCTTAAACAGAGTGGAACGGTTTGGTTTCAACACAAGAGTATTCCGTTCACTGGATATTGGATTGGGGTGAAAACGCCCCTTCTTTGAGGAGGTGTTTTTTTTAATTTTCATTGTATTAAATGTCAGCAGCTGATGAGGCATTAGTCAATTAGATTAGTGAAAGAGGGCAAAAATGCCCCTTTCCAAATGGGGCATTTTAGAGAATTTCCTTATATATATGGGACATGCTACTGGCGTACAATATTTTTCTCTTCCCACACACATATTTTTTTTTAAAAATTCCCACTACCTTTTTGCCCACCATCTCCCTTTCTCTCTACCCACTCCCCCTTTCACCTCCCTCTCCGGCTAGGATCGACGCTGGCCGATCCCTCTCCCTTCCTCTCCCTCCCTCTCCTCCCTCCCTTCCTCTCCCTCCCCACTATATTCTCTCCCTTCCTCCCTCTCCCTCCCCCACTGTTTTATCTCTTTCCTCCTCCCTTTCTCTCCCCCACCTTCCCCTTCACCTCTGGCTTCGCCTGGACCGGCGAGCGCCGGCCGATCCCTCTCCTCCCCCTCTACCCCCATTGTTTTCTCTCCCCTTTCTCTCTATCCCTCCCCCCTCATTGCTCTCCCTCTCCTTCTTTCTCTCCCTTCTCCCCGTCTCTCCCTCTCCCTTACGATCGCCCGGCTGTCCGATCTGCTGCCGGCTAGGGAAATTAAGGGAGAGGGAGAGACGGGGAGAAGGGAGAGAAAGGAGAGGGAGAGAGATGGGGAGAGAGAGGGTGGGGGGAGAGAAAGGGAGGAGGGAGAGAAAACAATGGGGAGGGAGAGGAGAGGGACCGGTCGGAGCTGCAGGTGAAGGAGAGGTGGGGAGAGAGAAAGGGAGAGGGCGGGCAAAAAGGTAATTTCACGGGATTTGTTTTTAAATATGTGTGTTGGAAGGGAGAAAAATTGTGTGCGAATAAAATCTCCCCCTCAGTTGAGATCTTGCCACGTTGTGGGGCCCAGTTGCTACATCAGCCTAGGGTATTTCTCAATTGTTCATCTGCTGCATAACATAAGTGGGGAGTTGGGGGCTTTACATTAGTATATTAGCATGTATGCATAAAGAAACGGAAGCATGAAGGAACACCTCCACTGAATCATCATTAAAAAAATCTCTCTCATATTTCATTCTATTCTCCAATCACGTGTTTGTCGTTGGTTGAGTTTCCTTCCTGAGACATTATTTTTGTCAGTATTACTCTAAGCGATGCTCTACCATGGTGAATATGAATTCTGAAAGGTGTCGGCAGGATTGGGCCCTCATATTTAAGTTATTGGCATTGGATATAGATGAGGGCCTCTACTCAATCTCTCATTTAAGGTTGGCCGAGGTCTCAAGTCCATTGGTATGCTATGGCACGGCCCACCAGAAGCATGACACGTCATTGGATATTTGATATTTTTAGTGTAAATAAAAAAAATATAGTCTTTTATCTTTTTATTTTTTATTATTCAGTGAAATTGTAAAGGTTTCAAAGGTAATATTATTGAAAAACCTTCAAATAAAAAAGATCCAAATAGTTTTCTTATCAATGGAGTAGGTCAAGTTTGACCGAACCACTTAAACCTGTGTGACATACTCTTATTTGTGTATTATCTTTTAATTTTTTTTAGCATAAGACCTTTGTTTTTTAAGCCTAAAAGATAAGAACGACACGAAGACAATGGTACGAAAGGCATGGCATGATCTAGTGCGGCTCAAATTGTGCCGTGCCGGGCCAAGCTCTCTAGCCATCCGTGCGGCACAATACATGGCACGACCGGGCTGAAAGTTTGTTACGCCGTGCACGATTGATATCTCTAGAGGGGTTTAGGTATTTTGAAAATAATGGGATATATAAAGAAAAAATTTAAATATTTTTTCACTTATTTGAGATGTGCAGGGAGAAGAATTATGCTTAGAGAAACTTGGGCAGTAGCATTAGCCGCTCTCTTTTGACAATGAGTCCATGGCAGCCCATAGATGGAGATGGATTAAAAGATTATAAATAAGAACAAAAAGAACAAAAAGAAAGATAAAAGTATTTTCTAGAGGATTTTACTGGAAAATACCCAGTACTTGTCCGTTGCACTTGATAGGAACATTTTCACCACGGAAGAATTCCTCCCGCCACTTTTTATTCTTTTTTTATTATTTTTTCAAAGCGACGATAGCGTCACTAAATTATGAAATTTAGTGATGCTATCATCACTCTTCTTGTCTCCTTCTTCGTTTCTATCAGTTTCTGCAACTTGGTGAAAGAAGAACTCAGGGATTTTTTGATATACAGAGAACAAAGGACACGTTTTCAAGCCACTAGTAGAGGCTTAACTTTTTTCTTCTCTCTTAGTCAAAGAGAAAGATAAGAGAGAATGAGGTATTTTGACACATGGAAAGTAATTTTGTCTTTTCTTTCATTTGAAGTAAATAGGAAGAGTGGGACAGGAGAGAATGAGGTCTTTTGTCTCTTTTTAAACTAACTTTGACACATGCAAAGCAATTTCGTCCTTTCTTTCATCTAAAAGTAAATAGGAAGAGAAAGACATGAAGATTCAAGTCAGCTATTTTTATCATTTTTCTTTGGTGGATTTACATATATTACTGGGGCGGGCTTGGATATGGTTCTGCTTTCAAAATTTAAAAGTTTTTGTCTACTTTTGAAACCCACAAGAAATTCATGGATTCACTCCCAAAATCTATATAAAAATCAAAGGTTTGGCCCTAAAACCTAACTTCAAATTTGGATCTGCCCCACCCAAAGAAACATCTTGGGTCCGCCACTGGTTGCCATGAGTTCCACATGAAATGTTAGATAATGATGGTGGTGGTGGTGGTGAGGAAGGAAAGAGAGAGAAAGGAATGGAAAATAAAAGGGTTTGGGGCTTAAATAAAAAGCCGAAGAGCGACGCTAGCGTCACTAAAAACAACACTGAGCGACGCTAGCGTCACTCATTTCAAATTGGGAAAAAAAACTAAACGGGGTCTGACGGACCCCGTTTGTGTAGTACTAGTTCCGAGGCACTATCAAGTGCAACGGACAAATACTGGATATTTTCCAGTAAAATCCTCTATTTTCTATTTTGAAGTCTCAGGTGGCACCTGTACATTGCACTGATACTGAAATTTGGGCAAGAATCAGGAGAAGTGAAACCTCCCTTAGATGTAAACAGGGAGTCCTATCAAATCAGGTGAGGCCCTAGAATGTCATCAATGCAATGATAAAAGAGTCTAACTGTCCCGAATTCGGTCCTGAATTTGGGACCGAATGACCAAGTGACTTGACGTTAACAATGAAAGCAGTTGACTTTTGGGGGAGTGAGAGAGAGAAAAAGCATAAAAATGGCCCTCACGTGGGATGGGTCTTGTAATTGGGACACCCCAGTCTGTCCATGTAGCACTGCTGTGCAATGATAACCACAACAACTCCAACTATTTTTTCGATTGTGTCACCTTCACCACGTAGCACCTTCTCCATGCATGCAGTTGAAGGTCACGTCGGTGCTTACGCTTTAGATCCCTTTCATTTATTATCTATTACCTATCTCAATAAAGCAAACATTGAGAAGGATGAATACTGCTCCAAAGGGGTATAGTTCATAGGCCCCACTTATATGCTGGCTTACCAGTAAGGTTTGGATATATGGAAAGCAGTCTAGTCCTTGATTAAATAACCTCAAAGTTTAATCCTCTTTCAACCATTGATGTTTTTGAAATCCAATCAAATGGTGGATAAACATTTGACTAGAGTAAAATTGGGCTCATGCCAGATCATGGGTAGATGAGAGTAGGCTGGATATTACTGCTCCAAAGGGGTCCAGTTCATAGTCCCACAATTATATGATGGCTTATCAGAAAGGTTTGGGTAGACGGAAAGCAGTCTAGTCCTTGATTTAATAACCTCAAAATTTAGTTGTCCATACATTTTTTTGAAATTCAATCTAACGGCGGATAAACATTTGACGAGAGTAAAATTGGCCTGTGCCAGACATGGGTAGATGAGACTGTGAAAGGGTCTACAATATTGATCAAAGGTGGACCCAAGTGGGCCTTAAGAAATTGGGATTGCATGTATTGTTGTGCGTAGGAGAACAATTCTCAGCTTGCCCTGATTGAACTTACTGAAACTAGCACCTCATATTTTTAACAATTTCCACATCAATTTTATGAATTAGACAATCATAAAATGTGAGAGTTGCTGATTCTTTAATTTATATCTTTCAAGCAAGATGAGATCTTTTTATCCCAACATTATAAATTCAATAGTGAGCCGGGGCCTATTTGGTTTCAAGCATTTGGAGATATCATATCTCTGAAGGATTTGGAGAATCCAATGTTGTCCCCAGTAGTAGAAATCCAAACGCATAAAGGGGCTAGTAGCATTCTGAACTCCAACATCTGGAGGATTTCCCATGGACAAAAAAGTGATGTTTTACATGCTAACTAAGCAAATCTCACTATTAAAATTGTATCGAACAAGGAATTTAGAATCCCTAAAGACAACCCAGCTGCATTCCATCAGAAACTCTTAATACGACTATAAGAAATGCTGTCAACCAAACAAGCCCTAGAGAAAAAAAAAGAAAAAAGCAATTAACCCATTAGAGTTTAACGCAAATGCAAGTCCATTTGATTGGTCATGTTGAGCTATTTGAATTTTAATAAAATCTTCTCCTCATCAAACATATGCACACGGACATCCCGATCAGCATGCTAAAAACTAGAGCTGATTTTTCACATGCCAGCTGAAGCATTTTTATTTATAGGCCGGCCCACCGCAGAAAGCTTCGTAATTTTAGGACCTATTTGGATGCACAAAAAAAATAATATTTTATAAAATAGAATTTCTCATTTACTAAAGAAGAAAATCCAAAACGTTTCATCTTTGAATTGAAGCCTAGTTTAGACTGTCTGTTCCACGTCAGTGCCCACAGAAATAGAGAGGGAGAGAGAGCAGGACTCTCCATTGCTGACCTGATCCGAGCTGGCGAGAGCTACGAGATAGATCTCAAGTTCTCAACATAGCAACCAGCCACGTGCCTTTTCCAGAGCATACATAAAAACGTATCATAAGTGGCTCTTCAAAACAACAAAAGTCCATCTAATCCATGGTCAAACTCTAAGCCTAATACACAACACCTTCTATCCATATGTTATGTGCATCTATAAAAATAGCTATCTCTACATCTCTGTGGATACACAGAGAGAAACACAGAAACCACAAAAATAGATCTTGCATAGAGAAAGAGAAGAAGAAGAAAACCAGAAGACATGGTTTCTACAGATCTGTCTGAGATCCTTCCAAGAGTCTTAATCGTGTCACGAAGGTGTGTACGCAAGAACAAGTTCGTGGATTTCGTAGGTATTGTATTTCCTTGATCTCTTCTTTTCTTTCTTTTGGTTTTGGATTTTTTTGGTTGGTTTTTGTCGTTTTTTTCCCATAAACAAACAGTTACGGATGTATCTATTCTGTTCGTGTTATTGTCATCACTTCATAGACCCTACCAAGAATATCTGTTTTTATCTCAACGCAACCTTTCCTTCCTCTACGTACTAAACAGACTCCATGTTTTTATGCATGGCATGTCAATCATGGGGAAGGAAATGAACAAAGGTCTTGTAGGATCTCAGACCCATCTCAAAATCAATCACGGAAACGGCCAGGACCTAATAATCCCCCTTCACTGGTACCACCTGAGAGGAGACTCGAACCCCATGTTGGTTGCGTTAGGAAGGCATTCGAGTATCCCTCCACCACGGGTCACACGAGGTTTGTACCGGTAGGAGGAAAATGCGTTTTATTCATAGCAAAATTTTCTTCATCAATGTAGATATATATGACTCTCTACCGGAGAATATGCTTAGGGCCTGTTTGTTTGCATTAAAATGCATATGAATTGAATTCATAAGAGTTGTACAATTAGTAGTTAAAAATGAAGATTAAAGGTTAAGTTTCAAAAATGGGCATCAAATAATGTTTTTTTTTAGGGAAATATATAAAATCAAAAGAAGATACGAGATGAACTACTATTTTAGGGAAATATATAAAATCAAAAGAAGATACGAGATGAACTACTATGGTGATGGCTGGTTAATTCATTTCTTATCTTCTTTTGATTGTATTTCTCTAATAGGAAAGGTTATTTGATACTCATTTTTAAAAATTCACATTTTATCTTCATTTTTAATCACTTAATGAAATCTATGTATTCAATTTCTATGTATTATAATGCAAACAAAGCAGCCTTTAGTATTCATAATCCTTGAGTATGGTTTTGTTGGTCTTAAATTCGAAGGACATAATGTTACTGTGGGCGGATCTTGTTTGAACACAGGTCATAATTCATGATCTTTGCCATGTATCATTTGGCTTTCCATGACATTGGATATGGAAATTTGGCTGCATTTGTTTTTGTTGATCAACCAGGGAGATTTAAGGGTGGGCAACTATGATACTTCAGTACTTCAAAATAGGCAAAAGTATCATGCTGTATAATATCCAAATACTTCATTTTTTTTATTTGTAAAATCCCTGTCCCTGTCATGTCCCTTCCACATTCATCCCGCATCACAATATGGGTAATGGTCTGTTCATAGTAGGGATCATCAAAAAAACAAAATGAAATCACACCATTGATCTAGGCTTATGAGGTCAACTTTGATATGATTCCTCTTCACTGTAAATCGATACAGGTTAGAGCTTAGTACATTAAAAATAATTGCTGTTAAAGCAGTTCTGTGCCCTTCACTGGGGCTTCTTTTCTATTTTGCTTGTGCATTCTACTGTGAACTTGGACCTTGATTATTTTATAATGGACCTATTTATCCACAAAATAACTCACATGTTGGATGGTGCAGAATGTTACCTTCCAACTAGAGAATCTTCATTGTTTAAGGTTTCTGAGAATGTGATTGCTTATTTGGTCATATATTCAGGATATATCCATCTTACCAACTTAACTGATGAGTTTGCAATTTCATATAGATCTTATCATATTTTGAAGTTTAAGTTCTTACAAGAGCAGAGTAGGAAAGTAAAGATAACTGTTGTATTTGGTTTCTTCTTCAGGTGAATATCATCTTGATCTCATAGTAAATTATGGAGCGGTGCCGGTGATAGTCCCCAGAGTCTCTGGTGTGCACATGCTATTAGACAGCTTCGAGCCCATCCATGGTGTTCTCCTCTGTGAAGGTGAAGACATTGACCCGTCTCTTTATGAGACGGATATCTCTGGCCTTTCACCAGAGGAGTTAGAAGAGATCAGACGGTTGCACGTGAGCGACACTGCTATTGATCGGGAGAAAGATTCAATTGAACTGAGGCTTGCAAAACTCTGCCTAGAGAGGAACATACCCTTCATGGGCATTTGCAGGGGATCCCAAGTTCTCAATGTCGCTTGTGGTGGCACCCTTTATCAAGATGTTGAGAAAGAGCTGTCAAAGAAATGCAGTGGAGAGAGTGTAATTCACATTGATTATGATAATTATGATGGCCACAGGCATCCAGTCAAGGTGGTAGAGAACACACCATTGCATTTATGGTTCAAGGATTCTTTGGAGGAAGGAAAGATGGAGATCAGGGTCAACAGTTATCATCATCAAGGGGTTAAGAGATTGGCAGAAAGGTTTGTGCCAATGGCTTTTGCGCCTGATGGTCTTATTGAAGGATTTTATGATCCGGATGCATATAATCCTGAAGAGGGCAAGTTTATCATGGGCTTGCAATTTCATCCTGAGCGTATGCAATCTGATTCCGAGGATTTTGATTATCCTGGATGCCCATTTGCATATCAGGTAATCTAACAATACCTACTACCGAACTGAGAGAAGTAGAAGAGAGCTTTCCACCAGACTTTAAGCAATGTCAGAAGACTAGAATTTTTCTTGTTTATGAGTTTGACTTGAATTTTTCATGGTGTAGGAATTTGTCAAGGCAGTGATAGCTTACCAGAAGAAGGTCAATAGCTCAACTTCAAAAGAGAAAGAACTAAAGCTAGATCAAGAGATGGAGAAGAAGAGGAAGATCATTCTTCGGAGTTTCTCAATTGCGCGGGACATGTACACTGCAGGGAATGAAATGGCCCCTCCTAAGGAATCTGATCTTGAAGCGGGAGCTGAATTCTTGGAGGTATTACTACTAAAATGTAGCACGTTACTTGCAATCTGTTATAGCTTGGATGGGGATGGGAAGTGCCTTTCTTCTTTTACGATCAACATTTTGTCTAATGTGCTGCAAATGAGTGATTCGTAGCAGAATTTCCCATGGATCCATGGTTATGATAAATTCTTTCTACTACTTGATTTAATTTGAATTGATTTTTTTTCCCTTTGTTATTCTCTGATTTGCAGTCGAATACAGCGTTGAGTTTGCAGCAGGAGAAAAGGTTGAAGCAGATGGGTGCAACAGTGAGGAATGCATCTTCTTATCTGCAGAGATTGAAGATGAATGAGGAAAGAGAGATGCTTGCAAAGAATGTGATGGGGAAGATGTCAATAGAACAGTTATCTGATCTCCTTTCTTTCTACCGCATGATGGGGCAAATCTGCTCTGATGTGTTGGAAAAAAAGCTCCTGGCATTGTAAAATGAAGTCAGATTTCTGTTGGGAGAGAGTTTATCTTGAGGTGTAATCACAAGTAAGTTGAATGGGTTGCATTTGTTTCTGATTAGGCGATTGCTATTCGGAATGGAATCAAAAAATGTAAATGCAGGGTTTCTTTCACTGTTATAATTCAATTATATTTTGGGAACCTCTCTTGACTACATTTGTGCATGTAAGGCTAAATTGGAAAATCCACCATAACAATGCAGGCTCAGCCAAGAGAGGACCTACTGGTCATTGTTAACAAGTTTTTCTAATAATTCATACATGGTTGTAAAAGCCAAATGGTTAATGCCAGCGATTAGATTCTTTATTTTGAAAAGCCCTTCATGTCCGAGGAAACTGTTGGATAACACCATATTACGACTTCTAACTGGTCCAAACATAATTCATACGAGTTGATAAATATTTAGAATTAGAAACCAAGGATAAAAAAAGAAAAAAGAATGTCTTGTTTTACTCTGTTGTTATCATCACATCAACTTTCCTTGCCTTCAAGTAGAAAGAAGAGTTTAGTTTGATCTTTAATGTTGACCAATGAATTGAAGTCAGATGAAAGGGAAACAATAGAAGAAACTGAAAAAAGAGAGGAGAAGGATTCAGTAAGACGTAGGCATTCCTATTCAGAATGGTTACATCAACAAGTCAGTTTGCAATTCAGTTTTCAGGTTTTCATGTTTTCTCATCCCATGGTTCTTATTTCATTAGTAAGGTTAAATCAACAAGTCGCACAGAGAGAGAGAGAGAGAGGTTTTCTTGTTTTTTCATCCCATGGTTCTTATTTCTTTAATAAATTCATCGAAGGATGACATGGTTCTCATTCAAGGATGTGGGCGGGATGGGAATGATACTATACCCATCACACAGTATCAAGAAGTCAATGATCATTTAAAAAAAAGAAAAAGAAAAAAGAAGAAAAGGAAAGGAGGAAAAACAGAATGATGGTCGACTAATAGGGAGACTTGTGTTGAACTGCTGCATCCTGTTGGTCCTTTCACCCTCTTATGAAAGGTTCCAAACTAGAACATTTCGTCGCAGGGAGCTGAAAAGGGAGAAAACTTCACTTTGGTACAAAATGTATCTGAATACTGTGATAAAGGTACCCCATTTTCAGAAAACTTGGTCATACATTAGCCATTCCTGTTAGTTTGAGGAAACAAAATTCCTTCTTACACTGTAATTATACTGACTATATTTTCTAAATTTATGTCCCTGACTAGGTTTAGTAATATGTACATCATTATGTTTATTTCAAGATATGGTCCCATGTCCTAGAAGAACTGCCGAACCTTCAGAAAAATGTCATTCTTACAGCTGGTATTTCCACTTCCTACCACAGTGACAGCTGAAATTACTAACAATACATTGAATGTTTCAAAAACTAGCACATTTTTCTACAACTGAAGCAGGTATAAGGTAGCTCCTTTGAATTCTATGCAATAAGATTGGTCATAAACCTTATTAGATATAAACAAAAATTCTCGTTTTGTATATAATTCATGCTTACATTATTCAACATCCTACTGCAGTTCGTATCAATGAATAATGAGACTTTCACATTCAGGATAATAAAAATTGGGATGTCCACTATCAACAATGAAAAATGAAATTGCGCATCTAAAATACACGAAAACATTGACAGATCTTTATCGTAACTTCAAGCAGGAAGAAAATAACACTCAGAAAGAATCATGCTTGTAAATCCATTATCAATAAACATACATTGAAGAATGAAAAGCCAGCACAAGATGGGGGAAATCTCAACGTTAAAAATGAATTATTAAAGAATGAGAATTACAAACAATTATAACATAGGAGAAGGAATCTCCTCTACAACGAAATGTGACATTGTCTAAATCAGAACCAGGAGACATCCAAAGGTAGCCTCAAAATTCACAGATGTACAAAAATGCGCAATATAATTGTGTGTTCAGATGAATTTTTCCAAACACCGAGCTACTGTCACAGAATGCTTTCTTACAGTTACAAGTGTAAGAGATTAGATATTGGATTCCACCCTAGCAGCCATGGTTTCTTATTTTCCGGAATCACAAAGTTTAGCTCAAACATTTCCTTGCTGACAGTACTGCCCTCACAGAATCCCACAAGATTTGCCACAATCTCTGCACTTTCATGGATATGCTTAGCATCATGAGGGTCCATCCACAGCTTGCTTACGAGCTGCAGCTTCCGCTGCTTCCCATCAAGTGGTACGTCCCATTTGATGTATAAAAGCTGTCTCTCCTCTGCAGTCAACCGCGAATTCATCCTCTTAGCAAGGAATTCCCTTTCTTGCTTCAATGCTCGGATACTGCATAGAATATGGATATACAAATTAGTTAAAATGCAAAAAAATTACAAATAGCTTGGGCAGATTTGAATGCTCCTCAAAGAGCAAATGGTTTACATATTTCGGCAGAAGAGACTTTTAATCTCATCTTTGGGTTGCACTAATTCAGACCCCATTTAGGTGGGATAATGTTTCTCCTTCCACTTCCAGATCATTGGGCAGGAATGTTGGAACATAGTATCCCATCCTAGAGTAAAGTTTTGATATCCATTCCTTCAGCTTTAAGATAACCGATTTAACGTGCATCCAAAACACAGCCTTGAATAATTACCAAACACCAGGGATAAAAAAAAAATGATATACTTTGAGGATAATGAGACTGTAGGCTCATCGCCCATGGGAGCTGGACTGGCATTCCCAAGCTCTGCCAGATGCTGCTGCAACCAAGTCAACCTACGAAGCTCCACCTCCAGGTAAATCTGATCTGCTGGTTCGCCTCTAAATAACATGTAGAACTGTGTCCTATGTACAATAGATACACAGCATACATCCCATAGCTCAATGATCTTCTGTCTTTGTTCCTGAAACATTGCCTGCCATGATGCTGGGGAATTGAATAACTCAGGCGTGTCATCATTCTCCATCGTATCGCATCCCGCGGCCTCGTTTGCTTCCAATTCCAGGACCTACCACCATAAAATCATTAAACCGATATAAACAAGGACACTCTTCTAATCTAGAATATTCTTTTGTGTCAAATGCGTCTAATATCAGTTGGTGCCCCAGAGCACATTTGTATATAAATGTGCTTTTGATTGCTTTCTTTATATTCTTAAATGTTTCTAAATTCTGCTAATCTGACAATATTTTCATGAAATCGGACCAAACTTTGTATGTATACATGCATACATATATACATGCATACATAAACATACATACTCTTTTGGCCTTCTTTCTATTTATTTTGATTGCTTGTCAGAGATGTTGTTTTTTAAATTTTCTCATCTTGCAAAAATTAGTGCTTCTCAGGCCATCATAACTGAGAAAGTTTTAAAAACTAGCTTGTACTAAACAACAAAAACAATATATCTTTTATCCTTGTATGACAGCGGCACTACATAATATTCATACAGTTACAATCGTTTCTGGCCATGTGGATCAACTACTCCCCACTCCCCTCTTTACTAAAGTGGAAATAGATTATTATATGGGTGCATGTTGGATGCAGGCGACACTTTTGCAAACCTGTCATGCCTGTGTGTATTAATGATACTGCACAAATAGTTTCTATAATTCATATGTAGTTCATATAAACTCTTAACAAAAGATCATTAGAACTGTAGAAATAGAATGTGATGTTGCTGTCACAAGAACAAAAGATATGTCATTAGAACTGTAGAAATAGAATGTGACGTACTATATAAAAATTAGCTAAATATCTTTAACAGCATCAAGATACAGACAGTACAGAATGGGTACATTTATAAATACGGATATGGATTAGAACTAAGAAAGCAGAGTACAGAAACTATACTGAAATTGATTAAAGCTAAAATGCATAGCACAAAAACTGACCTGACAAACAAGGAGCTGCTTTTGGTATTGCAGCTTTGCAACACGCTCTTTAAGTTCAGTAACATATGCCCTTATGCTCCTTACATTCTCCTCAGCTGCATTTTGAAACATCTTCTGCATTTTCCGCATGTTGACTGAGCTAGAACGCTGATAGCATGGTGTGCTTTCCCTTGATGAGATATCTCCACCATCTTCGCTCTTAGCTGGAGTGACCTTCTCAGAATCTTGCATGATGTCCCCAGGTACAACATCATCAGTCTCTGGAGGCCTGTTCTCAGGTTCTGACTCCACAACCTTCCGAGATGAGGAAAGAGGCGAACATGGAGATCTTATAAGATTTTGCCGATTGGCACTATTACTCAATGCCAATGGAAGTATCTTCTTCTTCTTTGATTGATGCTTGGTTTTTGGTGTTGCTTCATTAGGCTGACTAAGATCGGGAAGAGACATGACAAGTTTGTCTATGGACTTCTGAACATTCTCAAGCTGCACCTCAAGATTCGCAATTGTATTTCCTTGGGAATGGAGTCTAGTTATCTCTTCCTTGAGGTTAGCACTAACACTTCGGCTCACATCCATTTCACTAACGTCCATGTCCATATTTATGGACCGAACAGACTGCATTTCCCTAATTTCCGCTTGCAGCCTAGCTATGGTCACAGCCGCATCTTGGTTGCCTAGTCTATGGCAAGCAACCTCTTTCTGAAGGACTTCAAGAGCTCGGTTTGCTTCTTCCCCAAGCTGCTCTTGTAACTGTTCAAGCTTGCGAATTTCATGCATGAGTGTGAAGGGAGCTGTAGCTGATTGCCTCAAGGTCTGCCTACCGGTTGTCTTTCTGGTCTTGTCTCCCCGAGAAACACCCTTGACATCATGGGTTGGTGATGAGAGGCCAGAAAATGTTAGACATTTTACAACGGGGCGAGGTGAATCAAAAGGATTCATTCCCTGTCGAGAAAATCATCAGAAAATAAGCAGACACATTGCAACAAAAAAGAAGATGATAAGAGACTCATACCGGCTGCTCATCGTGCACTTTCTTCCGCATTTCATCCAGCTCTATTTGAGCGAGATCTCTTTGTCGCTTAAGTTCTTCCATTTCCTTCTTTAACTGCATGTCACAATTAGCATATAAGGTAACTTTAATTTATTTGAAAATGGTAACTCTAATTGTATAATTGATTATGATTCAAGGGAGGCCTCATGAATCTCAATCACACAGCCCTCCCTACTTTGTGATGGCAAATATGTAAACATGATCAGGAGTCTGATGGAAGGGAACCATCTGTATCAGCCAATAAGCCCAAGAATGATCATGATTCAAAAAATCCTAACAATCCATAATTTAGTTTTTTGTACAGACACAAGACATTTGTTTTGGAATGACTTTGTGCCAACTGTCCATTTGCACTTCACTGAAAGGATGTTTACAATAGCCAACAATCACAGACCAATCGATATCATTGTCCATAATTTAGTTTTTTGAACAGACACAAGACATCTTTGACATCTTTTTTGGATTGACTTTGTGCCAACTGTCCATTTGCGCTTCACTGATAGAATGTTTACAATAGCCAACAATCACAGACCAATCGATATTATTGTCCATCAAATCAACAGTTTCTGATTACTACATATAACTCAAGTGTCACAAGAATAACTTCTATCCTAGGATGTACCTCCTGAATTTTCAAGTCCTTTTCCATCAGCAGAGCTTCTGAACATGATTTTGGTTCTGGGGTGCGAAGAACTGCTTCTAGTCTGGCTACTTCTTGCTGCAAATGTTTTACCATTTGCTTCTGTGAAACAACCTGATTCAACAATAGGATAGAAGATAGTGAGTGATGAAAATGAACAGTTGTATAAGCTACAAATTATGGGGAATGGTGGAATTTCCAGAATAAGAAATAATACCATGTTTACTTGCGCACTGTTGGTGACTTCCTTTGCACGGGTTGCAAAGGAGAGGGTATTCCGTGATTGTTCAACATGACTCATTGCTGGACTCAACATACAGATAATTGCAGTCCGTGCATTGCCACCAAGTGAAAGTTGCAAAATCCTTGTGAGCTTTGAATCACGGTATGGTATATGACCACTTCTTTTTCCAATGCTGCATGCACAGAATAAAGAAATTACCAAATCTGTAGATGATTTTAAAATAAACTCACAAAAAGTGATGGATTATTTTTCCTTCGATATTGTAATATAAACACCAAAATTACATTCCATTCATTGTTGTCACCTTATGCAGATGATTGTAACAGTTACGTAATCTCAATAGAAGTGAATGAACATGTGTTCTTGATGTAGTATAAAACGTTTGTTTCATCTCAATATAACATAAAATGCAAGTGCACTTCAAATGCATGGATGAACATTATTTTATCGATAACCAAAAAATTTAGCCTTTTACCAATATTCTACAACTGAACCTTCAAATGCAAAATAAAGTAGTAAAACAAATTTGTTTCTCACTATGAAACTTTTCTAGAATTCTGTCTCACTAGAATGCTTCCAAGATATTGGAGCAAATTTAATATGAAATCCATTCTCTGAACCATTTTTTGTCTATCAACTTTCATTTAGCTTACTCTCTTATATGCCTTATTTATCTGACTTTA
The DNA here is from genome assembly GCA_028538565.1 of Umbellularia californica. Classification (NCBI taxonomy): domain Eukaryota; kingdom Viridiplantae; phylum Streptophyta; class Magnoliopsida; order Laurales; family Lauraceae; genus Umbellularia; species Umbellularia californica. The sequence goes on from JAPQWN010000002.1 coordinate 6,652,556, forward strand.
TCTTCAAATGGATCCATGACTCTAGCATATTCAAACTCGTTTTTTTTTAACAAATTTTCTGTGCCCCATAAAAACATCCCTTTTGTTAAGACTTCCCAGTCATATTAGACAGAAATGGAATGAAATGTATTTCATTTCAGTAAATTCCAAAAAGTAAAAATGTCAGGGCATTTTACCAGCCAATACATTTTCCAGTAACACCCACCATCAGTTGCCCATGTCATTTGGGGCTCCATAGCTCTTAAATGGGTCTATTTCACCAGGTACTCCAGTCCATTTCACCTGTAAATCAGATAGTCCCTTCCATTCCATTTAAGTGGAGTCAAACAGGCCCATAAACTGAAATTACAGCTTTTTCCATATTGTACTTCCATAAGCACCCATCTCAACTAGATGTATGTTTATAATTTGCATGCAGGTCAGATACTTTTTTGCAAATGGGTAATTGAACATTGGGTAATAATTGTATTACTGTAACTTTTTGTATGGTAAATGTAAGTCGTATGGTAACAATTGTTTCTACAGTCAGCTTGCATTCCTTCAGTCACTGACCTATCATAAGTACAACCGGCCCAATCTAATTATCAAGGATCATGAGACATGCTTTACACGAGCGAAAGATACATGATAATTTTTTTCCCAAGAAATTTGTCCCTGAAGAGTGGAGACCTCTCTCAACGGTCCTCGTTCGCACCCATTTCATTATTTGCAACAATTGGAATTAAATAATGTGCTAATGCACAAAAAGCTCATCAAATTTTAGGAATTGAGGAACTGCAGCTTAATCAAGACAATATACAGAAATTTATTTTTTTAAAAAGACCAACCCTCAATCACAAAAATAAGCCAATCTTAGTCAACTTTTAGTGAATTATATACAAGCGAAAAAGAGTACATTTAGAATTGCAGACATGAGCTTTCTAATTACAGTGGTGAGAGAATTGAGGAACTGCAGCTTAATCAAGACAATATACAGAAATTTATTTTTTTAAAAAGACCAACCCTCAATCACAAAAATAAGCCAATCTTAGTCAACTTTTAGTGAATTATATACAAGCAAAAAAGAGTACATTTAGAATTGCGGACCTGAGCTTTCTAATTACAGTGGTGAGAGTCAACAAGCTGCGATTTATATGGCATCCTTCTTTGAGCCTTGCACCCTCTGCATGCGTCTGAGAGGCCCTTTCACTTCCAGCAAGGTCCACAAAATTCTGCAGGATGCCAATTTTTGCAGTCAGAATTTCTAATCAAGGGCATGCTGAGATGTATATGGTCCAATCATAATTGTTGTCAATAGTAGTAATTACCAACCTTTAGTTAATAATTTAGCCGATATATACAGAAATATACCACTGTGTATGGGAGGTACAAAAAATTAAGAGACCACTAGGCAAATCTAATGCATTTGAGTGTAACTTGTTTCTAGTTTATACAGAATCCATAACCACAGCTGAATGGGAAAAACCCGTTCTGCTCAAAATTGAACTTCCTGTGATTCGGGAATAAACTTGAACGCACCAAGAAGAAATACCAGAAAATTTGGATCAGATAATTAACTTACCAGGCTAGCAACAAAAGATTTGACGCAGCCTGAATTTTCACGAAGAGTACTCTCTATAGTCTGGAGAAACAGCTGATTATATTTGCAATTCTCATGAAATTTTATATATCTAGACAACAGAATTTGACACATCTTTTGTTAATGAATGTAAGACAAGAAAACTTCTACTCGTTATATCTCACCAGCCTTATTATTTGATGTGATCTAGAGCTTGTATCATTTAAAGCGGTCTCTCCTACCTGCCTCTGAGCTGCAAGATGTACCATATCCGGTTAACACAACTATTTTTACAAGAACACATGCTTAACACCATATTAAATGAAATTAGTCATAAAATATATCTTATAAATACTCAAACTGCATTTGGATGAACCAAAAACAAGTTTTGTGTCTTCCCCATGCAATTAATGGGGAAGCATCCAGGCATGTAAGTGGAAATGGATATTGTTTTTCTTCACCAAATGACAGTTAGCGTCAGATGCTGATGTCAGTTTGGGAATGAAAAGTTCCACCTAATGGAATCTTGGATTTCCAAATGCCAAGATGTAGACACAGAAGACTGGACTGGGTGATTATCCAGTGTAACTTCAGTTTCTAATACACCGACAAGCACATAGTTGCATTTCCAATTGGCATTAAAATGCATTTTTCGAGTGTACCTTCACAGATACTGATCAACTCTCTCAAATGCTGACTATTATTTGCTGTTTCTTCCACCAACTTCTCGACCACAGTTCCTTTCTGTATTGCGTACAAAGAAATTAAAAGCATGTTGGAGACAAAAGAAATCCTTGAATCTCACACATGAAAAGGTCCGCATACCTCTGGATCATCCAACAGGCGAAGAGGGCCAGAGTCTGGATTTAACAAATCCCTGACTACCTCATTGTAAATTTCGAGTGCAGAAATCTTTATAATAAAATCCCTCTGTGGAGTCTGTATGAGATGCAAAACAGCATAAAAATTAAGCATGGCAATGTTATCTGTTTTACTCTGCATTTCTTCCTCAATTGGAAAATATAAAACATTACTAAAAAGAAAGTATGCATTTACATGTATGGCAAATTGTGATTAGTTTCAGTTCGTATGTAGTATGAAAGGCAGATTGAGAATGGCTTTAAAGTGATGTGGACTGTTGAGAACTAAATCATGCCAAGTGAAATATTAGTTACGACTTTTATCTGTCTTGACATGCCAAGTGGGATACTGTGTTTTTCATACCTCCACATGCTATATAATTTAGCATGCATTTAATTTATAACATAATGTAGTTAAGTTTAAAGGGAAATCTACTCCAGATTGAGAGGTTTGGCATGTACATGGAAGAAAAGCAGCCTCCAAGGAAGTAGTGAAAGTGTTACATGTTAAATGAACTGGAAGAGGGGAGACCGGCAAAGACCTGAATGGAAAAGTAGAATTCATAAAGATGACACTAGATAGATGGGATAAGGCTTCAATAGGTGCATGAGGGGTGGATTGAAAAAAAAAATTCATAAAGTTGACCCTACATAGATGAGATAGGGCTTTGGTGATGATGGTAATGGCATTGATATGCATATCAGAGGGTTACCAAAAAAAGGGCCAACATAAAAAGATTGCATATGTAGCACAATCTCATTGAATCATTTTCCTATCAACCAAAAAGAGGACCACATAAAAAGATCACATATGTAGCACAATCTCATTGAATTTTTTTCCTATCTACTTGTCTTTCTATCTCTATGTATCTAATTGTGACTTGTTTTCAAAGTCATTATTATAACAAGCTGCGCCAAAAGAAATTTCCATTGCAAAAAATAAATAAATAAATAAATAAATAAAAGAAAAAAAAAAGAAAAAACCCATCTAAGCTTGTAAATGTTTCTTTCCATGGCATTCAAACCACTTGTATTTTTTATATGTAATATGACTCGCAACGTCATGGTTGCAACAATGGGCACCTTCCATCTATGCCACAGTCTCTTGTAAAACTTCTTGCAATTAGAGTTACAAAATCCTTACGCATATTAATTTTCATAAAACTCAATAATGCATATCAGAGGGTTGGATCAACTAAAAAAAGGGCCAACATAAAAAGATCGCATACGTAGCACAATCTCATTGAATCATTTTCCTATCAACCAAAAAGAGGACCACATAAAAAGATCGCAAATGTAGCTCAATCTCATTGAATTTTTTTCCTATCTATTTGTCTTTCTATCTCTATGTATCTAATTGTGACTTGTTTTCAAAGTCATTATTATAACAAGCAGCGCCAAAAGAATTTTCCATTGGCAAAAAAAAAAAAAAAAACCCATCTAAGCTTGTAAATGTTTCTTTCCATGGTATTCAAACCACTTGTATTTTTTTTATATGTAATATGACTCGCAACCTCATGGTTGCAACAATGGGCACCTTCCATCTATGCCACAGGCTCTTGTAAAACTTCTTGCAATTAGAGGTACAAAATCCTTATGTGTATTAATTTTCATAAAAACTCAATAATGCAAGAAAATGATGACATTTTTATTGGTAAATTATAGTCCCTGTCTGCTGCTGAGCTGGTTAGGGACCTATTGTGACTTGTTTTCAAAGTCATTGTTATTATTATAACAAGCAGTGCCAAAAGAAATTTCCATTGCAAAATAAAGAAAAAAGAAAAAGAAATTATAACCAAAAAGAAAAAAGAAAAAGAAATTATAACCAAACTTACATTGCAAATATGCTGATAGATGTCATTCACAGCACATTCAGTGATTCCTCTCATAGTATATGTCTTTCCACTACTAGTTTGCCCATAAGCAAATATAGTTGCTGCCAGAGAAGAAATGAGGAAAATCAGGAAACTTCCATACATACATTTATAGCTCAATTATTACATTAGAAAACATGTAACAATTATAGGTATATTAATAACTCTAAAATCGAAAAACAGATAGTTAATTCCTCATTGCACATTAGGCCGCATGAGAAAGAAAAACCACATCGGATAGAATATTTCTTTTCGCTTTTCTGCCTCAAATAATAATCGGATCTAATCTTGAAAATTTATTCCCTGAAGACAGTGGGTCGTCGCCTAACATGTTGTTGTTGTTTTTTTTTTTTTTTTTTTTTTTTTTTTTTTTTTTATCACTATTTCTCTATCATAATCAGAGCCATTCTCCAATCTACTTTCTTAAGCAGATATACTTGCTTCCAGAGAATAGATCAGGAAACCATTAAACTTCCATACTGTTACTTTAGAAAACTTGTAACTGTTATTAGTACAACTCAACTCTGAAATTGAAAAGCAGATCATTCCTTGTTTCACATTAGGCAGCATGAGAAAGAAAAACCACATTGTGTAGAATAATGCCTTTTACTTTTCTGCCTCAAAACAATAATCAGACAGTAATCACTATTTAACTAAAACCCGATTTATAACCAGACCCATTCTCAAAACTTTCTGCCCCAAACCATCTCTAACTCTTTAGTCAATGTTGTACCAATCTAGGAAGCACGTAAAATAGACAACCACATCATGTGAGATATTTCCTTCTTCCCTTTCTGCCCAGCACTCAGTCAGAAACAAATTTCAATCTTGAGTGGTGCAAGAGCAGTTGAGTGGATAAGCCATCCACACAATGCTGAAATTTTTAAGCATTCCATGAAAAGCAAGGAAAAAAAAAGTTAAATATATTACCATTAATTCCTTTCAATGCTGACAATGCAACGTCTTTTGCTCCTTCCTCGTAGACAACCTCAGTTAAAGAAAGAGGTCCAAAGACTCTATCTGGCAAAAGAAAACCATACACAAAATTGTTTTCCTTTAATAAGGTAATGAACAATACTGAAGAAATAGTAATCCCATCAGTGAAAAAGTGAAATATGGACGAATTTTTTCACAATACCGAAAGTGTAAGAGGTTGGAAAATTTGAACGCTCATGAGATGATTTGTAGACAATAGTATGATCATCAGCACATTCCCATGCTACTTGGTCTTTAAGCAATTGTTCCTTCTTACTCAACGGTCTAACACGCACTGTCACAAAAATCTTCTCTTCCTTGAATTTGGGCCCACCACCTGGAGTAGATGCAGGAGTCCTACTCTCGGTCTTCATGGCGGGAGTGCTAGGAGCTCCAAAAGCCATTCTTATTTATATACAAAAAGCTTTTTTGTTGATAAGTGTACTTGGACAACTAAACCAGCAAAGGAAATCAATCTAGGCCTTGCCAAATATAACTGAAGTAAAACCTGTAAAAAGACCACCAATTGAATCATACTAGAATTAATTTGTGTCAAAGATTGTAAGATTGAAATGTACAAATAAACAATCTATGTAAAATGAGCATGTGAACTGTAATATGAAAAAAAAAAAGTTAGCCCTCTGTTGTCATAGAAGTTCATCTTTGAGCTTAAAAGTGATGGGCCTTGAGAATTATGCATTTATGAAGAAACCCAAACAAATAAGACAAAATCCACACATTGAATAATAAAATACTGTTGGCATATGTGAAAACACAAAAACAGAATGACATTAATCTTTTTCTGCATTAATGGAAACGGATGTGTGAAATATTGAAGTTTCTCAATTCAAATCATGGACGCAATATATCCATTGCAGCAAAGCAATCATATAGATGTATGTGTACAATCAGACAAAGCCCAAATATCAGAAAATCAAAGAAGCAGTCCGAAACCCAAATAAATAAGACTTGAAAACAAAAAAGAAATCTCAAAACCCCACTGTCCATTGGTTCTGGATATCCCTTAAAAAATCATTATAACACAATGAGGGAATTTAAAAGAAAAATATAAGTTAAAACCAAAATCTTGATTTTCTTTAGGCAAAAATCTGAACAAATCACTAAAAAGTCACTATTTTGTAAGGCCCCAGTGCCCATGGAAAACTCATCACTATTTTCTTATCTGGTTTTGGTTCTTTCATTTCTTCCCATCTGATAAGAAATGTTCCAAATGAGAAACCCAAGTCCTTGTTTCCATGACAAATCTGAACAAAAATGCAGTTTTGGGCTTTCTTTCTTAATACACTCCACAAACTTTAATGGAACTAATACAAAGGAAAACGAGTTCTATGACACGAAATGCTTTTTAGAGAGAGAGAGAGAGAGAGAGAGAGAGAGAGAGAGAGAGAGAGAGAGAGAGAGAGAGAGAGAGCGCTAAATTGTTTCCACTTCAAAATCAAAATCAAGAAAGGAAATGAGGAAAAATATTTCCACTATTAGATCCTCAGAAGTAAGAAATCGCACATCTTTGTCTCCACTGCAAAACCAAAATCAAGAAAGGAAATGAGAGAAAAGATAGAGAGCTAAATTGTTTCCACTTCAAAATCCAAAATCAAGTAAGGAAACAAGAAAAAAGATTTCCACTTTTAGATCATCAGAACTAAGAAATCGCTTGTCTCGTGAAATCAGGAAAGAACCTGATTTCCTTTCTCATTTTTCTGAATCAACAAGAAATCACCTGAAATCAAAGAAAGACGAAGATCCTCACACAAATAGCAGAATCCACTGATCTAACCACGAATCGATCCACAAGAAGTTACCATAAACCCGATGAACAAATCAACAAGAATCTGCCCAAAATGGTGCTGAAATCCGACCATACGAGGTCGGAAAGTCCCAGAAATTTGAGCAGTTGAAAGAGGATTCTAAAACGGAGAGATCTTTTCAGTGGGGTTTTGAGAATCAAATGATGGAGATAATAAAGAGCGATTGAGAGGAGCGTTTCAAAGGAAGAGAGAGAGAGAGAGACAGAGCGAAAAGAGCCTCGATTTATTCTAGGGTTTTAAGAGTCGTTTGAATTCGACTCTAACGGCTAGTTTCTCTTTTATTTTTTCCGGCTTCGGTTTTCTCGCCTCGATTTCTCGTGCCACGGCTTTATCGGGAAAGTAAATTATCGCCAATTAGCGGGCAGAAGTTTGAAATGAGAAACCGGATCCTTTGAGTCCAACCTCCATTATTTGGCCAGTGGGGGCCATCTCTTAAATCTAAACCGCTGATGAAACTATTCCTCTTTCCATTGGCTCCTGAGTTAGCCCACAATAAAAGGGACATCACTGATCAAAGTTGGCCCCAACTGGGGCCCAATGTCTTATGGTTTTATTATTTTCCTTCGTAAAACTGTTTAATCAGAGTTTAAATTTAACTATTTAATAAAAGAACACTCTTTTCTTAGATTCAAACAGCTATAAGGCACTCTCATTGTCAAGAAACAGGTGCCAACAAAAAATACTAATGTAATACTTGACCTTGTTTGGATTGGTCTGGGACTTCACCCAAATACTAATGGTTTAAAATTAAGAAGATAGACTTCAACTGATTTTTTTTTCTTTTTATAATTAGTGCTTTCTGTCCTCTTAGGCATGTTTGGCAATTTATTAGGTTAATAAATAGTAATGTAAAACCTCTATTCTTCAGACAAAGGGTCACATAAAAAACACACATTTTTTAAATTCCCTCTTTCTTAAAATAAAAAAAATAAAAAAAAAATAATTTCCTTTCTCCACTAAATGACAAAAAACACTCACTTTTTATCTAAAAAGTCAAAAAGATTTCCTACCAATCCATTGAAGACAAAATACCATCATAAATCCCTTATATTTTATTCTCTCATTCACATCACTTTTACTTTATCTAGTAAATTGCCAAATGGGATCTTGATTCTATCAAGCTAGTGGTAACCATAGGTCAATTTGGTTTTGATGCTGATAACAATATGGATTCAACCTGATTCCCATAAACCATTAATTAATAGGTCAAGTGTGGCCTGTGCTGTTGCATACTAACACACATAGTATTCAGGTTTGAGATGGGTAGGTGGTCAAATAACAAGAATTGACTCGACCATCACACTGAATGGGTTGAGTTGAGAACGACTACTTATCTCACTGGTAAATGGTATTCTCATTGGCTACGCACTTTTTTCCATTTGTATGGGCTTTTGTATTTTACTTATACAATGTCCTTTTTCACTTGTGTGACCCTTCTTCCCACTTGTGAAAGCTTATTTAGTGTGAAGACTGTCTCTTAGGTCCACCCACAAAATAAAATAAAATTGGGGTGCAATGGGGGTTTGGTTGGCAATCGAGACCCCTCCTGCTAGTAACCAATTGAACTGTAAAAATGGCACACACATTGAGGCAGAGTTGCGACCTCTGGACCCACCAGATAAAAGAGACCTGTGTTCTCAAATCAATTGTCTTACATGATATCCAGTCCATCTAGGTTGCTAGCCAAACAATAACTGTCATGCAAGCCCATCAAAATTTTTTTTTTAATTTTTAATTTTTGTTATCAGCACCGTCCATTTCATCAGAGCAGGTAGGATCAATGTTTGCCTTCGAATTTGGTGAGGCAGGAGTTTTATATGTTTGTTCATCTCCATTGATGCAAATTAAGGTCTCCCATTAGTTACCAAGTGAATCCAGACTGCAAAGAGCGGGCACCACTGAATGTGGAGAGCATGATTTCACGGAGAAGAGCGGTGGAATTGGCAATTTCGTACGAAATCACGTGTCCCAGCCATACTCAGTCAAGCTCCACCCCCATTAAAAAAAAGAAGCAAAATACATCATGTAATGTACTCCCGAGATGAGAAGACGTGGGTCCCATCCTCCCAAAATCCAATCTTCTAAATTATAAGCTCCTTCACGATTGTTTCATTGACAATGTTTTTTAAACTCCATGATCAATGGACTGTCCATATCAGTATATTTTATCTGGAAGATTCTACATGCACCCTCCCATTTGCTGAGCGCACCCACATTCTAGAAAAAAAAAAAAAAATCACTGTTCATAAGAAATGTGGGTGTTCTCAGCAAATGGGAGGGTACATATAGAATTTCCCATTTTATCTAGATTTGAAAAATGTTATGTTAACAGGTGTGGTGTGATATATAAATGGGATTTTGACCAAACAATGGGATGTTAACAGCCATGCAGCTCAGAGAAGAGATAAACTCAACATTTGATATTTTACCCTTTTCATGTCACCATCAATTTTCCAGCCAATATCTGGTGCTTGGAGTTGGAGGGCGCCAAATCCAAATGGCTTGATCTTAGCAAATGGTGGGTGTTGGCATCATAAAACGCCCCCATGCATTTTAGCATCACTCATTTATCAATAACAGGATATTCACCAAAATGGAGAGAATTCAGTTCCAACGAGGCTACCTAAAATAGAATCAGGACAAGATAACAACGGAAAAGATGAGCAGCAGTAAAGAAAAGGTAATGGCTGCCCTTCCATATCCAAAGCTCCGTCCCAAATATCCATAGAATCAATTTAATCTAAACCATTAGACATTATAGGTCTAATCTACAGACCTCTTTATGGGGTCCATCTGGGATCACCGCAAATCACTATACAGAGAAAGATGGACAGGTCTAATCTTAAAAGAGATTCCGCTAAAAAAGCAAGCATCCTCATTGGAGGATTTCGCAATTAGTGCCTCACAATAGAATAGACTCAGGTAAGCAACAATAGATCACATTAGTTGCAGCCCCCAATTACCTATGGCAGTATCCCTTTTCCAGCCAGCATACATGGACAGGAAAATAACTTCAAGAGAACTTGCTAAGCCTTTGATCTTGAGTCACATAAATAGTTTTTCCATTATTTTCCTTTGGAAAAGTACTAAAAATATCAGCCTCAATTACCACCTGATATGTAGCAGTATATGAGCCAGAACACAATAAAATGAGGACAGGCAGACATTTCAGTTTAGTAACTGCTAACCTGGTTTATATCCTATGATACCTTCGTTTTATGAATACACACCAATATGCAGTCACATTGGCACCAATACTAGCAAGAAAGCAAGTCACAATGGACTAAAATAGCAAAAGCATGTGAATTAGACCATTGGAGAACACCAGGATTCTACCTAAACTAACTTCCTTCTTAATTTACAAGTCCATAGAAAGATTCCATCAGTTCTATTGACAAGAAACAAACAATTTTTCAATGACCCAGAAATCACAAGGGACAAATATAAATTTAGCCCTCACGTACATACCAAAACCCTCTATACCGTTAGATTAAGTAGAACATCAGAATAGATATCATCAATACAGGTAAAAAGAAAAACTGATTTTTTTGGGTGATAGACGTATTATCATTCCAAAAAACCAAGTAGAATTATTATGTGCTGCAGACTCACTTGATCATCTTGTTCACATGCCGAGCTGCTGTGCAGCATTTTTTTCCCATATTTTTTCTATCCCAAGGTGCGTTGTCTCTTGATTCTACTTTCTTTTGCCTCTTTATTTGCTCCTTTTTTTATTTGTTATTTTTTTCCTCCATGGGTCAAAGCAAACACTGGAGACAAAACATACCCAGAAGGGCCCTTCGGTGTAAATGACCCGCGTAACGCTTCTGTTGGCAAATGCACATCAGCAGAGCCCATTCATAGGACAGGGATCTCCATGAAAACGGGAAGAAAAGGAAAGTATGACCTAAAGGGAGGAGAGATGACTGACGCAATTTTCACCTATGGCAGGTTCCACGCGAAGCAAAGAACCGGAAATCCGGGTGATCAACATCACGGTCTCTAAGCCAGTTGTCTGCCACCCGCAACAGTGAGTTCGCCAGCTGACGCTCCAATCCGCCATTTAATGTCCACATAGAACTTTTGAATTTATATGAGGCCAGCCCAAAAACAGGGAGAGAAATCTTTGGCACGCCGTCAATTCCATCAGGATATGTGACTATGGGACCCTGAACACTGACAGCACCTGCACATAGTTTTCAGCAAACTATCAAGCCTTAACAACAGAGGCTTAATAAAATATGATGACGACGATGAAGACATCACAAACTTAGACCTCCTGATTCCCATTGGTTAAAAAACTGGGGAGCAAAGCAACACATCAGAATGTCTCATCAGTGGCATCACTTTCCACCAGCGTGTGCTTACACCTAGGCACCTACCCTTTCGGTGTAAATAGGATATTAACAGAATCCTAGAGAAGAGACCAGCCAATAAATTTCACAAGGAACATGCATGGATCGACTTCACTTTTCCACCTTTCCCTCCCTCAAATGCTATTCATTAGAGGAAGAAACCAGTCCAATTCATGCAGGGCTTGTGCCCACATGGATATTAAAGAGTATTTTGAACAGATGCATTACAACGTAAGAATGACAAAAGAAAAGAAGTTGTCAGTTACCACTCATTAATGTGGAAAGATTATGAAAGGTCAGAAAGCAAGCATCCAAATCTCTTAGAGTTTGCCCTGTAGGTATTCTGTATATTGGGTACCTGCAACAATTTTATTAGACCTATGAATACTGCATAGCAGTTAAAATAAACAAAAACATCACCTGCAAGCTCAAGTAGATCTTACCATGCCACAGAGATCCAACTTTTTGGCAACAAGTCACAACTTCTCAGTGTCTTCAATTCAGGAAAGTGCCGCGAAAGATCTGCTATCTGCAATATCAATACAATCAAACAAATTACAAGGGAACCAATCAGCTAACAAAAGCCCTTTGTTAAAAGAGTATTATTAGAGAAAACTTGCCTTGTCGGCCAAAGGTTCACGGCTGTAAGGCAAATCCTGTTCAAGAAACTCAAAGAGCAGGCAACCTTGAGAGTTTTCAACTTCACCTTCATCACTAGAAAAACCTTCTTGGGAAGCAACATTTGTCTCTCTCAATGACAGTCTGTCCATTATAAGCGCGGCCTCGCTTGCTGGAACACGATTCCACTGCTCCCATTTATGTTTCAAGCCCCTTTCAGGTTCACAGTCACTGCTTCCATCGCTACTTGAATCTTTGTAATACTCACCATCACTATCCTCTCCAGGTTGCCTAATAAATCAGAAAGATATCAAAATATTACAGTGATGGTCTGAATTTAATCATGTTCAGAACTTGACGCCAAACCATTGCATTCAAAATCAGATGAAGCATACAAGACTAATACATAAAACTGACAATTGCTAGCAAAGGAAAATATCAGGTTTCAAAAGTGAAAAAGAAACAAACAACAGCTTGAATTTCATAACTACAAAATACAAACCAAGATATCCATCTTTGCAGATCCAAAGGCATCAGCAATAACATGTTTTAAGACTGCATTTTCTCAAGGGCAAACAAAGTATCATAATGAGTCAAATCAGATGAAGTTGATCCTTCACATAAGTCTATTGCCTAGCAAGAAGATTTATGTATTACTTATTAAAAGAGAATTGCTGCTATTTCTAATCTCATCATAAGAAACTACAATAGATGTTGGTCCTCAATCCACCATCCTGCATCTGGGTGATCCGCTAGGCATTTTAACTGTAGAAATCTGTAGAGGGGAGATGCAAGAAGAGTAAGGGAGAATTCTGTTTAATCTGCAGTTGTCTCTAGTGCCGGAGATGGCTTCAAATTGAGTTCAGACCTATCCTCATGAATTGACAGGTTTTCTTTCAATGAAATAATATTTTGAATTAGCAGAATCTCAAAGCAAAGAGCACCTTGTGTGACTGGAACCTCGAATGGTGTGTAGGAGGTGCTTCTAGAACAATCTACTTCCTGCTCAAGGAGCTGGGTGGTGACGAGATCGGCATCAACAATACCCAGGTGCTTCAAGTATCCATCTCCATTAGATACAATATTGATACTAGTGATAGACACCGCACCGCTACTTGTAGGCTAAGCTGCATGAGTATGGATAGTCCATCTAGATCCAATATCGATGAGGGCATCCATAGTTATGAGAATCCTACAATTCGTATCCCAGAACTTAAGGAAAACGATTCGTATTTATGTAATGAATCTCATTTACAAATGAATCTTAGAATTCAGGTGTGAATCCTAAGATTCGATACTCGTTTCATCAAATCTTACAAATCAAGCGATTCAGCTAAGCGAGAATTGCTACAACAATAAGTTAATATTAATAATCTTTTACTTTTTTTTTTCTTTATTCTCTTTCTTTTATCACTTGTATTTTTAAAAGATTATTTAGTAGTTAACGAAACCTTCTAAGAATTCTTTGTGGCTTTAATGAGGTTTTAAAGATGAATAAAGAATATGCATTTAACCAAAGCATGTAATTGTACATATTGTGCTTGTCTACATCTTCTTTTTTTAATCTATTTTGGTTTTTTTTTTCCTTCATGAACACTTTCTTAACTTTAAGAGATATTCTACTGTGTAAGATTGGTGGTTTGAATTTTATTTTATTTTTCTATTTTGATTAAAAGATAATAAAATATATATATTGATACTTTAAACTTATTTAACTATTTACACATCATTTATTTCATATATATATATATATCTATATAATAAGGGAGAGCAGTATTTGAATCCCTGGACATTTTGGACCCTTGGATTTATGTACATATTTTTGTACATAAATCCTAGGGCTGAGAAGGGATTCAAGAGCTTGGTAATTTTGTAATTATTTGAAAACAAAGGGGCAGTAACTTTTTACTAAGGACAACAGGATACGGGAGTGCCATTGATTTTCTGTGAAATTATGAAACCTGCCATTATCTTTTCCCAGAGGATATGGGAGTGTCCTTGGTTTTCTGTGAAATTACGAAATGTGCCATTATCTTTTCAAAACTTCCTTGCAAGTAAAGATATGATTAAATACACGGCTATGATGGCAATTGAGTGATTGAACGGTGTGGAATTTGGGCCCACAACTTACCAGTTTGCCCCTTCACATATATATGCTGTTTTTCACGGATTATGAAATCTGGGCTAACTTGGATTGTTTTGGTAGCAGATGCAAACGTGGCTTGCATGCAATTAAACTAGACTGCTTATAGTAGTGGGCCACTTCTGGTATTCAATAGTGGTTAAACAAGGGTCCAATTGGCTGAGCTGTTTTACTTAAAAAAATAAAATCCGGCTGGGCTTGATTTGAAGCTGATTGATCCAATGGGCCACATAGAAAGTTTGAGTTAAATTTGTTAAATTATGGGCGGTGTTAGTTGTTAGGTGGTCAAAAGAAGAGTAATTAGATTTAGTTGTGCTCAGAGCGTGGTGCGCTGTGACTTCAGGCACGGGCAATGACTAGTATATATATATGTCATGATGTTCTTGATATGATTGTATAATAGACTTACTTGTTATTATATTTATACTACTACAAATAGGAAAATGGATGGTTATGAATAATTCTTTTTTTTTCCTTTTCATTTAATTTTTAATTATTTTTTATTTTTATTAGAAAAATAAAAAATTCTACAATTCGCGATACAAATCGATTCATGAGTAAGAACAATTTGTGATACAATTCTGATCTTGAAAACTATGTGGGCGCCCATTTGGCAAATCCTAAAGACATGATTTCATGTATTAGGCATAATAGTCAAATATACATTCGGGGTTGTGCTAGGTAGGCGGTAGGCCCACTACAGAGGCCATTTTCCTTCTACTACAACTCATGGAAAAAGTCCAGGAGAAAGAGAATTTACACATGGTTTTGTTGTCCTTAAAAAGGCACACAATAGGGTGCCAACTGCCAGGACTGTTAAGTTGGAATACGTCAAAAATAAAAGGCATCCCTAAAGGGTATATCAAAATCATATAAGGCATGCATGAGGGGATTGTTATAAGCATGAGAACAGTCTATGGGGTGACATCCAAGTTCTATGCTAGAGTTGGTTTGCAACAAGGGCCACACTTTAAGCCCATACTCATTACATCATTCACCCTAGTTATGGAAATCTAAATGGAAAATATACAAGGAGGAGTTCCATGGAATATATTGTTCTCAGTATATGGTACCTATCAGTCAAATAAGAATGAAGGTTAATGATAAATTGAAAGTTTAGAGAGATGAGTTTGAAATTAATAGGTTAAACCTCAGTAGATCCATCCATTTCTCAGCTGATTAGGGACATGTAGTGCATATAGGTGTGTTTCCATCTGGCAGCCCTACTAGGCATGACCCATGTCAGAAAACATACCAGTTGGAAGATCAAGATCAGAGAACTGAATTTTTTTTTTTTTGGCAGTCTTGGGGAGCTCACTCTAAAATTGTTCTATAGACTAAAAAAAACATCAATTCATTCATCATAGACCAAGATAAAAACATTAATGTAAGAAAATTGTGTCTGTATGTACAAAGACAAGCTTTTTTTCCCTTTATTGGAAAAAGGTAATCAGACTAGAACCTGCAACCTTGAGCACCTTATTGATGAAGTACAATTTATCAGTAATGGTATAGGCATCCTACTATTTAATAAGTTGTAACAAGAAACAACAGACACAATTACCAGCAACAGTATCAACTTCAAGGAGGTAAATACAAATATATCGCAATAAGTCAACATATGACAAAACGTTCAAAAAATCACAGTCGGAGCACACAATTCAGAAGCCCACACTAAAATGAAGCATGTATATGAATACCTTAACTTCACCGCCGATGTTGCAGATTCACCATATATCTGAATCCCAGATAGATATGGCACATAGTACTGAACTACGCTATCACTGTCATTCAACACCAAAGGCACCCCCGCCCCATACACACTCCACTCCTGAAACGACTCCCAAAGATCTCCCAACACAAAATAAGGCTGGGATTCGACATCGCAAGTCCTCCGCTCGCGCATCGTTGTCTGTCAAATCAACATCAGGAAAAACATCAGACAAAACCCTAAAAATCAAATTTTTATAAACTGAAACCATCAGACATTGGAAGATCACCTTGGGAAGATACTGAGCAGGTACTGAAGGCGTCGTCGACTCCAAGAACCGATCGAGATTGCTGCCAGTCGCCTTCACAGGCGACGATCCAGACACCTCCGCGGCCTCATCGGAAGCCGCCGACCGGCTCTCCAGCTCCCGATTCTCCGAATTCACAGCTCTGCCCTTCGCCGACGCCGCAGCGGAGACTCCGCCGCCGTTCCGGGGCCTCTGCGGCAGCTGATTTTGGTGATTCCGCCGCGCTTTCATCGGATTGTAGAACCGATCTTCGCCGCGACCGAAATGAAGCCCCGCTCCCAACATCTCTGCAGCAGGAAGAGAAAAAAAAACCCCTAATTGCAGAGACAGAGCCCCCGACTTTCCCAGAAATCACAAATCCAGGAAAACCCCTTTCTCCTCAGCAGCTGAAGCAATCAAAACCGAAGTATTCGAAGAAAAGAAACCGATGGAATCCGTCCGATTGAGGAAAACCGAAACTCAAATCTTCAGTTTGAGGCAAAAAAGAAAGGAATCCGATCAAAACCTGAGAAGGAAGAAATCAAAGCTGAGATTTTGATGAATTGAGGAGAAAGACAGGGATTTAAGAAGAACTTCGGATCTGGAAATGGCGGTGAATCGAACGGCTGAGATTGCAGGACTGCAAGTTGAAGAAAGGGAAAGAAGAGAGCGTTGAGTACAGAGTCATATAAATGCAGGGGAGGATGGGAAGAAGATGGGGAGTATTAATTAAGGTAGGATAGGGGATTATTAAATTTAAGTTTGATATGATACACGTGGCTTTCAGGGGTTGGTGGTTTTGCGACTCTTCGGATTGAATATAAAGAGATATTGGTTGCAGATGATGACACGTGGAGAGGGATTCGGATCGCACACGTATATGGCTGAGATTGGTTTGGACGCCGGATAATGCACGTGCCATACGGACAGAAGAAGTGGGCGACATGATCAAGCTTACGTGGACTCATAACAAGACTGCAGTAGGGCAGTGTCCGTTTGAATAATCTCCATTGTGGGGCCCGGTTTTCTCAATCCAAACAGTTATGGATGGCAACCGGTTCGGGTTTAGGTAGACCCAAAACCGACCCAATTGGTATTTCTACCGCACCATACCCGCCTCGCTCGGTGGATTTATTTAATATATTTGAAAAGTAGGACGAAATACATGTGTTAGGTAAGTATTGAAAGCGCGAATTCTCCATCCTCACCGACACGGCAGTGGCAAGGCATGTCAAACGGGCCGACACGGAAAAACCTCGGCACGGCAAGGGAGCGGGCCGGGCATAAACACGGAATGACAAAAATATTTAAGTTGTTCGGTCAAACTCGACTTACTCCACTGAGAAGAGAGAATCATTTGGATATTAAATTCTTAAAGGTTTCTAATTATAATTTCCTTCAAAACCTTTCAATCTTTTTTAGAAAAAAAATAAAAAAAGAATAAAAAACTTATATATTTACAAATTACAATGAAGGAAAAAGTAAAAAATCAGATGCGTAGTCCACTAATTTATTCTGTTGGATCATAATCTTCCATTGATGTCAATTATTGCTTCCTCTTATCTGCCAAATAAACACAACACTCCACCATTTTTCAGTTAGATTTATTCTTTTGTCATCCACCACACGTCCACCTGCACCAAAAGCCTGATGCTACAGAAGACATAGGAATAGTCAATAGATCACAAGTCATGGCGGCCAATACCGGATAAACGCTTTATTGTTGCTTGCACCAGGCTAAAATGTCAAAACTAGATGCATCCTGCACCTGTATTACATCAACGTAAAGATATGATGATAACTCTGTCACAGTGTTACTTGAGCTTAAGCCGGATGCCATGCCCGTGGACATGGAAGAATACCACACATCCTACTCATCAACACCTATTTATTGGACTTCTGAATGGCCCATGCTAAGCCCAGTTGTACCCATTTGCTCACAATAAAATTGAAAAAATGATTATAAATTTGCCCCTATATTTGAAAAAATATTTAAATCTATATAATTCATATTTTTATTTATTCCATCAATAAAGAACTGTACACCACTTAATTTTAACTTAGGATCAAATACAGCAGCTAAAAACAATGTCATTTGAGCCTCTTTCCAATATTTATTAAAATTTTCTTCCATGTTTCTAATAGTGCTACGTACTCAGTAAAAAATTATCTCTAAATCTATTGAATTGTAAAGTAATTTTAAAAAGCTTCATTAGATGTCGGATAATATATCCTGCAAAAAAATAATGTTGAAGTATAAAAAGCTTCTAATAAATCTCTTATATGGGCACATAACTCCTAATATTCATCACTAATCATCAAATCTTATGAATGAAAAGCACAAAATTCATTCAAAACAGTTTTCCGGTCAAGTGCATTTTTAACAAATCATACATAGAATTCTATCTATATTATACCTCTTTAGGCATTTTAATAGCTGATACGCCTTGCCTCGCACATATTTGGACTTACAATTGTCTTCTCTGTGCAGAGCTAAAACTAAATCTAGCAATGTCTTTAATAGCATCTGTGTAACTTACAATATGCTTTAAGCCAACCTTTGCAATGAGAATTAAAATGTGACATACACATTTATTATGAAAGAGAAAGTTATCTATCAAAGTTGCAAGTGGCATCTGCATTCTCATTAATTCAAGAGCCACTGTATTATTACTGGCATTATCTAAAGTTATAGATCAAACTTTTTCCTTAATATTATATTCATTTAGCTTTTCCAAAATAAATGTACTTATTCTAGTGCCACTATGTGGCTATTCAAGACAGTTAAAATTAATTATACGTTTATTAATAATCCATTTTGCATCTATGTTATGTGCAGTAATACAAAGAAAACTAACAAAGAAAACTATCACCCTTTTTAGAAGTCTACATATCTGTAGTTATGGCTATTCTACCAGGAATTTCTATAAAGTAATTTTTGATATTTGTTTTTTCTTCCTGCCAGAGTCTAAGTACATCATTTCTGGCAGTATTTGTTGAAATACTGTGAAATTGTGGTTGACAGTATTTCTGGACCCATTCTTCAAAAAACTCAATTTCAACAAAAGAAAATAGTAACTCGGATAACATAATCATTCTAACAAGATTTTGTCTAACACTTTATGCATTAAAAGAAAAAAGACCCAAACTGCTACTACTACTTTCACCACCAGTAGTAGAAATTTGGTTTTGTGAACCAGGCCTCCCTGCCACTTCATCCACCGGCTTATGTAAGGCTAAACATTTTTGCTTATGTCTTGACAAATGGCGGGTATCCGATTTTGAATCGGCATAATAAATTTTACTACAAAATTTGCATTTTGCCTTTTCAACTTTTTTTTTCCATTTTCAATAACATCAAACATTGTAAATATCTTCCAAACTATTGAAGTTCTATTCTTCTTTGTTAGTTTACAGGAACTCTGGGGAAAGGGGGGTGGTTATCACCTACTTCATCTTATAATTCAATAAATTCTTTTTCTACCACTAAATTAATGGAAGAAGATTCTGTGGGAAATCTTCTAACCATATTTCAAAAAATAAAATTTATAAATAATAACAGTAATAGGCTAATAGCCTTCTTTTGTGATAATTAATATAAGAAATGGGAGAAAATGAGAGTTAATATAATATAATATAAACTTATATATATGGAATCTCAAATTTAAATAATATAAATACCTCTAAATCTTTGAAGGCCCCTTTAATCTTGTCTCTTGATGACTTGATCTTTGGCCCTTCAAAAACTTCCGAGAGAGAGTGAAAGAGTTGAATGCTTTGAGAGAGAGCTAGAGAATGTATAAATAGTGAGAGAATTGTGTAAATTGGTGAGGAATGAGAATGGGAGAGTTAGGGTATTTATAGACTTTGTAAATGAGAAATGACACAAAATACCCCTTATATGACAGTTTTATAGCTATTGTGGGGTAAAATGGACATTTTTCAAAAAACAAGCCGTTTTTAGCTATTGGGCGGGCCTGGCAGGCCGCAGAAGGAAGTCCATGTGCCAGGCAGGCCGGGCCAAACGGCCTAATAGGCCCAGGCTCCTTGGCCCGCACGACCCATGTCACAGGCCGTGCCCGTTGACTAGTGGGCCGAGCCATTTGACATGCCTAGCACTACTCAACTCTATTGAAATGAAATGCAATCAATAACATGGGGGCGCTAAATGATCCAACTGAGATATGAAAATATATTAAAAGAAAAAATTCCTTCATGAATTGAATTTATGGAAAGCTTTTGACCCCAGTCAATGTCTAAATTAACGGGTCATCTGTCTACAAAAACAAGAAAAATTAATGGGCCCAACTTTTACTTTTTAAAGAAAATTTCCTTTTTTAAATATTCTAGCAGTAACTCTTTATTTACCTTAACTTAACCTCTAAATACTGTATTCTCTCCGTATTAGAAGGAGAAAACCTTAACATTCAGATTTGGGCATA
Source organism: Umbellularia californica (assembly GCA_028538565.1). Classification (NCBI taxonomy): domain Eukaryota; kingdom Viridiplantae; phylum Streptophyta; class Magnoliopsida; order Laurales; family Lauraceae; genus Umbellularia; species Umbellularia californica. The sequence goes on from JAPQWN010000002.1 coordinate 6,673,204, forward strand.
TAGAGTTCTAATCCTAACCGAGCAGCAAAGAGAAAAAAGAAAGAAAAAAAAGAAGAAGAAAAGTGCACTTGAGGTCCTAAATCTCCAAAAAGAAGAAGAAACGTCCTTTTTTAAACTTTTTCCTTGATGTGCGCTCTAGCGACAAGTTTTTAGAACTTAAAGGAATTTGTGACATTGCTAGAAAATTAGTGGAGACAAAAAATGATATCGTATACCCATAGGTTTATTTGCTTTTAAAATTGGCGTGATTTTACCAGCAACGACTTCAACAATAGAAAGATTTTTTTCAGCAATGAAGCACGTAAAGAACAGGTTGTATAACCGAATGGGATATCAATGGATGAATGACTATTTAGTCACATATATTGAAAATGATGTTTTTGCTAGTGTTGATAATGAATCTATTATGTAACGATTTGAACACATGAAAACCTGTTGAGGGCAACTGTAGGAGTTTATGTATTTCGATTTTCTTTTTAAATTAAGAACTATTAGTAACAATGTATTAAAAACTTTGTTTATTTTTGTTTGAGAATTTAATGTTATCTTTATCGTATTGTCGGAAATAGATTATTTGAGAATTTTATATTATATTTGTTAAATTATCAAAAGTAGATGACAGATGTTGATAAAGGGGAAAATAACTTTATACGATTTGTGGAAGATAACTCTTTTGTTGACCCTACTAACACGAATTCCTGGAGCCGCCACTTAGAAGTTAAGTTAGGGGTAAATGTTTTTGATAAAAGGGGTCCGATAGCATCAATCAGCAATTATACGTGGTAGACCCAGCCAAATCATTCCTCTAGTAAGATCAAAGGAGGAATTTCAAGTCATAGGTTGATCGAGCTGCCATATCTTGAGGGTGCATTTGTGCAATGAAAATGTTGAGAAAACTTGCATCCATTTTATGTAGATATTATCATTTCATTTTTTGGTGGAGCACATTTTGCTTTAGGACACGTTTGTGTACACACTGTAAAAACCGGTTATAAAGAAATTCTTTGACCCTCTCTTATATGAATTTAATTTCCAATGAATCACTAATAACTTAGCCCGTTTTTACCTAATAGGTTTTACTATAGTGAGGAATTTAATTTTCCCAATCTCTACTTTTTTTTTTCACATAAAACTGGTTACACAATATAATATTCTTCTATCCCGTGGAGACGAAAATCCATGCAGTACTATGGAATCCCCTTCTTGTTGTACAAACAAGTTTTAAGAAGATAAGGTTTACATGAAACAATAGTCATTGGAAAGGGATAGCTGATGTGTGTTAAATATTACATATTTTACCCCTCATTAGTCCGAGTTTTGCCAGCATCTCATATGCATATCATTTGCTTTACACGAAGATTTTATCGTTTTATCACATTAATGGATTATCAGATTATCTTGTATAAATCCTATTATTTATAATACATTTTTATGTAATTTTTCTTGTGTAGGTGGACCCCGCGACTACCCCAACCTTCTGGCTAGTGTCCCAAGGTATCAAAAAGAGATTTCAATAAAGAAATCTTATTGAAAAATTCTTGGTGAAGTGTTGAAGAATTCCAAAATAAGAGGATAAGACTTTAAGGATAAAAGAAGTCATTTTTTAACACAAATGACTGGTCCTTCTGGCTAGTGTCCTAAGGCATCAAAAAGAGATTTCAATAAAGAAATCTTATTGAAAAAATCTTGGTGAAGTGTTGAAGAATTCCAAAATAAGATTATAAGACTTTAAGGATAAAAAAAGTCCTTTTTTAACACAAAGGAGTGGTTGGTGTATTGGTTAGAGCTTGAGTTGGTATGAAATAGGTCAGGGTTCAAGTCCCTTCAATTTGTTACATATGTCGTCCAACTACCATAGCACAAATCCATGTGAAAGGATATGAGCCAATCAAAAGCCTCCAAAATGAAGGACCACAAATCCATGTGAAAGGATATGAGCCAATCAAAAGCCTAGGGAAGTACTCCTATGAGAGACACTCTCACCAACTTTATGAGAGATGGGTGGGGGCCCTCACATTTAAGTTGGGGGTCCTTGCATTTAAGTTGGTGAGAGTGGATATGGAAGTGAGGGCCAACAATCAAATTGAAGCAATTCATATGAAAGCAAAAGAGCAAAAGAGCCAATGAAAAGCTTCTAAATCAAATTAAAGCAATCCATGTGAAAGCAAATGAACCAATCAAAAGCCTTTATAAAAGTTGCAACCAATAAATTGGAATGTATTTGTAGGGCAAAAGGGGAGATCTTTTGGCAATTTTATTTATACTTTTAGATTGTATTTAGGAGCTTCTTTGTAACTAATTTAGAAAGAGTGTGTAATTGAAGATCATTAATGAAGATTTGGAGCTCTTTCTTGATGTTTAGTGGCTAAAGCTCTTGGATTAGGCTGTCCTTTTGAAGCTAAATAATGTGATTATTTCAATTTCATGCATGTTTTAGTTTAAATTCCCTACTTATGCTTTAATTGATTAGTAAATTTTAGATCTAATTGTGCTAATCTTTCTTATTTCTCAAACTCTATCTCTACACTTGATGCTTGGATAATCTCAATTGAAGCTTTGTAGTTGGATTAAGTTCTCTCACATAGCATGCTCTAGAGCCATTATCTTTGATCTTTTGTAGCTTGATTTTGATGATTAATTGTTAGGTTAGTTAGGTTATGATCTAAGATTTTGGCCTTTTATTTTTTTTACTTTGATCTTCATTGCTATATCATCTAATTCAATTAGGCAAGAGATTGCTAATTGGATTGTAGATTTGGGAGTTGAATTAGAATATGCATTGTTTGAATTAATTACATACTTAGGGGATTTTGGATTGCCTAATCTCTTCTTTTATCATTGTTTGATTTGTTATTTTCAATTTTAGATCGTTAGATCCACATTCCATACAACTTGTTTTAAGATCCTACACATTTCACATCACTTCTTTACATTAAATCTTCCATTTCCACCACCACTCATCCACTAGTTTAGTGTAGTTTGTTAGATTGGCTTAAATTTGATTAATTTCATATTTTAGATTGTTAATTAATTGTTTACATTGCATAGTTTAATAGTTTTAATTGCTCACTTCAATTGTCCTTTATTAGTTATATTTTAGTTCAATTCAATTTAAATTGGACTCATTGCTTCTTCCATCCTCTCTTCGTGGGATAGATAATCCAGACTCTTTAGTCCTTTACTACTTGATGACACCGTAGTCTTACAGTTAAGTGTTACACATATAAGTGTCGATCAATAACTTTGGATTATTAGACTGTAATACTACACTTGATCTTAGCTAAAAGTCTGAGAACGTTTATTAGACTACAATACTCACTATCACAAACATACTCATGGGAATGAAATTGATAACTTAGAATCACTGAAAGACCACAAAACCACACACCTACTAGGCTAACTTCTTTGATGCTCTATCCGGACAGTCTATTGGTTTATCTACCAAGATTGATGTATATGTTAGTGACAACTGATATATTCATGAAAAATAAGAACACAACCAATCAAATGAGTTTTTCTTCATTCGTTTTTTAGAATGAAACATTCTAAAAAAAAAAATACCAAATAGAGCCTTACCCTCATATATATAAAGTAATGTATCTATGTATATATATATAGGAAGATGCTCCGATGAGAGTTACTCTTATAGTACTATGAGAGTAAGAGAGGGATGTGAGAGCTCTCACCTTATTTTCATAGTACGGTGGGAATAACTCTCATAGGAGTGTGAGGACTTGATTCGGACTATAATTGGGCGTAGTGTGTTAACCACGGGCTTCCAACGATGAGTTTCCTCTAATCTCGCATTGGAAATATCCAAGTTTTGACCCTGAGCTTATAAGTCAAACCCCGTATTAACTCAACATAACGCGTTTTATAACCATATGGTCATGGATCCCATGAGAACTTCAGAGTTACGCGTGTTCGCACGGGAGCAGAATACTGCATCGAAAATATCTAAGTCCTGACCATAGTATTATAAGTCAAACTCCGTATTAACTCAACATGGCCCGTTTTAAAGCATTATAATCCCAAATACTATAATTAAGAACTCAGGAGTTAAGCCCGCTCGTGCGGAGTAGTACTAGGATGAGACATGAAACACGGGCTAGGTGAAATTAAATTCAAATAGTTTGTTAAATTATATTATTTTTATGAAATTTGATCTTATGTTAATTATTATTCAAACTAATATTAAATTAAAGTGATACCTAATTCACCGGGGCAAGTGAGTGTAAGGGGGTTGAATTTGTCATGAGGTGCCACGTGTGGTGGTAAAAAAATGTACCTAGATCCATGCAAAATTCCATGAGAGGCAAGTTGTAGTGCCCCCCACAAGGTGGTTTCCAGTAAATTAATTAGTAGTTTGAGAGGTTGGACTTAATATTTTCTCACTATTGAAGAGCTTATGAGAGTAACGCTATCATGTGAGACCACAACTTACAGTTCTCCATTTGTGAGAGAGATAAGGATTGAGTGACCCTACCGTTTTAAATGATAATTAAAGACCGTTGCAGATGAAATATTCATGGAATACTTCTCTGCCTCTCTCCACACAAGTTGAAAGCTTTCACTTAGGTAAGAAGTGTTATACTATTATTAACATGAACCCTAAGATCGTGAACAGCATGATAATCACGTGTAGGATTTAATCTTAAATAAATTAAAGAGTACCTCCAGACATCCTGATGCAGAGAGCTTTCTGATCCTGCAGTCTGGTGCTGTTGCTGATTGATGCTGTGATCCGTCGAGAAAGAAACTATATGAATGGTTTCGGTTTCTCTCTCCTTGCCTATAAAACCTTAATGTGTTGATTTTCGTGAATGCCTTTGTGATGGACGAAAGGCTTTGTTTTATAGGTGAAAAGAGGACCGAATTTCCAATCAGGGTTTCCATAGACTTAATCTCAACCATCCATCAAGGTAGAGTTTGTTATGGAATACATCTCATTAAGAAACCTTTTTGTGTAAGGAATAGCATGTATCCTAAGAAAACGGATTTCCTATAATGACCACAATTCGGGAAAGGAAAGGACTTCTAGTCCAAGTAATGGACTTAAAGATAATTTCCTTACAGTCTCCCACTTGGTCGATAGGAAGATCCTTTAGTGTTTTTCGTTTTAGGAATCATAAGGCGCGCATTATATGCTAAACATTTCTTGAGTCGGTTATCATAAGTGTCTTGGCTAATTCGGTGGTCAATGGGAGTCATGGCGTGCACACATTATTTTGCAACATGCTTACTTCCATGTACTACAGCAGTGACAACCGGCATAACTAGACCGTAATAGGAGATATACGTAATGGTCTCATAATGTCTATGTTGAAAGACTGTTTCTGTTTATCATTTATCCAAACATAAAATGTACACAATGGAAAAACAGAAATAGCAGATGTAGAGTTGCATTAAGAGCTCAATAAATGTCAAATATAAGTACAGAAATAAAAGGCAGAAAATGATAATTAAGAACTATCTTCAAGACCCATGCTTTCAGTATGTCCTTGAAAGGTCTTTGGAGGTAGTCCTTTCGTGAATATGTCTGCGACCATGAAATCTGTACGTATAGACTCAATGACAAATTTCTGTAATCTAACATCTTGTTTCAGTGAGAGATATTTAAGGTCCATGTGTTTGGATCCCTTAGATATCCTGTCATGCTTGGAGAAGAAGGTTGCAGCTTCATTGTCACAGTAAAGGGTTAATGGCTTAGAGATGAAATTCAAAGCTCCAAACTGAGAGATAAAATTATGCAACCATGTTCCCTGAATTGCAGCCTCGTAACATGCGACATACTCAGCCATCATGGTGGATGAGTAAAGCAACTCAGATTTCTGGCTTTTCCATGATATTGCACCTCCACATAAGAGATACACATAGCCAAGAGTGCAAAGTCTGGTGTCAGGACATCCAGCAAAATCTGAATCTGAATAACCAGTCACCTGTAGGTGACTTGATTTTTTGTATGTGAGCATGTAATTCCTTGTTCCCTTAAGGTATCTCAGTACTTTCTTTGCAGCTTTCCAATGAGCGATTCCTGGTTTACTCTGAAATCTCCCGAGCATGCCAACAGCATGACTAATGTCAGGTCTTGTACAGACCTGTGCATACATCAAACTCCCGACAAGAGAAGCATAAGGATATTTTGCCATTTCTTTAAGTTCCAATTCGTTCTGTGGACACTGCGAAAGATCAAGCTTGTCTCCTTTATGCATTGGAACAGGACTAGAGGAACAGGTCATCATGCCAAACCTCTCTAGAACTTTGTCAATATATGCTTTCTGAGACAATCCCAAAATACCAAGTGACCTGTCACGGAATATTTCTATTCCTATCACATAGGAAGCCTCAACCATATCTTTCATTTCAAAATGCTTAGAGAGATAGTCCTTTGTTTGATGTAATAAACCAAGGTCGCTGCTGGCCAGTAATATGTCATCAACGTACAGAACCAGAAATATGAACTTACTCCCACTGATCTTGAGGTATATGCAAGGGTCAACGATGTTTTCTATGAAATCGAAGTTAGTAATGATTTCATGAAACTTTAGGTACCATTGCCTCGAAGCTTGTTTCAGTCCATATATTGATTTCTTAAGTTTGCAGACCATGTCTTCCTGACCTTCAATGATGAAGCCTTCAGGTTGACGCATGTAGACTTCTTCTTCCAAGTCTCCATTAAGAAAGGCAGTTTTCACATCCATTTGATGTAACTCGAGGTCATAGTGAGCTACTAATGCCATGATAATTCTAAGAGAATCCTTCCTTGACACAGGGGAAAAAGTCTCAGTATAGTCAATACCTTCTTTCTGATTGAAACCTTTGGCAACAAGTCTGGCTTTATGGCGTTCAATATTGCCTTTGCAGTCGCGTTTGGTCTTGAAGACCCATTTACAGCCAACTGGTTTGTGTCCTGGAGGCAATTGAACAACTTCCCAGACTTGATTTTCATTCATAGATTTCAATTCATCCTTCATGGCATCAATCCATTTACTAGAATTAACATCCTTAATGGCTTGTGAATAAGAAACCGGGTCATTAATTGTCCCTTCTCCATATTCTACTTGGTAAAGCATGTAATCATCGGAAATAGCTGATCTCCTTTGTCTTTGAGACCTTCTTAATGCTGGTTCCTCTGGTGCATTATCCATATGTTCATTGGCGACAATCTCATTATGGAGTTGTTGATCATTTATTGGATTTTCCTCATTGTTAAATGGTTCAACAACAGGAGGATTGCCAACATCTTTCGGAATAGAGGGTAAAGGGATAGGTACCCTGATTTCCTGAATGATCACATCTTGAGGTTTATTACTCCCACTGATTTCGCCATTCTCAAAGAATCTAGCATTACCGGTTTCAACAATTCTCGTACTATGGTTAGGGCAGTAAAACCTAAATCCTTTGGACTTTTCTGGGTAACCTATAAAGTAACCACTGATTGTTTTAAGGTCCAATTTCTTTTCATGTGGATTGTAGACTCTAGCCTCAGCTGGACAACCCCAAATTTGGAGATGTCGTAAACTGGGTTTCCATCCTTTCCACAGTTCAAAAGGTGTCTTTGGAACTGCCTTACTGGGAACTCTGTTCAAGATATAAACAGATGTGCGTAGAGCATCCATCCACAAGGAGATAGGTAAGTTAGCATGACTCATCATTGATCTAACCATTTCCATGTACGTACGATTTCGCCTTTCAGCTACACCATTCTGCCATGGAGAACCAGGCGTTGTGTATTGAGCAACAATTCCAAGTTTTTGGAGAAGTTTTGCAAAAGGTCCAGGATGTTGTCCTGTTTCGTCATACCTTCCATAAAACTCACCACCTCTATCTGACCTTATGATTTTCACTTTTCTATCTAATTGCCTTTCTACTTCAGTAATGAACACTTGTACAGCATTCACAGACTGAGATTTGTCATGCAATAAGTATAAATAACAGTAACGTGAGTAATCATCAATAAAGGTAATAAAATACTTTTCTCCTCCAAAGGTTGGAACATCAAAGGGTCCGCAAATGTCTGTATGTATTATTTCAAGAAGCTCAGTACTTCTTGTGGCTCCTTTCTTTGTGTGTTTTGTTGTTTTGCCTTTAATACAATCCACACATACATTAATATTAGTAAAATCTAGATCCGGAAGGACACCATCTTTTACTAATCTTTTGATTCTTTCACTGGATATGTGACCCAGTCTTTTATGCCACAAGAAATAAGAGTCGAGTTTGGATGACTTTCGTTTTGTTTCCTTAGAATGCAGGGTAAGTTGGGTTTCAGCAAGTTGACTATCAAGATGAAACTTGTATAGCCCATCAATCAAAATTCCAGAACCAATACGACTAGAATTTTTAAATAAATTGAAATTACCATTTCCTACTTCAAAAGAGTAACCAACTTTATCAAGTGCGCTTACAGAAACCAAATTACGGGAAAGAGACGGAACATAAAGAGTTTGACATAAGTCTAACTGATAACCGCTATCTAAAACAAGACGTAGCTTCAACTGGAGCTTTGTCTTTGTTTCCCATGAAAAGGAAGTTCTCACTTGGGTTTATGGTTTGGATCGTAAGGAATCCCTGCATTGAATTGGAAACATGAACATTAGCACCAGTGTCAATCCACCAAGCATCAGAAGAAACATAAGTAAGATTTGATTCGAAATAACTTACGAAACCCATAGGGTTACCTTTCTTTTCGAACCATTCTTTACGTTTTATGCAGTCTGCCTGAAAATGTCCAGGTTTCTTGCAAAATTTGCATAAGTTTTCCTTCTTTTTCTTCTTGGGGTTCTGACCAGCCTCATTAGATCTGGGTGGTGCCCTTTTCTGGCCTGAATTATGCTTTTTCCCAGCTTTGTGTCCAGCTCCTTGAACGAGATGAGCTACTTTAATCCCTTGTTGGTTCAGCCTGGCCTCCTCTTGAACCAGTTTGTTAGCCAATTCATTCATTGTCCACTTGTCCGTAATAGTGTTGTAATGAATTTGGAAAGGCCCGTACTGAGGAGGTAAACTGTTTAGGATAAATTGGACGAGAAACGCCTCATCCACTGATAATCCCAAATTCTTTAGTTTAGCTGCAAGGTTGATCATCTCAATGACATGTTCATGCATTGATCTGGTGCCATCAAACTTCATGGTTGTAAGATCTGCCATTAGTTTCCCAGCAAGGGATTTGTCTGCAGTCTTAAACCTAGCTTCAATGGCCTTCATATAGTCCTTAGCATTCTCAGGTGTAGGAAGGGATGTTTTTATGTTGGTGGCAATAGTCATTCGCAAAAACATAGTGCTTAGTCTGTCAGACCTTTCCCAGGCATTAAAGAAGGTTGTTTCATCAGGGGTACTTTTATCAGTGAGTGAAGCTGGCTTATCTTTACGAAGAGCGATATCCAGTTCAAGTACCCCCAATGTAAACTCAACTTGCTCTTTCCATTCTGAGAAGTTGGTTCCATTGAGCTTAGTGACAGAGGTAGCATGCGAAGTGAGATTAGTGGTTGCAAGAACTGCAATAGAGATACAACAATATGGCTTTAATAAAAATAAGACAACACACGCATAATATATGAATATAAACGACAAAATTTTAGGTGCTCCTGTGGGTAGTCACCATAATTTCTATGCATTATACCATCTAAGGTCGTCATATTCAAGGTAATGTAAACGAGTGATGTTAATCTTAATTAGGAACAAACACTCCTTAATTATTGTTCAATCGTATGAGTATAATCCGCGTGTGGGCGACTAAATGCTTCATACCTTCTTGAACAATATGTAATGTAAACATGATGATGGTACTTTTAGGGCCAAATTCCAGTATTTAATTGTTAGGGTCACTGTGGTGAGACCTAACCCTAAGCATACAACTTTGGTGATAAAAAAGGCTTAATATGAATATAAACATTATATATTGCATGCATTCATGATAGATCATTCATTGTATGAAAAGTACTGGTAAAAAAGGCCAAGCCCCGAGGGCTGTCCTCCGGCTCTTTGAGGCTGAAAGAGGCATTATATCATCGATTACGAAGAAACATGCTAATGATAATCAACATAATATGGAATTTATGAAAATATGATCCAACTATATGGCCTATTTTCTGTCCTTCTTTTCGATCATCTGTCTTTATCTTTGACTGCTTCAAAACGTCATCTTCAGTCTCGAAACAATATCCTCTTCAATCATGACGTACCAGTTACTGATCTCCTCCATTATTACATTGAATTTTTACTCACGCAGGAGTTTATACATAATTGAAAATTCAAAACTTAAATAAATCACGATCAAACAGTCGTGCCCAAATAAAAAAAAAATTGCGGAATAACATAAATATAAACCATTCATGCAGGCCATAATAGTTGGATCGATAAATTGCTGCAAAACAGAGTCAGAACGGATCTATATTTGCCGATTATGGCGATGCATAGTTATCCTAATTAATGGACGATCATGTGTTCTAAAACCATGCTCTGATACCACATGTTATACTATTATTAACATGAACCCTAAGATCGTGAACAGCATGATAATCACGTGTAGGATTTAATCTTAAATAAATTAAAGAGTACCTCCAGACATCCTGATGCAGAGAGCTTTCTGATCCTGCAGTCTGGTGCTGTTGCTGATTGATGCTGTGATCCGTCGAGAAAGAAACTATATGAATGGTTTCGGTTTCTCTCTCCTTGCCTATAAAACCTTAATGTGTTGATTTTCGTGAATGCCTTTGTGATGGACGAAAGGCTTTGTTTTATAGGTGAAAAGAGGACCGAATTTCCAATCAGGGTTTCCATAGACTTAATCTCAACCATCCATCAAGGTAGAGTTTGTTATGGAATACATCTCATTAAGAAACCTTTTTGTGTAAGGAATAGCATGTATCCTAAGAAAACGGATTTCCTATAATGACCACAATTCGGGAAAGGAAAGGACTTCTAGTCCAAGTAATGGACTTAAAGATAATTTCCTTACAAGAAGAGTAAAGAAAAGATATGAGCACATAATTTTGTTCTTCTATATTAGTTTTCAAATCATTGAAAAGTACTCGTAGAAGAGAGAAGTTGTTGGAAAGATAGCTTAAGATAAAGAGAGGATGGTACCAATCTTTGAACCCTGGACCTCTTGCATGTACTCCTAATTATGCAACCAGTGAAACACAAGGAAGATTGGTATAAACTGAAGAAGTAATTCTCTTTGACCTGGACCTCTTGCATGTTGGAAAGATAGCTTTTGAGTCGGAGTATAAACTGAAGAAGTAATGTCGTGGGGTTTTAACATGTTTCAGAACCATTTCTTGTGTTCAATCACTACTAATTCTCTTTGAAATCAATAGTTTATCAGTTGGTATATATCTAGAAAACCAGGTACCAAAAAGGAAAAAACAAACCTCATGAGGCAAGGTGTAATCTTGAACTATGTAAACGGTGACCTTGCTGCTGTGAGATAGACCACAGTGGAGTTTGAACATCACCTGCTACACGTGAATAGTGTAATAGAGACGACAAGATGGGGTCCAAACTCAAAACTGTTATTCCAAATAAATTTTGAAACCAGAATACAGATTTCACCAACTCCATGTTACTGCAATTGCGGCAACCCCGTTTTGTCTTGTCCTTGATTTCCACTGCCATTCTCATTTTCCATGCTGCACCCACGTGGCATTAAAACATTGAGTCCAATCTTGTGCCGTGAGTAGACCATTCAAAGTCCGCTGGTCATTGCGGACATCCTGCAATGCATCTGGACAGGGGTTGCCCGCGGAGATGTGGCAGACCCTGAGTGGTCCACTCATGGTCACCGTGCGTAGACCCACTCAAAGGATCCCTATTCTAAAACATCCTCACATTGCCAGACCCAAGGGCGGACGCACACTATAGGTAGTGGGTGCTGCTGCCTTAGGTAAATTTCTGAATTTCATTAAAGGGCCTTGCCACATGAGCTATGCACCAGTTGGGGGCCATGGTTAAAAAAATCAGTCGATATTGGTTCATATCGGTTGATATGGACCGGTATCGGCCTATACCGATCCGATATTTGGCCGATATATCGGTATCGTTATCATTTAGCAAAAAATCTCCAAAATCTCAGTTCAACTCGGCCGAGATGAACAAAATATCGGTATTATCGATATCTTCGCCGATATTTTCAAAATATCAGCCGAGAAGTTGTATGGTTCAAAAACCCTAGTTTTCTTACTTTTTTCCCCATCTTCTTCTCCTCTCCTCTCATCTCCTTAAAGTAGCAGCAACCATCCATACTACATAGCCCATCTCCATCACTATTTCTTGAAGAAAACATTTTATTTGACAAGAGAAAATCAACTAACTCCTTTAATTTTACCGAAGAAATGATGATGATGATCATATCGAGCATGGGTGACACTCCACTTGGAATTAGACTGTCAATTTGTCATACTCATTAATCTCTCTCTTTAGTCTCTACTCTCTAGTCCCCTCTAATTTTAGGTAAACCATGAATGTTTTAATGCCTAAGTGCTTTATGATTTATCTATCTCATTACCATGTTTCAGATTTCAATATGTTATTTTCATGGTCTTGAATTTCATAACTTATTTGATGATTGAGTTAGTATTAAATGTTGATTGATATGTTATCTTTATTTTCTTATATTTTATACTAATAAATTGAATTATTTTCTTATATTTTATACTAATAAATTGATCATGAGCATCAATAATAGTTGCATTATATGAAATACTGGAGAAGACAACGGACTGCGGCACAGACAGGACTTGATGAGTGTTAAATATTGCATATTTTATCCCTTATTAGTCCGAATTTTATCGGCATCTCATATGCATATTAATTGCTTTACATGGAAAATTTATCATTCTTTCACATTAATGGATTATCGGATTATCATGTATAAATTTGATTATTTATAGTGTATTTTATATAATTTCTCCTGTATAGGCGAACCTCGCAACTACCCCAACCTTCCAACTAGTGTCCCAAGGCATCAACAAGAGATTTCAATAAAGAAATTACATGAAGAAGTCTTAGGAAGAGTTGAAAATTTCCAAAATAAGAGGAGAAGACTTTAAGGATAAAAGAAGTCATTTTTTAACACAAAGGAATGGTTGGTGTATTAGTTAAATCTTGTGTTACTATGAAATAGGTTATGAGTTCAAATCTCAATAATTGCATATATTTTTTTTAATCAATTATGTAAAAGCAAAAGACCCAATGAAAAGCCTTTAAATCAAATTGAACAATCCATGTGAAAGCAAATGTTTGTTTTTGTAGAGAAAAGAAAATATTTTGGCAAGTTAGTCTCTTTGCAATTTTATTTTTACTTTTAGATTGTAATTAGGAGCTTCTTTGTAACTAATCTATAGAGAGAGTGTATAATTGAAGATCATTAATGGAGATTTGAAGCTCTTTCTTGATGTTTAGTGGCTAAAGCTCTTGGATTAGGCTCTCCTTTTGAAGCAAAGTAATGTGACTAGTTCAATTACATGTATGTTTTAGTTTAAATTTCATACTTGTGCCTTTATTGATTAGTAGATTTTAGATCTAATTGTGCTAATCTCCCTCATTTCTCATTCCTTATCTCTACACTTGATGCTTGGATAATCTCAATTAATGCTTTGTAGTTGGATTAAGTTCTCTCACATAGTATGCTTTAGAGTGCTTATCTTTGATCTTTTGTAACTTGATTTTGATGACTTATTGTTATGGTAGCTAGATGATGATCTAGGATTTTGGCCTTTTTATTTTATTTACTTTGATCTTCATTGTTATATCATCCAATCCAATTAGGCAACAGATTGCTAATTGGATTGTATATTTAAGAGTTGAATTAGACCATGCATTGTTTGAATTAATTACATATTTAGTGGATTTTTGATTGCCTAATCTCTTATTTTTATTTTAGTTAATTTTAACATTTGTTTGATTTGTTATTTTCACTTCTAGATTATTAAATCTACACTTCACATCACTTGTTTTAAAATCCTACACATTTCACACTATATATATTCACGTTAAATCTTCCATTTCTACCACCATTTATCTACTAGTTTAGTGTAGTTTGTTAGATCTTATTTTAGATTGTTAATTAGTTGTTTGCATTGCATAGTTTATTAGTTTTATTTTTTCACTTCATTTGTCTATATTACCTATATCTTAGTTCAATTCTACTTAAATTGGATTCATCGCTTCTTCCATCCTCTCTCCATGGGATCGATAATCCGGACTCTTTAGTCCTTTACTACTTGATGACATCGTAGTCTTACGGTTAAATGTTGTACATTTTAGTGTCGATCATGACTCATAACTTAGTGCGACCAATATTTTGATTTATTGTTGTTACTAATGAAAAAATATTGTTTTTCAGCATTTTCTAATATTTTGGATATTTTTAAGATTTTTTTATTAAAAAAAAATTCATACCACGAAGAGCTCAACGGACCGATAACCCCGACGATACTGATATCATATCAGTTTTTCGGCCTCGACCGATACCGCGACAGAAACCGAGATTTTAAACCATGGTTAGGGCCCAATCCTACACCACCCAATGACTTGGGTAGCCCCATTTCAATATAAAAAACTCCTCTCGATTTCTTTCGAGCCACATTCTCAAATGAACAAACGCCTGACTTATCCTACATATATCTAATAAACAATTGTCCCACGTCTAAACCTTGTGATTGCCCAATGGCACAAAACCTTGGTGATCGAGAATACCGGATCCTCTTTTCGCTAATCTCTTTCGACATCTTTTTCTTACTGAGAGTTTGAGATCCTCCTTGCGCTGATCAAGCTTCTTGGTTAGTCTCTCTCTCTCACACCAAATAACCCAATATAAAGCAATCTCCCTCCCTCCTCAGATGTAGTTTCTAACCCTTAATTTCCAAATCCTAAGCCTTAAATCACTTAATCTGAGCATATCTACATGTTTGACGATGACCAAATTACAAACACTTTAATCTTCAATTCATACATAAATCAGGCCTTAGGGTTCATATGTTTGGATAACTTAAGTTACATTTAAGTGATAATTTTTCTTCATTGTCATGAGCTCATGATCAAATATAGGGAATTATTTTTACAACTAGGTAAGTGCATGCAACCAAGTTTCTTAGATTGAAATAAAACTCCTCTGGGAACCCAAATTAGGTAATTATGCGCTCACCCAAATCATCGTTTCAGGACATCCAAATACCTAGGATTAAAGAAAATGTTACCTTAGATGTTTTGATGATGATGGATTAATGTTCACCTGAATTTGGGAGAGGTAGTGGGAAGACCATTTAATTAGGCAATAGATCGGAGCAGAAAACAAGTTCTATGTTTATTTGCAGTATTGTTAATGTGATTTGTTTTTGTACGGTATGGTTAATGTAAAAACGTTAGTAAAATTAAGTAAAAATTTAGTCCTACTCAAACGAAAATCCTGTATCCACCGCTAGTAGAACCAAGCCCAAAACCCAAATTCCGAAGTTGGATCCCAAAGTGAAGGATCCGGATCCCCTATTTCCAATCATGTTCGGTCCAATCAGGGGTGCCACATGTGAAAAGGAGTTTCCTTTTTAAAGGAGATAGAGACTTTTTTTTGAAATGGGATGTGACATCTTTCCCCGTTTGCCCTTATTGGACCAAACAGGGATCCATTTCCGAAAGGGAAAGGAGGTCGTCTGGCTCCAACATTTTCCACAATTTGTGTGGACTTTCTATCAAGCATTTCCGCGTTAGAAAACAGAAGAAGTGACCCCAACGTTTTCCTATAATCATTCCCCCACATCTAGCCTCTGCTAATCTCCTCCTCTCCTCACAAAAACAATATTCAATCTATCCCCACATCTCTCTCCAATGTTTCATTACTCCCAACGACCACACCACCTCCTAATCCTCTCCATCATCATCACTTTCCACCCCAATCTCCTAAATTCTTCAACCCCAACATGCAGTCCATTCACCTGTGGCAACTCCACCGTAGACTACCCCTTCTGGCGATCCGACACAAGCCCGGACAGCTTCTGCGGCTACCCAGGTTTTGGCCTCTCATGCACCAACCAACGTCCCATCCTCAAACTCTCCACCGACTCCTACTACGTGACCCAAATCAGCTACAACCAACACACCCTCACCCTCCTAGACATCAACCTTGCAGACAACTCCTGCCCAAGGCCTCGACACAACGTTAGCCTTGACTTGAACATAGACTCGACCCACTTCAAACCATTAATAAATCAGAGCTACCCAGACTCGAACCTGACCTTCTTCTTCAGTTGCCATTCAACTCCTTCGTCTGTGGGGCTCATTCAATGCTTGAGCTCTGAGGGGAGTTGGGCTTTCGTGTATCGTGGGGGAGATAAGGAGATTGCGAGGTACGATTGGAATATGAGGTGTGATGAGAGTGTGGTGGTGCCTGTGGAGGAGGAGGAGAGAGGGGGGGAGAGGTTGAGTGGTGGTGGGTTCGTTGGGGTGGTGCAGAGGGGGTTCGAAGTGGGTTGGTTTGTGCGTGGAGATTGTGGGGATTGTGAAAGGTTAGGAGGGTATTGTGGGTATGCGACGAGTAATGGGACCGAGAGGATGACGTGCTATTGCGTGAATGGAACTGTTAGCGACAGGTGTAAGCCAGCTGTGAGGAATAACTCGACCAATGGGGGCAGCGTAAACACAACGGGAATAGTCGATGGAGGTCAGTTTTCTCCAATCACAACCTCAACTACTTTCTATAGTAGGTTTGCATTAAATAGAGGACATTTTTCAAATAGGCCCTTGGGTTTTTGCCTTATTTCGAAAAAGAATACAAGTTTCAAAATCTTTTAGATTAGTCTCTTAAGTTTTTCAATAAAACTTCAATTAAGGTCATCTGGTCATTTAAAGACATTTTTTTTATGGCATTTTCTCTCAATTTTTTAAAAATACCCAGAGTACCTTCATTTCAAGCCATGACATGGTCCTTGCAGCCACTACATTTAGCTGATCTATGTGAAAATGATAGTTTTTCTCGATTACTTTAAGGCTGCCAGTGAAAAAAAAATGAAGAAAATACAGAGGAAGTGAAAGGGGATTTTATTTTATTGAAAGATAATTTTGGTAGTTTAAAAAAATTGAAGAAAAATATTGCCAAAAAATAGCTTTAAATGGATAAATGTCCTTAATTGAAAACTTCATAGAAAACTTATGGACTAATTTGAAAAGTTTTAAAAGTATTTGTGTATTTTTTTAAAATAAGGTAAAAACTTAATGACTTATTTGAAGTTTTCCCTTGAATAAAAATTATGTGTGCATGTACAGTCGGTTCAACAAACAACCATATCAGTTTTTTGGGCTGGTGTTAAATATGTGTGGGGCCCACTTTTGGAAAATTTAAACCTCTGATTACCTCTATCACCCATTGTGGTGATCAAATAATAAATTATTATTTAAATTAGTGAGATGGCCACTGTTGTCTCAACTAAATTTGCAATATGTGATTAACTTTCTTTGTCTCCTCTTTTTAATGGGCATAAATGGAATGCGTTTCTAATGTGTGAAATATGGGGATCAATCCATGGGTTGGCCCAATGAAATCGACTTTGAATATTTAGATACAGAGTATACAATGGGTCTTGAGTCCGCAGAACTGGTTTGGATTTTCCAAAGGTGGGCTCCAACCATATTGTTAACATGGTTGCTGCATGGTAGTTCTGCCCAGTTGTTTATAATCCTTTGGGACTTTCTCTCTATACGAGTGGGCCAAATGTGTGGGCATGAATATTGCGTCTATAGACTGCTTTGAGTGAGCAGCTTGCCTAATCATTTTTCCAGCGTGGAAGGTCCTCCCCTATCAATGAAATATGAAGTATTTTTTGCTCAATCTTGGCCACTATTTCTCTATCTTAGCTTGGTTCCAAGGTTGGAAAACTCGTGATTCAGATTCGACTCATCAAATGCAAAAAGAAAATAAAATATATATATATATATATGTATAAAATTTAGATAGACTCAACACGAAGACTCGGGAGAGTCATGCCTTTTTACAAATAACTTTAGAAACATCTAAAAATGAATCCATTACTTATAAAATCCAAAAAATATATTTATTTACATGATTCATAATAATCAATCCAAATCAATAAATTTATATATGTAAGAAAAAGTAATACAGTAAAGAAAAAATAAAAAAATATTGCATATTATATAATTTGTTAGACCAAATATCAAATATAAGGTTCAAATCACATTTCAGTCGTTATCTTTAAATTACTAACTTCCAACCTCATGCATAATTACTCATAAATAAATTTAAATTATTTTGAAACAACTGTATTTTTCAGTTGGTTAGAAACATGAGTTTGCATCAATCTCAACTGCTCTCTCTGTTTCTCTGTCTCTCTAGTTTTGGTCGGTAACGGCTCTTTCTCTCTAGTAGGGTGGCCTACTGAATTAGAAACTGGTTTTGATTTCTTGGATGAATCTATGGCTGGGAGAGGGTGGTTCAATATATGTACATACAAAAATTGAGTAAGACCAAGCTAAAGGCAGTTTCTAATTCAGTAGACCAACATCATCTTATTTCATCCAAGAACCAGATGAATCTGTGAGCATATAAACGGACCAGAACCACATCTTCTTATCATGTTCAATGGTTGCTTCTCTCATATTTCATGCAAGAATTTGGTAGTTTATCATGTAAACCGACATCTGGACTAATGATTTTGCTGACCTTCTCTTGCGTACGCTCTTGTAGGTAGAAGTATAAGTGGAGGTGTCAAGATCATTATAATAGGTATCAAACCTCGAACTCTTTATTTGACTTTCCCTCCCTATTAGTTTGTGATGAATCCTGCATCCAATATTCATACATAGTTGGATCTTGCAGTTAAATAATCACAAAAAATAAAATTAGGTTTTAGGCAAAAACCTGTATTCATAGCTAAATTTTCACAATAATGGCACCGGGAAGATGAGTCGATGGCTTCTTTTCTGACTTTGATAAGAATAAATGCACCAATAAGCTGGCCTTCTTTAGTTTTCTGAGGTTCATAATCCATCAAAGTTAATACCAATTGGAAATATCTAAATGTACACTAAGAATTGAAGTTTTATAAATATTCTAAAGCAAATATATTTGGCTGTTGAAAGGCCGGTCGGACCACACTGGTTAGTGCCAGTTGTGTTGGCTATCAATAAATTATTGGATAGATGAGCTTTAGCTTGGATGGTTCACAGCCAGAATGCACCCTCATGTTTTGATAGCAGATGAACTTTTAAGTCTTAAACCATTTGTTCAATAGCCTACAAATGGTTATTATGGATTCTCATTTGGTCTAAAGTGCATTTTCTTGGGTGATATTATCAACTTGCCAAAATCCACTGAACCCACCATCTAACCTTCATCCATTCTAAAATAATAGGCCTCACAAGACCTGCTACACATGCTAACTCAAAAGGCCAAGCAGAGGTTTCTGTATTATTATTATTATTATTTTTGGTAGAAGAGCAGAGCTCTCTGTTATAGAAGATGTAGAGTATCTGAATCCAACTAGCCACCCTGGATTGTACATGACCAAATCACTCTTTAGTGGGTCATATGTGGTAGGTAAAGATGGCAACTAAAACTGCAGTCAAACTGTAGTAGTAGAGGTAGTAGTAGCAGTAATTTTTTTACTCTCTCTTGTCCATTTTTTTTTTTTTGTCGATTTGATACTTCAAACTTATTCTATGTGGAGCCATAGAAACATTATTGTTACACAAGAGCCTGCAGCACAGTTTAAAGTTACGAATTGTCATAATCAGGAGGTCGTATGCAGGATGTTTTTAACACTGTAGAAGATGAAGTTATTTGCTAACAATCTGACATAGAAATCTCTCTTGCAGGTACAGTCTCAGGAGCAATTGTCCTTATTTTAGCATGCATTGTTTTTGTTTTCTTTATAAGAAAATCTGTGAAGAGAACAAATGACAGTAATAACAATGCGACAGCATTTTCGCTTCGGCAACGCCCTGTTAAAAATGTGGCGGCATTCTTACAGAATTGTGGCTCTCTTGCCCCAAAACGGTATCGATATTCAGAGCTGAAGAAGATAACCAATTCATTCAAAGATAAATTAGGCGAAGGTGGCTATGGTGGTGTCTTCAAAGGAAAGCTTAAAGATGGCCGCCTTGTAGCAGTGAAGGTATTGAACAACTCCAAAGGCAATGGAGAAGAATTCATAAATGAGGTTGCTAGCATTGGTAGGACTTACCATGTCAACATTGTTACTCTTCTAGGCTTCTGCTATGAGGGTTCCAGAAGAGCCCTCATCTATGAGTTCATGTCCAATGGCTCTCTTGAAAAATTCATCTATTCTAACAAATCGGAAGGAGCACAACGCGCTTTAACTTGTGAAAGGCTATTCCAAATTGCTGTTGGCATAGCACGAGGACTAGAGTACCTACACCGAGGTTGTAGCACGCGTATTCTGCATTTTGACATTAAGCCTCATAACATTCTTTTAGATGATGAGTTCTGTCCCAAGATTTCAGATTTCGGGTTGGCTAAGCTATGTCCTAAACATGAAAGCATCATATCCATGCAAGACGCGAGAGGGACCACGGGATACATTGCGCCTGAAGTGTATTGTAGAAACATTGGAGGAGTTTCTCACAAGTCAGATGTTTATAGCTATGGTATGATGGTGCTAGAAATGGTTGGTGGAAGAAAGAATATTGATGCGCATGTGGAGAATACTAGTGAAATATACTTTCCACATTGGGTTTACAATCATATAGCCCTGGAAGATAGCTTCGAACTGATTGGAATTTTGGAAGAAGAGGAGAAAGAAATTGCAAGGAAAATGGTATTGGTGGGTCTTTGGTGCATACAGACAAATCCTACAAACAGGCCTTCAATGAGTAAAGTGGTGGAGATGCTGGAAGGAAGTGTTCAAGGCCTGGAAATGCCACCAAAGCCATACCTCTCTTCTCCTTAATGATCATCCCGAGGTTCTTCAACTGCATAGTCTTAGAGGAAAGGATTCTTCCAAATAATTTCTTTCTTTCTTTCTTTTTTTGATGAATTTTCCTCTACTGCTTGAAATTAGTGGTGTTAGGACATATGCTGCTTTCTTGACAAAATGATTGTTCTAGATATTTTTGGTGGTTTTAAGTTCTTTTTTTTTTTTTTTTACTCTTGTCATCTCTTTTAGGAAAAAAAAAAACTAAATAATTGCTTTGAACAATGAACTTGAGCTACACAATTAGTAGAGTAGCACATGGGCTAGACTGGCCAAGCCCATCATCATCTCACTTGCTTTGGTCTGTTTATGCACTGATTTGTTAAGTCTTGCCTGAGCTTGGAATTGCTATTGTTTCCTGATAGCTGAATGGCCTAGTCCTGGTCCTGTTTTAAGGGCCAAAATGATGGCCCAAGCTTGTCCCCCACAAGCTTCAACATTAATTATGTGTGTTCATGTGTTCGGTCAGGTCAGGCTAGGGCATATTCAGGCTTGACCTGACTTCAGAAACACAGGCTCATATTCGGCTTAAGTTCAGTATGGGACATTAGTGCCTCGCCTGATCCAACCCACCTCATACATGTCGAACCAAGACAGTTTAAAGCCTAAATTATAATAATAAAAGTAATAAATGACCGAGAGATCCTCGATTAAAAAATTACTTTACAAATAACTCTAAAACGAAGAAAATTATATTCGGGTTGGTTGGACCGTGCTTGAGGCTTTCTATCACTTAATCCAAGTCCCGAATTCAATGAGCCCAAAATTTTCTTATCCAGGCCTCACCCAAGTGCTAAAACCATGGCCCAAATTGTGCTCGGCAAGCCCCCAACATCAATCAAGTGATTATTTTATTAGTGCCCTCAGCCTGGAACTGGGGTTTTAATAGGTCCAATAAATAAATGAGCCATTCTTGGACTACCTGCAGTCTCACTCGTCTGCCTATCCACAATGCCAACAATTGGATTTGAAATTGCAGTGCTGTTGGGCCACTTGTAATGAATGGATCCAGAACTATAATCAGTGCAGACCTTCACATGACTATTGGAGGATCTTGATTGATCCTGTCTTGGATAGGTGCATATCATGGTTCGTATTCACATGGGGGGTGGTAGGATGCATGTTGAGCCAACTGTTTGGTGATCAATCATAAGATCCTATTGGCATCGTCATTTTGGACCATCCGATGGCAGGATTTATTAGGATTCCTGTTTATTGCCATTCATTATCATAATCTAAATTTCATTAGAGTTAAAGGATGTGGGACCCACTTATTGGTGATTGTTCATTGGATCTGATGGTCCCATCTTACTCTATCCATTGAACAAAACGAGCCCCACTAGGACAAGTTTTATCTCTAGCCTTCTATGTCGAATAAGGGCCGTTGAATATTCTGGTTGTTGTTTAATTGATATCAGAGATATGGGGGCCTATAATATGTTAAATTGATGATATTGACTATTAGTTACCATCCCATTGCAATCAAAGCAGAATCATAAATACCTTGTGGAACGAGTTATCTACCCGTAATCTGTGCCCTTCCATACATCCATTTGATGAGAATGAGCTGTGGTCATGGTTGTAGCTTTGGAAAAAAACAGGAGTTGCCATGCACATCAGGTCATCCAAGTCTCATTTAAGCAAAGGTTTGGAAGAACTTATGGGATGGACTGTCTCATTTTAAGCAAGCGGGTACGGTGGTTTTTCAAAGGATTGAGAGGACGTGTCTCTGGGAGGGTATTACCTTGTAGTTTACTTCGGTGGGGTACCACGCTTTTGTACCATATTTTTTTTTTTATTTTTTTTTTATTAATTAAAAAGTTTCGGTTACCGTTAAAATAAAAATAAAAAAAAAAAAAATCTGAAAAGGCGCGCAAGGAAGCCTAAACGGAGCTATCGACCGAAATTAACAACCGTGTTCCATAAAAACTTGACTTCCAGCCTTTACTGCACTGCATGCAGAAACATACAAAATATTCTTCTTATTTCTCTGGGCCCATGTCCTCTCACAGCTTGCTATTTTTCTCTCATTCCTTTCGACGTTCCAAACCTGTCTCTTGTTTGTTCAAATTACCCCACATTTATTTCTTCTCTCTGTTTCTGCCTTACTCCAAACTCCAAAACCAATTCCATCTCCTCCAAACAGACTATCCAATCTCTGACTCCATATGTCTCTGCCTTCCTTTCTCCTCTTCTTCTTCTTCTTCATCATCTTCTCCTTTACCCCAACTTGTCTCTTCCAAGACGATGAAGCATACACCAAATGCGCACCTCTCAAGTTCCTTTGTGGAAACAACCTCTACGAAATCAGATACCCCTTTGGCGTCGACGTCCCCGACCGACCCATTTACTGCAGCTACCCAGGTTACAATCTCACCTGCACCGACGACGGCAACCTCTTTGCCGATGCGCTGTCCAATAATTTCACCATCAAGAACATCACTTACTCGACCAACGTCTTACACATCGTCGACGCTGACTTCACCAGTGGCGGCTGTCCCTTGCCGTTGAGGAATTCGACCATCGGTTCATTTACCTTCAGTTACAGAAATCAGGTTCGCAGACAGACGGATGTCTCTCGTTCCACCTTCCATCTATTTCCATTCAATTACACCAATGAAGTGTTGAACGTCACCTTATACGTCCACTGCCAAGCTCCTCTAACTGCGTGGGTAAATTCAATTAATCTTCATGAGCTTCCATGCCTCACAAGCATTGGCAATTACACCTACTTTTCGCTTCAGCCTCCTATAATGTCTGAAGTGCAGCGAATAGGCTTTTGGGAGATTGTGGAGGGATATTGCAGAGGTACTGTGATTATTCCACTGCTTAAAACTGCAGCGAATAGGCTTTTGGGAGATGGTGGGGCGAATTTTGGAGCTGTTTTGGAGAGCGGATTCAATGTGCAATGGATGGTAGGGACAAGCTGGTGTGCAGGATGTGAGAATTCGGGTGGGCGATGCGGTTATAATGAGTCGAATCCGTTTGAGGCTACCTGTTTTTGCCCAGATGGGAAGCAGAGCTCTACATGTTCCAGTAAGCCCTTCCCTTTCTCTAAACTCTGATTTCAGTTACTTATCTATTGATAGTCGATTCAATGTGCAATGGACGGTAGGGACAAGCTGGTGTGCAGGATGTGAGAATTCGGGTGGGCGATGCGGTTATAATGAGTCGAATCCGTTTGAGGCTACCTGTTTTTGCCCAGATGGGAAGCAGAGCTCTACATGTTCCAGTAAGCCCTTCCCTTTCTCTAAACTCTGATTTCAGTTACTTATCTATTGATAGTCAAGAATACATATGAACTTATAGGGAGAGGCCTATCTTTGATAAACCTTCGAAATTTGGAGAGGGCAATTGATATGATATGACACGTCCTTTTTTTTTTTTTCCATCCTGTAGATATAATTTGTGCAATATTTAAGCTGAATCGAACCGAGATTGTATAGGAAAGGCTTTATGGATGAAGATCATGGCTACTTCTGCTGCACTGTGGATTATGAATTATGAATTCCACTGGTCATTTACTTAAATTACTCTCTGTTTCTGCCTTCAATGGGGTCGTCTAGGGGTATTTTGGTGCACAAACAACTTAAAAACTCAGGAGAGTTGGATCAGATTTTGGGGGAATCCAAGAGAATTGGTCAAATTTGTTGAGTTGAGGTCTAAACTTTGAGCCGGCAATTCAGACGCTCTAGTTGAGTTCTTGTTTTCAGATAGAGTTGATCAATCTTAAGGTGGGACAATCAGATTCATATCCGTCTAAAACACATGGTTAAAATAAAAATCAAAGTAAGGTTCTGTGTAATATTACTGATCAATCTTAAGGTGGGGCAATCTCTAATTGTGGTTAGATATGAATTAGTGCTAAAACACGAGTATAGTGCTTTTGAGTGGCCTGGACTTTTTGATAGTCACCATTAGACAATTTATAGGACTCAACTTAAAGAACCATTAGAGATTAGTTCATTACTAATTTGCCGACTAAACTGCAAATTGTTGGAAGAATAAAATGAACCATTCATACATAGTTCAAAGCTCTTCTGAGCGAACTGGTAGCTGTGGATCGGATGGAGTTGGTAGAATTATTTGGATAAACGCCAAGTTGAATTTAATACAGAACAAGATATTTAATTTCATATTCAATATAAATCATCAGATCATTATAAACACTAGGATTGCTAATTATCAAATGACAAATAGTGTGCCTTTTGTATAGAATAATATGTGAATCTTTAAACCAAGATCATGATTCTCAAACACAGCTCCAACTGTCTATATGATTAGGGTTCAACGTTCAGAGTTTCAGCCTATAATAATGTTCAAAGCAGAGAAATTACCTACTGAACAATATAAAGGCTCAGCTTGCTATATCAATTTTCTTAACTTTACTTTTTTCTTTCTAACTTTTGTGTTTGGGCTTTCATAAGTTCATCACTATCAACCCCGCATCTCCACATCTTCTAATTTCTTCAAACATAATTTCCTTAGCAACATTGGTGTCCAAAGGGTGTTGGGTTTTAATCCATCCTTACACCTTTCCATCTTCTTTTCTATTTGTTTGCTTTTCCATGGCAAGGAGGAGAAAAGGAATTTGAATAGCATGGATGTCTAATTTGGGATGATTGGGGGCCTTTTCCCCACTTTCCAAGTTGGACTTCTGTTGGAGTTGACTTTGGACAACCCAAACCTAACGTAGAGGTCATCAACCACTAGGCATTCCAATTTTTCTTCATATATGCACCTTCCACCTAAGTGATGTGGTAGGTGAAAGTGCCCTCTTCTTGTTATTTGCTTATACACCCAATGACTATAACCTCACCATATACAACTGCCCATATGAAGGTCAAGATCCAAACCCACTCGTACTTCCTTGTCTGTCTAATGGAAGCAATTACTCATACTTCAAGGTCAATAACAGCTCTATCCTCTACATGCCTGACTATTATGTATTTGGAATATGTACGGTGAGTGTCTTTACGATTCTTAATTCGATCTTGGCGAGAATCTGACTAATTTCGGAGGCGCTATGGAAGAAGGTTTCAATGTGTCATGCGTGGTGGACTCCGGCAAGTGTTAGGATTGTGTCACCTCCGGTGGGAATTGCGGTCATAATCCAATCCAACCAGACCAACCTGTTTGTTATTGCAGTGGTGAGGTCTATCAGGGAACATGTCCTCTCCCAAGTAAGCATCTCTCTCTTTCATCATCTCATATCTTCTGTTCATCACCTTTTCCTTTATTGTGTGATCAATCCGATTGTGCATGTCACTTCAGTTTTAATGAAATCTTAATCAGTACCAATTTAAGAGGTCAGTGTTTCATCACATAATTCGACTTCATAAACGTATTCCCTAATCATCGCGATTAAAGGAGTGATTGGCGATGTTGCTGTTATGGTCCCGACCAGTGGATCCAATCTCCAATTTTTTGTGCCACAATATCTTCTGAGGAAACCCATTTGATAGGTGGTCCAAATCTGATAGAGTACACGTTGGCTAATGTGTAGTGTAAGGGAACTCTCTACTGGTTTTCAAACAGATATCTTGCACTTGATATTTATATACGTCGGGACTGCTTGGACTGTTTGGTAATATACTTATCTAATATTTAGATACCCTTGTTACTGAACATGTAGCTCACTAGCACGGATCTGGGGAGTTTTAATAACCAATTAAGGGCATAAAATATGGTTACTTTCTTCCACCGTTATTTTCGCTTTCTAACTCATTCAATTCAATCTTCACTGGTCATGTCACCATTAGGTTACTAGCTGTACAAGTTTCTCTCCAAACAGCAGGAAAATTTTGAGATACAACCGAAATTCTTTTTAAGGGAACCTTTCGTTTATAGCTTGAAACTTCCTTTCATAAAAGACAAGCTACAAAGGTACAAAAAAAAAAAAAAAAAAAAAAAAAAAAAAAAAAAAAAAAAAAAAAGAGGACAAAATATTCTATATTGTATGGATTTCTGTTTTATGTGACTTGTTATGTGTTCACATTCGAACATAACCTAAGCGTCTACGATCCTATTTTACTTGACAAAGACAAAACCAAGTGTCAAAAATGTGTAGTTCATGCACAAATCTATATATATATATATATATATATATATATATTTGTATGAGCAGAAGATTTCAAAGGTTACAGCCTAAATGAGATCATACTTTTAATCAGTTGGGAAAATAGCTCAACAGATAGAGGTAAAGAGCATGTAAGTCACGCGAAACCATAGAAATATAAATTAAGATGAAAATAAACTAAATTGAAAGAATTACTGAGTTGTTGCATTCGTTCAAAACACTATTATGTAAGGCTTGATCTGTCTATACTGGTAGCTTGAAGGAAATCTCATTTTCTTCTTATTTATGTACCTGGTAATCTTGAAGCTATCACCTATGCCATGGAATCTTTTGCAACATCTTATGCTCGTCGAACCCTTTTTTTATTTTTATTTTTTAAGAAATACTCTTTCATATTTTGAATCTCCAATGAATTTTGTCAACTAATGCACTTTCACTCTTTAAATCTTCACATGTGCTCTGAGAGAGAGAGAGAGAGAGAGAGAGAGAGTAATATCTGCTTGGTTAAAGTAATTCTTAAATGCTCTACTCTTAACGTAGTAGTTCGATCAAAAGGTGTTTTTAAGAAGTTCAATTGAAATTTTGTTTTTATGAGTGTACAACCAAAAATCATTAGTAAGATAAATAGAATCAGACAACATTGTCTTCTGATGATCTGGCTCAGGATACATCGAAATGAAAAAAAAAAGGAATTCATCTAGCCGACCCAACATAGTTAGGACCAAGGCTTTGATGATAATGATTAGCAATGCATGTCTTCTGATCATGTTCATTGGTTTGATTTTCTTTTATTTCACTCAAGTAGATCTGGTAGAGCTGCACAATTGCACAACGTATCATGCTAACTTATAACTAATACCATTATTTATGCTCTCACTAACCTTTTCCGTGGTATGATTTTGTAGGTAAGAATAACAGTGGAAAGGTCATTAAGAATAATAGCGGAAAAGTCATTAAGGCTATTATAGGTATTAGACCTAAACTCTTTCTTTTGCTCGTTGTCTGTTAAGTTGTTATTGTTTCGGTCCTTGGAACTCTTTCTTTTACTTGTTGTTTGTTAAGTTGTTATCAATCTCCTGTCCAATTTTATAAAATAATTACAAAATAGAAAATCACGCAAGGGTTTTTGTTTTATCCTGCATTCTTAGCTACAATTCCAAAGATTGTGGCACTAGTATAATGGCTTCTTTTTTAGTTGAGAAGGGTGTTGTTTATTTAGTTTTCTCGAGGTTCCTTATCCATGAAATTCTCCAAACATTTCACATTAAACTGCAAAACGCATCATGCTAACTTATAACTAATACCATTATTTATGCTCTCACTAACCTTTTCCGTGGTATGATTTTATAGGTAAAAATAACAGCGGAAAAGTCATTAATGGAAAAGTCATTAAGGCTATTATAGGTATCAGACCTAAACTCTTTCTTTTGCTTGTTGTCTGTTAAGTTGTTGTCGTTCCGGTCCCTGAAACTCTTTCTTTTACTTGTTGTCTGTTAAGTTGTTATCAATCCCCTGTCCAATTTTATAGAATAATTACAAAATAGGAAATTTTGAAAGGGTTTTTGTCATATCCTGCATTCTTAGCTACAATTCCAAAGATTGTGGCACTAATATAATGGCTTCTTTTTTAGTTGAGAAGAAATTTATTTAGTTTTCTCGAGGTTCCTTATCCATGAATTTCTCCAAACATTCCACATTAAACTCAATACGAAATGACAAATTAGAAAATATCTATAATATGAACTAAGTAAGGATTTAAGTTTTATAAATATTTTAAAACAAATACATTTGGTTGAAAAAAATCTCTCTTGCAGGTTTTCCTCAACATTAGGCGGCAGCCTTTTGGTATGGATTGTTATCTTTTTAAGCAAATTTGTGAAGAGAACACACGTCAGTAACAACAAGGTGGGAGGCATTTTTAATACGATGAGTCGATGACTTCTTTTCTAACTTTGATAAGAATAAAAGCTGGCCTTATTTAGTTTTCTGAGGTTCATAATCCATCGAAGTTAACAAGCTAGTCTGAGATTTGATACTAGTTAGAAATATCTAAATGTACACTAACTAAGAATTTAAGTTTTATAAATAATCTATAAAGCAAATATATTTGGCTGTTGAAAAGCCGATCGGACCACACTGGCAGTGCCAGTTATGTTAGCTATCAAAAAATTAATAAATAGATGAGCTTTAGCTAGGATGGTTCACAGCCAAAATGCACCCTCATGGTTTGATAGCGGACGAACTCAAGTCTTAAACCATTTGTTCGAGAGCTTACAAATGGTTATTATGAATTCCCATTTGGTCTAAAGTGCATTTTCTTGGGTGATTTATCAACTTGACGAAACCCACCAAACCCATCTTCTAACCTTCATCCGATCTAAAATAATAGGCCCCACAAACCCTGCTACACATGCTAACTCAGAAGGCCAAGCAGAGCTTTCTTTTATTAATATTATTGTTTTTTTTTTTAGTAGAAGAGCAGAGCTTTCTGTTATAGAAGCTGTAGAATCCAACTAGCCACCCTGGATTGTACATGACCAAATTAATCTTTAGTGGGTCATATGTGGTAGGTTTCGATGGCAACTAAAACTGCAGTCAAACTGTAGTAGTAGAAGTAAGTTTTTACTCTCTCTTGTCCATTTGTTTGTTGATTTGATACTTCAGACTAATTCGATGTGGATCCATAGATACAATATTGTTAAAAAAGGGCCTGTAGCACAGTTGTAAGTTATGAATTATTACAATTAGGAGGTCGTATGCAGGATGTTTTTAACACTGTAGAAGATGAAGATATTTGCTAACAATCTGACATGGAAATCTCTCTTGCAGGTACAGTCTCAGGAGCAATTGTCCTCATTTTAGCATGCATTGTTTTTGTTTTCTTTATTAGAAAATTTGTGAAGAGAACAAATGACAGTGAGAACATTGCGACAGCATTTTCGCTTCGGCAACGCCCTGTTAAAAATGTGGAGGCATTCTTACAGAAATGTGGCTCTCTTGCCCCAAAACGGTATCGATATTCAAAGCTGAAGAAGATAACCAATTCATTCAAAGATAAATTAGGCGAAGGTGGCTATGGTGGTGTTTTCAAAGGAAAGATCAAAGGTGGCCGCCTTGTAGCAGTGAAGGTATTGAACAACTCCAAAGGCAATGGAGAAGAATTCATAAATGAGGTTGCTAGCATTGGTAGGACTTACCATGTCAACATTGTTACTCTTCTAGGCTTCTGCTATGAGGGTTCCAAAAGAGCCCTCATATATGAGTTCATGTCCAATGGCTCTCTTGAAAAATTCATCTATTCTAACAAATCGGAAGGAGCACAACGCGCTTTAACTTGTGAAAGGCTATTCAAAATTGCTGTTGGCATAGCACGAGGACTAGAGTACCTACACCGCGGTTGTAGCACGCGTATTCTACATTTTGACATTAAGCCTCATAACATTCTTTTAGATGATGAGTTCTGTCCCAAGATTTCAGATTTCGGGTTAGCTAAGCTATGTCCTAAAAACGAAAGCATCATATCCATGCAAGACGCGAGAGGGACCACGGGATACATTGCACCTGAAGTGTATTGTAGAAACATTGGAGGAGTTTCTCACAAGTCAGATGTTTATAGCTATGGTATGATGGTGCTAGAAATGGTCGGTGGAAGAAAGAATATTGATGCGCAAGCGGAGAATACTAGTGAAATATACTTTCCACATTGGGTTTACAATCATATAGCCTTGGAAGATAGCTTCGAACTGATTGGAATTTTGGAAGAAGAAGAGAGAGAAATTGCAAGGAAAATGGTATTGGTGGGTCTTTGGTGCATACAGACAAATCCTACAAACAGGCCTTCAATGAGTAAAGTGGTGGAGATGCTGGAAGGAAGTGTTCAAGGCCTGGAAATGCCACCAAAGCCATACCTCTCTTCTCCTTAATGATCATCCCAAGGTTCTTCAACTGCATAGTCTTAGAGGAAAGGATTCTTCCAAATAATTTCTTTCTTTCTTTCTTTTTTTGATGAATTTTCCTCTACTCCTTGAAATTAGTGGTGTTAGGACATATGCTGCTTTCTTGACAAGATGATTGTTCCAAGATTTGATTGTTCTAGATATTTTTGGTGGTTTTAAGTTATTTTTTTAAAACTTTTGTCATCTCTTTTAGAAAAAAAAAAAAAAAACTAAATAATTGATTTGGGCAATGAACTTGAGCCACACAATTAGTAGAGTAGCACATGGGCTGGACTGGCCAAGCCCATCATCATCTCACTTGCTTTGGTCTGTTTATGCACTGATTTGTTAAGTCTTGCCTGAGCTTGTGCTTGCTATTGTTTCCTGATAGCTGAATGGCCCAGTCCTGGTCCTGTTTTAAGGGCCAAAATGATGGCCCAAGCTTGTCCCCCACAAGCTTCAACATTAATTATGTGTGTTCATGTGTTCGGTCAGGTCAGGCTAGGGCATATTCAGGCTTGACCTGACTTCAGAAACACAGGCTCATATTCGGCTTAAGTTCAGTATGGGACATTAGTGCCTCGCCTGATCCAACCCACCTCATACATGTCGAACCAAGACAGATTAAAGCCTAAATTATAAAAATAAAGTAATAAATGACCGAGAGATCCTCGATTAAAAAATTACTTTACAAATAACACTAAAACAAAGAAAATTATATTCGGGTTGGTTGGACCGTGCTTGAAGCTTTCTGTCACTTAATCCAAGTCCCGAATTCAATGAGCCCAAAATTTTCTTATCCAGGCCTCACCCAAGTGCTAAAAACAATGGCCCAAATTGTGCTCGGCAAGCCCCCAACATCAATCAAGTGATTAGTTTATTAGTGCCCTCAGCCTGGAACTTGGATTTTAATAGGTCCAATAAATAAATGAGCCATTCTTGGACTACCTTCAGTCTCACTCATCTGCCTATCCACAATGCCAACAATTGGATTTGAAATTGCAATGCTGTTGGGCCACTTCTAATGAACGGATCCAGAACTATAATCAGTGCAGACCTTCACATGACTATTGGAGGATCTTGATTGATCCTGTCTTGGATAGGTGCATATCATGGTTCGTATTCACATGGGGGGTGGTAGGATGCATGCTGAGCCAACTGTTTGGTGGTCAATCATAAGATCCTATTGGCATCGTATTTTTGGACCATCCGATGGCAGGATTTATTAGGATTCCTGTTTATTGCCATTCATTATCATAATCTAAATTTCATTAGAGTTAAAGGATGTGGGACCCACTTATTGGTGATTGTTCATTGGATCTGATGGTCCCATCTTACTCTATCCATTGAACAAAACGAGCCCCACTAGGACAAGTTTTATCTCTAGCCTTCTATGTCGATATGGGCCGTTGAATATTCTGGTTGCTGTCTAATCGATATCAGACATATCCATTTGATGAGATGTGGTCATGGTTGTGTCTTTGGAAAAAAGTAGGAGTTGCCTTGCAGATGAGGTCATCCAAGTCTCATTTAAGTAAGGTTTGGAAGAACATATGGGATGGACTGTGTCACATTTTGAGCAAGGCGGATATGGCGGTTTTTCAAAGGAAAGCTCCGAGATGGTCGCCTTGTTGCAGTGAAAGTATTGAACGATTTCAAAGGCAATGGAGGCTAATTCATATTTGAGGTCACTAGCATTGGTTGGACTTTCTGTATTAACATGATTATTTGGGCTTTTGACATATTAGTCCTTCTTAAATCTGGAATGTTTTAGTTTGGACAACATCTTTTTTAAAACTTTTTTCACCATATCTCATGAAACTTATTAGGTTTTTTTTTTTTAATCGTGCACTTTCTGTAACCAGCAAGTAAATTTATTTTATATATAATATGAAAATGAGTTTGATGCCCTCATTTAGCTTATCCTTAAATTCACTGCATTAGAAATCAGTGGCACTAGCACTATAAGATTGAGCACATTACTAATAACATGAGTAATCATGGATTGCTCATGAACGTTGTTGGGCTGGGTTAGGGTCTTATGTACCAATTTAACAATCTGGTGTGGACCTTTACACACTTTGAACCTCGCTTTTACTTAGACCCTTCTCAGTCTTCCGTAGGACCAGGGCCTAACACTCGTTCAAACTTGGCACCTAAGCAGGCTTGGCAGGGTCCCACTCGGCCGGTGAGAACCAGTAGATGGGGAGGATGTGGAATGATACAGCATGCGGTAACTTAGAATATAAGGGTCCCACTAGCTGTGAAAACCCCAGGCTATATTGTACAGCTTCCTGTGAACGGGATGTGTGGAATATGAATCTATGTAAATATGAATCTAATAAAATGATTGTCAATTTTACTTCAGTAGGAGTTGAACTCACCATAAGATTTATTATATGATTGATAAATATGAACAATAATTCATAGATTAATGTTAATCACATCATTAGTCATATGTGCAATAGACCAATTCCCATTGAAATAAAACTCGAGGAGATATCGCTGAAGCATATGACAATTCATTTTAAATGTTTTGGATTCTCCATAGATGAGTCCCATGGTGGAATTCGACCATCCCACCCAAAGGAATAGCAAGACACTCTAACATGTCCTCTCCCAACTCCAAGTAAGCACTTATCTCTCTCTTCATCTCATTCTCCTTTTTTCTCTTTATTATTAATTCTCTACGTCGACAACTTGTCAAGAGTAATACCTTGAAGTTGCAGACCTAAAGACTTCAAGGTATCAATCTCAGGGCATGTGTACGAAATTAAGATGCCAACAAAACTCTACCATGAGTGTGTTCATGTAGTGTGAAATTACTAATTGCACTAACAAATCCTATATGTAAGAGGTTTTATTTGCATCTTCCTAAAACTTGAGATATATTGAAACCCCATTCCTGTTAATCCCATTCAGTTTTCATTTTTAGCATCCTGATTTCCACAAAAGCAATTAAAGGTAAAAATTTACAATTCTCAAATTTGCTTTCTTATCTTAAAAGGCAGAAGAAAGCCTAAACGTAGCTATCGACCAAAATTAAGAAACGTGTATTTGATTTCCAGCCTTTACTGACTGCATGCAGAAACATACAAAATATTCTTCTCATTTCTCCAAGCCAATGTCCTCTTGACAGCCGGCTCCTGGTCTCCATTTTTTTCTGACGTTCCAGACCTCTGTCTTGTTTGTTCAAATTACCCCACATTTATTTCTTCTCTCTGTTTCTGCCTTACTCCAAATTCCAAAACCAATTCCATCTCCTCCAAACAGACTATCCAATCTCTGACTCCATATGTCTCTGCCTTCCTTTCTCCTCTTCTTCTTCTTCATCATCATCTTCTCCTTTACCCCAGCTTGTCTCTCCGAAGACGATGAAGCATACACCAATTGCGCACCTCTCCCGTTCCGTTGTGGAACCAACAGCTACGAAATTAGATACCCCTTTGGCGTCGACGTCCCCGATCGACCCAGTTACTGCAGCTACCCAGGTTACAATCTCACCTGCACCGACGACGGCAACCTCTTTGCCGCTGCGCTGTCCAATAACTTCACCATCAAGAACATCACTTACTCGACCAACGTCTTACACGTCGTAGACGCCGACTTAACCAGCGGCGGCTGTCCCTAGCCGTTGAGGAATTCGACCATGGGTTCATTTACCTTCAGTTACATAAATCAGGTTCTCAGAGAGACGGATATCTCTAATTCCACCATCGATCTATTTCCATTCAATTACACCAATGAAGTGTTGAACGTCACCTTATACGTCAACTGCACTGGTCCTCTAACTGAGTTGTATCTTCATGAGCTTCCATGCCTCAGAAGCCCTGCCAATTACGCCTACTTTACGCTTCAGCCGCCGCCTACAGTGTCTGAAGGGTTGGCGATTTGCAGGGGTCCTGTGATTATTCCACTGCTTAAAAGTGCAGCGAATAGGCTTTTGGGAGATGGTGGGGCGAATTTTGGAGCTGTTTTGGAGAGTGGATTTGATGTGCAATGGATGGTAGGGACAAAGTGGTGTGCAGAATGTGTGAGTTCGGGTGGGCGATGCGGGTATAATGAGTCGAATCCGATTGAGGCTACCTGTTTTTGCCACGACGGGAAGCAGAGCTCTACATGTTCCAGTAAGTTCTTTTTCTTTCTACTCTCATTTCGATTGCTTATTGATCCATAGTCATGTATGCTCAAGTTCAATTGAATACAGATGAACTTCGTTGCTATCTAGTTTAGAGAGAGTTCGTTGTAGAGAAAGGTAGTAACCTTAATACAATCCGTACGTCATTTTGTATGCTTTGTCATCCTTTCTTTTATAGTAGTTTGTACTTTTGTAATAAAAACTGCTTTGAAATGCAAATTGCAGTCATGTGAGGTCCTGTCCACCTTAACTCCTGAGTTGTTATAATTGTGGTCGGACTCGCACTCATGATAGAACAACTGCTGTGACATCATAAAATCTTATTAGAGGCATAAGATTCCTATACTGACTTAAGATTTGCATGTTAAAAGGGTGTTTCTATGAGTAAATAAACTAGAATCAAAACACCATTTTTTGATCATATTCATGCTCCTTGTGTGTTTTTATCCCTTGGATGGATTTATCAGCATATAAAAATTGGACAAGATCAACATCATCTTTTCATTGGTTTTGCTTTCTCTTATTACATCCAAGAACAAGATACAATATTAGAGCCACATTACTGCATTATGTGAACTTAATTTAGATCCTAATCCATGTTAAACCTGCCCTTGGCTATGATCTTGCAGGTACAACTGATGGATCACGGGGATGGGCCTTGAAGATTATATTAGGTATGAAACCTGTAACACTTTCCTTTCCTTATTATTATTATTATTTTTTTTTTCGTTGTCATCAATCCTCTAGCCAAGTTGAATAGATAGATGAATATTGGAGTTGATAAATAAAAAAATAGCAAATCACCCAACATTTTTAGGCATATATCTGTATTCCTAGCTAATATTTTCAGGATAATTATTGGCACAAGGATCATGGCTTCCTTTTTCTAGTTGAGAAGGGTATTATTTATTTAATTTTAATGGCACAAGGTGCCTTATCCATGAAAGTTGCCAAACTTGTCACATTAAATTTGATACAAAATTACAAATCAGAAAAATATCTAAATATGGCCTAAATTAGAATTTAAGTTTTAGAAATCTTTTCAAAGTAAATATATTCGATTGAAAATCATCTCTTTTGCAGGTGCATCCTCAGTCGTAGGAGCCTTCCTCCTAGTATGCATTGTTGTTTTTACAAGCAAATATGTGAAGAGAACATATGATAGTAACAACAATGTGGAGGCATTTTTAAAAGGTTATGACTCACTTGCCCCTAGGCGCTTTCGTTATTCAGACCTAAAGAAGATGACCAACTCTTTCAAAGATAAATTAGGAGAAGGCGGCTATGGTGGTGTTTTCAAAGGAAAGCTCAAAGATGGTCGCCTTATTGCAGTGAAAGTATTGAAAAACTCCAAAGGCAATGGAGAAGAATTCATGAATGAAGTCACTAGCATTGGTAGGACTTACCATGTTAACATTGTTACTCTTTTAGGCTTTTGTTATGAGGGTTCCAAAAGAGCACTCATCTATGAGTTCATGTCCAATGGTTCTCTCGAGAAATTCATCCATTCTAACATATCAGGAGGAACAAAACATGTTTTAAATTGGGAAAAGCTATTTCAAATTGCTGTTGGCATTGCACGAGGACTAGACTACCTACACCGAGGTTGTAGCACGCGCATTCTACATTTTGACATCAAGCCTCATAATATTCTTTTAGATGAAGAGCTTTGTCCCAAAATCTCAGATTTTGGGTTGGCTAAGACATGTCCTAAACAAGAAAGCATCATATTATCACAAGACATGAGAGGGACTATAGGATATATCGCCCCTGAAGTGTTTAGTAGAAACTTTGGAAGAGTTTCACACAAGTCAGATGTTTATAGCTATGGCATGATGGTGCTAGAAATGGCTGGTGGAAATAAGAAAATTGATGCAGGAGTGGAGAATACCAGTGAAACATATTTTCCACACTGGATTTACAATCATATAGTCTTGGAAAATAAATTAGAATTGACTGGAATTGTGGAAGATGAAAAAAAAGAAATTGCCAGGAAAATGGTCTTGGTAGGTCTTTGGTGCATACAGACAGATCCCACAAACAGGCCTTCAATGAGTAAAGTAGTGGAGATGCTTGAAGGAAGTGTTCAAAGCTTGGAAATGCCTCCCAAGCCATACCTTTACTCTCCTTAATGATATTGTCAATGTTCTTTTGCTGCATTATCTAAGTCTACTACATGAAACTAGTGGTGTTCGGATGCTGATTATTCTTGCAAAATGATTAATGTTATAAAAATTTACCATTCTAGATTGGATCGTGTTTTATAAGTTCTTTCGTTTTGTTTCTTAATTTTTATGGTCAATATGAGTTTGGAAATCTAGGTGATATTTTTAACAGCGAACTTGAGTCCTACAATTACGAGCACATAGGGCTGGACCATCCATTCCTGATCCCAAGGCCATGTAGCCTGGTGTCTGAGCTTGGGACTGCTATTGTAGCCTGATAGCTAAATGGACTTGGACTTGGCCTGTCCCAAGGCCTTAAAAGACGCCCGCTGTTGTAGCCCAATAGCTAAATGGACTTGAACTTGGGCCTGTCCTAAGGCCGTACGTCTTTATCCTTTGCCCGACAGGTTCACAATCGATGCACTGAATATACATATCATGAATGTGATCGGCTTGGACCCGAGATTTGATAGGCCGAAAAAGCAAAATGGGCTATCTTTGGACCATCTTCACCCACTTGGAATCCATCAATTTGTCTTGAATTTGAGTTTGGATCTGGTGTGAGCCCAAAATTCACACTATATGAAACAATTCTAACCATTTGTTTAAAGGAAATTTGAAAAAGTAAGCAATAAAAGTGGTTTATTCTATTTTTCTCTTAATTTATAACATCTAACGTCTTGTTTGGAAACTTCACTGGCAAAGTGAAGTGGGGGTGAAGGATCGAATTGAGAGACTGAAAAAGCAGCGCGGTAAAATAAAAAGTTGATGGCTTTTATCATTTAGTGAAACTAGAATGTAGCTTTTGACTTTCTTTTTTAAAAAATATGTTTTTTTTTCCATTTAGTAGCATGAAAAAGTAATTTTTTGACTTTTTTTTTTCCTGCTTCCGATCATTACCCCGATTAGATACATCCCTTGGCAGTGCAAACAATGCTTGTCCTATGGTGTTTACCTTCAACCTTTCCGATTCAACTTCAAGCATGGACTCAACTCTTTTACAGTTTTTATACTTTTATTCAAAGCCAACGACATTTGCTTGGCATTATTCCTGGAGTCTGGTAGAGACCGCAGAATAACAATTATTTGTTGCTCCTTAGACAGTGGCATACGATAATAAAATTTGGCGATATCCTCCAATGCCGTGTTTAAACTTACGAATTTTCTTTTTCTTCGCGAGATACTCTTCTCTCTTTGGGTCTTCTTCGTAAAACCCACAAATAACTCACCATGCAACTCAATTTTCAGTCCACATTTTATTAAATGATACAAAAAAAAAAAAAAAAAATCCATAACAGGTTAATCTGTGAAATGGAGGAATGAGTAAAAAAGAGAAGAGGGTTTCACGAAGAAGAAGAAAATTCATGGGTTTAAACACAGGCAGTTGATGATATCACCAACACTGCGGTAATTTTGTTAAAAAAAAGTACAAGCAATTAAATGGTGGTTTTGTTATCATTCTTTATAAAATCGATTAATTACACTATAAGCTTAATTATTTGGTAAACGGGGACTTAATAAGAAAATGAGCAAAAATTAAGCCTAAAAAGGTGCAACCAAGCCCACTGGAAGTCTTCTTCCTCAAGTTACTTTTGCTTATTACAGTTGCTGTAAGCTTGGCAGCAAGTGGTTGAACGAGACAGAACTCAAGGCCATTCTTGAATGAGGAAACTCAGAAGGTATATCGGTTTTCTCAAAAATCCATCGAATCTAATGGGGATCAGGACCCTAAATCATTTCTAAGACGGAAATCATGGGTATTGAGAACGATTAAGGGTTCAGATGGCTCATATGGACCCCACAAAAAATGCAGAAAAATAAAAAATGAATTACACTATTTCTGCATTTTTATCAGATTTCTCCCAATCCATGAGGATCTATGGTCTGAAATTCTAGATTTAAGGTAAGCTCTATGCTCCGAACATGATTAACGGTTCGGATCATGTCTTAGATGAGATTAGATGATATCTGGAAGGGAAAAAATTCCTTTCATTACAATAATGGAAAAGGAGGAATACCTCAATTGCTATCTACATTGATGGATTCCTTCATTACGTGAGCGAAGTGGAATCAGGCTCTGATATCACTGTCGGTTGGAGATTGTTGCGGAATCTTCGAATCGATTGCCACGAGTCTGCTACAACGCGAAAGACTGATCCACGCGAAGGATGAGGTAGTGTATTGTTAAGAGATCAAAGGAGATTTATTGGAAATCTCTCTCACTCAAATCACTCCATATTGTCCACAGACTAAATGATGGATGCCTGATGAATGAGCTAACGGTGGATGGAACTAATCTTTTGTGATACCAAAAGGAAGAAGAAGATAGGGATTCTGGATCTCTCTCCCCTTCTTCCTCTCCGCTTCTCTAGATAAAATAAAATAGCCATGTGATGGTGTAGATTAAGAGGTCTCTAATGGCTTTTTTCTGTTTCCTCATTTAAGGAAAGGGAACGGAAAAAGATATTCAAGTGAGGATGTTATTTTAGTGGTTGGGGCCATATTTGCTGACATGGCAATGGCCCCCAATCCACTTAGGTTAACATAAAGTAGTGGAGATGCTGGAAGGAAGTGTTGAAAGCATGGAAATGCCACCAAAGCCATACATTTCTTCTCTTTAATCATCATGCTAAGGTTCTGCAACTAGGCCTGTCAATGGGATGGGATGAAACATGTAAAAAGCCCGGCCCGGTCCGTCCCGTCCTGAGCCCGAAAATACTGGGCTTTTAAAAAAGTTTGAGCCCAATGGGACTGGGTTTGGACAATACATTTTAAAGCCTGGCCAAAATGGGACTGGGACTGGGCAGAAACAACCCAGCCCGTTCAGGCCCGGCCCGGCCCGCTACAAAGCCCTTTAACAATAATTTTATATATATAGGGAAATATTCAAGTGCATCTATCCCTCACCATAGGATGAGGGATGTTTCCATAAATAAAGATTTTCAAGTACAAAAGGGGG
This sequence comes from Umbellularia californica, assembly GCA_028538565.1. Lineage (NCBI taxonomy): Eukaryota > Viridiplantae > Streptophyta > Magnoliopsida > Laurales > Lauraceae > Umbellularia > Umbellularia californica. The sequence continues at coordinate 6,713,419 of JAPQWN010000002.1, forward strand.
CTTTCAAGTACATATGGTGAAATATAAAAGGGGGATTCATGTGCAAAAAAGGGAAAGTGCCCTCACCCTATGGTGAGGGATGGATGCATATGAATGTTCCCCATATATATATATATATATATATATATATATTGAAGAACAGCTCTAGGGGTCGTTCTTACAAAAATACAATATGGAAGGAGGAGAATATTGAGGAACAATTATGGTGTTCACTGGTATGTGGTCAATAGAGCGGAGCCTCAACTGCTCTTCTGTCCATTGTGGCTCACATGCTGATACCCTCTTTTTCAAAGGCACCATTATTTATCCACCAGAAGCCTAGAAGTTTTTTTCGATCCAACCAACCAACCCAGAACTTAAATGATGATCACATAAGCTACTAATTAACATATATGGTTGATAGATACTATTTCCTGCATCCAATTGAGAGGAAAATAATACTGAACTAGCATTGTGACCTAAATCTCTCATCCATGGAGGATGCTAATGCTACAAACAACAATCGTTAAATAAGAAAGAATCGGTATATTAAAGAATTAGGATCATTAAAAGCAAAGCCTATTATGATAGATGATATTTCTCTTAGTATAAAATAGCTGTTTGAGGCATAAACTCAAGAACACCTGAAGGTCCCAACTATACCATCTCTTTGTTCAAGTTTCCAGAAAAGAGTGTTTACCACGAGGGCCTTGAGTTTATGATGCAGATTGCTTGTAGTACGACCCCTAAAAAATCTTTCAAATGTGATAACCATATACCATTACAGCTGACCTAAATGTAGAAAAGTCCAGATGATGGATCCATAGAATATTACAAACTACTGAAGCATAGAATGAGTTTTGCTTACAAACCTGAAGGTCTCAATTGGAAAATGTTTTGCTTATCTTTAGGATCGAGTTAATCCCAAGCCCGGCCCTGTCCCAGCCTGGGCTCGTACGGGACTTGATTAGATGTAGGCCCGTTCAATTTAGGGCGGGGATTGGGCAACACCTAGCAGGCTTGTCCCATTTTCGGAACGGGATTGGACAACCCAAGCCCTGGCCCGGCCCGTCCCATTGACAGGCCTATCTGCAACTAATGCGTTGTATTAGAGGAAAAGACTATGCCATCTAATTTCTTAATGCATTTTTCTCTAATACATGAAATTATTGGTGTTAGGATGCTCTTTTATTTATTTTTCACACAATGATTGTTGAAGTTGATTAATCAAGATTAGATTGGTTATTATAAGTTCTTTTTTATTTTTCTATTTGTTATTTTGGTAACTAAGATTTCAGAAAAAAAAAAAAAAAAAAAAACTGACTGATATTTTTAATAGTGAACTATTATTAGTAGGGTAGCACATGGGTGAGCCAGCCATTGCCTAGCACTGGATCATCTCACTTACTTGGATCTAATTATGCACTGATTTCAGGATATGTCAGGGCCGAGCCCGCCCATTTAATCCATTAGGCGAAATTCTAATTAAAGTCTGACTAATACTAAAAAATAATAAATGACAGAAAGATCGATAGTCAATTTATATATAAGCTCACAAATAATGACAAAAGAAAGAAAAACGAATTCTGGTTTGCTGGGACAAGCTTTGGGCTTTCTATCAATTAATCCAACTCCTACTCGTAAAAGTATTAAATGAGTCCAAGTTTTAGATTCAGGTCTGATCCGTGCACTAAAACCTAAGGCACAAGCCAAGACCAAATTGGGCTCTGCCAGCGCCACTAACATCAATCAGCTCAATATTTCATAAATGAGCTCGGCCTGGAGCTGACATTTAATACTTTTGATAAATAAATAAGCCATGCTTGGACTTTTGGACTCCCTTTCGGCTCACTCATCTGTGCCACTGCCCAAAACTTTAAACAATCCATTTGCTTGGGGGGCATCTATTATTATATATAAAGTGAAGTGGATTCGATTTTCAATTTCACTGTCAATTTCAAATTTGATTTTGACTCTTCTCATGACCTTCTGCTGATATCACTCATTAATCCTCCTACTAATATTAACCCTATTAATAACATTCTTTTTACTAATCCAATGTTACAGAAACTCTTTCCTCTTCTCTTTATGTTTTTATTCACGTCTCTACATTTTCCATATTTAAACGCCACAAGCCCTTTTCTCTTCTCCATCCTCTCTAATAAATAACTCATTGATTTTTTTTAATTAGAGTTACACTCTAAACTATTCCTATTGATTCTTTATTTTAGACCTTTATATTATAACTACCACTAATTATATTGCTCATGATCAGCACGGGGGGCTTTCTCTAGTATTAAATTAAGGGGGCTGCCTTCCTAGACAATATTTGGTGAAGCACGGAAAAAGGGTGGGTGGGGGCGGACTAAGATAAATTAAGGGGGCGTTTGTGCAGCCGGTGGGAGGAGAGCTGGTGCCTTGCTAGACAACATTTTACAACATTTGGTGCAACGATGAAAAAGGGTAAAATCTGCTCTCCTTGCCCAATTCCTTACTAGAGGGGATTTGGAATAGATTTTTTTTCCCTTTTATTTGGTAATTGAGTAAAAGGTATATGTGAAACAAAAACAAGGAGCAAGTTCTTTGGACGCACTCTTTTTATTCTAGATAGTGGGCTGGGAATTTTCGTCCCTGCATGAATCCTTCCGATGGCGGCTGGGACTTTTGGGGATTGAAACTTCCTCGTAGCAGATGAGGAAAAAGCAGCGATAAAATCTCAGCGTTTCTCTTCTCCTGGAAATGATGATGTACCAGATCCGCTAATGCTCTTAGGTTGATGCGATGTATTCCACCAGTTGACTGGAGAAATCTCAGCGTTTCTCTTTTCCTGGAAATGATGCGGTTCTTTTTTATTGACTATTTCTCTTCTCCCGGGAATGATAGGGTTCTTTTTTATTGACTAACTATTGAGAAGTCATGTAAACAGCAGAAGACGACCTTTTCTTTGAGCCGGATGCTCTGAGCCGACCAAATATCGAGTTAGAAAGGAAAGGAACTCCATGGTGAATATCATCTATGGAACACCCCAAATGTTTAAAATCGTGCCCTTCAGATATCCTCAAATTTTATTGTAACAAGAGTTGGTACAATAGTAATATAGCATTTGCTAATCTACATTATGAAAATAGGACAGTCACGGTAGAGATGAAAACCTGGGCAGGCCACCCAGGCATGACACGGCGCAGTACGGAAAAAACCACGCTTGGGCCGTTGACTAGTTCAACGTGCCAGCACATCCCTGCCTGGCTTCTCCACTTGGGCCGTGCCGGGCCAGGGGTGCTTGGCCGCGACACGGCCATCACTGCATGAAAATTATCCGTGCTGCACTGGCTAGGGTGCCTCGGCCCAGGCACAACACGGCCCATGTATATAAGTTTTTTATATAAATAAAATCTAAAATATAAAATAATTAAAGACTTATTACTCTTTTGCAAATTAAAATCAATGTTTGTGCATTTATTTTAATAGTTTCAACTTTATTTCAAATTAAGAACGCCTAAAAGTCCATAATTTCTCTTTTACTTTATATAAAAAAGGTTTTAACAATCTTTTAAAAAACTAAAAGATGCATTTGGGCCATCCTATGGATGGCACGGCCCAGCACGGCATGGAAAAATCTGTGCCCTGGGCCGTGTTGGATTGAGCCCCAGCAACCGGGGCATGTCACATCTCGATCCGTGAAATTTCACGAGCCGACACAGCTGGGCCCGCCCTTAGCTGGGCCGTGCCCAATTTTCATGCCTAGGCACATAATAGCTTTCATGACAGGGATACAATGACCTGCTTATTAACTCTATCCTTCCTAATCCCAAACCCCCAAGTCAAAGAAGAGTCGTTCCCCTCTCAGTCATGCACGAGTGGGCGTGGATATCCCCGCTCAACACAATTAAAACAACTAGTTAGGCGGGGATATCTTACTTAATTAAGTGTGTTAACTGTGCTGGGTGGGGATATCCTCGCTCATCACATGTTTAAAAAAAGAAGATAAAAATTTTATAATTAAGATTTTATGTTACATTTTTCATTTCATATATATTTGCACACACAATTCACATTTACATTTGCATTTCACTTTCACATTTCATAATTCACCTTTCACATCTACATTTCACTTTCACATTCCATATTTTAAGTTACATTTAACATTTCATATTTTACTTTTACATTTCACATTCACTTTCAAGCACAAAATTGTACCCAAATAAATTGAATTTCTACCCAAATATTTACAACCAAATGTAAGAATTTCGACTAGTGACAGAAGTGACATATTAAGCAGACAATTATAAATATGACTAGAGGGTATAACCGAAAGGCTGCTTGAGTAATGTTGTTAATTCAATTAAAGTTGGTTTGATTGTGTTTGTTAGGATCTTGATTAGGACTTTAGGATTTAGGGTTTGGAACAAGGATTTAGAGATTAAGGGTTTGGAATTAGGTACTCTCTTGAATCATCAATACCCAATAATAAAATTAAAAGTGACAACAAATCTACAAACTCCAACAAATAGCATCCCATGAAGAATCCTATGTCTTAAGAAACAACAAGTGAATCTTCGCAAAATATATAATAGACATATAACAACCCATTTTCTTGTAAGGTATCTTTTTCCAAAAAAAATGCAAAATTCATTCTATTAAAAAGTGAAGATAGACATCTCCATCATATTTCTTATTGGGAAATGAAGGGAACTAGGGAAGGTAGAGTCAAATATTTGTGGAGAGAGAGAGAGAGAGCAGAGTTGGTGATGAGGAGAAGCTTGCGAAGGAGAAAGAAAGAAGGAAGAGAGGAAAGCTCATGGAGGAGAAGAGAGACGGAAGAAAAAGAAAGCTCGTAAAGGAGAGGAGAAAGGAGAGGAGAGGAGGATGAAAAAGAAGGCTCGTGGGGGAGAAGAGAGGAGAGGAGAAAGAAGAAGAAAAGAAGGAAGCTCGTAATAGATAAAATAGAAGGAAGAAGAAGAAAGGATGGAAGCTTGTGGAGGAGAAGAGATGGGCAAGAAGAGGAAAAGAGGGAAAATAATTTTGAGTGAGTTTCAAAGAACAAGTAGGTGATGATATCTCTACTCAGGAATTCTTTAAAAAATATAATTCAAAAGGACCCCTAGGACCAATAGGGTGGATAAATATATTTTGGGTCCTTTAGGATTTTTTCCGGTAAATCCTTAATTTATTAAGGAAAAACGTTATTGTAGTCCACCGACGCAATAGATTTCTATATAAAGGAAAATTCCTCGATTAAAATATTAGTAACCAAAAACCTTGATCTTCTTTTTCCATTCTCTTGGAATGTTTGCAAAGGTAAATATTGGCAGATCTTATGCTTTTCATCTATATTTTTTTATAATGTTTTTCAAGAAACTTGAATGATATTGTTCCATGATTCATATTTTCTTCTTACATTGTAAGATTTTCTCTTCTTTGCCGCATTTATATTTTTTAGTTTTTTTTAGATTTCAAGTAATCTTTGACCCATTCCACTTTTTTTAACATCATATAGTTTTGATGTTAGGTTTAGTTCTTCTTATACTTATGTTTTTCAATATATAAATTATAATATTTAATCAATAAATTTATTATATTGTTAAAATAACTTAGACTTTTATAATTTCTAATTTTAAATTATTAGCACGAGCAAACTTTGCTAGTGCATTTAGACATATTGAAACTCCATTCTCATTACTTCTCCATTCAGTTTTTATATTATTTGCATATTGATCCCCCACAAAAGCAATTGACGGTGAAAATCTATAGTTTTCAATTTTGCTTTCTTTCTAAAAGGCTGAAAGGCGGTCAACAATCGACCAAATGTCCAAACCCGCGTTTTAGAAAAGCAAAACTTGCGTTTGACCGATGACTCTCTAGTCTGAGTTACAGAGTGCACACCGAAAGAGACTCAATGTTCCTCTCATTTCAAAGCCTCTCAAACCCTGCCCCTTCCAATTTCTCCCATTCAGTTGTAGGTTTCAACCTCTCTCTTCTTTGATCAGATCAACCCATTTATTCTCTCTCGGCCTTACTCCAAAACCAACTTCATCTCCTCCTACAGACTATCAATCCAATCTCATATTCCAAATGCTCCCTCTTCCTTCCTTTCTCTTCTGTCTTCTTCTTCATCTTCTCCTCCATCCCAACTTGTCTCTCCGAAGACGATGAAGAATACACCAAATGCGCACCTCTCCAGTTCGCTTGTGGAAACAACCGCTACGAAATCAGATACCCCTTTGGCGTCGACGTCGACGTCCCCGACCGACCCAGTTACTGTAGCTACCCAGGTTACAATCTCAGCTGCACCGACGGCGGCAACCTCTTTGCCTATGTGCTGTCCAAAAACTTCACCATCCAGAACATCAATTACTTGACCAACGTCTTACATGTCGTCGACGCCCACTTCACCAGCGGCGGCTGTCCCTTGCCGTTGAGGAATTCGACCATCGGTTCATTTACCTTCAGTTACATAAATCAGGTTCTCATAGAGACGGGTATCTCTAATTCCACCATCGATCTATTTCCATTCAATTACACCAATGAAGTGTTGAACGTCACCTTATACGTCAACTGCACTGATCCTCTAACTGATTTGGTAATATCAAGTTATTCTCTTCATGAGCTTCCATGCCTCACAAGGGGTGGCAATTACGCCTACTTTACGCTTCAGCCGCCTACAGTGTATGGAGGGTTGGCGATGTGCACTGGTCCTGTGATTATTCCACTGCTTAGAAGTGCAGCATATAGGCTTTTGGGAGATGGTGGGGCGGGTTTTGGAGCTGTTTTGGAGAGCGGATTCGATGTGCAATGGATGGTAGGGACAAAGTGGTGTGCAGAATGTGTGAGTTCGGGTGGGCGATGCGGGTATGATGATTCGAATCCGATTGAGAGGACCTGTTTTTGCCGAGATGGGAAGAAGGTCGCTACGTGTTCGAGTAGTAAGTCCCTCCTTTTCTCTCTACTCTGATTTCAATTACTTATCTATCGATAGTCATGATTACATATGAACTTAGATGGAGAGGCTTCTTTTTGTTAAGGAAATGTATCCCCTGTTTGGACCAAACTGGGAAGCCCTGTTTGGACCAATCAGGGGTGCCACATGCGTTTAAGATGTCACATCCTTTTCCTAAAAAGGGAAAAAAAAAATTTCATCTCTTTAAAAGTTTTTATCTTCTCATGTGGCACCCCACTATTGGTCCGAACAGGGCTTCCCTGTATGGTCCAAACAAGGATCCCCATCCCGATCCCTTTGATAAACCTTTGAAATTTGGAGAGGGCAATTCGACTTCATAAACGTATTTCCTAATCATCATAATTAAAGGAGCGATTGACGCTATTGCCGATTCGGTCCCCCACCGATGGATCCAATCTCCAATGTTTTTGTGCCACAATATCTTCTGAGGAAACCTATTTGATAGGTGGTCCCAATCTGATACAGAGTACCACGTTGGCTAATGTGTAGTGTAAAGGAACTCTCTACTGGTCTTCAAACATATATCTTGCACTTGATATTTATATACGACGGGGATTGCTTGGACTGTTTGGTAATACACTAATCAAATATATAGATTTTTTACTGAACATGTAGCTCACTAGCACAGATTTGGGGAGTTTTAATAACCAATTAAGGGCATAAAATATGGTTACTTTCTTCTGTCCTGTTTTTTTTATTTTTGCACCCAATATGGGTCCACCGATATTCTCTCTTTCATACTCGTTCAACTTAATCTTCACTGGTCATGTCGCCTTTAGGTTGCTAGCTGTACAAGTTTCTCTCCAAACAGCAGGAAAATTTTGAGATACAACTGAATATTTTTCAAGGGAACCTTTTGTTTATAGCTTGAAACTTCCTTTCATAAAAGACAAGCTACAAAGGTACAAAAAAAAGAGGACAAAATATTCTATATTGTATGGATTTCTGTTTTATGCGAATTGTTATGTTTTCACATTCGAACATAACCTAAGCGTCTACGATCCTATTTTACTTGACAAAGATAAAACCAAGTGTCAAAAATGTGTAGTTCATGCACAAATCTATATAGATTCGTATGAGCAGAAGATTTCAAAGGTTACAGCCTAAATGAGATCATACTTTTAATCAGTTAAAAAGATAGCTCAACAGATCGAGGTAAAGAGCATGTAAGTCACGCTAAACAATAGAAATATAAATTAAGATGAAAATGAACTATATTGAAAGAATTATTGAGTTGTTGTATTCGTTCAAAACACTATTATGTAAGGCTTGATCTGTCTATACCAATAGCTTGAACGAAATCTCATTTTCTTCTTTATCTACCTGGTAATCTTGAAGCTATCACCTATGCCATGGAATCTGTTCAACATCTTCTCCTTGTTGAACCTTTCTTCTTTTTTTAAGAAATACACTTTCATATTTTTGAATCTCCAATGAATCTTGTCAGCTAATGCAAAATCTTCACGTGTTGTGTGTGTGTGTGTGTGTGTTTGAGAGAGAGAGAGAGAGAGAGAGAGAGAGAGAGAGAGAGGAAGTAATATCTGCTTGGTTAAAGTAATTCTTAAATACTGTCTTAATATACTACTTCGATCAAAAGGTGTTTTTAAGAAGTTCAATTGCTAGGTTGTTTTTATGAGCGTACAACCAAAAATCACTAGTAAGATAAATAGGATCAGACAATAGTGTCTTCTGATGATTTGGCTTAGGATAAATCGGAATGAGAAAAAAGGAATTCTTGTAGCTGACTCCAAGATAGTTGGGACTAAGGCTTTGATGATACTGATGAGCAGCGTCTTCAGATCAATGTTATTGGTTTTGTTTTCTTTCATTTCACTCAAGTAGATCTGGTAGAGCTGCATAACGCATCATGCTAACTTATAACTAATACCATTATTTGTGCTCTCACGAACCTTTTCTGTGGTATGATTTTGTAGGAAATGACAACAAAAAAGTCTTGAGGAAGGTTATTATAGGTATCAGACCTAAACTCTTTCTTTCGCTTGTTTCTGTGAAGTTGTTGTTTAGGTCCCTGAAACTCTTTTTTTTATTTGTTGTCTGTTAAGTTGTTATCAATCCCCTGTCCAATTTTATAGAATAATTACAAAATAGGAAATCCTCAAGGGTTTTTGTCATATCCTGCATCCTTAGCTACAACCTACAATTCCAAAGATTGTGGCACTAGTATAATGGCTTCTTTTTTAAGTTGAGAAGGATGTGTTTATTTAGTTTTCTCAAGGTTTCCTTATCCATGAAATTCTCCAAACATTTCACATCAAACTCAATACGAAATAACAAATTAGAAAATATCTATAATATGAAGTAAGTAAGGATTTAAGATTTATTAATATTTTAAAGCAAATATGGTTGGTTGAAAAACATCTCTCTTGCAGGTGCATTCTCAGCAGTAAGCAGCGGCCTTTTGGTAGGGATTGTTGTCTTTTTAAGCAAATTTGTGAAGAGAACATATGTCAGTAACAACAAGGTGGAGGCGTTTTTAAAAGGTTATGGCTCACTTGCCTCTAAACGGTTTCGTTATTCGAAGCTGAAGAAAATTACCAACTCTTTCAAAGATAAATTAGGTGAAGGTGGCTATGGTGGTGTTTTCAAAGGAAAGCTCGAAGATGGTTGCCTTGTTGCAGTAAAAGTATTGAACAACTCCAAAGGCAATGGGGAAGAGTTCATAAACGAAGTCGCTAGCATTGGTAGGACTTCCCATGTCAACATTGTTACTCTACTAGGCTTCTGTTACGAGGGTTCCAAAAGAGCACTCATCTATGAGTTCATGTCCAATGGTTCTCTAGAAAAATTCATCTATTCTAACAAGTCAGAAGGAACAAAGTGTATTTTAGATTGGGAAAAGCTATTTGAAATTGCTGTTGGCATCGCACGAGGGCTAGAGTACCTACACCGAGGCTGTAGCACGCGTATTCTACATTTCGACATCAAGCCTCATAACATTCTTCTAGATGATGCATTTTGTCCCAAGATCTCAGATTTCGGGTTGGCTAAGTTATGTCCTAAACAAGAAAGCATCATTTCAATGCAAGATGCGAGAGGGACTGTAGGATATATTGCCCCTGAAGTGTATTGTAGAAACTTTGGAGGAGTTTCTCACAAGTCGGATGTTTATAGCTATGGAATGATGGTGCTAGAAATGGTCGGTGGAAGAAAGAACATTGATGCAGGAGTGGACAATACCAGTGAAATATATTTTCCACACTGGATTTACAATCACATAGCCTTGGAAAATAGTTCAGAATTGATGGGAATTGTGGAAGATGAAAAGAAAGAAATAGTTAGGAAAATGGTCTTGGTAGGTCTTTGGTGCATACAGACAGATCCTACACACAGGCCTTCAATGTCAAAAGTGGTGGAGATGCTCGAAGGAAGTGTTCAAAGCCTGGAAATGCCTCCCAAGCCATTCCTTTCTTCTCATCAATGATCTTGTCAAGGTTTCTACTGCATAGTATTAGAGGAAAGGATTCTGCCACAAAAAATAATGATGAATTTTTGTCAACTACATGAATCGTGTGGTGTTTGGATGTAATTATTTTCGCAAAATAATTGTTATAAAAATTTATCATTCGAGATTGGATTGTTATTCTAAATTCTTTTTCCTTTTCTTTATTTCAAAGTGATTTCTTTTGAACAGAAAACTTGAGCCCCACAATTACTATGGCAGCACATAGGCTGGGCCAGCCATTCCTGAGCCCAAGACCATCTAGTCTACATTGGCACTGAATTTTAATTGGTGCCTGAGCTTGGGCCTGCTGTTGTAGCCCAATAGCTAAATGACCTCGATCCCCGCCTCTCAATGAATTTCCCCGATAAACTTCAACGACGATGGACTGAATATTTCATAAATGTACTCAACCTGGACCTGGACATTTGATAGGCCCAATACAAAACATCAAACTATTGCAAACAATTTCTAACCAGCTGCTTGGAGTAATGTTTGAAACAGTAAGGATTATGTTAAATCTAAAAGTGGTTTATTATCATTATCATTATCATTATTTATTGTAATCGTTTTCTATCTTACCATTGAGCAGTCATGTGTGCACCCAAAGTTGGCCCCAAAAGGGCTGGATTGCAATTGTTCTCTTACCAGGTTGGGCTTGTGTTTCTGAAATAAGATACTCTAGAGTCTAGCCTTTTTCTTCAACTGCTCTTCTTACCCTTCTCATGTGAACTACAGCTGAGCAGGTCCTTAGTCACGTGAATGAGTCATTGACCAGACTGGCATTGAGTCATTGTTTCTTTGGCTTTGTGACTCTAGTGAGCTTCCTAAGTTGGATCCCATAGGACCTATGATTCAATTTGTTCCGACATATCAATTTCGGGTTCACATTTGAATTTGATGGTACCACTTTCATCAAGAAGCCCATGACCCAACAAACCCAATCACTATGATGATTGACCCAACTTGGTTGCAGTGTTTATTTTATTTTATTTTATTTTTACGCCAGCCAAGGGGGCTGGGATCCAAAAGAAAGCTCGCAAGCACAAGGGAATAAAGCCCACATAAGTGGAAAGAGAACCCGCACACGTGGGAAGAAAGCTTGTGACATAGTGATTAAGGCAAAACCAAAGGCCCAAACAGGTCCCAAATTGGGGTTGGTCAGTCCCCCTAACATTAATCATGAATCAACTGTATATTTCAAAAATGGGCTTGTCTTAATTCAATAGGTCCGATGAATAATTGAGCCATGTTTGTATTGAAAAGTATTTATGCTGCCTCTACTAATGCATGGAGGTTTTATTTACGTGAGGTGTGAATGAGTGTAAACTGACTCCTAAAGTTTCTATCCCCGTCACTGTCGTCGTACTTATCATAATAAAAAATGGTCAATTCATAATGGTTCAAACCTGAACGGTATAGGCTTGAAAGCCATATTTTAAACTCACATTTGAGACCATTATATACAATCTAGCCATGATGATATCATCATCATCTTCTCAGTCTTATATTGAGTTGGCTTTGTAAATTATAATGTTTAGTTATTAAAAACATGTCTTCTAATAGATGGATCCGGCCAAATTTGAACCCCCTTCAACTCACACCTACTCCTACATATAGATAGCTAAAATCATAATAGGTTTATAATCTATTATATGTATAATATGATTCGCATTAGATTTGATATTATAAGATATGTGCAATATAATCCATTAAAAACACTTTCATAGGTAGCGAGCAGGGAAGCATTAACTGAAACCGTCCTGACCAAAATTCAGCGCAAATCTATAAATTTATAAATTTATACCCACCCAAAACAAACTAAAACAAAACAAAGAAACAAACCAAACCTACTCTGACAGGACCGGGTCATGTCCAAATCTCAGTTTTGAAGTCATCTCACATTGACCACGTCCAACTTACAAATGTTTAGAAATATTGATAGAGTAGGGTTTTTTTTAGGTAACTACACATGGCTGCAATAAGGCCATGATAACTATGATGATAATGATGGAAAAAAATCAATGGCATTGTTAAAAACTTCAAGATTTAATGTAACATTAGACGCAACAGAGGTTTGATACAGATTTAAACATTGAAAAAAAGGTTAAGGCCATCATGGAATTCTTGATGAGATTTTGGCCTGTCCGGAATCTCTGATAAAAGACAAGACTTTCCCCCTTGCATTTAGAAATGCCTTATTTTTCTAGCAGAATTCATATGCTCACCACATGAAAATCCTCAAATACCTTTGGAAATTTCTGAAGCACAGCCTCTCTAGTTTTTTCAAATACGATTTTAGCCGGAAAGATTTTGGAATTTCATTTGGGGGACAAAAATTTCGGCTAATTCAGAAATTCTCATGACACCAATTCTCTGAATTCTTGTAAAGCAACAGGCCCAAAAATAATTTTGCCGGTCGGTGCAGAGCACCATGGGGACTTGCAGTAGTTCGGATGTCAATTTCATCTGCTTAAAATATAGGACTCCGTCCCTCCATTTAACCTATCAATTCTTCATTCAAAGTGGTTTGAGATTAAATAATGCAAGGGAAATTCTATATGCATCCCTTAATATACTGAGCACACCCACATTCTTTATGAACAGTGATTTTTTTTTCCTAGAATGTGGGTCTGCTCAGCGTATAAAGGGGTGCATATAGAATTTCCCATAATGCAATCACTTACTTCTCCACCTCTACTTTCCTCGTACGTCCTATCAGTTCAACCCTCCTCTTCTTCTTTCATAACACCATCATCTTCCGAGGAACTTAGAAAAATATCAACATTCCACTTCTCCAAATGAATTCACACCTTCTCTTCCTGTTCATTTTCCTCATGACCATCTTCATCAGAACAACTTCTATATCCCAAGGAGACAGCAATGGACAAAACCCAATTTGCGCTCCATCGAAATTCAATTGTGGAAGAATCAGCTCCATCACTTACCCATTTTCTATAGAAGGTCGCCCTGAGAATTGCAGCTATCCTGGTTTCAATCTCACCTGCAACAATAATTCTCCAGAGATGGAGATAGGATCAAAGACATATTTTGTAAAGGCCATTGATTATGCTAGCCAGATTCTAACCATCGTCGACACCGATGTCATCGGCAAGGAGTGCTCTCTCCGGGCAAGTAGTTCGACTCTCGACTTCTCACGATTTGCTTATACACCCAATGATGTAAACCTCACCTTCTACTACAACTGCTCAAACCCAAGTAGAAACTCAAGCCTGAATTTAGTTCCATGTATGTACAATGGAAGCATCAGCTCCTACTATATGGTCGGCCAAGGCCCTGACCCATATGAAGATTGTTTGGCGAGTGTCTTTACCATTCTTGATTCGTCGGCAAGCCGACTCGAAAACAAACTGACGAATTTTACAGATGCCATGGAGGATGGTTTCAATGTGTCGTGGGTGGCGGGCGCCGGAAAGTGCCGGGATTGCATTGTCTCCGGTGGGAACTGCGGTTATGATTCTGGCCAACCAGACCTACCTGTTTGTCACTGCGGACACAAGGCCTATACAGGAATGTGTCCTCTCCAAAGTAGGAATACCTCTCTCTCTCTCTCTCTCTCAAGTTCTAAATGGAATTGTGTCTGCTTTGCGTCTAGTTTTTGGGCTTACTTAAAACAAGGACACTCCTTTTATTTCACTCGTATATTCCTAACATTAGATTGATGATTATAAGAAGAAAGAATATAATATTTTTTTTATTCTCATGGTGGGCCCAAGTTCTACTGAAGTATTAAAGAGAAGATAATTATTATTTTATAAGCTCATGGTGACTCAGTTTGAATCGTATGAGGCTTTTCCCCCACTGTGACCATAAGGAAGCGAATCAGGATTCGCTAAGCAGGCTCCCTACGGTGAAGTCGCGGAGCCTCATTAGCTTCCCCACGGTGACAATGGGTAAAAGCCTTGGAAGATTCCGATTCTTGTGTGACGTTTTGGTTATTTTATAACATATATTATATATTTTTTTATTATTATATAATTGATTGTATTTTAATTAAATGTGCGGTTAGTCTAAGTGGGGACCACGCTAAACTTAGGTTGGTGAGTTAGGCTTGTCGGATAAGTATCTTGACCCATAGTTAATCCATGCCCAGTTTAGTGGGTATAATCCTTCTCTAATCCAAAATCCTTTTTTTATTTAGAACCCAAACTCTATTCTTTTTAAAATTTAAGTTACACTACAACTCTTATTCTTATTTCATATTTATACACTACCACACTCTTTTATTTTCACACACAACTCTCTTTTCCAACTTTTATGGGTTAGAGCTTTGGGCTTTTGCAGTAAGAATTCTACATCGTCTCCCTCAACCGTGGACCTCAGGCAAGTACCTAATCATAATTTATAAATTTAATGCTTGTGTTTCTCATTGATTCTAAGTGTAGATGCATGTAGAAACCTATTTTATGCCCTAAGGTTTGATTTTTCTCTATTTTTGTGATGAAACCTTGCATATTTGGCCACCATCTATTGATTCTAAATTTTAGAGCCTGAGTCACCTTGGAGATCTTTTATTTGTATTTAATATTGATGTGGGGGCCGTGGGGAGACCTGATCAAATCTGATCCGTTCTTATAGCCGTATATACCTTGGGGACTTTGAAGGTGAGGTTGATCTGAGGCCGGGGCCCAGTGGGGCCCACTATCACAACACCCTAGCCGTGCCAGCGTGGAGCCCTATTCAGGAACGGGTCCTGTGAGGGGTTTGGATGGGTTCTGTGAAGTGTGATGTATTTCTTTTTATTTATTATTAGCGTGGTGGGACCCAGTGTTTGATCCGATCAGAGATCAGGTCCACTCTTGTGGCCGTACTTGTTTGGGCGACACTACTGATGTAGTTGATCTGAGGGTGGGGCCCACTATTCTAGCATCTTTCTATAACAGGCATGATGCATACCTTCTGGGATGGTTGCTATGGGTGAGGATTTTGGCAGGATATGAATAAAAACAAAAGAGAGGAGACTCATGTAGGAATGGTGTGACTGGGCATGACTTGGAATGAAAGTACATTAAATAAAGAAAAAAGACTCACATGGCTCATTTTGGAATAAGGGCATAGAATTCTATTTTATCACCTTGCCCACTAGTTTTTAGAATTTGGAAAAAGGGCCCTATAGTTTTTAATGAACTCAAATTAGACCCTTTGACTTATTTTGAATGTGGAAAATGTTTTGGATGGGGTTCTTAGTATTTTCTAAAAACTATAAATTAAGGATTGTTATTTATTATTATTATTTGGAAATTAGATTTTAAAGTGTATCTTTGGTTTTAATATGTTAAAATTATATTTTTTTGTACTCTATTAATTGGATCATTGGACCGAGTAAATACCATCCGGGCAAACGGTATCTTATTAACATGGGGTTTAGTACTTCGTATGACCTCAGGGAAATCCTAATGGATTCGAGATCAACTATCTCTATTGGAAAACCCTTAATTGGGTCTATGCACCATTAATTGAGAAGGGGTGCGTTGATCTTTTATCTATTAGAGATTCATATGGTTGTGGGGTATGAGACCTTATGTTTGTCCTTAGATTGACTTGTGAATTATCCTTTGACCTTTGGGTTTGCATACATGATTAAGTTTGATATTGTTCAATTAATTGCATATCCTGTGTTGATTGGATATGGACCGTGATGTGGCGTGGCAATCGATTGAGATATTGCAGAGGTTAATTGAATAATTTGATTGATATTCGATTATGGATTGTTGTGCAGCCAGCCCTTCACTTTGACCTAGGTTTCCGTGTCAGAGGTTTATAAATCACTAGGTTTATCCAATTATGATTTATCTATATATACAACGATTGGGTCATAATTGAACGACTGCATTTATAATTGGACGGCTGATCACCGATGTGAGCGGACACTATAATATCCGACTTGATTGATTCACCGGTATTCCGGATTATAGATCGGTTTATGACCACAGACGTGATTGAGATAGTTAGGGCTAACCATCCAAAACAGTAGCAGTGCTTCTGTATGATTATTGTATTGCTCTATTGTGTAGAATGGATTTAGATTTACGTTCTTTTCATCACTGTTCCATTGTTAATCTCTTATGATCATCACCTGTATTTACTCACATTGATCTTGTGTTTTATTTATGAGTTATGCTTTCGTACTTGTTGTTTACTTTGTTTATTGGTGCATAGGTACCAACCCTTACCCTACTGTGGAGATGGATAATGGTCAAACATTTCAAGCGTTTAAACCAGTTGACGAACCTGAGTGGAGACCCGGAGATGGCTACGAAGCCGTCTGAGACCGCACGGGAGTGACTTTCATCGTAGAAACTATTTTAGTAGCAATTCTTAATAATGAACATATATTTAGTTAGTTGTTTTATTTGAGTTATCTTTGAAACTATAAACCTTAATATATTCAGTAGTTATGTGTTGGTTTAATTTCGGATATTGATACCAATTGATTTAAATGCTTCTGCAAATATTTTTTTTGTGACTCATCATGTTTTAAAATTTTGTGGGTCCATATTTGGAAGCTTGTGTTACATTAAACACAGGAAAATGAATACTTATTTTTTATTTTTCACGTTATCAAATGGTTGTATTTTTGGGGACGTGACATCTTGTGACTCTAATCAACTTGGATTTAGAGCCTTTAGTTTCCCCTAGTGGGCATTTTCTCATTTAATGTGCTTTTTGAGAAACAAACATCAACTGTCCCTTGTTTATAATTGTGTTAAATATAATAAAATAATAATAAATAAGGTTGCTTTTTATTGATATTTACATAGGGGCAAGAATACTCCTTTTTGGAAGGGTATTTTGTAGAATTCCTTCTTTGTAAAAGCATATATCTCTAAGTAAATTAAAAAAATCTTAACCCAACAGTTAGAATTGAGAAAGTTTCTACTATTATTAATATTATTACTATGCACATATATAAGTAAGATCAAAACCAAAATCCTTCGATAATGTTTATTGGTTTGTATTGCTCTTATTTCCCCAAAAAAACAGATATTATATCACCGACAGAGATGTAGACTGCGTTATGTGAACTTATATCATGATTTATGCTTTTGCTAACCTGCCATTCGGTATGATCTTGCAGGTAGAAGTAAACCAAAGTCCAAGGTGAAGTTTATCATAGGTATCAAACCCCATTCTCTTTTAGACTTCGTTTATCCTTTTCTCCTACCAAGTTGCCACGAATCCTTGTCCAAGTTTTATAATCACTAAAAGACAAATTACACAAGGTTTTGGCGCATGCCTGTATTCTTTAATTAGCTAAAATCTTCAAGATATATAAATGGGCCAATGATAGACTAAAAAAAAGTGACTTTTAGAAGGTTTCCGCTGCTAAAAGTGATTTTAGTGATGGAAACCGCCACTAACACTTAGATGGCCAGTATATCAGCATTATTGGCAGTTTTAGCAGTGCAGAATCTGCCACTAAAAGTCGTATTTTTTGTAGATATTTAGCTTCCTTTTTGAGCTTGGAAGGATAAAATAACCAACCAACCATATTTATTTTCTTATCAAGGCATCCATCTAAGTTACCAAACCTCTCAATTGGAATTTGCTAATAATTAAGAAATATCTAAATCTAAATAGGGACATACTTAATGGTCACATTTTATGATGGTCTTATAAGGACGGTCCTCACTAAAGATTCCCATGAGCCATTGGATCCAATAAATAGTCGAGGGCTTAATTGTCATTTCAAGTGTGTGTGTGTGTGTGTGTGTGTGTGTGTGTGTGTGTGTGTGTGGGGGGGGGGGGGGGGGGGGGGGGGGGGGTGGGTTTGGGGAAATCTGAGAGAGTACTTATTATAATTTTAAGCTATAAGGAACGTCTTATTATAATTTTAAGCAATAAGTTTTATAAATATTTTTTATAAAACATATTTGGTTGGAAAACATCTTTTATATTTGGTTGAAAAACATATTTGGTTATCATGTTAACATTGTTACTCTACTAGGCCACTGTTATGAGCGTTCCTAAGCACTCATTTATGAGTTCATGTCCACTGATTCTCTTGAAAAATTCATCTATCCTAACGAATCGGGAGGAACACAATGCAATTTAGATTGTGAAAAGCTATTCCAAATTGCAATTGGCATTGCGCGAGGAATAGAGTATCTACACCGTGGTTGTAGCACGGGTATTCTACATTTTGATATCAAGCCTCATAACATTCTTCTAGATGATGAGTTCTGTCCCAAGATTTCAGATCTCGGGTTGGCTAAGCTATGTCCTAAACAAGAAAACATCTTTTCAATGCAAGATGGACGGTAAGATATATCATGGATGGACCTACATATTACACCCCAGGTGAATTTTGAAAATGCTAAAGATTTGAATTGGCTTGTATCTGTCCCGCATATTTCTAATAAACAGTTGCCACATGTCTAAACTTTGTTATCGCCCCACATCACAAAATCTTATTGAAAACACTGTTCTCTTTCTACATCTTTTCGCCAAGAGTACTGGGCCCTTTTTGCGCTGTTCTCTCTCGACATTTTCTTTCTATTGAGAGTCCGAGATCCTCTTCGCATTAATTGAGCTTCTCATCACCAGTCCTCTTGTGGTTAGTCTCGCTAAATCACCCTGATCAATAAAACTTAATCTCCCTCCCTCCTTAGATCTAGTATAATCCTAATCACTTTATACCTAAATTTGAACCCTTAATCTCCAAGCCATAATTTCAAACTAAATCGCTAATTCGTAATCCAAATCCTAAGCTCTAAATCAGTAAATCAGAGCACATCTATAGGACGGAAGATGACCAAATCACCATTGGGCACACTTTAATCTTCAACTCATACATAAATCAGGCCTTAGGGTTCATATATTTGGACCACTTGAGTTAAATTTAATTGAAGAATTTGCTTTTTTACAATTAACCCACAACCAACTATAGTGAATTATTTTTACAGCTTAGGTAAGTGTAGGTAAACAAATTCTTTAGATCCAAATAGAACCCTTTTGGAAACCCAAATCGGGTAATTGGGTACTTACCTAAATCATTATTTCAGGGCATCCAAACAACTAAGATTAAAGAAAATGTTATCTTACGGTGTTTTGATGATGATGAATTGATGATCACTTGGGAGAGGTAGTGGGAAGACCCTTCAATTGGGCAGGACATCCGAGCATGGAAAAAAGTTTGTGTATATTAAAATAAAATACACTTTCTCTTTTAGCATTGTTTTATATATATATATATATATATATATTGTTTCTTTTATATCACTCTTTTGGTATTGTTAATGTGAAAAAAGTCTAGCAACCCAAATTAAAATCCTACGCCTACCACTGGGATATATTGCCCCTAAAGTGTATTGTAGAAATATTGGAGGAGTTTCTTACAAGTCAGATGTTTATAGTTATGGCATGATGGTGCTAGAAATGGTTGGTGGAGAAAAGAACACTGATGCAAGAGTGGAGAAGACCAGTAAAATATATTTTTCACACTGGGTTTACAATCACATAGCCTTGGAAAATATTGTAGAATTGATTGGAATTGAGGACGACGAAGAGAGAGGAACTGCTAGGAAAATGGTCTTGGTAGGTCTTTGGTGCATTCAGACAAATCCCAAAAACAGGCCTTCAATAAGTAGAGTGGTGGAAATGATTGAAGGAAGTGTTCAGAGCTTGGAAATGCCTCCAATGCCATACCTTTCTTCTCCTAAATTATCATGCCAAAATTTTCTACTGCATAGAATGAGAGGAAAAGATTCTAAAACCTTTTTTTCCTTTTTTTTTATTTTTTTTTATTTGCTAAGATGTGTTTTTCTCTGCTACATGAAATTAGTGATTTTTGGAAGTTGATATCTTTGCAATATGAATGTTCTAAAAATAATCTTTCTAGACTGAGTTTAAATTCTTTTTCTTTTTATATTTGTCTCTCTTTTTTTTCTGTGGTAAATACAAATTAAGATATATATATATATTGTAATATTCAGGTGAGAACTAGTTCTCACTTGAATATTATACAATAAAACTTAAACTTTAGCCCTGTACCAAAACTTGAGCCCTGTACAATTAATAGGGTAGCACATGGACTGGGCCTACCTTGGGTTTGCATCATGCACTGGTTTTTTAAGTGCTTTCTGTCTTAAGCCTTCTATTGTAACCTAACAACTAAATGTCCTAGGTCTAAGCCTGCCCCAAAAGCTGGGCCAACCTTTCCCTGCCACCTTCAATGTTAATGCACATGCACTTAGAATTTTATAAGTGTATTTCGACTGGACGTAACATTTGACTGGCTCTTGTATAAGACAACAAGAATTTCACTCACATATGTTAGGCCCGCCCAATATTAGATTTATCAAGTATAATATACTTAAATATAATATTAAAAGAACTACAAATCAGTAAATAACTAAATATGGTCGAATTTAGAATTTAAGTTTTAAAAATAAATTACAGTAAATAAACTCAATTGAAAATCATCTCTCTTGCAGGTGCATGCTCAGCTGTAAGAGCCCTGTGAGGCCCCACATTTGGTGGGCCTTCATTTTGAATTTGAATACTATTAATTTGCCTTAGCTAAAACCCTAGCTAAAACCCTAAGTCCAAAACCTTAATTACAAGAAGAAGAAGGAAGCCATCTTCTACCTCTCATATCAATCTCTTTCTCTTCTACCAATCAAGGTAAGGCTCTTTCCTTAGCCAATTTCCATATGGTTTTCTAGGATTTTCTCTATCCCTAGGTTTCTTTTCTAATCTTTGGTTCTCTTGTGGAATGGGTACCAGACTTGATAGATTGGATTGGTTTGGATAGCTTGGATTGGGTCTTCTTACTATTTTCTCTTGCAAACCCGGATTTGAGGCAAGTGCAATATACTCACCTAGCATGATTTTTATTATTGATTCTATATTTCCATTTCAATTATGCTAGAAATGAGTATATCTTCCTTTGAGCTTGTTTTTATGGTTTTTGGCCATTGATGGATGGGTTTATCTCATTTGGAAGATCAATGGTCCGGATGGATTGATAGATGGTTGGGCATTGAATTGTTTTTATGATTTTATTTGTTTATTTGATGAATAGAGGTAAATGGAAATAATTTGGACAGAATTCGGATGAAAAGGGGTGACATGTAACAGTTCCGGTCATGGAAACAGGGAGGTTCCAATTTCCTTGCGTTAAGACCGGGACCCAAGTGGGCCACCTGATGATCGATCTGATCCTTGGCTCTAATAGAGGACCCACGGGCGACCCTAAAGGGGCCGGTCCCATAGGGAGTGGACACCCCTAGCCCACTATCCATTAGCTTGATCAACAAAGGATGTGTTTTTGGGAAAAAAATCAGTTTTGCAACACATGATTGTGGGACCCACTGGTTGATCTGATCGCCGATCTAGTCCGTCCATCGGGCCGGAAATCGTGAGGCGATGTTAGGGTTGTGAACCCATGTGTGGTGGACCCCATTTGGTCCACCATCCAAAGACCCAAAGGGAGCATTGCGGTAATGACCAAAGAAAGAGGGATTCTGTTTTTTTTTATCTGTGGGGCCAGGTGGGTCACCAACTTTGATCTGGGCTGGTCATCTGGTCCTATAGCCCTGGGCGACCTCAATGGTGAGGTCTGATCTGGACTTGGGTCAGTGGGGCCCACGATCTTATGTAACTCAATGTTCCATGCGAGACTTGTTTTCTGTTAGCATAGGTTCTGTTGCAGAACGTGGTGTTTGAGTGAAGAGAAGATGTGGTCCTGACGTGTGTGGATAAGTGAGAAAGAAAAGGTGGGTTGAGTGGTTTAGTGTCTTGTGAGTGCATGAGTAAGTATAGCCACCCCATGTAACAAAATTAAGGGAATTAGTAGGTCTAGTGGTATGAGGGTGTATGGGAATTTCTATACTTGATGACCTATTAACTTATGATTTTTAATACCTTAGCCCATTTGTTTCAAATTAGAAATAAGCCCTATAGTTATTAAGGAACCTAGTTAGAAAAATTTGACATGCTACTTTTGTAATATTTCTTGACCCCATTAATTTTAAAAATTAGAAATAAAAGACTCCCTAGCCTTTAATGAACCCCATTAGATCCTTAAACTATTTTGAATGTAGAAAAAGTATTGGTTGGGTCTTTAGGTTCTCTAGAATTATAAATTAAGATTTTTATATATCATTAATTGTAAATTTATTTTTGAATGGTGTCTTTGATTATCAATGTGCTAAACTAATGTTTGATTTCTCTATTATTATTATTATTATTATTATTATTATTCTTTAACTATCCTGAAATTTCCCTTAGTTCTTTCTTTATATGTTAAATTATATTGTTGTACCTATTAATTGGATAAATTATACTCGTTGACCATCCAAATGAACTTCCATCAATGTGCCAAGTACGAGTTAATGGTGTGGCTCGACCTTGACTCGTGGGGACCACCAAGTAGGGTTTAGGAATCGGAATTGTCAGTGATTCGACCCTTAAAAGTAATCAAAGATGCCCGTAACTTCAGGAGCACCAAATATAACATTTTTGACATCTGAGACTACAGTTAGGGATCCAATTATCTGATCAGGCCTCAAACATGAGAGTGGACCATTACCTAGGTTGGACCCTTGCTTTATTCCATTTGATTCTATTACTTGGAGGTTATTATACATTGTACTTCTCTCATTTCCTTGTTCTTGTTATTAACCTATTAATATAAGTAGAAAATGGAGGACCTGAACTTAGGATTACTTAGAGGTAACTTGGTGATGTGATTGGTGATCAATAACCCCTGTCTGTGTCTAGGCAGGCTCTCATACAGCCTAAGTTGGGATGTATGATACCCTAGGTGAAGAGGTTTGATTAGGTTGGACTTGTGATTCATTAGGGATGAGAATGGACTGAATGGTATTGGATTGAGATTTTGATCTCTCCCAGACTGTTTAAACTAAGGCCATGGCTTGATGGGCCTTAGTATGGATCCAATGATTGGACTTGGACTTGGATTTGGATTGGATCTCATGGTATTGTACTTGGACCTCTTAGGGATTTGTCAGGACCTTCTCGCGCAAGGCAAGCCTAAACAGACACATACCTGTATTTGATTCCCTGAGTCGGCACTAACATTCACTCAGTTGTTCTAAACTCAACTTGTTGACTGATCGTCACTGGTATGAGCTATTTGAGTGTTGATTAATGAGCAATGTTTTAGACGGACGATGCGATACCGATCCAGTCTCCTGAGTTGTGAGTGTTTGAGATTGATGAGTGATTTGCGGGGTTAGTTATCCCCAGCACTGGTGAGATTTCCCCACCGCGACTGTGTTTAGTATGGGAGGGCCGCAGCATAATATCCCGCGGTATCCTCCTTGTGTGAATGTGTCATATTGTGTAGATAGATTGGCGTATCTTATCTTCCTGATTCTAAATGTTTATTTTGTTCAATTGCCTAACATTTGTACCTTGGATATTTTTATTGATCTTATTATTGTCTCTATTCCTTTGATGCATACATCCTATGTTATTTGTATACTGTAACTTGCCAGATCCTTGGATCTGACCCATTCTTGGTGTTTAGGTGATGACCCCGATTATGAGGACGACGCGCTAGTTGAGGCACTCATAGCCAGAGACTATGGATGGGGACCAGCCAACCAGGGGGTCAAGCTGGAGGATGGAACGCCTGTACCGGGGGATTGAGTGATTATCTCTTTTGGGTTTAAGAGTTTTCTTATATGGTGAGCAGGGAGTTAGACTAATATGTTTATAAATATGTTCTTAATTAGACTTTGAAATTCAGGTTGGACTTCAGCCCTGCTACACTTGATATATCTTTATTATACCTTATGCTTCCGTTTTACTCAGTACACTTCCGCAAAATTTTAACTATTGATTATATGTCGGTCAAAAAGCTTTAAATGGGACCTCACTGCGGACCTACGATCTTGGAAGTTCTCGGATTTTTCGGGAAGTAGCGCTCCAAATTCGGGTACCTTGACGGTCTTCTCAGTATTCGGAATTGGAGTGTTACAAGCCCTCCTTCTAATATTCATTGTTGTCTTTATAAGCAAATATGTGAAGAGAACATATGATAGTAACAAAAATCTGGAGGCATTTTTAAAAGGTTATGATTCATTTCGCCCTAAGCGCTTTCGTTGTTCAGAGCTAAAGAAGATGACCAACTCTTTCAAAGAAAAATTAGGAGAAGGTGGCTATGGTGGTGTTTTCAAAGGAAAGCTCAAAGATGGCCTCCTTATTGTAGTGAAAGTATTGAACAACTCCAAAGGCAATGGTGAAGAATTCATGAACGAAGTCACTAGCGTCGGTAGGACTTACCATGTTAACATTGTTACTCTTTTAGGCTTCTGTTACGAGGGTTCCAAAAGAGCACTCATCTACGAGTTCATGTCCAATGGTTCTCTCAATAAATTCATCCATTCTAACATATCAGGAGGAACAAAACGTGTTTTAAATTGGGAAAAGCTATTTGCTGTTGTTGGCATTGCACGAGGACTAGACTACCTCTACCGAGGTTGTAACACGCACATTCTACATTTTGACATCAAGCCTCATAACATTCTTCTAGATGATGAGCTTTGGCCTAAAATCTCAGATTTTGGGTTGGCTAAGACATGTCCTAAACAAGAAAGCATCATATTAACACAAGACACGAGTGGGACTATAGGATATATCGCCCCGGAAGTGTTTAGTAGAAACTTTGGAAGAGTTTCACACAAGTCAGATGTTTATAGCTATGGCATGATGGTGCTAGAAATGGCTGGTGGAAAAAAGAATGTTCATACAGGAGTGGAGAATACCAGTGACACATATTTTCCGCACTGGATTTACAATCATATAGTCTTGGAAAATAGTTTAGAATTGATTGGAATTGTGGAAGATGAGAAAAGAGAGATAGCAAGAAAAATGGTCGTGGTAGGTCTTTGGTGCATACAGATAGATCCCACCAACAGAGCTTCAATGAGTAGAGTGGTGGAGATGTTTGAGGGAAGTGTTCAGAGCTTGGAAATGCCTCCCGAGCCATACCTTTTACTCTCCTTAATGATCTTGTCAAGGTTCTTTTGCTGCATTATTTTAGTCTAGTACATGAAACTAGTGGTGTTCGGATGCTGATTATTCTTGCAAAAGTGACTGTTACAAAACTTATCATTATAGATTGGATTGTGTTTTAAAGCAAATATGAATTTGGAAATCTAAGTGATTTTTTTAACAGCGAACTTGAGTCCCACAATTACTATCACATGGGGCTGGACCATCCATCCCAGGACCCAAGGCCATGTAGCCTGGTGTCTGAGCTTGGGCCTGCTATTGTAGCCCGATAGCTGAATGGACTTGGTCTTGGCTTGTGCCAAGGCATTAAAAGACGGCTCGCATCTTTTGCCTGACAATTTCACAATCAATGCACTGAATATACCATGAATACGATCGGCCTGGACCCGACATTGGATAGGCCGAAAAAGCTAAGGGGGCCAATTTTCGCACCCCATGTTTTAATAAGGGCACCACATTCTGTAGGTGTCCATAGACAGAATAGGTGCCCCTACACCCACCCTGACCATTTGTATGGTACTTTTTGTTACTATGAAGGGCACGTGCGTATTTTTTTTTTTTTGTTATCATGGAAGGGCACGCACGTCAACAGTATGAAGGTGTCCATTCACACAATCAAGGTTATTATTATTTTTGTCAGAGAGACCACAGAACGTCATTATTTTTGTTATCATGGAAGGGCACGCACGTCAAATGTATACCGGTGCAAATAAATAGTCCGTATTTTACAATTTTTTATTTCGGTGGGGTCCACAATCAAGATCGGAACCGTTCATTATTTAGACAAGGTCAGACACGGCTACCTCACCAAATCTCAGCCGTTGATTCATCATATATCTTGAGATATGTGCCAAAACATGATTATTAATAACAGTACATGCATATAGGGTGCCAAAACAGTCCCTTTTTTCCAATTTTTGGTTTTTGTGGGGTTCACAATCAAGATCGGAACCATTCATTATTTAGGGAAGGTCAGACACGGCAAGGCGATCAAATTTCAGCGGTTGATTTATCTTATATCTCGAGATATGTGCCAGAACGTCATTAATTTTTAAAGAAAATATATACCGGTGCCAAATCTGTCCAAACATGGAGTTCTAAAACATTTTAGGTTCCGTTTTTTTTGTTTTTTTTTTTTCCTCTTGATAAATAAGTTCCAGGGTTCAAGTTAGAAAGTTTGGCATTGGTTAAAATCATGATCAGTATGGTGATGATTGGGTTGTTGTATGATGCAGTGCATTTGTGGTTAGGTTTTGCCAAAAACGTCTATTGTAGATTGACTAAGTAAGTTGTGTTGAGAGATGGGTCTAGATTGCCTGTGCCACTAAAATCGTAGAGTCCATTGATGAATGTTTAAAGGGAAAGACCATTATAAAAAATAATTCTTGAAGTTCAAAGTAATTTGAAGTTCAATCAATCTAACGACAAATAATACTTTAAACTTCAAATTACTTTGAACTTCAAGAATTATTTTTTATAGTGGTCTTTCCCTTTAAACATTCATCAATGGACTCTACGATTTCAGTGGCACAGGCAATCCAGACGCAACTCTCAACACAACTTACTTAGCCAATCTACAACAGACGTTTTTGGCAAAACCTAACCATAGATGCACTGCATCATACAGCAACTCAATCATCACTATACTGATCATGATTTTAACCAATGCCAAACTTTCTAACTTGAACCTAGGAACTTATTTATCAAGAGAACAAAAAAAAAAAAACGGAACCTAAAAAGTTTTAGAACTCCATGTTTGGACAGATTTGGCACCGGTATGCATTTTCTTTAAAAATTAATGATGTTCTAGCACATATCTCAAGATATAAGATAAATCAACGGCTGAAATTTGATCGCCTTGCCGTGTCCGACCTTCCCTAAATAATGAACGGTTCCGATCTTGATTGTGAACCCCACAGAAACCAAAAAATTGGAAAAAATGGACTGTTTTGGCACCCGGTATGCATGTACTGTTATTATTAATTACGTTTTGGCACATATCTCGAGATATAAGATGAATCAACGGCTGAGATTTGGTGAGGTAGCCGTGTCTGACCTTGTCTAAATAATGAACGGTTCCGATTTTGATTGTGGACCCCACCGAAATAAAAAAATTGCAAAATACGGACTGTTTATTTGCACCGGTATACATTACTGTGATTAACGGTGAACAAGAATGGCTTTTGGCACACATCTTTTTGTATAAGATGAATTAACGGCTGATATTTGGTGAGGTGGCCGTTTTGGGGTTTTTAAAGGTGACTAATGGTTTAGATCTTGATTAGGGAATCTAAAAGGTACATTCCCAGAGCAAAAACGTATTAGGCCATATTACCGTTAGTGTTATTATCGTTACTGTTCGTTACTGTCATTTTTTTTTTTTAATATCTGATGATCTAGGATGAATCAACGGATGAAATTTTAGGACGTAGCAGTTATGACCTTATTAACACAATCATCGGTTAAGATCTTGATTTGTTTCCATCATCATGCATGGGTCCATCCGTCCCTCCATCACCATCGATTTTGACGCACCATGCACGCAACAGTCCACGAGGCTACGCATCATGCACGCAACAGTGCACGAGACCCATCGATTTTGATGCATCACATCAAATCATATCAACGTCCGTATCTTCCTCTCTCATATCAGTTCACATCAACAGGTGGTCAATGGAGTGGTGCACATATTAAAAACAGGGGTGCGGCTATCAACGCCCAAAAGGTAAATGGGCTATGTTTGGACTATCTTTCAAATTGGGAGACCGAAAAAGGAAAGGGGTCAAATCAAAAGGTGATGGTTTTTGTCATTTTGTGAAATGAGCATGTAACTATTTTGACTTTTTCTAAAGAAGATTTTTTTTTTCATTTAGCAGCGTGAAGAAGTAACTTTTGACTTTTTCATTTTTTTAATAAAAAGTAGAATTTCTTAAAACATGATACTTTTTTATTTGACTCCTTTCCTTCCGATGTCTCTTGCAAAAACCATTCACTCCACTTCTAGTAATTCATTATTTTCTCTTATCTCTATTGTGTAGCTAAAATTAGGGGCCGTGAAATCATTAGTGGGCAACAAAAGAAATACCCGCTATTTCTATGAGGAATTTCGCTGCAACACAATGTAGGCCTACTACCAAATCACTCTTTGCAAAATATTTATACGTACTTTTATAATATTTTATCTAAGTATTCATGTCAAAGTTAGCATTCTGATTGTAGACCATTTTTGTGACATCTTATGAAGTCTATAAGGAAAGGGATATTTTTCTAAATGGTTTAGATTTTTTTATTAGTGGGTTTATTCACATTAATGGTCATTATCCTTACAGTCCCACTAAAAGAAAATCTTGGCTCCACCACTGCGCTCTCCTTTTGGCATGCAATGTTATGTTTATAAGCAAATTTGTGACGAGACATATGAGAATAACAATAATGTAAAGGCATCCTCTTTGAAATCGGTGGCGCCATATTAGAACCATTTTTACATAATTATGCCTCTCTTGCCCATAAGCAATTTTCGTCATTCGGATCTCAAGACTGAAAAAGATGACCTATTCCTACTCAAAGATAAATTAAGCAAAAGTGGTTATGGTGTTGTTTTCAAAGGAAAGCTCATTGGTCACCTTGTTGCAGTGAAAGCATTGAACAAATCCAAAGGCAATGACGAAGTCGGTAGCATCGGTGGGACTTACCATGTTAACATTGTTACAGGCTTCTGTTATGAGGGTTCCAAAAAGAGCACTTATTTATGAATTCATGTCCAATGGTTCTCCTGAAAAACTCATCTATTCTAACAAATTGGGAGGAATACAATGCATATTAGATTCTAAAAGACTACTCAAATTTGCTGTTGGGATTGCGCGTGGACCTACATCAAGCCTCACAACATTCTTCTAGATGATGAGTTTTGTCCCAAGATTTCAGATTTCGGATTAGCCATGCCTCACAACATTCTTTTAGATGATGAGTTTTGTCCCAAGATTTCAGATTTCAGATTGTCTATCTTAATAACTCTTTAATGCAAATGGAGCCTAATCATGTATTTTAAAATTTTTATCAATCTAACGGTCGGTCATGCATGGATTAAATCAATTATAACCAACTATAAGCACGTGCTTTCATTGTCATTATAATTTATTTGAATCTAATTAAATAGGCCCTATACCGATAAATATAGATTTATATGCGGCTATTCTATCCCACTAAATATAATTATTAATGTTACAAGCTTTAAAGAAAAATAAGTCCAAGCTTTTAAGTTTATGCATTTTGGGTTAAAGAGATGGGCAAAAGTGTCATTTCACTCTAAAAACCTTTGGTGGTTGAAAGGCTACTAATTTTAAGGATACAAAAGGTATTAAATTGAAAAAGTAGAGGCCTATCTTCAAATACTAAAACCATAGGAGCCTATTTACAAATCCTACAAACCTTAAGGGCTAATATGCAAAAAGCTCAAGAATAATTGCATTATGTGTACGATCTCATTCATTAATACAGTATTCTCCTGTTTTGGTGAAACAGGGGTATCCGGACTCCGCCGAAATAGTGATCCCCTCTTTTCGTGACTCACTAGGAGCGTAGTTGGGAAAAGAATCTCCTGTTTGGACCAATCAGGAGGTGCCACATGAGAAAGAATATATATATATATTGTGTGGAGGAGATGATATGTCATTGATTTGACATCCCTCCCCCCCCCCCCCCCCCCCCCCCACATGTGGCAGCCCCTGAGTGGTTTCCCTATTTGGACCAAACCAGAAATCCGTTTCCGAAACGTGGTCACTCGTACTACTTAATACTGATATTTTTAAATAATTAAATATAAATAAAGTAGAAGTTTATCAACTCGGATATTTTTTTCATCTGTCTCCCTGCATTGACACTATCAATTTTTCATTCAAAGTCGTGCTGTCTCTTCTTTCCTTGTAAAATTTGTGGATGAGAGAAAAACTTTTACTTGTTCATTCATTCTCTATGATTTGAATACAATATATCATACAATGAGTGGAAGATCCAGATCCTATGTTTACGGGATGGGTTTCCTAAAGAACAAAAAATGATTTGAGTATTCTAAATATAAACATGCCGTTTGCACAATTACAGGACGCGTATGCGACACGGTTTGACTATGTGTTGTCATCGTGTATCCTAATACTCCCCCTCAAGTTGGCGCATGGAGATCCGTAATGCCCAACTTACGAAGTAAGGCTATGTTTGGGACAACTAGTCTATTTCTTAAAGACCATTCAATATAAACCCATACAAAAAGAGCCATAGAAAAAAGAGGCTAAAATGGAGGTGTTTGGTAATGCAATGGTCTATGCTAAATAGACATTTTTTATATCATTAGTTAAGAGTTTTTCCACATATTTCTTAGGATTCACAATGTATTAGGCCATGAAAATTGACCATATGAATGTGCCCAGCCTTCCAAAGAAATCTCAAGGTTTGGATCTTGCGTTTGGGGCCCACATAATCCACAAAATTATACCTAATGGCTCACATTTTTTGCACACATCTAGAGATTGGTGATGATCCAACAGGTGAAATTTGGTCTCATGGTCATGTTTGATATTGTGATCATTACTAACGGTTTAGATCTTATTTTACATGCCTCTAAATAATAAAAAAATTAAACAATTTACTGCTAATGGACAAATGCAATATTGAGCATAATACATCAATGGTTATTTTTGTTTTGCACATAGCTCGAGATTCACAAGGTATGGTATGATCAAAATTGACCACATAGCCATTTTCAGCCTCCCAAAACAGATCCAACGGTTTTGATCTTGTGTTTAGGGATGGATCATAACAGATTATATCCAATTGTTCATGGTTTGTGGAACATATCTTGAGATTGGTGATGATTCAACGGCTGAAATTTGGATATATGGCCGTATTTGACCTTGTAAACATTTTCAACAGTTTGGATCTTGATTGGGCCTTTTAGATTTGGAGAAAAATTTAAAAAAGGGACTGGGCGTGATTATGCATAAAAGACTGTAGATCCGCCTCTTCTTTTTTCCCTCTATTTCTCAACTACCTCATCAAGATGGCTGTGAAAAGTAGAGCCAGTGCCTCTACTTCTCTAAAATGGGTAGAGGCTGAAAAGTGATGCCAAACATTTTAGTTTTTCAAACCTCTATCCATTTTAGAGAAATAGAGAAATAGAGGGAAAAATTAGACCTCCTAAACATGCACTAAAAACTGAAATTGATCGTGGCCCAAGGCTTTCGTAAAAATGTCAGCGAGTTGATGTTGAGTTGGAACATGTGCAATAGAAATGATCCCAGAAGCCAGTTTCTCATGAACAATGTGACAATCGATTTCAATGTGCTTAGTGACTGGATTGGGAGCGATATCAAGAGCCGCTTGCTTGTCACAAAATAAGCACATTGGCTGAGGATGGAAAACACGAAGATCATATAAGAGAGTCTTTAGCCATACAAGTTCGCACGTAAGAGTTGCCATGGCGCGATATTCGGCCTCAGCAAAGGAACAAGAAACGGTAGTTTGCTTCTTTGTTTTCCAAGAGATGGGGCTGTTATCCAACATGGTGAAGTAGCCTGTGGTGGAGTGGCGTGTCATAGGACAGCTAGCCCAATCAAAATCACAATAGCCTGACACATGAAATGAGCAATGGGAAGGCAAAAAAATGCCTGTACCTGGTGATGATTTTATGTATCGAAGAACACGAATAGTAGCATCAGAATGCGGTTGGCGAGGTTGTTGCATAAATTGGCTCAAAAGATTAACAAAATAGACAATGTCAGGCCGAGTAATTATGAGATAAAGCAATCAGCCCCCAACCGCCGATATGACTGAGGATTGGAAAGAGGTTCCCCATTATCATTTGTTAGATGTAAATTTTGCTCCATAGGAAAGGTGACCAGGCGAGCTCCAAGATGTCCACTATCATGAAGAATATCAAGGGCATACTTGCATTGATTAAGAAAGATGTCTTTTGGTGAACGCGCCGCTTCGATACCTAAAAAGTATTTTAGAGCACCAAGATCTTTGATATGAAACTTATGGTGTAAAAATTCCTTTAAAGCAGAGATCGCGGCAGCATCGTTGCCTGTCACAATGATATCATCGACGTAAACAAGAACGGCTGTGAATATGTGGCCCCTTGTACGGATGAATAGAGAATAATCTGCTTGAGATTGTTTATAACCAACATCTCGAAGTGTTGATGAAAACTTGGAGAACCAATTTCTCGAGGCTTGGTGGAGACCATATAAAGATTTCTTCAGACAACAAACCCTTTGCTCTCCCTTTTTTGCAAAACCAGGGGGAAGAGTCATGTAAACTTCTTCATGAAGGTCTCCATGAAGAAAAGCATTGTGGACATCAAGTTGATGGAGGGTCCAATGTCGAGCAGCAGCAACAGATAAAAGACACCGAATAGTTACAAGTTTAGCAACTGGTGCAAAGGTTTCATGAAAATCCAAGCCTTCTTTTTGAGTATATCCCATGGCTACAAGCCTGGCCTTGAAACGTTCAATGGTACCATCAGCATGATACTTGATTTTGTAAACCCATTTGCAGCCTATGGGTTTTTTTCCATGAGGAAGATATTGTAGTGTCCAAGTGTGGATGGATTCCAAAGCGCGAATCTCAGCCTCCATAGCTTCACGCCAATGAGCATGCTTAACTGCTTGAGTAAAAGAAGTAGGTTCGGCTTGATGTGAAATTGCCGAGAGAAATGCCACATGCTTATCAGAAAAATGAGTGTATGAAATAGAATGAGAAAGAGGATGGGCAGTACCTGCAGAGGGCTGAGAGGTAGAGGAAGTCATAGATGGGTTGAGTGGTAATGTGGGGCATATATAGTCTTGAAGGTAAGATGGGCGGGTGATGACACGTTTGGGTCAAGCATTGGGAGGTTCTGGAGGAATTGTAGTGTGGTTGGGTGGTGTATCAAGTGGTGTTATGGACAACTTTGGGTGAGGTGATGTGGCAGAAGGTAGTATGGGGTTGGATGGGTGGGGTGGTGTGTCCAAAGTTGGCATGAAGTTGACTGGAGTGGGTGATGGGGTTGGCATGTAGTTGGTTGGATTAGAGGGCGAGGATAATGGTCTAGTGGGGAGAGACGAGGGAAGATTGTGATCATGTATGGGTGAGGGAACTACAGTAGTTGGGGTGGGTTGGGTTATGGATGAGGAATTGAAAGGAAAAATATCTTCAATAAAAGTGTAATCTCGGGATGTGAAAATTCTTTTGGTATCAAGATCAGAAACCCGATATCCCCATTGGCCAAAAGGATAACCAATGAAAACACATCTAGAGGCACGCAGCGAAAATTTGTGACAATCATTGTGAAGAGTGTGAGCATAACAAAGACAATCAAAAACACGAAAGTGGTCATAGGAAGGTTTTTTTTTTTTGAAAAGTAACTCATGAGGAGATTTTCCATCTAGGTTGGGGGTTGGAATATAATTGATAAGGTAGGCTGCAGTCAAGAGACATTCTCCCCAAAAAGAAAGAGGAAGATGAGCTTGAAAGCGTAATGATTGGGCAACCTCGAGAAGATGGCGATGCTTGCGCTCAGTGTCACGACCCGGGCTCGAGATCCGATAACCCCAAGCCGTGATCCCATACTTACTCCCGTAAATCCCGAATTAACCGAAGTTTAAACGAAATCCACAAGGGATAACAATCTCAATAAACCTGTTAATTACACAAATCTGCGGAAACGATTTCACTCGGCAATAGCAATTAAGATGTACATGTATACAAAATAATGTTCCTTATACATGTGTACTATCCATCATTTGTCCATCAAATAGTGCATGTCCAAAATATTGTGCAACGACCATTAATTACATCAATGACCATTAATTACAACCCAAAATGATTATACAAAAGAATGACTTCACAAAATATTTCCAAAATGTAATATTCTTTCTCGCACTCGGATATCCGTGTCAAACGGTATCCCGGCCATTCCATTCGATCAAACCTCCTGGAGGAACCGGAACGGTCTCCTCCGCTCCCGCCGGGGGCGCTGCTGCACCGGTAAGGGCAACCGGGCCTGTAATGTCATCAATAACACTAATGAACACGACGGTTCAACAATGTATAAACAGATATTGCAATAGCATGTTAACCCATAATTTAAACTCATTCCATCTATTAATAACAGTTCCAATACCAGATAAGTCTGGAAAGTTCCTACAATGGGATGTGTGTACATAAAAGCTAAACTTGTGGTCATGCGTTGAGTGGACACTACCATAGCATTCATTTTCCATTTCATTTCATTTCATTTACCATCTTCCCTCAAAGGAAGGATTCATCTTCCAAATGGAAGGCATCGATCAATACCATAGATATGATCGGAATTAGTGGGACTTACTAGTGTCCTGGCCAGGGACAACTAGCATCACCACGGAGCTCCGGAACGCCCCCAAATACCATCTACTGCAGTAGGATTAGACATTTGTCTCATTTATTCATTTATTGAACTCATTTAGAGTTCTAGTACAATTGCTAGGTAGTGCCAGACTCCAAGGTCAACATTTCTCAGTGAACAATCCAATCCTAGATTCGATTCAATTCAATTCAATGATTCTCTTCATAGTAAGAGAAGAGAAGGGTAATAATACCAATCACATTAGATTGGGATACATTGTTACAATAGGAATTGCTGGACAATTATGATTCTAATTAATTCTTTCTTAAGTCTAAACCACCATATAGATATAGGCAACGGTACTAAATGCACGTGTTATTCTTGATGAACATCACATTTATATTTAATGTGTACATTATAGTCCCCGTGGTTAACATCCATGGAGTTTAGACCACAACTTATTAACCATGAAGTCCTTCCTGCATTATCCTTAATTCTCAATCATTTCACTTTACTCCACGATTAGTCTTCAAACTAATTTAGGGAGCATTTACTAACATTCTTTCCCTCGATTTCCTATACTTAATAGTCCTTAATCATGGTACACTTAGTTCTAGGACTCATTTATAGTCCATTCTTAATCATAAATAAGGTACCGGCACAATTAATCGCCGATCTCAACCGAACACAAAATGAGCCCTCCGATCGATCGGACCTGCAGGTCCGATCGATCGGACTGAAACCACGTCCAGTTAGCGACTTGTCCGATCGATCGGACTGCAGGTCCGATCGATCGGACTGAAAACATGTCCAGTTAATGACTTATCCGATCGATCGGCCTGCTGGTCCGATCGATCGGACCTGGGACGAAACCCTTCCAAAAAAAATCAGTCCGAAATCTGATTCTTCTTCTTCCTTCTCTACTTCTAATACATTTAAAGTTTACAAATCTAATGGAAATCTTCTATTTCCCTCTTCATACCAATCCATCAATAAACCACACATTCAATCATCCATTAATCATTCCATTCAATCCATAAACAACTAAAAGCTCAATAAAATGTACCAAAAATCTAAATCCATGGAAACTCCAAGCATTTCTACAATAGTTAACAATAACTACAACCAAATGCTTATACTTGCCTCTCTTGAAGATAAGCTACCAAAGTCCTCTTTGTTTAGCTTGCTTTTGGAAAAGAAAACCCCCAAATCTCAAACCCTAAATCCATAAAACATGCAAATACACACCCATTGAGCCATTTGTGCTAGAAACCATTGCTAACCAACCAATGGAACTTAAAAGTTACACTAAAACACTTATCTACTTACTTGAGGTTCAAAGGAATGGATTTTGAGACTTTCTCAAGCTCTTCACCTCAACAATGGAGGAAGCAACTTGGGGAAGAAGATGAAGTGGAATGTCAACTCTTCAAAACCCCTCTTTGAATCACTCCAAGCCTCACACTTGATGAAGAAGAATGGAATAGAAAGGAAGAAAATGAGCCTAGGGTTTGTCTTGAGGAGAAATGAAGGAATGAGCTCATTTCATTCTAATATAAGGGTGCTCTCACACTAAAACCCCCTTTGGTTTATTCTTATTTCATTTTGAGTCAATTGAACCCTCACTTGGCCCATTTGAGGTCAAATAGGACCGCGCCTATTACGAAAGTTAAAGCACTATTCAAGATACACACGTTGGTATCAAGAATTTCCGTATTCGACGAAATACGCGAAAACTCGTATTTACGAGAAAGTCCTTAGCCTACTTTGTCTAAGTCCAAATTCATTTTAACCAACTCAAATCCATTCAAATTCATTCCATTATGCTTAATGCATCACTTGAGACTAATTTGTCTTTCTTTGGTCATTAAACTTCATTGACCCAATTATCCGTGCTTAATTAGCATAAATCCTAATTAATTAGCATTGATTTCGATTAATTAGAGTTAATATTGATTAACTCGGGGCAGGGTCTTACACTTAGCCACCCTATTTTGTTGAGGTGTTTCGACACAAGTTCGCTCATGGATAATGCCATTTTCGTTAAAAAAAATTTGCATTTGGCGAGAGAAACTCTGCGCCATTATCTGTGCGAATATGACGAATTGAACATCCAAATTGATTTTTAACCATAATGCAAAAATGCTTAAGAAGTGTAAAATTTTCTGATTTGAAACGCATCAAGTATACCCATGTGCTATGAGAATAATCATCAACAATGGTTAAAAAGTAGTGTGCTCTAGTGTGTGAAGGTGTAGGATAGCCACCCCAAATATCACAATAAATTCAATTTAAAAGTTCACTACTTCTGTTACAACTTGGATAAAAAGGTTGGCGAGTTTGTTTGGCACGCTCACAAACATCACAATGAGAATCAAAAGAAAAAATTTGTGGAAAAATGGAGGATAATTTATTTAATCGGGCCGTTGAGGGATGGCTGAGACGAAGGTGCCAAAGATTGGAGGTGCATGGACGACTTGCAGGCATGGCTGTAGGAATGGCTAAGGAGTTAGGAACATAATGGTAGAGCCCATCTCATACTTCACCCATTCCAATCAGTTTCCTCGATGACGTCAGGTCCTGAAAAACACAAAAATTAGGAAAACATATGGCAGCACAATTCAAGCTTTGGGTCAATTTGCTTATGGATAAAAGGCTGAAATGAAAATTAGGAACACAAGGGACATTAGACAAGCATAAATCTGATGACAATCGAACAGAGCCAATATGAGTAATTGGTGTGACATCACCTGTGGGTAATTTGACTGAACTGGCATGAGGTGTTGAGTGAGAAGTTGTGAGAGAAGACAAAGTGGGCATCATGTGATCAGTCGCACCACTGTCTATGATCCATGATGGTGATGAAAAAGAGGTTGCAGAGTTGCAAAAAGATATATTACCAACAAGATTGGCAGAAGGATTTGTATCCAACAAAGTGAGCAACTGTCGATATTGTTCGCTAGTCAATGGAGGCAGTGAAGTCGGTGCATCAGAGTTCGTGCCTGGACCACTTAAGGTGGTGGCTTGATGGGCTGTCGGCTGAACTAGCTGATGACGGTTGGTGGAGGCCTTCCGATGGTCCCAGTTAGGCGGATAACCCGCTAGTTTGTAGCATTTTTCTTTGATGTGACCAAGCACCCCACAATGTTCGCATTTTGGTCGAGTTCAGCCTTGTCCAGTTCCTCGTGATTGTTCAACATTCTCCATGATAGGATAAGAGCTATTAGCAACCATGGCAACAGTGTCAGCGATGGTAAAGGAGGGCAGGTGAAGTAAGCGTTGCTTCTCTTCTTGATTTACAATTGCAT
Organism: Umbellularia californica; assembly: GCA_028538565.1. Lineage (NCBI taxonomy): Eukaryota > Viridiplantae > Streptophyta > Magnoliopsida > Laurales > Lauraceae > Umbellularia > Umbellularia californica. The sequence continues at coordinate 6,751,491 of JAPQWN010000002.1, forward strand.
AGCATTTGCCAACATTGGGAAGAGGATCCATGGCAAGGATTTGACTACGAACATGGGCGTATGTATCATTGAGGCCCATGAAAAACTGAAAAACACGTTCAGTTTCTTGCATATTTTTAAGCTCTTTAAATGCTCCACATGAACACTCAGGGATGACAACATGTGTGCTAAGCTCATCCCAATATGACTTAAGCGTGTTGTGATACACAACTAATGATTGTTGTTCTTGGCGAAAAGTACATATATCCCTTTTCAATTGAAAAATTCTAGGATTATTACTTTGAGAAAATCGTTCTTCTAAATCAAGCCATACTTCACGAGGACTATCACAATAAATGATGCTGTTGGTGAGTGATTTATCAATTGAGTTAAGAATCCATGACAAAATCATGTCATTACATCTTTCCCATGCTTGAGTTTCAGTTGGATTGATGACGGTTTAACAAGTGATCCATCAACAAATCCAAACTTATTCTTCGCATTCAATGCCATTTTCATGGCTCTTTTTCAGGTTGAGTAATTCTCACCAGTTAAAGGAGTCGAGACAAGGATCGCGATCCGAGTAATGAAGGAAATACGGCAATGATACATCATTGACAACGCTTTGTTGTTTTTCGCCGCCAGAGTTCCCAATATGTGATGTCATGGTAGTGGGCAATGAGAAATACAATTGTAATAGAGGGTAAGTAACATGTCACACCAGAGAGATGATATCCAACGTGTGAAAGGAGAAAGACACTTGACAGAGATGATCTTCAAGTGTAGTAACACAAAGAGACAGTTGCTTGAAAATCTGGGTATTATCAAAGCTCACAATTATAGGACCAAAAGATAGCTCTAATACCATGTAAAATTTGTGGATGAGAGAAAAACTTTTTACTTGTTCATTCATTCTCTATGATTTGAATACAATATATCATATAATGAGGGGAAGATCCAGATACTATGTATATGGGATGGGTTTCCTTAAGAATAAAAAATGATTTGAGTATTCTAAATATAAACATACCGTTTGCACAATTACAGGACGCGTATGTGACACAGTTTGACTGTGTTGTCATCGTGTATCCTAATATTCCTCGAACGTGCTATCAATTCAACCCTCCTCCTCTTCTTCCATAACACCATCATCTTACAAGGAACTTGGAAAAGTTCAGAGAAATCCATACATTCCACCATCTTCCAATCTCTCCAAATGAATTCCCACCTTTTCTTTCCCTTCATTTTCTTGATCATCTTCCTCACAATTTCTCTATCCCAAGGCGACAGCAATGAACAATATCAGATATGTGCTCCATCCAAATTCGATTGCGGAAGCTTCAGAAACATTACTTACCCATTTTGGGTCCAAGATCGCCCTCTCAATTGTAGCTACCCGGGCTTTATTCTCACCTGCAATGATAATTCACCGGAGATTAAGATGGGATCAAAGACATACCAAGTAAAGGCGATCGATTATGGCAACCAGGTAGTAACCATCGTCGATACCAATGTCATCGGCAAGAATTGTCCTCCCGTGGTGTAAGACCCCGCCCCGAGTTAATCAAGATTAACTCTAATTAATTGCAATTAATGCTAATTAATCAAGTCTAATTAGACTAATGATGATTAAGGACCCAACTCAATGAGATTAGTCTCAAATGAACTTAATGAAGTAATAATGAGGAGATTAAGTGAATTGAATGAGTTTTAAATCTAAACTAAGAGAACAAGACCTTTTTCATAAATACGGATTTATATGTATTTTGTCGAATACGGAAACTCTTGGTACCAACATGCGTATCTCGACGAGTATGTTAACTTTCGTAATAGACTCGAAGTCGTTTGACGAGAATTTGGTCAAATGACCCTCCATTTGACTTGAAATGTAAATAGCCTTAGAGGGGTGGGTTTAAATGCAAAAAAGGGGTTTATATATAAGAGATGAACCCTTGAGTCATTCCACCCATTCCATTGCAAGAGAAACCCTAGGCACCCATTCTTCTTCCTTCTTCCATTCTTCTTCATCAAAGAGAGAGATTTGGAGTGCTTCGAAGTGGGTTTGAAGAAGCTTCATCTTCTTCATCTTCTTCTTCATCTTCTCCACCTTCTCCTTCCATTTTTCTTGAAGATAAAGCTTGGGGAAAGACCCAAACTCCTCTCCACAAGGGTTTCATGTGAGTACTTAGATCCTTTTATGAGTCTTGAAGTTCTATTGGATGGGTGGAGATAGTTTCTAGCACAAGTAGCTTATAGTGTAGTGCTTTTTGTGTTTTATGAGATTAGGGTTTGAAATTGGGGATTCCTCATCTCAAGTTCAAGTAAAGAGGGATTTCTTGCTAATTAACCTTCCACAAGGCAAGTATAAGCATTGATTGTTATTAGATGCTATTTGGTATAATTTTCTATTGATTTTTGTTATGATTATGAACTCAACCCTATTTGTTGTAATTTTAATTTTGTGTATGGGTTGATTGAATGGATTGGAAGATGTTGTTTTGGAGATGGTATTTTAGAAGGGAACAGGAGATTCTATGTATTGGGCAAGTTGAGAATGAATGAGAGTGAAAATGGCTTCAAAAATGAGCATCGGGTTGCTGTTTCGGAGGCCAGACAGCAAGGGGTCTCACTATAGCGAGATCTGGGCTCGCTATAGCGAGTTGGCCCACTGGGCCCGACAATATCAAGTTCAAAATACCATAACTTTTGAACCGTAGGTAAGATTTTGGACTTCTACATATCGTTGGAAAGCTCTTGGAACGTAGAATCTAATGGTCTACATATCTTAGTGATTGGAAAACTCAAAGTTGGGTGCAAACAAAGGTAAGAAAAACTCATTTGATTAGTGCAAATAGGTCTATAAATTAGTCTATAGACTATTTATAGTATAATTGAGGCTTATGGACTATAGAAGGAGTATTGATGAGTTTGAACTTTATTTTAGTAGTGTGTGTTAATATTTCATTTGTTACAAACCTCCATAGGTGATAATTAAGGGGACTCTAATGCACATTATATCTAATGTGATGTTCATCGAAAATAACACGTGCACTAGATAACCGACTGTTACACCTAAATGAATGGTTTGAATTATGAATAGTTTTGAATAGAGAAATTGAATTAAATAAAGTTTATTAATTGTTTTGATTTGAGTCTTGAGTCTGGCACTACATAGTAATTACCTAAGCTCATTTATTGAGCTGAAATGAAATGGTGAAATGAAATGAAATTAATTAATGAAATGAATAAGCAATGAACAATCCTACTGCAGTAGATGGATGGGGTGTTTCGGAGCTCCGTGGTGATGCCAGTGATCTCTGATCAAGACGCTGGTAGATCCCACACATTGGACTGAAAAGTCACCATTTGATAAGCTACCTAATAATGAGTAATCACTGTACATCAATGAAATGAATGAATGTAAATTAATGAACATGAATGAATGCTTCCTTTGGAAGAACTGTAATGAATTAATACTATTGTAATTGCCATCTAATACTTGTTATTTTGATTCCCATTGTATAGGTTATGATGTCAACTAGAATTAATAATTTGATTATTGAACTATTTAACAGTTAAATTGAGCAGAATCATGATGAGAAATAGCATGTAATATCATAGATTGTTTATATATTGTTGAACCGTCGTGTTCACGGTGTTATTATGACTTCGCAGGCCCAGTTGCTCGTGCCGGTCCTGCAGAGGCCGCTCCGGCTGCGGAGGAAGCCAATCCGATTCCTCTAGGAGGATTGATCGAATGGGCATAATCGGAGGGCGAACGAATTGAAATGTTTTGGAAATATTTTGGGAGATATGTTTGTATGATTATTCATTTTGGAATTAATTTGATGAATACTTTCGTTATAATTCATTTTGAGTTGTAAATAGGTGTCACTTGCATTGTATTTTGAATATGCAGTGATGGACCTTATTAGATTGTAATTTTGTATATGTGAACTTTACTTTCAATGTAAAGTCAAATATTGTCAATGTATGTATATATTTCCGCAAAAATGTACATTTGACAGGTATGTATGATAGATCCCTTATGAGTCTTGTCTTAACTTCGGTTAATTCAAGATTTACGGGAGTAAGTATAATGGCATCGCGATCCGGGTTAGGCCCCGATTAGCCTGGTCTCGGGCCCAGGTCGTGAAACGTGGCGAGTGGTTCGACTATCAATTTCTCTCTATTTGCTTATACACCCAATGACTATAACCTCACCATATACAACTGCCCACGTGGAGGTCAAGAACCAAACCTTCATGTACTTCCTTGTCTGTCTAATGGAGGCAATTACTCCCACGATAAGGTTGATCAAAGCCCTTCTTCCATCATGCTTGACCCAAATGTGTATGGAATATGTACGGTGAGTGTCTTTACGATTCTTAATTCGTCGGTGGCCAATCTTGGAGAGAATCTGACTAATTTTGGAGGTGCTATGGAGGAAGGTTTCAATGTGTCATGGGTGGTGGACTCCGGCAAGTGTCAGGATTGTGTCACCTCCGGTGGGAATTGCGGTCAAAATCCAAACCAATCAGACCAACCTGTTTGTTATTGCAGTGGTGAGGCCTATCAGGGAACATGTCCGCTCCCAAGCACTTCAAGTAAGAATCTTTCTCTCTGTTTCTTCATCTCATTCTACTTCTTTTGTTCATCACCTTTTCCTTTTTCGTGCGAGCAATCCTAGTGTGCATGTCACTTCAGTTTTAATGAAATCTTAATCAGTACCAATTTAAGAGGTTAGTGTTTCATCACATGATTCAACTTCATAAACGTATTCCCTAGTCATCGTGAATAAAGGAGCGATTGGCGATGTTGCTGTTTCGGTCCCCGACCAATGGATCCAATCTCCAATATTTTGTGCCACAATATCTTCTGAGGAAACCCACTTGATATGTGGTCCAAATCTGATACAGAGTACCACATTGGCTAATGTGTAGTGTAAGGGAACTCTTGTCAGACCCGGGTCCGAGATCGGATTACTTCGGACGGACCCCCGAGTCGCGATACCATACTTACTCCCGTAAATCCTGAATTAACCGAAGTTAAGACAAAACTCACAAGGGATAGCAAATCACAAAACCTGTCAATGTATAATGTGCGGATTATATATATACATACATTGACAATAATTACTTTACATCTGGAGTAAAGTTCACACATACACAAGTGCTGTCACTAAAACCAACACTGCACACTTAACATACAATGCAGTTGGTATCTAATTGCTTTTCAAACTAAATATTACAAAAGTATTTATCCAAAAAGTATTCACTCATATCGCCCTCCGAACTACGCCCACTTCGCTAAACCTCCTGGAGGTAACGGACGAGCTTCCTCCGCAGGCGGCGCGGCCTCGGCAGGACCGGCACGGGCATCTGGGCCTGTGACATCATCAATAACACGTGAACACGAAGGTTCAACAAGATACATGCATTTTCATGATTCTTCATGTTATTTATCAATTCTATACAAGAATGTAACAATGTAAGAACTTAAACAGTTCTATATAACCGAATTCAATTCAATGACAAAGATCTATGTCAATGCATCACTTTTCATTTCGTGTTATACAATAAGTATGTCAATCTATTACTTTTCATTTCGTGTCTTCCAACGGAAGAAGTTTAAGCACAAGGCGGAAGGGCAAACCATTCAAGGCCTAGGCTTTAATATTGTTCCAGTTTTCATTACATGGCTTATCATATATGGTGGAAATTTTCCAGTGTCTTGATCAGATAGCACTGGCATTCCACGAGGCTCCGGAACGCCCCTCACATCTACTGCAGTAGGAATCATTCATTTATTCAATTTACTGTCACATTTAGTGACGATTCATTTCATTTCATTTCGTTAATTCAATTCGTGTATTCTGTCATTTTGTGCATTATGTCAATTCGTGCATTATGCCAATGAAGTTCACCTCTGTGTCACTTCAAGGATTCTATTCATTTCTATTCACACTTCTAAGCCAAACAAACGAGTGAAGCGTTAGTTATCCAATGTACGTGTTATTTTCGATGAATATCACTTTATGTATTTGATTTGTACATTGAGACGACCTTCGCTAACACCTATGTAGGCTTAGATACTCACATGGAATAGCATGTGCAACTTAGGCTTCATTCCCATAATTTCTTTGAGTTTGACTCAGCTGTCGGTTGGCCTGTCGGCTGACCGACAACACAACGTCGGTTGGCATGTCGACTAATCGACACTTTGTAGGATCAAATTCCAGAAGCTGGATTTCCAGTCCATTCTCTGACACTTCTGTCGGTCAAGCCTCGGTCAGGTGTCGACTGACCGAAGACACCACGTCGGTTAACCGACATGTTGTCGGTTCGAATTCCAGAGAGTTGGAATTCACTAAGACAGATTTCCAGATCTGTCGGTTAGTCCATCGGTCCACCTGTCGGTCGACCGACACTTCCTTGTAGTATGACCGACACAATGTCGGTCAGAATTCCAGAGAGCTGAAAACTCTCTGATATAGCTCCCAGAGCTGTCGGTTAGGTTATCGGTCAGGCGTCGGCTGACCGACACATGCCCAGAAGCTCAGTTTTGAGCTTCAGATTTTCTGAAGTAAAACTTCTAGAGATTGAGCCAAATGGACTCCAACATCTCTAAAACACTGTAAATCATAAGAATACACTTGTACTTGCCTTTTGTGAAGATCAATGAAGAATAAACCTTCTTTAGCTTGTAGTTCCAAGAAGAAAACCTTGATTCCAAGCTTCACACCTCCACAATTTGAAAACAAGGTTGAGGAAGATGAAGTAGAGGATGAAAGCTTCTTAAAAACACTTCCAAACTGCTTGTTTGATGCTTGATTGAGTGAGATTGGAAGGAAAGAAGAGAAAGCAAGAAGAAAATGAAGAAGAAAGGTGCCTAGGGTTTTGGAAATGAGAAGAATGATCTCATTTAGAATACTTTAGCTTATATAAGCTATGCTATTGCATTTAAGTCCACATCACTAAGGCTATTTACAATTCGAGTCAAATGAAGGGTCATTTGATCGGATTCTCGTCAAACGACTTCGAGTCTATTACGAAAGTTGACGTACTCGTCAAGATACACGTGTTGGTATCAAGAGTTTCCGTATTCGACGAAATACGTGAAAATTCGTATTTACATAAAAGTCCTTCATTTCAATGTTTGAGTCTAAAATTCAATTTAAACCATACAATTCCATCCCTTGCTATCACATTAAGTCCAATTCATTCATTCTAGGGTAATTCCATATCATTTGGTCATAAACCATCATTAATCCAATTAACCATAGTTAATTAGCCTTAAACATAATCAATTCACTTAATTTTCTCATTATCCGTTCATTACATTCACTTGGGACTAATCTCATTGAGCTTAGTCATTAATTACCATTAAACTAGTTAAACACGATTAACTAGCATGACCTTCAATCAATTAGAGTTAATCTTGATTAACTCGGGACGGGACCTTACAACTCTCTACTGGTCTTCAAACATAAATCTTGCACTTGATATTTATATACGACGGGGATTGCTTGGACTGTGGTGGTACTAAAGATACTTATCTTTATTTCCAGATTCCAATTGAAGCAAAAAAAAATCAAAAAGAAATGATGGGTTATTAAATCTCTTCGTAATATTGCAGAATTTGAGATTCCACTGCTCCCAAACATTGAGTTTAGGATAAAAGAATTTTCCTGGTCCAAGCCGCCATGGAATCTTTAGTTAATTAGAATCAGCTTTTTTCTCACAAATTCATCAACCACACAGACCATTCTAGACATTGAGTTGAGAAACATGAAGTTCGACACGCAGAACTTGGTTGATTTGGATTAGACTGGGTCAAATTAGAACTCGATAAGATTTTGGAATATTGCAAGGCAATTTTAGATTTTACGTTTACATGTTTCTATACCAAGTCTTCATATTAAGTTGAGATGATTTGGTAAGGTTTTGGTAGGGGTTGATTTTTAGGACTTATAGAAAAACATAGCTGTTTTTTAAAATCAGATCAGATTACTCAATGGGGGACAGAGTCAGCATATGTAAACCACAAAAATTACAGTCAATTAGTTTGAACCATTGACTTTAACCATTTTTAACTTATTCCAATATTTCTTTGTTTTAAGACATCACAATTGAATCCATTTTGGGCCAGTTTGGACCAGATCACCAATGCACTGACGGTTTAGTGGCATAGGCGTACCACAATAAGGAGGCAAACCGTAGTCGCTGCCCCCACTCTTGAGGAAAGCTTATTGGTCACCTCGTTGCAGTGAAAGCATTGAACAAAACCAAAGGCAATGACGAAGTCGGTAGCATCGGTGGGACTTACCACGTTAACATTGTTACAGGCATCTGTTCTGAGGGTTCCAAAAAGAGCACTTATTTATGAATTCATGTCCAATGGTTCTCTTGAAAAACTCATCTATTGTAACAAATTGGGAGGAATACAATGCATATTAGATTCTAAAAGACTACTCAAATTTGCTGTTGGGATTGCACAAGGACCTACATCAAGCCTCACAACATTCTTCTAGATGACGAGTTTTGTCCCAAGATTTCAGATTTCAGATTGTCTCTCTTAATAACTCTTTAATGCAAATGGAGCCTAATCATGTATTTTAAAATTTTTATCAATCTAACGGTTGGTCATGCATGGATTAAATAAATTTTAACCAACTATAAGCACGTGCTTTCATTGTTATTATGATTGATTTGAAACTAATTAAATAGGCTCTATACCGATAAATATAGATTTATATGCAGTTATTCTCTCCCACTAAATACAATTATTAATGTTATAAGCTTTAAAGAAAAATAAGTCTAAGCTTTTAAGTTTATGCATTTTGGGATAAAGAGATGGGCAAAAGTGTCATTTCACTCTAAAAACCTTTGGTGGTTGAAAGGCTACTAATTTTGAGGATATAAAACGTATTAAATTGAAAAAGTAGAGGCCTATTTACAAATACTAAAACAATAAGAGCCTATTTACATATCCTACAAACCTTAGGGGCTAATATGCAAAAAGCTCAAGAATAATTGCATTATGTGTATGATCTCATTCATTAATACAGTATTCCCCTGTTTTGTTGAACCAGGGGCATCCGGACTCTGCCAAAATAGTGATCCCCTATTTTCGTGACTCACTAGGATCGTAGTTGGAAAAATTATTCCTATTTGGACCAATCAAGGAGCGCCACATGAGAAAAAAATTATTATTATTATTATTATTATTATTATTATTTTTCGTAGAGGATATGAGATGTCATTGATTTGACGTCTCTTTTCCCATGTGGTAGCCCCAAAGTGGTTTACCTATTTGCACGAAACCAGAAATGCATTTCGGAGACGGGGTCACTCCTACCACTTAACTTGATATTTTTAAATAATTAAATATAAATAAAGTAGACGTGTGTCAACTCGGATATCATTTTCATCTGTCTCCCAGCATCGACACTATCAATTTTTCATTCAAAGTCGTGCTGTCTCTTCTTTCCTCGAACGTTCAATCAATTCATCTCCCTTTCGGAGAAATTCTATATGCACCTATTTTTCTGCTGAACACACCCATATTCTTCAATGAATAGTAATTTTTTAAAGAAGAATGTAGGTGTGCACAGCACAATGTGTGGGTGCATATAGAATTTCCCCTCCCTTCGTATGAAATAATAGAAAAGACTTAAAAATATTAATACAGTGCTCTTTTAGTTACGGTACTGCAGCGATAATGCTATGATGGCTATGGTAACGATGATGATGGGAAAGAACATTTAAAAACTTTGTAAACATTTTTTTAACGCTAAACACAATAGAGGGTTAATATTTAACTTTAGAAGTCCACTGCAGAGCACCAGACGTGAGTCCCGAGATCACTGTTTTGGCCTATCCCCTGGAGCCATGTGTATAGGATGTAGCTGTGATATCTCGGATATCACTTAATTCTGATATTTTTAAATAATTAAATAAAGTAGACGCGTGTTAGCTCGGATATCGTTTTCATCTGTCTCCCAGCGTTGACTCTATCAGTTCTTCATTCAAAGTCGTGCAGTCTCTTTTTCCTCGAACGTTCTCTCAATTCTACCCTTCTCCTCCTCTTCTTCCATAACACCATCATCTCACAAGGAACTTAGAAAAATCCAGAAAAATCCATACATTCCACCATCTTCCAATCTCTCCAAATGAATTCCCACCTTTTCTTTCCCTTCATTTTCCTGACCATCTTCCTCACAATTTCTCTATCCCAAGGCTACAGCAACGAAGGAAACCAGATATGTGCGCCATCCAAATTCGATTGTGGAAGCTTCAAAAACATTACTTACCCATTTTGGGTCAAAGATCGCCCTCTCAATTGTAGCTATCCGGGCTTTAATCTCACCTGCAATGATAATTCACCGGAGATTAAGATAGGGTCAAAGACATACCAGGTAAAGGCAATCGATTATGGCAACCAGGTACTAACCATCGTCGACACCGATGTCATCGACAAGAAGTGTCCTCCCCTGGAGAGTAATTCGACTCTCGACTTCTCTCTGTTTGCTTATACACCCAATGACTATAACCTCACCATATACAACTGCCCACACGGAGGTCAAGAACCATTCCTGCATGTACTTCCTTGTCTGTCTAATGGAAGCAATTACTCTTACTATAAGGTTGATCAAAACCCTTATCCAATGGTGCTTGACCCAGATGTGTATGGAATGTGTACTATGAGTGTCTTTACGATTCTTAATTCGTGGGCGGCCAATCTTGGCGAGAATCTGACTAATTTTGGAGGTGCTATGGAGGATGGTTTCAATGTGTCATGGGTGGTGAACTCCGGCAAGTGTCAGGATTGTGTCACCACCGGTGGGAATTGCGGTCATAATTTAATCAAACCAGACCAACCTGTTTGTTATTGCAATGGTAATGCCTATCAGGGAACATGTCCGCTCCAAAGCACTTCAAGTAAGAATCTCTCTGTTTCTTTATCTCATTCTACTTCTTTTGTTCATCACCTTTTCCTTTATCGTGCGATCAATCCTAGTGTGCATGTCACTTCAGTTTTAATGAAATCTTAATCAGTACCAATTTAAGAGGTTAGCGTTTCATCACATGATTCAACTTCATAAATGTATTCCCTAATCATTGTGATTAAAGGAGCGATTGGCGATGTTGCTGTTTCGGTCCCTGACCAGTGGATCCAATCTCCAATTTTTTTTGTGCCACAATATCTTCTGAGGAAACACATCTGATACAGAGTACCACGTTGGCTAACGTGTAGTGTAAGGGAACTCTCTACTGGTCTTCAAACACATATCTTGCACTTGATAATTATATACAACGGGGATTGCTTGGACTGTTTGGTACTAAAGATACCTATCTTTATTTCCAGATTCCAATTGAAAGCAAAGAAAAAAAAATCAAAAAGAAATGATGGGTCATTAAATCTCTTTGTAATATTGCAGATTTTGAGATCCCACTGCTGCCAAACATTGAGTTTAGGATAAAAAAATTTTTCTGGTCCAAGCCGCCATGGAATCTTTAATTAGTTAATTTGAATCAGCTTTTTTCTCACAAATTCATCAACCACATAGACCATTCTAGACATTGAGTTAAGGAAACATGAAGGTCGCACGCAGAACTTGGTTGATTTGGATTAGACTGGGTCAAATCAAAACTCGATAAGATTTTGGAATATTGTAAGGCAATTTTAGATTTTACGTTTACATGTTTCTATACCAAGTCTTCATATTAAGTTGAGATGACTTGGTAAGGTTTTGGTAGGAGTTGATTTGATCAGGGTAATTAGAAGTGATCAGCACATTAATTTGATTTTCTGTAGATAAACCACTTAGATTGATCTGATGAGTTTGAGCAGTGGGCTCCGCATCGAGGCTCTCATGGTTGGAACTTGGAAGTTCCTCATATAAAAGGAATTGAAGCGTGATTGGTACTTAACATGACGTGCTTTCTTTTCTTATCCTTTTAAAATAAAGGGGAAAAAGTAAAGTGAGTCGGGCACTACTTAGCCACGATCATCTTATTTGTTTATCTGCAAATTAAGTCATTTATACAAAAATATTTACACCTAAATATTCTGAAAGGCGTGGCTCATATGTTATGAGCAATGACTGCATTTTTTTGGGTCTGTCTATCACTTTTAATTTTTTTTTTTCATTCCTATGAGCCCCGTATTTGTCATCGAAACTATTTATTTTATTTATTGAACTTCTAAATCCGACAACCTTGAAGTTGATTATCTTAAATCTTCGTATATTTTAAGCACTTCATAAACACATGTCAACTTGTTTGATTTAATGTTCTACACTTCTCTTTGCTTTCAATTCGTGATCTAGACAATTTAATATTTTGTAAATGTTAGAACGTTAAATTTGATATCTTGATTTTTCATGGATTTTGAAAGTTTTTTAAAAACGTCCACAAATCCAAAGACATAATAAAAAAATCCTTGAATATACCCATTCTATTGTGAAAAATGTTGATTTTAATTTGACAAACTTGATAATGTGTTTCACTTGTTCAACATTTACATAATTTGTATATTTAAATCTCATTTTTTTTTATCACATGTGTATGGGCCAAATTGTTCAATCAAGGCCATTGTTCTAAAATGTGATTTCACTTGATAGGACTTTCACAACTTGATCTAACTTAACTTGACTAGGCTAAATACTGGATGAGCAAATACAAGGAAACAAAGATTAAAAACAAGTCTCACATGGGAAGGAGCTTGGGGGTTCTTATTAGGCCAACTAAGGATGAGTAGGATTTACTTTTTCCCATCTGACATTCGGTGCAAACAGAAGGAAGTTTAGTAGAGCCAGTGACAGGTAACAAAGAGGCAAAGGCTAAATGTTGAAGAACCGGAAACGTTGGATGTTCAAGGCGCGAGTGCCAAATTGAAGTTGAGACACGTTCACCAACATAGGCCGTTGGATGTATTTTATTAGTGGTAGTCCTATGAATTGGAAAAGGATATAGACCATTTTTACTCTGCCCGCGGAAAAGCATCTTTCCCGTAGCTTTGTCCTTAATACAAAAACCAGAGGAGTCAAAAATAAAGAAGCAGTTATTGTCATTCGCAAAACGATGCACAGAAAGAAGATTTGTTGAGATGTTAGGCACATGAAGCATATTATTGAGACGAAAAGATGCAAAGGGAGTGGAAATAGTATTAGAGCCAATATGAGAGATATGCAAACCTGCGCCGTTGCCCACCGAGACTTTGTCAGATCCATGGTAGTCCGAACGGAGTGAGAGATTGCCAATATCAGATGTAATATGATCTGTGGCACCAGTATCAGTATACCAGGTCTGCTCTATGGGAAGGTGGTTTGAAGCTACCATTGCAGCAAGTTTATTAGGAGGATGACGTCCTTGATACGCATGATCCATGCGATGATAGCAGTCAATCGCAGAGTGTCCAACGCGATTGCAGATTTGGCACGTTGGTCGTGGAGGAGCACGATTGGAGGTGGAGACATTTGTAGTGGGCTTACTGGATGTTGAGGATTGAGAGGATCCACGACCACCTTGATAGCCACCGCGACCATGACCGCGGTTGTGGCGCCCACCACCACGGTTAGAGTTTGTAGTCATGCTAGTTTTAGGAGTGAAAAGGGCTGAAGTGGTCTGATCAGAAGGAGATGAAGAAGAAGCCTTGCGGCGATGAAGATGCATTTCCATGTTCAAAAGAAGACCATGGACTAAAGGCAACTGATACATTATCACTCAGATTTGCTGCAGCTACATTCATGATTACTCGGTCATATTCTTCAGGTAAGCCATCTAGGATATGAGTTACTTGATCTGACTCATCCACAAAATGACCGACAGCAGAGAGTTCATCGATTATAGTTTTAATCTTCAAGAGGTAATCAGTAATGGAAAGATTACCTTTTTGAATGTTCTGGAGTTGACGCTTCAACTCAATGGTGTGCGCACGAGAGAGAGAGAGGCAAACCGGTTCTCGATGGCAACCCACGCAGCATGAGAGGTGCCCAGACCAACTACTTGAGTGAGTACAGTCTCCGATAGCGTGGCACGAATCCAACTTAACAGGTTCTGATCTTGACGAACCCATTCCTTATACGCAGGTGATATAGGGGCAGTGACCTTGTTCTCCTTGTCACGAGAAAACTTTTCTGGGCATTTGTTGGAGCCATCAACAAAACCCATGAGGTCATGACTGATTAATAGAGGTTCAAACTGTGATCGCCAAAGTAGATAGTTGTGACGATCCAATTTAATAGAAACTAGATTGTAGATATTAGAAAGAATGAACGAAGGGGTAGCCGACAATTCCGAAGCCGCCATGACGAACAAGACAAAAAGGTGCACAGACAGAATGTAAAGAAGATGAGGCAGAGAGCTGGAATGTGCAAGTCAGGAACCAGAATAATGACGTGAGTCGTTATGCTCTAATACCATAAAACGATAATAGAAAAATATTTGTTTCCTTCTTTTCTTTCTTGAATATTCTGTGTTTTTGTACATTGTATTTATAGATACAATTGCTATACAAAAAAGGAAAGTGTAGCTGTAATGAAATCCAAAATTGTAACAGTCATGGGTACAAGATCCAAAAGAATAGGATCTGATTGAAGAATGGTCAACAACTCTTATCTTGCATGAGTAGGATGCATAGTGTGATCCAACTCATCCTTAGTTGGCCTAATAGTTCTGTTCACCACTAAAAACTACATCCATAGGTCGAACCACTAAACAACTATGCCGTAGAGGCATTCAACTTCAGGGACAATAACATCGGCTGTACTGTACCTCCGATCCCATGTAGCCAATTTAAAAAGTCCTTTTCGACCGGGGTTAAATTCAATTAGATACCATTCATACTTAGAAAACTCTGTAGTCAAAGCAACCTAGTCAACAAAAGTAAATTTTTTCAACTATTTCTAATGAAGCGATTTCCCTCAATCCGTAATAATCATTTCCCCTCTCCATGTTTTGGTACTCAAGTTTCTTCTTTATCTTCGCCTTCTTCCTCACCACTAACGATGGCAATCCCATAAATTCGTATGGGAAGATTTTTGGACATTTAGTAGAGAGGGTTTTAGTTTCAACGATTCCGGTTTCAGTTTCAACGATTCCGATTTTGATTTAACGTTGCCAACCATACTTTCATCATTTTACAGAAACGAACAAAACATAACCAAATGCTTCAAATGCGCTCTCTTTTGCTACCACCTTCCTCTCTCTCCCTCTTCCTTTCCTTCTTCTTCATCTTATCCTCCATCCCAACTTGTCTCTCCCAAGACGATGAAGCATACACCAAATAGGCACCTCTCCAGTTCTCTTGTGGAAACAACCGCTGCGAAATCAGATACCCCTATGGCGTCGATGTCCCCGACCGACCCAAATACTGCAGCTATCCAGGTTACAATCTCACCTGCATCGACTACGGCAACCTCTTTGCCAATGCGCTGTCCAATAATTTCACCATCAAGAACATCACTTACTCTACTGACATCTTACACGTCATCGACGCCGACTTCACCAGCGGCGGCTGTCCCTTGCCGTTGGGGAATTCGACCATCGGTTCATTTACCTTCAGTTACATAAATACGGTTCTCAGAGAGAAGAATATCACCACCGATCTATTTCCATTCAATTACACCAATGAAGTGTTGAATGTCTCCTTATACGTCAACTGCACTGGTCCTCTAACTGAGTCGTATCTTCATGCGATTCCATGCCTCACAAGGGGTGGCAATTACGCCTACTTTACGCTTCAGCCGCCTACAGTGTCTGAAGGGTTGGCGATTTGCAGTGCTCCTGTGATTATTCCACTGCTTAAAAGTGCAGCGAATAGGCTTTTGGGAGATGGTGGGGCGAATTTTGGAGCTGTTTTGGAGAGCGGATTCAATGTGCAATGGATGGTAGGGACAAAGTGGTGTGCAGAATGTGTGAGGTCGGGTGGGCGATGCGGGTATGATGAGTCGAATCCGATTGAGGCTACCTGTTTTTGCCGCGATGGGAAGAAGGTCGCTGCGTGTCCGAGTAGTAAGTCCCTCCTTTTCTCTCTACTCTGATTTCAATTACTTATCTATCGATAGTCATGATTACATATGAACTTAGATGGAGAGGCCGCCTCTCTTTGATAAACCTTTGAAATTTGGAGAGGGCAATTGTTATGATATGACATGACCTTTTTTCCACCCTGTAGATATAATTAGTACAATCTTTAAGCTGAATCAAACCGAGATGGTAAATAAAAGGCCATGTGGATGATGATCATGGTTACTTCTGCTACTGTGGATTATGAATTCCACTGGTCATTTACTTAAATTACTCTCTGTTTCTGCCTTTAACGGAGTCGTCTAGGGGTATTTGGGTGCGCACACAACTCTTTTTTTGTTTTTTTCTACGAGAGGGTTCCCAATCCTTTGAGCTGACTAATCTCTCCGGACCCAGAAGGAAGCGAGCTAAATTCCCCTGTAGCCCCATTATGGTAGTGCAGTTTTAAACCTATAACCTCTAGGTGCAAATCGTGGTCTTAGGCCATCTGAGCTGCCCACACAACTTAACTCAAGAGAGTTGGATCGGATTTTGGGGTAATCCAAGCGAATTGGTCAATTTTGTTGAGTTGAGGTCTAAATTTTGAGCTTAAGTTGGATCTGATTTTGGGGCAATTAAAGTGAACTGTTCTTTACATTTACTCTAGTTTGAAATTTTATTTGAAATAGAGTTGATCCTACAATCAGATTGATACCCGCCTAAAACACACGGTTAGTGTTTCATCACATGATTTGACTTCATAAACATATTTCCTAATCATCATGATTAAAGGAGCGATTGGCGATATTGCTGATTCGGTCCCCCACCAATGGATCCAATCTCCAATTTTTTGTGCCACAATATCTTCTAAGGAAACCTATTTGATAGGTGGTCCAAATCTGAAACAGAGTACCACATTGGCTAATGTGTAGTGTAAGGGAACTCTCTACTGGTCTTCAAACATATATCTTGCACTTGATACTTATATATGACGGGGATTGCTTGGACTGTTTGGTAATACACTTATCAAATATTTAGATACCCTTGTTACTGAACATGTAGCTCACTAGCACAGATTTGGGGAGTTTTAAAAACCAATTAAGGGCATAAAATATGGTTACTTTCTTGTGTCCTGTTTTTTTATTTTGGCACCCAATATGGGTCCACCGATATTCTCTCTTTCTTACTCGTTCAACTTAATCTTCACTGGTCATGTCGCCTTTAGGTTTCTAGCTGTACGAGTTTCTCTCCAAACAGTAGGAAAATTTTGAGATACAACTGAATATTTTTCAAGGGAACCTTTTGTTTATAGCTTGAAACTTCCTTTCATAAAAGACAAGCTACAAAGTTACAAAAAAAAGAGGACAAAATATTCTATATTGTATGGATTTCTGTTTTATGTGAATTGTTATGTTTTCACATTCTAACATAACCTAAGCGTCTACGATCCTATTTTACTTGACAAAGATAAAACCAAGTGTCAAAAATGTGTAGTTCATGCACAAATCTATATAGATTTGTATGAGCAGAAGATTTCAAAGGTTGCAGCATAAATGAGATCATACTTTTAATCAGTTAGAAAGATTGCTCAACAGATCGAGGTAAAGAGCATGTAAGTCACGCTAAACAATAGAAATTTAAATTAAGATGAAAATAAACTATATTGAAAGAATTACTGAGTTGTTGTATTCGTTCAAAACACTATTATGTAAGGCTTGATCTGGCTATACTGATAGCTTGAACAAAATCTCATTTTCTTCTTTATCTACCTGGTAATCTTGAAGCTATCACCTATGCCATGGAATCTGTTTCAACATCTTCTCCTTGTTGAAACTTTTTTCTTTTTTTAAGAAATACACTTTCATATTTTTGAATCTTCGATGAATCTTGTCAACTAATGCACTTTCAGTCTTTAAATCTTCACGTGTTGTGTGTGTGTGTTTGAGAGAGAGAGAGAGAGAGAGAGAGAGAGAGAGAGGAAGTAATATCTGCTTGGTTAAAGTAATTCTTAAATACTTTGTCTTAATATAGTAGTTCGATCAAAAGGTGTTTTTAAGAAGTTCAATTGCAAGGTTGTTTTTATGAGCGTACAGCCAAAAATCACTAGTAAGATAAATAGGATCAGACAACAGTGTCTTCTGATGATTTGGCTTAGGATAAATCAGAATGAGAAAAAAAGAATTCTTGTAGCTGACTCTAAGATAGTTGGGACCAAGGCTTTGATGATACTAATGAGCAGCGTCTTCTGATCAATGGTATTGGTTTTGTTTTCTTTTATTTCACTCAAGTAGATCTAGTAGAGCTGCACGACGCATCATGCTAACTTATAACTAATACCATTATTTGTGCTCTCACTAACCTTTTCTGTGGTATGATTTTGTAGGAAATGGCAGCAAAACAGTCTTGAAGAAGGTTATTATAGGTATCAGACCTAAACTCTTTCTTTCGCTTGTTTTCTGTGAAGTTGTTTTTTAGGTCCCTAAAACTCTTTCTTTTATTTGTTGTCTGTTAAGTTGTTATCATTCCCCTGTCCAATTTTATAGAATAATTACAAAATAGGAAATCCTTAAGGGTTTTTGTCATATCCTGCATCCTTAGCTACAGCCTACAATTCCAAAGATTGTGGCACTAGTATAATGGCTTCTTTTTTAAGTTGAGAAGGATGTGTTTATTTAGTTTTCTCAAGGTTTCCTTATCCATGAGATTCTCCAAACATTTCACATTAAACTCAATACGAAATAACAAATTAGAAAATATCTATAATATGAAGTACGTAAGGATTTAAGATTTATTAATATTTTAAAGCAAATATGGTTGGTTGAAAAACATCTTTCTTGCAGGTGCATTCTCAGCAGTAAGCAGCGGCCTTTTGGTAGGGATTGTTATCTTTTTAAGCAAATTTGTGAAGAGAACATATGTCAGTAACAACAAGGTGGAAGTGTTTTTAAAAGGTTATGGCTCACTTGCCTCTAAACGGTTTCGTTATTCGAAGCTAAAGAAAATTACCAACTCTTTCAAAGATAAATTAGGTGAAGGTGGCTATGGTGGTGTTTTCAAAGGAAAGCTCAAAGATGGTAGCCTTGTTGCAGTAAAAGTATTGAACAACTCCAAAGGCAATGGAGAAGAGTTCATAAACGAAGTCGCTAGCATTGGTAGGACTTCCCATGTTAACATTGTTTCTCTACTAGGTTTCTGTTACGAGGGTTCCAAAAGAGCACTCATCTACGAGTTCATGTCCAATGGTTCTCTAGAAAAATTCATCTATTCTAACAAGTCAGAAGGAACAAAGCGCATTTTAGATTGGGAAAAGCTATTTGAAATTGCTGTTGGCATCGCGCGTGGACTAGAGTACCTACATCGAGGCTGTAGCACGCGTATTCTACATTTCGACATCAAGCCTCATAACATTCTTCTAGATGATGCATTTTGTCCCAAGATCTCAGATTTCGGGTTGGCTAAGTTATGTCCCAAACAAGAAAGCGTCATATCAATGCAAGACGCAAGAGGGACTACTGGATATATTGCCCCTGAAGTGTATTGTAGAAACTTTGGAGGAGTTTCTCACAAATCAGATGTTTATAGCTATGGAATGATGGTGCTAGAAATGGTTGGTGGAAGAAAGAACATTGATGCAGGAGTGGACAATACTAGTGAAATATATTTTCCACACTGGATTTACAATCACATAGCCTTGGAAAATAGTTCAGCATTGATTGGAATTGTGGAAGAAGAAAAGAAAGAAATAGTTAGGAAAATGGTCTTTGTAGGTCTTTGGTGCATACAAATAGATCCTACAAACAGGCCTTCAATGTCTAAAGTGGTGGAGATGCTTGAAGGAAGTGTTAAAAGCCTGGAAATGCCTCCCAGCCCATTCCTTTCTTCTCATCAATGATCTCGTCAAGGTTATTCTACTGCATAGTATTAGAGGAAAGGATTCTGCCACAAAAAATAATGATGAGTTTTTGTCAACTACATGAAACGAGTGGTGTTTGGATGTAATTATTTTCGCAAAATAATTGTTATAAAACTTTATCATTCGAGATTGGATTGTGTTTCTAAATTCTTTTTCCATTTCTTTATTTCTAAGTGATTTCTTTTGAACAGAGAACTTGAGCCCCTCAATTACTATGGTAGCACATAGGCTGGGCCAGCCATTTCTGAGCCCAAGACCATCTAGTCTACATTGGCACTGAATTTTAAGTGGTGCCTGAGCTTGGGCCTGCTGTTGTAGCCCAATAGCTAAATGACCTCGATCCCCGCCTCTCAATGAATTTCCCCGATAAACTTCAACGACGATGGACTGAATATTTCATAAATGTACTCAACCTGGACCTGGAGGCCCAATACAAAACAATTCTAACTTGCTGCTTGGAGAAATGTTTGAAACAGTAAGGATTATGTTAAATCTAAAAGTGGTTTATTATCATAATCATTATCATTATTTATTGTAATCGTTTTCTATCTTACCATTGAGCAGTCATGTGTGCACCCAAAGTTGGCCCAAAAAGGGCTGGATTTCATTTGTCCTCTTACCAGGTTGGGCTTGTGTTTCTGAAATAAGATGCTCTTGAGTCTAGCCTTTTCTTCAACTGCTCTTCTTACCCTTCTCGTGTGAACTACAGCTGAGCAGGTCCTTAGTCACGTGAATGAGTCATTGACCAGACTGGCATTGAGTCATTGTTTCTTTGGCTTTGTGACTCTAGTGAGCTTCCTAAGTTGGATCCCATAGGACCTATGATTCAATTTGTTCCGACATATCAATTTCAGGTTCACATTTGAATTTGATGGTACCACTTTCATCAAGAAGCCCATGACCCAACAAACCCAATCACTATGATGATTGACCCAACTTGGTTGCAGTATTTATTTTATTTTACGCCAGCCAAGGGGGCTGGGATTCAAAAGAAGGCTCACAAGCACATGGGAATAAAGCCCACATAAGTGGAAAGAGAACCTGCACATGTGGGAAGAAAGCTTGTGACATAGTGATTATGGCAAAACCAAAGGCCCAAATTGGGGTTGGTCAGTCCCCATCATGAATCAACTGTATATTTCAAAAATGGACTTGTCCTAATTCGATAGGTCCGATAAATAATTGAGCCATGTTTCCATTGAAAAGTATTTATACTGCCTCCACTAATGCATCGAGGTTTTATTTATGTGAGGTGTGAATGAGTGTAAACTGACTCCTAAAGTTTCTATCCCCATCATTGTCTTCATACTTATCATAGTAAAAAATGGTCAATTCATAATTGTTCAAACCTGAACGGTATAGGCTTGAAAGCCGTATTTTAAACTCACATTTGAGGCCATTATATACAATCTAGCCATGATGATATCATCATCATCATCTCAGTTTTATATTGAGTTAATTGGCTTTATAAATTATAATGTTTAGTTATTAAAAACATGTCTTCCAATTGATGGATCCGGCCAAATTTGAACCCCCTTCAACTCACACCAGCTCCTACATATAGATAGCTAAAATCATAATAGGTTTATAATCTATTATATATAATATGATTCGCATTAGATTTGATATTCTAAGATACGTGCAATATAATCCATTAAAAAAACTTTCATAGGTAGCGAGCGGGGAAGCATTAACTGAAACCGTCCTGACCAAAATTCAGCTCAAATCTATAAATTTATACCCACCCAAAACAAAACAAAACAAACAAACAAACCAGACCTACTCTGGTAGGACCGGGTCATGTCCAAATCTCAGTTTCGAAGTCATCTCACATTGACCACGTCCAACTTAAAAATGTTTAGAAATATTGATAGAGTAGGGCTTTTTTTAGGTAACTACACATGGCTGCAATAAGGCCATGATAACTATGATGATAATGATGGGAAAAAAAATTAATGGCATTGTTAAAACAAAAAGTCTATTTGGACAAACTCTATTGATAGAATTTGGGACAAACTGTCCACGTGGCGCAACGTGATTGGGCTCTCTCAAAAGTTGAAATGTATTGTCCCAATCACGTTGCGCCACGTAGACAGTTTGTCCCAAATTTTGTCCATGAGTTTGTCCATATAGACAAACTGTTGTTAAAAACTTCAAGATTTAATATAACATTAGACACAACAGAGGTTTGATACAGATTTAAACATTGGAAATAAAACGTAAGGCCCTCAAGGAATTCTTGATGAGATTTTGGCCTGTCCGGAATCTCTGATAAAAGACTAGACTTTTCCCCTTGCATTTAGAAATGCATTATTTTTTTTTTGAGTAGAATTCATATGCTCCCCACACGAAAATCCTCAAATACCTTTGGAAATTTCTCAATCACAGCCTCTCTAATTTTTTCAAATACGATTTTAGCCGGGAGGATTTTGGAATTCCATTTGGGTGACAAAATTTTGGCGAATTCACCCAAATTTTGGCGAATTCATAAATTCTCAAGACACCAATTCTCTGAATTCTTGTAAAGCAACAAGCCCCAAAAATAACTTTGCCTGCTAGTGCAGACTGCAGAGCACACCATAGGAACTTGCAGTAGTTCGGATGTCATTTTCATCTGTTTCAAATATAGGACTCCGTCCCTCCATTTAACCTTTCAATTCTTTATTTAAAGTGATTTGAGATTAAATAATGCAATCACTTCTTCTCCACCTCTTCTTTCTTCGTACGTCCCATAATGCAATCCCATAATGCAATCAGTTCAACCCTCCTCTTCTTCTTTCATAATACCATCATCTTCCGAGGAACTTAGAAAAATATCAACATTCCACATCTCCAAATGAATTCACACCTTCTCTTCCTCTTCTTTTTCCTCATGACCATCTTCATCAGAACAACTCCTATATACCAAGGAGACAGCAATGGACAAAACCCAATTTGCGCTCCATCGAAATTCAATTGTGGAAGCATCAGCTCCATCACTTACCCATTTTCTATAGAAGGTCGCCCTGAGAATTGCAGCTATCCTGGTTTCAATCTCACCTGCAACAATAATTCTCCAGAGATGGAGATAGGATCAAAGACATATTTTGTAAAGGCCATTGATTATGATAGCCAGATTCTAACCATCGTCGACACCGATGTCATCGGCAAGGAGTGTTCTCTCCGGGCAAGTAGTTCGACTCTCGACTTCTCACGATTTGCTTATACACCCAATGATGTAAACCTCACCTTCTACTACAACTGCTCAAACCCAAGTAGAAACTCAAGCCTGAATTTAGTTCCATGTATGTACAATGGAAGCATCAGCTCCTACTATATGGTCGGCCAAGGCCCTGACCCATATGAAGATTGTTTGGCGAGTGTCTTTACCATTCTTGATTCGTCGGCAAGCCGACTCGAAAACAAACTGACGACTTTTAGAGATGCCATGGAGGATGGTTTCAATGTGTCGTGGGTGGCGGGTGCCGGAAAGTGCCGGGATTGCATTGTCTCCGGTGGGAACTGCGGTTATGATTCTGGCCAACCAGACCTACCTGTTTGTCATTGCGGCCACAAGGCCTCTGCAGGAATATGTCCTCTCCAAAGTAGGAATACCTCTCTCTCTCAAGTTCTAAATGGAATTGTGTTTGCTTTGCGTCTAGTTTTTGGGCTTGCTTAAAAAAGGACACTCCTTTTATTTCACTCATATATATATTCCTAACATTAGATTGATGATTATAAGAAGAACGAATATAATATTTTTTATTCTTATAGTGGGCCCAAGTTCTACTCGAGTATTAGAGAGAACATAATTATTATTTTTATAAGCTCATGGTGACTCAGTTTGAATCACATGAGGCTTTTCCCCCGCTGTGACCGTAAGGAAGCGAATCAGGATTTGCTAGGGAGGCTCCCCATGGTGAAGTCGCGGAACCTCATCAGCTTCCCCACGGTGATAATGGGTAAAAGCCTTGAAGATTCCGATTCTTGTGACACTAATCAACCTGAATTTGGAACCTGGGCCCGTTTGGTAATTTTACTTATAAAGTCAAGTAAAGTTAAGCCAATTTAAACATCCCATCAAAAGCACATTTTACTAAAATTCCCTCCATCTTTTTCCAAAAAAGTCAAAAAGCAACTACATTTACTCACTAAAAGACAAAAAATACTCCACTTTTCCATACAAAAAGTCAAAAAGATTCCATAACAAACAACTAAAAACAAAATACCATTATAACCAACTTGTATTTTATTCTTTCTTCAAAATCAACTTTACTTCACTTGACTCAATTAGTAGAGTTACCAAACGGGTTTCCCGTAGTGGGCATTTTCTCATTTAATGTGCCTTTTGAGAAACAAACATCAACTGTCCCTTATTCATAATTATATTAAATATAATAAAATAATAATAAATAAGGTTGCTTTTTATTGATATTTACATAGGGGCAAGAATACTCCTTTTTGGAAGGGTATTTTGCAGAATTCCTCATTTGTAAAAGCATATATCTCTAAGTAAATTGAAAAAATCTTAACCCAATAGTTAGAATTGAGAAAGTTTCTACTATTATTAATATTATTATCATGAGCATATATAAGTAGGATCAAAACAAAAATCCTTCGATAATGTTCATTGGTTTGTATTGCTCTTATTTCCCAAAAAAAACAGATATCATATCGCCGACAGAGATGTAGATTGCGTTATCTGAACTTATATGATCATGATTTGTGCTCTTGCTAACCTGCCATTCGGTATGATCTGTAAGGCAATTTTAGATTTTACGTTTACATGTTTCCATACCAAGTTTGCATATTAAGTTGAGATGACTTGGTAAGGTTTTGGTAGGACTTGATTTGATCAGGGTAATTAGAAGTGATCAGCACATTAATTTGATTTTCTGTAGATAAACCACTTAGATTGATTTGATGAGTTTCAGCAGTGGGCTCCGCATCAAGGTTCTCATGGTTGGAACTTGAAAGTTCCTCATATAAAAGGAATTGAAGCGTGATTGGCACTTAACATGACGTGCTTTCTTTTCTTATCCTTTTAAGATAAAGGGGAAAAAGTAAAGTGAGTCGGGCACTACTTAGCTACTATCATCTTATTTGTTTATCTGCAAATAAAGTCATTTATACAAAAATATTTACACCTAAATATTTTGAAAAGGCATGGCTCAAGCAATGACTGCATTTTTTTGGGTCTGTCTATCACTTTTTTTTTTTTTTCATTCCTATGAGCCCCGTATTTGTCATCGAAACTATTTATTTTATTTATTGAACTTCTAAATCCGACAACCTTAAAGTTGATTATCTTAAATCTTCATATATTTTAAGCACTTCATAAATACATCTCAACTTGTTTGATTTAATGTTCTACACTTCTCTTTGCTTTCAATTTGTGATCTAGACAATTTAATATTTTGTAAATATTATAACGTTAAATTTCATATCTTGATTTTTCATGGATTTTGAAAGATTTTTAAAAACGTCCAAAAATCCAAAGACATAATAAAAAAAATCCTTGAATATACCCATTCTCTTGTGAAAAATGTTGATTTTAATTTGAGAAACATGATAATGTATTTCACTTGTTCAGCATTTACATAATTTGTATATTTAAACCTCATTTTTTATAACGTGTACGAGTCAAATTGTTCAAACATGGCCATTGTTCTAAAATGTGATTTCACTTGATAGGACGTTCACAACTTGATCTAACTTAACTTCGCTAGGCTAAATACTAGACGAGCAAATACAAGGAAACAAAGATTAAAAACAAGTCTCACATGGGAAAGAGCTAGGGGGTTCTGTTCACCACTAAAAGCTACACCCATAGGTCGAACCACTAAACAACTATGCTGTAGAGGCATCCAACTTCAGGGACAATGACATCGGCTGTACTGTAACTCCGATCTAATGTACCGAATTAAAAAAGTCCTTTTCGACCGGGGTTAACTACAATCAGATACCATTCATACCTAGAAAACTCTGTAGTCAAAGGAACCCGGTCAACAACAGTAATTTTTTTCAACTATTTCTATGGGAGCGATTTCCCTCAATCCATGATAATCATTTCCTCTCTCTCTCCATGTTTCTGTACTCTAGTTTCTTCTTCATCTTCGCCTTCTTCCTCAATCCTCACCACTGAGGATGGCAATCCCATAAATTCGTGTGGGAAGATTTTTGGACATTTTCAACGATTCCGGTTTCAATTTCAATGATTCCGATTTTGATTTAACGTTGCCAACCATACTTTCATCATTTGATTCCCTCCTACTTTCCTTATCCTAAAACCAATTGGTGTTAGGAAATGGCACACCAATGGTTTTATGGTGAGAGCGAGGGCTTGACCACAATTATGACCACTCAGGAGCGAGGGTGGACGTTGACCTCAACAATCCCTCCCTCAACGACACACTCACCGCAATTCCTGCTGCGCAACTTGCAAAACGCATATCCCATAACTCGAACACCCGACCTATCAGGCTCTGATACCACTTATAGAATCTTACACCCCATTGAACTACCATTTATCCCAAAACCAATTGGTGTTAGGAAACGGCACAACAATGGTTTTATTTTGAGGGCGAGGACTCGACCACAATTATGACCACTCAAGAGCGAGGGTGGACATTGATCTCAACATCCTCCATTCCAACTTGTCTCTCCCAAGACGATGAAGCATACACCAAATGCGCAACTCTCCAGTTCCCTTGGTGGAAACAACCGCTACGAAATCAGATACCCCTATGGCGTCGACGGCCCCGACCGACCCAAATACTGTAGCTATCCAGGTTACAATCTCACCTGCATCGACGACGGCAACCTCTTTGCCGATGCGCTGTCCAATAATTTCACCATCAAGAACATCACTTACTCGACCAACGTCTTACACGTCGTCGACGCCGACTTCACCAGCGGCAGCTATCCCTTGCCGTTGAGGAATTCGATCATCAGTTCATCTACCTTCAGTTACATAAATCAGGTGCTCAGAGAGACGGATGTCCCTAGTTCCATCTTCGATCTATTTCCATTCAATTACACCAATGAAGTGTTGAACGTCACCTTATATGTCAACTGCACAGTTCCTCTAACTGAGTTGGAAATTTCAAGTTATTATCTTTACGAGCTTCCATGCCTCAAAAACCCTGCCAATTACGCCTACTTTATGCCTCAGCCGCCTGTAGTGTATGAAGGGTTGGCGATGTGCAATGGTCCTTTGATTATTCCACTGCTTAGAAGTGCAGCGAATAGGCTTTTGGGAGATGGTGCAGAGAAGCTTGGAGCTGTTTTGGAGAGTGGACTCGATGTGCAATGGATGGTAGGGACAAGGTGGTGGGCAGGATGTGAGAAAACGGGTGGGCGATGCGGTTATAATGAGTCGAATCCGATTGAGGCTACCTGTTTTTGCCGAGATGGGAAGCAGATCACTACGTGTTCAAGTACGTCCGTCCTTTTCTCTCTGCTCTCATTTCAATTACTTATCTATCAATAGTCATGAACACATATGAACTTAGATGGAGAGGCCTCTCTTTGATAAACCTTTGAAATTTGGAGAGGGCAATTGTTATGATATGACATGACCTTTTTCCACCCTGTAGATATAATTAGTACACTCTTTACGCTGAATCGAACCGAGATGGTATATAAAAGGCCATGTGGATGATGATCATGGCTACTTCTGCTGCACTGTGGATTGTGAATTACACTGGTCATTTACTTAAATTACTCTCTGTTTCTGCCTTCAATGGGGTCGTCTTGGGGTATTTGGGTGCGCACACAACTTAACTCAGGAGAATTGGATCTGATTTTGGGGTAATCCAAGCGAATTGGTCAATTTTGTTGAGTTGAGGTCTAAATTTTGAGCTTAAGTTGGATCAGATTTTGGGGCAATCCCAGTGAACTGTTCTTTACGTTTACTCTAGCTAAAATTTTATTTGAAATTTCAACTAACGCACTTTCACTCTTTACATCTTCATATTTGGTGTGGGTGTGTATGTGTGTTTGTGTGTGTGTGTGTGTGTGAGAGAGAGAGAGAGAGAGAGGTTAAAGTAATTCTTAAATACTCTGTTTTAACGAATTAGTTCGATCAAAAGGTGTTTTTAAGAAGTTCAGTTGAAAGGTTATTTTTAAGAGCATACAACCAAAAATCATTAGTAAGATAAATAGGATCACACAGCAGTGTCTTCTTATAATTTCGCTCAGGATAAATCGGAACGAAAAAAAAAAGGAATTCATATAGCTAACCCCAACATACTTGGGACCAAGGCTTCGATGATAATGATGAGCAGTGTCTTCTGATCATGTTCATTGGTTTTGTTTTCTTTTATTTCACTCAAGTAGTTATGGTAGAGCTACACAACTGCACAACGCATCATGCTAACTTATAACCAATACCATTATTTATGCTGTCACTAACCTTTTCTGTGGTATGATTTTGTGGGTAAGGACGGCAAAAAAGCCATGAAAGCCGTTATAGGTATCAGACCTAAACTCTTTCTTTTGCTTGTTGTCTGTTAAGTTGTTGTTTCGATCCCTAGAACTCTTTCTTTTACTTGTTGTGTGTTAAGTTGTTATCAATCCCCTATCTAATTTTATAGAATAATTACAAAATAGGAATTTGCGCAAGGGTTGTTTTCATATCCTGCATTCTTAGCTACAATTCCAAAGATTGTGGCACTAGTATAATGGCTTCATTTTTAAGTTGAGAAGGATGTTTATTTAGTTTTCTCAAGGTTCCTTATCCATGAAATTCTCCAAACATTTCACATGAAACTAAATAAGAAAGCACAAATTAGAAATATCTATAATATGAGCCAAGTAAGAATTTAAGTCTTATAAATATTTTAAAGCAAATACATTTGGTTGAAACACATCTCTCTTGCAGGTGCTTCCTCAGCAATAGGTGCCATCCTTTTGGTATGCATTGTTATCTTTTTAAGAAGATTTGTGAAGAGAACATATGTCATTAACAACATGGTGGAGGCGTTTTTAAAAGGTCATGACTCACTTGCTTCTAAGCGGTTTCGTTATTCGAAGCTGAAGAAAATAACCAACTCTTTCAAAGATAAATTAGGCGAAGGTGGCTATGGTGGTGTTTTCAAAGGAAAGCTCGAAGATGGTCGCCTTGTTGCAGTGAAAGTATTGAACAACTCCAAAGGCAATGGAGAAGAGTTCATAAACGAAGTCGCTAGCATTGGTAGGACTTCCCATGTTAACATTGTTACTCTACTAGGCTTTTGTTACGAGGGTTCCAAAAGAGCACTCATCTACGAGTTCATGTCCAATGGTTCTCTAGAAAAATTCATCTATTCTAACAAGTCAGAAGGAACAAAGCGTATTTTAGATTGGGAAAAGCTATTTGAAATTGCTGTTGGCATCGCGCGAGGGCTAGAGTACCTACACCGAGGCTGTAGCACGCGTATTCTACATTTCGACATCAAGCCACATAACATTCTTCTAGATGATGCATTTTGTCCCAAGATCTCAGATTTCGGGTTGGCTAAGTTATGTCCTAAACAAGAAAGCATCATTTCAATGCAAGATGCGAGAGGGACTGTAGGATATATTGCCCCTGAAGTGTATTGTAGAAACTTTGGAGGAGTTTCTCACAAGTCAGATGTTTATAGCTATGGAATGATGGTGCTAGAAATGGTCGGTGGAAGAAAGAACATTGATGCAGGAGTGGACAATACCAGGGAAATATATTTTCCACATTGGATTTACAATCACATATCCTTGGAAAATAGTTCAGAATTGATGGGAATTGTGGAAGAAGAAAAGAAAGAAATAGTTTGGAAAATGGTCTTGGTAGGTCTTTGGTGCATACAGACAGATCCTACACACAGGCCTTCAATGTCTAAAGTGGTGGAGATGCTTGAAGGAAGTGTTAAAAGCCTGGAAATGCCTCCCAAGCCATTCCTTTCTTCTCATCAATGATCTTGTCAAGGTTTCTACTGCATAGTATTAGAGGAAAGGATTCTGCCACAAAAAAATAATGATGATATTTTGTCAACTACATGAAACGAGTGGTGTTTGGATGTAATCATTTTCGCAAAATAATTGTTATATAACTTTATCATTCGAGATTGGATTGTGTTTCTAAATTCTTTTTCCTTTTCTTTATTTCTAAGTGATTTCTTTTGAACAGAAAACTTGAGCCCCACAATTACTTTGGTAGCACATAGGCTGGGCCAGCCATTCCCGAGCCCACGACCATCTAGTCTACATTGGCACTGAATTTTAAGTGGTGCCTGAGCCTGGGCCTGCTGTTGTAGCCCAATAGGTAAATGATCTCGATCCCAGCCTCTCCTAGGGCCCAAAAATATGACCCATCCTTTCCCCGATAAACTTCAACGACGATGGACTGAATATTTCAAAAATGTACTCAACCTGGACCTGGACATTTGATAGGCCCAATACAAACATCAAACTATGGCAAACAATTCTAACTAGCTGCTTGGAGAAATGCTTGAAACAGTAAGGATTATGTTAAATCTAAAAGTGGTTTATTATCATTATCATTATTTATTGTAATCGTTTTCTATCTTACCATTGAGCAGTCATGTGTGCACCCAAAGTTGGCCCAAAAAGGGCTGGATTGCAATTGTCCTCTTACCAGGTTGGACTTGTGTTTCTGAAATAAGATACTCTAGAGTCTAGCCTTTTCTTCAACGGCTCTTCTTACCCTTCTCATGTGAACTATAGCTGGGCAAGTCCTTAGTCACGTGAATGAGTCATCGACCAGACTGGCATTGAGTCAGGCTTTGTGACTCTAGTGAACTTCCTAAGTAGGATCCTATAGGACCTATGATTCAATTTGTTCCGACATATCAATTTCAGGTTCACATTTGAACTTGATGGTACCACTTCCATCGAGAAGCCCATGACCCAACAAACCCAATCACTATGATGATTCACCCAACTTGGTCGCAGTATTTATTTTTTATCTTTTATTTTTACGCCAGCCAAGGGGGCTGGGATCCAAAAGAAAGCCTGCAAACACACGGGAATAAAGCCCATGTAAGTGGAAAGAAAACCCGCACACGAGGGAAGAAACCTTTTGACATGGTAATTAAGGCAAAACCAAAGGCCCAAACAGGTCCCAAATTGGGGTTGCTCAGTCCCCCTAACATCAATCTTGAATCAACTGTATATTTCAAAAATGGACTTGTCCTAATTCAATAGGTCCGATAAATAATTGAGCCATGTTTGTATTGAAAAGTATTTATGCTGCCTCTACTAATGCATCAAGGTTTTATTCATGTGAGGTGTGAATGAGTGTAAACTGACTCCTAAAGTTTCTATCCCCGTCATTGTCGTCATACTTATCATAGTCGAAAATGGTCAATTCATGATGGTTCAAACCTGAATGGTATAGGCTTGAGAGCGGTATTTTAAACTCACATTTGAGACCATTAACTACAACGTAGGCATGACGATATCATCATCATCATCATCACAGTCTCATATTGAGTTGGCTTTGTAAATTATAATGTTTAGTTATTAAAAACATGTCTTCTAATAGATGGATCCGGCCAAATTTGAACCCCCTTCAACTCACACCTGCTCCTACATATAGATAGCTAGAATCGTAACAGGTTTATATATATATATATATATATGGAGGGTCCTAGGGTCTTAGGGAGTCCTTGAAATCCTCCCCCCATTTGGGTCCCTAAGTGGGCTCCACCACGCAATTGAGCTTACTTCAGCTTATCTTATCTTAAGCTTTAGCTTAGGAGAGTTGGCCCCATATATATATCCACTTTATGAGAGATGGGTGGGGGCCCTTACATTTAAGTTTAGAGTCCTTGCATTTAAGTTGGTGAAAGTGGATATGGAAGTGATGGTCCCCACCCATCTCTCACCAAGTTGATGAGAGTGTCTCTCATGGTATTTTTTATTTAATGAATATAAAAGGCAAAGCTATCATTTTTATAAAAGTTCAACAAAAATCTCATGGTGGTTACCATTCTCATTAGGAATACTAATTTTGGGGGACATAAAAGGTATTGAATTGAAAAAATGATCACATGAGCCTATTTACAAATCATACAAACTTTAGTGGGGGTATATACAAAACACTCTTAATATTTTTATAAGGTCATGATGACTCGGTGCAAATCGTCTTAGGCTTTTTCCCACTGTGACCATGAGGAAGCAAATCAAGCTCCGCCATGCAAGCTCTCCACGGTGACATCGCATAGCCTCATTGACTTTCCCATGGTGACAATGGATAAAAGACTTGGAGGATTCTGATTCTTGTAACTCTAATCAACTTGTATTTGGAGCCTTTATTTTAATCCATTTGAGGAGGTGTCCTTTAAAGTGGCCTCCTAAAAGGAGAGCCACTAGTTTCTCATAGTGGGCATTTTAATGCCCCTTTTGAAAAACAAACATCAAAACAAATAATAATAAATAAGGTTGCTTTCTATTGATGTTTGCATAGGGGCCAAAATGCTCCTTTTTCGAAGGGCATTATATAGAATTCCTCATTCGTAGAAGCATATCACTAAGTAAATTAAAAACAATCCTAGCCCAACACTTAGGATTGAGAAAGTTTCTTTTATTATTATTATGAGCATATATAAGTAGGATCAAAACCAACATCCTTCGATCATGTTCATTGGTTTGTATTGCTCTTAATTCCCCAAGAAACAGATATTATATCACTGATAGAGCTGCAGATTGCGTTATGTGAACTTATAGAAACAGATATTATATCACTGATAGAGCTGTAGATTGCGTTATGTGAACTTAAATCATAATTTATGCTCTTGCTAACCTGCAATTCGGTATGATCTTGCAGGAAGAAGTGGAACAAATTAAGTCCAAGGTGAAGTTTATCATAGGTATCAAGCCATATACTATTTCAGACTTCTGTTATCTTTTTCTCCTATCAAGTTGCCGCGAATCCTCAGACCAAGTTTTATACACAGCTAGATTTTAGAGTTTATAATCACTAAAAGACAAATTACACTAGGTTTTGGCACATGCCTATATTCTTTAGCTAAAGTTTTCATTTTCAAGATAAATGGTACAATGATACACTAAAAAAAACGGTGACTTTTAGCGGGTTTCCGCTGTGAAAAGCCGATTTTAGGGATGGAAACCGCCACGAACACTTAGACGGACAGTTTCTAAGCATTAGTGGCAGTTTTAGTAGTGAAAAATCTGCCACTAAAAGTCGCATTTTATAGATATTTGGCCTCCTTTTTGAGCTGGGAAGGATAAAAATAACCAACCAACCCTATTTATTCTCTTTTCAAGGCTTCTCATCTATCTAAGTTGCCAAGCCTACCAATTGGGATTTGCTAATAACAATGAAATATCTAAATCAAAATATGGACAAACTTAATAGTCACATTTTATAATGGTCTTATGAGGACGATCCTCAATAAAGATTCACAGGAACCATTGGATCCAATAAAAAGCCAAGGGCTAAATTGTCATTTCAAGTGCTAGGGGGTTTGATGAAATCTGAGATATAATTGTTAAGCTATGAGGAAGGTCTTATTAGAATTTTAAGCTATAACGAACGTCCTTACAGGACCATTAAATCTTTTATAAATATTTAAAAAAAAAAAAAAACTCTATTTGGTTGGAAAACATCTTTTATATTTGGTTGAAAAACGTCTTGCAAGTGCAGTCTCAAGAGTTGTTAGTAGCTTCCTCGTAGGATTCTATCTTGTTGTTTTTATAAGGAAATGCATGAGAACACTAGGCACTTGCAGCAAAGTGGAGGCATTTTTACATAATTATAGTTCTCTTGCCCTTAAGCAGTTTCAATATTCAGAGCTAAAGAAGATAACCAACTCTTTCATAGATAAATTACACGAAGGCAACTATGGTAGTGTGTTCAAAGGAAAGCTCAAAGAAGGTCGCTTTGTTGCAGTGAAAGTATTGAACAAGTTCAAAGGCAACGGAGAAGAATTCATAAATGAGGTTGCCAGCATTGGTAGGACTTATGGCCATGTTAACACTGTTACTCTGCTAGGCTACTGTTATGAGCGTTCCAAAAGAGCACTCATCTATGAGTTTCTGTCCAATGGTTCTCTCGAAAAATTCATCTATTCTAACGAGTCGGGAGGAACACAACGCATTTTAGATTGTGAAAAGCTATTCCAACTTGCAGTTGGCATTGTGCGAGGACTAGAGTACCTACACCGTGGTTGTAGTATGCGTATTCTACATTTTGATATCAAGCCTCATAACATTCTTCTAGATGATGAGTTCTGTCACAAGATTCTAGATTTCGGGTTGGCTAAGCTATGTCCTAAACAAGAAAGCATCATTTCAATGCAAGATGCGAGAGGGACTTTAGGATATATTACCCCTGAAGTGTATTAATGTAGAACCATTGGAGGAGTTTCTTACAAGTCAGATGTTTATAGTTATGGCATGATGGTGCTAGAAATGGTTGGTGGAAGAAAGAACATTGATGCAAGAGTGGAGAACACCAGTGAAATATATTTTCCACACTGGGTTTACAATCGCATGGCCTTGGAAAATAGTGTAGAATTTATTGGAATTGTGGACGAAGAAGAGAAAGAAATTGCTAGGAAAATGGTCTTGGTAGTTCTTTGGTGCATACAGACAGATCCCAAAATCAAGCCTTCAATGAATAGGGTGTTGGAGATGCTTGAAGAAAGTGTTCAAAGCTTGGAAATGCCTCCAAAGCCATACCTTTCTTCTCCTAAATGATCATGCCAAGGTTTTCTACTGCATAGTATGAGAGAGGAAAAGATTCTAAAACCATTTTTTCCCTTTTTTGATTTTTTTTTCTAAGATGTATTTTTCTTAGCTACATGAAATTAGTGATTTTTGGAACCTGATAGTTTTGCAATATGAATGTTCTTAAAACTAATCATTCTATATTGAGTTTAATTTCATTTTCATTTTTATATTGTTTCTCTCTTTTTTCTTTGGTAAATACGAAATAAGAAAAATACTATATATATATATATATATATATATAGAGAGAGAGAGAGAGAACTTGAATACAATATTAAAAAAATTGTAATGTGCTTGAGTACATTGGAACCCCACTACTGAAATCTGTACCACCCACATGAAATGCCTCTCATTTGTGGAATATTGCAACATCACACTTTACCTAGCGTAGGGCATACAAAAAATTGATCATGTATAATGCACTTGAATGAAAAATTACAAAGGACTTCATGAATTTTATACATGACTAATCTGACACCGGGTCATCTGCTATCAGAGTAATAATTTCTAAGAGCCCATTCGACATGAGGGCATAAGTCTTGCGTAGTTAAAATTCTTAAGAGGTAACTACATAGACACGAACTTATTCAATTGGGCTGTACAAAAAATCCGGTATCACTGCAAAATCAGATCGAGCCGACCTAACCGGGCAGTTCGGATCAATTTATAGTAAGATCGGTTTAGTTAATGGTTTGAAAATCATAAAAACCGCTTACATCGGTCGGCTATTGGTTTGAGCCCACAATTAACTGCTTAAACTGAATCGACCGTATGCAGTAACTTAAGTATTACTTTTTGTACTTGTATCTTTTTAA
This sequence comes from Umbellularia californica, assembly GCA_028538565.1. Taxonomy (NCBI): domain Eukaryota; kingdom Viridiplantae; phylum Streptophyta; class Magnoliopsida; order Laurales; family Lauraceae; genus Umbellularia; species Umbellularia californica. The sequence continues at coordinate 6,786,923 of JAPQWN010000002.1, forward strand.
TGTTTTGGACCTTTTCTTGGTGCTGCCCTGGTGCCGCTGACAATTCAATTGGAATTGAATTTCTGTAGCATGCTGCAGATGGAGGGATTACCGTACAGAGTGTTTTCCTTTCATTATAATTCCACCGTATAGGGATTACCATACAGGTTCTACATGTTTTCCTTTCATTATAATTCTTATCTCGTTTCTATAAAATTTTTATCAGAATGCTGCATTCTTGAGAATGCTAGAAAAGCAGTAGAGCCTAGCCTTTTGATGGTTGATTTTTGTCTCACCTAATCAATGTGTTAAGAAACCGTCATTTATGAAAAATACAGTGGGTTCTGATACAGATTCCATTTATGTGTGACTTTTCTTCACATGAACTATTATTTTATTGTAATTCCAAATGGTATCATGTGGAATGAATGTTTCACTGCAAGCTGGTTATTATTATTATTATTATTTTTGTGCGCTTGCGTTTAGTCCAAACTCTCCTTTTTTGGAGCAAAATTATTTTTAGATGCGTTTAGTCTAGTCTGGAATGTTGACTTTTTATGTTTGCACTAAATATTGGAATAAATACAAAGGATGGGGTATCATCATTTTAAATTTTTCAATGTATGATTTTCAAAAAAATAAAATAAAAAACAGTGGTTTAACCGACCGAACGAAACCGAACCGTTGGGTTCGGTTCAAGCCCTCTCTATCGATCGGCTCGGATCGATTAATTAAAAAACCGACAGGTTCAGTTTGGTTGTTGGTTTTAATGTTAAACCGATCCGAACCGCCCATGTGCAGCCCTACTATTCAAGCTCAAATCCAAGTCTGTCTAGGTGGACCGAACATTCATTTGGGTCCAACATGCCTGACTTGGATATAATTTAGTGGTAGCCCGTTGGACTCTTATAAAGCCCAGTAATATTTTTAATGTGTACATATCCTGTGTATGGCAGTCAATAATTGTTAAATGTTCTTGGACTCGAGGTTAATATTAGACCTAGACTCAACTCAAAACTCTTCAATTATAAATGAACTCCGGCTAGGATCCACAAGTAAATCCCAAACCTAATCAGGCCCATTAAGCCTCTAGTGTGATATTCTCATTGTTGTCATGTGCGTAAATATGGCAGTTCAATAATCTCCCCTGAAAAATATTGGGATCTTTTCAAAACTTTTTTTCTTCTTTTCAATGAAGACATAATGACCTTACATACCATGTCAAGATAAGCATCAGCTAAAAATAAAAACAATCTTATCAAGTCCAACCTGTTGGACCACAAAAGCAGTCTCCAACCCACCCTGTTGGACCACAAAAGCAGTCTCCAACCCACAACTGCAGTGCCCACAGGATTGGTGAAGTGCTTTGATTTGTATTATACAATGTTAATTCCATTTGACCTAAATTTCAACCAGAGTAGATTATTCTAACTACTAAATTGAAAACCACACCCTACTTTGATATAAGTGGGCTCCACCACGCAATTGAGCTTACTTCAGCTTATATTATCTTAAGCTTCAGCTTAGGAGAGTTGGCCCCATATATATATCAACTTTATGAGAGATGGGTGGGGGCCCTCACATTTAAGTTGGGGGTCCTTGCATTTAAGTTGGTGAGAGTGGATATGGAAGTGAGGGCCCGACCCATCTCTCACCAAGTTGGTGAGAGTGTCTCTCATAGTATTTTTTATTTAATGAATATAAAGGCAAAGCTATCATTTTTATAAAAGTTCAACACAAATCTCATGGTGGTTACCATTCTCATTAGGAGCACTAATTTTGGGGGACATAAAAGGTATTGAATTGAAAAAATCACATGAGCCTATTTACAAATGATACAAACCTTGGGGGGGGGGGGGGGGGGGGGGGGGGGTATATCCAAAACACTCTTAATATTTTTATAAGGTCATGATGACTCGGTGCAAATCGTCTTAGGCTTTTTCCCACTGTGACCATGAGGAAGCAAATCAAGCTCCGCCATGCAAGCTCTCCACGGTGACATCGCATAGCCTCATTGACTTTCCCATGGTGACAATGGATAAAAGACTTGGAGGATTCTGATTCTTGTAACTCTAATCAACTTGTATTTGGAGACTTTATTTTAATCCATTTGAGGTGTCCTTTAAAGTGGCCTCCTAAAAGGAGAGCCACTAGTTTCTCATAGTGGGCATTTTCTCATTCAATGCCCCTTTTGAAAAACAAACATCAAAACAAATAATAATAAATAAGGTTGCTTTCTATTGATGTTTGCATAGGGGCGAAAATGCTCCTTTTTCGAAGGGCATTATATAGAATTCCTCATTTGTTTTAGAAGCATATCACCAAGTAAATTAACAACAGTCCTAGCCCAACACTTAGGATTGAGAAAGTTTCTTTTATTATTATTATGAGCATATATAAGTAGGATCAAAACCAACATCCTTCGATCATGTTCATTGGTTTGTATTGCTCTTATTTCCCCAAGAAACAGATATTATATCACTGATAGAGCTGTAGATTGCATTATGTGAACTTATATCATGATTTATGCTCTTGCTAACCTGCAATTCGGTATGATCTTGCAGGAAGAAGTGGAACAAAGTCCAAGGTGAAATTTATCATAGGTATTAAGCCATATACTATTTCAGACTTCTCTTATCTTTTTCTCCTATCAAGTTGCCGCGAATCCTCAGACCAAGTTTTATACACAGCTAGATTTTAGAGTTTATAATCACTAAAAGACAAATTACACTAGGTTTTGGCACATGCCTATATTCTTTAGCTAAAGTTTTCATTTTCAAGATAAATGGTACAATGATACACTAAAAAAACGGTGACTTTTAGCGGGTTTCCGCTGCAAAAAGCCGATTTCAGGGATGGAAACCGCCGCGAACACTTAGATGGACAGTTTCTAAGCTTTAGTGGCAGTTTTAGTAGTGGGAAATCTGCCACTAAAAGTCGCATTTTATAGATATTTGGCTTCCTTTTTGAGCTGGGAAGGATAAAATAACCAACCAACCTTATTTTTTCTCTTTTCAAGCCTTCTCATCGATCTAAGTTACCAAACCTACCAATTGGAATTTGCTAATAATTATGAAATATCTATATCAAAATATGGACAAACTTAATAATCACATTTTATTATGGTCTTATAAGTACGGTCAATAAAGATTCACAGGAACCATTGGATCCAATAAAAAGCCAAGGGCTAAATTGTCATTTCAAGTGTTAGAGGGTTTGATGAAATCTGAGAGAGTACTTATTATAATGTTAAGCTATAAGGAAGGTCTTATTATAATTTTAAGCTATTAGGAACGTCCTTACATGACCATTAAATTAATCTTTTATAAATATTTTTTGAAACAATCTATTTGGTTAGAAAACATCTTTTATATTTGGTTGAAAAACATCTTGCAGGTGCACTCTTAGCAGTTGTTAGTAGCCTGATTCTATCTTGTTGTTTTTATAAGGAAATGCATGAGAACACCTGGCACTTGAAGCAAAGTGGAGGCATTTTTACAGAATTATAGCTCTCTTGCACTTAAGCGGTTTCGATATTCAAAGGTAAAGAAGATAACCAACTATTTCATAGATAAATTAGGTGGAGGCAGCTATATATGGTAGTGTGTTCAAAGAAAAGCTCAAAGACGGTCGCCTTGTTGCAGTGAAAGTGTTGAACAACTCCAAAGGCAATGGAGAAGAATTCATAAATAAGGTTGCTAGCATTGATAGGACTCACCATGTTCACATTTTTACTCTGCTAGGCTACTGTTATGAGCATTCCAAAAGAGCACTCATCTATAAGTTCATGTCCAATGGTTCTCTTGAAAAATTCATCTATTCTAACGAATCGGGAGGAACACAACGCATTTTAGATTGTGAAAAGCTATTCCAACTTGCAGTTGGCATTGCGTGAGGACTAGAGTACCTACACCGTGGTTGTAGTACGCGTATTCTACATTTTGATATCAAGCCTCATAACATTCTTCTAGATGATGAGTTCTATCACAAGATTTTATATTTCGGGTTGGCTAAGCTATGTCCTAAACAAGAAATCATCATTTCAATGCAAGATGCGAGAGGGACTTTAGGATATAGTACCCCTTAAGTGTATTGTAGAAACATTGGAGGAGTTTCTTACAAGTCAGATGTTTATAGTTATTGCATGATGGTGCTAGAAATGGTTGGTGGAAGAAAGAACATTGATGCAAGAGTGGAGAACACCAATGAAATATATTTTCCACACTGGGTTTACAATCGCATGGCCTTGGAAAATAGTGTAGAATTTATTGGAATTGTGGACGAAGAAGAGAAAGAAATTGCTAGGAAAATGGTCTTGGTAGGCCTTTGGTGCATACAGACAGATCCCAAAATCAGGCCTTCTACGAATAGGGTGTTGGAGATGCTTGAAGAAAGTGTTCAAAGCTTGGAAATGCCTCCAAAGCCATACCTTTCTTCTCCTAAATGATCATGCCAAGGTTTTCTACTGCATAGTATGAGAGAGGAAAAGATTCTAAAACCATTTTTCCCTTTTTTGTATTTTTTTTTCTAAGATGTATTTTTCTTAGCTACATGAAATTAGTGATTTTTGGAGCCTGATAGTTTTGCAATATGAATGTTCTTAAAATTAATCATTCTATATTGAGTTTAATTTCATTTTCATTTTTATATTGTTTCTCTTTTTTTTCTTTGATAAATACGAAATAAGAAAAATACTATATATCTATATATATATATAGAGAGAGAGAGAGAGAGAGAACTTGAATACAATATTAAAAAAATTATAATGTGCTTGAGTACATTGGAACCCCACTACTGAAATCTGTACCACCCACCCACATGAAATGCCTCTCATTTGTGGAATATTGCAACATCACACTTTACCTAGCGTAGGGCATACAAAAACTTGATCATGTATAATGCACTGGAATGAAAAATTACAAAGGACTTGATGTATTTTATACATGACTAATCTGACACCGGGCCCATTTTCTGTCAGAGTAATAATTTCCAGGAGCCCATTCGACATGAGGGCATAAGTCTTGCGTAGTTAAAATTCTTAAGAGGTAGCTACATAGACTCGAACTTATTCAATGGGGCTGTACAAAAAATTCAATATCACTGTAAAATCAGATCGAGCCGATCGAACCGGATGGTTCGGATCAATTTATAGTAAGATCGGTTTAGTTAATGGTTTGAAAATCATAAAAACCGCTTACATCGGTCCGGCTATCGGTTTGAGCCCACAATTAACCGCTTAAACTGAATCGACCGTATGCAGTAACTTAAGTATTGCTTTTTGTACTTGTATCCTTTTTATGTTTTGGACCTTTTCTTGGTGTTGCCCTGGTGCTACTGACAATTCAATTGGAATTGAATTTCTGTAGCATGCTGCAGATGGAGGGATTACCGTACAAGGTGTTTTCCTTTCATTATAATTCCACCGTCTAAGGATTACCATACAGGTTCTACATGTTTTCCTTTCATTATAATTCCTATCTCTTTTTAATGAAGTTTTTATCAGAAGGCTGCACTCTTGAGAATGCTAAAAAAGCAGTAGAACCAAGCCTTTTGATGGTTGGTTTTTGTCTCACTTAACCAATGTGTTAAGAAACCGTCATTTATGAAAAATACAGTGGGTTCTGATACAGATTCCATTTGTGTGTGACTTTTCTTGACATGAACTATTATTTTATTGTAATTCCAAATGGTATTATGTGGAATAAATGTTTCACTGCAAGCTGGTTATTATTAGTTTTTTGTGCGCTTGCGTTTACTCCAAACTCTCCTTTTGAAGCAGAATTATTTTTAGATGCGTTTAGTTCAGTCTGGAATGTTGAATTTTTATGTTTGCACTAAATATTGGAAGAAATACAAAGGATGGGGTGTTATCATTTTAAAATTTTCAATGTATGATTTTCAAAAAATAAAATAAAGAACAATGGTTTAACCGACCGAAAAGAACCGAACCGTTGGGTTCGGTTGAAGCCGCCTCTATCGATCGGCTCGGATCAATTAATTAAAAAACTGACAGGTTCAGTTTGGTTGTTGGTTTTAATATTAAACCGATCCGAACCGCCCATGTGCAGCCCTACTATTCAAGCTCAAATCCTAGCCTGTCTAGGTGAACCGAACATTCATTTGGGTCCAACATGCCTGACTTGGATATAATTTAGTGGTAGCCCGTTGGACTCTTATAAAGTTTAGTAATATTTTTAATGTGTACATATCCCGTGTATGGCAGTCAATAATTGTTAAATGTTCCTGGAGTCTAGGTTAATATTAGACCTAGACTCAACTCAAAACTCTTCAATTATAAATGAACTCCGGCCAGGATCCACAAGTAAATCCCAAACCTAATCAGGCCCATTAAGCCTCTAGTGTGATATTCTCATTGTTGTCGTTTGCGTAAATATGGCAGTTCAATAATCTCCCCTGAAAAATATTGGGATCTTTTCAAAACGTTTTTTTCTTCTTTTCAATGAAGACATAATGACCTTACATACCATGTCAAGATAAGCATCAGCTGAAAATAAAAACAATCTTATCAAGTCCAACCTGTTGGACCACAAAAGCAGTCTCCAACCCACCCTGTTGGACCACAAAAGCAGTCTCCAACCTACAACTGCAGTGCCCACAGGATTGGTGAAGTGCTTTGATTTGTATTATACAATGTTAATTCCATTTGACCTAAATTTCAACCAGAGTAGATTATTCTAACTACTAAATTGAAAACCACACCCTACTTTGATATAAATTATCTCGACTGTGGCTAGTCTTCTGGTTTAATCATGGTGAAATGGCACTTCTAGATCAGTGAACGTAGACACCTTAAATCAATGCTTAGGATCATCAGATTGGATGAGGGTGATGATATTTGGCCCACCCTTGGTCCAGATCATGCTCTTTTTGTTCCCCACTACCGAGTGTGGATCTAGTGCACTGGCCCCCTCTTCTCAAAGCTTCAGACATGGTTACATGAGTGCCACATCACATAGACTTTGATTGGCACACCTTTTATGCTACCATTCAAATCTACTGGCTTTCTCTCAAATCATTTTTATACAAATCCGCCAATAGATTCAGCCCCATTTAATTCATATACCCATCACTCACTCATATTCTCCTCTCCTCTCTCTCTCTCTCTCTCTCTCTCTCTCCATGTCTCAATACTCTAGTGTGTTCTTCTTCTTGTTCTTCTTCTTCACCACCGTTAATGGAGACACCAGAGTTTCTAACATCCCACAATGCCTTTCTTCCACCTGTGGAACCCTCAACATAAGGTACCCTTTTTGGCTATCTGATCCAAACAGTAACAGCTACTGTGGCTATCCTGGTTTTGGCCTCTCATGCACCAACCAACGACCCATCCTCGATCTCCCCAGCGACTCCTACTACGTGACCCAAATCAACTACACCCAAAAAACCCTCACCCTCGTCGACATCGATCTTGCATACCAGCCCTGCCCAAGAGCAAAACACAACGTTAGCTTTTCCTTCAACACCAGTACGGCAATCCCCCCACCCTCTCTGAACTACAACCCCATAGACTTGAACCTCACTTTCTTCTTCAACTGCTCTTTTTATCCTTCCCATGTGGAGCCTATTCCGTGCATGAACTCTGGTGGGAACCGGTCATTTGTGTTTGGAGGGATATTCGGAGAGATCCCACGGTTTGATTGGCATGGTAGGTGTGAGGAGAGTGTGGTGGTGCCTTTGCTGAAGACAGAGGCCGAGGGTCTGACCCTTGGTGGCTTTGGTGGGGCCCTGGGTCATGGGTTCCAGGTGGATTGGTTCCTGGCTAGGAATTGTGGGATCTGCGAGGCGTCTCAAGGGTATTGTGGGTACAGCGGGATTTCCAGGTCGTTTGTTTGCTACTGCAAGGATGGAGAATATGCCGAGCACTGCAACTACGGTACGTCTCTAATCTGAAACCTCTGATGACTATGTGGGGCCCACTTGTTGAGCCCAGTGATGATTATCAAGGTCATTATTCAGGTGAGGTTGGTAGGATGTGGGTCCAACTGCTTGGTGATCATTCATTGGATTTGATTTGACCGTCCGATGGAAGGTTTCCTATTTATTGCCATTCATTATCATGATCCAAGTTGTTAAAAGTGATCTGTGACTGTGATTGTTCGTTGGATCTGATGGACCTCACCATCTTATTTACCATCCATTGAACCAACTACCTCAGGTATCTCCAGTTGAATATTTTGATTATGGTTCAAAGTAGCAGCCGTTGGCGCCCGCATTATCAGTCGTAGCGGTCGAGGCCGCTACACTATTTTGAAAATAGCGGCACTACGGTCAAAAACCTAATAGAGTAAAGTAATTTTAGTTTTAAACACTATTTTTCATATTTCTTCTTCTCAATACCCTTTCCTAAATTTATCCCCACACTTATATGGTTTCAAATAACTGAAGAAATACAATATTGTTTGTTATATAAGATTCAAAAAAATTTGACCATTTAAAAAATTCACACTGCTACATATCGCCCTCTATGTAGCGTTTTGGCCATTGACCGCTACGCCTGCCACAATCGCTATTTTAATCCTCAATTTTGATCCTCATCAAATAATATCTTGACGTGTTAGGTCAAATTTAGCATCTTTATTTTCAATTTCTATTTGTCTAAATGAATAATGCGGACATATATTTAGAAAATAATAGTGTTTTGACCCACGATTCAACCCTCCTCCTACTATTGAGGTGTGAAGTCAAAACGTCTTAAAATAAAAATCCCCATCCCTAAGTTTGTGAAAATAAAAACTTTAGCCTCTCTTTTGTTGCTTTTTTTTTTAATTATTATTATAACTCTTTTTTGAAAGGGTCTGAATAAAAGTAAATATACGAAACAAGTCTTTAATATTATTCAGTATTATCATCCTATCGCAATCGGTCAAATCACAAATCACAATCATAGATGCCTTGTGAAATGAGATACTTGTAATCTGTATCCATCGATCCATCCATACGGTCATGGTTTGTGGTTTGAAAACATAAAATGGTAGCGATAGTTTCGGCACTACCGAAGGTAGGTTTTAAGAAAACGATATTGGATTGACTGTGTCCTATTTTGGTGATCTGATCAGGGTAGTTAGAAGTGGTCAGTACGTTAATTTGATTTTCTGTAGATAAACCGCTTAGATTGATCTAATGGGTTTGAGCAGTGGGTCCCGCATCGAGGTTCTCATGGTTGAAGATTCTTTTTATAAGGAATTGGAGAGTGATTGGCACGTACGCGCTTTCTTTGCTTACCATGACTCCAAGTCATGTATCTATCTAACCCCAAGGGGTAGCTCAGTTGGCCTAGGACCACAGTTTACAACCGGAGGTTGTGGGTTCGAAACTGCACTACCACACTGGGGCTACAAGGGAATTTACCCGGCTTCCCTCTGGGCCCGAAGGAATTAGTCCAGCCCAAAGGGTTGGGAACCCTCCGATAGCAAAAAAAAAAAGTCATGTATTTATCTTTTCTAATCCTTTATAAGCAAAAAATTAAAGTGAGTCATGCACTACTTAGCAACAAAGAAATAAAGTTAAAAAAATGAGACGAGCACTATTTTTCTGTGGCATTAGATTCCGATAAATGGGACAAATGATCCCACCACACATCACATGTAAGGAAATGAATTCCCTATTTGGTCAAAACAAGAAAATTCTATTTAGACCAATCGGGGGTGCCACGGGGGGAGAGGATGTGAAATCAACTACATCCCATCCAATGAAGAAAAAAAAACTCATCTCCCCTATTTGGCATCCCCTGATTGGTCCAAACAAGCTGGGAATCCATATCCCACATGTAAATGAATTTCATACGTAATGATAATGAATCAGCTTCTTCTTCTTTTTTTTTCATAAATAAAGCCATTTACACAAGATTTTACACCTGAATAGGCCGAAAAGGCAATGGTTTAATCCCTTACACAATGATTGTATTTTAGTGGGTATGTAAACTACTTTTATTTTTATGGGCTGCATATTTTTGTAATCCAAGCAATTCATTTTGCTTATTAAACTACTAAACCCTAAGATCATGACTGCACGTGAGAGGGAGTACTGAAAAGGTCCCACATCACTTAAATAATAAGGTACTTCACTTGGACGATTTTGGAATTTTGGAGGCTAGTGTGTGGGCCCTTTTTTTTTTTTTTGGTAAAGAGTGTGTGGGCCTGATGTGTTGAATATTGGCCGTTGAATATCGTGATCGTTTTCCAGCTGATATAAGACATCCGGGTCCCAGTATTATTAAAGTGTTAATGTTGAGGATTGTCATTCCGTCGAAATCGGTTAAATTACAAATCACAATCATAGATGCCTTGATATCTGCATCATTTTAGTTTAGAAATCAATTCATTAATGGGTTTAAAATGTTGGTCAACTCAAGATCTAACTCGAACTTTCATAATCTAATATCTGTCAAGAGATTGAAATCTTGGATTAAAATCTAGACTCTTTTGTATATAACCCCGTAAGGTTTGTAGGATTTGTAAATAGATTCCTCGACGTTTTAGTATTTGCAAATAGGCCCCTGCATTTTTATTTTAATACCTTTGCTGTCCCCAAAATCAATAGTCTGCGAACCATTTTAGGTTTTTAGAGCGAAATGACACTTTTACCCATCACTTTTTTATCCTTTTATGCATAATTTCAAAAGCTTGGACTTAAATTTTTTTTGTAAAGCATGTAACATTAAAAATCCACTTAGTGGGAGAGAATAGCCCTACATAATTTTTTTTTTTTTATCAATACAAGGCTCATTTCATTAAATCCAGATTGATCATGACAACAATCAACACCACTACTTTAACCATTTATGATTTATTCAATCTATACATGACCCACCGTTCGATTAATAAAAGTTTTAAAATACATAATTATGCTTCATGTGTAGGGGGTGTAAAAAAATTATTGGGGGAATGGACAAATGTAAAAAAAATATTAATTTTTTGAAATTGTGAAGGGGGTGGTGGTTGGCTCTATGTAAAAAAAATATTGGGGGAAATGGGTAAATGTAGAAAAATATATTGGGAAGTTCTATATACACCCCTATTTTTGCTCAGCACACCCACCTTTAGAAGAAAAAAAATTACACATGAAGAAGGAATGTAGGTGTGCTCAGCAAAATAGGTGGGTACATATAGAATTTCCCAAACATATTAGTTTTTAAAATTTGCAAGGGGAGGCGGGAATTTAAGACTTTTCTTAGATATGGGTGGGGGCTTTACTAACAGGCCCTTGTACTCGGATCTACCCTTAGTCATGTTATGAGAGAGTTATTCAGAGAAACCTTTGGGACTTGAGATAAAATAATGGATGTAAGAGTAAAGCTGTCATTTATTTAAAAGTTCAATAAAAATCTTATAATGGCTGCCCATTCTTGTTAAGAATATTGATTTTAGGGACATGATAGATATTAAAAAGAAAGGGAAGATGTCTATTTACAAATACTAAAACTTCCAGGGCTATTTACAAATCCTACAAACCTTAAATCGGTATATAAAAAATAAAAACTCTAAAATCTACTTGTAAATTTAGAAATTTATAAATCATCTCTCATCCCACCTTATCAAACGAAATCATTATCGTGAAGGCAAATGCTCGTTGGCTCCCCATTCCTGGGGGACAAGAAACTACTCTATTTGGAAATCATGAACAAAGGCCTAAAATTGCTATCCATTCGGAAATCATGATGTCTCTTTTCAAAGTTATGGATTTCCTCTCCCTCTAGGTCAGTACTAGTAGAAGCTGAAAGCCAATCGGGTTTTTCCTGTTATTTTATCTATATCTTTATGTATTTAGCTCTGGTTTAGCTGAAAGCTTTTTTTTTTTTTTTTTTTACTTTTCTTTTGGTTGAATCCCCTATATTGGGCTTCTCCTTGTTGAGTACTCAATGTTTTATTGTTTTGGGGGATTATTTTCTCAATCCATGTTTCCTTTTGCTTTTAATACAATTTACCTTAAAGCAAAGAAAAACAAATTCCTATAGAGAGTAAAATTTAGTGCCGCTACTTCCCTTGTGCCATTGCCAATGCATCATGATTAATTAGGGGTGTTTCTTTGTATGGTCACCATTGGTAGTTGATTTCTGCAATTGGTTATGAAAGATGAGATATTTTTCCATACAATTCTCCATATAATTTTATTTTCTATAATATCAGAAAACTTTATTGAATTATTTAAAACATACATTGAAATATAGAGGAAAAAAAGCGAGTTTTTCAATATGATATAATGGGGAGCATTCATGTGCATCCATGGTTGGGGACACTTACATGCTTTTCCTCTTTGCACATGAACATTCTTTTTTTGCATATGACCATATATGGTTTTTCTTTTTTTACACGTAAGTATTTTCAATTTTATAACTGTCTCCCACGCTACGGTGAGCTTTAGGGATGGATGCACATGAATATTTCCCTCACGTGGTACTGGACATCATAGCAACAAAATGAATAATTGGAAGTACGTGCTAGGACGAATAATTGGACGAGTCTAACAAATAATTGGAATGACCTTAAGCATGGATTGAAGGACCAAAAGAAGCATCTAAATTGGTCATCCTCCCTGATACCAACGCAATGTACAAACCGGAGTTGGTTCTATGAAGTTCATTGCAATAGAACGGCAATATCATAAAAGACTCCCCATACGATCTACGCACTTTGCACAGTCCAACCTCATTTTCTATATGTGCTCTCTTGTATGTAATGCGAGTCTCAAACTCAATCTGACATTCATTGATGATCTCCTTGGGCCTAAGATCGTTATTGCATCATACCTTCTCTTCAATGAACTCTGTTACATGAAATTCGGTTCTTGATGTGTATGATATGTCAAAAGCAGCTTGAAGCCCTGCAACTCGCGCATACTGAAAGGGAAAAAGCAGGTCAATTCACACATCTTCTGCAGAGTACCAGAAAAGCCCTATGATCTAATTTTCCATTTGATGGCAAAGAGCAATCGGACCTGTGAAAGTAACATCTTTTACTAATATACACAGGCTTCTGAGAGGATGTCCTGTTTAAGCAGCAGCCAAGGCGCGAAGACCCAAAAAAGCGAAGACAAGACCCGTTGTTGACAAATCTGGTCTCCTTAAACGCCCAATATAACGCATTTGGAGGGCAAAACGGTTAAAAAAAGGAGCCATCAGAATTCGGTAGCAATAATCCTTGCAGCATTGGAGATCGGACGGTTCTTCCAACGGACAAGGAACTTTAGGAATCCTCATTGACGTGTAGAAACAAGTTAATCATCAAAAACTTCAATGATTTTATCTGCAGATGGAGTAGTAGCTGGTAAGGAAATGGCTTATTCATCAGATTCATCATTGTCATGCCCACAGTAGAGTGTTAGATCTACAACGTTGAAGGTTGGATTGATGCCGAGATCTAATGGAAACTTCAAAGTATAGGCATTGAGTTAAGCTTCTTCAAAACTTTATATGGACCCAGCTTACGTGGATGCAACTTCTTCTTCGCTCCTGGTGGTAACTATTCCTAATAAATACGTACCATAATCATATCTCCTTTAGAAAACTCGAGGAAATGACGACGCTCGCCCGCATGAGCTTTATAATTATGGTGTTGAACTTTATCGTGTATCCGTTGTATGTGTTTGGTGAAATTATTCACTTCAGCACTAAGTCACAGTTTAATAGGTAATGGAACCAGATCAATAGGCAAGTGTGAATAAACACCTATTACTGCTTTAAATGGTGAGAAGCCAGTGGAGTGATTGACTGAATTGTTGTAAGCAAATTCCGCCATGGATAAAAGTTGATCCCATGTTGTGATATGGTCACGAAAACCCCATAACAAATGTCCAAACAATGTTACGAATTTCGATTTGTTTCGACCGAGATTTCCGATAACTTTAATTTGTTCGCTCAACCAAAACAAACAGAACCCCTGTAATTTTTCATCCAAGAATTCATTCCAATTCGTCCAATTCAGTCTGAATTTCATGATTTCGGCCAATTCGTCTGGCTCGTCCAATTATTTGTCCCATCATGTGCATTATCGAGAAGTTCTCGAATTTCATTAATGATCAAGGTTATGGATTTCCTCTCCCTCTAGGTCAATACTAATAGAAGGTGAAGGCCAATCGGGTCTTTGCTGCTATTTTATTTCTATCTTTATGTATTCAACTCTCCTTTGGCTGAAAGCATTTTTGTGTTTTTCCTTTTCTTTTGGTTGAATCCTCTATACTGGGCTTCTCCTTGTTGAGTACTCAGGTGTTTTGTCATTTTGGAGGTTTATTTTCTCGGTCCATGTTTTCTTTCGCTTTTAATACAATTTACCTTAAAGCAAAGAAAAAAAATTGCCTATAGTGAGTAAATTTTAGTGCCGCTACTTCCCTGTGCCATTGCCAATGCATCATGATTAATTAGGGGTGTTTCTTTGTATGGTCACCATTGGTAGTTGATTTTTGCAATTGGTTACTAAAGAAGAGATATTTTTCCATACAATTCTCCATATACTTTGATTTATGGTAATATCGGAAAACTTTTTTGAATCATTTAAAACTTACATTGAAATATAGAGGAGAAAAAAAGTGAGTTTTGCAATATCACATAATGGGGGCCATTGATATGCATACATCCTTTACCATAGGGTAAAGGACACTTATATGGCTTTTTTTCTTTATACATGAATATTTTTTTCTGTATTTAAATATATATAATTTTTTTTCACATAAATATTTTTAATTTTATAAGTGTCGCTTATCCTATATCGAAAGATGAATGCCGATGAATATTCTGCGCACGTAATACTGTATTCTTGAAAATTCAAAAGCCACATGTGCCTCTTGGAAGCCAGTATTATAGGATAATATTTTATGCAATGTTGGGAAGATGGAGTTAGTACGGGGAATTTTCGAGGAAGTCTCCTCCACTTTCGAGGAAGTGCCTCAATTAATTATGCCCACTTGCTTGACCGCCGCCTAGAATTGGACTTTGTAATGCTTTTTCCTGGAACAAATATACGTCGACCCACCCAGCTGTCCAGTCATCCTTGCGTCTCTATATGTATTGTGGTAAAAAATTTGGAGCAGAATTTAGGGCCTGTTTGTTGGAAGACAGTATTATTAGTAGGGAGGATTTCATTTTCAACGATTTTCATTTTGATTTTACATGTAGAATGAAGTGAAGTAAAATTTTAAATTAAAAAATAAAATATAAATGAGTTATGATAATATTTTATTTTTAGTTCTTTTGTATAATATTTTTTTACTTTTGTATAAGAATTGGGTTTTTTTTTTTCTATTTTATCTAAATCTCTTAAATTAAAAAGAAGGGAGAATTATTTTATTTTCAAAACATATACGCGATAGTGCACCCAATACCTAAATACAGAAACCAACATAACAATATTGACTTCCCTTTTCGTTTTAACAAAAGAATAAGAAATTATCCTAATTAAAGAGGAACTAGAAAACAACTTTATATAACAATTGCAACAGTTGTCAAAGTCTTTCTCTGCTTAATTTATTCTTCTTTGCTAAAATAAGAAGCTAAACATGAACAATGCTGCAATTGCAAGAGAGAAGAATAATCTGAAGAAAAAAAAAAGAGAGAAGAGGAAGAAGAAGAATTGATGAGTCAATCTAACCCTCCCTAGTCATTTCCCATGACCATAACTCGCCAATTCAGTGATTTGACTCACCCAGACGACTTTAACCCTTAACTAGTTTTATTCGGGTTATTTTTTTTGGGCTAAATCCTTAACACTTGGTTTTATGGTCTAGATGTTTAGTTTTCCAATAAAGCTTCATGGTTAGGGTTGTAAACAGGTCGGTTCCAGTATGGGTCCATCGTGGACCCAGAACTGGAACCGTTAAGGAGAAGGTGAATCCGGATCCAAAACTGGAACCGTTTTGGAGCCGGTTTCTTGGCTCCAGAGCCGGAACTGGAACCATATATGGAACAGGTCTAAATCCGGCTCTAGGTCTAGGTAAAGAATGATAAAAAAAAAAAAAACATGGTTTTTAAGAGAAATTTTTGAAATTTGAGGTAATATGTCGAGTCTCGGGTCCTCGGGTCCGAACGAAGGTGAAACCGAACCTGGAACCATTTATTTATCAAGGCCTAAATAAGGACCCAGACCCAGTTTTTGAGGGTCGGAACCTCCGGGTAATTGAAGAATTGAGAACCCATTTACATCCCTATTTATTATGATCAAATCCTAAATTAGATAAAGGTTGATGCATGCATATATCCCCTATGGAATTGGGATCATCTAAGGATCTGCCTCATGGTGACCTTGGGTGGAACAATCACGGTCCCCCACACGGTCACTGAGGGAAAAATCCTTGAAGGATCCGAATTCATTCCCTATCTGTTTCATGAATTAGCACTCCCACAATTTAACTATTATCCGCTCTATATCTATGAAGGAGTTAAATTCCTTTGGTTTTTAACACCTCTTTACAACGTTTTTGATGGGGCATTAATGCCATTCCATTCATTTTGATGAGTGAAACGGTCGATGGGCCATTTCCGTGAAAATACAACCAACAATGAAATTCCTCAAATTATGCTTTTCAACTGTCTCCATCCATGATTTCAGACTTTAATAATAATTCCCCATTCTTTCATCATTTAAACCAGAAAACAAAATACTGTTTTGACTTTCCAAATTGCTTTGTTGAATCCACTTTTTGACCTACTTCCTTTCAGCACATCTTTTTCACTGTTTCTTTTTAGAACTTGGAATGTTACAACGAAACTCTCAGTACAGGTGGGGTTGCACTTCTAATAGCGAAATCTGGGCTATGTTTGGGTTGTGATTCAGGTCAAGCTTCAGCTTGGATTATGTAATTTGGGACAATTTTGAGTTTGGATTTACAACCGTGATGGGGATTGACCGATTGGGTTGAGCTAATTCTCAACCCGACCCAACCCAAAACCCATTGAGTTACACCCAGGGTTTAAAATCGCGGTTCGCGGTCATCGCGTCGCTGTTCGCGGTCATCGCGGCCCATTACGGAGCGAATTTTTATTTGACCCCAAAAAAATTCAAAAAAATATCCAAAAAATCCAGAATATTATAAAATGATAGAAAATAATGTTTTTTTCCATTAGTGTACACTTTAAAGCAAAATAACGGTCCCCTCAAGTTATAATATCCTGTATCACTGCTGTATCGATTTATATACTAAAATAAGCTGAAATAACATAAAATTGACATAATGCAACCATAATTTTGGACAAACTAATAGTGTTAAACATTTAAAGTCTACAAGCAAGCAATAAATACTAATAGAGTTAGTGCATGTGCCTAATGCGATAATGCCAGAACGAGTGGCGGCCTGGCTCGATATTATCACCTTAAAACACTAGATCTAGGGAAAAACTAGTGAGTAACATCATATCTAAGTATCTAACTCAATATAAAGCCTTTGGTAGTTTGGTTCATGTATTAGTGTATTACACAATCTTTTTTAAAAAAAAAACCTATAATAATTCGGATTTAAATAATGAAGAAATAAAAAATACTACAAAAAGTGCTAATACTCACACTTTTTTGTTCCAAAAGTGTAGATCTATTTTAAACTAACACATTATTAATGCATTTGAACACTAATTTGAAAAAATGTAAATGATATCAAGAAAAGACCCAAATTTTTGAAATAAAAAAAATCTAGATCTACACCTTAAAACACTAGATCTAGGGAAAAATTAGTGAGTAACATCATATCTAACTCAATATAAAGCCTTTGGTCCATGTATTAGTGTATTACACAATCTTTAAAAAAAAAAAACCTAAAATAATTCGGATTAAAATAATAAAAAAATAATAAATATTACAAAAAGTGTTAAAACTTGAATTTTTTTGCTCTAAAAGTATAGATCTAACACATTTCAACCATCTCTAAGTTATTTTGATGTTAAATCTTGAAAAGAACTCCAAAAAACAAAAAAATAAGCTTACCAAAGAGGTCCCTTGAGTTTGATTAGCTTTCCCCACATACAAATCCACTCAAAAGTAGCTAAGATTTAAGCTTTTCCATGCATTAGAAGTTGTAAAAGCCCTCAAGTTGCTTAGGAAGCTCTCATGAAGAAGAAGAATGAAAAGGGAGAAAGCAGAAAGAAACCACACTCAGCACAGTGAAGAAAAAACATAGCAAAACGTGTTTTTAAAAAAAAAAATAGCGTCAGCAATATAACGGCCGTTATATTGAATATAATGGCCATTATATTCAATATAACGGCCGTTATAACGTTACGGCCGTTATATTCAATATAACGGCCGTTATAGGCCGTTATTTTAGCGATATTTTCCCTGATATCGTATCGGGGCCGTTATATACCAAATATCAGCACGTTAACGGCCGTTACCGTTACATAACGGCTGTTATGTAACGGTAACGGCCGTTATTTAAACCCTGGTTACACCCACTTCTATTTTCAGATTTTATATTCTATTTATATTTAAAACATGCTAAAAACAATTATAAATTATAATTTCCAATAATTCAGTCTTTAAACCTTTTTTCCCCATATATATGTCCCAAGGAAAAAAATATATAATTCAATCTTCTTCACTATGGCTGATACAGAAAACCTAACCGAAAATTTTTTTTCTCGACCCCGTTCTCCCTCTATATTATTGCATAAAATTTAGTTCATTTTTATGCTTCTTTTTTTTTTTAACAACTGCCCCAAATGCAAATGCAAAAATTTTCTAATGTGGAAAAGCAATCGGATTTTCCCAACCATTTTCACTGGAAACGCGGCCGAGCGATCACGCGTCCTAAAATTTTCTTCTGCGACTGCATCATGAAGACGTTTTTTAGTGGTTTGAAAAGTCCACAGCCGCCTCTTCCATTCAACTTTCCACCTCGCTCTTTGGACTCTAGCTATGGTTCTTTCCAAACCAAACCATTCATCTCCATCTCTCTATGCCTCTCTTGTCTCTCCCTCCCTCCATTTCAATTTATCCATCTCTATCTATCCACATACAAACGAACACACACAACATAACGAAATGCACCGTCTTTTGCTACCACCTTCGTCTCTCTCCCTCTTCCTCTTCCTCTTCCTCTTCCTCTTCTTCATCTTCTCCTCCATCCCAACTTGTCTCTCCGAAGACGATGAAGAATACACCAAATGCGCACCTCTCCAGCTCCCTTGTGGAAACAACCGCTACGAAATAAGATACCCCTTTGGCGTCGACGTCGACGTCGACGTCCCCGACCGACCCAGTTACTGCAGCTACCCGGGTTACAATCTCACCTGCACCGACGACGGCAACCTCTTTGCCTATGCGCTGTCCAAAAACTTCACCATCCAGAACATCAATTACTTGACCAACGTCTTACATGTCGTCGACGCCCACTTCACCAGCGGCGACTGTCCCTTGCCGTTGAGGAATTCGACCATCGGTTCATTTACCTTCAGTTACATAAATCAGGTTCTCATAGAGACGGGTATCTCTAATTCCACCATCGATCTATTTCCATTCAATTACACCAATGAAGTGTTGAACGTCACCTTATACGTCAACTGCACTGATCCTCTAACTGATTTGGTAATCTCAAGTTATTCTCTTCATGAGCTTCCATGCCTCACAAGGGGTGGCAATTACGCCTACTTTACGCTTCAGCCGCGTACAGTGTATGGAGGGTTGGCGATGTGCACTGGTCCTCTCATTATTCCACTGCTTAGAAGTGCAGCGAAAAGGCTTTGGGAAGATGGTGGGGCGAATTTTGGAGATGTTTTGGAGAGCGGATTCGATGTGCAATGGATGGTAGGGACAAAGTGGTGTGCAGAATGTGTGAGTTCGGGTGGGCGATGCGGGTATGATGAGTCGAATCCGATTGAGGCTACCTGTTTTTGCCGAGATGGGAAGAAGGTCGCTACGTGTCTGAGTAGTAAGTCCCTCCTTTTCTCTCTACTCTGATTTCAATTACTTATCTATCGATAGTCATGATTACATATGAACTTAGATGGAGAGGCCTCTCTCTGATAAACCTTCAAATTTTAGAGAGGGCAATTATTATGATATGAAATTAGTACAATCTTTTAGCTGAATCGAACCGAGATTTGTATATGAAAAGCTTTATGGATGATGATCATGGCTATTTCTGCACTGTGAATTATGAATTTTACTGGTAATTTACTTAAATTACTCTCTGTTTCTGCCTTCAATGGGGTCGTCTAGGGGTATTTTGGTGCACAAACAACTTAAAACTCAGGAGAGTTGGATCAGATTTTGGGGGAATCCAAGAGAATTGGTCAAATTTGTTGAGTTGAGGTCTAAACTTTGAGCCTAAGTTTTTTCAGATTTTGGGGCAATTCAGACGCTCTAGTTGAGTTCCTGTTTTCAAATAGAGTTGATCCTACAATCAGATTCATATCCGTCTAAAACACACGGTTAAAATAAAAATCAAGGTAAGATTTTGTTGTAATATTACTGACCAATCTTAAGGTGGGGCAATCTCTAATTGGGGTTAGATATGAATTAGTGTTAAAACACGAGTGTAGTGCTTTTGAGTGGCCTGGGCTTTTTGATAGTCGCCATTAGACGAGTTATAGGACTCAACTTAAAGAACCATTAGAGATTAGTTCATTAATAATTTGCTGACCAAACTGAAAATTCTTCGAAGAATCAAAATGAACTATTCATAGTTCAAAGCTCTTCAGAGCGACCTGGTAGCTGTGGATCGGATGGAGTTGGTCGAATTATTGGATAAACGCCAAGTTGAATGTAATACAGAACAAGATACTTACATATTCAATATAGATCATCAGATCATTATAAACACTAGGATTGCTAATTATCAAATGACAAATAGTGTGCCTTTTGTATAGAATATGTGAATCTTTAAACCAAGATCATGATTCTCAAACACAGCTCCAACTGTCTATATGACTAGGGTTCAATGTTCAGAGATTCAGCCTGTAATAATGTTCAAAGCAAAGACATTGCCTACCAAACATTATAAAGGCTCAGCTTGCTATATCAATTTTCTTAACTTTCCTTTTTTCTTTCTAACTTTTATGTTTGGGCCTTCATCACTATTAACTCCCCCTCTCTACATCTTCTAATTTCTTTAAACTTCATTTTCTTAGCAACAATGGTGTTTAAAGGGTGTTCGGTTTTAATCCATCCTTACACCTTTCCATCTTCTTTTCTATTTGTTTGCTTTTTCAAGGTCAGGGAGTAAAAGAGGAATTTGGATGGCATGGATGTGTAATTTGGGATGATTGGGGCCTTTTTCCCCCTTTCCCGGTTGGACTTCTGTTGGAGTTGGACTTTGGACAACCCAAACCTAACATCTTGGTCATCAACCACTAGGCATTCCAATTTTTCTTCATATATGCACCTTCCACCTAAGTGATGTAGTATGTGAAAGTGCCCACTTCTTGTTATTTTAATTACTAAGCTTGCATCAAGTCTCTTTAAAATGAAATTCAAGGAAAAAAACTCTAATTTTATAATATGATAGACAATCGTGCATGGCACATGATTGTACTATATATGATATGATATACATACACCTCACAAATGGTTGATGTGGGCCCATCTGAGTTTCAGCAGCCTTACACTCTTTTCTTGTTCCTTTCCCTTCATATCATATTCAAACATATCATGCTATGTACTGGACTCGGCTTGACTCGCCTGAGTTAGACGACTCAGATTAGCTTTCGAGCCGTCACTCATGCCAAGCCGAGTTGCATAGGTAACACTTACACCCACCTAAGAGTTGGTGGAGTGGCATAAGACGTGGATTTTCTCCTCGCGTCTTGCGGTCGAAATCAGGGGCGGACCCAGGACCTGTGCAGTCGCACCCGTTAAACCATGGCGCGCTTCAAAAAGTTCAATTAAAATTGTACGCCCGCCATCAAAATCAATAGTTTGCCCCTAAAATCAAATTACCGTTTGCATCCTTGAAATGAAAATCCTGAATTCGCCACTGGTCAAAACCTACCATAAATTTATCCACATTACATTTGTGTGAGTTTAGCAGGTTTATTGCGACAAAGACCCGGCCATAGCCACATCATTAAAAATAATTTTTAAAAAAGGCCTAGGTAATGTTCACAGCCCACCTAACGTCGACCATGTGAACCATACGACATGTGTAAGATTCGCGTCTGTCTTAGTCTGGGTTTTGCCGGGTCCACGTGAGCATACAGCAAATACAGCCAACGTAAGAACTGCTTCAGTGGTCCGCGGGACACTGAATGAAAACCTACAGTCAATAAGATGTATTAGAGCCTCCTGGCTGCTGCCCATCCAGTATAATAATTCATGTTGTAAACTTTAGCTAAACGTTAAAACACAAGAAAATATGATGCTATTTTATCAAGCCAACTCCGGTCTGGACCAAGTTGCTGATGGCTGTGGCCAAGTCGCATCTACTTTCGAATAGTTTAAATTAAAGTATAAGACTTTTTTAGCCGACTCTATACTAGATCAATGCTTACATAGGTTTGAAAATTGAAACCTCCACTTTGTACAAAATTTCCAAATATTAGATCCGTCACCTATTTAGACCCTGCTTCGGCGGGACCCACACTGGTTAATGACCCCTTTTTTTATACTTAAATCAATGATATAAGGCTTTGATAAGCATAATAATGATCATGAAGATAAATAATTAAATCACTTTTATTATCATATTAGATGCATTAGAAGTTAAATAAGTAAATAATTTAAGTTAGGTCAGAAATAAAACCGATAGTCCAATACACAAAGGGGCTTACCGATTACCAGGAAATGTAATCGTGGTCATGCAGACTACTGATATTTTTAATTAAAGAGTTGTAGAAGTTTGGAAGTCATTTTCGTCCCTTCCAAGTCTAACGTCAACCTTCCTCAGTTCAACATTTCACTCATATTCAATTGAATGTGTTTTTGTTTCAATCCCTTTTTCTCCATCGCTCCTTCCTCCTCTTTTCCCATAACAACATCTTCTTCCAAGGAATTCAAGAGAATCCAGCTTTTACCATCTTCCAATCTCTCCAAATGCATTCACACCTTCTCTTCACCTCCCTCTTCCTAATCATCTTCCTCACAATTTCTCTATCCGAAGGCGACAGCAACGAAGGAAACCAGATTTGTGCGCCATCCAAATTCGATTGTGGAAGCTTCAAAAACATTACTTACCCATTTTGGGTCAAAGATCGCCCTCTCAATTGTAGCTATCCGGGCTTTAATCTCACCTGCAATGATAACTCAACGGAGATTAAGATAGGGTCAAAGACATACCAGGTGAAGGCAATCGATTATGGCAACCAGGTACTAACCATCGTCGACACCGATGTCATCGACAAGAATTGCCCTCCCCTGAAGAGTAGTTCGACTCTCGACTTCTCTCTATTTGCTTATACACCCAACAATGACTATAACCTCACCATATACAACTGCCCACACGGAGGAGGTCAAGATCCAATCCTGCATGTACTTCCTTGTCTGTCTAATGGAAGCAATTACTCTTACTATAAGGTTGACCAAAGCCCTTATCCAATGATGCCTGACCCATATGTGTATGGAATGTGTACGATGAGTGTCTTTACGATTCTTAATTCGTGGGCGGCCAATCTTGGCGAGAATCTGACTCATTTTGGAGGTGCTATGGAGGATGGTTTCAATGTGTCATGGATGGTGGACTCCGGCAAGTGTCAGGAATGTGTCGCCACCGGTGGGAATTGCGGTCATAATCCATTCCAACCAGACCAACCTGTTTGTTATTGCAATGGTAATCCCTATCAGGGAATATGTCCGCTCCCAAGCACTCCAAGTAAGAATCTCTCTGTTTCTTTATCACATTCTACTTCTTTTGTTCATCACCTTTTCCTTCATCGTGCGATCAATCCTAGTGTGCATGTCACTTCAGTTTTAATGAAATCTTAACCAGTACCAATTTAAGAGGTTTGTGTTTCATCACATGATTCAACTTCATAAATGTATTCCCTAATCATTGTGATTAAAGGAGCGATTGGCGATGTTGCTGTTTCGGTCCCTGACCAGTGGATCCAATCTCCAAATTTTTTGTGCCACAATATCTTCTGAGGAAACACATTTGATAGGTGGTCTAAATCTGATACAGAGTACCACGTTGGCTAATGTGTAGTGTAAGGGAACTCTCTACTGGTCTTCAAACAGATATCTTGCACTTGATATTTATATACAACGGGGATTGCTTGGACTGTTTGGTACTAAAGATACCTATCTTTATTTCCAGATTCCAATTGAAAGCAAAAAAAATCAAAAAGAAATGATGGGTCATTAAATCTCTTGGTAATATTGCAGAATTTGAGATCCCACTGCTGCCAAACATTGAGTTTAGGAAAAAAGAATTTTCCTGGTCCAAGCCGCCATGGAATCTTTAGTTAATTTGAATCAGCTTTTTTCTCACAAATTCATCAACCACACAGACGATTCTAGACATTGAGTTAAGGAAACATGAAGGTCGCACGCAGAACTTGGTTGCTTTGGATTAGACTGGGTCAAATCAGAACTCGATAAGGAAGTGGAATATTGTGAGGCAATTTTAGATTTTACGTTTACATGTTTCTATACCAAGTCTTCATATTAAGTTGAGATGATTTGGTAAGGTTTTGGTAGGAGTTGATTTTTAGGACTTATAAAAAAAAACATAGCTGCTTTCTAAAATCAGATCAGATTACTCAATGGGGGACAGAGTCAACATAATCTGGTGCTTTGGGCAGTTGGGTCCAAACCAAACCTTTATTCTTGTTAAAAATCAGTTGACCATTTAAACAACAAAAATTCCAATCAAATAGTTTGAACCATTGATTTTAACCATTTTTAGCTTATTCCAATATTTCTTTGTTTTAAGACATCACAATTGAATCCATTTGGACCAGATCACCAATGCACCGACGGTTTAGTGGCATAGGCATACCACAATAAGGAGGCAAACTGGACTCACTGCTCCACTCTTGAGGTTGGTGGTCCACTTTTGTGCCAACGAGGCCCTCAGCAAAAAAAGAAGAAGAAGAAGGAGAAGAAGAAGAATTTAATTAAATAACTCAAAGTTTGATCATGTTTTTGGATTTGGGAGACTCAGTCACTCGTTTTACTCAGTGTCCGCTGAGTCGAGTTTACTTTGCCGAGTCAGGGTGAGTCGAACCAGATCATGCCATCGTCATCAGTCATATCAGCCACGTAAAACAACAGACTTTCTATCTTCCTACACCAGTTGGGTAGTTGGTTTTATTAGGAAGTCAACAATGGTACTCCTTTTCCTTGATTAGTTATCATCCTTATCAGAAAACCACTATTTTCTTACCTAAGCCACATGGAAAAGTGGAAGAAGGGCCACTCTTTATACTAATCAATTCAACAACCACAGTTTAAGCTCTTATATTGCCATTTGATGACAATGGAAACTTCCCTTCAATTCCTTTCAGTAACCGAAAAATCTTTTAACATGTTTTTCTGCATTTGGGATCTAAGACAGCGAGCAAGGGATTGATATAGCAGCTTTTAAAAACCAGCCCTGATAGTTTTGTCGGACCGGGCTCAACCAAAACCAAAGCCTAGGATGGGACAGTCCAGTCCCAATGAGAACCCTTTGTAAACCAGTCAAACCCATATAAACCAGCATGGACCTCCCATCAGTGGGCCCCACATCCACAAACACCTTTTGTGAGGCTCTTATGAAATTGATTCCAACTGTGGAAAGTTGTAGAGTACTTCATTGGTGATATCTCATACAGTAAGTCTACTTTCCTATCCCAAAGTCCGAAAGTGCACTTTCTATCTCCTTTCCTCATTGGCACAGCCACTGCTTTCTTTCAACTTCAAGCAAAGGAACATGAAAAAAGAATTCAGCCAAACTGACCATGCTAAACTATCCGGACCGCATCTCAGTCTATGTAATATCTTCTCCTCTTTCAGATTTTCTTACCTCCCAACTGAATCAAAGCATGTTAAACTGCAGAGGATACTTCCCAATGTTCTTGACCTTCATCTTTATAATCGTCATGTCTTCAGCAGAAAAAACTCCATCAGTAGACCCACACTTCAAAGTCTGTGAGCCAAAAGACTGGAAATGTCATAAAAATAAGGTACCCATTTCAGATCCATGGACAACAGTCCCACTGCGTTTACCCAGGCTTCAAACTTACCTGCAAGGACAGCAAACCAGTCCTTAACGTGCCTCTTGACAACTTCTATGTCCATGACATCTTCTATGAGAACCAATCTCTTGCAGTTGCAAACTCGATATCATTTGATGAAACATGTCCTAGTTCCATTCACAATCTCACCTTCGAGCGCACTCCCTTCAACATTAGCCATTCCAACCACTTCTCTTCTTTTTCAATTGCACCGCTTCGCTTCATGAAGAACAATATGAATTCCCCATCTCATGTGTTAGCAACAAAACTCATCACTCTTTTGCCGCATTTGCTGATTATGAAGTGTTAAATTCCACCAATATTTCAGAAACTTGTGAGTCTTTGGTCATTGCACCAGTTGCGGTGGTTGACATAGAAGGTTTCCATGCAAATTTAACTCTTTTCGACTGCAGAGCATTCCTTAAGGATGGATTTCTCTTGGAATGGAGTGCCAACAATTGTAGTAAGTGCATAGAAAGTGGAGGTCGATGTGGATTTAATGAGTGTATGTCTGATATAGTGTGTTTATGTCCTGATCGAACCCATCAAGTATCCTGCCATCGTAGCAAGTACTCCAAAATTCAAAGGCTTTCTTACGTTGTTGTACATTGTTTTTCTATTAGTATTAAGCAACGTCTCTTTCACCCATATTGCTTTTTATCCTAATATCATTTCCTCATTTTTTACTTGCTTATTAAAAAAATTAGCACTGCCAGATCTTGATCTGTTAGTAATCAATAAGTTTTATCCACCACAAGTGTAGATGTGTGTTTCAGGCCTAATTAGTCCTAATTATTCTTTTCTAATAAATGTTAATGGTTTTTAGTGTAATACACTCATCAAATATTTAGATACCCTTGTTACTGAACATGTAGCTCACTAGCACACATCTGGGGAGTTTTAATAACCAATTAAGGGCATAAAATATGGTTACTTTCTGCTGTCCTGTTTTTTATTTTTGCGCTTAATATGGGTCCACCGATATTTTCTCTTTCTAACTCATTCAATTCAATCTTCACTGGTCACGTCACCTTTTAGGTTACTAGCTGTACAAGTTTCTCTCCAAACAGCAGGAAAATTTTAAGATACAACTGAAAATTTTTCGAGGGAACTTTTTGTTTATAGCTTGAAACTTCCTTTCATAAGACAAGCTACAAAGACACACACACACACACACAAAAAAGAAGAAGAAGAAAAAAAAGAGACAAAATATTTAATATTCTATATTGTATGGATTTCCGTTTTATGTGAATTGTTACATGTTCACACTCGAACATAACCTAAGCGTCTACGATCTTATTTTACTTGACAAAGATAAAACCAAGTGTCAAAAATGTGTAGTTCATGCACAAATCAATATAGATTTGTATGAGCAGAAGATTTCAATGGTTACAGCATAAATGAGATCATACTTTTAATCAGTTGGGAAGATAGCTCAACAGATCAAGGTAAAGAGCATGTAAGTCACGCTAAACCATAGAAATATAAATTAAGATGAAAATATACTATATTGAAAGAAATACTGAGTTGTTGCATTCGTTCAAAACACTATTATGTAAGGCTTGATCTGTCTATACCAATAGCTTGAACAAATTCTCATTTTCTTCTTTATCTACCTGGTAATCTTGAAGCTATCACCTATGCCATGGAATCCGTTCAACATCTTCTCCTTGTCGAACCTTTTTTCTTTTTTTAAGAAATACACTTTCATATTTTGAATCTCCAATGAATCTTGTCAACTAATGCACTTTCAGTCTTTAAATCTTAATGTGTTGTGTATGTGTTTGATAGAGAGAGAGAGAGAGAGAGAGAGAGAGAGAGAGAGAGATTATTATCTACTTGGTTAAAGTAATTCTTAAATACTCTCTCTTAACGTAGTAGTTCGATCAAAAGGTGTTTCTAAGAAGTTCAATTGAAAAGGTTGTTTTTATGAGCGTACAACCAAAAATCATTAGTAAGATAAATAGGATCAGATAGCAATGTATTCCGATGATTTGGCTGAGGATAGATCGGAATGAAAAAAAGGAATTCATGTGGCTGACCCCAAGATAGTTGGGACCAAGGCTTCGATGATAATGATGAGCAGCGTCTTCTGATTAATGTTATTGGTTCTTTTATTTCACTCAAGTAGATCTGGTAGAGCTGCACAACTGCACAACGCATCATGCTAACTTATAACTAATACCATTATTTGTGCTCTCACTAACCTTTTCTGTGGTATGATTTTGTAGGCGATAACAAAAAAGTCTTGAAGGTTATTATAGGTATCAGACCTAAACTCTTAATAGCTATTAGACCTAAACTCTTTCTTTCGCTTCTTTTTTTTTTTTTTTTCCTCTACCATCCATAATTAATGGATATGTGAGCTCCATCTTGGATAGTGCATGGCCAAAAGGAGCCACTAAGACCAGATGAACCAACTGTTAAGGAAACTACAAATGATGGCAATCCAGCTAATGCTCAAGAAATTATTTATTGTGTGATAAGATCAGATTGCCAGAATCCAAGTTGGAGCCCTACCAACAGCGTGCATCAATCCTCATGAGTCATGACACAGTGACACACCACACAAGCACTATCCATTCTTGCAATGTACGGCCTGCAGTTAGTTGCAATTTCTAAGTCATTTCTGTCGTCTTTCAGGCATAAGTGCAGCAACTGGGAGCTGCCTTATAACAGCTGCAATAGCATATCTATGGTACCGTAAGAAGCACCTCACTTCCTCTTCCTCAAAACTCATCTCCCGAACCATATCTTCAGATCCATCTTCCAGGTCGGAGCTTGGACATTGCCACTCCATCTTACCAACCCATGTTTTCAGCTACAAGGAGCTCGAAGAAGCCACTGACAACTTTGACCCATCCAGAGAACTTGGGGAGGGTGGCTTTGGCACAGTTTACCGTGGTATGCCGATCTCATCTGTTACTAGTTCAGTTTTATGATTATCCAGATATGATCCAATACCATATAGGACATTGGTATGGCTTTCACACATATGAGCTATGATATCTAGACACTTCAATTCACGCAATGCATTGTGTCATATCATATATAATATGTTTTTTGTGTAAAATCCGTGTCCCTACTTTATCCATGGGTTGCCCCTATAAGTATCAAATACTGGTACTTAAGCTGACATACCATCGCACTGGGTTCCATTGAATTAGTCCTGTCATTTCCAATTTTCTCATTTTTCTGGACTTGGGAAAATAGTTCCAAAGGAGCTCATGTGGACATGCAAAGCATATTTCTTTTGTCGTCATTGATCTCAATGATGCTACGCACAGGGAAGCTTCTCGATGGACGTTCAGTTGCAGTCAAGCGTTTGTACGAGCACAACTTCAGGCGTGTCGAACAATTCAAGAATGAAATAGAGATCATTTCCGGTCTGCGTCACCGGAATCTGGTCTCACTCTATGGCTGCACTTCACGCCACAGTCGTGAGCTGCTCCTCGTGTACGAATTTGTCCCAAATGGCACCGTTGCGGATCATTTACATGGAGAACGTGCAAAAGCTGGAGCCCTTACTTGGCCGATTCGGATGAGCATTGCCATAGAGACTGCTGATGCACTTGCTTACCTCCATGCGGTTGATATCATACACAGGGATGTCAAAACTAACAACATTCTCCTTGACAACAATTTTGTAGTGAAAGTTGCAGATTTTGGGTTATCACGCCTGTTCCCGATGGACAAAACACATGTGTCGACTGCTCCACAAGGTACGCCAGGCTATGTGGATCCAGACTATCACCGATGCTACCAACTTAACGACAAGAGTGATGTATACAGCTTCGGAGTCGTCTTGTTCGAGCTTATATCATCAAAGCCGGCAGTGGACATCACCAGGCATCGACATGATATCAATTTATCTAATATGGCAATTAACAAGATCCACAACAATGCGTTACATGAGTTGGTGGACCCCAGTTTCGAGTTCAAATCAAACAGTGAGGTAAGGAGGAAGATCACTTTGGTGGCTGAGTTGGCGTATCGATGTTTGCATGATGAGAAGGAGATGAGGCCATCCATGGAGGAGGTCTTGATGGTGTTAAGAGAGGTTGAGAGCGATAAGTACAAGGCAGACAAGGGCGAGGATATTGATGTTCCGGCTGATGATGTTGTACTGTTGAAGAAGAAGAGGGCACCACCGTCACCTGATTCCGTGACAGCTCCCTGGATCAGCCGAAATACCACACCTAATACTAGTGGTAGTGGGTAATGTTCATATTTTCTCTATTGTTTTTAATGCATTCTAGGATTATCTGTAATATGAAGCATGTGCATAATGTATGATTTTCTTCTGTTTTATTTATTTTTTTAATTTTTTGTGAGATCTTTGAGAGGTGGGAGATGCAATTCGTAACTTGCAGATTGAGGGTAATGTTAATAGTAATGGAGTAACAGTTATCTCAGTAAGGTTATTTGGGTGTTTGTTTCTTTTGATAATTTTGAGTTTTCATATTGAAATGTTCTCTATATTTCAATGGTTTTGTAAATGTATATCAAGAGGCTTGATCGGGGACCACTGCACCATTCATAAGAATGAAACAAAGTAGCATGTAGGGCACACCTGGAAGAATGACAATCAGAGAGAGAAGGGTGTTTGAGGTCTCCCTATGACCTACCCTTGCCCAAAAATTAGGGAAACGTCCGACCACGGCAGTTCTTGTTTCAAGGGGCCTCAAAGTTGTCAAAATCCTAGCTATTAGATATGAAGTTGGTTGAGTCCAAAACTTGTATGATCAATCCAAGAGTATGAAAGTAAGATCTCAAATTTGGCTGAATATTAAATCATGGAGGGATGATCATTGTGAGGGTTTTGGATGGATCATATGGGGAGATGGGGTGGTCCAAGTGGTTCCCATAGACCTGGCTATTATTCCATGCTAACAACAGCAACAGCAAGTCGTTCTGGGAATTTGCTAGTGAAGTGTAATGCAACAATCCATTATAGAATGCTATTCACTACTAGAAATAATTAGGATTCAATATCAAGGAGAAGGTTGCTCTGTTTATGATTTGGAGGGAAAACATTTAACACCAATACAAAAGCTTAGCTAATGGTAAACGGTATCATGTGTGATCAAGATATGCTGATAGGCTTCGTTTGATTCTATGACCCCCTATGTTGTCGAAGAATGTAGGGATTCTTCCCATTGCCAATCCAATCTCTAATGATCGGGTTGCTATAACAGATTCATCAAAACTGGAGCTTTGATGATATATACAGCATGCAGGACGCCAGCACCAGATCATTTCCAATCGATTGAAAAAAAAAACAATCTGATTACCATGTGAGGGGCCTAACTGACTAAAGACATTATGGAGAAGTGCAGGAGAAAAAATAAAATATCACTTAGGGCGTGTATGTTTGCATAATATATAAGTTAAATGAGCTCCACTAAAGGATTATTAAAGAGGCAAAGAGTCAAGGATATAAGTTAGTGATGAAGAGGGAACCTTAACATTCGTTGGATTAGAATAACTAGGGTCATGGCTGGGTATACATTTTCCCCCCATCTTCCCTTGATTCAATTTCCATTAAAGTAAAGGTTATTTGATGGGCATTTTTCAATGTCACCATTGACTCTTCATTTTTAACCACTTATGGAAATACGACATCTTGGGTTACCAGTAACTTGATTACATGAAACAAACATGCCCTTAATGTAATTGAGAACAGGGAGCAAACATACAATTCAGGGCTTCCCATCTTAAGCCCGTTTTGCAGTAGAACAATGAGAAAAGCTGAATGCAATTCAACTCCCAATGGATAAAATAGTCAGTTTTTGTACATCTATATGATCCAGTCGTCCACCTTGAAACAGGACACTTCATTTTTTCTTTCTTTGAATATAAACTGAAACAGGACACTTCATGCAACATCCAGTTGTCGAATTGTCCCAATTCAAAAATGGACAGTGCAACACTTAATTGATTATTGAGCTGAGATGAATTGCTGTGCATCCTCTATAAGCCAAGACAAGAAATCTTTTAAATCCAACCTATTAAGTGGACGGTATCCAGACATAACAAAGAGCTTGTGTTTGAGTTCATCAGTAGTTTAGCCTTGTGCTTAAGAGTGTTGACAACTTTTTCACCTTGTACCAAAAAGATTTTCAACAATGCAGCATCGCAAATAGGAAGATAGAGTATACTACAAACCTGTAGAGGCATCCTCCTGAGTAGAAGTAACAAGAAATCAATGGGATAAAGCTAAGATTTACAATGGTACACCTAGAATTTTATGTTTTTTGTCTGTGGATTACTAGATTTCAGGAATCTCAAAGATTGCAAGAATAATAAATCTAGGTTAGGATTTCCATCTGGGTATTTCTAGAAACCCAATATTTCCCTCCTCATGTGGTGGGATTTCTACAACTCCCACTCGAATCAACCAAGAAGGAAAAAAAAAAATTCTCATTCGAGGTATCCCATTTAAGAGATTCCAGCAGCATAGCATTCGAAAACACAGTATTCTGACGAAAAACAGATATAAACATTTCAGAAATCAAATCTCATACCTCTTCACGAGGAGTGACCGGAGAAGATGGGACGGATAAGCCCATCAGCTGGAGTAAAACGAACCAAGAGAGGAATCCAATTTTGACCGTACAAATCAAAAGCTCTCCTGCTATATACACGTGGGAAATAATCAGGTGAGAACTGTTCGGACGGTTAAAACCGTGAGAACTATGGGTGGGACCCACTTATCACACAATTCAAACATCAAAAAGTCTAAATGGACAAACTTTTTGGCCAGAATTTGGGACAAACTCCCATGTGGCACAATCCTAGAGGTGCAACTTTTGAGAGAGGGGGAAAAAGCACCTCTAGGATTGTGCCACATGGGAGTTTGTCCCAAATTCTGGCCAAAAGGTTTGTCCAAGTAGAAGGGTTGTTCAAACATTGCAATGGACAGGGACCCCTTATAGTCACACATCCCGGTGTGTTGGCACCAATGCGAATGAATTGGACCGATGGATCGACTATATACCCATACGAATGGATTGGGCTTGTCCGCACCGTTGGATCGACCATATACCCATACGTGGATTGGGCTTGTCGGCCATGTAGCTCTTCGCTCCCTTTTGGTTTAGTCTGGATGCTCCATGTCTTCTGAGTGAGAATCCTCGGTTGATGAGTAAAACTCCTCAATGGGGCCCATCTACTAAAAATTCGAGTGAAAGGACATATATCCTCCCAATATATGGGCTGTTTTTTAAAGGATTGTACGATGTAATAAAAATCATGATTAATTGTTTTATGCATGTACTTTAGTCATATTTTTTAAACAAATGATTAATCTTATGCCGGGATCAACTCCTGTTGGAATGAACTTGGAAGATCTAAAAAAAGAAAAAAAAAGGTATGAGGGAGTTCATTTTGAGCGAATCGAATTTTAGCCCTACTTTGGAGTTCCACTCCTTCAACCAAGCATAATCCTCTTCCGTCTGATGGGTTAGCGAGCCCTACAAACTCTGCTATGGCAAAACATAGAAATATAAAAGACCTAGAGTTTATGGGTATCAATCAAATGTATAAATCAAATGGTATAAATCAAATGGTATAAATCAAATGTATAAATCAAATGTGGACCCACCCCAAAACACAGTGGGGTCACTCCAATTGATTGAATGCACATACACTGCAAGAGAAATTGAATATTCCTAATGATAAAATCATGGTGAGCCCCTCCGAAGCTTAGTACAATGGATAGCTCATTTTTTTGTACAGTCCACATACAGACATTTCCATCCCCCTTCTTATGATTAGCACGAATACAATTGGGCCACCAGAGGTGGGCCACTATTTGCTTAAATCGCAGTCTGGCCGGCCCACAGCTGCCAGCATACAATAAATCACTTCCCTTCATCAGATGGGCCGTACGATGGATGTGGACTACCTGATATATCATGGCTTTTTCATCATCAGGTGGGGGAAGTTCAATTGCAATCTAATCTGACGGTTCTCACTCTTTAATCATCCTTTTTTATTTTATATATATGTGGCCCCTTAGTTTTTGGGCAGGACCAGTTCAATGTGGGACCCAGGGATGAAGATATCTTGTACATGCTTTCCACATTAGCATATTTCAGCTAGCTGCTTGACTGACATTAAACTCCATTCTGAAGGCAACCATATAATTGTTTCACCTGTTTTGATATCAACAACTCAATTTGATTTGTACTAAAATTGAGAAGGCATCAAAAAATACAGGGCATTCCAAATGAAGTGTTTATATAGATGGGAAAGGGAGCAAAAAATTAATCATTGTTTTATCAGAAGCAAAAAATTAATTAATTTTTTTAGCCATCAAAATTCAGAACATGACAAGATGCTTACAACCACCATCCAATGTGAACCTTCAGATTTATGCAAGTCCTACACATCTTTGCAGGAGTCATCTCCCTGTGAATGCATGGTTTTCTAAGAACTTCCATGAAGGTTTCTTTGAATCTGCCCATGAGCCAATCTGTAAAATTCCCTTTACCCATTTAATCTTGATGGCAAGTTCCTCCAACCCCATAATAGAAGACTCAATTGTATCGCAACAGAACAATGGAGCAACACTTTCATCTTCAACTAATCTCATCCTCTTTGCAGTTTTGGATTCACAGCAGTCTTTGCTCGACACATTTGAGGCGTTTAAAGTATCTGCAACTCCCTTATCATGGGGAAGTGAAATTCTATCAGAGCAACTGACATTTGCCATACCGTTCCTAGACCCCCTGTCCAAGCTCCTACTTGTATGTGCTGTGCACATCTCATTGCTGTTCTCTCCATGTGCAATTTGCTTCAGTGCATCCACTGTCGGCAGATATGAGAGCTTAGTTGGAGGGAGAAATGAGTCAACTGAACTACATGAAGTACTGAACTCATCCTGCTTGTGGGAATATCCAGAAACTCCTTGCGCTGCACTAGTACTATTCTCCCTCAGCAGAAATCCGTCACCTCTTTCTACAAAAAAGGAAATCGAAGGCACAAGCCTTTATAAGGTAAAGTAATCCAACATAATAATCAGTCAGCCTGCAAGTTACAGCAGGAAAGAAAAAAACTGTGAGCATCAGACCCATGGGTATATTAGAATTATCAAGTGAGAGAGAGAGAGAGGATGCGGTGATTTAAGAACTGCCCGAAGCCGGCCTTTCCATGCCATTATCTCTAGGAAGATGAAAATGAAAATGAAGCTTGAGCATGCATTGGAAGAACTAGAAACGCAGAGGAGTTCAGTTGATGGAAGCCTAAGAAGAAAATGGGTGATAATTGGGGAGATTGTTATTGTTGGAGAAAAAGGTAATTGCCAATGCATGGAGATTGATATTGTTGGGGAATATGGGTAATTGCTGATACAATTTGCGTGTTTTTGTCATGACATTAGGATAGGGTAAGTGGCAAGGACTTGTTTGAATGGCACCTTAAATACTTAAAAGAGATCTTTCTGATATTATCAATTCATTGAACCTCTTATGTAATGAGGCCAAAACTTAAGGACTCTTGAAATGCTCCTTTTCTACCTTGTCACCTTGATTTTTTTTTCTGACAACACCTTGTCACCTTGATTCAAACCCTAATACTATATATGGATTGACTTTCAAAACTTAAGGAGATTTGAAGTGCTCCTTTTCTACCTTTCTCCTTGATTAAAACCCTAATACTATATATGGATCACCTTTCAAGACCCTAACATTCTAATCTCACCAAGTATTTCCCTCTACAGGTGTTAGAAAGTACGCCACATCCACACCTTTAAAGTCCTTCCCCAAGCCAAAGGTAAATTGATCAACCACTTTTCTCCATGGCACAGAGTTCACTACCTACCGCAACATTGCATAATCAATGAACATGGTAGGGAAGGTAAAGAAAAAACATATTTTTTTAATGCATATAAATAACATATATAATTTAGGCACCATCTTACCTTGATCTAAGGGTTGAATTAGGCGAGCACAATAACGCCTGGTTTTGCTACCCTATAATCACCATAGCCAGAATGCTGGATCAGTACTTCTCAGTGGACAAATGAAAACAAATTTTTGGCAACAGTATACTTAAGATCAACTCATTATAAATCTTAACAAACATCGTTTTCAAACGTCATAGTGCATGAGCACAAACCATGTCTTATCAATTCACTGCCACACATTTACAGAAACGGCACTCTGAAACCTTCCAAGGTTCAGCAATCATTGTTCATAACTATCAAGCAAAAATTTTTATATTTAGTTGCATGTTCAATGTTACAAATAAGCCAACTATTTTCTTTTCTTCCTCACTTTATGTACACCTAACTTTTATAAAAATTGGCATCAAATTGATGAGATTAGTACCACCATATAACTTACTGTCTTTCCAAGAGGCCAAAATCATGCAGCTCTGACATAAACTTGGTTCCAACAAACTTATGAACAACGTAGAGATTTTGTGATGGAAATTTTCTAAAAGATTTTTAAGGTAACTTGTATACCAAATTTAAAAGGCAGTAAAGCAATGAATAGTTTCAGCTAAGGCCCAAAATATTGGCAGATACATATCATATCTGTCAATACAATTAAGGGGAAGTGTAGAAGCAGACATGTGAACATTACAATTGGAGGGAAGTCATCTCAACTTGATTTGACTCTGTTTCCCTCTCCATGTTTTTGTTTCCCCTCCTTTTGGGAGGTGGCTTTTTTTTGGGGTTTTTGCCCGGCCACTTCTCAGTATAATTCTTTTATACT
The DNA here is from genome assembly GCA_028538565.1 of Umbellularia californica. Lineage (NCBI taxonomy): Eukaryota > Viridiplantae > Streptophyta > Magnoliopsida > Laurales > Lauraceae > Umbellularia > Umbellularia californica. Next base: position 6,823,712 of record JAPQWN010000002.1, read on the forward strand.
GTAAAGCTCTTTTGTAATTTTCCTTTTTTCTATCAATACAAGTTACCATTTCAAAAAAAAAAACATTTCACATGTGTGGAGCATCAAAGTATCATGAATATATGGAGACTCTAAGTGATAGATATCTATAAGATTAAGATATATGGGATTATTGTTCTCCTACGAGCAGACTTCATACTTTCATAAGCAGTCCAGTTCGTGGGGCCCACTTAAGATGCCTATTCATTAGTGAGGTGGGGTACATGGAAAGGTCTTGCAATGGATAGTTTCAGCCAAGGCCCACTTAAGATGCCTATTCACCCAGTCCTTGACTTATAGTCATAAACTTTAGTTGTCTTTTTAACCACAGATATTTCAATCCAACAGTAGAGAAAGGTTTGATGATAGTGAAATTGGGTATGCTGCCAGATCATGGGCGCATGAAGGTATGAAAGGGCCTGCACTGATCAAGGTGGGCCCACTGACTTCATATAGTGTTGCTCATAGGAGAACATTTCTCTAAGATATATAAATACAATATATATTTCTTTTGGATCAGTAACAAGAAATGCTTTATTAATAAGGAAGCAACAACATACAACACCCAAAAAGAAGGGGAAAAAAGGGATGTTTCTTATATCCCCACTAAAAACAATTACGTAATACAAGCCACCCAAGGAAAAACTCTATCTACTCCCTGTTTAGCTAAAACATATGTCATACGAGTAACACAAGACACCCCAGTTGAAAGGAGTACATCCTCTCGCACAGTCGCCCACGGATGGTACGTTATACCACATGTACTATACCACTTACCCAATCTAGCAAAAGAAAAAAAAAATCCATACTATTGGCGAATCTAACCGCATCATGAAAAACCACATCCATGCAAGAAGACAACTCCTTAATCTCATTCATAAAATTGGGATCTCCACAGATCAGGCCCAAGATGCAAAACCCACATCACTACATTAGCCAAACCACTCTCCATAATCAATTTGCCTTTAAAGGAGCCCGAAAATATTTGAACTACTAACATACCCATGACCTCCACCTCATTTGACTCCTTGGTGCCTACATACTTGGAGAACATTAGCAAAACTCGAAGAACTCCTTCAAATTCCAATACCAGCCGGCCTCAGCTTACCTTTTTTTTTTTTTTTTTTTATAACAGTAAATTTTATTTCCATAAAAAACAACAAATAATACAAATAAAGAATCAACGAATCTTAGCCAAAACGCAAACTGAAAAGGAAAAAGAAGAAAACACTAGACATCAAACAGAATAGAAGAGCGTAACACTCCCTCTTTAGCAAGAACATCTGCCTTGACATTTGCCTCCCTATGAATATGAAGAAAAGAGTCTCCAAGCTGTTTAGCAATATCCTGCACTTCCTCTACACAATCTGTCAATCTCCAAGGATGAGAAGCCTTCCCAGAACCCCACTAAATAGCTGAATAAGAATCACCTTCAATAATTGCGTTGTAACTACCCAAACTGAGCAACTCTCGACAACCAATCAACATAGCATAGACTGCAGCTGCATTAGCATTCGTAGAGTCCACAGGCCCAAAATAGTTTCTAATCACCTTGCCCTCATAGTCATGAATTACCCCTCCGATTCCACCTTTTTGGATATCATGAAAATAACCACCATCAAAATTCAGCTTAAGGACACCGGCAGGGGGATTCAACCAAAGAACTTTTCGCACAACCACTCTGTCTACATCAAACTTAAAATGCCATTTGGTGGAGGAGACAAATGGACCAATCTCCTCTCCTTCCTCACACTGCACACCATGCTACTGAGAAGGATGTCATTCACATTGATGTTGACAAACTCCTTTCCAATTAAGATCAACTTCGCAATCCTAAAACTCAACACCGAAATAAGACACTCAACTGAAGACATAGTACCCCAAAATATCCTATCATTTCTTTCCATACAGATTGTTGTAAAATCTCAAAAGGAATGGTTCTCTAAAGAATAAGCCCACACCCATGAAAAGGTCCCCATCCCCAATACTAAACTAACTCCAAAAGAGAACCTAAAAAACACAAAACCATGCCACATTTGTTAACAAAATGACACCAAATCATGGCTTGAAAAATCGTCCGAGTCCGAGTAGACTCGGGCTCGGCCAAGTCCTTAAAGACTCGGGCCAAGTCCCAAGGGACTCGCCTGAGTTAACTCGATGATGAAAATCCTAGAAAATGCCATTTCTTTTGTTCCAACTTGTGGGAGAGAGGAGAAAACAACCTCCAAAACACTTCTCTTGCAACCAACCTCCTTAAATCCATCTATTTTCAAAGATATAGCTCACCAAAGAATCACTCCACTATTCACATCAAAGAGGGTTTTTTGATTTGTCAACTTTGAGGTATGTTTTCTTGAATCTACATGCATATATGGTTTAGGGAAGATGCTAAGATGAAGATATTGCTTGAAGATGTTTGGAGCAGAGGTAGAACTAGGGAGGGGCTCGCAGGGGCCACACGCGCCCCCCCAAAAAAAAAAATGCAAAAAAGCCCTTTAGATTACTTAAATTTTAAAGCTATTTTTTGCGATGGCCCCCCAAGAAAAAATTTATTCACAATGGCCCTCCCAATGTCCATATCCTGGTTCCGCCCCTATTTTGGAGGTCCATTATTTGTTTTAAAAATGCTTTTTTTTTTGTATTTTTGGGTCTTTTTTTTTAAATAAGAAATCCGAATTTTTTTCCATTATTTATTTTTTTTTTTGGCATGCGATTATTATTTTGGGCATGTATAACATGGATCTATGGTTCTAACCCTAGATCTATGCATGTATGTGCAAGAATAATATTTTCTTTGCTTTTTCTAGTTAAAATAATTATTAATAATATGCTTCTTTTTTCTTTTTTTCTTTTTTTACATTAGATTATTACAAGTGTGTTATGCTTGTAGATGATATTTTAACTCTTGTTTGGCTAAAAGAATGTGATTTTCTTCATTATTATGTAATTATTCACTTATGTTTTTGGCATGAGATTATTGCATGGATCTATGGTTCTTACTCTACATCTATGCTTGTATGTGCAAGAATAATATTTTTCTTTACTTTTTTTTTTCTATTTAAAAGTATTATTAATAATATGTTCTTTTTGTTTCTACATTCTTAAATTGTGTAAAACAGATGATTACAAGTGTGTTATGCTTGTAGATGATATTTCAACTCTTGTTTGGTTAAAAGAATGTGATTTTCTTGATTATTATGTAAATTTTTTAAAAAAATAATAAGAAATCCGATTTTTTTTCAATATTTATTTATGTTTTTTGCATGAGATTATTATTTTGGGTGTGTATAACATGGATCTATGGTTATAACTCTAGATCTATGCATGTATGTGCAAGAATAATATTTTTCTTTACTTTTTTCTATTTAAAAGTATTGTTAATAATATGTTCCTTTTGTTCCAACATTCTTAAATTGTGTAGAATAGATGATTACAAGTGTGTTATGCTTGTAGATGATATTCCAACTCTTCTTTGGTTAAAAGAATGTGTTTTTTCTTGATTATGATGTCATGTTTTTTAATAATAAGAAATCCGATTTTTTTTTTCATTATTTACTTATGTTTTTGGCATGAGATTATTAAGGATAATGTTTTTTAAACATTTCTTGTCTTAAAGTTAAATCTAGAATCTTGATTGTGCAGATTAAAGCCACTTAGTTAGATCACAATGGCACCAAAAAAGAAGAGAAAGAAGTTGATCCTCGATGGGAACATGGGGAGATGATTGCAGGAGATTGTCCTAAGGTCAAATGCAAATGGTGTCATAGGACTCTTAGTGGTGGGATCCACAGATTTAAACAACACCTAGCAGGTATACAAGTGGAGGTAAAACCATGTGCAAGAGACCCCATTGAAGTGAGGAAACAAATGAGAGATATTTTGCAAGGAAAGAAGAGTGAGAGAAAAGAAGAAAAAATTTGATGAGAGGATTGCAAATATGCAGAGGATTGATAGTTCTGATGATGACTCTAATGGTAGTGGTAATGATGAGGAGAGGGAATTAAGGAGGGCTATGAGAGCGAGCCGTGAAGCGTATGCTTCTAAGCAAGGACGTATGGATGAGACACGGGGTGGGGCTGGTGCTTCAAGAGCTCCTCCTGACCCTTATGAGGACACAGCTAGGAGAGGGACATTGGATCCATTCTTACATAGGTCCCAAAGTATGAAACAACCAAAGATTTCTAGCTCTATCATGGGTGATATGAAAGCTAGAGCCATGAAAATGGGGAGAGCCATCTCAAAGTTCTTCCATTATAATCCGATTCCACCAAATGTCGCTAATTCACCATACTATCGGGCCATGGTTGATACTATAGCTGAGGTGGGGCCCAGAGTTAAAACCTCCATCCGCTTATGAGATTGGCGGAAAGTATCTTGACATGGAATGTGACGATTATTGGAGATACTTGGAAGACCACTTCAAAACTTGGGAGGAGTATGGGTGCACGCTTATGTGTGATGGGTGGACAAGCAACAATACGCGGCACATTATTAATTTCATGGCTTATTGTGTAACAGGCACAGTTTTTATTAGGTCTGTAGATACAAGTGGGCATAGAATGGATGCCCAATATTTGTACAATTTGATTGATGATACCTTGTGTATGGTTGACGGACAATGCGGCTAACTTTAAGGCCGCGGCGAAGAAATTGCGTGAAAAGCATGGGAGTATTATTTGGGTGCCGTGCGCGGCACATTGTATTGATCTCATTTTGGAAGACATTGGCAAATTAGATGATATCCGTGATACTATTGATGAGGGAAAGATGGTGACATCCTTGATCTATAACCATCAGTTCATGACCGATCTACTAAGAGAAATGAATGAGGGTCGTGAGATTCTGAGGCAGGGTATCACACGCTTTGCTACGCATTTCGTAGCCTTCAAGAGTCATTGTCATGCCAAAGCTAACATAATACAGATGTGGACGAGTAGAGCATATGTAAATTAAGATTTTTCACATCAACCTTTGGCACGCCGTGTACAACAGATTGTCCTTGGAGAGGAATTCTGGAGTAGGGAAGAACGAATTACTGACTTACTCAAGCCTCTTTTCTTGGTCTTGAAACTAGTGGATGGTGATACGAAGCCCACAATGGGCTTTGTGTACGATGCCATGGATAAAGCAAAACTTGCTATAGAGCAAAGGTCCAGAGCAAAGTATGGGACTTATTATAAGAAGCTTTGGAAAATTATTGTCAATCGATGAGACAACCAGATGCATCAAGACATACACGCGGCAAGTAAATTTCCATTATTAGTACATTTTCATCATGGTTACTAAAAATACTAACTAGAAATCAGTAAGAAACTACTTATTTTGGAATTCAATACTTATTACTTAATGATATCATGGCATGTAGCGTACTACTTGAACCCAAGCTGCTTCTATAGAAAACACTTCTCCAAGCATAAAGAAGTTTTCCGTGGCTTGAAAAAAACTTTAGAGACCACAACACGTGACCCACAACAAGAAGTTATAATTCTTAACCAGGTAATATGTCATATCACATGACATTGTTATTCATAAATTTGTCACTAACTTATAAATTTTGACTTTTATAGTTGAGAAACTACAATGGCGCTCTTGGTAGTTTTGGATCAGACGCGGCCATACTGGGCGTAAGCAGATGAATCCAAGTATTATTTCAATACTTCTATTATTTGGAATCATTTTTCTTTAACGCTCATTTGATTATAGTACTTTATGAATTATATTTATGAATTATGACAAACAATTGAATTTATTGTTTTGATTTTTTAACACAACTGAATGGTGGGCTACATTTGGCGATGAGGTTCCCCCTCCAAGAGCTTTTGCAAAAAGAATATTGAGCCAAACAACCTCATCTTCAGGATGTGAAAGGAATTGGAGCACATTCAGTTTGATCCACACTAAGACCCGTAATCGCCTTACTATGCATAAGTTGGAGAAGTTGGTCTTTGTCCATTACAACATTAGGTTAAGGGCAAGGAATCTAACAAGAAGAGACAACGGAGGCTACCAACCAATTAATTTGGATTATCTATTCAAGAAAGATGACCCTCTTGGTTAATGGTTGGCTGAAAGAGAGGATCCAGTATTGAATGATACAGAATTCCTCGATGAAGCAATGGTTGATGTTTATGACTTTCAGTCGGATGAAGGACAGAATTCCCCACCCCACCGCAACCTCCCACTCGCAAATTTGCTATGCCTACTTCTACAGCGCCATCAGCGCACAATAAGGGCAAGGGTGTAGCAGCGTCGTCATCGCAAGGCTCACAACGTGGTCATAGCCCTGAGCCAGAGTTGACACGTTCTACTTTGGAGCGTGTTGCAGGGGCTAGAGATAGATCAACATCACGTTCAACTAGTTCAAGTGGCCCCATCTCTAAAGCCAAACAGGGAATTAAAGACCCAACTCTCCAATACATGCGAAAGTCAGGATAAGAGCACCCATGCAAAGACTCAAAGTCAAAGCCAATGGTTGGCCACTCATGAAGAACAACAACAACGAAAAACATCATCTTCTAGCAAGAGTGGCTCACCAGAAGGAGGTGACCAGGGCCAGAACAAGGAGGCATATGAAGGTAGTGATGGTGATGCTGGTGGTGGTTGAGATGACAACATTAATGTATATGACCTGTTACATGGTGGTACTCCAAGTAAGCCTGCTGGTGGGTGGGGCAGAGGTGAAGGAAAAAAGCCATCGGATGAACATCCTCAACCGCAGCAAATGGCATCAAGTCCTTGGATCACAAATTCTGATAGTTCATACAGGTATGGGCAACAGTATAGACACTCACACTATGATCCTTCATATGAGCATGGGCAGCCGCAGCAATATGGTGGGTACGGTGGTCCTTCACATGGGTATGGGCAACAACAGTATGGAATCTTTGTGGTACCGCGCAAGTGCAACAACCACCACCATATGCATATCCTCAACTTCAATTTATGGCTCCATCAAACTATGGAGAAGGTCCTATATCTCCAAGAGCGGGGCAAGGGTTCTTTTATTTTGACATTGCTCAATACTATTGTCAAAGTCAAGATAACGACGATGATGAAGATGTAGAACCCGCAAGGCATTCAACATGAATTAAAATTTAAATTTTAAAAAGAAAAAGCTAAGGTTTGGTTTTACATTTTTATATGCTATAATTGAAACTTAGTTACATCTTACTAGTTGATAATTGATTTAGAAATTGGAAACTGGATGTCGTCTTTTCTACTTTTAAGTTTTAATTGCAAAAATGGCTTGTCTTATTGAATTATTCCAAAAAAAATGGCAAAATCTATCATTAATGTAAAAGAATAATCCACTTTCACTATTTTTTAGACTTTTTTTTTGCCTTTCTAGGGGACTCAGTCCGACTCGGCCAAGTTAACTCGGACTCGGGCCAGCTCGAGCCGAGTCCCAAGTCCGTTTTTTAAAACCTTGCACCAAATGAGGGAAGCCACCGTATAATGGATGAGAAAAATGATCTATCAGCTCCGCCTCCCTCCTGCACGTTACACATATTTCCAAAATGTTGTCTGACACCATGCCATTCCTCCTCAAGTCATCAATCACAGACACCTTCCCTGCAATCGCCAACTAGCAGAAAGCCTCAACTGCAAGAGGAACCAGCCTCAACCACACTAGCACACTAAGGTGAGAAGGTCGAGACAACCCCTCTAGAGCAAAGTATAATGCCTTGGTCTAGAACATCTCCCTGCGAGCGCTTCGAAAGAGGCACATTGTAATTGTAATTATGTTTAAATGGTAAATCTTCTAGTTATGCTATGGATTGTATTATAAAAGAGGCATCACCCACAATGGCATAATCCATTCAATTCTCTCGAACGCTTACATTACTTTTCTTTCATTTCTCCCATGTCCTTATCTTCTTCCCCTTTAGCTTCCAATCTATTATTGGGTGATTCTTATCAATCTTACAGTACCTAGATCTTGGTGTCTCCAATGACATGACTTAATCCATCTTCATCGCCGTTATCACATCCTTTTCACCTATTAAGAGTCCACTAGAATGGACCCAAGATAGTTTCCTTTTGCTGAAAGGTACCTCTCACAGCTTGCATGAGAAGTCATAATTTTAGCACCATGTAGGACCCACCTATCATCAATCCAGCCCCTTGAAGGTCACCACCCGCACACACACAAAAGAGTCTAAATATATAGTCCACTCGACAGATTTTGAATGTTATATTTAGAATCTCGACAGATTTTCAATGTTAATATTCATCATCATTATCATTAAAGCCTTCACCAAACATGAATTCTGAGATATCAACATTTCAATGTTATCACTAAAAAGCAATAATTAGAACTCCACAATTGAAATTAATTCGAATATGACCACATATTTATAAGGCTTTTAGAAAGCAATAAATAAGTTGTCAAACAAGACAATGAACACCTTATATCTCATTTTTGAAGTTCTTAGTCATCACTAATTTGACAAGGATAATGAAAAGAACAAGATGTGTCCAAGGATGAAAATAGCGGTAGCGACGGGCAGCCAAAACGCTAAGTAGCGAGCGCTACGTAGCGTAGCGTTGCAATTTGGAAAAATCGTCAAAAAATATGAAAATTTTGTAGAAAATCTAGAATATTGAAAAATGAGAGAAACTGTATTTTTTCTCCAAAAGTAACTAAGATAAGGAGGCGTAGCGGTCCCCTCATTGTATGAGATCATGTATCACTGTATAAATAGAAATAATAGTAAAGTTCATTTTTTTCACATGTATTCATGTTGCTTAGTTATGCTAACTTAGAAACTAATGAAAGGCTCATAAAAAAAATAAAAATAAAATAAAAAAAAACCTGTCATTAAGTCAAGAATTAAGATTTAAGAGTACCTAGAGAAGAGAATATCTCTACCAAAAGGGGTGTCTAATACGATGTACCTAGAAAAGAACTCTTTGTATTGACTGTAATTTGGCGAGATCATTTGCTTTTTGGTGTTCTTTTAAACATAAAAGGGTAGAAGAGTTGAGTAGAAATGTTATTTGGAAAGAACAAAAAAAGAAACAATTCTTACTATACATTTTAAATTTTTTTGGAAAATACAAATATGTCTCACTCCGTAGCATCCGCTACGGATGTGAGCGCCGCTAAATGCGTTGTAGCGTAGCGGTGAAGACCACTACGCCCCATATAGCAGCCCCTACGCTATGTAGCTGCCACTATTTTCATCCATGGATGTGTCCATCTCCAACCATAAATAAGTTTCTAGTTAAAATGAATAGTATTCTTGCTGCAAGAACTTAATAAGATCATTAGCATTAATAATGGTAATACTGCAAGAAGCTTATATTTTCATTTCTAAATTAAGTGAACTTAAAGGTAGCTTCCAAGATACCATCACAAGATGTTTTGCACAAGATGAAAGTCATTGGAAAACCATCGACTCACAAGAAAATAGTAGTAACTAGTTAAAGAGGATAAAGGAAGCCACCGTAGATATGGGAACTGTCCAGCCATGTTCAGGAGACCAATCTAAGGAGGGACGCAAGTCCTTGCAGAAAGCTTCATAAGATTTTCCTTCACCTTGTGGAGGTTCTGGCAACTCTATCTGTAAAAGAAATTAAACCATCACTATCATTTTCATATGAAATATTTTCTTAACTGGAAGAAACAACGACTACAGTCCTCATTAACAATTTTTTTTTATATTTGTAACAATTAAAAACAATTTCATTCATGAAGAACAAGAAAACTGTATAGTATGAGAGGAATAATCCACAAGGTATGTTACCCAAGAAACACCCCATGAAAGCCATGGTGGTAAAAATGGAACTCTATAAATCTCAATGTCATGCACATCCTACTTAGTAAACCATCCGCCACTTTGTTCAGTATTACTCTGTAAGAATAAACTCAACTGCGAATAAGCCAAATAGATGAATGGTCTCAGTAGACATGAAGGCAAGATTTGCATGGCTGGAAACTCCTATTCTTAACCCATCCAAACACATTCCCTGAGCCCTCCAATTACAAGTCTGCCAATGCATAATTTAGAGATAATCCATACTGTTTCTCTAATGGAAAGCAGCTCCACTTCATTTGAATCCTGGAACCCACAAGGCCTAAAATGGCCTCGTATAATCCCAACATTGGGTGTCTCAGTTTGCCTGATTATCTAAAGGAACCTGACTGAAATTTCCAATTATGGACCTTGCTTTCAAGCCTGCAATAATAGAATTAATCCATAGGTCTAGACCCAATTATTAATCAGGTTATGAGTTCATTAGGGTCCATACTCTCTAAACAGTAACGATAATTATAGAAAGAAAGAGGATGAGAGAAGCTAGGGTCATTAGATTCTAATGCCAGTAGGCCACAGCATGTAGATCGGCAAGGCAACAATGCCAAAAATCTGAAGGCGGAAAAAGAACTCCTTCACGATGAGGACCCAAGATATTGTGTGACTTAGAGCCTTTATCACCTCCGATTTTGGAATGATGGCCTGTTATGAAGGATCTCCTATTTTTTGGCCAAACCGACCAGATGACAGCTGCTAGAGTGCAAATCCAAAGAATAACATTCTTCTGCTCAGAAACTCCAAATGCCATTGCTACGATAGATGCAACATTGAACTAGTAAATCCCACTGGATTTCAAAAAGCTAAAAGAAGTCCCAGCCTTTTCTTGTGAATGAACAATGAATTAAAAGAACTGGCACATCTCCACATCTAGAAGCCACAAGCTAAAAGCATTAACCAAAACCTCCTTATGATTCTAGGGTGTCATTTTCTCAATCAGAATTATATTAGGGTATGATAACCGCCCCTCTCATATCATCCAAACGAACCCTTAACAGAATAAAGAAAGAAGAGAGAAATATTTTGCATAATATCTTGGCAGTCTTCCATTGTGGTGAACCCCTCCTTTATATAGAAATGTGATTTCCTTCAATACATAACATTACAGCCATCCAATCCCTTGATTTAGGGTGATCTAATCATCTAGAGATCTTATCTACTTATACAGAGACTTAAAAGGGTGAAAAAGTCAACCTTGACTCAGTCTAGACCCAGCCCACCTTGACTTGACCCAGTCTCACATTATACATATTTAATCCCACTCACCCTCTCTCCCTCCTCTCCTCCTCCTCCTACTACTACTACTCAAATTGAAGTGGGTGAATCACCCAACATCATTTTGCTAACAAAAAACTGATGTTTAGTTTGCAGAACGGCTTTATTGAGGATGCCTACAACTAAGACATCAGTGGTGACATGGGGAAGAGTAATTAGCTTGTTATCAAAGGTCGCACAGATGTAGTGTCAGAAACAAATAACATCAATGTGTTTGGCACGTTCATGAAAGACATGATTGGCGGTAGTTTGAATCGTACTTGTGTTATCTGCATGAAGAGGAGTAGCTTGTTTTTTTTTTTTTAAATGGTGACCATATATTACACAAAAAAGATATACAGTATAAGAGAGCTATACTGGTCACAAATAGCCCCCAACAAAAACATAGGGGAAAGCATCTAAATCAAAAAAGAGAGCCGGAGCCCAAGTGGTAAAACAAATGAAAAAGACACAACAGCTCAAGGAGGGATAGAAATTATTAAAGGTGGCTTAATAACTCCCTCTTTGGCAAGTAGGTCCACCTCCGCATTGGCTAATCTCATAATGTGATGGAAGGACATGTTCAAATCTCCCGACAACTAAAGCACCTCTTATATAATGTCTGCAAGATACCAAGGTGGGGAAGAAGACTGAGTCGCCCATTGGATAACACAAGAAGAATCTCCTTCTACAAGGAGACGCTGAGGTAGTAGACGGGACACTTCCCATGGACCTATGTACAATGCTAGGAGTTCCTCTTTGTTGATTGAATGAACACCAGCTGGGCCAGAGTAAGACAGAATTATGTTGCCATCTTCATCGTGGATAAGACCACCAACACTTGCCATGCCCGGATTACCAGTAGCGCTCCCATCAATATTTAGCTTCAAAGCTTCATGTGGAGGTGGGTGCCATCTTGGATAGATGCCCCTCGAAATAGGGCGAGAAAGAGACACTACATCCCAATTGAGAAGAATGGTATTTGCCGAAATACCTTTAAATATTGGCAGGTGAGAGACCAAAGGGCCACAAGATGCTTCCTGTTATCTACAATCTTGTTCCCATCTAAGGATTTTCCTTCAAAGCACCTGGAGTTTCTTTCTTTCCATAAGGACCAAATGGCCGCGAAGAATGAAAGTTTCCACATTATTCGTCCTCTTTTTTAGCCTACCCCCAATCTCCAAAATGTCAAACAGAGAAGGGATAGAGTTTGGTAGAGGACCACAAAAGAGGAACCAAGTAAAAATTGATCTCCATATGCGTTGGGCAATGGAGCAATTAAGGAGCAAGTGATCAATTGATTTCTCATTTGCGAGGCACATTGGACAAGTATTAACAATATTCACTTTACGTCGATGTAAATTGTCCATGGTCAGTATCCCACCAGACAAAACATCCAAATGTTGTTACTCTAGGCGGTGCTTTCATGCTCCACAAGTTGTCCCAAAAAGAATGACTCTCCACCTCTGCAAACAATGAAGAAAAGAAAGAAGCCACCGAAAAGAGGCCGTCGGAGGACGCCATCTAGATTCTTCTCTGTCTGCCCTCCCTAGGGATGAAGACACTCCCAAGGAATGTCAACAAAGAGCAGAATTGGGACGACTTTACATCTTTTAAATTCCTCCTGAAAGTAGGCCCCTAACTGATGTGATCACCTATCCTCTCCATGTATTTGATAAATTTGGCTTCCTGGTTAGAAGCACAATGAAACAACTCTGGGAAAGTTGATGCTAGTGTGTTTTCTCCAACCCAAAGATCAGTCCAAAAATAGATCCTGTCCCCCCTTGCCCACATGAAACTTGACCTGTTCGTAAACAAATCCTTTGCAGCAAGAATGCCCTTCCACATCCCATAATAGCAGGGAGATGGATCTTTTATAAGCCACCCATCCCTAGAGATGTCGTATTTAGAGGTAATGACCTCCTTCCATAGCCCCTCAGTCTCATCTCCTAACCTCCATAACCATTTACCAAGAAGAGCTAAGTTTAACGTCTTTAGAGCTCTGATCCCCAAGCCTCTTGCCTTTTTTGTTTTAAACACTTGGGACCACTTAATCAAGTGGAATTTTTTCTTCTCCTTGTTGTGCCATAGAAAATCGCATTGCAGCTTCTCAATTCGATTTATATCTTCCACTGGACATTTGAATAGAGACATGAAATAAATTGGAAGATTGGTCAACGCAATTTTAATTAAAGTAATTCTCCCACCTAGCAACAAGTATTTAGCCTTCCATAAGGAGAGTTTCTTCTCCATCCTCTCTAACACCGTAGACCATAGGGAATTGGTGGTTGTCCCACCACAAAGAGGGAGGCCCAAATAAGTGAAAGGAAGCCGACTAGCCTTGCATCCAAAGATATTGGCCATCGTATTTAGTTGGTCTTCATTCACCTTTATACCAATATGCTCACTCTTGAAGAAATTCACCAGGAGACCTAAAACAGCTTCCAAACACAGAAGAATAGCCTTGTCATTACGAAGTTGATCCTCATCAGCATTGCAGAAGAGAAGCGTACTGGAGGTGGGAAATAATCAAATTTTCACTGGCTGGTCAAAAACCTTCAAAAAGCTTCGCATTAACTCCCGCATGCAACATACAACTCGGTGCTTCTCCAATAATGACAACTAAAAAGGGAGAGACGGGATCCCCCTAGCGAAGACCTCTAGAAGCAAAAAAAAAAAAAAAAAGCCTGTTGGAGATCCATTGATGAGGATTGAAAAGGTAGCTGATCTCAAGCATTCTGTGATCCATGCCCTCCATTTTACTACAAAACCCATCCGTCTCATTATGTATTATAGAAAACCCCACTCACGCCTTCTCCATATCTAGTTTACAAATGAGGCCGGACCTTTTCTCCTTCTTCCTGGAGTGGATGCATTCATTTGCAATTAGGACCCCATCAAGTATTTTTCTACCATGTACAAATGCCCCTTGAGCCACCGAAATTAATTTTGGAAGAATTTGTTACAACCTACTGGCTAATACCTTAGCCAACACTTTGTAGCTTGAACCAATGAGACCGATAAGTCTAAAGTATTTAATGCTTTCAGCACCAACCTTCTTAGCTATTAAAACTATGAAAGAAGCTCCAATATGTTTAGAAAGTTTACCTCTCACATGAAATTCCATCATAAAGTCCACAACATCCACCTTAATGTCCTCCAGCTGCCCTCACCTCCTCTTCCTCAAAAGGCTTTTCAAGCCAGTCTGTGTCAGCTTCATCAATCAATATGAACTCCAAATTATCGAGAGTAGGGCGATCCCAGTCCTCTTTAGTGAAGAGGTCTTTATAAAAGGCTAATATGTGGTCTGAGATTTCCTCTTTCCTCTCTAATCTTCTATCACCATCCATAAGTATAGAGATTATGTTCATCCGGTTCCTGTGGGAAGCAAAACTGTGAAAAGAAATTTGTATTCATGTTCCCCTCCTTTAGCCAGAGCTCTGGATCGATGCCTCCATTTAAATTCTTCTTTCCTTGCTTTACATGGGAATTTATCTTTAAGCTTCTGGCGCAGATTGAAATCACTCTCTAATAGAGGTCCACTTTCTTCCTTAGAGTCAATCTCCTTGAAACCCTGCAATAAATCAGCCATAGTAGCCTCCACCGAATTGACATTGGCTTTTACCTATCCCTTGATATTGCCTTTAAGCTTCCGAAGCTTGGACGTTAACCTGAACCCTGCCCAACCTTGAAATTGAAAATCAGACCACCACGAGCGAATAAGATCAGCAAGCCCCTTTTCTTCAAGTCATATCAGCTCAAAAGGAAAAGGCCTAGGACCCCAATATTCCATCCTTGAATCTAAGACAGTAGGACAGTGGTCAGAAGTAGGTTTAGTAAGCACCACCTCGTATGAGGATATATGTCAGACCACTCCCCTGAAATCAGAAACCTATCCAACCAAGACAAAATAGGCGGCACCTGGTGGTTAGAACACGTGAAAGAAGCCCCGTTTAGCTGCAAATCTAGCAGACTCTGATTGTTCATCCAATCTGAAAAAGCAGTCATCTTCGGTGATATCTGACATCCGCCCAGTTTTTTCTTCTAGAAATCTAATAATGTTGAAATCTCCCCCCAATACACCATGGCCCATCCCATTTAGGAGTAGCTTGTTTTTACCGAGATGTTTAGCTCATTATATTATTATTGTTTTTTTTTTTTTAAGATAATGCTGAGTAGATGTATGCTTGGGACAGAAACTATGAGCAGAAAGTTTAAAAAAAAAAAAAAAATAGTTCAGTAGTTCTGTTTAGTTTCGTTCCAGATAGTCAGGACTCAGTTTGCTTTCAGCTGGATTTGGTTTTTTAATAAAAGTTAAGCTTTATTTGATTTCAGATTATTTAGAATTTTTGTATGAAAATTAATAAAGTTATACAGATTTAGCTATGCTCCGCAATCATACAGTACGTGATTTCCACTGCCTGATCAAACTCATGCTTACTATTGAGTCTGTATCGCAAAATTCGAGGCGTTCAGATTTTGGGGCATGATAAGTTGGATGTTGAAGACTGAAAAGGGGTGATGGAAATGAGAGGGGTTTGTGTGAGGAGATGGGTTCTCGAATGCAGGGTTAGGGTTTGGCTGAAAATGTTTGAAGGTTCAAGAATTTGGGGATAGTGGGTTTGGGTTTGGGTTTTTAAAGGGTAGTGATAATGAGGCTTTGGAGAGGTGGGATTTGGTTGGTTGGGGATTGAAAGGGTTGGATGCGGGTTTTAGGTTTTAAGAGTTTGGAAGTAGGGTGTTGGTAGGGTTACAGATGTATAACAGTATAAGCCAGTGGGATTAGGTAGCAGGGGCTGTGGCTAGGGGTTTGGGTCTAGGGATTGAAGAGGTTAGGGATGGTGGTTTAGGGTTGATGGGGTATTTGAAGGTTAGGGTTGAAATGAAGAAATAGGTGGTAGATGATGAATCGGAAAAATAAAACAACGAATGTAATACCACTGAGAAGTGAGTCCTGACTCCTGAGTACCTGAGCAGGGATGGATCGTTTGCTCTGATACCAAACTAGTGCAGCCCCAATCCCAGTACGAAATAGGCAAAACTACTAAATAGGGCAGGCCAAAAGAATTCCAAGAGAGATAGACCAAGCTCCTGAATAGGGCTGGCCAAATCCTCAAAGGATTCACACACACACACACAAAGAAAATTCTTTTTTGAAGTAATAAAGGGGAAAAAAAAAAACTTAACACCCGACGGTAATATTAAAATAACAAACCAAAAACAATAATATTAACTAAGGTACGGGCACCGAGATCACAAAAGGCAATCAGTTCTTCGATACCATGTTGAGGTTGAACTTGACTAAAAAGTTGTCTAATGCTTAATGGATAATTAGGGAAACCCAATGGATAGAATGCCTACAGTTATCACAACTCCCACTCCAACATCATACCAATAACTCCCCTGTGGAAACATTGATCATCAATCTCACAATATTCACCACCACACAGATACTGTTGTGGGCCCCACACATTGTTCAGTATAATGATTTCAATTTGGATACCACACTAAAACCTCCACTTTAAAGTTCAAACTCAAAGAGTTCTTGCATATATGCTTTTGGTAAAGTTGATGAATGATGGTTTCCAAAGGCCCCCCATGTGATTCCTAGGTTCTACAGGCAAATACAAGTATTGGCATCCTATTGCGTAGGTTGCCTAAAAGAATGTAACAGATGTACCCTTGCTTTTCATGAAAATTATTGCAATATGATGGCATGTAGAATAGTTGTTGCTGAGAGCCTCTATGAAATTGAGATAGGGAATATCATCAACTTATTACAACAGTAGGGGACATAATTAAGAAAATTTAATCACAAAATTGTAAATTGAAAATTATAAAAGGCAAGACTCCTAAATAGGGGCAGGCCAACAGATTAAAATAACAAACCAAAAACAACAATATTAACTAAGGTTTCGATACCACATTGTGGTTGAACTTGACTCAAAAGTTTTCTAATGCTTCTTGGATAATTAGGGAAACCCAATGGATAGAATGCCAACAGTTATCGCAACTCCTACTTTAACATCATACCGATAACTCCCCTGTGGCAACACTAATCATCAATCTCACAATGTTCCCCACACTACAGATACTGTTGTGAGCTCCACACATGGTCAGTATAATGATTTCAGTTTGGATACCAGTATACCAAACTAAAACTTCCACTTTAAAGTTCAAACTCAAAGAGAAGACAAGGGAAAAGAAAAGGAGTTCTTGTATAAATGCTTCCTATGTTATAGGAGCAAATGCTAGTATTAGCATAGTACTGCGTAGGTTGCCTAAAAGAATGTAACAGATGTACCCTTTCTTTTTTATGAAAATTGTTGGCATATGATGGCATGTAGAATAGTTGTTGCTGAGAGCTTATATAAAATTGAGATACGGAATATCATCAACTTATTACAACAGTAGGGGATAAATAATTAAGAAAATTTAATCACAAAATTATAGATCAAAAATTATAAAACCAGTTTATAAATTTTTCACAAAAAATAAAAATAATAAAACATTTATTACTCAGGATGTCACATTGCAAAGAATTAACTGATGCCAAAGAATAAAGCGACATCAGATTATGAAGAGTTCATGTTTGCAATTCGAAATTTAAAATCAATAACAAAATCCAACATTTTACCTGCACCTTATCACTTCCCAGAAGACGTGTGATTCTTCCAGACCAATAGCAACCCTCGTACCACCAATCAACTAAATCACCCACCTTCCATTCATTGACAACTATTGCTATTACTCCAGATATATTATGAAGATTGACCATTTGGCTCTCACTGTAATGAGGAGGAAAGCAAGGGCGCAACATCAAGTGCAATTTCCTCTCATGTGGGGCAGAAAGCCTATCATATTTATTCTTCTGAAATAATTTTGTGCATCTTAGTTCTGCAAAAAATGCCAAGACATAGGACATCAAATAATCAGAAAGAGAAGAAAATCTCAACCAGATGAAACAAGATCTTATGCTATTAAAAAAAAAAAAAGTAAAAACACTCAGAGTGCTGCTTGGCCTTCTTTTTTACCTTTGGGCCCCATTTTTCAATCCAAAACAATCCTCGCCAGATAGATAACAAAACTTTGGCATAAGAAAGGAAATCCAAGCAAAGCTCACATGTAAAAGTTTCTCAATCCATATGATCTCTTCACTACACCTGCTTAAGTGGAAACTTGGTTTTTGCACAGGCGCAAAAAAAAAAGTCTGGGAGTTTGGAAAATATTTCCCACTTGAAAATATCTATCCAAAATAATGCCACAAGCCTCCACATGAATCTTATTCCACGGATTTGTATAAAGCCTCAAGACACAGAAACTGAAAACAGGGCCCATCTAATACTAGCCATCCATGCATTCCAGCAATGGTTCCATCCTCATCACAGCAAGAATTTGGAAACAACTAAAACAAACCTTCCCGCTTCTGCACATCCCTTCTATTCATGGGATATTTTAAACCAAAGCGGAAAACTCCAATGAGACAAGTCATCCAATCTAATGAAGGAATTTTATTAGAAAAGAAGTCCCAAAATCCTCTCAAAACTCACCATACAACCAACCCTTTGGGCTTGTTTGTGAAGCAAGAGGATTCCAACCTCCGTTGATTTCTCTTTCCATGGGAGAGAGGAATCCTGCATTCCTACCCCTGCCATAAGAAATCGAAATCCTCTATCGAGGAAAATGCATCGCACCAAACAACAAACTAATGGGCTACACGGATTCTGATTTTCCTCTCCATTGCGGAATTCTCCCGTCGTATCCTTACGGATGAGTTATAATTCCTATAAATAGGATTTAACAAAAAAATACTAAACCCAATTCCATTTTATTTATAGAACAATCTTATTAGCATGTAAAAGTCTAAAATGATCTTTCAACTTCCAATCGAACTATAAGAACTTTTAGTTAAATCAAATTAATAAGAAAAGCACTCTAAGATTTTAGGAAAATAAACGCCTATCCATGAGATTGGACATGTGGACATCAGTGGGTCAATTGTGCCACTTTTAATCGGCACATGATCCACCATGGGCCCACACTTGCTTTGTGGGCCTTTTACTCTATTTACATCCAATTAGAGATCCCAAATCCTTATGTAAATCCGCACTCTCCATAAGCTCAAATAGAGTTATCCATTCTGTCCACATGACCCATGGTCATCAAGCAATCTTCCAACACCAGAGTCCTGTGGATGAAGGGTCCAACAGCAGTCAACCTCCAAATTCTGAAGAAGAAGAGGAAGAGGAGGAGGAGGAGGAGGAGGAGGAGCAGGAGGCAGTTGATCTTGACCATTTGAATAACATAAAATCACCAAATTTCCTAAATATGAACCCATTGCCTCAATCAAGATGATCAATGACCAACATGGCCACAGTGGTGATCCAATCTTAATTGATGCAGCCTACTTTACTCCCTTTTATTATTATATTATGCTTTCTGAGCTCATTAGGTGTAACAACCTTGAAAGTGCAGCTTCATGTCTCATGTAAAAGATGACATTAATTACCAGTTAGACTTATTGGGAGATGTAAGAACACTGAAAAAGATTTCATGTTATATTCAAAATCTACATTATCTGGGAAAAAACTATGGCATAAATCACTTGAAAGATAAATCAAAATCTATAAATAAAATTCCCTAGCATCAAATATAGCAAAATAAATGCAGGCTTACTCTCATCTGGAAAGTCAAAATACTCCAAGGTATGCAAAAACTCTCCGTTTTTTAACTTTATCTCCTTTATCTGGTAAAAATAAAAAAATAAAATTTGCATAAGGGCAACTAAAACACAAGGTATAGAAATCATTCACAGCCAAAATGAATACACAGTTTGTTCAACAGGAGGTCAATCTTCTATGACAGATTTGAGATTTTAAATTGAACTGTAAGTTCTAGAGCTACCTTGCATCGGAACCATGCAGCACGAAAACCAGGAATGAAGGATCTGGACTCAGCTAGTTGACCAACCTTAAAGGGCAGGTGAAGATTTTTGTCCATTGTGATCCATCCAATAATGTTATACCACAAAACAGTTCAATACAAACATCTCTCTAAGAAAGAGAGAATGGAGCCTCCTACAAGAAAAATATCTGGTTGATAATAGAAGACAATAAAATAAACTAGAAAAGATTACTGTCCAATAACTAAACATTTCATACGCAGAAACTAACTGTTGAAAGTGTCCAAAACCATTTCAAATAAATGTTCAAAAAACTTGCAACAATCTAATTGAGCTTTTACATCAAAGAGCAGAGGAATCACCATACAAGATAGAGGAAAAAAAATTTTCTTTTTTCCATTCACAAATTATGAAGTCCTTTTTATTTGACAAGAAGAAGGATCAGAGGTGCACTGCAGTGCAACTTCGTACTCTTGTGCGAGGCATCATTAATGCAGTATGTCCAATTAACCATGTCCATACGCGAACTCAAACACTCTGTATATAATTTTGAATAAAAAAAGAACATGTCGACTGGTACTTATGAACAAAGAGACTCTAACCCCTTTAGAATGTTTGAACCCAATGATTTTATTGAGAAGTTGAGCAAACAAAGAAAACACAGTTTTCAGAGTGACTGGCTGATTTTTTGTGTGTGCATGTGCGAGAGAGAGAGAGAGAGAGAGAGAGAGAGAGAGAGAGAGAGAGAGATTTCATAGGTTAATAAAACTCAAGAAGGTAAGGTTTTACACATCTTATTGCGAAAAATAACTTCTCTGTCTGCATTATACGGGGAAAATTAACTTTTTCCTTTTACCATTCAAAAAATAAAGTTTTTTTTTTGAATGAATAATTGTGACCACTTGGTTCTAGGGTTCTCATGATTCATCACAGTGACCTCTAAGTTGCCAAGATTCAAGCCGCCGCAAGTGTTAACTTGCACCGACTCTTCACCTGTTTCCAAACATCCACTATGACACAGAATTGTGAGAGTGGGAAGTGCAAAGATTCCGAAAGGAATCCAAAGGGGCCGCACAGCTCAATTGTCCACACCCACGAAATGGCACAAAACGTGAAGACATCTTTGATGCACATTGTGGTGGCAAAAGTGACACCTCTTTGATGGATCGAAGAGAGTGCTGATTCCCATCCTTGTTCATTCTAGTTTCAAAAGGAAATTGTTTCTATCAAGCCAAATTTTGTTCTGATAAGATTCTTGTATTAAACTTTCCTCTATCACTCACACCCAAAGTTTCGAATCTTTTTAACATATGTAAAAACATCTCAGAGGTCTGTTCATTGCATGGAATTGAATTCCTTGGTATTCGTGGTAAAACGGGTTCCGGCAAAGGATTATCAAAGAGGTGAAAAGCAAAGGACGTAAGGTGGAGATGTAGCCAAGACCCAAACTTTCCTAGGTTTTGATTTACTCGAGTCATAGCTTGGTACTCATTTACCATCTCCCCTGAATTAATTTCCCATCAAAGAGAGATTATTCGATAGCTATCTACAGATCTTCACTTTCGTTCCTTCAGTTTTAGTTACTTTCACAAATGCACTTCTTAGAATTCCTAGGAATTGAATTCCATTCAAAAACCACCTCACAATGGTTTCTTTTCTCGACCGCTTGTTTACAAAAAAAGAATCCCTACAACCCTAGAAGATAAGATACGCGCGAGCCAAACTGGCAACAATATATAATGATGAAGTCCCACAAAAACACGAACCCATAAAATAAACGCACCTTTTGGAGGGTATCACCATCACCACACCCTTGCAGCTCATTACCCAGATTTAAAACACTAATGCATTGCCTACTCATATAACAACAACAGAAATCTCCTATCCGCTTCTTTCTGATTTCTGTGTGGGTGAGAGAGAGAGAGAAAAGAATGAAATGAAGTATAACTTTATAAGCCCAATGCCATTTTAAGTCGAATGAACGGCCATTGCTGAGAGTCCCGCGAAAGAGAACCCTAGCGCATTTGCAGTTGGGACCACCGACATTAAGCCGGATTGTGGAGTGATGGCTAGGGGCTAGCTTATATTTGTCTTCAAATTTGTAGGACGGCTGGATTGGAGCCTATCCAGGGGCAGTGGGACTTTGGTCATGCTGATGCAAAAGCCGATGGGCCAATGCAACTACACCTGTGGCACATATATTGGGTTCTAGATGTAAAACATATTTTCTAAAGCGAAAAGGGCTTTTTAGAAATCATGAAGGGGTCATATGTAAAATTCATAAAAGTTTTCTAAATAAAAAGGAGATTTTCAGAAATTTAGGAGGGGCTATATGTAAAAATCATAAAATCTTCTAAAAAGGGAACTTTCAGAAATTATGGGGGAGCCATGACCCCCTCCTGGTACCTCGTGCCTATTGGATGCACCTAATGCGGTACGGAGGTGAATATCATCCCTGATTTTTTAATGTATTTGGATGTAACACGGTAGAGTTGAAAATTAATAAAAAGTTATTTGTCGTGGATTTTACTTATCATCGTGAGACTTCATTTTGAGACTTTATTTTACGGGTACGTTTGGCAATTTACTATGAAAGTAAAAGTGATTTAAAGTATCAAATTAAGAGAGAATAAAACATAAGAGTTTATGATGGTATTTTGTCTTTAATGGATTGGTACGGAATCTCTTTGACTATTTGCGTAAATGCCCTTTTTTTTTTTTCATTTAGTGGAAAAAGGAAGTTTTTTTAAGGAAGTGAATTTTAAAGATATGTTCTTTTGTTGTGATCTCTTATCTGAAAAATGGAGACTTTACATTACTTTCATTAACCTAGTAAATTGCCAAAACGAGCAGAGCCAATCCTTCCCTAAGCTTTGCATCATATGCAAGGTCCCAGCTCACCCCCAATAGTAATTGTGCTAAAAACTCAGGGCACAGGGTCAGCACACAGGTGGTAAAGATTTGCCAATATCCAACCCAAAGAGTGGCTCTGGGCCATTGGCCCATTGAGAGATCTAATATTCTTGGTGACCTTTTTTTTTTCTTGAAAGTCTCGATTTTCTTTCTGGGGTCTTCTGGCTGAAATAGTCTCATATTGAATAAAAAATATGGATTTTCGTATGTAAATCAAACGTATAGATTAGGATTATGCATGTGAACATCAGTAAATCTTACCTATGTAAAAAATTTATGCCCATTTTTCATACTCTGTACTGCTAGTGAGACCAATTATATAAAGACATTCAAGCAAATACAAATACTCTTACTAACATGTTGCTTAGTCAGTCAGGAACATATGTAGTGTGCGTAAGTAGTGTGAATTTGGATCCCCTTATTAAGGGTGAAAATTTACAAACACTCTCCCACAAACCTTACAACTGCACTACCAGCTGAGCTAATATAGCAGAAAGAAAACCCTCTCTAATAACTTGGAATCCAGCGAATCACTATTTTCGATTAAAAAAAAAAAAAAACACTCCAAAGGCATAGGTAATTTGTGATCAAGGGTGAAAAAATTAATAATAATAACCCCAATGAAGCCATGAAACAAAGGTAATGAAACTAACATTCCAAATGGACAAAGAAAGTCTTTTCTCATTACCCATTTGATTGCCTTAGATCATAGAGCATCTTATTGAACCACCAACCATAATGTCATACTTCTAAGCTGGCCATTTGTGTCCTCTGGTTACCTCTAATTGATCTTTTAAAAAAACAAAAGGCCCCCCCCCAAGAACAAGCAAATAAGATTATCAAAATGCAGAACCTGTAGCTTACAACGGGTTACCTGCACTGAAGTTAGCAGATCCAACACACTACAACTGTCAAATGCACAATACAACTTCGAAGGAAAGGAATAACTAGACACACTAGTTCGGAAATATTCACTCTCCCTTCAAGTAAGGTATATTAGCCACATAGAACTGCTATTCTACACTGTTGAACATCCATCTTCACAGGATGGAGCCCCAACACTAACAGAAAACGGCAGAGAATCGTTAAAGCTACAGATGAAATGGTTATAATACACAACAGACACTCACAGTATCAAGGTCATGTAATTCTAGTCACATGTTTGGTCAAATCTATACAGATATGGCAGTGGAATTCACCATTTTACAAGCATAAAAATGAATGATTTGCATCACCATCCAAGAATTTGCACTTCACATTCTTAAAACCCAACTGCCAACAGAAAGAACCCCATAGACAGCCTCGGGAATAACAGAAAATTCTAAACTTGCAAGGCATTGACTCGAGCAGTAAGTTCTTTAACTTGGTTCCTTAGGCGGTCAGGATTGCAGAAGAAATCAACAAAGACCTGCCTTTCTCTCCCAACCTCATGTGGATGGTGCTTCACAATCTGCATCAGATTTTTATGTAAAAAAAAATAATTATGAATGGAGGGATTTATGTAAACTAAGCGCTAACAAATATCACAAGCATCACAATGTAAGTCCTACCTGACAACTGCAGAGAAACTAAAGTGGCACCATTTGTATTTTTTTTTTCTTTCCTTTTTTTAAGAATGAATGGCACGTTTGTGCAATGCGCTTTCAGTGGACTAGGAAAGAACAAGCGGTCAGGTTTTCTACAGACTTGATTTTTCCTCATTTGGTACGGATAGTTTTCCGTGTGAAAAGTGTCTTTCTTGGCTTGAGTTCCAGCAGATCCGTGGAAAAGGCTTTCTGATGGGGGGTATAGGAAAGTTCGAGTGTTTCTCAAGAAAGCGGAAACTACACAAATGTGCCCAAAGACAGCATCAAATACAAATCACCTATATAATAGAGTGAGGAAAAATAAAGATTGGGATGATACTAGACTCAACCATCCATCAAGGAGAGAAGTGATAGAAGCATCGAATTAAACCCTGATTTTCGGTGTTCGACTTGATAACCACTGAAACTGGTACAACTCCTTTCTTTTCTTTTTTAATGGTAAAAACTGTTACAACTCGACAGAGACACTTGGCTCAATAAGTACCAGCACCCCTATGACTCTATCTAGTTGTCTCAGTACCAACTAGGATTTTGATCAATTGATTTCATAATAGAATACAGAAGCTAAGACATGTCTCTTCCATCATATAACATGATCATCCTTCTGCCTCATGTGGCCAACTAACTGCCAAAGAAGTTACTTGCCTAGGCAGATGAAAAGCAGCATTTACAACCACACTATCCTTATATCACTACATACTGCACTAAAGCAGGCACAATGGAAGACATAAAAGTAATGCGTCACTGTGGGACCTACATAATTATTTCCTTTCTGACTGCTAGTGAGAGATATAACTGTCATATCTTCTGGATTTTTGGGGTACATGTATTTGACATGGCAATAGTTCCAGAAAACTGAAATTTCTGCACAAAGTTCCGACAACAGAAAAGAAGCTTGCAAAAGAAGACAAACAGAGTAACTGAAAGCAAGAGATACCTCAGCCTTTTCACGATGTGCACGCGTCACCTCTTCAACTGCAGCAGAGAGTTGCGCATTGATCTTTTCCATTTCGGCAAGCTCTTTCATTAATGGCTGGTAGATATCAACAGTTGAAGGGTCAAATACATTTCATTTTGGAAAATCCACCAGAGAAAAGCACAAAAAAGAAAAGAAACAGACAATAAAGACACCACTATGGCATCATAAGGTGCTGAGAAAGTTAAAATAATGAATTATAAAAAGAAATATCTAAAGTAAGTTGTGCTGATCAAGAGGGCGTCTGTAGCATATTTTAAAATAAGGAAGCTACAAGGTGGTTGTCTTATCATATTTGCAACTTTATAAACTTTGTTGAATCAAAGCACCAAAAAATTATAAGAGTTTGCTTTCTTCTTTTTCTTTTCTTTTTTTCTATTTGCTGCCATACTGGCCAGTGGGTGGTTAATCAGGGGCCCCCATAACGAGCTTGAACCTCATACCTCTCCATGATGGAGGGTACAGGTTACCTTCATCCCAAGCACAGGTTGGAAAATTAGTATGGAGATTGGTTTCAAGACTTGAACAGGAGAATAAAGAGAATCAAATTTAAATCTCCTCGAAAACTATGACCTTTCAAGAAGAAATACTTGATATTTTACTGTGTAAACAGATGAAAACTAAGAACTATATTATTAGAGAGAAATCATAGTATACAGCATGCTGTATCATAATTTTTTATGAAGTGAAATCACAAGATCATACCCTCCCCTCTGCCCCCGCCGCCCCCCCCCCCCCCCCCCCCCCCCCCCCCCCCCCACACCACAAAACAAATTATCAGTCGATTATGTAATTCAACCCTACATCAAAAGTAGGCTCAGTGTTTTTCTGGGATGTGTTACAGGTCACAACCGTCTGTAGACAACTAAGACAAGTGTATAATCATTCCTCAAATAAATAAATAAATCATGATAATTGTGGACAGTATCCTGAAAACCCTTCTCCTTGTATAGATCCTTGAACACTTGATGCACACTGTACCACCCTAAAGATGTGAAGTGAACAAGGTTTAAGTAATAACCACACTAGAAAACTCAAAACATGCTGCTTCCAGTTACTGCTAAAATACAAGTGATGTACATGGAAAATGACTCTGGGTGATTACCCGTCTTAATTTCAGACACATGCTTATTTTGTTGCATTTAAATTTTCATCTCAGATACATCAGAATATGTATCAAACCAATAGTATGATAAAGAGGGAAAAGAAAAAAGGCTTCCTGTTAAACTAGCAATCAACACTATTTGATGCTATGGTTTCAAGAAACATTTATTGCCCCCTCCTCAGGGGATGCTCATAATATATTTTGAGTAATATAGAATGATAGATAGCAGAACAAGCAGAAAAAGGCTGTATAAAATAACGGGCTGGAGAAATGCGTACCCAAGGCGTCAATATCGGTTGTGCAGTTGTTGATGATGCAAATAGCAGCTGCTGCAAACTCTGAATAAGGGCACACCTGATCAGAACAAAAATAAGAACATCAAATAGTTGTGTTGAATTTGAAATTTGCCAATATCGCAAAAACAAAGTATTGCATTGGTAAAATAGAGAAAGCAGGGACTAAAAAGTTGATGCGGTTAAGAAACGCTGCACGGTCATCATCATTTAAGTTGACATAGCTCATTAAATGAGTTAGACCAGAACATAGAATGGTTCTCAAGATCACACGGTTTAACAATCAGGTGGAAATTTTGACTCATAAATTTTAAATGTAAGGAGGAGATCAGTTATAAAGTGAACATTAAGATCCTTTCACTTCTTACTGTTTTATGTTAGCTGTGGAAGCATTTAATGGTTTTATCTCAATATCAACACCAAAACTAGCTCAAAAAATGAAGTTTATATATTGACAATTATTGTGAAAAAATTCCAGCAAGTATGGGTTGGTTGGTTTTATGCAAAGAAAAATCATGAAAAAATAATTTTCCAAGGTGATTCGACTATCCCTAATAACCTAAGCTCCTGCCCTTTCATCAATAGTTGTTGCTTCTTCACCCACCATCAAGTTCTTATAACCTAAGAGTCAGCATCATACCCAGCAGTCAGATGCTCTTGTATCCTCAATGTGAGATACAATGAATTAACTAGAGGGGATCAAACATGATGTGCTCAACCCTCCAGGGAATTCAGATATAATGATTATGAAAAATGAAAAAACTCAATTGACTTTCTTTGCTCAATATTTAGAAGATATAGCCCTAGCATATTGAGAAAATGTTGATTGTGGCAGGGATCAACCATCTAATAAAAGAAGGAATTTTTTTTCAAAACACCAAATATTTTTCCTTTCTCTTTTTTTATTGACAACATGAGTGAACCCACACAACCTCAAGGATGCAATAGTGAGCACCATACACTTTTCCATGGGCTCTTTTTTTTTTTTTTAACGTATTTAACAAAGAATCACTTACAGTTCATTTATACATCTGTTTCTGTCCTCTGGAAGTGAATTTTCAAGGTCAGATTGGAGAGACAGCAAGTCTGAATGCAGGCCTGATATTTGCTGAACAATACCAGGTGCTGAGACATATGTTGGCAATCCACCTTGACTGTCTGGATGGAAAACATAAGTAACATGAACCACAATTGAAACATATGGAAGTGTCGACTGATACAACAAGGGGATATGCATTTTTTTTTTTTTTTAATAACAAGGGGATATGTATGTTTACTTGAATGAATACTTAAAAGATCTCTAACACCATGTAGAAAAGTGTCTCGATCATCAACTGCTCCTTGTTCATGTACTTCAGATGCAGCTTGCATCAATGAGAGGCAGCGACCCTACAATGATAGCAAAAAACAACACTAAAATCAGATAGAACAAGGTTCAAATGTCAATAGCTAAATCAAACATATCATTTAAGAACAGTCACAATTAGGCTACCATATGGATACATAGTTCAGTCGGGCAAAAGGAACGACTATAGTGAAAATTGATGTTCTAATTTCAATCAAGTTAAACATGGTATAAAATGAATAACACGAATAAATAAAAGTCATATGAATAATCATAACCAATTGAAAGGGAAAAGAGACATTATAAATGTATTGCTCTGGTTTCCTACATTTCCTACATGTGATGAAAATGACAAAACAGTTATCATGCGTGAATGAACCTTAAGCTAGAAATACCAATCCAATAAAACATATGATCTAGAAAGGTAACCAGGTAGAGCTGCATACCACACGGCCACTGGTGGCTGATAAATAACCTTGCAACTCTGATTCAATAACTTTAAGTAGGGAATATGCTCCAAGCATAGTCTTGCGCTCTAGTTGGCAAGCTATTTTCAAAAATTGATGCCTTGAGAGCTGATTGATTAGATGGTTTATGAACTGCAAAATAGAAAGATTAGTCTCGATGAAGCTCTACCAACTGGTTTTTTTATATAAAAAAAATCAATTATTATAAATGAGTTCCGCCATAATTTACTCGATTCAATGATATGATTAACTTATCCATATGATATTGGCATAAGAAACAGAACGAAAACATTTTGGAAAGAGAATTATATTTATGCATCGATTGTAAGCTCTGAAGGCACGAGAGAGGGCTTCACTCTTAGGGTAGAGGCTTGAAGGGGCCATAAGTATCAATCATGGATACAAGACATAGGAAAGAAAGGATTCTGTTCAATATGTACACACACACACACACACACACACACACACACACATATATATATATATATATATATATATATGTATGTATGTATGCATGTATGTAAAACATTTTTTGAATAAACAAAGGTGTAACACACCAACACCTAAAAGCCAAACCCCTGCCGTGGGGCACTGCAGGGGAGAGTGCATATCAAATAGTAAAAACAAAGGTTCTCTCACTGGACTAAAGATTAAAAAATCAAAAAATATTGATGCCATAAAATAGTAACTTACAGCTACATTCCTGTTAAAATTCCAGCACTTTCACTGAAGAAAAGAAACTGACGTTTAAGTATCCATTTTTCTTCAATATTAAGCTCCATGCATTGAGAGTTATCCAACTCCCAAAGGCCGATGAACTTCAACCAGTTATATCAGGTAGTGTTTTCCTATTCACTAGACTTGTGATTTCACCCTAATCACCATCAATGATGAAAAACCCCAATTCCACATTTTTTTTCCAATAGGCATTTAGTACATGACATGCAATTTGACATTGTCGTGTATTTTGGGCACTACATAACCACTTAGCCTGTTTGACACAATATATGGTATGTTAGAAAATACATACCAATCAATGACGGGTAGTGAAATCTCAGTGAAAGTAGGTTCCTAATCTTCTTTGGGACTTGGGTAAACTAGAGACTGGCCTTGTTAATAACAACAGAGAGCAGGAAAGGAGCTAGAATTTTCTTCTAGTGGGGGCAAAGTTGATTGACCAATAATATTAGTAGGCCCACTTTTGAAAAAACTAAACCAGTTAAGAAATGACCCCTTCCCTTATTATCTACATAAAATTCACTTAACAAAAAAATTTATGTTACAAGTAGATCACATGTAAAGTCCAACTCTATGGGGCCTACTTGAGCCAACCTTTGATCAATTTAGCTCCTTCCATACTTATATCCCCACCTTGACTTGGCACCATGCCGAGTTTTAATGCTCATCGATCCTTTACCCACTATTAGATTGGATCTCATAAAAAAGGAGATAAATTATTATTGAAATAGTATTAGACTTTAAGGTTGTTAAATCAAGAGCTAGGATGGTTTTAATGTCCTTGGATGCCATCTACGCACTAGAGATGGTAAAAACAGAAAAGAAAAAAACAACATGATAGAAGAGTTCCAGGATAATAGGCCCACTTATAAAACATCTAAATTGTTGAATGACAACCTCCTCATATAGTGTGTAGACCATATCAGATTTCACTCAAATGACCCAATAAGATTGTTAATTTAAAAAAAAATATATTCCATAAAATTCTAATAAACAAATTTAATTTTTTCATATATATCAATATGACTTGGGCTTATATCATATTGAGTTATATTTTTCATAGAGAGTTAGAGCATTTATTTTATCGGGTTTATGTTTTTCCAAAGTATGTCCCACTTAAGAGCATCGGCCTAAAATGATCCACATTCTGAACCTATTTAATTTTATTAAGTGGACTCCACTCAAGAGATTCATTAAATACTCTCTAAACATGGTTGGATGTGGGCAATGGATGGGATGAGAATGATGACATTGCAAAGAGAGAGGTAACCATAAGTTTCTATCTTTTAGGAAAAGAAAAGATCAATAATAACCTTACTAAGACAAGAATACCCTTGTTACTCTCTAAAGTTCTCAAAGAGTAGAGAAAGTTGACAAGGGGCAAAAGCGCATAAAATCAAAATGCCTAGATACACTTCTATATTTTCTCTTGTTTATCAAAGATGAAAGGAAAATTGAGTGGGGGCAAGTGCCCTCACTCGACCTCCCCTCCCTCCGTCCTTGACAGAGATGAATCATCTACTGTAGTCTGCATGACTGCACATTGATCATGGAATTTTTAATAGACTCGAGATTATATCAAAAGTTGTTTGAAAATTTATCTATTTGGCTACCACTTGCTTAGATATATTCTTTGCTGTTATGAGTTAGCTCGTTAATGCATGCTTCTAAGATGTCGCCTAATGCAGTTTAACATACCTTGGATATCTGAAGTATTCTCCTAGAGGCATCATTTGTTACTTTTATATGGTATGTGATTGTCTTAGGTTAGCATTTAAATAAGCCGACATGGTAGGAAACAAACAACTGTGACAACACATAGCTACAATAAGCATTGCAATGTAAGGCATGTGTTAGATCTTATAAAATATGACAAATAAACGAAATATACCGTCTTCTGTTGAGCAATATAGTATTCCTGACGCATCACCTTTAAATCATAATCACCTGTGGATCCAAATGTTGGAAAGCACTTTCATTTTAGTATCAAGATGAACATGTGCTGTCATAGTTCAGAATAATTACTGACATTGTTTCTTTACCTTGCAATATATAGGTGTCTTGGAGTTGAGCAAGCTCCCAACACAAAGATGGAATAGTCTGGAAAATGAATGATTTTGGAAAGGAAAAGATGCTTTCATTTACCATCATCATTAAAGACAACAAGAAAGCTTTAAAAGAACATAATGGAGAAATCTTTGCAGCAGTGAGACATGAGACACAAAGTTGTAAAATTTTAGAATTCATCGACTTCCATAGTTGTCAGTTATGCTGTGTTGCATCTGAATAGCAGAGAATTTCTGTTCTAATTGATGGATTAAAAAAGAAATACGCATATGAAGTTTTCATTCAGGGTTTTGGCCTTCTCAAGCCGAAAATACTAGCTGCAACAAACCTATTTTTGGCACCTGGACAACTTAAATCGTGTACAGATCAGGGTTTTGATTTTCTGTTTTCCTCAACCCATATGTCATAACCAGGTTAAGAAACATTATTTCCGACAAATCTTCACAGTGGTGGCAGCCTAAAGATCCTCTCAGGCTAAAAACAATGTCATTTCAACTGTTTTGTACAATGGGAGAAAAGCAAGATATAAAAGTTGATTTGGTTGATTTTCCCTTTTTTTCAATATATTTGTAAAAAGGAAGTGGAAGTATAAAATAATTTCTGCACATGAATGCCAACCATTTGACATGTAGCACAGTAGAATTGTAGTGTAGAATTTTTTTTCCTACTTGATTTAGCTTTCTATTTATTTATTTTTCAAATTCCTATGCTAATTTAGCATTCTACTATTCCTTCCTTGAAAAAAAATCCATGTATTTCCAATAATAGAACACACTCAAGGGCATGTCTGCGTAGCATATGCGGAAAAGGAAGTCCGTGCTTTTCCATGGAACGCCCTGCCTTTCCTACAAAATCAAGGCCAAAACTACACTTCTCACAGAAAAACTGCCCACATAGAGTGAAAGAAAAAGAAGTGCTTAAATGTATAACACAAATGTGCCCTAAACATTAAATTCCAGCAGGTAAAATGAGACATCTGTTGAATCAGAATTGACATTCATGCCAACTTTATCAAATTACAAATAAAGGAACAAAAATATTTTACCAGATCTGAAAAAAAGTTGTTTCTCATAAGGCTGAATCTAGAAGGTTCAAGATTTTATATCAAATTGTGCAAAGAAACATTGCTATAGAAAGATGTCATTTAAGCAATGGCCAACAGCAGGAGGTACAGGATTCCGCATAATAATAAAAGCATGTAATTACATTGTTTAGCAATGAAAGCATTTTATAGAAAAACATTGTCAATTTACTCAAAGAAGAGAGTACAAAAATGAGAGTGAGATCCACCCACAACACTGATGAAAGATGAGCAGCAGTCTCCTCAAGGAGAAAAGACAAACAAAAAAGGAGGATGAAAATGAAAAGAAACTCCAACTGAACAAAACATAAACTGCCTCAAAGACCCAATCAACAAAAGAAGCCCAATTCTCCAACACATTTAGCAACATCTGGCAAAACCTTGTTACATAAAGCATATATGGGAAATGTAAAAATGGTTGTGATCAAATTTGCTAGATCCAATAGAAGAATCTAAGTTAATCATGGACAAAATAAAAGATTATTTTGTTGGTTATTGAACCAAACTATTAGGAACAAAGGCCAGGAGCTATGATTTCTAGCTATGGCATGCGTACAGCTGGGATACACCATAGATACAGCAGGGACACGGATTTTACTCAAAAAGTGAAGTATTGGATATGATACAATGCGGAACTTTGCCTAGTTTGAAGTATCCATGCATCATACGCCAGGAATCCTCTACCTAGAAATTTTAAGGGCACGGCACAAACAAAATGGAGTGTTCCCAGATATAAGCCTCCAATCTTTAGACTTATCTCCAAATATGACAATAAGGATTGTTTTGGACTAAATAAGATTTTAAGTATATGTGGTCTCAAGGCTCATGGTTTCTCAGCAACTGAAGTTTGAAAGTCCAGTGGGCATGGAAAGAAAAGCATTACAAAGGTAACAGGCAACCACACCTTACTAGGGTACATTTTCCAGGGATAGACAGATAGTAAAATAATGGAGATTCAAATAAGAATGGTTGCACTTGCAATAGGGATCCCCAAACACTTGCTTATTAGGGTACACTTTTAAGGATAGACAGATGGAATAATAAGAGAGATTCAAATAAGACTGGTTGCAAAAGGGATCCCCAAAACACTAGCTTTATCAATGTGAAAATAAGGATGCAGGAAATTACCAGATTGATGAAAACCAATTTGTGCAAACAGTAACTCAACTTTTACAATAATGACGGCAGGGGATGCGTGGATAAACATAATCAATAAACTGAAACTGTTCAAAGTAAAATCCATATAAAAAAATTCTGCAAGATTCTTTTCTTTGTTAATCTCATGTGCAGTGGAATCCTGATTTGCAGCTCAACAAGCCAAATAAGTAGTGTTGGGAACCAGAAGTTTGTCAGGCAATCACAGAAAGCATTAGTTATCAGTGCAAACCTCAGATAACAACTTCTGCTCTTTCCGGTATAGATTTGAATGTTCCACAGAATATTCAGATTGCTTCCTCCTGCTTGATGACAATCGTTTCAGTGTGATTCATAAAAAGTATGACCAAACTAGATTCAAGTATTTGTTGCAAAGAATGGTTTAAACAAACGGGTACATCATCAGAGTACCATAATAAAAGAAGTGACTTAAAAAATAAAAATAAAAATAAAAACCTCCTCAAGACCATCTCGTGAAAGAAAATATATGAAGTGTAGAAAATCATCATTTAAGATTGTAATTTACCATTAAAGAAACAAATTAGATTGTCAAAGAGATGCATCGTCCGAAACATCATTAAAAATCTCAGCCAGTAAGTATCATATTGGCCAATATTTATCTATTATTCACGGTCCAGATGATAACATGGGTAAGTAACAGGAGTCAAGGTACAAAAATAGTGGAAAGAAATATAGATTAACAAAGGAAGAATACTACCGAAGAGAATGAAGATCAAGATGAATATGAGCTTCATCAGATGAAACTTGAGATTTAAGTGCCAAGAGAATAGCTTGCTGCTTAGCATTCTCAACTTGTGCTTCTACCCATTGTCTCTCACTTGTTCCAAATCTGTTGTAGTACTAAACAGTAAGTAAAACAAAACAACATCCGCAGCTGTAGCTCAGCTAGTTAGGGAGAGGAGTATTAGAGTGCAGGAGTTCGAGTGTATGTAGCAAAAGAAAAAAAGAAAAACAAAACAATTTAACCAAATGTTATCATAGAATAACTCAGTGAGATTGTGTACCATAAAGAGAATTGTCCTTTTTTTTCCTTTTGTTAAATGATCATAAACAGAAATTTTTTATGATGATCATAAACAGAATAACATTACCTAAAAGGAACTATAACAGAGTTTTCTTTTAGATCACACCCTGGCATTTTTTTAATCACTCTGCAATCTTGCTTTTCTAGAAGACAATACCAAAATAATAGACTGACGGAAAATTGACAAATTGAGCCTGATTTCACATGCAGAGGGCAATGGCGCTTCACCCTATTTTTCCAGCCACATCTGCTCTTTGTCCTAAGCACCGCCACCGCCCCAAAAATAATGGTGAGCCCACCACCCAGATGATTACATCACAGTGGGCCATCCAACCATGTCTTTTAATCTATTTATTTTGAATGGCAACCATGCCTTTTAATCTTATAACATAGATAAGATCCTTGTAAATTAAGGACTTAATATGTTAAATTATATGATATGTACTTAGATCCTAGCTGTTAATGTAACCCACCCAACGACCCAACATGATCATCTATTTATCCTAGTGGTTTCCATCCTGCCTTAGGTCACATTTGGCAACCAAATCCTAGGAAAAGATTTCTGCTTTCCACAAAGTCATGGAAACCCCATGTTTGGCGATTGCAAATCCTCAAAGATTTGGACAAATGAAAATCCTCACATTTGTGAATTCACACCGTAACCAATTTTTCTACGCTATATGCAGCGATATGCATGGATACCAATGTGAAGTCCTCAGCGAGGAATCCCTGTTCCAGGGGCATTGAGGAATCCTCAGATCTGCGGATTCCTCACCTATTACATGCCCTTACTGGTTAACGTAACAATAATGATCTCTCTCTCTCTCTCTCTCTCTCTCTCTCTCTCTCTCTCTCAACAAAAACAGAAAACCCAAAAAAATAAACACATACACAGAGGAAGAACTGCAGAACGGTGAGGAGAGAGAATGCAAGGAGAAAGAAAAGAGAAATAGATGGAGCTCTGATACCCAGACACTTGTACATGCCTAGTGTACCCAAATCCTAAGGAGATGGTACTGGTACTGGTACCCAGATACTTGTATATGACTAGTGACTAGTGCACCATTTCCGAAATTACCAAGGTCGCCTGTATAGTAGCTGACATAAACAATGTAAATCATACTATTATTTTACCAGGTTTTCTTCATCATTTCTTATAAATTTTCAGATACATCAATTATATTTCATTTCGTGTTCTACTTTCCAGAACAAAAGCTCAAAGGTATTAATTTGTGAATATATGAAAAAAGCATCTATAATAAGATCATTACCTTGAAGTAGAAGTCTCATGTACATGATAGAAAAATTGGTAAAAAAGGGAAAGAGAAAATAAGAATGTCCATGGCTAAAAAATTTACATTGATCGAAGCCGCTGCAGCTCGGTTATACGATGATGTTGGGACTTTTCCGAATCACCTGTAATTGCAAAAAAAAAAGTCAGAAGGGAAGAAAAGAACAAAACCTCTCAATCCTCATTAATATTAGCATATATGATTCAGTTTATCAAAATTCTAATACAATTTAAAGGAAGCATTGAAAATATATGCATTTGGACTCCATTAATCTATTGAAGACAAACAATTGATTGAAATGGTAACTGGTCATGCTACTAAGCAAAGACACAAAAACAGATAACAGGAGCATGAAACATCAAAGGATTAATATTACAAAACCTAGTCTCAAGGGCTTTAAAACAATATCACCACACCACACTTTCCAACACTGCCAAAGATCAGAAGCTATCAACCCCCGAAACTGCTCCATGGCAAGGGCTCAATATATAACCTTAGTCTGAGCATTATTTGCCACCCCAATAGTTGAGTCCAATCTATTGGTGAATATACAATTGTTGCACTCAAGGCACAAAAACCATAAAACGGCCACAGGAGTGAGCCACCACAAAATAGAACATCATGCATCTCCTAACCCATAGCACCAAGACCAGGGATTCAAAAGCCAGACTCGGACTTGAAGTAACTCTATGCCGAATCCGAGTCCGATTCGACTTGCGACTCAGCTAAACTGTTTTTTTGGTTTTTTTTCTGCATTGCTGAGGTGTTGAGAGAGAGAGAGAGAGAGAGAGAGAGAGAGAGAGAGAGAGAGAGAGAACCTCTTGTAAAGCAATTTGTGATGTCGTCAAGACTAACCCATGAACATTTAGATTTCCCTTCCTCAGCAACAAGACGGAAAGGACCCTGATAAAAAGTACAAAATGCCCCCATAAAAAATTGAATATAATGAACTAAGCAAGACAGGTAAATGGAAAATTCATAACAACTTGGATGCCCACAACCACAGTTCATTTTCCATTGGAGGACATCTGGTTGAATAGAGAAGGCGCGAAGCATATCCTATTGCAGTTTGCATATAGATCTAACCTATGTGTTCTAAGAGCATCCAGTGCAAAGAAAGTAAACTCAAATAATGGGAATAGAACTTCCTCTCTACATTTGACTAGATAAAGCCACAAATGCATCTAAAAGTTCGTGTCCATTCTGTGGTTATGATCAAAACACATTTTCAGACTCGAATTTTTTATGACATCTGCTCTGTTTCCACTTTCCAATATCACAATCTGCTAACCAAGACTGAAAATTCATCCTCAACCGATATTAAAAAAAATAATATATAAATTTTTTTTTTCTTTTTTGAAAACTAGATATAATTGATGGAGACTGGCAAAAACTAGGACTTGTTCCCCAACGGAACACAGTCAGGGACAGATTACAATATATACTCAAACAAATTAGATCTGCAAAAATTGTGTCACAACTCACAACTACTGTGAGAACAACCAATTTCAATAATCAATACTATGTTAAAACCTCCCAATCACAAGAGGCGTTTGAAGTATAATTCATACTGTAGGTCTCAGTTCTCTCCTCTCATAAATATGACAAGATTTTGAAAGCAAACGGATATTCCGCAGGTGCACTTCTATAATAAAATACCGTGTCAAACTGCTTTTCAAACCACTGGTTTATCTCCTTCGTACAAGCTGAATCTCCAAGTAAGTATGAATGGAAGTCAGAGTAAGCTAAGTAGATGCCATCCTCTACAAAACCAGATTATTGTGAAAGTCATCAAATAGATCAAGAAAACCAGATTTATAAAAGAAACGAAAAACAGAAAAGGAGAGTAATCAGAAATTCATGTCAAACCTAAGCAATAGTTCCCATGTGTAAATTTTAAATAATAACTTTTATTTTTTCCTTTAAAATAGAATTTATAAAAAAAAAAAAGAAATATGATACTTGTTAAAATATCCATCCAGACAAAAGAATTGAACTTTTAGTGATGCAGCTGTATTATGACATCAGGCTTCAAGTAACATGAAAAGGAAGAATTACCATCCCCAGAATGGTAATGAGCCAGCTCCTGCACAGTGGAAGCAATTTTTCCAAGAACAGCATTCATCTGTATTGTAGAGAAACGAGTCACCACAACTTCCATAATGTCCAAAAAAAAGGATGATTACTTCTTCCTCCATAGAAAGAAGGAAAGCAGAATTCTTTAAGGAGAAAAGTAGTACTAATACAATAACATCCAAAAAATCCATGCACAAATTAACACAAACACTTTCATTCTTAAAACAAACTTGAACTATAACCTCTATTAGGTAACATGGCTTGGAGTTCTTTACTAGAAGCTTTGATAATTCAAGTCACATTATGTTGATAGCCTGTATTACCAATCTTGCTAACAGAAATATGTGCACTAGTTATAGATAAGCAAGTTAACAAGATGGGATAAGGCTTTGAAGATGACAATGATCAATAGGGATGAATGTATTTTGGAGGTGGATGCCTATAGATGATGAATGTGTATCCAGATATGCCGTTGTTTTGGAGGCACAGATCAGTTGATGTTTTCTTTTAGCTCGTAATAGAATCTCGCAACCATTTTCAGTAAAATAATAGTAAGTAAACATCAAGGAGGCTCATTAACAAATGCATTATTGCGGTAGCTATAAATTAGTGAATCCTTTGATGCCACAAACAGTACATTAGCATACCTCCAAATTTCTTTCAGAAAGTTTCTCCTCCAGTAAACTGAGTTGATCGTTGATTGTAGATGTCACAGCTGCACGTGCCTTTCTTCCTTGGATTAAAGATGAAGCTTGGCCCACAAGCAAATCAAACTGGGACTGTAGATGTTTAAGCTGTTTCTGTAAGTCTGAAGCTTCCTTCTTGCATAACATTGTTGCCTTCCTAAAGTCAATAAGACGTGTATCACTAAATAACAACTACCACATAAACATCAGTGATTAAGAAGTGTGCCCGCGCTCCCTCATCATGATAAAAAGTACACCCTCTCACTGGGACTGTAAATGTTTAAGCTGTTTCTGTAATTCTGAAGCTTCCTTTTTTTATGCGACAGTTACCTTCCCGAAGGAAAGACATGCATCACTGCATAGTAAGAACTATCACACTGTCTCTCAAACTGGGACTGTAGATGTTAAAACTGTTTCTGTAATTCTGAAGCCTCTTTTTTATATGACGTAGTTGGCTTCCTAGAGCCACTTAGGCATGCACAGTGCATACCCAGAAAATCTTCCAGTTTTTCATTAGAGTGTTTCCCGCCATTTGGGGCAATAACAGGAGTAGCAGTTTTATTCAGTTTTAAAGGATAGAGAACTTCCGCTTTCCTTTTTCCCTTTTTCTATTTTGGTTTCAGGTAGTTGCCACAATGCTTCAATCATAACCTAAAATTGTATGATAAAGCACCATATAAAGAAAATAAAAAACTGTAATCAAGCATATATTAGGAGTTGAGAAACAAAAAATGAAAGCAGAATGTAATTTTATAACCTGATATCATTTAATCCTTCTTCAGTCCCAAAACCCGCCCCTTGACTGTCTCTCCTACTTGAGAACGTTGAAATGCTGTCATAAGCAAAGTCCAAATCCTCACCCTGACATCAGATTTATATTACGCACATAATTAAATCTGTGAATGGAAAATGATGTAGCATTTTGCAATAAAAACTAATATTTTAATTACTAAATTGTTATCACCAGCAGCAACAGGATTGAAAGGACAGGAGAGAGGAGACCCAATCATTGCTACATGAGAGAACATATAAATGGAATTTGTTTTAGTGATATTCTAGCACTTTATCCCAAACGTCAACACTTTTTCATTTACATTTGGGTATTCCTTATAAGCTCAGCCTCTCCGCCTTTATGCTACAAAAGGTAACTGCATTTATTCCGAAGATGAGGCTGCTAGGTCTTTGCACCTAGAAATTGTTGATTTTTTATTTTTTATTTTTGAATGTTAGAAATTGTTGAAGTTTCTTCAGAAATAATATTTTATCAAAATTTATTTATTTTTTTCTTTTATTATCAGACTGTAGCAAGAATTGCTACTACCTAAAAATACTGAGACAGCTTTTGTTGTAAAAAGATTATTCCAAGAAAATTAGCACAAATTACTCTAAGATATGACGCAAACTGGCCTTGGGTATGCCAGAACTTGCATGCAAAATCCCAAAACTTGGTTGAATTACACATCCATACACAATGAAATAAAGGAGATGCATTGAACCCTAGTTGCCTTGTATTTAAAGACAAATTTTCAGAAAAAAATAATAATAACAGGATGTCAAGCCCTATTGTGTTCTTTTATACTGTTTCCAAGAAAGACCAAAGCCCTAGACAGTATCAAACCATGAAAAGCAGGCTAGGT
The DNA here is from genome assembly GCA_028538565.1 of Umbellularia californica. NCBI lineage: Eukaryota > Viridiplantae > Streptophyta > Magnoliopsida > Laurales > Lauraceae > Umbellularia > Umbellularia californica. The sequence continues at coordinate 6,864,163 of JAPQWN010000002.1, forward strand.
GTTTAAATTTCAACAATCAAAAACATAATAAAGGGAAAATATCCATACCACCCCTGATGCATAGGTGAAAACTAAAACCTAGCATAAATCCATAATTGATAAAATCAAAATAGGACTGAGCCATCAGACCCATTGGCCAGGGATGCCTAGAGTAAGAGACATGCACGCGCTTGGCAATCATACATATGCACCTCTCATGCGACCTACCAACGGATAATATCCCTTTTTGTGCAAAATGTGTGTATCCACTTTAGCCAACTCCTCACATCTTTCTATCTTTCTTGGATCTTTTGAACTTGACCAAATAATCCTCAGGCACTTGTAACCAGAGTCAAACTGGATGTCATGCAGAAATCCAAGGAAGGCCACTGCAACTTCAAGTTGCATGGTAAGTAATTGTCTAGGGGGAAAAAACTTAATCCCATTTCCTTAACGATAAGCAAAAACTACAGCCATAATCTAGATATCATTACTTCTTAAGTATTGTAGTATGACAATAATTATGTTCAGTGTTGTCTGACACATTAATCTAGATGACAGTACCACTAATTTGAGGCCATAAAACAGACAATTGAAAAGAAGTCTATCAGTGATATAAATGAGAAAAAATTGGAAGATTAGGATCGTCCAACCAGCATGACTTCTAGGCTCTACACCAATATTCTGCACATACACCAAATGCACAGTGCATGAGTTTCTGTCTGTAACTCTTTATGAGTTCTACAGTACTGTATTGTAGGTGAAGTAGTGGCAATACCTAAACAATAGCTAGAAGTTCCTAAATTTGATGCAGCCAATAAAAAGAGCATGCATAATGTCAGAGATCACATTGAAGTTCATAGGAAGGTATCTAAAGGTAAATGCGACAGAAATTTGGAGCATAATAAATTAAAACATCTGGCACTAAGTACTGTACAAAATATAAAAGGCCAACTCGCACAGAGATGTACAAGGAGAAGGAACTAATGATACCTCCAAAAGCTTCCCTTCCTGCAGAAATTGCTCGTACCTGCCAAACAAATTCAAGAAAATTACAAGAAACTTAATAAAAATAACCAAAGTATTGATGGTGGCAAATAAACAAGGAGAAAACATTAGCCCAAAATCCTACCTTGAGGAAAAAAATTGTAAAATCTCTGACATCAATGCTACCTAAAGTATCAGCTTTGATTCAAGGCCATAGGATAAGTAGATTCGTTTATAGTGGGAAGGAATTCTTTGTAACTTTTTCATATTCCCAGCATTTCATTGTGGGGCATTGGTACGTGGAGAAATACATGTGTAGGGAGTCAGAAAGTCGGATACATTTTATGGGTATAGTAGAGAATATCTCATACAAAGCATATCATTGTCACCGTTGGCATCATCATTATCACCAAAGTAGTTTATTCCAAGTCTATATTGTTAACACCTTCCCCTAGTTCCCTGAACTAGTAACTCAATACCTCTCTAGTCTTATGTATGCCTGCCCAAACCATCTTTAGATGAATGAACCTTTGCTCCAAGAAAGGTACTGTTTGTTCCTATCATCAACTACATCTCAGCTGTCTTATCATTTGGATTATTCGGGACAACTATTCACTAGATAATTTCTTCATCGTACGCTTGGTCGGGTTTAGGCCAAAAACTGGTTTTCATGGATCACTCCCATAATACTTTATTTGAGCTTGAAATTAAAGGAGACTAGCTATTTTCGCCTACCCTTTTATACAGTATAGGTCAAAAGGCCTATTAGCTAATGTTTAAGTGAGGTTTTCTACGTCAAATGCTTCAATTATACTAGTACTGGATATATTTTTCATGTTCCTCTCATTTGTATTTCCTAAAATTGGTGCCAGCGAGCTGTAATGGGAATTGAGAATGAGAAGCTTGAATATTCCTTGTGGGTCATCTAGAAATGTTGGATGTGATTTACTAATTTACATATCAGACACAACAACATGTAGCATTCTTCATTCTTTGTGACTTCTCCTATGACTAATTAAAACCTTGGTTTTAAAGTTGATAAAATGTATTATCACGCTTTTAAAAAAATATTTACATCAAGTCCAAGAATCTTTAGATCTGACAAATGGGACATCTCAATCTCATACAGATATTGCATATGACAAATGTGCCAGCCCATTTACTCATGCCAACCAACTTAGGTTTATGGCTTAATTCAATGTTTTCTTTAGTTTCACAAATGCTTTTGTAAGGAGGAGATTAGATTCATTTGGGGGGAAATCAGAATCATCAGTTGAACAAAAACAATCAATTAAGATGTTTATAGAGAAAGGATAAGAAAATCTGCATCAACGAAGAAAGAAGAAGAAGAAGAAGGCAATGTGGGTGGAAGAGATGCGTAGTACTGACTGGGAGAGCTCAGTGGGGGAGAGAACATTGGCGGGGCGGAGACTGGAGCAGATCCAATCGAGGAGAGGGCGAGCTTCCTCGTACTGAAACGGCCATTCGAAGCTGTCTGGATCCAGCGATTCATGCCCTTGGTAACCCAATTCACCCAATACCCCACAAAGCCTCCCACCGCTCATCTCTCGCTCTTTCTCGATCGATCGATCGATCGAAAGCTCAAACAAGGAGAGGATGATGCTGCTTGGGCAAATGATCAGAGGAAGAATGAAAGATGTGATCTTTTTTTTTTTTTCTGCTTGCGAGCCGCTGGGCCGTTGGATATGAAGGAGAGAGAGGGAGGGATGGATGGATTTTTGGGCCGGCCGAATGGCGGGGAAGGTGTTTGAGTAAATGACGCGCGATCCACGTGATTTGGGGTGTTCATGGGCTGGTTTCGGATTTTGGGTTTTAAATTCGGTGTGGCAGTGGACCTAAGATTTTGGCTCATTAATGTTTGGGCCAAGATTGGACTAAGTGATAAAAGGATCTAGGCCAAGCCCCGCCCGGCTAGAATAAATAGTGTTTTAATTTAGGTTTTTTTTTTTTTTTTTTTTTTTTTTGCTATCGAAGGGTTCCCAATCCTTTGGGGCTGGACTAATCCCTTCGGGCCCAGAGGGAAGTCGGATAAACTCCCCTATAACCCTAGTGTAGTAGTGCAGTTTTAAAACCTACAGCATCCGGATGTAAATCGTGGTCCTAGGCCAACTGAACTATCCCTTAGGGCATGTTTGGATAAATGAGGAGTGGAGTAAAATGAAGTAGATTTCACGTGTAAAGTGAAGTGAAGAGAAGTAGGTTGAAATTAAAATAGAGTACTTCACTTCACTCCATTTGGATGCTTATTTTGAAGTTAAGGTTTAGAGTGAAATCCACTTTTACTCAAAGAAATTGAAGTATTTTGAGTTGAAGTGAAATGGAGTATATGTGGCTCACAACATTACTTCATCTATTGGGCCAAACTCATCCAAACAGGGTAGAATTGAAATTTTAAACTGTTAAGGCCCATTTAACTCCACTCTACTCTATTTTTTGGCTATCCAAGGGCCTGTTTGGATAAATGAGGAATGGAGTAAAATGAAGTAGATTTCACATGTGAAGTGGAGTGAAGAGAAGTAGGTTGAAATTAAAATAGAGTACTTCACTTCACTCCATTTGGATACTTATTTTGAAGTTAAGGTTTGAAGTAGGATCCACTTTTACTCAAGAAAATTGAAGTATTTTGAGTTAAAGTGAAATGGTTGATATTTCTATTTCACTAGATTTACTTTTCATGAAAAGGGAGTTTATTTGAGTCATTTTTTATATTAATTTTTTTTTATATTCAGTTTTAACCATTTTTTAAAATAAAGCTAAGATAAAGATTCACCTCGAAAGTGGGTCCCACTACTCGATCCATCCAGATCTTCACCCACCAAGTCGTTCTCCCCTGTATCAAGAAAACGTTCCCCACTACAGTCTTCACTTAAACCATTTACTACACGTTGCACGTCCACACACCCAACAGCATGACACATGTATCCACACACCCAACACTAGTCACTAGATCATCACCAACCACCCTCCCAGGAAGAAACAATAAAGCAACAAACACTTGGTTTTACAAACTACCTTTAAGCCTTTTACCTCTACATTCACAGAAGTTAAAGAAACCGAAAGTTTCGAAGTTTGAACGGTGAAAAAAAAAACAATGGCTCCAAAGCGCTCTGTTGGAGTAGTAGGCAGCAGCTTCGTGAGAAAGACCACAACAAAGAAAGTTGTCCAAGAGACCATCAATGTCACAGCCGCTGTGTTCGACCCCAACAACACAGAAGAGGAAGTAGAAGAGCTAAATGATAGTCTTCCCACCCCCACAACCAAAAAAGTAATAGTAGTTGAAGGACCAAGCCAAACAAGGGTGACTGCTCCTCAAGAAGAAGAAAATAACACAACAGAAAGTACCCCACATCCTCAAGAAGAAGAAAATGACACAACAGAAAGTGTCCCACCACAAGTAGAGAATCCTCCACCCCCAACAACAACAACAACAATAGAAGAGAAGGTGAATAAGGAGGAAGCTAAGGAGAAGGAGAAAGAGAAGGAAAAGAAGAGGAGGAAGAAGAGGAGAAAGGAAGGGGTTGAGGTGGGGTACAAGAGGTATGTGTTTATGGTGTTGAAGCAGGTGCACCCGGGCATGGGGATCTCGTCCAATGCCATGACAGTGCTTAATGGGCTCATGAACGACATGTTTGAAAAGCTGGCAGAGGAAGCCAGCAAGCTGTGTCTGTACACGAAGAGGGCGACTATGACGTCGAGGGAGATACAAGGAGCAGTGAGGCTGGTGTTGCCTGGTGAGCTTGGGAAGCATGCAATTGCAGAGGGGACTAAGGCTGTCACCAATTACATGACCAATGACCGGGCAACTTCCCCATAGTGGCCTTCTGTAGAGATGTATGCAATTTCTAGTTTGTGATGAATCTCTCTCTCTGTCTCTGGGTTTTTTTCGGTATGGGAATTGTAGCCTTCTATTTTGCTGTTAGGAGTTGAAAGAAGGTCCTAAAGTGGGGTTTTTACTTTGTAAGGTTGTGGTTCCAAGGCCATTGTTGTATTTAAATGTCAGTAGTGCATGGATGTATGTGATTATGTTTCTGGCCAAGGGGTTTACTTCGGGACTGTTTGGGTTGCTTGGAATATTATTTACACATGAATGGAGGTAATGATTTTGTAGAACCTGAATTAACCTCAAGTGACTCATTAAATTATTTACCAAATAAAGTGACTGATTATATGTTCTGTGAAATTCAAACCACTTGTATCAAAATTCATGTGTTGATAATTTCCTTTGAAATGATAATTTTTCTTAATTTCCTTCCAATATGATTTTATTGATTTTCTTTTCCACTTGAATGTTTATTGATCATTCTCTTCTCTTGCTTTTATCAGAAGCCGGGCTAGTTTGGCACCTTACTAACATAGTAAAAGTCAAGTAAAGACAAGATGTCAGATCAACAGCTTTAATTCAAAACTCTCTCCATTTTTTAAAAAAAAAAGTCAAAAAGCAACCAGCTTTATCCACTAATATATAAAAATAAAAATAAATCCATTTTTTCATACAAAAAATAAAAAAAATTACATAAAAAAACAACTAAAAATAAAATATCATCATAGCCTACTTATATTTTATTCTTTCTTCAAAATCAATTTTACTTCAGTAGAGTTGCCAAACTGGGCCTAGAATAACATATGTTATATTTTAGTACATTCAGAATCTATATTATATTATTTTTTTCATGTGTTTTACCTACTAATGGCTACTTTTCTTTCATGTGTTTTTTCTACTAATAGCTAACTTTTTTTTTTTTTCTTCAGAAGGTAGGATAAATGGTTCACACCTCAAGTGGTGGTCAAAACACCTTTTTCTATAATGAGAGAGATTTTATCTAATCACAAGGTGGCATTTAGCCATTTAATAAGTAATTTCCTCTTACATGTCTTTCACCATTTTACTCCAAGCACAGTGGAGAATCACTACTAGGAAGAGATGGTACATTTCCCCAAAGGGGATTCCTCACCTCGAAATTTCTCTCTTTCATTTCTCCACCTTGTGAACAATTGTTTCCATTCAGGGAGCAATGGAGGTACCAAAAGATGAGCAGAGTTGAATGCCGGTTTTTATTTTGATGGTAACCAACAATGTTGGCTTCAGACGATGTTTCTAAAAGATTGCTTGTTTTGAGAATGTTAACTACAGAAAGGCTCATTATACACCATTCACCAACAAAACAAATCATGTCTTAAGAAGATTAATTCTCTCTACCTTTGCAGTGGTACAAGTAGAACAGCATCACCAATTCACCATTGCCAAAAAAAGAGGTTGCACTAGTGATACAAAGAACTACATTGAAGAATCAAAGAACTTTTAGTACTAAAAAATAGTTCTTCCTTACATTATACAAAATTGTATGAACGATAGAATGAAACAATGGAAAATCTGAATACATGTAACGTGTTCAAAGTATAATAAGCACATAAATCTTCAATAAATTTAACCACCTCATTTTTATCCCTTCTTTTTGTTACTTTTATTATGAGAATCTCAAGTCTCTTCAAGGGAGCCTGCAAACCTCAACAGAGAGAGCTGCCATGTGAATGGTAACCATCACCCAGCAGCCATCACCTGCAAGAAAGCTCAGCTTTGAGCCCCTTAAAAACTGTATCATCTCCAAACATCACCATGTAAATCACCAACTCTACCATCTCCCCAGTGTAATCAATCCCATCCAGCCCACTCACTCTTATTATGGGAATCCTTGGGTACATCATGCCCTTCCCCTTCTCTTCCCTTGGCAGAAGAAGCTACAGGACTACTCGAATCCCAGTCATCCCATCCTTTGAAGGATGAGTTGCTGCCTTTATTCTCCTGACATGGTCCGCCATTACCACAAGGAACTGCGGTTTCTAATCGATGATGAATGTATGGTTCTGTGCTATAATCGGTTCCATCTCTTGCATATTCCTCCATCTTCTCAGATGCCATTGCCATCACACCTCTCATGATCCCCCAAGTCATATGTCCAAGCTCTGAAGTCCTTGAAGTTACCACATTAACAGTGTCATTCACCTTGTCATCATATCCAGCTTCCATTACCTGCCAAATATTCATAACATGTTCCATGTGATTTGTGATATATTTTTTATTTTTGAAAGGTGATTTGTGATATATTGTTAGAGAGAAATTATTATATAGTTGCACTGTACCGGAATAGTAAGTGTGATCCAGTTAACAAAAACTTTACTGTATGCCTGCATCCCATCACATTAGACCTTACATCAATACTGCCACCTTTCAATTGCTACAGCCATGAATCCTGCAAATCAGAGTAATCTTCTGTTTGATCGAAGTCACTTCTTCATATAATCGAAGTCACTTCTTCATATAATGATCCCACTTTTCATTTTATGGGTGAGAAAGATCATTTCAATGTAGTGGTGATTATTACACTGATCTGAGTCGAACTCTGGTCAATAGAGAAATTATAGAGAGGTTCAGTTTGTTCCAAGGTCTAATTGGACAAGAAATGGACCCTGCAATGCAGATTTTACACGTCTATGATCATAACTGGACATACTGGCTCGGGTAAAATAATCGTCAATTCATTTTCGAAAGGACTCGTAGCCACTCTTATGTAGATCCAGAGACAAGTTTATATACCATATCTGACAGTCAAATATTGTGTAGTGATTCAATCCCATCTTAGTTAAAGAGTAATCAAACAAAGAAGAAAAAAATGACAATGCAGCCTCTCACTAATCTATGGGTACAATTTCTGTTGTCTGACCTGCAATGCAGGGATTAAATATTTTGAGACCCAATTAACAGGTTTAAGTCTGGATAAAGTAGAAACATAAGCTATATGGCCAACCTAATGTAAGTAGCTGTCTAGATAGATGGTGCTTGTGCAATTACCTTGGAAGTTAGCTCTTTGGTACCAGCTTGGACAGCATTAGCTGCAGACTGAACAGCAGATGTTGCAACAAAAGAAAATCGACCTAAGCCCTGATGACACAATGAAAACAACAGAAAATACAATCAGAATTAAGATCATATTGTTCTCTGCTCCATGACCAACTTAGAGCAGTAGTTTGTTATACAGAAAGAACTGTATAAAGAATAAAAAAAAACATTCTTGTTTTTATAAATATTACTGATCTAGAAAAGGAGAAAACCAAGAATCTGAAATGACTAGATTGGTTGTCAATGGATTCCACCAGTTGTGAAGTCCCACGTCGCCTAAGTCCTGAGTTGGACATGTCTTCATATACCTGTTTGGGCCTTCCACCTATCAGCTTAAGCTTTTGGGTTGGTATATAGTTTCGTACATAGGCTACTATCGTGCTTGTGTAGCCCATGTGGCAGGCCCGTCCATAAAATCCATTGGGCATGCACATGAGGGGGAGTGTTTCATATACCTATTTGGGCCTTTCAACTATCAGCTTAAGCTTTCTGTTTGGTAAACAGAGGATTATCCACCCATAAAAGACCATAATGAGAGGACAAGTTCATCTTTGGTAAACAGAGGATTATCCACCCATAAAAGACCATAATGAGAGGACAAGATCATTGGATAGGTAATTGACAACATCCTTCAACACATGTAAATATGACAGTCTCTTCATCATCATATTCAAAACAGAGCTAAGTTGTACAATCTATACTTCCTCTTAAACTTAAAAAAAATAATAATAATAATAAAAAAAAAGAAAGAAAAAACCACTAAACTCACGTCAAACTAGTGCAAACTAAAAGTACTCTCTCTCTCTCTAAAAAAAAAAAATGGCTGGGGTCAGGTCAAGTTGAGTCAAGTCCCTACATGGTGACCAGGCATTTTTGGCAAGATAACGTCCCCCCTTCCTCTTACGGTAAAAAACATCCATGTAGTGTGTATCACCCAATGCACTCCCAACATAAGAAACTTGAAAACAAGTAGAGCGCACTTTAGGAGTGTGAAAATAAGTAAAACTTCCGCATTTACCTTGTCTGTTCCACTTCCTCTGCTTTGTCAGTACGAATATGCGAGGTTTTCATTTCATGCAAAATTTGTGGGCCCTTGTGACTTGCCTATCTAAAATCTAAACCACGACAATGCTATAATATCATCATCTTTAAGATGATGAGACCCAATCTATTTTTTATTTAGATTATTTCTACAGTAATTTTCACCTTTGAAATTAGGGGACCTACTAGAAAAAGGCTATATACAATAATTCCCCAACCCCCCCCCCCCCCCCCCCCCCCCCAACCTATTCATTCAAATCTTTCTCATACACTTCATCTTCTCCTAGTTTTTCTCCCTCCACTTTAAAAGAATCTCATAGAAAAGAGGGAAAACAAAATAAGTTTGAAGGGGCTTTAAATAGGTATGTTCCCCATAGTTGGATGGTTGCTTCTCATTGGATTTTAGAAAGAGGGTGGACATGCCTCTTTTTGAGAGGGGCATTTTGTAGAATTCCTCTATATATATTTCCTTCTTATAAATCTTTGGTAGGGAGAGGTTTGAGATTGGAGGAGGCGCAATTGAAGACATGGGTTTGGGGGTAGAGGTGAAATTGGGGCAAGTACTTTGTTGATCAGGAGGTGGGTGGGTTTTGAAGGAGAGATGTTGGGCTTTGAAAGGGACTCAGGACTGTTTGGATTGAGGGATGCTTCTACTAGTAAAAACAAGGAAGATTTCTTACCTCTCAAAATCTTTAAATACATGATCAGGGTGCTGAATTGATGAAGTAGGAGAAGAAGAAGAAGAATAAATGGGGTTTGAAGATAAGAGTGAGGTTAGAGGGGGTCTCCATTTCCTTCCTCTATGAAATAAAGAGAACCAAAGTGAAAAGGAGAGTGCAGTTTTTAAAGGACTACTAAAGCCAGGGAAATGTATGTGATTGATCTAAACATGTGGGACACCTTTGGTTTGTAATTTGTGGTCTTATGGGATCCCCATCCCTCAAGACGGGTGAGGTTTGAAGAGGATCTTTGATGTGGCCTCTTGCTTTTGAAGAAAGGGATTTAGGATTTGGGGTTTTGATGGGTGTGGTGTGTACTGTGGAAGGTGAGCTGGCTCTCTCTCTCTCTCTCTCTCGTCCTAGGATATGATACCTAGTTCAAAACTAGTAAACTACACTCCCTTACCACAAAATGATATGCCTACATATCACCATTGCTAAAATGGGCTTCTTGTCATGTGAAGTTTTCCTCAATGCATTACTGTCAGTACATGAGGGTTTCACTCCAAATCGTGTGAGTAGTATTATGCAAAGATTGGCAGCCTTGGGATATATTTGATGGTAATGCTGATTCAAATGAAATTATGTGAGTAGAAAGTTCTTTAATTGATCATGTAAATTGGCTGATCTCACAGGAAAGTAGTCTCCAATTCCCTTTAGACTCTGTAGCTGTTTGCTAGTAACTTCTTCCCATGCAATTTATATAGTACACTAGAATGGAGAACAGTCTACAAGTTTTATTATTATGATAAAGTTTCCATGTGGAAAATTTCTAGGAAAAAAAAAGATTTACCCGTAAAATGGAGTTCATATCCAATAAAGTGAAGGTGTAAAGATGCTAGCCTTTGAGAGGGATCGGATGGGATTCAATGATTCTAATACAAAAGTGAGTAGAAATAGAATTACTTTAAGTAAAGGACTCCGCTAGTGGAATTTCAGGAAATAAATGTGAATGATACCTTTGCAGGTAATCCACAGGGATCCAGTTTGGGTGGGTCTTTGGATATGTTAAAGACGAACTGACCTAAGTAGTTTCTGGGCACGCGATTCAGGTGACAGTAGTTGAAGCAGAAATCTGTCATTTGCTTATAGGTTTGAAACTTTTTAAAGAGAATGTTAGGGGGCAAGTGATTGTGGAACGTGAAGTTATGGATGCAATCACATGTGCATCCAGAAAACAAATTGAACCTTGACAGTTCATCATTGATGAAGAAGACTTAGCCACATCTGTAAAAGCCTTGATAATATGTCCTGTGAGGAAAATAAGTTCGTAGATAACCTTTATATGGAAAAAGTAATCTATTTATCTTCTGTGTGGGCTTTTCTTATTGACTGCCCCGATAGACAGTGGACAGATCTTCTCTTATTTTCTGTCCTTTTTTTTCTTTGTTAGAAAGATTTTTTACATTTCAAAGAGCGAAGTAAAAAAACTGATAAAAAGTGGAAGAAAGAAGAGAAGAAAACAAACAAAATCAACAGTACAAAAATCCACTTGATTCCTACAGTCAGATAAGATGGGTTATGAGTTAGTAATAAATTGTGCTTGTTTGCCATGTTGACTTACAAGTTACGAGTCAATATGAGATTAGCACTTAACTGACATTGGCATAGAACATGCTCCTTCAACCAACATACACTGTCCCATTAATAGAAAGAAAGAAAATCAATTCCAAACTAAATGTTCCCATTGACACACTACCAATATTACTTAATTTCAAATGCTAAACACACACACAGAAAAGACACACACACACACACACACACACACACACACACACACACATATATATACATATATATAATTTGTTAAGCCAACACTTAGTTTCAGTTTCATTGAAGCATTAACTAAGCAATCATTTACAGATATGTCTTGGAACAGTGTTATCAGGAAATATGTGTTTTTAACGTTTCCATGCGGCTACTTATCATTATCATTGGGCCTAAGCCTAATCCTATCTACTTATGGCCTGAATCAATGTGACTCGATAGTAGATAAATTAATAATGCGGGGCAAAATTGCATCCAAAGGAAACAAAGATAATTAAAATTTGAAGAGAATATGAAAAAAAGGGAGCTGAATTTGTATGATCAACACCTGAGAAAGGGCAGAAACTGCATCCATAATCAAATCGCCCTGGGAATTATTGTGTGAGATCGGACTCTTCCCAGTGGATCCGAACCCAACATACTTCCCACCTTGAGAAGGCGGGATTCCCTCCTGTCTCCCCTCATTCTCAGCCATCTTCCTTGCAAAGTAGTTCTCTTTGTCAGCGGCCGAGGCAGCCATCCTCTCATAAATATCTGTGGAAGAATAGGAGCGGCTCGGGCACATCCCTGCCCCTGATCCAGCTCTCATGCTCCCAACAGAATGATTTCTCCGGATACCAGCGCCAGCACCACCTCCATTCTGATCCCATTCATCCCAATTCCCGCCCCAATCAGAATTAGCATTTGAATTTGAATTCGGCTTCGAACTTGGAGACCGGTGAGGAGGGGGTCTGGAGGCAGGGAGGGATTCTCGGACAACGGCGGGCTCCTGCCATGGGCAGTTTTCGGCGAGGGCCTGGACCATGTCGCGGAAGTGGGCAGCGGCTTTGGTGTTATATTTGATTGTAATGTCTGTCTCCTTGGGGATGCCACGGGCGGAGAGGAAGGTGTTGAGGGCTTGGTTGCCCGCGCGGTTGGCTTCCATCTTCCGGAGGTGCACTTCAGTCCATGAGTCCATTGTCACGGAGCGCACAAAGCTGAGGTGGACACCCAGCCCCCGGTGCTTGCCGGAGCAGTCTAGGCACATGAACACACCATATGATACGGACGCCCACTGCGGGTTCTTCTGGGTACAGTCCACACATGTGCGATTCCCCGGAAGGGATTGAAGCTCCCGCAGACGATGAGAAGCCATCTCTCTCTCTCTCTCTCTCTCTCTCTCTCTCTCTCTCTCCCTCTCCCCCCACATAACACATAAGCAATCTCACAAACAGATGGTGGGCATCATGATGGGGGGAATCACAGAGAGGGCATGGATAGAAAAGAGAAAATGAGGGGGAAAAGCAGACAGATATCTGGTGTTCAGGGTAGTTAGTCAGTTATTGGCTTTCCATGAAAAGGAGGGTAATAAGGTAATTCCATATGTTTACATGGAAATGTACCGGAAAACAAGGCGTTTCCTGCTTTGGGCCTTTCATTTCTACCCAAGAGGAAAGAAAATCCCCTCTGCAAATGGGAGGACAGGTTCATTTCTTACATAGATGTGGGACCCATGTGGGCCCATCTTCCTTGTTTCCTAAATCAGTCCACATCTTCTTTGCTCATCAATCTATGATATTATTATGGTGGGGCCAATTCCTCCTCATTACTAATGATCCATTTTTATGCTAATTTCTGATGGTGCTAATTTTTTAAATATTTTTTACTTATGGATTCTTACGAAAAAAATATATCTATTCTATTAAAATATGGGGAAGATAATAAATTTTAGAAATTATTGATAGCGGTGTAATTGAAGTGGAGATTTGTTTCCGAAGTATTTTTTATGATCGATAAATGTCAACATACCAAACAAGATTGATGAAAATATATTATAGGACATCGATTAGACCATTTATGATATACAGACCATTTATGATATACCGTGCAGAATGTTAGTCAATCAAGAAACAATATATGCACAAAATGGACATAGCAGAGATGAAAATGTCGATGTGAATGTATTGTAAAAATAGGAAAGATAAAATCAGACATTAGCACTTTCAATAACATGTAGGGTAGCATCAATAAGTAATGAAATTAGAGAAATCCATTATAGATGGTTTTTAGGATGTCCAACGTAGGCCGGCACGACGCTAGTTTGACTATGCAGGTTGCTAGTCCATTAAGGGAAAGGGATAGGCTGAAGATGACGTCAATAGAGGTAGTTAAAATAGAAATGAGAAAGTGCAATTTATATATGGATTTGGCTCATGATATATTGGAATCAAAAAAATATAATTCACGTAGCCGACCCTACATAATTAGGATAAGGCTTTAATGATGATGAGGATGATTGGCAGAGGCATATAATGTTATTTCTTTTCTTTCCAACATCATGTTCGAAGCGCTACGTTGATGCTTTTAAAAAAAAAAAAAATTTACTTGGCCCTTTTTAGAGTTTAAATAAGAACTTCACTATTTTATGAGGATGATCCTTATGTGGGAATTTGCAATTAACTACTACATTTGTGGTGGGCCACGTTTGTTTGTTTGACCTCTCAGTCGATCAAGACAATTTTAGAATAAAAGTAATTTGCACAACTAGGATGATCATGTGAATCAAGGAAAGTTTTCAAGAAAAATGGGTGCCTAATTTGTTTATTTATTGGAAGAAGGTATTTTTATATGGCCCCTTTGATAACCGCAAACCTCACACATGCATTCACTCCATTTTGACCTTCATCGGACTGGTATTAGCCGTTAGATTTAAAAATAAAGAAATCTATCCAAATGGCATTAAGGTGTTCAAGATGTATCGATCCAACAGTCTCCCTGGTAGACTCTATATTGAAAAAATGTTTGTCAAGTTTATGGGGCCCAATTAGATACACGTCTATCAATTGGAAATGATATATTGAAAAGTCTCTTTATATACAGGGGAGCCGAAAAATAAGCCCCGTCAGATTATTGCTAACCCTTCATTTGACAAAAGTTTTTTTTTTTTTTTATTCAATCCAACGGTAAGTAAATGTTCAATTAGTCTAAAAATTGGGCCTAAGTGGGTCTCCTAGGGCTGGATGCACATGTCAACTCTTAGGAAGACATTGTTTAATAAGGTATGTAAGTTGTTTAAAATTTGGAAGGTTGGTCTAAGTGGATCCATAGAGCTGGAATGCACATGTCCAGGGAGAACATCATCTGTTAAGAGTCTGGATCCCCTATTTCTAGAAACAGGGAGATATTGGATGAGATATTGTTTCATCCAACCCACAATCATCAACTATGTAAAAGTCTTATACCAGCTAATGCACCGTCTCATCTGCTTTCTTGGAATATGAAAAAAAAAAAAAAAACTAAAGATAAGATTTTATACGGTTGGCAATTGTGGACTCATCAATTAAGATATGTAAGTTGTTATTATATAGAAAATTTTCATCCCACTTGCTTTATTAGTTGGAAATCAAATGCATTGCTCTTAATAGACGATTTGTTTTTACTACGATTTAGTTATAAAAACCAAAAGGTTTTACTCGAAAAAACACTTAATGCGGCCATTGGACCGAATCGAACATCAATGAATCCGGATAGGGCAATTCGGTGGATGAAGAGGGAACGACCTCCTCAAATGAACTTTCAAGCTAAGAACCCATTTGCCAAAAAACAGTTGTTGGGGCCTTTGGAAATATGTGATTGAATTATTTGGACACGAAATATGTGACTTTTTCATGCTATGTTGGCCGAGAATTTACAATAGAGCATCAATGATTCACTCTTGGTAATGTTGAATCTTGATGACTGTCATTTCTCTTATTCCTCATTCCAAAGTAGCACAAATCCAAATAGGCCCAAAAATTGTTTTCTCCACTATTGGATTGGATTTGGGGAAGAGAGGGAGAAGGAAGGAGATGATGAAAATTATTTATTTCTGTCTGCCCAGGGGTCAATATCAACTTCCAACACTTAAAATGAGGGTCTATCAACCATCGAATAAAATGGTAAAAAAAAGTGGGTTTGGGGGCAAATTGCCCTATTCTGTGCATCTTTAGATAATTTGTCCGATTCAATCCAATAGCCACATTAAGTGTTTTTTCGAATAAAATCCTCTAAAAACTATGTAATCTTAAACCTAGCTAAATTGCTATTCTTTTCCATTTTAAATTTTCAATTATTATATGATGATTTGTCAAACCTTTTACACACACACACACATATATATATATATATGAGGATTTTACTAGAAAAATCCCCAAATATAGCCATTTATCCCAAAGAGTCCTGACAAAATATGCAACACTAATCGGGTCCTTTAGTACTAGTTTGGTGTTTTTTTTTTTTTTTTTTTTCAAAATCTGGGGTAAGTGACGCTAGCGTCACTGTGTTTTTCACGCAAGTGACGCTAGCGTCGTCGTCCGCTGAGATTTCTAGATGGAAGAAGCTTTATTTGCTTTATAGGCATATCTCTATAGTTTTGTTGGGATGAGAGGAAGAAAGAGGGATCAAAGCCGGAGACGGAGCGGAAGGCCTTCGAAACAATAGGGGAGAAGTATGAAACCCACTCTAGTTTTTTTAATACCTACCCTACACCATCTTCCTCCCTGTTCCTCTTCTTCTTAGTTTGTAAAATCCACTCCCGTTTCCGGTGATGAAGTATGAAATGGGCAGTCACTAACACCCTTCTCAAGCATTACCCAGTTTACGCTGTTCGTGATTGAAATAAAGGTGATCGAGACCCGTATCTAGACCCTCATGATCAATAGCCGGACCCATGCTTCCGGGACCGAGATCCAGCCCTTCCCGTGGACCCATAAGCACTAGTACCACCAATAGCATCTTCGCCTGTCCCAGCTTTCCCTTACCCGATTTCACTGGCAGCATTCCTAGGAGCGTGCCTAGCAGCATAGCCTACAGTAGCCCCTCATTTCACTGACAGCATTCCTAGGAGCGTGCCTAGGTTCGTGATTGAAATAAAGGTGATCGAGACCCGTATCTAGACCCTCATGATCAATAGCCGGACCCATGCTTCCGGGACCGAGATCCAGCCCTTCCCGTGGACCCATAAGCACTAGTACCACCAATAGCATCTTCGCCTGTCCCAGCTTTCCCTTACCCGATTTCACTGGCAGCATTCCTAGGAGCGTGCCTAGCAGCATAGCCTACAGTAGCCCCTCATTTCACTGGCAGCATTCCTAGGAGCGTGCCTAGGTTCGTGATTGAAATAAAGGTGATCGAGACCCGTATCTAGACCCTCATGATCAATAGCCGGACCCATGCTTCCGGGACCGAGATCCAGCCCTTCCCGTGGACCCATAAGCACTAGTACCACCAATAGCATCTTCGCCTGTCCCAGCTTTCCCTTACCCGATTTCACTGGCAGCATTCCTAGGAGCGTGCCTAGCAGCATAGCCTACAGTAGCCCCTCATTTCACTGGCAGCATTCCTAGGAGCGTGCCTAGGTTCGTGATTGAAATAAAGGTGATCGAGACCCGTATCTAGACCCTCATGATCAATAGCCGGACCCATGCTTCCGGGACCGAGATCCAGCCCTTCCCGTGGACCCATAAGCACTAGTACCACCAATAGCATCTTCGCCTGTCCCAGCTTTCCCTTACCCGATTTCACTGGCAGCATTCCTAGGAGCGTGCCTAGCAGCATAGCCTACAGTAGCCCCTCATTCAGGTGATTCCGGCAACTAAGTGGATTCCAAAGTAGGTTCAGTAGAGGGGAGATGCGCAGATTGCTGATACACATAATCTCTTTTACATCCTTGTCATAAGAATGAAAATTAGATCCATCTCTCAGATACCATTAAAATCATCCTCTTCCTCTTAAATACCATTAAAATTAGATCCATCTATCAAATACCATGAAAACCAAGGGACGACGCGAAGTTATATCGGGTGGTGCACAAAGAGACGACAGCGTCACTCAATATTTTTTTGAGTGACGCTATCGTTAGTTGGAATAATAAATAATAAATAATAAAAATGTGGTGGGAAGACCAATTAGGTGCTGCACATTTTGTCAGGACTCATTGGGATAAATGGTTATATTCGAGAATTTTTCCAGTAAAATTCTATATATAGGGAGAGAGGGAGGGAGTGATAGAGACAGAGAGAGAGAGAGAGAGAGAGAGAGAGAGAGTAGAAATGACATTTTCCATGTCAAATAATATCCTCTTCTTCCATTGAAGGACGTAAATGAATGGAATTGGGATATAAATGTAATATTGGGATATGGAAATTCACTGCCACGTTGCATTCGAAAAAATCCCAGCAAACACGGACGGCGAACCCCTTTCTTACCTTGTAGATGTAACAATCAGTCACATCTTTGACAATTACGAGGAAAACGATCGGTCGTTTCGTTGCACATCGAAACCAACGAAGTCTTCCTTTTTCAATTTCGCAAGAACCACAGAGGGAGAGAGATCAGATAACCCGTATCCATTCCTTTCCACTCACTTTAGGGTTTTTGCTTTCCAAAGCAACGACGAGACCCTGTGCTGTCAGCACCATGTTCAAGTCCTTTTGGTATTTTCTTCATCTTCTTCTTTTCATTCTCTTTCTATTCGATTTTTTTCGCGGAGGTAAAGCTCCTATTTGCTCGGAACTTGATTTCTACATAGGAAAAGAGAATCTTCTTCTTCTTATTGGATGCACTTGAGATCGATCGGATCGGATCGGATCGGTGTTGTTTGATCTTCGATTTTCAAATCATCTATCGATCTACATGTAAATCTGGAATTAGGACTTTTCCTTCTCCAGAATTACTGGAATCATGGAATGGATTGGTGATGGTGATGGTGATTTTTATGTTGTTGAATTTAGCTCTGTTTGGTTGATATGGAAAGTTATCTGTGGCCTTTGTTTTTTTTGTGCTCTCTCTCTCTCTGTGTGTGATTTAGTTCTAACCTTTTGTGTATATGAATAGGGGTCGTTCTCAAGAGGCGCCGCAGATTTCTGCCCAATCTCCACTTGCTGGACAACAAAGAGCTTCAGACCCACCACCATCTCCATCTCCATTGCATGGTCGAATTCCCCCCACCGAGAATGCTGGCATAATTGATCTCTTAAAGAATAAGGAGTATGGCTGTTGGCATTGAAGTTTCAAATTTTCTTATGATTGCTATAGTTTTGTCTATGTTTTCAATGCTTTTGCCTTTGATGTTCATTTTCAACTTGTTCACAGGAGTATAACATGTGTGTTTTCCTCAATTGGTTATTTGAAACTAGCTTTACTATTTATTACTTGAGTAATGAGAGCATTTCTTTTCAGTTTTAACATTGTTGGAAGTTAAGTGGTGAGTTTACTGAAGACTTTTTTGGGACAAATGTATCTAATTAATTAGTCCCATCAATTCATTTATTTTCAATTTTTATGTTTTCAAGCCATAGGTGAAAGGAAAAATCCTGAAAGGACCATTGGAGGGCGGTTGGGCATCAGTATATGCATGCCTTTTGCTCAAAGAGGGGTCCTTGTGAGTGTCGAGCAACGACATTCATATTCTTAGTGATAGAAACTACCCACCAGTTGATGCTGGTTTCATATTTCAAAATTGACCTAACGTCAGCCTGTTGTTCGAATATGGGTATGGTATTGAGGGATGTCTGAGGATCTGATGTAGGATAGGATAAATATTGAAGAAAATCTGAACAGAACTAACGGTTGGTTGGGTGGGTGACTGGGTGTACTGGTGAGGAGTGAGAATTTCTTTTAGTCTGGGTTGGTTGGGTGGGTGACTGGGTGTACTGGTGAGGAGTGAGAATTTCTTTTAGTCTGGGCATTTAATGGCATTTAGCTGATTGCTACACAATGCCAACTCCATCTTATGGGGCAAGGGGATGGAGGTGATGGCTTTGACATTGCAAATGAAATATAGCACTATCAACTGTATATATGATGGTGACGATGTCGAGAATTTGAAGGATGGTTTGATTGTCAATCAAGGAGACAGTTGCTGGTCTTTCATGTTGATGCCATGTGCTCCATAAGAGGTAAAATCAACATCTACAACTCAAGGCAACCTTCCCATGTGGAAGTGTCAAAGTAATTTTCGATAACGGTAGTGATGAGAACATGAAGAACGTGCGTGGATGGTCAGGTTGCTGACAAGATTTGGTTTTTTTTCTTTTTGGGTTGTGGCTCACTGGCCAGGAGGAAGGAGGTTCAAAACTCCCACGAGGGATCGATCCCTGGTGGAAGGTATGTGACGGGGATGCCTTACCAACAGGCCATCCCTATGTTCCCTGACAAGATTTTGGTTAAGTACTATTTTACTATGGACATTATAGTAAGGGCTGGTGGATAAGATATTTTGCATGACACCATTAACTCAACAGGGTTCCATGGTGGACTTGAATTATTGGAGTTAAAACCATCTCCAATTGACCTGTTGTCTTTATCTATAGTGGTAACTTTGGAATCATTGCTTGGATTTACTGCTCAAAAAGTACAGTTGAAGGGGCTCATGAGGGCAAGAAATCTAAAAGAAATGATTTTTAGCGGTTAGCTATGCCAGTGAAGATGCCATACTTGTTCCTAAAATAGCTTGGATTACATATTATGTTTGTTCTACATTTAGAATTTTCATTCAGACAGATGATATGTGTATGT
The DNA here is from genome assembly GCA_028538565.1 of Umbellularia californica. NCBI lineage: Eukaryota > Viridiplantae > Streptophyta > Magnoliopsida > Laurales > Lauraceae > Umbellularia > Umbellularia californica. The sequence goes on from JAPQWN010000002.1 coordinate 6,884,107, forward strand.
ATCTTAATGATTTCAGTTTGTTTTTATTTTGTTTGTTGAATACTATGCTGACATTTGGATGTTCTGCAGTGTAGATGAGTTACAGAAGCTTTTAACTGACAAGGGTGCTTACAAAAAGTTCTTGTATTCACTTGATGAAGTAAAAGATCAAAATAGTGTAAGTTGCAAAGATCACTCATCCTCTACACATTTTTTCTGTTACCCTTGATTTTCATGCACATTGTGCTTGGGAGTTTGGTAACGTGATATATTACAACTTTTTTTTTAGCATTTTGATTGGCTAATGACACTAGAATGATTGATTGAATCTCAAAAGATGAAATATCACTAAAGTTACAAAGATTACATTTTCTATCTTATTTGTTTCATGTTAGATTTTCACGTGCTTAATCATTCCAAACCAAATATTGGTTTAGACATTCGTTAACCATCATCAATCCTTGGAGCCATCCCACCCTTACCAGCAGGAAACTATGGTGCAGCAGACTCCACCACCAAGTATCCTCACGAAGCTTAAGATGGTACCTAGTGTCTCCCGTAAACCTGGTCCCTTCACAATACATCCTATTAGACAATCCCTTGCCCTCCCTATTTGAAAATCTCTCACAAGATACTTTATAGGATGATCCCTTGACCTCCCTATTTGAAAATATCTAAACTTGTAATCTGTTAATCAGTGGGCCCTATTCCAGAAATCCTTCACATCCCCAAGTTCTGCCTTCTATAATGTCAATCCTCCACTAAGCTTGCACTTCTCTCAGTATTTTAGTTTATACCATCCTCTACTATGAAGGTCCCTGTTCCATTATTTAAGCCTTCTCAGTTCTCACTGTGACGGCATCCTACAGTATTGCTGTAGTTTATTTTATTTTGTGTAAAGTTCTAATCATGATTTTTACATATGCCATTTATCATTAAATTCCAGTCAGTAATTGTTATGTACCTACTTGTATTGTCTTTCTTCAGCTGCAAGAAGAGCTCTGCAAGGAGGCAGCCCAACTTGCTCGTAAGTATATACGTTGCCTGTGCATGATACAAAGTTATTGGCTTGTCCAGTTGATTACAAACGCTAATTGTAAATGATGCATCTGTCAAATAGGGAGGAATTTGGAGAAAGAACCTCAAATCTTGGAGGTTAGGAACCAAGTAATCTCTCTCTCTCTCTCTCTCTCTCTCTCTCTCTCAAAATATGTGTATCTTGTAGACAAATGCATGCATTTGGTAGGGCTGAAAGTTGATTCCTGACTCTGCTCTTTTCTTTTTTGAGCCTAAAGTGTAGAATTATCCAGACTACTGAGCTGCTTGCTGCCGGGGAAAAGCTGGAGAAACTAGAGAAGGAAAAGGATCAGATTCTAAATTCTTTTACTCCTTCAACGTTGCAACAAAGGATGCAGGGTAAGTGTATGCTTGAAATCCAAATGTAGTTGTGGACACTTGTGGTGACAGTGCATTAACACTCCAATATGCCTGTGGCTGAGTAGAATAGAATCATATCATGACTTAGAGCTCGAGGCACTAAATTGCAAATATATAGATAGATGCATATGCTTAAAAAGTGCACTGAGAATTTAGGATCCATGAATAAACTTGGGAAATGATTGAAATTATTCTTAGGTTTATTCGCAGAGCCTCTTATTGTTGTGACGCGGTGGTAGTTTTACTAGGATATATGGTCATTTTTCTTTCGATTATTATTTTTGCGGATAAGGCTAAGATGATGATGATTAGCAGTTTACTGGGATATTTGAAATGAGAAGGCAGCAGTCTTACACAGTTTTTTTTTTTCCAGATGCAATGGATAAGATTGAAGAGGAGTCTCAAATGCTTGATAGGCAGCTTCTGGACAAGGAGATTGATCTGGCAGTTTTTGTGCAGAGGAATATGAGGCTTCGGACGACTTATCACAGACAAGCTCTCCTTCAACTAGCTGCCCAGGCAATCTGCTGAGATATATCCCTTTTACAGTATTTTGTCCTGCCCTTCTAAGCCAGTGTCAAAAATCTTAGTTGGAATTTTATGCCTAGGGATAATATCTCCATGTTTTCGAAATTTGGGTATTTTTTTAGGCATATGTATCAGTGGAATCATAGTTAAAACTATTGTACAGATTATTTCCTGTTTTTCTCTTGATACCTAAACTACAGTTCACATTGGTGAAACCAGCACCCTGAATGTTTTTGTTTTACAATTTTTTTTTCATGCATTTATGCAGAAGCTTTGTAATGGGAAAGGGAAATTAAGGGAGGCGATTTTGAAACAAACTGGCAAACATGATATATCAAGTCAGCAGCACATAAGTAGGGTGTCGAGGCTGTGTCCACCTTATCCCAGGCCCCAGGCTCAACTTGTCTAAGTGGGCTTATAATTTGAAGCCTATGTCCCAATGTCAGGCCTAACTAATAAGGCCTGTGTGTGTTGCAATTTTTACTTGGCTTGTTATTTCAACGAGTGCATAAATCTAAAGCGGCCGTGTGGTGTTTCTATTATTAATCAAGTCAGACTATCAGGAATCCTATACAAGGGCGGTGTAGATTTTCAGTCCCTACTGTCCACAAAGCAGGACTCACCCCTAAAGGGAGGCACCAAATTCCCCAAGGAGAAAATCCTCTGAGGCCCTAGGGTTTGGCCTACGCCTGGTCCACACCAACCCCTGCCCACCACAGGCGTCATTCATGCATTGAGGTGGGACCAACAAAATTTCTATCAGCCCATAAGTTGGTACTGAGATGCTACAAGAAAAAATTACAACACCCCAAGAAACACCTTGGGTGGGAGTGCTGAGCAAGAGTAAGACAGTCATCTAAAGAAATATAGAATGTGATACAGAGTCCTCCCCTCCAAAACGATCTATAAATCATATTCATTGATGGATCTATGATGTGATTCTCATTTACATTTGATGTTCCCTCATGGAAAATTATGATACAAATGTCGCCCATTGAAAAAATATATATATACCTTTAGTCGTATTATCTCTAAACAAGAGGATATCTAATTTATAATACACAAAAGAATTGAGGGGACTTGATACATGAAGATGATATACAATGCTCATACGGTGACTGCTTCAATCTTTTCCAGAACCTCCAATCTCGTCTTCCGTTTCCAACCTTTCATGGTAGCAACAAGATTGATCAGCCCCGTGATTTGACTTCGACTGTATTCCTGCAATGGGAAAGGGAATCTTAGGCTATAAATTAATGGTGAGATTGCAATGATGTAAGAATAATCATTGTGAAGCATCTCGCATACCGGATGAGAACGTGCCCAGTGTACATACTCAGTTTCCGGAAGATAGTATGCCTGTTTTGGCATGGAAAGAGGATGTCAGCTAGAAAATAGATTGTAATGTAGCAAGTGAAAGAAAGTCACTGAAAGGGGATAAGCATATTTAAATCAAATAGAGCATGAATCTCATATGTTTTGAAGAGCATGTAGATTAAAGTGGGTGCTCTGCAGATGGACAAATTCAGGATATGATAGCTAAAAGGAGGGAGCTTGAAGATCTTCAAGGATCCCCAAATGCTTCTAATGGCTGAGTACAAAATCCTTAAAAGAGTGAGTTCCTAACAGGTTCTAAATCAAATGCCCTTCCGCCCTCATAAAAATAAGGCAAGTGAATGAGATCTGATGGGAGGCAACATCAAAGGAGCTCCACATGCACTGAATTCCCAAACCCCTAATATATATAGTCCAACCAACCCTAGTTTGATAGCAAAAATTCTATCGTGGTATTTACCTTTGGTGGGATATTCTCACAAGTCATCCAAAGAAGAAGACGAAGAAGATAAATAAAAAAAAAGGCTTGGTAGCATAGAAATTCTCGAATGTGCAAAATCAAATGTTCGAATCAAACCACTACCAGTGAGAGCTCGCCAAGCTAAAGGTAGGTTGCATCAGATTGTCAGTTATAAATAATTGCCACATTCTTTATTAGTTCTTCTCATACATAGTTATATTTTAGCCAAACCCAAATTAATGGCATAAGCCTTTGATGCTGATGACGACTAGTGAGAACTCCATGGTGGGCATGCCTATGAAGATGTATGCCTCCTGAAGACCCACATCAGGGCCCCCATGAACATGTGTGATGAAGCCCGCCCATGCAGATGTTGCTTCCCAGCCTCAACATGTGTTCATGATGACGCCCGCCATGCTGATGGGTGCATCTCCACCCATACATACTAGCTAGGACCCACCACTGGTAATGCATGAGGGGATCGTGCATGCATCATTGAATTAATAAGCATATGCTCTAATCATGAAGCATAGATGCTTATTGCATGTTAAATGAAAAGAAACGTGTGTACTATATGCATAAAGGAAATAAGGTGGGAAACAAATTCATGCAAGGGGGAAAATATCAATGCGTGATTTTTTTTTCAAGAAATGTCCCCTAAAAAAATTTCATTGTGGGAGCTATCAAGGACCTTGTGCATATGTTTTGATTGTGTACAGCCATGACAAGCAAGCTGGATGAGTTGCCACGATGTTGGCTTTGTGGAAGAAAAACATAAAGTTGCTTAAGGGAGGGCATGAACCAGCGACAATACTAATATTCTATCCAAAAATTATCTCATGAAAATTATATATTGACAACAATAACCATGTAAAATACCACCTCTTTGTTCAACGAATGGATGATTGGATCTTGGGAAACACCTTCAGATTTCTAGCTTTTGTTATCATATAAATTATACAGGGTATGTCTTCGTTATCTTTCAAGTGAGATGAACATTGAACACTCTATTTGCAGCTAAATTACTGTTCATTCTATTCCTAATGAGTTTTAGTAGCGTATTAGAGGTAGGGTGGGAACTCAAAGTCCCATCAGTTCTTGCTTTAAGAATTCATGATTAAATTAACGAATTTAGTAGCTTACTGAATTTTCCACCTAACATATCATTTTCCAACTTAACTTTTGTATTGTACCTGCATAGGTTTCTCATCTCATTTATCATTCCCTGGTGGAGCACGGTTAGAACTGGGATATCTATATATCTATATATAGGGAAAAGTTCTCCTGTGAGCACTGCATACAAGCTATATGCAGTCCAGCTCATGGGGCCCACTTAGATGCTAGTTTATTGAGGGGAGGAGGGTAGATGGAAAGGTGTCCTCATGGACAAGAGCGATCCAAAAAATCAGCCCCACCAGATTAGCCTAGCCCTTGATTTAATAGCTTTAAATTTTAATGGCATCTTAACCATAGATTTTCTTGAGATTCAATCCAAAAGTGAGTGAAAGTTCAGTGAGTGTAAAATGTCAAGTAGTTGTTTGTGTAGTTTCCCATCACCAATTGGTTTTGGGATTTTACTGGCTAGCAACTTTAGATGGTATCAGAGATAACACGTCCTGGGTTCGAAATCACGCAGGGCAAAAATGCCCCATGCCGTATTGTGTTCGTGTGGGCACAAGTGCACAAGACACGAAGACCCATGCCATGTTGTAGTCTTGTGCGGGCATGTGCTTCGGGTCCGGGCGGTGTCCCACTCGAGGGGGAGGGGGGGTTTATGTAGTAGTTTGTGTAGTTTTCTATCACCAATTGGTTTTGGGATTACTAGCTGGCAACACTATGATAAAATTGGGCGTGATGCCAGATCATGGGATTAAAAGAGTATCAAAGGGGCTGCATTGATGAAAGGTGGGCCCAAGTGCGCCCCGCCCCCCCCCCCCCCCCCCCCCAAAATACATTTTCATACACACTAAAAATCTTTATCTCATATTAAGGTCAAAATTAAATGATAAAATATGAAAAGACAAAAGAATCTCAAATCCCATCTTGCATCACAATTCACGCCTCCAAGCTATTTGAAGTGTAGTGTTAATTGTTACCTTGATAAAAGCTTCGACAACTTGGAACTTTGGTTTGACATTTATGGAGACAAAGTGTTGTAGACCATTGATTAAGACCTGTAAGAAAACTAGGAATTACTCATTTCGACCTTGCAGTCACAAAAACAAATGAACATTTTAGATGTCATGGGATGGAAACCTGAAGGTCTAATGACATTAGGGCCCGTCCTTCATCAGTGCACTTCTTCACTCTTGATAGACCTTCAATGAGTGTTTCAGCAACATTTTCAACTCCATATTCTAAGAGGAGGTCTTGAATCTGGTATAGCAGAAATGTTTATGGTTTATTTGATTACTATACATAAGTACTGATAAACATGCACACATGCAAGACATTCTCTTGCCATCTTCTGCCGAATACTGATAGAGCTCTTATTGTGACTGTTTCCACATTAAATATTTATGCAAGACATTATTATTCAATAAGTTTAAGGAACAGTGCTATCTTATTGATAAAAAAAATCAAGTAAAAATTGGGAAAGAGTCCTTCGATAGTCCAACAGATGGAATTTTGAAAGGTCACAGATGGATATAAAAATTGTAGAACACATGAATGATTCTCAAGAAATCAGAAACGCCATACAATACACGGCAAAAAAATTAAATATGATGAATTTCATTAAATTTGCTTGGAAACTTCCCATGAAACGGCGAGCCTTTACTGTTTTTCCCCTTTTAAGAAGCAACAGTAAATATTATACCAGTATGACAAATTTTTAATTAAGGCAATAGACAGCCACCTCTCTCTCTCTCTCTCTCTCTCTCTCTCCCTCTCCCTCCTTTTTTTGTTTGATCAGTAATATAAAGCCACCTACAAAAAGAGACAAAGGCTAATTAAATTACAAAGATCTTCCATTCTAATCCCAAGCTCTGATATCATCAACCTGCCTTTGCCTAACTATCTGCCTTCTCATTCCATTCTCTTGGTATAGGGTTTGGAAAAGTCACTCTTCAAAGCACTCTTCATCTTCAAATAGTAAAGAACGAAGATGGATCTTTGAACAGTTTCAATAACTCGTTTATTGTCACAAATTCAGCTTGTCTAAATCACCCAAACAATTGCTCTTAACCAACCAAGAGCAAGTCTCCATTAACAATCTTGATCGTGTACCCCCAAAACTGGCTGAACCATGCTTATCAAGATAATACCAGGCCACACAAATGGAGGACTTTAACATTTCTTAAAAAACCCGAGGGGCCGGGTTCGGGCAATACCAGGCCAAGCCTGGCCCTCATACATTTCTTTTATATAATAATAATAACAATAACAATATTAATAATAATAATAATAATAATAATAATAAATACAATGTCCATCAAATTCCTGAACAACAGCCTTATGTGCTTGTAAACTTAAAATATGTAAAAACTTCAAGGCAATCTAAACGACACCATGTTATTTCCATGAATAATTGTCTGAGATGCTTCAGTAAAAAGCTAAATATTGATAAAAGCAAATTATGCCATCATATTTGCAACTTTTTGGTTCTTTTTTTCTGCCAAACCTCGCACAGCATGTTATAGATATATTATATATGCCTTTTAATGCTTTTAGTTGATAATTATAACTTTTTAGTGGATGATGGAAGCATAATATGTTTTAGAGAGGATATATGGTTGGGTGATGAAGTCTTTTTGACTAAAAGGTTTCAATGAGTTTAAATGTTACCAAATCGTGAAGGTTTCGGGAATTCATTCAAGTTACCAGGGTAAGAATGTATTTCACGTAAATACATTGACAGGCCCAGAGCTCCAGGAAACTTCCAAGTGGAACTCAGAATTCTAGCACGGCCACAACATTACAAATTAGTTGGTAGCCATATGTAAACTGATGATTCCTCGTCCTGGGAGGCTAGATGCATAGATTAATCAGTGCAGTGAGGAAATCTTACTTGGAAACCATTTTCGGAATAAGCTATTGTTTGGTAACATTAAAAAGCTATGAAGCATTTTATAATGGAGTTGTTGGTCATTGAAGAAAGTTGGATGTTTTTATCCCTTTTTTTACAGGAAAAAGCCTCATGATAGCTATGTATCTTTGTAAAGAGATCATGGATTGTTAACTTTTTTTAAGGGAAATTTCATTTAATAGAAAGTATGTGTTTATGTCAACTCAGTGACAGAGTATAAAAAATTAAAATTTGATTTTCTTATTTTCAGGCCCATGGCCCACATGAGGGTAGGGTAAGGGCCTAGGTAGTGAAGGCTTTCCAAGGGCTTTGGCCTGCCTTGGCTCGGCCCTCATATAATGAGGGCAGGGTAAGGACAACCCAGGGCCACAGCATGGCCTGGTCCATTGACAGCCCTAATGCCAACAACCTACGAACCATCATATCAAGTACACAGAGACAAGGCAGCACAAAAAGATAAATGATATGAAGACAAGGGAAGTGGCAACAGTTGACTGCATGGTAATTGCAAGGGTCCAAGAATCTAGAGGAGTTGGAGGTCAGCTTCCGGGAGGCAAAAGGTGCTTGGAATGAAACATGTGAGCCAGGGGCTTAGTAGAATGAACTGGCCTATGCAGCACAAAATCACAGGATTGGCACATAAGAGAAGGAACTATGTGGCATCAGACTGCAAAACTGAGGTAAACTGCAAAGGATAGATCCTTAAGAACTGAGACGATGGGGCATGTAGATCATGGAAAGAAAGTGTTTTTTTTTTTTCCTTACATGAGAAGATGTTTACCACCCCATCTTAATTCAGTTAATTGTGATGCAGATGAGGATCTGAAGGCTCATATTAATGGATCAGCAGCAAGCTCTGATAGCTAGTTGGTTGAGAGCTTAAAGGGCCAAACCAAAAGCCCAACATGCTGACAATGCTCGGCCAGTTCCTGCAATAACCACCCATAAGGCCATAACCCAAATCCCTCCATCTCTCATGCATGTGGCTACCCATAACTTCACTAACATCCCATAATCCTAATGTGATCGTAGTCAGGATTTAAGCATTTTAAATGGGTTGTAAACTGCATTCCGCAAGTAATTCTGGATCTCTCTGAAGTCTAAACAGAGTGACAGTTCTAGCACTCTGCTGATATTATTCTTCATTGGATAATGCAATTTTCTGATGAAATGAAGATTGTTAGTAATCTTTGTTTTCCCTCTAATTTGGCTGTGTTCGGAAATTAATTTTGCTTGGTTTGGGACATGCTGTCAACCTACTGAGACAACAGTCTGAGTGTGTGGATTTGCTTTTCTAGAAACTGATCTACATCGACTTGTAATCTAACTTGAGACGCGCATAAATTGATTAAAGATGGTCCCTTGTTCAAAAGCTCCTTATTGGATGGTCCATTCACCTGACTACCTTAGATATAGCCTCTCCTTCAATGGCTCTTAATTTGAGGGTTCTATTCTCCAAGCAAGCACTGTGTGAGACCTCTACGTTGGTTCCTTGTATATCTTGTTCAGTTGTCCGATTCAAATGTCCCATTTTGCTAGTTCCCTCTGCCCAGTGATAGGTTGAGGGTTTGTGTCAGGTAGCCATCTGGCTACACAAACTTGCCAAATCAAAATGGATCCACTGCTTTTTAGAGTAGCACTCTATTTACACTGTGTTGTGCGGCTTTAGTAAAAGAAAATGATAAGGAATTTGAAAAGGGGTAGAGAAATGAAGGATATTAAATTATAAAGCTTCTTACTGCACTAGACAAATCATGAAAAGGGAGACTTCATTCATCTACAAAATCGACATTTTGTACCCATTCCCTAGATTCAAAGAACTTGAAGTATCAAGGGATGTAATGACCCTACCAGCAGAGCATAAGAGTTATTTATTTTTTATATCAATAATACTGCAAATCTACCAGAGATATGCCTCTAATTGTCAAGAATAGATATCATGAAGAACAATGCCACAAACGGCACTCAACATAACAAAAAATTCTCAGAATCGCTTTGGAGAAAGTGGATGTGCTTAAATAAATGTAATAGCCATTTGATCCTTCAGACAGGAGTTCATATTTTTCAAATAATAATTGAAAAATATGTTCCCTTAATTGTAAATCTGCATGAAATGTGGCCTGATTGTCATGGATAAGAGTTCATGAAGAAATTGGTAGATCGTGCAGCTCACATGGCAAAAAGTTGAACCAGCATCTCTTTGGAAAGATCTCTATAATCTACATAGTAGACATTCATTCCTTCACAGCAGAGTTCAGTCATACACAGGGTTCTTTTCTACTTCCTCAACTAATTTATCTTCTATCAGAGGAACTTAGATGACCAGAGAGCCAGATGGCTCATTACATCCTGTCCTGGCAAGTGAAAGAATCTAACCTTTCCACAAGATCGAAATTATCCTCAAGTGCTTTAAAACTAATCTATGCAGAGTTGAAAACTCAGATGGCCAGAGAGCCTGATGACTTGTTACATCCTGTCCTGGCAAGTGAAAGAATCTAACCTTTCCGCAAGATCAAAATTATCTTCAAGTGTCTTAACTACAAAAATAATCAATGCAGAGTCAAAACGGTAGATAATATCAGATTAGAAAATGGTAGATCATATATATATTTTTTTTCCTTCTACATGAGTAACTTTGATAAAAGGTCTAAGAAAATTCTATTCTCTAATGTCCAATGTTGGTAATAAGCAGCAGTATTATTCATGTCTCCATAACTCTAATACCCATCACGTTTACCATAGTTCACTGGGATCTCTCCATGAACACTGCACATGAGTTAATCTCACCTTCCATTAGCTGAATCACTATTTGTTAAAACCAACAATTTCTTCACTTGCTTTGCTATCAAATTTATGGATCAGTTTGGTCAGGACATGCTCTCTCTCTCTCTCTCTCTCTCTCTCTCTCTCTCTCTCTCTCTCTCTCTCTCATCCATGTTCAAGCTTGGTGGCATAATGAGGTAGTGGGGATTTAAAAATGGCCAAGGACTTTATATTTTCATTTTATTTTATTTTTTGATATTAGCATAGTTATCTCTTATAGTCAATGGACCTATAAAAGAGAAAATCCTAGGACTAAACATCACACAATTATAACTCAAAAAACTCTCGTTAACTTTCCAATTGTTCAAGATAAAACCTTCAAATATCCAACTTTGAAAACATATTTAGAAAGATAGTATTGTTAAAAGAGAGCAACTAGAATAGACAACATAACTTTCAATACGAAAAAAGAAAAAAACGAACAAAGATAAAACAGATACTAGGATGATGAACTCCACATGTTCACCAGCAAGATTGTAGGGGACTGATTTAATAAAATATAACAGATGACTACTGTAAATGAACAAATATTTTCTCACAGAATATAACCTCTAATCATAACTTCTACAGGACCAGAAAATAACTAGTTGTAGTGAGAATGTTGGAATATCAGACATTACCTCTTTATGAGCTCCACAATGAGAAAGCCTCGATTTATAGTGCTTAAACTCTCCCAATAATAGATCAACATACCTATCAAAATGTGAAAATTTTACACTCAGGGGTTTACAAATCAGCCCTATGTGAGAAGCTGTGCATAACTACACAGTGACTAGGTGACTATCCTATGTAAAATGATGTATGTCTCTTTGGATTTCTTAAACGGTAAATAGCACGTTATGCAACAGCTAGAGAAAAATAACTCCCTGTTCTAATGTTCAGTTATAAATGACATTCTATTGGGCATTTGGATCTATGAACATAGTTGTCAATTCCGTTCCATTCTAGCCAGAATGTTCCGGAATTGGCCTTGGGCTGAACAGAATGCACCCCCAAAAAGTTTTCGGTCCCAATTCCGGCCGTTCCGGTTGCTCCGGTCCCAATTCTGATTCTAATTTTGGACCAATTCCGCCCCATTCCAGCCCATGTTTCATACTTCCATTCATATGTAGTGAAAACTAGAAAATGGAAAATTGTAGAGTGTAGTTTAATTTAAGTGATGTAAGTATGAGTTTTTAGTATTATTTTAGCATTCAACTATTTTTTTTTTCAATTTTAGGTATTCTTTTATTTTATTTTTTCATTTTTTCAGTAGTGTCTATACTGGAACAGAATACCGGAATTGATCAAACTACCGAAACATTCCACTATAGGCTAAAACCGGAACAGAATTGGCAACTATGCCTATGAATGCCGATGTTGCTTGTGGCTATAATATATGATACCGAGATACAGTCAGTACTTGCATATGCTTGGCATACTTGCATCCAAAGATTATAAGACATGAACTGGCACTAGTTCTAGATACAACATTGTAAACGTAGGGTACAACCTTCATGTGTCCAGCTATACTAAGTCCATTTTTCATTATTTTATATAGTTCTATTACTCTTCCTAATATTAACCACCCAAGAGTTGGGCGAGTGGTTTAAGGCGTCAGTTGGCTCCCCACATCGTGTGCTCGAATCTCACCCTAGACTTACCACATGCATGTGTGTGGGTTTCGTGCATGTGCCCAGGAGAATAGTTTTGTCGGGTTATATACCACGGAGAAACCCGCGTCACAGAAAGAAAACACCTTTTCCAACCTTAACATTACAAGCAATGGCATACCCAGGATTTTCATTTGAGGGGTACAAACCTTAATAGGTAGTTCGGTTTTGGGGGCAAAACGAAGATTTTCATGTGGATTTTGAGGCCGGCCCCACAATTTTTATTGGATTTTTTTTTAAAAGCACCATGGTTTAACGGGTGGGACTGCACCTGCGTGGTTGTGCCTAGGTCCACCCCTTATTACAAGAATGTAAACAATTGTAGGCTTATTAATTTTAAAAAGTTCTAAAAAGAAACAAAGTACTTTCTATAGCAATCTTAAAATTAAATATGAAATATCATTGTTATGGATAGGATAGCTGTATTTATATCCGTGTCTTGAACCCTATCATAATGAGGAAGTTGAAGATTGGATAGTGTTTAGGGGGAAATTGTTCAATATGATCATTGGAAACATAGTTGCAAAGTCAGTAATTCATAACTTGCCCCCAGTGGGGAAGCATCCCCGACACACAATGTTCCATGGTAATGGTGAGTCATACCAGTGACCTAGTTGATGGCATTCAAGATAGGCGGTTTAAGAAGAAGCTATTGGTGTGATGTCCTTTTGAATTTCATTGACATTCTACTTGGGCAGCCTTGGCACTGCAGTTGCAAAGTGTACAGTGATGGAGCAGCTGACACCTACGAGTTCAAGTATAAAGGAGAGTTGTTCTTGACCCACTTAAACTTAACACCAACAGAATCTAAACACGTGGACAAAAAATATCCTCTCGTATCCTTATTATGAGAAGATTCCGGGAACTTCCGGCATCGAGAGACATTCCACATGGCATTGACTTCATACTTGGATCTATCCTCTCTAATCTACTGACGTACTGGATGAACCCTACAGAGTATGCCAAGCTGCAATTAGGTGGATGAAATTCTACAATAGAAGGGGCACATTTAAAAAGGTATGAGCCCATGTTGGTTCCAGCCCTCTTTGCACCAATGAAGGGCATAGCTGGTGGATGTGCCTAAATAGCCATCTGGTCAATTGTATTAGATTAAGTAAAGGTTTCTAATACTTGGCTTGATGATACATTGGATATGATGGAGAGACTCCACAGTGAATACCACCAGACACATATTTGGCCATGTGACGAACAGAAGACTACCTTCAAAGCAATGGATCTCAAATAAGTTTGTAGTCAAGCACTGCAGGTGATGACTGAGATCTTATGGTTGTTCTTGGAACGTTTGTAATAATCTAGGTTGTCAGTACTTCGTCTACAGTTAATGGCGGAAGCAGCAAATTTACCACTTACGCGTGTTATGAGGACAGCTTAAAGGGATAAGTTCTAAATCAACCTCAAGAAGTGTACCTTTATGAGTGCCATCATTGTTATTCAGCATTTGGACCTATTAGACCCTCTCTCTTAAAATGTTGCAAGGTGTTCTTCCTTAATCTCAAAGTACATATTAGAAATTGAAAGTTCAAAGCCACAACAAGAAGAAGACTGAGAATAGCTTCCCCCGTCTCATTCTTTCATCAAATAAAATCATAACCTTCATGTTGTAACCACCTCCTTCTGTCTACTCTACAAGCACGTGTGATATTAAATTGACAAGCATCCAACTTTAAGAAAACATGCATGCAGTGATTCTTTGATAAAAATTGGAGGCTAAATATTGATTGAGGATTTATTAAGTTAAGAGTTCTCACAAGTGCCTTTGAAATTTGTTTCAAGGTTGACACAGTGCCAGTTGAAAAATAAGAGTACCAGTTCAATGCTTCACAATGTCACCTTCTACTCAATGAAATTAGCAACTTGAGAAATAAATGGCAAAGTCTAATTGGAGTTATGATGCTAAATGCAACTTGTCACATAAAGAAATATACGGCAGTTTGTGGGACCCATGAAAGACAAAGGGTAGGGTTGTAGATGAGCTGAGATCAAGCTTAGCCTATCTTGAGCTTGGCTAGAACATTAACAAGCCACCTCGAGAGCTTACCCCAACTTGCACGTGGGTCGAGTTAAGTCGAGCTAAGATTGATAGGACTAGATCAAGCTCAAGCTTAGACTTGATCATAAATTAAACCCAACTAAGCAACGTTTGAGCTAGGCTTGAAAATCCCATACCTAGTTTGAGCTCAAGTCAAGTGTGACCAAAACATTACCAAATATCCTCAGCACCACTTATATGAGAACCATTGGAGTACCATTATGCATGGATGAGAAATAGACTAAAAGCAACTTAATTGGGTAAACGGAGGTGTAGATTTTAAGGCATTTAATATGCACAGTGAAAGAGATGTTATAAATGGTCATTTGAATTTATTTTGGGTGCTCAAGAAGGTCAAAATATAAATTCATTGTAAGGATGTCATTTCGTCATCGTATTACACCCCATTGAGTGACTTTTCAAAGAGTTGCAAATAATGTTATGTTCCTTTTTAACATTATATACATTTTAAACTTTGATTAGATTGATTTTTAAAAAATAAATTAAAAATAGAATATAACATTCATAAGCTTTACATTTTGTACTTTATATATTTCAAATACACATACACCAAACTGGATCGAGCCCTTAACAAGCTGAGCTTGAGTTGAGCTTATTCAAGCCTCTTAACAAGCTGAGGCGACCCTAGCTTGAGCTTGACATGTGAGACAATGAGCCAAGCTACCATGTGAGCCAGCTTGGCCAGTTGACATCCCTAAAAAGAGTTTGTGGATTAATCATCTACTAAATGAGCATCTGCTGACATTCTTAACCATTAGATCCAAGATTTTGAAATTGATAATGAAAATGAAAAGCAACTAACAATCATTACCACAAACCGGATGGTTAAAAATGCCAGAAAACATTAGTTTTTGGAAGATGGCTAAATTCACAACCATCTCTTGTACTACGTGGGGCCAATGGTTCCCATTAACATGCCCTGAATTAATCATGGGCCAAATTACACTTAGCATTGTAACTTGCAAAGTTATCGAGCAGTTTTCCTAATTCAATTACAAAACAAATAACATGATTACAACAGTTTTCCACGATTTAATATTAAGATAGACGGACATTCTAACAGTGTTGGTCATGAGCTCCAAACATAAGTGAGGGTCAGAAAGCATACCCATTGTGCTCTAGTCCAAGCTCTTTTACTTCCCATTTAGCATTCGAAATCCGCTCTACATATCTGGAACAATTCAATTTATCAGTTCTACTAATCATTCAAATGCATACTTCAGGAAAAAGACAAAGTACAGTACATAAAGAACAGAGAACCTTCTAATTATGTACAATATTGCCACAACCTAGAACTGCACATAGAGATCTGGCAATGGGAAGCAGAGATATGACCATACATTTCCAAAAAATTATGACACAAATAATGATCCCATCTGATACTTTACTATAATGACAGGACTGTTATAGTGCAGAAAATCCAACCTTTTACAAGAGGATGCTTTCAAAGTAATACAACAATCCTTTGTGTCAGGAACCAGAATCATTGTCAGCATGGTACAATATAGAAGAAGAGCATATGTATAATGCAGATCTTAAGGTTACAACAAAATCACAAGCATATGAGAGGATGATAACTTCAATGGTTGCAATGAAACAATCTTAGGTAGCTAGGTTGCCAAAACAGAGCATGGCACAATGGCCTTCATGGAGTAACAGGTATTGAGTCTGTGACAGGTTCACCTGATGCTCTTATAACCCACCAAGTAGCCGTTGCTGCAACACATTATCAAAGCCTTGTCCCAACTATGTTGGGATGTTTGGGTTTAAGTTTTACGCTGGCCGTCAACCTACCAAACACAACCATCCTTTTTCAGGACTTTGGATTGGCAGTAAAATCCAGCAAAGTTTTTACTAGTCGCAGCACATCAAAAGATAAAAATATTGTGCTGTTTTAGGTCTTCTATGTCCATCTATTACTGTTTCAAATGACATTCTTTGATTTCCTCAATTTCCTCCTTTATTGGAACTACACATACTTCGTACATGCTCATTTCTAAATCTTTCCCTGCAACGCCTCAAATCCCTACTAGGATGGAACTTAAAAGAAAAGAGGATTAAAAAAAAAGGACTAGCAAGGAAAAGAAGGCTAAAAGAAAAAATGAGGGGTATCAAATCTGGAGAATCTCTGATAGATAGTATACCTTTTGCTCTCAATGTATGCATGGTGCATTCCAATTTCCAAGTGCTTCTTTTTTTTTTTTTTTTTATAATAGATATGGTGCATTCCAGTTACAAGTACAGTTTAATAGATTAGATACAAAAAGTTAAAAGACCCAATTAAATCATGTCAACATACTGAACTATGACAAAACAAAAAGATCACCTGATGAACCAAATGCACAACATAATGATCTACTACAAGGACTAAAAGGATAGCCCTACACTAGTAGAAACACAAAATAGAGTATGACAAACTACAACCAGTTCCACAACTTTTTTTCTTAATTACTATAAAAGCTCTAGTTACATTGCAGGACAGAAATTTACAGTCCCAAGTTTTAATTGGTTTATTTTGACATTACCCATTGATATGTAGAAGCGATCTTGCCGTAGTCCTATGAATGTGGTCTGCAAGATCAGGAACAGAATCCACCTGAGAGAAACCAAGTAATTTATCAGTGGTTTTTTACTGAACATAGAAATACCAACCAAATAAACTGCATCTTTAAAAAAACCCATTACAGAAGATGGAAAAAGGACGATCGTTCTCTCTTTAAAAAGATAAAAGCAACAATAGTACCCTAAAGAACAAAGAAGATTAGAAACTGATATGGGAACCCACCAAATTAAGATAGAAGTCTTCAACCATAGCCGCATTGTTTTGCAAAAGCATTGACTGAAGGTGAGCTTTAGATCTATGCATTACATGAGCAACAAGAGAGATTGCCTCAGCACCCACACACCTTTCCTGTGGCAAGAAACAATATTAGAGCCAAGTGCGTACATAGTAACCTTTGAACCAGTTAAACAATCAAGATAGCACAGAAGAATAAGATCAGCCGCCTAGCAAAAACATTTTACGAGGAAAACTAGCAGTAAATGTGATACACTATTGTAAACTATTACCGTACTTTGTTCTTAGAAACATCCATCTATCACTTGTATTATTCCTTTATCTTCTGGAACAACATTTTTATTTTTTTATTTTATATTTCTTTAATGGCAACTTTACTTGATTTTTCCATTACTCTCTCCTTTGTTCTTATATATATAGGTACTACGACACTTCTCAATTCATCTGGCATTTTCTTTGTCATTAATATCTTATTGAAGAGCCTAGTTAACCAAACCTCCGTATCCTTTTCTGACATTAATAGAAAAAAAAAATCTTCAAATGAATCTATAAGTGTTAATCAATGACTAACAAAATACATTTAAATGGAAATTTATTCTATAGTCCCAGCCTTTTAGCCTAATAATCCATAAGTCCCTGGAGGAATATTGAGAATTATCTTTTAGTCACCATCACCAACTTCTCCGGATTGTTATATGCCTGCTGGTCAAAATTCATTTGGAAAATGGTATAGATGCCCCTCCACGGTGAAGAAGCTTTGCAAGAATAGATTCCATGTTCAATCAATAAGGGTTCACTTCTGACCTCCTATCCAATTGTCTATGTTACAGACAGTATGATGGTCAAAATTTAGGGTGAAGTTTCTGACAAAGAAAATTGAAACTAAATGATCCGAGACAAATTGGGATAGAATTGAGTGATCTCACATTGTCGTTTCATTAGCCTTTTATAATCACTATCTTACTTGTTTACAAGATAATACAATCAATCTCTCCCTATTTACAATCAGTTAAATATTCCAATTACAGTTGATTAGATAAAAATCAGTTCAAAATCCTAATAATACACTTACGGTACATAAGATTATATCCCCCGCTTTGCATGGTAGTCCGCATGCGGCATGACTATCATATTTAATAGTTCCTTTGTACATGTTGTTTGTAGATGGAGATATGCTAATCAGTTAGATCAACAGTGCAGTATTCAACAATTTAAAAAAAAAAAAAACAAAGGGTATTAAGTTAAATAGTTTGAGAATTTGATGGATGAGAGCTTAAAATGAGGAGGGAAAAGTTAGAGCATCTGAGAGCAAGGTTCACAAAACCGGATTTGGCCACGGTCGATTCGAGTAGTCGCATGTGACTTGGCCAAGTCAGGTGGACTCAAAGATCTGGTCCTTGAAAAACATTAACAATATCTAAGAGCTCCTTGTTTCCCATTCATTTATGCATATAGTTGTCAAATACATCCTATGCCTTAGTACAGATACCAGAAGCAGATTTTTTTTCCTATTTTATTTTTTATTCATTCTCTTAAATTGTGAAGTACTTTCCATTTTTCATTTTATTTTTGATTCATTTTCTTACAGCTATCAAGTACTTCCCACGCCAGTAGAACTAGTAGCAACTGTATAAATCTGTCAAGCAGGCTGGTAGCAACAGTTGTGTTTTCTTTCTTCTTTTTTCCCAGGGCCTAGCAATTATTGGAGGGGTATTGTAATGATAAGAAAGATATCCTTTGTATGTTCTCTGAAGGAGTAGGGTCGAGAATTCTAAATTCTAATGAAGCCAAGAAGTTGGAGATTTTTGAGGTGTTAAGAAAATTTTCACTCTCCATGGTTAAATCGATTGTGGAGAGTGACTCTTTCGATGCAATATCATGGGTGACGCATGATGATACCAGGCAATGGATGTTGCAGTTTTGTTTCAATGAGATCAAGGCCATGGCATCTCATCTGTATGTGCTTTTTAGTCATGTGGTTAGGTCAGCTAATGGATTGGCATATGTTTTAACCAAGCAAGGGTTTAGGAGATGTTTTTGATGTAATTGTGTTTTTGGGTACAAGTCTGTTATACCCTCAGATTCCCTGAGAAGTGTTTCGTATGCTTCTCTTTTTTTTTTTTCAATAAAATTTACCTGTAAAAAAAAAAGATGTTTTTTTCACTCATTTGGAAATTCCAAATGCTTTCGAAACCAAGTATCCATTCTCCCTTTTCCTCTTCTTCCGAGCAATAACGGCCAAGTCAAATCGAGAGGCGATTTGAAATGGGTAGGCTGAGTCCGAGTCAACTTAGACTCCAATGATTTTTTATACCATGTCCGAGAGTATGGATGATGATCTGGTCAAAATGAAAACCACTATGCATAACACACCTTGGTCAATGTGAAGATGAATACCTTCAATCCAAATGAGGTAGTTGGTCCCTGCCCAAAATTTGTGCTAACAGGACTGGTAAGGGTCACATCCATTTGTGCATATGAAGAGTTCAAGGATGTAGGTGAAGAAGACGAGCTTGATGCCACTTGAGGTTTTATCCATTGATCACAATCTTGTGCTATTCTTGATAAGGCTGTCTTCAGTCGATCTGCCACCACAGAAAAAAGTTGAGATGAAGCAATCATCTCCAAACATAAGAGATATGCATACCAAAGATGTGTGTGTGTGTGTGTGTGTGTGTGTGTGAGAGAGAGAGAGAGATGTTTATGCGCATCCATCTCCTTGCGAGAATTATTTGATGAATGTATGGTAAATATTGTGAAGTTATCACGATCCGGAAATCTGCCAGGGCCCCGGAATTTGGGACGTGACAATCCCTCACCGTATTATGATGAGGGGGGCCCCATTGATCACAAGGGGGATGGAAAGAGACATTTTGGATGAGCCGAGATATCAAGTTTGGGTTCAATCACATGCCTATTACCCATTCATCCGTGGTACACAAGTTTAACGACTTTATCTTATAGAAAAAATTGACCATCGATCCAACAGTCCAGTCCATACGAATCGTTGAAAGCCCGATGAATCCAGTGTAATTCAAGGAATTTCGTGTGTGTGGATGGTTCAGATGGATCATAAAGTCGACCCCACTATGTCTCCCTCACCATATGGATGCACATGAATGTCCCTATGTGAGGGCAACATAGTGGCACCAACTTTATGATCTATCTGAAACATCCATACACATGGGACCCCATGAATTACACTGGATATATTGAGTTTTCACTGATCTGAATGGATTGGACTATTGGATTGAGGGTCACAGATGAAGGGGTTAGAAGGATGGGATTGACCCCAACCAATGATATATGGGCCAATCCACTATGTCTCCTTCCATCCCTCCAAGTCCCATGATCAGTGGGGCCCTAGGTGGGCCCCATCAAGTTTGTCAATGCACATGAACATTCCTCTCCATGAAAAAATATAACAAACAAAAATAGGCTTACGAGTGAGACAATCTGTTACACTTCTTCCACTAATGTACGCGTCTCGCTGACCAAATGTTTCGAATATAAAATAAAAGAAAACCTCAAACAGCTGACAGATACCCTGGAGTGAAAAATACACAAAGGCTAAAACTGTAACTCAGAGGCATCGATAGAAGGAAAAAAAATTAAAGAAAAAAACACAATCAAAAAGTTAGAAGTCGAACAATTGTAATTCAACACACCTTGAAGAACTCAAAGTTGACTATTTCTAATTTTTGCATAAGCCTCGCATATTTGTCCATCAACCTAGAATATTGATGTACACAGCATGAATGAACTCACAGACGTATAAAAATGTTCAAGGATCCAATATGCTGCAGGTATAGCATCCTCACCTCAAAAGACAAAGTGCAGATCCAGTATGTGCTGTAACATCCTCATTATTCCAATTAGAAGAATGATTTCTTGCAAGGATGGGCTTAGAGATACGACTTGGAAGTTGACTGTCCTCATCAATAAAGTCAGCAAGAAGATCTTCATTTTCATCTTCCAAACCAGACTTATTTCCATTTGCATGACCTCTATCATTGATTCTTGGGGATACAATATGCCAAAAATCAATGATTTTCCCATCAGTTTCGCTAGAGACTTTGGGACCATTTAGCACGCCAGGACTTGAAAATTCTCTAGTTCCACATAACTTAGATGAAAATGGATCACCGATCTTAAGCCAAAAGGCAAACCCAGTCTCCCGGTTGCCAGTTTCAACAGAGTCAGATGATTTCGTAGAATGAAGTGCGGACACCTTGATGCGATCAACACCTGATGGAGTGAGCAAGGGTGCTCCATCACCAAGAAGACCTGCCAAACTAATTACTTGAATAGTGTCTGATGGCATTTTCTGCCAAGTTTCCTTCTCCAAAACCATCTTAAGTGCCTGAATAAAATATGCAACTGTTATTTTATTTTTTATAGTATTATTTTCTGTTGAATCCAAGACATCACGGTTGTTGTCAATTATCTCAAAATAAAAACTATAGAACTGGATGAGATTCCATACAATTGGATCATAATGATGATATCTTAAGACAATAGATTTGGCAGCTATAGTAGTATTATATCCATTATGTAGTAAAAATATAAATCCAAGGGATTAACATTAAATTGAAAAAGGAGTGCTGGGATACATAACATTTGCCAGAAACCAAAAGGTAAAAAATAGAGAAAAAAAATCATTGGCACACAAGAAATAATGAACGCTCCAACTCAGCTAAGAACTTTCGCCAATTCTACATGTGCATGGAAACTGTGTTACTTCCAATGCTGCTGAATATGCCAAAGTGGCAGGCATATGCAAGATAGGGGCCACCCTTAAGATGGGTCTGATTGAGAAGATGCTCTAGCCCAAAAGTCAAGTCTGACATTCCATCAGGTGGGCTACAATGTCCAAAACAAGTTCACGGTTGAGAAATTTTTGGCCGACAATCAATATAGAACATGTATGAGCAGCACAGCTTTCTTTGAGAGATAATTTAATTGATGGTAAAGATAGAAGATAAACTATAGAAATTAACATATCTTAGAATATGGTCCATGAAGGTATGGACAGCAATGCAAACCTTTTACAGGATGGTATTGCATTTCCCAATACAAAAAGAATGAATTAAAAAGAAAAAAAAAAAAGACGCACACAACTGGTTTTTTTCCAGTGTATGAAAAATTGCTATTTGTTCTTTTTCAGTATTTGTAATCCTCTTTCTTGATACACACAACAAGAGAAGCAAACAACAGGTCCTTTTACCAGGCAAAGATATTTACAAACAGTACTTGTTTCGCAATACAAACACATGTAGATGACCAAATTGCCAGCCCTCTTTCAAAACTAGTACATGCAGTTCTTTGACCTGTGTTAACAAGCGATAAACTAAAAACTTTTCAATTCCTGAATATAAATAGTTCTCATTTTCTAGTGCAAGCAATTTTTTCCTGTTGTCAGATAGATGAAGAAGAGAACTGGAGAACAGGGATTGTTACACACATGGAGCCTTCTGTTGATTGGAGGTAGGCCCATGAGTCTCTTGGACTGGGCCTGTGCCCAATGTCTCTTCACACCTATCGCTAGCAACCATTTCCCAGCATACATGGCCCTTTCCCCGATGTAACAGTTCTCCAAATCTCTAATTTGGAACGTAAATCTACCTTCATTGGAAGAGAAAGAATGTCTAGAGATACTACCATCCATAATCCTACAGGTATTTCAACCACAATACAAATCTTCCTCCTTTTCCCTCTTCTAGTAAATGCTTACTCATTCTATGCAACATTGAGCCATGATCCCACTCTCCTTTTGTTGCTCCACATGTTGATAGATATACATTGGCAGTCCTGGATAAAGAAATCTTTAAGGTTTAGAAACAAGTTTGGATTTTATCAACCACTACTACCAAGCATAAGTACGATGTGAGTGTCTAAAGTGGTAAAATGGAGTAATGTTTCTTTTCTAGAAATTCTTCAAATGCTTTCAAGCACTCCCTAATGCAGGCCAGATCTATGATCATTCAGCCCATTGGGCCAAGTCCACTAATAGCCCATAAAGAGAAGATCTTCACACCGTGCAATACTTTCCATATTTTTAGTAGTAGCTAAATTTAAGTGGTAGTTATGAGATTAATTAGAAAGTTTATCTTATTTGATTTAGAGAATATTTTAATTAGAATTGTTTCCAAAAACAAATTAAGGTATGAGTCTATATAAAGGATTGTAATCCCTCCTTAGGGACAAGTTCATTGATTAATAAAATTTATCCCTTTAATTTTTCCATCGGTTATTTGTCTTTGGTGTGAGACCTAGATGACCTATCCCTAGACAAATAACCAATTGACGCAGCGCAAGGAGAATAGCCAACGGGCTAATTGGGCTGGCCAATCACAGAGATATGGCAAGCAATTACCTCAGTGTGGTGGGAAGGTGTGGGAGTGGGTGTGTGTGGATGGGTGGGTGGGTGTACTACTATGGGTGCTTGTGGGTTCATTCAGTACCTCCTACTTGCTAACCTTTTATTTTTTCAGTCAAGATGTTTTTCTTTTCTTAGTCGCTTAAAATGAGGAATGATAGACCAAGGGGCTTTAAATAAAGTAAAGGACTAAAAAAACAGTGAGAAATTGCCTTCTTAGACAATGTAACCTCTTAGTTCCATAACTGTTTTCATAGATAACTTATTGCACAAATAAAGAAATATTTGATAATAATATAATGCCTTCAGGATGTAAAACATCAATTTGGCATACCAAAATATTTTGCCGATGAAAAGCCCATATATAATTTTCACAGACAGTCTTCAATTTCTTCCTGAACCCAACAGCTTCTACTCCACAAAAGGCTTCCCCAGCTAAGATGAATATGTTCAGATCTTCATAATTCTTTAGAAATTGGTGTGTGCTTGTTGAGCAAACTGCAGAAGATTCTAGCAAAGCCGATACACGACTTGTTGTAAGTTGCCAAAGATTCCTTCGCCCTCTCTGTAATGTTTGTGCAACAAATGCTATTGCATCATTTCTCAACTGATCAAATGGGGAACCACTACTTGAAGTAGCATTAGTACCACCACCTGTCCATAAACTACTCTATTAGCATGCAAGGAAGTTATTTGAATATTTCAGGGAAAGCCAGAGATAAATTAAGAAAAATGAAAGAATAATTCACTAGGGACAAACATGATGTTGTGCGCATAGATTCAGATATTAGCTCATTATCTGCCCCAGAACTACTTGAAACCGTTGGTGTTGAATCTGCCTGTAGAACAACTTCTGAACTAGAGGTATCACTTCCTTCCCACTTTATGCTTAAAATCTGAGATTCTGCATCCTGAAACAAAGATGTGAAAACTCCAAGAAAAAATGTATCGGTAATCGAAAACAAATAACTGTTGTAAGTTTTAAATAAAGGATAGATGACAAACAATAATCTCAAAAGCTATTAAAGCAAAGTTAAAGAACTAGTCAAAGTAGAGGGTAGTCTCGGAAGGAAATCAACGGCATAGTAAAAAAAATTGATGATTGTATTAAGCTTGAAAAGGATCAGATATGTCTATGCATACTCGACGTAGTTACAACGTGACACAGTCGGAACATTAAAAGGGCCCAATGGATGAAACCAGAAAATTGCAGGAAATAGTATTATATCCAGAAAATAGCAGAAAATTTTACAGTTAAGATTAAGTATGGAACAATTAGAAATTAACCCAAACCTGACCTTAGAACCTTCTCAATCTCATTTCAGCCACACATGACCAAGTGAGAGGGAGAAAGAGCAAACCAAACGCTGCATTTTATTTATATTGTGGACTGTTACATGCATAACCCACTGTTGACCCCCATACGTCCTTATATAAAGCTGTAACCCTCATAAAACCCTACGAAAGCTTCCTAAGTCTCCCAATACAATTCTTCTTTTATACTATTGTTAACAGGACTTTCAATCAAAGTTAAATTGCTAAAAAAAAAAAAGAAGGGGGGGGGGAAGGGGGGGGGGGGGGGGGTGGTGGTGGTGTGTGGGAATCAAAGTTATTGGACGTCCCAGACAGCCAGCAAAAAAACTGTCGTGGCCCCACATGGGCAAAGCTATGATGTCATGCGCCTAACGAATTGAAAGGGGAGCCTTCGGCGACCCCTTTGGTGTAACTCTTTCATGGGTTGGACCCTATTTGGCCCACCAAACTTCAGCCCAAAAAACTGCCGTCTGAGTTACAAGATTTCTGAAATTTCATGAAAAGCCCGACTTTTCTGTATTTCTCCAAAACAGCCATTGAAATCATACATCTTTAAATATTTGAGACTGTTTGGGCCCCGAATCTTGATCAAAACATGATTGAACGGACCTTCTTGTGATGCTCAATTCGCTCCATATAGGCTTTAGCCAACACAATTTTGCAATAAAAAATTAATTCCCGATCAATACTTCTACCAGTTGCCTGATTAATCGAGATCCCAATGCCACGGTGGCATTCTTAGTCCGAAGCTAGTCCTCTTTGGACCTACCATCATCTGCCCTCACCCGTTGATCAATTGGTTGATTTATCAACACAAATAAAACCCAACTGTGTTGCTTTTCAACCGCCACTAGCTTAGATGCTTCTGTGACCATAAACATGGCCTCAATACCCAGCATATTTCCAATAGCATACCACAAGATGCATAGAAACCGCACAGCCAGCTGGTACTCGGTATTAAAAAAAAAAGTGTGCTGCACAACAATCTGATTAAACTCATTGACATACTCATCCATGGTTCAAACCCCTTGCTGTTGAAGTTGCTAGAGATTAATAATTAAGACTGCACATAATCAATGGAGATAAAAGCCTCTATCATGAGAGATATCTTCTCCCATTTTCTCACTGTAGACTTCCCACACATCTCCTGCATCACCTGAGTCTGCTCCTACCCAGTTAAAGCCGATGCTTTCAATTGCATTGCTATTAACTTCGCCTTCCTATCCTTAGGGACATCCTCCTAAGTTACATACAAATACATACATAGATACATACGTATATATAAAGAAATTATCTGATGCTCACCGTGCATATTGTGCGCACCTATAGTGGGGCCCACCTGATGATCAATCCGACTGGCCCACACAACCCCAACACCCCCCCTCCCAAAGTCACACGCCCTCTGGGTTAGCACCAATGCAAATGGACTGGACCGTTGAATCAACTGCGCACACATTTTAGACAGTGAAGTTTTGTGGGCAGTGGATGAGAGAGTTAGGATGATCAAATGGGGCTATGTTTTTGTGCATAGGAGGGCCCCAACCAGATCTTTGAATCCAACACCCCCCCCCCCCCCCCCCCCCCCTCCGAATCCCCATGTGGGTGCATATATATATATATATATGGGGAATTCTCCAAAATGCCCCTTTTTTTGCCATGGAAGTCCAAATTTGACATTCATCCAACTTTTCCTCACCACTGGATTCAAATCATAATAAAACGATGCCTCTGAAGTCTGAACCATTAAATTTCAGGGCCATAGATCAAAAGGTTTGGATGATCTTATGGAGTCAAAATTTTGCATATAGGTAGGTCTCATATAGATCTTTCCATCCAATGGACTTCCATGATCATCATGCATCCCAGTGGGCCCAACTAGGAGGGGCGTTTTTCTCTTAAAAAACTCCCGGGCATTGTCTAGCGCTCTCCTATATATATAAAATATGTATGCATGCATGTATGTATGTATAAAAAGAGAGAAAAAAAATTCCCTACCATATACAATCAGCCGAGGAAATAATGTCCTCACATAGTCCCATGATAATTTGAGATTTGACTTTGTGGATCTCTACTGCAATCATCCCTGTTTTCATGACAGCACATTCGCCATGGCTGGTCAAGCAGAGCTCTCCAGTGGAACAAGTTAACATCACTCTCACTTGATGCAATGCTACCTAGGGCTTTGAAACTCAGACTTGGGGTGTGATTTGGGATCCGTCTTTGGGCTAAGTTGCACCCAACAGTGCCGACTAAGCCAAAATATGAAAAGGATTGTACTCCTAAATAACATGTGATTCGCAGCTTAGTTCGGATGTGGGTAGGCAGGCGTGGGCGCTGACACATCAGTGGTCAAGTCCATTTCTTGCCAACAGCTAACAATTCAGTTTGTTGTACCATCATGTTTGCATCTGCCTTTCTAACACCGAAAAATTCCTCATTGGGATTGGCAAACCCCTCCTCTTCTCAACAGATACAATGGTCTCCAGCTTGACCACATGACATTCTGAACGTGTAGGGAAGCATACAAGGATACATCTAGGCAATAGTAGCAGCTAGCTTTGATATCGCTTTGATGCAGCCTGCAGCCAATGAATATGAGGTAAACAAGGAAGAGGATTGTATCATACCAAAATGCATCCACTAGTCAACCAGATCTCCATCAAACATCAGTCAACAGAAATAGAATAGGGAATTAGGACAATCCCATCGTGACTAGTGACAACAACAAAAAAAGATAGAATCTAATCTAGAAGCCCATACCCAACATGGCAAAGCATGCCCAATAAGAGTGCATAAGAGAACTTTGAAGTGAAAATACAGCCAACAACAGCCAGCTGGCTGTTTCTTATTGCTTATATACGTCACGAACGGAAAAGCAGCCCAAGAGTCTAAATAAATTGTACTTGAAACAAGGCGAGAAATTTAATCTTGGTTTTACACAATTAACTCAAAGCAAAGATTAAAACGTTGACTAATCCTATAGGTGGGCTATAGTACCACCACTTATGGACCAATGGTCCCACCATGGAACCACACCAACCAGGGGTAATATTTTCTCCCCTTGGTCCTTACTAGTCACCACCATGTACTCTTCTACTATGCCTGTCACACGCTCGACATGGTTTTAGTTTGCTTGGTCCACATCAGAAAAATCTTGCAATCAACAATGTGCATAGAAGAAATTACAATATAACACACTTACGTAACACGTAATGGGAAATAATAAAGTGAGCAACCGACTCTATGGAAATAAGGAACACACCAGAAAAAAAGCTCGCAATCAACAATATGATAGACGAAAATACAACAAACACGATTATCTAAAAGATTGCCTGACACATAATGGGAAATATTAAAATGAGAAACCAATTTGATGGAAACAAAGAACAACTCTTCTTACATTTCTTTTGGGTTGGAAGCTCATGATTGCATAATACGAACACATCAATTTAAATAAAATATCCAGTGTTTGTAATAAGCACTGCCTGAACTTGGATTCCGGTATTTGAAGGCAGAGATCACTGTAGGTTAGCCTGAAATGAAGATGAGTATTAAACCGAAACACTTGAAAAACCCATGTAGTTTTAAGCACAACTTTTCTCCCATGATATTAAATTAAACATATTGAGCATAAAGGATGAAGGAACATTTTTACAAAAAATGCCAACAATGCAGTCTCATTTAGAACTTTAGTCGAGAATTTTTCAGAGTAACTTAACTTTAGTCAAGCATTTTCCAGAGTAACTTATTTGATATACAGTATTCCTATTACACATCCTATAAATCCTTGTGACGTTATTTTTAGCCTATCCTGACTATTTTGAACTATGTGTTCTCAGTTATCATTGCTTTGTTCTAGTACCAAACCTGAAACAAAAAAAACATTCAGCTAAGGTGGCATTTTGTGTTTTCTTAGGATGCTGGGGACTAGAAAAGGACACAAAAAGAAAAAGGGGCAAAAAATGTTATAGTATCAACCTGTTATGATGAGATACAGGCTATATGTTGATGGTTTCTCAGGAGCTAAAAAACTTTTTAGCTGGAAAAGCATTTAGTGGGTTGGTTAGGGTGGGAAATAGAGCCCCTTTTTGGTTCAATGATTGGATGGATGAGCGTTATTCCCTAGGTTGTTTTAGGTTGTGTCCAATAAAGAGTCTTCGATCATAAATTCTTGTGTGTAGGGAAAACTGGGAGGTGTTAGTTTGAGGAGTCTTGCATTAGTCTAAAGAGTCGGAGTACGAGTCTACCATCTAACATTTTTTTTGTAAGAAAATAATGTTCGCAGCCATATGCTGCCATACAGTACTCACAAAATCAATCTCGTTCGCCATGGGTCCAGATTCCCTAGTTAGCCCTTCTTCATGCATCTGGCTGTCCATGGATTCTCCAACAGTGGAGGATTTCTGTCAGTTGCAGTGGCAGGTAAGGTCTCGACAATGGACAATCTCAGAACAAACGTCTTTAATTCGAATAATTGACGCTTGCAGTATGTGTGGGAAGGAGACAGAGTCAATCGATCACCTATTCAATCATTGGGAGGTTTCATCTTCTTTTTTTTCATTGGGAGTTTTCATCTTATATTTGCGGACACTTTTTGAAAAAATGTGGCATATCACGATGCTTTCAAGGCTCATTAAGCAAGGTGGCAGATGCTTGAAGGATGGCTCCTTTTCATTTTCAGCCTGGTTCCTTGGAGGATTATACCTTTTGCTATTCTATGGTGAATTTGGAAAGAAAGGAATAAGAGAGGGCCTTCAAAAACTAAGTAATATCTTCATATGTTCTTCAGGCAGCAGTATTCTTAAACACGTAGTGGTTCAAATTTCAAATTGAGTTATTGTATATGAACCTCAGCAACTTCACAACTGGGAAGAGGAAACTATGGAGTGGGGCCCCGTCAAGCTGAGAAAGATTGAAAGTTGGTGTCCCCCTCGAGAAGGTTTCTGAAATTTAACGTGGATGGGACAGACGAGTTACTGTCCTAATTGTGTATGTGGATGCTATTGTTGTTACTGGCAATAATATTGTGGAAGCAAAGAGGCTAAATAAACATTTAGGTGCAATATTTGAGATCAAGGATCTTGGGGAGTAAAAGTACTTGGAATCCAAAGTCACAAGGTGGTGCAGAATTGGTTTTAGGTTATGAATTAGAAGTTGCGGAACTATGATGCCCAGATACAGATATTGATACGGACACTGATACGATGAGCAAGGATAGACTCCTCACTTTTGAAAATCTAGGACATAAATACGGATGGGTGTCCTAATTTTTTCTTTAGATCACTTTTGAATCAATGAAATTAACATTGTTTTCATCCCTTACTAGAATTTTTTACGGTGAGAAGTAAAAATATTAAAAGAACTATATGAAATAGTGGACATTATAAGTAGGATATGTTAAACTTGTTCGATAGAAGTATTGGTGCAGTATCAGGTACCAATACAAGCGTTGAATCGGTCCGATACGGATACGTTGGACTCATACAAGTATCCACACATCATAGTTGCAGAAGCTTACTTGAGAGTTGAGACCATTTGATCATCCCAAGAGTTTCCGTAATCCCGACAAGTTTTTGGGCCCAAACAGCCAGGAATTATGCCTAAATATGAACAATATGGGCTGTTTGGAGAATAAGATAGAAGACAGAGGCTTATTTGCAAATCTTCAGAAAATTAAGAACTTAAAAAGGTCTCACCTGCAGTTTTTTGGGCCTGGGCTTAGTGGGTCAAAACTGACCCAATCCAAAAAGTAAAGGTCTCTCTAGTGTCGCCTGGAGTCCTCTTCCAGATCAAGGAGTTGGGTTTGAGCAAAGGTGGGCCATGTGAGCCCTACAGCCATTCTCGTGCACACTATCAAAGTCGAGAGGTTTTCAGAAATTTCAGTTTCTGTTTTAAATTTATTACTAATTTCTAGATGTTTTGATTTAGAAACTTTGATTAGGACTCTTACTAGTAGTACGAATCTGTTTTGGAAGGTTTGCTGGGGTTTCGAGGTCTTTCTTTCATTACATATATGCTGTTAGTGTCAACTGCAAGAGGACAGTCTTTGATAAGAGCACGAGTGCTCTGTTTACTATTTTTGCCCTCTCCCATGGTTGTATTGTATGTGCTATTTTTTGGGTTCATTTGTATTGTTCCTTGCACAGTTTAATTCTAAAATTGTTTTCTACTTGGTTTCTGCACATCCATTCTTTGCTGGAAATTTCTGATTATTGGCAGTATCACCAACTGGGCCCTTCGACAGTCTGTGTCACAGGGTCAAAATGGGGGATTGTAATTTGTCCACAGAAAAACACGCTTGAACTACTCGAAGAAACTTGAATATTAGCCAGCAAAGCCAACATTTACTCTTATCAAGTAAAAGTGTAAAACCAAGGTATTAAATTATTAATGCAGAAAGTGAAGAGTTACTCCATGGTCACATTATATCCGAGGCTAGGAAAACTGTTGTATCTTAAAATAACATGTCCAGATCTCACATGCAGTTGGTGTAGCCTGGCCCTTCAATCATGTACCGCAAACAGGACACTGGAATGATGTATACAGAATTCTAAAAGATCTCAAGAAGTCATCAAGATAAGGAATTTTACATTCAAGACATGGACATCTAGTGGTTGAAGCCCGCACTGACGCAGATTTTGCAAGATCAAAAACTGATAGAAGATCAACAACAGGTAATTATACCATGGTAGGGGGCAATTTAGAGTTTTGGAAGAGCAAGACGCAACCTATAGTAGCAAGATCTAGTTCTGAAGCTAAGTATCAAGCAAATGCACATAGGATGTGTAAAATATTGTGGCTGAGAATTTTATTGTATGAGGTGTGCATCATGCATAAAGGTCCAATGGTGTTACATTATAGAAGCACATCAGCACAAAATCCCGCAACAAAGGTGTTTCCTGAGTGTGCAAATTATATGGAAGTTGATTACATTTCATTCGAGAGAAGGTTAACAATAAAGATATCAAGCTAGGGTATACACAAGCAAAGGAGGAATTGGTGGATTTCCTTACTAAAGCAGTAACTAAGAGGCAATTGTCAAATGCATTGTCCAAGCTGGGCATAGTAGATACCTAGGCACCATCTTGAGGGGAGTGTCAAGGAACAAAGTTAGACTTATATGTACACGCAGAAAAAACAGTGTATTCTTTTTTTGTAAATACAGAAATATAGTAAAGTGTAAGTATGGGAGTGATAGCCTAACCCAGGGCAACACATTTGTATCTTTCTGTTCCCCAATTTCTACTCTATTTTCCCCTCATTCCTAAGATACAGTTTTCTATAAATGTTTGGATAAAACCTTAATCAAATCTAAGTTTCCAACGATCCCAGGGCCAATATGGATCTCTGACTGTAACTAAAAAATCCAGGAAATCAGATTGACTGTAACTCTTTATGTACATATAAAAAGAAATGCCATGAAGAGTTGTAAGGATAAATCACTTTTTCCATACAATTTCCAGCTTTTTAGTAGTTAGTACAGATAATACTTTAAAATGCCAGTTTGGCCGGTCACTGAGAACAATAAATTACAAACGTTATTGGATGATGTTCAATGAGTCAGTGCCTGCCAGAGTACCAGTTCTACAAAAAATTACATAATGCACAATAAAATAATTAATTTAAAAAGTGCATCATTGAACAGTGAAGGATATAGATACGTAGAGAACAAACTCACCTAGTCCGCAGAGTATTATGCAGTTTTGGATCCTGCCAAAATTCAATGATAAGGAGGTTATTACAGGGTCAATTTCAAAAACAAAGATGATAAGAATTTAAAGAAAAGATGATGCAAAAAGGTATTTGATCAAATCTGAGTCCAACAACTCAAAATTCACAAACATCCAACACAATAGAACTGATAAGATCATGCAACAGGCAAAGAAGTAATCTCAGAATGACTAAATGTGTGTTTTAGCTTCCTTTCTTTAAAGGCAGGAGCTGGAAAGTAAGATAACACCTTGATGAAATGCACTTAAAGAACCTGTAAGAATTATGCAATATAAGTATATAACAACCAGTTCCTACCCCTAACATTTATCCTGTTACTCAAAAACACTGTTGAAATTTTGGGCTCCTATTTCAAAATCTCAAAATCTGTTAGTTGGTATACGCTCCTATTTCACTAGATAACATCAATTAATACTGATTGAATAGAAAAAAAAAAGTGATTAACCAAAACCAAGATCATGTGCTTTTTTTACATTTAGTCCATCCAATAAGTATTACTACCCTAATCTAAGTAAAATGTGACAGTTCCTACTATAATTGGGAGAGGGCGATATAGAATCATAAAAGACGAATGCAATAGAACATCTTACTGAAATAATAAGAAAATAACAGACAACCATTAGAAATGAAGCCATCTCCTAAAGAGATTTCTCATAGCTTGCATGACAGACAAGCAGACACCTTTTTTACCACCACGTTGGACCCTTTATGATCAATCCAACCCTTCATACTCACTAAACCCCCATGAATTTGCACTCACAGTAATTTGACGCTAATTCAAATTATACTCACCATTGGATTGAATTTCATAAAAAGTGTAACTTAAGAGACCGTTAAACTTTACTGCCCCTAAATCAATGGTCGTGATGGTCTGATTGAGAGTATTTTTGCACAAAATCACATCCACAATTAAACCTCTCCATTACACTATTCTCCTATGATGGCCATGCATCCAAGTGGGTCCCACAAGGGGCTTGGGATTTTTTTACTCATGCAAGTAATGAGAGGTCTCTCAGAAGAGGGTGGCCCTATATTTTCAGCTGCACACCTCGCACATGGATCTTAACTATGCACACCTCCTAGTTGGGCCCACTTGATCACCAATCTGAATGGGCCATGCACAACAACCAACTTCGCATTGATTCATTGGGATTGGACCATTGGATCGAAGATAGCCATTGAACTTGTGGGCTAATGATCTGATGTGCCTGAAATTTTGTGGAGAGGTAGGGTCCATCAAGATCCTTAGATCCCCCAATATCCCCTTTGTTGGTGGGGCCCTACAACAAGGTGCACATGGGATCACTACTGTATGTATGTGTGTATGTGTGTGTGTGTATTATGTATGTGTAATTATAGGGTAATATTCCTGTGAATCCAGTATGCACGATCTTACAATGCATACTGGCTGTTGGGGCCCACCACCCACCCAGGCTCCCACAGATAATGGTACAAAAGGAAAGGGAGGAGGGATTGGAAATACCCAGGTCAGACCATCCCAGCTATGAAGTTACAAGCCAATCCAGCTTTTTGAACCCCTAGATCTATGGCCCACAAGTTTAATGCCTCGATATTAAAAAAGAAAAAATGATCATCAATCCAACAGTCCCGTCCATTCAGATGGGTGCAAACCCATGGGATCTGATAACTATTGGGAAGGTTGTGTGTGGTCAACTAGGATAGATGATAAAGTGGGCCCCACTAGTTCACGCAGGAATATTGACCATATGTATACATACATACACATACATACATACATATACATATATATATATAGAGAGAGAGAGATGACACCAATTATCATGTGCACACCTTTTTCAAGGGGTGAAACTTGTGGGTCGTTAATCAAGGGGTTAGGATGATCAGGTAAGCCCCCAATTCCATACACCAGTAGGGCCCACGCAGATCTTTCGACTGATGACGCCACCCCCCATTCCCATCACCAGGTGGGCCCAACAGAGAGGTTCAGAGGTGAACCCCATGCACAAGGCACGCAGGGGTTCACCACTAAAGAGTAACCAAAAGATGTAAACTTGTAGTTAGACGATGATGGCAGAATGCGAGAACTCATGTTTCGCTTCAGTCATAAAGTAAGACTGAAATGATACAATAATGTTTGCAGAAGCATGATTTATACCTCTTGGACAATGTCCTTCAAAACAGAATGTGATTCTGAGAGAACTTCCTGCATAAAAAAGCTTTGTATTTTTTCCGCAAGGCCAGAAATGTCCCCTATTAATGCATAAGCATCCAATACCTGGCAAGCATTATAATAACTGGTCAAGTTAATCATTAGAAGTATATCAATATAAGCAATTTACCAATAAAACCGTCGAAATGCATTCTTCTCTCATCTAACCCAAACTGAGAAAAAAACTCTTAACCCATAATAAGAACAGAAAGGGGAAAGAACAACAGAAAACAAAAAAGTTCCTGCCAATTTTCCAATGATGCCAATTCGTCAAACAACACATGGTGCTATGGTCATTCAAACATAAAGTGGCTAGTAAC
This sequence comes from Umbellularia californica, assembly GCA_028538565.1. Lineage (NCBI taxonomy): Eukaryota > Viridiplantae > Streptophyta > Magnoliopsida > Laurales > Lauraceae > Umbellularia > Umbellularia californica. Next base: position 6,919,151 of record JAPQWN010000002.1, read on the forward strand.
AAGAAAAATTAGTTATGATTATATAGAAATGCAGACTGGCAGCAAAGAATAATACATTATCCCATCATGTGTAGGGTGAGAAGAACGTGATGAAGATGAGTGGCAGCAAAGAACAAAAGAACAAGGAATCAACAACTTCTTCATCATCATATACTAAAAACCCATATTTTTAGGGCGCCTTTGTAATTGTTTCTTTTCCACTCAACCCTATCAGAAACTTTGTTTCTAGAACCCTATTGTCTATTTCCCCTCTACATCAACAAAGATCTTGAGAAAGGGAGAAGGGAAGATCGTGGAGCTCAGTCACCCTCGAGTCAATTTGAGCCAGTGGAGACCATGGTTTAAAAAATCGGCCGAGTAGGACTCAGCCCTATCCGAGTCGAGTCTCATGCTGATGGGACTCGAATCGCCTGCAGCATTGGAAGGGGAAAAAAATAAAGGAAAAGGAATGGGGAGGCCTGCATCATTGGAGGGAAAAAGGAAAGAAGGAAAGAAATGGGGAGTACAGGAGGAAAAGGACAAAAGAAAAGAAGAAATGGAAAAGGTAAACAGTTGGATGACAGAGACTAGAGAGAGAGAGAGAGCAACGTTTAAAAACAAAAACAAAAAAAAAAAAGGCACAGCTACTGCCTACTGCTGCTCCTACTGTCTGTTCCAGCTGCAGACTTCTTTTGCTGCTTGCTGTGTTGACTGTCTTGCCTTGCTGTTGACTGCTGTTTATTGCCTACTGCTGACTGCTTTTGCTGTTGCTAGCTTAGGTGCCTGTTCCTCCTTTTTCTTTCCTTTGTCCAGCCAACCCACCTCTCTCCCTCTCTTTTCCATCCACTCCAAACTCACCTATCTTCTTTTTCTTCTGCATTTATCTTTCCCCTTCTTTTCTTTATCACTTGGCTGGGTCTCTTTTTCTGTTTTTCCTTTTTTTGCCTGAGCACAAGATGGAGCTTCACCGGACTCGACCGAGTCTCGTGCGACTCGGCTGAGTCAGGCAAGTTGACTCGGACTCGGCCCTTGCCGAGTCGAGTCCCGGTTCCGCTTTTTTAATCCTTGGTCGAGACCCCAAAATTTCTAAAAATGTGAAAAATGAAAAAACGAAGTTTAAAAAAAAAAATAAAAAAAGCTGTCCAATGAATCAAGAATTTAAAGGCATTTGTGTTTTAATTATTTAAAATGAATTTGAGCAGTAGTAATTGGTGGGGTTTGAATTTTCACTCAGTCAGATGAGCAACAATTCTGATTCTTGAACACTTAGATCTTATCCAAAAAGTAGTTTTGTTCTTCCAACATCAGGCAAAAGGACTACAAAACCTGTTACATCTTCTACGAACAAGAACATGGAGATAAAAATTAGTTGCGGCATTTCCCCAGTATGACTTGGGGGTGGCTTGACTTGAAAGTGCCAAGTCTATGTCGAGTTCAAGTGAGAACACAAACTCAGATGGTTTTTAGAACCTTCTGTGTAGGAACAAATGGCTATCTTCTATTTACATGTCCAAACCATCTTCTTTTTTTTTTCTTGAATGGTCATGTCCAAAGCATCTTACAATGTTCGTTGTTTTTTTGTTCTACTGGAGCTACCTATAGGTTCTCTCTTACATATGCATTCCAAATTCTAACATTTCTGGTAACTCCACACATCCATCTCAGCATGCACTTCTCAATCACATCTACTTTAGCTTCTCATTTCTTCGTAGCCAAACATTTAGATCCATACACCAAAGCAGGCCAACTTTTGTTTTACAAAAACTACCCTTTAATCAAAGAGGTGCATGACAACAATATAGCACTCCACCAGTTTTGTCTCAACGTTGCCCATGTGATCCTTCCTACTCACGCTTTCCAGCTCAAAACACTTTGTTTTATGCTACAATTGACCCTAGATACATAAATCTATCAAACTTTTCTATTAGATTATTTTCAATTATGACCACCTCACGTTTTATATTCTTAGATCCGCAAAACTTACTCTCCATATATTCATCACTTGATCTACTAATTCTGCACGAGTTCGACTCGAACACCTTTCTCTGAAGTTATATCTCATCATTAAGTTTCTTCATACTTGAGGTGAGCAACAAATTTACCACTGAAGAAAAAAATAGAAGACATAATTTACTTTGAGGGCTCCAAACTATCTCCAATCCTTTATATCTCAAAGGAGCCTAATCGAAGAATCCTTGTGATTTAGAAGTGTAGTAAGCCATCTAAAGTGATTCTATTTTGTTGGTTGGTTGTTTTCAAAAATATCGTCACCTACTTGAACACTTTGAGGTTAAATGGGCAAAGATGTGTTTATATGTACAAACAATGAAGAGGCTGCAGATCTCCTCCTTTGCTGCACTCTTTTGGTTCCCATTTGGGCATGTTCCTCACCCTTTCACTATGCAACGGGCCTTTTAGAGGTAAATAGAAGATTTGATCATAGCTTGAGACTATTGTTAGGGTAAGGCAAATGGAGTTAAAAGGTAACTCTCTTTAAAGTCTAGAAAGCTGCTTCTAAGCATACACACAAGCTTGAATCTAAGCGCCCAATGGCAATCTCTAATGCAAAACACATTTTTAATGTAATAATGACAAAAGAATATCTCCAACTCACAGATTCTCCCAAAACAACTTCATCCTTGGTGATGGTAACTACTTTAAACACCACAATGTCAAGTATATTGGCAACCCCTTGCATCCAGAATATGAATCAAACTGTTAAATACAACATCACACTGTAAGAGACCCTACTATAAAGAAAACTTCTACAATTATTTACTTGTCAAACCAATTGGAAAGATATCATGTTTTTCTATTTTTCTTTCTTTTTTTAATTAGAGTTAACGGATAACTTCATTAAAATGAAAAACAAGAACAAGGAACACCAAGAAGAATCAATGGGTATAAGAGACTTATACCCCACAAAGGAATTACATCAAAAACGCCTCCAAAGGGAAAGATCTGTCAACCCCCTGTTTTTCATTTATACCCTACAAACCAATTACATCAAAAACACCCCCCAAGTGGACCCCTATTTTTCACAAAGTAGTATGAAAGCAAAAACAAAAAAGTACTTTTTCCTTTTTTCTTTATTGGTAACATGTCCCAACCCGCAAACTCGTCATTGCTACAATAAGCACCTTCCAACTGTTGTCAGTTGTCACAAATTTTATGAAAGCTAATCACATGTAATATGGCACAGTATGATACTGCAATGAAAGGGATACAAAAATAGCAAGTGCTTTCATTTCACAAAAGCTCAAGGATCTAGAAAACCAATAAAAAAAATGTAGAAAATATGCATTAACATAGGATAAAAACTAATCATGTGAACTGCTGTTCAAAATGGCAACGTAAGCACTTCAAGATCAGTACCATTAGAGAAAACAACAATATCACTGTGTTCAGAGGAAATACTAACCGTTATGTAGCTCTCCTCTTTAAACTCCTGGCAAACTCCTAATAAAAGAGAATCTAACTTTTGAATAGTCTTTGCTAACCATCCCTGAAAGTGTGCTAAGAATAAGGAGTCATACAACTACTGTGAGAAAGAACAACGAAAAGCACAGGAACATGCACAGGCAGAAAAAAGAACTAAAGATATAGCTCTATGATATCAAAGAAACACATAAATATAAGATTATCAATATGCAGCTGATTCACCACACCAATTCCAATAACCAGTAAAAATTCAGTAACTACTTTCGCCCCACATGTTTGTTAATTGAGTTCCTTTGCAATCAAGAAAACTGGGAGTTGATGGGGGAAAATGGCACCTCTACACCACGGCTCATTTCTTGGATGGCAGACAGCTCTGAGAAACTATCCAGAACCTGCAAATACTCTGATAATACTTGAAATGCCTGTTCAATTGAGTGATGTATAATATTAAAGACGGTAATAACATAAGCATGGACATCAGCAAAGGTTCTTCTAGAATGAGAAAATGAGCACCTAGGATCTACTGCTCGTATGATAAACTCCAACAAACAACCATAAAAACAGTAACAATAATACTGTGAAATCTTCTCCTACAGGACGTCCGCATCCGGGCGTTAAAGGGTAAGGTCCCATAAACTCAGACCCCTCAGAATTCCATAGTGCCAATTGTGAAGACGTCACCCATCCGTATGCAAGAACGTCCACAGTACAAAATCACCCACAGGAACAGTATAAGGAATTATAAATTACTGATGATGAAGTTTCAAGAAACTAACCCTAAAATAGTTCCCATCATCAACATGAGTTTCTAGTGCCATTCGCATGTCCACAGCATGACGAAGTTCTGTTAGAATTGGAAGCATGTCCTACAAGGAGCAACAGCTGATGAATACCACAACTTGTTTGGTGAAGTGCTGAATGCTCACAACTTAATTACAGAAGAAGAAAATCACCATGAAATCCTGGACAAGCTCAACATTAAGCTTGGAAAACATAAAAAGATGAACACATTGCCGAAAAGGAAATTATCATCATTATGAAAAATAGAAACCTCTAAATACATAAATGAAGGTATAATCCAAGGAAAAAAATTCTACATCTTTCCCCTGAAAGTTAACTGTAATTCTATTAAAGAACCAAGAGGAAAATGTCCCCCTTCCGCCCCCCCCGCCCCCACCCCGCACTCAAAAATATATATACCAAAAAAAAAGAAAAAAAAAAAAAAAAAAACTCTCGACGAGCACAATAGGCACCAATTGTCCAAAAAAAAAAAAATTTTGTTTGTAAGTACCATTTCTTTCTTTTTGGCAGATTCCACGATCTCAAAATGGGAATAGAGGGATTCTAAATTGAATGTAATGGCAAAACCTAGTAAAAGACACGAGAAAGGTTCTAGCAACTATTCCAAGTAAAAAAGGATCATCATCATCATTAAAGTCTTATCCTATCTATATATCAGTTAAACAAAACTCTTCTCTCAAATGATTAATGAAATAAGCACCCTCAACCAGAAGCATGGATGTCAATCATGCATTCATGCTTAACTTGACAATTAGATTCTGGATTTGACCTTTTCTGATAACCTTGGTGAACAGCCTTGCTAGTTGGCCTTTGGACCTCATGGATGTTGTACAAACAATATTATTTTTTGAAAGAGTAACTTGTCTTGATCAAAAGCTTTATAGTATAAAAGAGCTATACTGAGAAGCGGCTGGAAAAGATCCCCAAAAAACATCCACCACCTACAAGGAGGCGCAGAGGGCCGTACAAACAATATTAGATTCCACTTTTTTCTCTTATGAAATAACAGTCAGCCTGAATGTGCTTTTGTTCCCTGATGATAAGTTGAACTTTCTGCAATGTGACGAACTGCTTAATTATCCCCATAAAATAACACAGGAGTTGGAGAAGAACTCCCAATTGGTCAGTGATATCTTAGCCACGTACTTCACATGTGCCATGGGCCATTGCCTCGTACACAGACTCGGCACTTAATCAACCAACAACGCTCTACTTCTTACTCTTCCATATCACTAAATTATTCCCGCAAATGCAAAATAGCCTAAAGTAGATCGCCTATCTGTATAGCTGCCTATCTAATCTGCATCAGTGACTACCTCAACATTCTTGTTTCTTGATTTGCATTAGTAATCCCTTTTGCAAGTAAAGACTTAAGCATCTCAAAAACCTGTACACAGCAACTATATAGGAACAAAAGGAACATGCATAACAGGCTCGCAATTTTAACAGTGTAACTGTGTAAGTGATATTTGATTTTCTAATAATGAGACAGATCAGCTTTCCAATTAATCTCTGGGATCAGGCTATGATGATGCTCCTCAAACATTCCTACCACTTCATTGACATTTCCATGAACATGTGTAACGGTAACCGACAATGCATAGCGTAACCCATTTCATCATGTTAATAAAATATTCAACAGTAACTTGTATCTGTACCAAACCAATGAAATGACATGGGACTTCACACATAAAACCAAGGAGATGGAGCAACTTGTATCTGTACCAAACCAAAGAAATGATACTGGACTTCTAGCATTTTTGTATTTTCTCTCCTTTAACCATAGATTGCACCATTCCAATGACCATAATTCTTGTTTATGCCCCACTCTCCTTTCTTCCACCATTATAGCTTACCTTGCCACTTCTATCATGTCTTGTTCTTCAAATAGTTATTCAAAAAAAAATTTCCCTCTTCTTTTCTACATACGTTGATATTTCTTAGATTTAGCATTTCTTTCAACATAAACAGCTTCTTGATTAGTCTACTTCCTGCCCAGTAAACCACCTGAGACTAATTACTACATTCACTGCCATCAATAAGAAAACCCGAATGATTTAGTGCTTACACCATTCCTCCACTATTGATAAGAGAACCGAATTATTCAGCCACGCATTAAAACCAAAAGCTTCTATTGCCAGTTAACCTCCAATCTGGCTGAAAGATTTGCCAAATAATCTTGAAAAATTCCTTATAATCCATAACTCATAAACCATGAACCCCTCTGTGGTGCTACTCCCAGTTATTTTTATTTGTATTTTTATTATTTTTTTATGACGGGTGAGAATTCTAGTCTAGTCATCAATATCTCTTGGTTATTCAACAAAGTGAATTTACCCCCAATCAATGGCTATTCCATCAGCTCATTCCTATTGAAGAAATCAGAGAACTTTTCCATTGGAAAATTCTTTCTTTTTCATGAGAAAAATAGCAGAAGATGAAATCCTTCCAATGCACAATGACATGTCACCACCTTTTTTTTTTATAACATGTCACCTCCTTTTGACTTCCCCTAAAAATATTCTATCAATAATATTTCAGAATCTTGCGTTCATTTATAGGTTATATTGGCTCTGAATCATTGCATATTGTTAGTGATAGTTCTTAATAACACAAAAGCCTAGACAAAAAAATTTTAAAAAAATCTCTAAATTACTGAGAATTCATTGGTACATGATAAGACCATAAAACTGCACTTCATTCACATTATTTCATTTAAATTTATGGACTTATGTAGGTTAATTTCATTGAATTTCATAAAATCATGCATTTGAGCATCCAAAGTTGAATTCAAGTCAAAATTCATGAAATTCAATGGTTTTATCGAAATTATTCTTTTGAATTATCCGACTATCATTTTGAATAACTTTTGATTCACATGTAAATGCACCACTGCATTCTACACGAAAAATCGATCAACGTGTTATACTCATACGCATTCATATGTGTTGAATTGGGTCCCACTGCATGATAGTTTTCTACATAAAATTATTCTTTTTAATATAATTAATTTTTTTTATAGGGAAAGTAATTTCAAGAAGGGACCCACATGAGGAAAAATTCAAGAGGATATCCAAGAGAAAAGAAGAGAGAAAAAAAAATGAAGAAATAGAAGAAGACATGTGGGGTCCACCTTGGGCCTGAATCTCAAGGTGGCACGCCCAATGGGGGGTCCACTTTGTTGCAAGCCCAAGATACTTTCCTATTTTTTTGGAAATTCAAGTTAGAAATTTGAAAATCAAATTTGAAGTGAAGAGTCCAAGATTGGAAGGAACTTAGAGTCCAAGCAAGCCAAGAAGGAGAGAAAAACAAGGAAAGAAGTAGATTCAAGCCACCTGGGCAGTCCAAAGGGAGACCCACAGCCCCTTGGACGCCCAAGAGGGCCTAACCATGTTTCAAAAATTCAAAAATCACCCCTTTGAAGAAAATCCAATGGAGATGGGGCCCATAATGGAAAATTTCCAAGCAAGCAACAATTGGACACAAAATTAGAAAGTTCTTGCACAACAAGGAATCAAGCAAGGAAAAACTTTCTAAATCCCTCAAAATTTCTTTGTTTCTCTCTAAAACCTTCCTAATTTCATTCGAACTTGAAGGCTAAGCAAGAGACCTTTCCAATCTCTCCATCATAGCATGGAATCCAAGCAAACAAAAACTAGAAAAGAGGAGCAAAGCTAGACATCCAAGGCACTAGCCCATTCCCCTTGGGGGACGTCCTCCACTCCACCCACACTCTCTCCACCCCCTTTCTCCTCTCTCTTAGTTATCCTAGAGGCATAAAATTTGTAATTTTTGAAGGCAAAGAAGATGAAGATGGCGGGGCAGAACTCATGTTGTAATTCAAAGAAGAAGGTGAAGTTTTTATGGGATTAATTCTATGGAAGGACATATTCAGTGAAAGGTGTGATTTTCTATGTTTGTTAATTTCTTTTCATTATCCAAGTTACCTGAGATTTTATATTTTTGCCAGAAATATAGAATGCTTAGGGACCTCCAGATATGAAAATACGTTGTTGGAGCCTCGATGAGTGTGATATCCCTCATTATTAACAATCTAGAAATTACATCTTGGCTCGTCCTTATGGGAGGGACTGAATTAAGCCATACATATTTTTAATGCTTAGAAAACAATGGATCCAAATCCTTGGATTACAATTCCACCATAATCTGAATTGTATCTTTTTATTTTCTGATTTTTTATTTATTTCCAACAATTGGTTAGTTTAATGATGTTTTCTTTGATTGCAGTTTACTAGTTTAGGTTTTCAGCATAGGGTTTTTTAGCTTTAGACTTTTTAATCTTAATTTTCATTTTAGTAGTTGGGAATGTATAGATTTTGTCTAGGTTAGTTTTAGATTTTTCTCTATTCAAAAAAAAAAAGTTTCAGATTTTTCTAAAACAGGTACAAGCTAGTGCAATCCGCTCCCTGTGGATCATTGGATCAACCTCGAACTCACAGAGATTATTACTGCATCATGATGACACTGCACTACTCTGGGTAGCGATCAGTACATATAAGACAATTCATCACTGATAAGAAGATTTTGACAGGATAAGTTAACAGTTGTGCCAAAATATCCATATTGGTCATGAAGAAAATGTAACATGAATCAATATTAGTATTGAACGATCCAGAAAATGGCCAATGATGAAGAAGAATTTATGATCACTAGCATATAATTCTGCACTTGAAACATAATAACAAGTGTCCTCTACTTTAGAGGTACACAAGTTATAATGAATTGGCCAAAAAGATCTTTAGGGGAAAGAAAGGTTTATATCAGCCATGAAGTTGGCAGCAAAAGTAAATTATAAAAAGAATTGGGCAAGACATGATCCTCCTGTACCTGTTGTGAGAAACATGAATGAAGAACAGACAAAACATTTAACAAAACAAGTAAAAGGTAATGAAGCCTATAACGTTATTCAATCTGATAAATATCCAAGAACTTGGCCATATTGCTGTGTGTCATAAAAAGGCATTACCAGGAGAGCTTGTTTCTTCTTTGCATCTTTATTGACAACAAGTTCTCTCGATACTTCATACATTGAAGAGGTCAGGTGCCTACGTCCATTCTGCAAAATTCAACAGTTAAAGAACATATTTCACAAGAACCAAAAAAGAAAACAGCATCCCTTAAATCACAGCTACAGAAGGTAAATTGTATATTAAAAGATAAACATACCATGCAAATGACATTTGCAACCTTCAAGTCTTGTTCCAATTCCATAACCAGCTGCATCCCCTTTACTGGTCAAAAGATAAGCACCATGAAAAAAAAAAAAACATTTGTTCAAGGCCCATGCTGCTAGAATCTTGATTTCTTACAAAATTTGAGGGCATTTTTAAAGAAAATTCCTAATGAGTTCTTACAAAATCCTAGGGAAGACACTTTTATCAAAGGGTTAAAAACTAAAGTCGAGTGTGGAGGTCAACAAGGGACCATCAAATTCCTAGGAATTTAGGATACATTTTCAAAGAGTCAAGGGTGGGTAACTATTTCCTACTCAGGAAAAACTTTGATGGACCCTTGTAGATATCGACTGTTGATTTTTTGGTCTTAAAGACTTTTTTATATATGTGCAATTCCTTGGATTTCCTAGGAATCTGGTAAGAATTTGGCAAATGAGCTAATAGTTGAGCATATTAATGCAACATGAGGGCAACACAAAGTTTAAGAGAACAAAAGAACCTCCTTCAAATATGTTTCCAGAGAATGATATCTTTGTAGAAGATAACAGGGCTAAAAAAATACCTAACAATCTTAGATTAGAAACTATAGATTTTATTAAGCCAACAATACAAGAGATATACAGAAAAGCTAAAAAGCCCCTGAAAATAACAGGCAAAGAAAGAAAGAACAAAAAGGTCACAGAAAAGAAAGCCGTCTAATGCCTTGCTTAGCTAGATGGTCAGCCACCAAACTAGCACTCTGTTTGACATGAGCAAAAGAGACCTCCAGGTGTCTAGCCAAGTCTTCCACCGCTTCCACACATCTGCAAGACTCCAAGTATCCTCTCATACCTCAGAAGTCCACCTAATTGCACAAATTACCTTCCACCAAAATCTGCTGGATTTTGTATAGGCCAGTTCTCAGACCTAACATTTCTGCCTTCTTGAATAGCAAAAACCAGCCGGGTCAGAAAACAAGAGGATAATCGAAGCTTCTCTATCATGAATGATACCACCCACACCTGATAAACTTGGATTACTATCTGCACTTCCATCAAAATTAAGTTTGAACTTTGAAGACACTAACGCTGTGTTTGGGAAGGGAGGAGGGGAGGGGAAATTTGAGGGGGAAGGAAAATGAAGGGGAATTTTCCCTCCTCTTGTTTGGGAAGTCAAAAAGTAGGGGGACAAAGACCATTTTACCCTTGCTTTTGAAAATTTTCAATTGGACAAAAAAGGGCATTTTAGTACTTTCCCTCCTCTCCCCTCTTTTGCCCTCATTTTCCCCCCAAAAAAATTTTTGACACTAGAGGACAAAAAATTTCCCTCCCCCCACCCCATTTTCCTCCCCCCCTTCCCAAACACCCTCAAAAAAAAAAATTCCCTCCATTTTCACCTCATTTTTTTTTCCTCCCCCCATTTTCCACCCTTCCCAAACACAGCTTAAGTGGAGGGGAAACTCACCTAGGAAGGCATTGTCACCTCGATATCGTGGATAAGGCAATCTCGTGCCAACTTCTTACAATGGACAAATCCTTAAAATGAGGAAGGATATAGGTCCACAAAGCAAATTCCTTAGACCTGGCCAAAACACATGGCACAAGGACCTTCCAGATCTAGGTAGTCCTTGCTTGTGTCATTAGTAAGGCTGCTGATGTCAGCCCTACAGCTATTGTGAAAAAGAGGAAGACTTCGAGGGCTCTAATAACGGGTTCACTCTAATACTAAGATGAGAAGAATGGAAAAAATATATTCAATTGTGAGCAAGAATAAGAGAAGAAAGAATGAAAAGGAGAGAGAAGAACAGAAGAAGGGAGAAAAAAAAGGGGGGAACACATGCTTGGAACCACGTGTACACTTCACTACGCTTTTATTTATTTTTTTTCAAAAAAAAAGCTAACTGAAGTAGTAATTTCAGAAAGAACCATTGGCATTGGTTTTGTCAGAATATAAAGCATGGATTACTTGCAGTGTAGGAATTAAACCTAAAAATATAAGGTAATAAGGAGATAAAAATAAAGTGACCTTCGAGAAATAAACAAGGGTGAAAAACTCTGCGGATCTTCGTGCATAATTTTCATGACAAAAATTGGTAATGGAGAGTGACTTGTTGACACTATCTGTTCAGAGTATTCTGCTATGGCCTACCTGTGGAAATTTCACTTCTACTTCAATGCGATTAAATTGGTATCTTCAACGATTCAAGTGGATTTTAATCGTATTGGGAGATCGGCCTACGAAGTGGCAGATTCATTGGCTAAAAGGTTAGAGAGATCAGATCCTATGGTTTTCCTTCTATGTAATGTTTACTGCTTTGCTGCTTTGGGATAAGGCTCTCATACCATAGTGGTCCTGCCCTCCGTTTGGCTATTATGGCTTTCCTTTTGTATCTTATTCTCTTTTAATGAAATATTTTATTGCTAATCAGGGAAAAAAACATTGTTATGCAAAAAAGTAAGTGTTGGGAAAAGCCTAGCGCGTTTTCATTTATTGCTAAACATCACTTAAACCCACAACCTGCGGCAATGACTAACTTCCAAGTATGACTCATATAGTGAATTTTCTTTTAGAAACTAAAGAAGTCCAATGTAAAATTGAATTGAAAGAGAACAAATAAATTACATGGTGACAGCATAGGATGACATAATTGCAATAAAAAATAAAATCAATAAAGACTTTCAATAGTGCAGTCTTAAAGACACAGCAGATGGCAAATTGACAGAGAACATGCATATAAACAGGGATAAGCATGAGGATCTCAAACAAAGCTGATAACACATAAAGGGCATGAGACTTCAATAATGATGATGCATACATAATATAGGAAACCAATCAATGGGATATGGTTTGACGATAATTATTCAATATAGAAGTAAATAAATGTGTTTGAATGTCCAGAAGGAACAGAAAACAGAGAGAGAGAGAGAGATATTAAAATAATATACATGATCCTGCTGAATAATGAATATTCTCCCACAATATCATATATAAATCACTTCACTGATAGATATATGTGATTTATGAGTAAAATTAAGGCAACAACCCTAACCTGAATATTTTCTACAAAGTCAGTGTGTACACACCATATAAGAGTTTCATTTGTCTACCATCAAAACAATTGAAATATATTTACCCTGAGTAGCATGAGAGAGTGAGTGTTCATCTAGTAGATATCTTGACCATTCAATCAACCAAAAGCAAAAAGATGACACAGAATCACTATGGGACCATAGTTATAAAATTAACATGCATCTCCAGACAAAGTATAAGTCGTTCTCCGAAGTCACCAAGATACTGTAATATATACAACACATTTTTGCTAATATAAAAGCATATAAATAAAATAATTACCCATTTCTTCATGGTGCTCCATTATGTGTAGTGATAATCTTTCTGCTATCACATCCAATTGCGATAATCTAACTGCAGACTGTGATAAGTAAAAGCACAAACTTATGTTCATGTATGAAGAGCAATATTATAGAAAGTGAAAGTGCTCAGTCAAAAAGACAGCTGGAATCTAACAGTACAGAAATAAGCAACCAGACACATCCAAGAATAGAAAAAGCCAGTTAGGATCTAAAAGTTTGGCAAAATAGATAGCCTGTTTACCAACCAATCAGGAATAGTAGTCCAAGTCTATCGTACATGCACCCCACTCAAATAAAGAAAAATTAAATTTTAGCAGTTAATTAATTTAAAGTTGAAACTACGCGTCTTTACCAAATACAAGGTCCACAATTGAAGATTCTTCACTCTCAAAGATAAATGAGATGTCTATTCACATTTTGCACACACAAGCAATAGAGTTAAGGCAGTGTTTCAGCTATAAGAATAACGAAAATCTAAAGGATCTCTTCTGTAAGAGCAACTCAACTTTTGGGAATTATGAAAGTAAATTATCTCAGCCGGGCATAAATTGAAGAGTTAGCTACTTCCCTCATGATAAAATATAGTATTGTTGTTACCTTTTTCTCAAAATATGTCAGATCATCTCCTTCAGATGGAATATGTTCTAGAACATGCCTAATAGGATCAAAATCCTGCATGCAAAGAATTACAGTAACTTCCCATCAGAAACAAACTTATGAAGTTAAATATGACAAGAAAGACAATGCCATAACGCTGTTGAGCCTTTTTTGAAATTTAAGGAAACACAAAAGCATTAATAGTTATGCAGAAAAATTGCAGTTGACGATATTTAAAATAGAAAAGACCAAATAAAGAAGTTTCTGGAACTTTAGAAACCTAAAAGCAATATGAACGAGAAAAAAAAAGCACTGCTCTGACATGAGTATGCTATAATTTGTCAGTTTGCAGGATTTTTCTTTATCAGTTAGCAGCCTCATTTTTCATAGCTAATAGCATAGTAAGACAATCTGCCATCCTAACAAGACTCAATGATAACTAAGTAAACACAAATATTAAAGGAATCCCTAAAAAAATAGTACAGTACAAAGAGTAAAATAAAAGTTTTACCAAAAAGAAATAATCAAATCAAAGGTTAGGAGCCCCCAGATCCAAAGGGGCAGTCTAAATTTTCTTAGCTAAGGTGTTGACCTCGAGCAGCAAATAATACAAATTAGAAGCAAAAAATAATAATAACAAAAAAATTGTGCAATACCAAGCAGTCTATTGGAACAATATTCTCCTAAAAAATTGTTTAAAAAAAAAAAAAAACCAGAAAACCACTTCCAATTACAATGGTACAACAGTACCAATTCACCTTTTGATGTTGAAACTCCTGTTTAGGCCAATGAATCAGCTTTCTCAATCCTTGTTTATTCTCTTGGAACGGACACAAAAGAAGTATCACTGAGGGTGGCATATGTAGAAACTAATTAAAATAGAAGCCAATTTCCATGGCAGTTGAAAACTTCAGGTCATTTTATTGCACTAACTGAACTGACTTTAAAAAGCAAGGCTGCAAGGGTACCATGCACGAACTTGTAAAAAGTTTAGCCCCTCCCCTCTCTTATGCCATGTCACTAGCGTTTAAAACACCAATTCCAAGTTCAATTTCTGATCACGTAGAAACAAGTTTTGCATTCATGTAAAGAGAAGAGGAACAAAGAACTATTGGAGCTCTGGAACTGTCCTAGATTTCCTAAGAGAAAACCTCACAAGAATATTTGTTTGTGCACAAACAATAGGACACAATAAACTTTTGGTCTAAGCCATATTAAAGTACATGACATACACTTGTAAAGACAAAATTTCAAATACAAAATACACATATTTCAACACACCTCTAAAGGTAGGATATATAGATATGGATCATATCAAGCTGAAGGAGATCCCGAAACACCTTTCAATACACTTAGTAAAAATGTTCATCAATTGATCATTTGACCTCAAAATCCATTTATGCTGTGCATCCAAATGTGTCTTGCAAGGACCATGCATAACTTGACTTACCACCATAACAGCATAGGTCACGTATTCTTGAGCACCCACATCATTTAAAATAGTGCAACACAATGAAGCCATACTCTCCCCCAAAAAAATGCACAATGACTAGATAAGTTCACAAAATATCACATGGTCACCGCTACCCTAACAAGATGAAATACATAAGATGTCACCATTGGTAGAATAAGCTTACAATTTTCAAGGCAAATGGAACTATGCAAACAATTGCTGATCACTCATCAGAGCATACGTGCATATGGAACTAATAGGAGCCAGATACACTTTTTTCTACTAAGAAAACATAACCATCCAGCTAGTAAAGACTGTAAGGTTATTATTCCTGGAGAGAGTTTGACCACACAAAAGATAGTAGTTTTAAATGTTTTCATTAAAAGTCTAAAAAAAATGGCAGTAAATAAAAGGTGACTCAAAACAAGGTGGGAGATTTGAAAGAAGGAGCAACAACATTTAAGCATAAATGGTCAAATGGGAGAATAGAACTTAGAGAGAGGAACTATGGTGATGTGAAACGATATGGTTATACTTATTAGAAGGATTGCAAAAGAGGTGCTTGGAGCAAGAATTTAGAACTCGCAATTGGGAACCGAGTAGGCTGAGTCCAAGTCGGGCGAGTCGCATGGGACTCAGCTAAGTTGGATTGTGCCCATTTTTTTAATATGGAAATCTTTTTTTTTTTGCTCTTTGGCAAAGACTTATGGAAATCTTAGTTTCTCTACACAGCAGTCCAATTCAAATCTTCAATAGTAAAAAGGGAAATTTTCAAGAAAGTATAAAACTTTTGGCTCATTTTCAAAAAAGTAAATGAAGATTTAAAAATTTCAAAAAGGTGTAAAAGCTTTCCACAATTCTTTCAATCAAGTCCTCTCCATAAAAAAAATAGAAATAAAAAAAATACCCTTATTTCATTTTTAAATGTTCCCTTTGATAAATCATTTATAAGAAATGATCAAGTCCAACCCAAATGACCACATGGGGCCCAATTCAACTACCTTTTGCTTGGATGGTTTAAAAAGCGGATTTCAAATGAAAAAAAATAGCATTATTAAATAGTTATGATTATCAAAATCAAAATGGCCAGTTCTACGGATGAAAGAGGTTAAGAAAAGACAAAAGGGGAAGGGAATTTTGGTCATTTTTCAAAAAAATTAATAGGGAGGACATGATTGAAAATTTTACGGAAAACTTTTATACTTTTTTGAAATATTCAAATATTCATGTACCTTTTTGAAAATGATCCAAAAGTTTTGTATTTTTTTGAAATTTTCCCCAATAAAAATGAAAATAATGGTGGCCGATGGAAAGTGAAAGAGGTTGGGATTTGGAAAGTGAAGGGACTTTTAAATATGGAGCTTGGGAAGCAGAAAGGGGTTTAAATATAGAGGTTGGGAAGTGGAAGGGATTTTTAGGCCCATTTTTCACCTCAAAAAATTTCAAGACATCTTTTATAGTAAAAATTGAAATTAATGGTCGCCCTTGGAAAGAGCAAAAGGTTGGGAAGTGAAAAGTTCTTAACTATGGAGGTTGGGAAGTAGAGAGAGATCTTAAATACAGAGATTGGGAAGTAGAAAGGGCCAGAGGGGTTTTAAATACAGGGATTGGGAAGTGGAAGGGGTTTTCAATCTGGCTAAACAACCACTTTAATGGCATGTCTGTAAAAGGGGGCCAAAAATGAAAAATCAAATAAGGGGACTCAGCCAAATCTGAGTCGGAGAAGACCCGACTCGGCAAAAATGAAAAAACAAATAAGGGGACTCAGCCAAGTCCGAGTCAGAGAAGACCTGACTTGGCCAATTTTTCAAACCATAGCTTGGAGAGTAGAAATTGAAAAGATACTTCAATGAAGAAACATGGTGATAGACCATAGAAGTTCAGGAAGTGTTCAAGAGAAGATGTTATCGCACAAAACTAGGAATGCGGAAAATTGTGAAATGTATAAGGCAGAGAAAGAAGTTAAGAAAATAATAAGTGATGCAAAGTCCAAAGCATATTAGAACCTATAATAATAAGTTGGAAAAAGAGGAGAGATATTTCAAGCTTGCAAGAAAGACATTTGACAAGAGCCTGTGGAAGGTGCTCACTAGATTCAAGTCATGTTACCAACTAAAAACACAAACAACAAAAAAAAAAAAAAAAAAAAAAG
Source organism: Umbellularia californica (assembly GCA_028538565.1). Lineage (NCBI taxonomy): Eukaryota > Viridiplantae > Streptophyta > Magnoliopsida > Laurales > Lauraceae > Umbellularia > Umbellularia californica. Next base: position 6,936,119 of record JAPQWN010000002.1, read on the forward strand.
AGAGATTAACAAATGAAAAAAAAGGAAAGAAAAAGTAGGGACTTGGACCATTTCATATGTCTAAAAAGCAACAACCAAAAGGTTCCGAGCAGTGTAATTATTACATGAGTGGGGAAACATTTAATGCCTATACAAGAAACAAATAGCCTCAGAGCAGTCTAACCACTTCATTTTTTTCATAATGGTAAAATTTATTAAACAATGGGAAACCCCCAAAAAAAAAACCCAAAACACAGAATAAACACCAAAACAAACTACACATCAAAGGATAGAGAAGAACAAAAAAACCCCTTCCTCAGCAAAGCATTAGCCTCATGTAACATATGATGAAAAACAACACCCAGATTTCTCAAGATATCCTACACCTCCTCAACCAAATCAGCCAATCTCCAAGGATGAGAACAATTTTCTAAGCTCCAATAAATGGCCGAAAAAGAGTCTCCTTCGATGATAGCATTTTAACCTTCCAACTTACGCGGCTCCCAACAACCAACGAACAGAGCATTAACTTCAGACTCATTAGCATCCAAGGAATCCACGGGCCCAGAGAAACCTCTTACAACAATGCCATTCTAATCTCTAATAACGCCTCCAAGTCCTCTTCTAATGGCTTGAACATTAACTTCCATCAAACTTTAACTGGAGAGTACCCATAGGAGGACATTCCCATGAGGCACTAATCAAAGGTTTAGAAACCCATCTACCTTGAAAATGAGCCGCCCAAGATCTATTTAAATCTTCTAAAGCCGCCCTTGTAAACTCCGTTCTTGAACACACCCACTCTGACAGGGACCTAATAATAGACTCGGCAATATCCTCCACAGATTTGCTTTTGTTTCAAAGAACACGATTATTCTTTTCCAACCAAATTTTCCACGAGAGAAAAAAAAAAAAAAAAAAAACTTACAGCACCACCTTCCAAAGAACCCTCCTACGGACATATTTGATACCCACATGCCACTGATGAAAAAAGATCTGTAACTCTCTAAGGCACGATCCACAGATGAAAAAGATTTGTAACTCTCTAAGGCATAACCCATTGCATATCGATCAAATTACAAATTGCAGACCAAACTCTGCGAGCAAAAGTATAATGGACAAGCAAATGATGCATCGATTCCTCATCCTTTAAACACATCTAGCAACTATTAAGAATGATATGCTTTCGTCTTCTCGATGAGTCAATAGTAAGAATGTTAGGCCACCTCAACACCCAACAGAAGGCCAAAACAAACTTTCTGCAAAAAAAGCCTGTTGTCTCCACTCTAACAAATAAAGATTAGGAAAAAGATTAAGTAACACAGACTGAACACACCATTTATCATGCCAAAAGTGAACCCGGCAGCCATCATGCACCCTAAAACGAATCCATGGAACATCATCCTTCACATAAATAATTGAGTTCCAAAACCCAGAAGTATTAAACAGTTGGCTTGGCATACACCGGCCATCATTACCCAACATATATTTAGAATTTAGAAATAAGAATCTGTCTGCACAATCCTTGACCCGTCTCCCCCACCCTCCAAAGCCACTTCCCCAATAAAGCTTTGTTAACTTCGTCCACATAATGGATCCCCAACCCTCCTTGATATAAAGGCTTGCACGCCATCTCCCATCTCGCCAAATGATACTTCTTGTTGTCCATATGATCATTCCAAAGAAAATCTCGTTGCAACAATTCTATCCGACACACAACACTTTTAGGGCACTTGAAAAACGAAACATAGTAAATAGGAAGACTTTACAGTACAAACCTAATCAAGGTAATTCACCCTCCCAAAGACAGAAACTTTCCCCTCCAAGAACTCAACCATTTGTTTACTCACGCCGACACTGAATCCCACAACGAACTCTTGGGGATCCCCAAACACAAGGCCAGCCCCAGATACTTCGAAGGAAGCTTTCCAACTTTGTAGCAAGAAGCATTTGCCAAAGAAACAACCTGACCATCTACCATCCAAACACCAATCAATTCACATTTCCCATAATTGGTCCAAAGCCACAACAATTCGAACCATTTCAAAATCATTTTCAAAGTGTGAACCTGATCTAATGAAGCATCACAAAAAATAATAAAATCATCCGTAAATTGTTAGTGAGTTACCTCCAAACCATAATCATCAATAGCAAATCCTATGATTAACCTCGTCTACCTAGCCTTCTCCATTAAAAAATTCAAAGCTTCCACAACAGTAACAAAAGGCATAGGAGATAAAGGATCACCTTGCCGAAAACTTCGTATATGAAGTGATGATATTTAAAAATAAAAAAATGAGGAAAATGAAAAACTGCATACAAGACTACAAAAGGCCAACCATGTTACTAAGAAAAAATGGAAGGGTGTTAGAAACAAAAACCTCCTCATAGAAGACTTCCTCAAGCTCCTCTATTGTTTGACCATGAGGTTTAAATCCGTATATTGAAACTAAATCTTCAGAATTTGAAGGCAGGCTAAATCTTTGGTGCGGAGGGAGTCCTGCAAGGGCCCGAGCAACAGCAGCTGCTGCTACAGCTCTAGCTGGAACCTGCAGCAAAGAATCAGGTAAGTATTTGGCATATTCTACATTTCTCATTTATTAAAGCTTCAATGTAGCTCATGGAAATCATCCACAAGTATAAGCATCAAGTAAAATGTAAATGGAATGATTAAGTTGCTATGCTCAAGAGGCTCACCCAAATTCAAAAAAAAAATTTAATAATAATAATAATAATAATAATAAAATAAAAAACCTAAATGGAAGAAAAAGAAGATCAATAAGAATTGCAAATTTGATCAATTATATTTCAATTAAAAGAACATGTACCAAGTTCAGCCAAAAAACATAAAATCTACAGAATTTGACAAGAGATTTTAGCCTATGAAAATATAATTTTTGGCTAGAGTATCTCATTTTGGAGAAGTATACAACTACCATGAATGTAATTTATTTCAAAGGGCTGTGAATTGTGATACAAAAATTGCATGCACATGTGATTTTATTGGAAACTGAAAACAGTTTGTTACTTCAAATCTTCATCTGCAAAATCAGTGTAGCGTCTTGCGAATACATCTATAGACCAACTAAGAACAGAACAAGCAATAGAACGAAGAGAATATAGAATTCTGAACTGCAAAAATTTTTACTGATGACATAACTTAGTGATGCAACTCAGAAACTACCTAATCTGGCCAAGATTGCAACTAGAAAATATCCTTCTTAGAGAATTGTCTTAAAACCCATTTTAAACATGTATAAAGTAAGTTAAAAGGCAGGAAACATCAGAAATTCCAATCCATTAATTGATCTCATGCTCAAGCCTAGATTAGGCCCTTCAAGTCCCGCCTATGGAAATTTCACAATAGTCAATGAAAAGATAGCAAAAAGTGTGAATTGTATATACATGTCCCGCAAATGATAACGCTAAGTTCTCAGTCACTTCAACCAAATGTATCTTTTAATCTCAACCTCAAACAATAAAAAGAGACATGATTGTAAAACTTGTAACTCTACTCTTCTCTTATTGAAAAATGGGGCAATACTATTATGGTATTATTGTTGATTGAATGAAACAAGGAACCTTTACTTAAATAAAGGGTGCCAAAAAAAAAAAAAAAATGAGACCATGAGAGTGAAGATGAAAAAGACATTGCATTAGAGTTTCTGAACTTTAACAAAGTCTTTGAAATCGCTTGTGATGTGTCTTGTGCTTTGAGTCACCATTCGCTGAGCACTTCGATAGTGAGTATATCCAGTGACATAATTGTTTTTTACCAAGTCAAAAGAATATATGCAGACGAAGATAGTTTGGAGTGGTTTGTGAAGCGACCTGGGATTAATAAGATGAAAGCCATTAGAAGTTCAACTTTATGGCGGTTACCTCTTTAATGGAATAAGAGTGCATTTACTAGATATATCAGTCTGAACGCTTGCATTTGAGAGGTTAATGTCGAAGATCTATTGGACAAATAAAACCATTGAATTGGCTGAATATCATTTTTTATAGGCAGCAATTGAAGAAAGACGTTGCTAGAACTTTCCAACCAGGTCGCACATGCCAGTTATCCGAAGGTCATAAACGAGGCATGAGACCTAAACCTAAACATCATTGCCTGATCCAGAAAAGTTGTGGCAACATCCTTGTAATGATTCAAATTTAAGGGGTTGCCTGGAACAATCCAAAAGTCTTAGTCCATCTCTTAAGTCATTGACAAGGACCTTGAAGATGGCACATTACGTTAGGTACTCAAAGGCCTGTGATGCTGTCAAGATTACTACATTTTTCTTCAAAGAAGTTGCGTACCTCCATGGAACCATGCTTTTCAAACAAAGGCATAGAGTTTGTTTGACAGGCTTTGTGGAAGCTTATGAAGATCAAGTTATAGTTCTCTAGTGCAGGCCATCCACAAACTATGGTCAAACAAATGCACTAAGCAGAAGTATCCAAAATTAACTGCAAAAACTTATCAGAAGATCATATTCTTTTGCTGGACTAAATCCTACTAACAGTTAAACATGCCTACAACAGTTCACCGAACCAATCAACCTAACTATTTCCATTCAAAGATTGACTTGGCGCCTTTGCAGATTGAATCCCTTCCATGTGAAAAGCTAAATCCTTTTTCTGAACATACACACGCACGATCCATCAAAAATCACATTGAAATTATGATTAGTTGATACACGTTAAAGATTGCGGAATTCAACGTGGGTTAAAATGTGATGCAGCCGCAGCTACAACCTGAACAATTTCCAATGGGAAAGCTCGAAAATTTGCACCCAAGGAGCATACAATCTTTCCAAATAATCAACAAGATAGCGCCAATTCTTAGCTGATACTATCACTAAATACAAATCAAGCAGAGACATTTGAGCATTAGAACATGGGAAAACTGCTACACTGATCAGTGTAATCCCTTCAATTTCAATGTAATTCGATACAAATCGAAAGGAAACAGCGATCTCACCTCGGGTCGATCTGAGGTAGTAGTAGGGAGCAGCCCCATAGATCTGGCAGAGCGAACGGAGCTGAGAAGCTTCTCTCCAACCTTAGAAAGGTCCATGCCTCCTCCCTGAAGAAACAACAACGAAAGGAAAAGAAAAACCCTAGGGTTTCGATCGATCATGCATCCATCGCCGTCATCGTCATCGTCGACAGAAAAGGAGAGGAGATTTCCGAATGGGGAAGAGAGCATTTTAACGATTTCGTCCAAGATCTACCCATTCGAATTGAGGCATCCGAATCTCCTGCTTCGAAGAGATTAGTGGGATTCGTTTGAGATTTTAGATGGTGGAGATCCAAGTGAACGAGATCGGGAAAGGCAAGAAAGCGAAAGAGAATGTCGTTTGGGTTTTGGAAGAGTGTTGTATTTCTGTGATGAGAGAAGTCATGCTGCGATGCTCTTGTTGAGTACTCTCTCTCGGTGTCTCGCTCAGGCTTTTGGTGTGAGGCATGAGGGGAGTGGGATTTTCACCTTGGGAGTTGGGACCCACGTATTGAAAATTCTAAAGAGTTTTTTGTATATACCCCCGAGGTTTATATGATTTATAAACAGGCGCTTGTGGTTTTAGTATTTGCATATAAGCCCTTATCCTTTTATGTCCCCAAAATCAATATTTCTAATGAAAATGGGTAATGACCATAGTTATTAATATAGTTTCGGACCTCATTTCGCTCTGGCCTGCAAAATGAAAAGTTTCGGCCGAATCGGGATTTCGGCGAAACTTTTCGGAATTACATTTCGGGGAAAATATAACATAATATATATACATATATAAGTAAAAAAAATAGAAAAAGTAATAAATATAAATTTAATCCATTATAGTAATTTTTTTGGAATTATGTTTTGTGAAAATATAAGAAATACAAAATATATGTGTAAAAAAAGTTTAAAAATTTAATTATGTAAAATCTTATTTCGGCCGAAAAGTCAAAATCGGTCGAAATCTTGAATTTCGAACGAAATTGACCGAAATTCAAACCGAAAAGTTTAGGCCAAAATTTCGCTTGAGCCATTTGACTGAATCGAAAATTTCCAGCCATTACGGCGGAAACGAAACGAAATTAATAATTATGGTAATGACCATGGAATTTGTGTTGAACTTTTATAAAAATGGCAACTTTGCCCTTATATCAATTAAGCAAATATGAGTATATTATCATTTACTAAAATTCCATTATTGTATCCCAATTCCCAACAGTCTCTCTCAATAACTTTTTAATGCACATGAAGCAAAATTATGCATTTTGAAACTTTCATCAATTTAATGGTGGGTCATGCATGAATTGGATCAATTATAACTAATTATAAGCACATGCATTGAATGTCATTACATTAGATTTGGATTTAATGAAATAGGTCCTCTATTGATAAAAATAAATTTACATACGGTTATTCTCTCCTATTATTGATAAATATAATTATCAATGTTACAAGCTTTAGAGAAAAATAAATTCAAGCCTTTGAATTTAAGTATATAAGGATAAAAAGATGTGCAAATGTGTCATTTCAAGCTAAAAACTTTTGATGGTTGGTTGGCTATTGATCTTGGCGACACGAAAGGTATTAAAATGAAAAGGTATGGACCTATCTACAAATATTACAACCATAGGGGCCTATTTACAAATCCTATAACCCTTAGGAGTGTAAATGCAAAAGGCTCAAATTCTAATTACTAACCATTTGAATTGAACGACCCTCCCTTTTAAATGTTTGAATTTTGATGGCTTCACTTGCATTTTTTTTTTCCATTGTCACCGGTCATGTTTGGCAATAAATTTTTTGAGGATTCCTTACCCATTTTTGTATTTGGGCAATTGTCTAGGATTTGTGCATGTATAAGGCTCTCATTTTTTAAGATTTTCAAGTTTAACCTCCCCCAAAGGATTTGAAAATCTACAGTTTAATGCATTTTTACTTTTGTGCTGCGCTATAGAAAATTAATTCGGTGCAAAACTTTTTCATTTTTTATGGAAATTTTTTTTTGTGGAATCATGAAAAAGTACCTGCACCAAACTTGAAATGTAAATTGCCGTGAAAAAACAATTCCACTTTTCATGCCTTTTTCATGGAAAATTATCTGCATAAACATGCACTAAATTTGCGGCAGTTAGGATTGAAGAATCCTCAAAGATACAATTTCCTCACCTAACAAATACGCACTCATCAAACCCCACAGCTTTGGTTAGGCATCTTCTCTTCTCCACTTAAAGATAGTAGACAAAAATGATACTTTCGGTTGCACGTAACATTAAGTGTTAGGGCCTAAAGTGAAGTAAAGCCTTCATTATCCAAACAAGAAAAGGCCAAGGGCCATATCAAAAGTACATAAATTCAGAATTCTCTCCTTTAAAAAAAAAGTAAAAAAAAACCACCTCTCTTCACTAAATGATAAAATATATATCTATAATTTTTTTTACACAAAAAAGTTAAAAAAAAATTCTCTATCAAGCCACTAAAAGGAAAAAAACATCACAACCACTTATATTTTATTCTCTTTTGGTTTGATACTCCACCTCACTTTACATCAATTCACCGTACATCCCAACACTCAAGAAAGGAACTTTTCGAAAGAACAAAATGACAAAAAATGTACTCTTAATGAACAACAAAGTGACAAAAAAAAAAAAAAAAAAGTTCTTTTTCCCAATTTCTTTTTTCTTGGTTTGACACACTATTTTATTTCATTATACTCCACCCTACAAACAAACTGACCAAAAAGCGCTAATGCAATGATGGGGTTGATCGAGCAGCTTATCTATGGTAATGGGCATGTTGCACCCTATTTAATTTTTTCGTCCCATCAAAAATATGCATTGACTTGCTGCTTACTAGATCCCACCTGAGATCGAGAAGTTTTCTTTCTAGAATTTAAAATAGAGCACCACTTCAAAGACATGGTGCCCACTAAACCCACACTAACACACACCAGGCAAATTTGGAGCAATTTTGAACATAAGTCACATGGAACAAGCAAACCCATGACTCATGCCACTCCACGGAGGAATTCACTTGCTAGAGTGAAAATGGAGAAATTGACATTGCTCCTTCTAAAAATTATTGTAATGGCTCAGATGCATTGGGGCCAGTGTAGATCTCTGTAAACCGAGGAAAAATTACTTTAATGGCTCAGATGCCTTGGGTACAGTATAGATCTCTGTAAACCGAGTGCAGGCATTGATAAGTAGAGTAATAAGTTACTGGACTATGGGACAATCTCAATCACCATTTTGACCATGTTAAACAAGTTGCAGGTATTTCAATTCAGACACATGAAATTTCAAGAGACTTGATAATAGTTACAGCTGTTTAACATTTAATTAGATTTACAAGCAATTCAATAGCAGGACAACAGCGATTTAAATATCCAGAGAGTCCTTGGAAATGATTGGACTAGGCTCACTTGACCAAATGAAAGAAGACTTGAAAGTCGACTTTGGCAACCTGCTAAGTTTGTATGTTGACTAGAAATAACTGTAGATCATTAAAGATGGCAATTATTGTATTAATGAAAAATAGACTTCATTTCAAAATAATACACTGTATTCAATGATACGAAATAAATTTAATTTGCAAAATGGTATGGACATGATTTGGACTTAGTCAAACCTAAATCTTTGATCAGGCCCAGAACAAAGCCCAGCACAACTTTTTCAACACTGTAGCCTATGGACCCAAATGACAGCTAGATCACATACATGAAAAAAAAGGAAGAACAGAAAGTTACTGAATAAAAAAGGGAACCTTGGTTGAATCAGATTAAGCTCAGAAGGTTTCATATGAAATAATTCCCATGAACTTCACGAGGTTAAAACTAAGTTCAGTAGATGTTTACCAGCTCAGTGAGAATTTAAACAACAATATAGACTACTTGGTGTGGAAAAATTACACGCAAATAGCCTCACTCAACCGCCCCTTGAGGGCTTGCAACAATTATACTAAAATGATGCTTCAATTAGCCTGGTTCACAAACATCATTGATGTAGTTTGAACATTTAATTGTTGAGCAATCCACTGTGGTCAGTTACAGTAAGCAGCATAAATGGATATTCACTTTCACTATATATAAATAACTTTTTTATGATACATTCAAGACAAGAAAGTTCTTCAAGAACTGCAAAGTTTAGGTAACCCACTGCACAAAAATTAGAAAGAGAGTATGATATGTTTGTTAAAAGACGTCTGAGGTAAAAATTTTGAATGGTAATAGTTGAGGAATCTGCAATTGTGAGGATTCCTCACTGCCCCAGAACGGGTCTTCCTCACTGAATATTTGTATAGCTGAGGATTCCTAGTATCTGAAAGCCCTTCCGGAGTATTCCCCTAGCATCTTTTTGAGAGAGAGAGAGAGAGAGTTGATTCTATTTGAATTACAGTAGAACTCACTAAGCCAACTCCAAAATGAGACAATTCATACCATTATGATGAAGTTGAATTCAACCCATCAAATTCAATCATGTTTGGATTAAGTACAAATCTTATCCAGATTGCAGAGCCACAAAAAAGAATCTGCACTAAATGGACACAACAATATGTCTACTGATAATAATATTTTATATATATATATATATATATATGCCTACTGATAAGAGACGGATGACACCAAGTTGAACGCAAAGCTAATGGCACCGGTACGCCCTTCTCACTCATTCCACACTGTATGATGGCATTATCACCAACATCCTACGTTATCATATTACCAACCACTCTAAATCTCATTCCACCCAGAACTTGACAAATGCCGTGACAAATGCCTTAAGTGCGATCCAAATTGGATTAGTCTCCTCTGCCTTTGCAGGTTCCTTAGTTGCCTTTTCTGACGATTTGCTGCACAAAGAGAAGGACAAATCAGAGAATCCCTCTTGGAAAAAGGAAAATAAACAGAACTTAGACCACTATGATTAGTAAGGTGACCTAAACTTGAAGACTAAGGAATCGAAAACTTGAATGAAGGACAATGCATGGCAGTATTCTCATATCTATTTTATAAAAATATAAATAAATAAATGATAAACATACAAGTATCCTGTGGGAATTATCCAATGCAAAAGGGTGCAAGAAGTAATTGTGTAGTAGTACAAGGATATGCTGTGGAGGAGAGATATTGTAGGCAAGTATGGGAGTGAAGGAACCAGGTAGAGTTACGCGCACAAAGTATGGAAAGGTACCATGTTATGTGGGTGACACTGTCTAGGGTACGGAATGTATTTTTAGGAGGGATTCATCTTTAGTAGTAGGGGGTTGAAGAGTTGTGCCACAAAAGGGCTTTTCAGTTGATCAATGCTGTTGGTCTTTGTTTTCGCCTTTTTTCCTTCTTTTTCTAAAGTGTGTGCGTGTGCGCCAGCACATGCCATGTGTGGAAGGGGTTGAGTCCTATCATTTGAAAGTGTTTATTCAAATAAAAGTCAATTAACTGAGTCCTTGTTATCCATTCTTAATGATACTTCTCTATGACCATTCAAAAGGAGAGAGAAATTATTAGCAAAAAAAAAAAGGAATAAGAACGATGATTCTATGTGTTGGAAGAGAGATACTATCGTCTGGACGTGGATGCCATTGCAAGTGTCTTTCGAAAAAAATCCTTTTTAAAGGCTTTATATCCCCCTTTGATTCCTCAAACAACGAACAGCTCCCACCCCACACCACCGCTGCCAAAAAAAAAACCCACCATGGTGGAAACTACCTCATTCCCATGCTTGGATGAGTTTGGCACCACCTTAATTGAACCATTCTACAGGCAGTATTCCCTGGGAAGATACTCACAATGGCCCTCCTTGGAGGAAGGGGCACTGCTCCTAACGATGCCTCCCTTTGTGTGTTCTAGGGAGTATAGAATGAATCCCATTGACCATCTTTATTTTCACCATAGACATGGGACACCAGTAGCATCTTAAAGCCCTCCAGGAAGGATAAAAAAAAGACGATCTGGTAGGGTGGTCTTCGAATTAATTATAGCAAAATTAGCACACTGCACATCAATAAACAAAAGAATTCACATGTTTTCAAAAGGAATGTTTGATTTAATAAAAGCAAGATTAGCACACCACTATGATACCCAGATACTTCAAAATAGGCAATGTATCGTGTCCCGCCGTACCCGATACTTCACTTTCTAAGTGTAAAATCCATGTCGATACCATATCACTGGCATGTCCATACTGTATCTGGGCATCACAGGTACACTGGGGCATCAGTGAGAAAAGGTTTTACAGGCTTGAGTTTGAAAGACATTTTAGGAATGGAGTGTGTAAATGTTGGGAGGTGGAAAGAATACAGCAATAAAGGCATCATGGAGGCCTCCTGATTCCATTTGGATGATGTTTAATGTTCATGGGGCAGGTAGATGCAGAATTGGGCCAGTTGGGGGTGTTGAGGGGCAACAGAGCAGCGGTCATGCTATCTTTTTCAGGCCTAATGGGATTGAAGCAGTCTCATGGAGAAGAGGTTCTTGCTATGCAAGAAGAATTTTTATTTATTATTATTATTATTATTATTATTTGACCAGTAGCATTTAAGATTTTTGAAGAAAGACAAGTTGGTAATCTATATTCAATGGGGTTCGGTGAACTGGACCAAGAAGGATGGAGAACCATGATGATTGGATTTCATCTCAAGGGAACATGGGAGCTTCTTCAAAGATGATAGGGTCTTTCTCAAACATCTATTATAGAGAGACAAATGGTAGTTCATATTTAATGGGGTTCCAATGAATGCAATTAACTGGACCAAGAAGAAGGATTGAGAACCGTGATGGTTTGATTTCATCTGAATGGAACATGGGAGCTTCTTCAGAGACGATAGTGTCTTTCAGACATCTATTAGAGAGAGACAAATGAACAAGGGGACATTTTGGAAAAACAAGGGGTGTTAAGACTTCTTTTTACTCTCTGTTTCTAGGAGGACTAAGCTTGTGGGAGAGTTTTGTTTTGTTTCTTATTTTTTCAGGATCATATATTTTGTGCATGATACAGTTACATCTCTTCTACCATATAGTCTTTTTTCTGTCATTTGACACCTTTTCTCATATAAGCAAAAGCATTTTCCTTATCAAAGAAGGAATAATAGAATAGTGGAATGAGTGGATTACTAGCAGTATGAGATTGTAATCATACAAGACAAAACTAATTATACTAAACATGTTGATGTACCAGCCACAAAATACTGGTGAGGACCTGGGGTTAAATTTTTTTATACATATTGATGATATAATGGAATTTATCAAAATTGCAAGGGTTCTTTGATGGAATCTATCTTGACTTTGCTTTCTTATCTATTTACGGTTCTTTAACTTCAAATCAAATCAAACATTACAACATATGTTTCAATGAAGAAAACAGTTCTATGTATTCAATGAAGCTTTTTATTATTTCATGTTCTGGACCATTTACAGCTTTACTTTGAACTTCTAATTGAAAAACAGGAAGATAAGCATGAATATGTGGAGAGAAATACTGGTATTAAAACATAGGACAAAGCATGTAAGCTTTTAATTTATTCAATGCCACAAGTCAGAATTAGTAGTGAACAGTGAACTTCTATTACTACCTGCTTATTCGATCCATTGCAGAAGAATATGATACTCCATTCACACTATCAATAGTAGCAACGGAGACAACTTTCTCTATCTGGGAATTGTTAGGCACAGATTGCTGCTGTAACTGCACAAAACCTGATCGTTATTACATTATTCCACCCAGTCAATGTGAGCTTGCTAGCTATAGCTCTGCAGGAATAGTGATTGCTGATCAATTGTAAGAAGTTCACTTCAAGGAAGTAGAGGATGGAATAAAAGATTGCAAAGCATGCCATGTATATAGTGTGCAAAAGGGAAGAATTTTCCGCACTCCATCGGAGCACTATATATTGCAGTATACGACCATTTTTCTGTTGTCCCTATGACTAAAAGGTATTATATTGTACACTATCTTTTAGGATTTAATTAAGATCAGATCAGACCTTTCTAGGATGTAACAGTTCACTGAGCATATAAAATTAGGTTCATATATTTTGTGGCTCTCCTACCATTGAGCACGCTAATTCAAACAACTTTCTTTGTTTCTCCTGGAACACATGGAACACAGAAGAAAACCAATTGTATAAACGTCTAAAAATATGCAGAATTTAATGTATAAATGTCTAACAATCTGCAGGGAGTTTAGAATGAACTTACTCATGAAGGGAACAAAAAGAAGGCATATGCATTGAATACTTAGTGAAAATAAATATATCTATTTCACCTCAAATGATGACAGTCTACTTTTAAGAAATAATCAAATGGTTATAATAATGAGCTGGCATTTGAATTTGTCATAAAGGACCATTAAGGCTTAGCAAAGTCATTTATGTGGTACACTTACACGTGAAAATATACTTCTTGGAGTCCTCATTCAAAAGAAAAACTCCGCTTATACCATCCCAGACAGAAACAAGTCAATCTCTTTTGGATTATTATAGTATTACACGTTATCTCACCTAGTGCAACATATGCTATATTCATACTGGTTGTCTGGGACGTTCTCCTTCTTTTACAGAGAAGTCATTGTCTGACACATTGTCATTGCCATCGTTGCCGCCACTTAAAGAACAAGCATGTTCTACAGAAGTTGTATAATACCAGATTGTAGTTTGTCAACTTTTATACTATGTTGTTGTTAACTGTTTTTTTTTTTCTTTGGTAGAAGTTTGTTCGACTGTTAATGACAATCACTGGACCACTGTGATTGGATGCAGCACAATTAGACCAATAGTTTGTTTAAGTATCCAATATTTAACATGGCAAAACCGTTTTTCATGTTCTTAAGGTGGGACAAACATAAATCGTTATCAGAGTAATATAATATTTCAACACAACAATTAGTAACAGCACATCATATAGATAGTAGAAATCTAATCAATGACCCTAACACCACCACCACACCAAAATAAAAAAGATTAAAGAAACTCATGTTAAATCATATAGACAAGTGTTGCATAGTTTATAATGTTTTCATTTTCTTATTTAGTTATTTTCCTAAAACACCAAAAAGTATTTTCTCTGAACTGGATGGCACTTGTTGAGCACAAACAATGTGTATCATTCAATAGAGCCATTACAGACTTTGATAAGGTTAGCTAAATATATGCTTGGATCTTTATATACAAAAGATGTCAAGTAGAATACATAGCTTAGCCTATCAGGTCGCAATCAACATGTTCACATCTTCTCATGAAAAGTATAGAGAAGATTTGAGAGCCACAACCATAAAAAGGTAACAATAACATAAAGATGTAAACCATGTGCAAGAATGGAGTGTAGTAACAAATCATTCAAAGAAAAAAAAAATGGAACGCAGTAATAAAACTCACTGTAGCTCCAGTTACCAAGTGCTTTTGATCATATGTTTCCAGGTTTGACTCCGCATCATGAGATATATTGCTTTCAAGACCAGTGCCCTTTGAAAGATAACTTATTTTATTAGTTGAAAAATCATTAACTAGGGTGCTTTTACTTGCAGGAAAGGAAGTCACAATCTCTGTCTCAGTTCTCTCATCTACAGCAAGGGAAGGCATGTCTCCTGTAGGAATGGTATCTGAGGTAGGCACACCAGATGGAAGCTCCACTTTCTCAGTAGAAAGATTGGTTTCCTGTGATTGCAGCATTCCAGTCATGGCATGTGCTTCAGAGTCTTTGCTCAAGGAGCGATCTGCGGTGGTTGCAGATGGCTGCTCCTGTGCCAGAAGAGAGATACTGCTGTTCTCCACATTCATCGCAACATTTGCTTCTGATGTAATATCCAATTCCATGCTCCTGAAAACTGTTCCATCATCTGCAGTAGAACCTGCAGACGTTTCCATGATATCATTTTGTTTGCCAAGTTCATCGCCCAGTTTTTGGTGGGCATTAACTTGAGAATGCTTCATCTCATCTTCCTGTGTTCTTAGTTGCTCCGGCTCTGACAGCTCTGTTGCTTCCTCTTCCTTACATTCTTCACCCACCAGATTTCCATTCATGTATCTACCATCATGCGAATCTTGCTGCTGATCAGTATGAACAAAGTGCAGAATATTTGTTTCCCCATCTTTGGATTCAACCATTTCATAACATCTGCTAATAGATTGCCCTCTTGAAATCGTAACATTTTCGCACATACTCTGATCATCATTAGTAACAGAAAGGACTTCCTCCTGCCCAAGGTCAATTGCACCCCCAATTTCTGATGACGACAAATGGCTAGGAGGTTCTACACAGAGTGAGTGCAGTACATATTGTTCGGAGGAATGATCGGCCCTATGTTCCTCTGAGGACATAGTAGCAGGACCCAACACTTTATTTTCTTGTATTATTTCGCGAACAATTTCCCGAACAGTATAGAAAGATCCACCAACTTCCTTGTGTGTGAGATTAAGTGAAGGAAATTTCCCATTGTTTGAAGTTCGGAACCTGAAAGAAAAAAGCCATGTCCAATAAAATCATGAGATGAACAAGCCAATAAAGAAAAGTCCAATCAGCAGACCTTGATCTTCAAGGCATACAGAATATCAAGTGTGAGTGGGCATTGTAAGTGGTATTGCATGGACAGCTACTTTTGTCATGGTTGAAAAATTACAAACATTAGTAACTGCCTTGTCTCTTGAAATCAGGGCTTTCCAAACAGATTGCTTGAGAAATCCTTAGATAAGAAACATAACCTCCCTACTGGCCAGTCTTCGCCGGATAGTCAAATACTCAAATGGGACATTGCCAGGGCATTCATTATATCAAACAATCCACCAAAATATTGAGTTAAAATATTGAAATGCAAGATTTAAAGCCACCACATGGGCATGCAATTGTCACACAAAATCAGGTAGAGATTACAAATTGAAGGTGCATAAATGACATGGATTGTGAAAATATATAATACCACTCAATTTCACACAGTATTACATATTTTCAAAATACGCTTAATAAGTTGCAAAAACAAATAAATAAGTAAAACATAAAAAGCAGGAACACAAAACCACCCATGAAAGCAACTCGTAGATGTACTTAATATGGCTTTTGACAATATGATGCATAAGCATTCATTTTCTTTTGTACGCACCAAGCCTTTTTTTCTGAACATCAACATAAATTGAATTTGTTATTGATAAACCTAAAAGGCCAAAAAACAGCATTGCAGAAAGTTGAGAACTATAAGGGATCATGAAATATCAAAGAAAAGGGCTTACTCATTTATGAAGGATTCCACCATAGTCCTTCTCTTCTCTTTTGAGAGGCGTACACGAGACTTCCTACCCTGGGAGTCATTGCATTTGGCTAGGGCAAATGTTTGCCCACTCCAGCTAACTTTCAGCGCGTGCATGATGTAGAACTTTACAGAGCTTTCATAATCAAAACCTACGTACAGCAGATAAACCAAGAGATGATAGAATAAAAATCATGAAAGTAATCATGGCTATAGCATAGCAGCCTACCATTAGAGACAATAACAATTTCCATTGGAACTTAAAACATAAAAGTATCTATCAACAGAGCAACTAATCAAATCCATAACTGCCACAAACAAGGCAACATACAAAGACAGTTCTAGCCTAAACACTTAGCCATATTTAAGTTGAGATTAAGTGTTTACAAAGTAAAAAGAAGGCAGTTGATCCAAAAATAAAGTAGCAATGTAGAAATTGATGAGGCATCACAAGATTCCCACAAATCAGGCTTCTTTACAGTTGAGATTGATATATAGTCAAATCCACACACAATTCAATACTTGAAACAGACACTTATGAAATCCAGTTCTTGTTTCTGTCATTCCCCTCACAGTAAAATGCAAATGGCTACACTTTTCTGCCCTTTTTAAATGGTACACTTTTGGCAGCTGTGAAGTGCGTAGGGATATCCACAGGTTGGCCCCAATAAATAACCAACAAATGGATGAAAATATTCTAAGGGTCCATTTGTTTCATGTGATTGAATTGAATTCCTGGGAATTTTAAGACATATTTCAAAACGTGGTTAAAATTTAGGAAAGAAAAGTGAATATCCAAAAATGGCCACTAAAAACAAATTCCCTCTACTGTCAAATGAGTGGAGGGGATATGCGAAATTAATACTCAGCCATTACCCTAGTAATTCAAATCCTAGAAAAGTCAAGAAAGTCCATCCTCATCTTCGCCTTAAATCCTTCACTGCTGGACTCTTTGATAATCCTTCGCTGGAACCCATTTCACCGTGATTCCTAAGTATTCAATTCCATGAGAGCCCTAAAGAAATACTGAAAAGTTGAATGCACCCGCCCCAACATTTCATTTGACCGCTATCAAGCAGGTAGTTTTCGAGCTCTTTGGCCGCCACTGAAGCTTAACTAAATCAAAATCAAACTCTGGCAGCAGTTCTAAAGGCGACCCAGAACCCGCTTTCTTCTTGCGAGAAATGGGTCTGTGTCATCTACAAGTGGGAGTGGGTCATAAGATATTCTGTCATTTGGATAAGCCTATGACTATCAGATAATGACATGTGAAATGGCAGATTGGATACAAGAAAACAATGAAACTTGCTCTAAGATGAAAACAGTAGTAGAAATGAATGGCATCAGATTAGATGATCATGGTAGAAAGAAACTACATACAGTTTTTTACCTTTGATTGGAGGATTTGTGAAGAGAGAGAGTAGGAGAAAGAGATGGAGACTATGTGATGGATTTCATGGTGTGTGTGGAAGTGAGACTGTGAGAGGTTCTCTCTTTTCCTTGTATCCTTTCCTGGGATAAGACTCTGACAGGAGGGATTTGGGAAGTGAAAGGATTTTGTTTTTGTGTGAGAGGAAGAAAGTCAAGAAACCCTCTAAAACCCTACCAGCGACACTTCGCACGATAAAACAGCGCGGCAGAAAGTATTTTTACATATTTAAAAAAAAAAAATAATATATATATATATATTCTTTTTTAGTCTTTCGGAGCCCTCTAATTAGGGATGTAAATGGGTATCCGATTTTTCAGAGGTTCCGACCTGTTAAAAATCAAATCTGAGTCTTTATTTAGACCCCGATGAGTAAATAATTAAGGGTCCACTTCTACCTTAGTTCGGACTCGAGACCCGATATATTATCTCAATTTTCGAAGATCTCTCTTAAAAATCATATTTTTTTAACATCATTCTTTACCAAAATCCTGATCCGGATCCAGTCCCGTCCCATATATGGTTTTGATTCCGGTTCCCAAATGGTTCTAGGTCCAAATCCAGTTCCACCTTCTCCTTAACATTTTTACTTCCAGGTCCACCATGGACCTGGATCGGAACCGACCCATTTACAACCCTACCTCTAAGATGTCTTATTATTGATTGACACGTGTAAAATGGCCTGGACATTGTGAGGTACCCTATTTTAAAATGGAGAGCGTGTAGGAGTGTAAATGGGTCTCTTTTTTTTTTTTTTTTTTAGAGATTCCCACTCGTTAGTATCTGGTATGGTCTTTGTTTTGGTTTCGATAAGTAATGGTTCAGATTTGAATCCTTTTTATGGACATGTGACTTAAATAGGTCGGAGTCCAGATCCACTTGGGTCCGGTCATGATCCTAATATCCGAAATATCATTTTAATTTTTTTAAAAATCATCTTATAGAAGTTAGTTATAGAAGTTAGTTTTCTTTCTTTGGATGCATTAAAAACCATAAGATTTTATTCTTTTTAAGATAGTTTTCTTTCCCTTTTGTACGAAGGTGTTTGGATAACTTGAGAAAGAGAAAGGAATCTCTATTCTCAATATGCAAGAGACAAATCTTCCGTTACGCGGGTGTCATGCTATTGTTATCAAATAATAACCAACCCATACTAAGGGGGTGTTTGGATAAACGAAGAACATAATATCATCACATTTGAATATTCTAAGATTTCATTATCGTAGTATAAAATAGTGTCATATTATAATATTGTGACACTTGTGGTGTTTGGCAATTTCTACAAATTTCAATATACATTTAAAGTGTTTGGAAATTTATAAAATTTTCAGTAGATGATGCACCGAAACAAGAAATGAATGGAGAAACCATGATGATTAGCTCAATGAGGGCCCATTAATCGGTAGTCACACTAGAGTGATTTGATATTTTTAACCATGGCAGGGCCCATTTAATTAAAAAAACATTGGACTAAATGTTAAAAATCACGGGCAATGTCGTTTCATCAGTATGGGTCCACCAAATATTAATAACCATAATATAATGCATCCAATGATGATTATAACAAAGAGCCCTATCGAGTGTTAGACATCATTGAGGAACCCATCTATGAAAAATCAATGTGGGACCCATTTGACGTCAATAGTCATATTAACAATCTAATTATAGTAATCCTTAGGGGGCCATTAAACAATGAGACTCATTTAATGATAGAAACTAATAATCATCACACAATCCAATGTTGATAATCAGTATGAGACCAATCTAATGATGGTAGTGTGAGACTCGCTTAATACTAGTAATCATGGTAGATGCTACCTAACGCGACATTTGTAGGACGCACCTAATATTATTAATCAACCAAGAAACTATATAATTATGATAGGGTTAAGGGGCCTACATAAAATTTATAAACACTAAAGGGCCCATCTAATATTGAGAGTCACAGTAGGACTCCTATAGAAACCATAATGTTAAAAATTATACTAAAATTATCAATGTTAAAAAAAGTATAGTGGGCCACCATGGCAGTAATCTCTTATGAACTTCTACTCGTGTTCGCATAAACTCTTGACCCTTGTTTTGGGTAGTTTTGATAAAGAAATATTATTTTATGCAACATATATATGGATATTTTAATATAAAGGTTTTTACAAGAAAGTGAGATATTATATGATATTTTCTTAGTTATCCAAACACCCAGTTTTTAAGTGTGTATATTACCCTATTCTAAGGGAAATATTCAAGTAAGAACTAGTTCTCACCTATTATGTGAGAACTTTTTTGCGGGGCTCAACTAGCAACCCATCCAAACCTAGTGACCAATAGGAAACCCCCTAATAGTCACTAATCATAATGATTGGCACACATCCGAAGGGACTGAACCGTTGGATTTAGCGTTGCATATTTTTTTAATATGAAGCCATTAAACTTGTGGGCCACGGATGAAGGAGTTAGAGGCATGTGTTTGGGGTCAAACTTGATAATTAAGGTGGTCTCACATAGATCTTTTCATCCCTCCATTTATATCCCCAAATGAGGCCCACAATTGGGCCCATAAAAAAGTTCTTATATAATATGTGAGAACTAGTTCTCACCTAAATATTACCCATATTCTAAAATGGGAAATATTCAAGTGAGAACTAGTTCTCACATATTATGTGAGAACTTTTTTGTGGGGCCCAATCAGCAACCCATCCAAACCTAGCAACCAATAGGAAACCCCTTGATAGTCACTAATCCCAAAGATTGGCACACATCCAAATGGACTGAACCGTTGGATCGAGGGTTGAATATTTTTTTGAATATGAAGCCATTAAACTTGTGGGCCACGGATGAAGGGGTCAGGGGCATGGGTTTGGGGCCAAACTTGATACATGGGGTGGTCTCACATAGATCTTTCCATCCCCCTTGGTCCCATCCCCAAATGGGGCCCACAATTGGGCCCCACAAAAAAGTTCTCACATAATATGTGAGAACCAGTTCTCACTTGCATATTTTCCTTCTAAAATAGGAGATAATATAGCAAAACCTTTTTAGGAATATATGATTTACAAACACCCCCTAAGCCCTCTCTCTCTCTCTGTGGCCGCCTTTCTTTATGTCTCTTCATCTCCCTCTTCTATACTCTTTTTCTCTTCCTTTTCCACGCCGTCATCTTCTCCTTCTCCTTCTCTTCTTGTCAATCCGCTTTTCTCTTGCCCCTTTCTCTCCCTCCTCTCATGTGTTTTTCTCTCTCTCCCTCATTTTTTCTGTCTCTTCCTTTGATTTTCCTTTCCCCCATTTTTTCTGTCTCTTCCTTTGATTTTCCTTTCCCCTCTCCATTCCCAAACCTTCCGTTCACTGTAACCTGTGCCCCACCTGTTGTGTGATCAATTCACCAGTACAAATTAAAGTGCAATCTGAACCAATGATCATATTGGAGTGGTGGTTAACATGACGAGCTCTGAAAAATGAAAGGTGGGACTTGAATAGAATTAATTAACCATTTTTGCATTAATATTTTTATTTAATAAATTGGTGTTTATCTAAGATTCAAAGTGTATATCAGGAGGGTCCTAATACCAAAAAAATTACATTGATTGATAGATGGCATGGGTAGAAGGCTCGCGAAATTTTAGTTGCTCCGTCTTGCATCAAGTTTATTTTTTTCTCATGGAATTAATGATAAAGTAGCTTTATCGCAAATTTCTTATCCTAAATATATAATAGGGCTCATTCTTTTACATGGAATCGAATTTTTAGGAATTCAAAGAAACCCATTTTACCATGAATTCATTATCATAAAAATTAATTCGACAATCCATTTGCATGGAAATAAATTTATGAAAATTCGAATAAACCCACTTTGCCATGATTTACTTGTCTTGAAAATATTTGGCACACTTGTTTTCCTGAAATTGATTTTTTGTAAATTCAAAGGAACTCGCTTTACATGAATTTCTTAAATTTGAAAATTATGGTCAATTTTGATTTTGACAAATATTATAATCCACAACAACCGGCAAACAAGTAAGTTCAAATTTATTGAAAGTTTAAGAAACTGCCAAATAATAAATATTATAATATTATAATATCGTATTCTAGAATAATTAACTCTGCCAATATATAAATCTATAGATGTTTTATTCTGTATCTACCCAGACGGGCCCTAAGTCATTCTCTACCCAGACCTGTCACATATATAGAACCAATTTCGATTCCATGTTCTCATTAATGGTTTCGATTCCAAAATGAGGAAACCGATTATGGTGCTGGATATAGTTCCTTCTTCTCATTAACGGGTTCGGATCTTAATCCAAATCCACAAGGACCTAGACTGAAACTGACCCAATTACATCTATACTCTCCCGAATTAATATGATGCGATTAACATAATCTTATATAATACTATATTGTAGCCAATGGTTTTTGCTTTAATTATGACTGTTGGTTATGATTTTGACACACGGATATTATTAATTTTTTCAAATTTTTTCAGTTTTCTCCCTACTTATCTCATGCAAACTAATCACTTTATTTCTTTATCAAAACCCACCTTACTCCCCATTTTTCTAACTTCCACTTTTAAATTTATGAGATAACTCCCTTCTACCCAAACTCCACCATTTCCTTTTAATATCAAATTTCTTCTTTCCTTTCTATGCCATCAGCTCTTACATTGCATAAGCACGTACTCTCATGATCTTTTTATTCTTTTGCTTTCTTTTTAAAATTTATGGATATTTTTAATGCATTAATATTTAAGTTGTACCTGTATTGAGCAAAGATTATTATCCTAGTATTAATTATATGCATTAACATTTATTCAATGTCACCGCAGGCATAACTCAGGAAAAAGAAAAACACCAACATGAGTTTTTAGAATTCTTGCAAACAAGACAAGGGACAATATTATCCTACTACTATATAAGCGGTCAAGCTAGCGAGACCCATTTAAATCAATGTTTAAAATCATGAGAGGCTGGTAGATGGAAATGCCTCCTCATAAATATGCAGAAATCAAGAAAATTAGACCCATCGTATTATCTTAGCATCTGGCTCAATAATTTTAAAGTTTAATGGCGTATTAACTATATATTTTTTTAGATTTAATCCAACGGTAGGCGACGGTTCACTGAGTGCAAAATTGGTTGCGGTTCCAAATCATTGGATTACAAGGAGTTTAGATCACCTATTGCACCTAGATTAGGCTCATGGTGAGTGGACTAGGGTGCAGCTGGAGGTTGCATGTGGTTTGATGTTGACATGGCTTACCGTTATTGGTCCACTCATTATAGCTTCTGTCAGTTATAATAGGCGATTAAGACTCGATGACAATAGTATAAAAGGGGACGCACCAATGAAAAGTTGGCTGAAATGGGCCCTATAGAGTTGGACTGAACATTCTCCCCAAATAGGCCCAAGCGAGTCAAAAAAGAAAAATTCTCAAAAAAAGTCCTCGAGTTTCTACTTTATTTTAAAAAAAAGACACAAGTTTCAAAACTTTTCAAACTAGCTCCTAAGTTTTCCAATAAGTTTTCAATTAAGGACACCTGTCCATTTCAAGCTATTTTTTGGAAACTTTTCCTCATTTTTGTTTAAATAGCCAAATTACCATTCATTTAAATGAAATTATTCTTCACTCCTTTTATATTATGCTCATTTTCTTCACCGCTGTCTTCACAATGATCAAGAACGACCATTGTTCCCACAGCGATCGGTTGAATGTAGTGGCCACCGAAACCATGTTATGGCTTTATATGAAGGGTAATTTGGGTATTTTAAAAATATTGAGAGAAAAATCAACAAATAATACCTTTAAATGGTCGGATGTCCTTAATTAAAAGCTTGAAAACTTTTGAAACTTGTGTTAGTTTTTGAAATAAGGCAAAAACCTACGGCATTATTTGAAAATAAAAAAAAGAAAAGAAAGGCCAGGCGGAGGACCGGGACTCATTTCAAAGTATTAGGGAGAATTTAAAAAAAGTCATTAAGTTACGGCCTTACTTCAAAAAAAGACACAAGTTTCAAAACTTTTCAAATTAGTTCATAAGTTTCTCAAGAAGTTTTCAATTAAGGACATCCATATATTTAAAGTTATTTTTTTACAAATTTTTTCATATTGTTTTAAAGTACCCAAATTACCCTTCATTGTAATAAAATTCTTATTCACTTTCTCTATATTCTCCTCATTTCCCTTGCCGGTATCCTCATGATGATCAAGAATACTCAGTATTCACACAGCGATTGTGTGCATGTAGTGGATGCTGAAACCATGTCATGGCTTTCAATGAAGGGTAATTTGGGTTTTTCAAAATAGTGAGGGAAAAAGTCACTTGAAAATACCTTTAAATGGCCGGATGTCCTTAATTGAAAATTTACTTAAAAGTTTAGGGACTAATTTGAAAAGTTTCAGAACTTATGTCTCTTTTTAAAATAAGACAAAAACTTCCCTAGTTGATATAATTCCATCTCCTTTTGCAGAAAAGGTGAAGCGGGGTGTGATCGAGTGCCGATGTTCGAGGGACATTAACGCAAACACATAGCTGGCACCATCTCGACACTTCCTTACCTTGCCGGAATAGCGTAGCGAGAAGAGAAAGAGGGAACATTTACACAAACACATGGCGGGTGCTTCTTCTTCTTCTTCTTCTCATCCAAACAAGGAAGAGAAGGAGAGGCCCAGGTCCTTCGACGCCAAGGCCAGAGCCCTCTGCTGGCAGAAGGCCGACGTGGTCCCAGGCCGACACCCAGAGCGCTGGCGCAAAGACGCCGCGGGAAACATCGTATGCAAGCGCTTCTGGAACTGCCAAGGATGCCTCTGCTACGAATACGACCACATCATCCCCTTCTCTAAAGGTATCTCCTCTTTCTTCTCACCATCTTTCTTATTTTTCAGTTTTCTTATCTGGGGTACTTTGATGTTTTTCTCAATGTTTGATTGATAGAGAACTTGCTGCGAAAATAGATACCGTGTTTGGTTGGTTGTTTGGGTGCTGTTGAAAGTTTGAGGGGAAGTACATTTAAGACCTGTTTGATGGTCTTCTACTTTTGTGTTTGATGCAATAGTAAGATGACAAACCAGAGTTCCTGGATTTGCAATCTTTGGAAAAAATGGAATCGAAAAGGCATAGGCTTGCCCTCTCATTTTAGTGGAATTCCTCATCTTGATGATGTTTTTGACACATATGATGAATATTAGAACCAACCCAGTACAATTTGTTCAAGTTCAGGGAAGTAGAGGAAAGGGGGAGAGTAATATCATCTTGATTGACATAGTGAGGAAATACGTTATAGATTGTGGAGCTACAGAGAACTCAGCTTTAAATAGAATACAGTGGAAAAACACTACTCACAAAACCAACCACAGATGGAGGAAGGCTTTGATAATGATGATGAAGATGCTCTCAATATAAATTTGGTTGATAAATAATTTGATTTGCTTCTTAATTTCATGGTAATCTGTTTTAGGTGGAGAATCCACAGTAGAGAATTGCCAGATTCTTCAGACCAGGGTGAACAGATATAAATCTAATAAGGAATGGCTGGACAGGACGGAATTGGAGGGTTTTTCATGTGATGTCAAATTTACTGGTGAGTTTCACGATTTCTCTATAAGTTGGTTTTTGTTATCTTATTATGTATTTCCCTCAATTTCTTTATAAGTTGGTTTTTGTTATCTTGTTATGTATTTCCCTTTAATTTGTTTTACCTTCCATCTTTTGGGTATTTGGTGAACCTATAGTGATTAGAATCAGTATGTTTTGGTTTAAGTTAGTTACAGTAAATAACTTATTACGGATAAGTTGCTCCTCAATGAATACGGGTACTGCACCATCTCCTTGCTGTACGCTAATTGCTAATGATTGTGTAAGCAAGAAGAATCATGTCTAAAGTTTTAGATGAAGTTTGTATATAGGGATGGTAGCATAGTAAATATCCAATTTGTGCACGGTTCTTTTTTTACAATCCTACTATATTTTTAACATTGCAGAGGGAAAGACCTCACTTTTTTCCCTTTGTAAAGTTCCGTTATGCAAGAACTTAGTAAATGTAAATACGAGGAGAAACCAATACTATAATATTATAGAAACTCTAAAAAAAACCTTGGAATTTACTACGTGAAAAATGCTTTCCTCAGCATAAAGCACGCCCATCTGTGTACTCTCCAATCTTTCAAAGCAAACTTGAGAGCTTGGCTTATGATACTTGAATTGGAGAATCTCCAGAGTTGGTTGTGAGTGGGTTGGGAACTTGGGATGTGGTACTGTTGATTCTGCTGTTGTTGTTGTTGTTTTTTTTTTTTTTTCAGAAAGTCAGTGACTGATACAGTACATATGTAGAACAATCCAACATAGTACCTACCAAGGAAAGTTTCCACTATTGCTTACATTTCTAAACAAATGTCACCTGTCAATAACATTTCACATGATTCCCAGTTAAGGGAAAGGGCAGCGTTAAAATACCTTTTCTTGCCTTCAAATTACAATCACTGAATCCCAATGAAAGAGCACAGATCCTGTACTGGTTTCTCACTCAAGTTAATGTGCTCTGATGTTACAAACTCGTCAAATCTTTGGCCCTCTATACAGATAGCGGTCTGCCTCTTCTGATTTTTTCTTCTCATTAACTTCAGGAATACTTCCAGTGATTTGAATTGATCTTGAGGCCTCGAAACAAAGTCAATATCACTCTTTGTTTTTGTAGTGCCTTTTTTTTTTGCTATACAAGAGACTCAAACTCACGCACCTACACACACTGCACATGTCCCTAACCAGCCGATCAATAGCTCAGCACGCATCATTGTAGCACTTATATAGCCATTTGAAGATTGTTTTTGGGTTGTTTCATAACTTCCTATGCTTTTGAAGCTCTATTTTAACTTTTTTATCCTTTCTTGACTCTTGTTGCTTTGTTTGAATTTTTGCATCTGAACTGGCATGAAATTGGTCAATCAATGATTAATTTCCTATATCTTGTTTGGCCATTGCTGTTTACACAATTAAGAGTTTATCCTTGAAGATTAGGCAATGTATCCAGGTCTTATCATATCCGATTCTTCATTTATGTGTAAAATCCACGTCCATGCAGCATTCTTGTCATATCTATCCCATATCCAAACATCATAGGTTTGAAGAAATCTCTCTCTAAACTTTTTAACCCATGCAAACACATCATAAGTATCCTATGATAGAAAAAAGGTTGATTTTCTCAATTTATAATGTGATCTTTTTGCTTATATGAAAGAATCTAAGCATTCAATACAGGCACTGTCCTGTCATGTCTAGATGGTAAGATCCTAACTATCTGACTTTTAGCCTTTTATCTCTGTTGAATAATGGCTGATGTATTTTCTTAACCTTTAATATTCTCATCACCCAAGAGCTAGGATTCTTCCATCAGCAACTCCTTCTATAGGGAATCTTTGGCAGGGCCCACAATATCTGCCATATGGGTCACAGAACAATGGCTGTACAAGTATAAATATGAAGATCCATTAAAGAGCTCTCTAAATGATTTTTGTCATAACTTATGGAAGGCTGGAACATTATTATCCAGATTCAAACTATTGCCAGTCTGGATCTCAAATCATGAATCTTTCGATGGTCTCACATTGTGACCCAGTTTGAACTGACCGGTGATCTGGATTGCTGAAACCCAAATGCTACGTTGCATGGGAGATGTCGGATTTCTTGGGGGAAGTGATCTTGGCACCTTTGTTTTGGAAAGACTGAAATCTAGACCTTTCTAACCAAGCCTAGGTTTAACTTGTTCATGCTTCATGTGCTTCATATTGATGGAATGAGCTAACAAACACATGAGCAATTGCCATAAAACTTGAAAAAACTTGACGGCATTTCCCCAATTTTATATTGGTAAGAGGATTATGTTATAGATATAAATGCAAAATCTACATAGCCAGTGACAGTCTCGTTTGCATTTCCCCAATTTAATATTGGTAAGTGAATCATGTTATGTTATAAATATGAAATGTACATAGCAGGTGACAATCATAAAATGACTGGATAATACAATAAAAAAGGAGGTACATTATGGTTTGTACATTCATGTTCAATATTCTGTGTTAGATAAGGTTTAGAATCTGCCTTGCTTTTCTTGAAGCCCTGTCCAGGGCTTTTGCATCGTGCGTATGCATTTCTTCTTTATGCCATCTACACGACATTAATATTACAGTCTCTTTTTCTTTTTCTTTGACATTTGTGAAATTAGGGAGGGCGTGGTTTTTGGAACAATTGGAATATGGAACTGAGAAGAAAACTTAACTATAAACTATCGGCCTACACAGGATGCAATGGTAAAGGGTGTGAAATATGATCCACAGACGGTATTCTTTTCTTTCTATATATCTAAATGACATCCATGCTTGAAGTGGATGTCATTTAGTTACCCCAGAATGCCTCTCCTTTTTCTTCTCTTCACTTGCACTGTTTCTTTGCCAAGAACTAAAAATGCCCTCCAGGGTTTGAAGTGGAGACCATAAGTCTTCCATGCTTTTGGAGCATGACTAATAGCTGATTGGCTGAATAGTTTGGCTTGCCAGGTTAAAACTTATGGGAACTACTCACAAACAGCGCCATAATTAGAGTCATTGTGCTAGTCCATTGAACTTGTGCTGCTGTTTTTATCCATCTTTTTATGAGAGAGAGTGGCTTGTAAGTTGTAATACTGCATGAATCTCCATTGTGCAGATAGGGAACTTGATGTAATTGAAATGGCTGTGTATGGGGATGTCATTCGACCAGGGAACCAGTGCCGTTGTAGAACTGTTGCTGAGATGCTTGGCCAATACAAGCCAAAGACTCAGCTAGCTCCCTGTGAATTGCCACATTAGAAGATCTGAGAGCGTGCAGTGATGATCATCCAATATCACAAGAAGAAAAGCCTCAATGACTGCCATTCATTATTGGCTATCATTTATGAGACCTCTGTGAACAATTTTCTTTTATATGATTTTTTCCCGAACTTGTTGGTTATTTCCCTCAACAATCTCCTGATCCTTTTGGAAGAACCCAGATGTAATGGAAGTTTGCAATGACAAGAACCCACACAATGTCCATTCATCATCTATCTATTCTGAATTTGTTAGGTATGAAATCTTGGTTTGAAAGAATTCATTACCAGGAGTTAAAACTGTATTCATTGGTGATTATGAAAGTTTGCAATTATGAGAAGACAAACAGTTTTTGTCATCATCTATTTTGCTAATTTACCAGCCATGAAATCTCTCTCTCTCTCTCTCTCTCTCTCTCTCTCTCTCGCCCCTAAGATGCATTCCACCGTCTCTTGTAATGTGTTTATATGGCATAGTGTTTGGCTCCTTTTTTTGACAGTGAGTTGAATTTAAGTACATTCTATCAACCCAAGGTTTGGTTTTGAACCGATGACTAGAATTGGTCATGCTGTCTCTGCTCGTTGAATGACATGAGGAAATAAGCATCATTCATAGAGGTTCCATGAAACTCACTAAGCATATGCAGATTACTATATTATACTTGTGGATCCACAAGTGCTCTATTTTGCTCAGGGTTTGCACAAGTGAGTGTGAGACTGATGCATCGATGATCCAAACAGTTGGCATTGCGGGGTGCACGGTTCCGAGGCCAGAGAGCCTTTGGGTCGAATTTGACTTGACTGATCTAAGAATTGGCTTGAGAGAGTGCTGGCTCAGAAAAGTGGAGACGTGTGGGTTTTTGATCCCCACCGTCCATAAAGCGGGACTCCCTTGAATTAAAGGCACTTAGAAAATCTGGCACACAGCATGTGGAATCCCACGTGGGAAGATCTCCTAAGAAAAGTGATGCCTTCTTTTTTTTTTTTGTTTAATGCTTTTCTTTTAAATTTAAGTTCATTATATTGTATCAAGTATAGACAAAAATATTATTAGCAAAAAAAAAAAAAAAAATTAGACAAAAATATTAGTATGCATTTCTTTGGCTGTATTATGATAATTGACTAAGACAAATGAAAGGGGGAAAGCAGCCCATGGACATTACAAACAACAGCCAAAAGTTGCAAAGATGAACCTGATTCCTGAGATTTTTATAGACCAGGGATAGTATGGCTGGTATGATCTATTTCCAAGGCCATGCTAGAATCCAAATAGGTGATTACTTGAAAATGCTTTTTATTGGCCATGCTTCGACTTGGCTCTTCGAAGTGCAACCTTTAACGTCGAATTTAATAACTCAGCATGATCGAAGTCGCTCTATGACTTGTGGGGTTATGGAAAAAAAGTTTATAAGCAGGTTTTTGTGGGTAACCAGGTATTGGTAATCAGTGACCACCCTACCTTTGATGCGGGCATGGTGTATAGCATACTAGCACCCTGGCAGATAGGTTATCAAAATGTGTCTGGGGCCATGAGACTGCGTCACTATTATAGGTTCTGATAGGTTCATAAACAACTATTCGTGGGCCAATCTGAGACCCCATTAAATGACATTGGAAAAATATTAACAGCAACAAGAACCACCTTGCCATTTGCAATTCATTGCTACACTCACGTATACATTGCTACGGATGTCTCTCAGGGGAGATATTTTGTGGATTCCCCCTGTTTTTTTTTTCTGGACACGTGAGATGCTCTCTCTTATGGTCAATATGTTTTGAGATCTTTCCATCCCCACTCCACTCCAAGTGGGCCCCAAAAAGTTCTCTCTCACGGTTGTCTACTAGCCTAGGAGAGCCCAATCCTTGCATAAATTTCCCTTAATTAATTAACTCAAAAGGCTTCAAATGTTCTTGCCTTTTTCCCAACAGTAGAAGCATAATTGATGCCTGTTTTGCCGATGCATGACAAGTAAAGTTCTTTACACATACAGGTACAGGGAAATAATTTGAAATCCATGGGGCAAAAAGAAGGAAAAAAAAGGTTCAATGGAGATTTATTTTTCAATCCACATATCCCTACCAGATACCCATCTCATTATATTGGAAAAATTTCTTTCAATTGGATTACATATGTCGGTAATGAAATGATGAATGTTTACAAAGAACTGGCTTCCGAAGACAAATATCATACAGCTGTGGTCCAATTTGTTTTTGCATTTATGTAACAGAGATGTAATGCTGCAACACGACTGAAATCAAGGAAGAAAACAAAATATGGATTCCTCTTGACTGACTGATGACTGATTGTAAAAAATGGATTCCTCTATGCCTTACTGCTTTTGGTTGCTCGAGTGAAAAAAAACAAAAAAACAAAATTTTCGGGTGCTTTGAGCTCAGTCTAGATTTCCCCCATCTTCTTACTGCTCTGCCACTGGAGTAGTACATTTTCATCTAGGAATCAAGCCTCTCTCTCTTACCCTTTGATGATTCTGTTAGAAAGAAATGCTTCCAAAAATTACATGAACTTTCTCAGTAACTGACAATTAACTCCCTCAGGTGAAAAAATGGGTCTGTGACCTTTTTTTTTTTATCGTAAGCTTGTTGATGTATTGAAGAATGGTTAGAGACAATGCTCTCTTAATGCTTTCCCAGTGGCGTCTGCTTGGGCCCACGTTCAAATTTCTCCCGTAGCTTCGCCTCCTCCCTCCTCTGTCTTTCCTCCCGTTGCCTGCACCTATCATCCTTTTCTCTATCGTGAATCAATTTACAATACACGTCTCCAGTTAATGGCCACAACCACCTCCCACTTGGATGATCCCTGTCTTCAGCTTCCTCTGCCAGATCCTCATCCATACTCTTCAAGAGTGTGGAGTTGAAGTACTTCGCCCACATTAGCCCCTTGCGTTGCTCAACAGGGTGCTGTTCTACAGTAAATCCTGAGACAGGGTTAATGTAAACCATCTTGCGGACACTGTGGTAAGCCCATACATTGATCAAGAGTTCCAACATCCGGCAGTAACAGTGTTTTTCCTGTGATTTGTGAATAGGATAGAAAGAGTGAGGAAATATTAACAAAAAAAAGAGAAAAAAGGAAAAAGCCAACCTATGTGGTCCTGCACGGCTGCACCATCCTAACCTGCGCAGTGTTAGGTCAAGATAGCATACCTCTGAGGTTGTGGATGCAAGCAGGCATGTTCTGGAACCTTTTGAATAGTGATTGAAGCTGTCAAGAGAGTCAACAAACATCCTACAAAACAAGTGAGAAGGCTGTCAGTGATATGGTCTCGATCATGATACATAGGGTTGAACTGTTGAAGACAAACTGCATTGTACCTGGAAAACATAATGAATTCAAGAAAGGATGGTGTTGGCATTGCCCAGCAGTGCAGGATAGACCAATGATCACCATCATCGGGCATGGGAGGTAGGGCTACCATTTCCTTGGGTAAACCATACATTTTCTGGAAGGAGTTCTCAAACGCCTCTCTGCAAGAACTTGAAAGTGAGGTAAAGCTATTGGAACCATTTGTTTCAACTACTTTCAAGTAACTAGTCCTACAAGGAGAATAGAATGAAAGACCTCATGCATAGGGAACTTCAGAAACTGTAATAGGATGCGACAAATTCAATTACCATTTGGAAAGCCTATGGGCAAGTTTGTATAACCGCTTTTCTACTGCAGCAAGGTGTATTATTTGGTGTGAATGCTTTACCGCAAGGAACGCATCAAAAGCACCTCTTTTTGTTGGTTTTTCTTTTTTTTTTTTGGGGGGGGGGGGGGGGGGGGCGCGGGGGCGGGCGTTGTTTATATAAATATAAATGCATCCAGGACCATCCTCATGTACATTAGCCTGATGTCCGCAGGTTATAGATTAAAAAACAGTAATATAAACATCATTGAATTTTGCATTTACATGATCACAACACAGCATGTAAATGGATGTGTTAGATGTGAATGTGCATCAAACAGGATCATTAATTCAGTTTTTTTCTGCAATTTGTACTCTAATTAGTGTGCGTGGTATTGTTGGGCTCACCTCCAAGCAAAATAGAGCTGAAAAGGGCCAATGGCTTAAATACAGTCCTGATTGGATGATCAACATTTAAATTCAGGGCCTGAAAAATGGACACTTGCGCCAAATTTCAAACCACATATTTTGGAGGCCTCCTTTGAACAATAATCATTCAATCAGCATGATATTTGGACCACATGCAACCAACACTACGGTCCCTATCCAACTTCATGTGGGCCCCATAGGATCCTTTTAATCTCATGTCAGAAGCTACAAACAGGTGTGTGTGGGTGGGTGTTGGTGTTCCAGGCATTTTCCCTCCTCAACCTAAACAGTTAAGATAAGTGCAACGATGGCCCAAGAAGAATGAAGAAAGATCAATCATAGATAGGTAGGGTCTTTCAATCTGGAAGACTATAAACCCCATCATCATTGTGGACTGGAGACAAGAAGAACAAGGTCTGTATCACCAAACTAAAGGCCAGCATGGATAGAATTGACCGACGAAACAAATGAAAACTAAGAATTGACCGACACCGACTAAACAAATGAAAACTAAGAATTGACTGACACCGACTAAACAAATGAAAACTAAGTAAACTATTTTTTGATGTTCAAACCCTATTAAGCTGGAGGGTTTTGAGGTGATTTTGACTGTTGGTTACAATTTTGATGGTACGTTATTCTTCTCTTCTCCATTATCTCTCATTACTCACTTCTTATCCCATGCAACACCTATTTTATCTCATATATCTACCCATGTCTATTCCCACTTTTCCTCTTTTGATTTTGGTAAACCTCCTTTCTGTCCACATCTCTTATTCCATTTCTGCAGATCCTCCCATTTTGTTCTACCTTACGTCTCATATTCTCTTTCTACTCTACCAACTCTCAATTGTGAAAATAGGTATGGTCATATGCTTCCTTCTTTTATTTTATTTCTAAAAATTTACTATTGTCATTGTATTTGGACTGCCATTCAAGTCAATGCTTATTTTCCAATTATATGACTATTTGATTTGCATTGTATGGGCATACTCGTGCTCCGCACAGGTTAATGTGTTAGTAAATCCTTATTTATAAAGCATGTAAGTTATATAATAAAATATCCATGATGAGAAATTCTAGAGACCATACGAATGGAGCCAACTACATGTAGTCAGCATGGTCTGGATCATTCAACTTTTAGGGCCAAACAGGTATGCAATAGCCTAAACATTTTTTTTCGTATGATGACCGGAACAGTCCATGGAGGACATGAACATGTGGACCATTGGTAAAGGTTTCCGGCATAATTTTACCTAAATTCTCAATTTTTTCAAGCATCCAAACTGTCCAACAGAAGTACTTGAAATGTGTACCAACTTTTAATGCATCAATTTTAGTTCAGTGATTTCCCATTCTTATCTAGAACACACGCGTGTGTGTGCACACATACAAATAGTACAAGAGAGTTTGTAATCATACCTGCAGAGACCACCATTTAAAACATCACACAAAGACCAAAAATTGAGAATTTTGCTCCATCCTTTAATTCTACTATTCATGTCAGTCCGTGCCCAATAGAATATTACATCTCCAATGGTTTCTGCCCGTATAGCTTCTTCCAGTACCTTTTCAGCTTTAGCGGACAAAGAAACCTATCCACGGGAGAATAAGTTATCAACAATGGACGCACTTACAGAAGTGCAAACTTTTTCCTATTGAAAAAATAATTTTGAATTGGATGGCAAAGACAATCAGACACAAAG
This sequence comes from Umbellularia californica, assembly GCA_028538565.1. Taxonomy (NCBI): domain Eukaryota; kingdom Viridiplantae; phylum Streptophyta; class Magnoliopsida; order Laurales; family Lauraceae; genus Umbellularia; species Umbellularia californica. The sequence continues at coordinate 6,970,333 of JAPQWN010000002.1, forward strand.
CAAATATTTCAAGAAACAGACTTAGGCAGAAAGTAACTGACGAAGCTGGCAACAGAAAAGACAGGATTTAGCTTCAATAATGGGGCATGCTGATAAGTGATAATTATTTCAAATGGAACTGAATAGAAATGATGCTGCACAAAGATTTAAAAGAACAGCCAACCTGTAGCCTAAGCTTGATGGTTTAAAACTTTGATTGAAATCACCGGGTCATGGGTTAGAGATATGGTACCAAAAACAAAAGAAAAAGATGTAACATAATAGACCATGGACTTTGCCTCTGTCCTCACAAAAGATGTGAGAATTCCTACTGTGAAAAACGACAAAGTATTGCAACCAAAAAAATCCCCAAATGGAACTGGGACTTTGAGTTTGCATTTACTCATTTCCTTTAGCATCTCCATGAAAAAAAATTGGAACTGGAACTGTGCGTCTGTGTGTGCGCGCGACTGCATGCTATGCAAGATTGTAAGAAGTGTGAGAGCATTCGAAAAAAACAAATGACAGAAAATATGGAACATATAATGCTTAAAAAAAGTAATACAAAAGTTAGTCAACCTACAACAGCAGGTAAAGTAATGGACATTTAAAATGTCTCGAGTAAACAAGCATCGTATAAGCAAACATCTGAACAAAATAAAACATGCCTTTCTTGCAGCAGCATGCCATGACTGAAACCCAATCCAAGGTATTCTGTGAATATTGTCCACCTGCTTTGCAATTAAGAACATTCCTCCAAGTTCACAAAGACGATCCCTATTGTAAGTATCATTTAGAAGTGAAAGCCAGTCAACTGCATCCAGATCATCTGATGCTGATCTTCGCTCCCTTGTAGACTGAGAAAGGGTTGAACAGTCAGATAGAAAGTTTAGTTGAGTATCTTATTAGCACTTGATAAGCTACAAAGTTAATTTGCATTTAAAATAGAAGCCAAATTAGAAATTTTAACAACTTATGGCATTTCCAATCATAATACTGATGTAGCTAGGACAATAACATTTTACTTTGACAATGAATAGCACTGCCTACTTATCCTTTTGGGCTATGTCTGAATTCATGACTTCCAGTAAGTAACAGCGAGAGATGGTGTGCCAGGAAATTTTAAAAGCACAAAAATGCTCGCAAACTCATGTACCACCTTTTCTTAAAAGCACATGTAAACACATGCTATCCATTCATTGATAAAATAAGAAAAAGTGACAAATTTCACTCCTGTGGGCCTCTGTTTGACAAACATTTTCTCAGCCTTTGCTTTCTATCCTTGACATAGCATCACATTGTAATAATTTATCAATATATTTTCCTAAAAATCTTGATTCATACTAAATCCATAGATAAGCATATCTAATCACTTCACCATACAAGTTCTTCAGCTCTGTTCTGGGACTCAAAAAGAGTATCAAATCTCCTTCAAAATTCTAGTGTTGTTAGACAGATTCATTCCCTTCCCATGAACTAATTTCACAGAATTTCTATGAATACCAAGGACCTAAAAAAAAGAAGTCCATGTAGTAAACAATAAGATCTCCCCCGAAAATCTTTATTTGCTTTGTGGTTTAGAAACTAGAGCAAAACAACCAACATCTCACTACACCAGTAATTCCATCACCGCACCCTCTACACACCATCATTCTATTATGAGGTTTATATGTAAAATGAAATAATCAGGCCAGCTATGAAGCTCCCGATAATATTGTCTGCTACAGTCTTTGGCGCCCAACTATGATACCGTCTCCCTCCAAACACCCACTAACCATTTGTGAATTGGCACCAGTCCCAGTCTGACACTCATCTGGATTTCAATACGAGAATTATATAGTTAAGTACTGGTACCCTTATCCATAATGAGCATTCATTGTCCCCAAAACAATTATGAATGAAATGCAACCAAGTCACCCACTTGGGCTTTCACTCAAAATCTCAAAAAAGAGCTTGTCAGTATGAGAAAACCACCATGTAGTTTCTGAAATATGGTTGCAACCCAAAATAATCGAACTTAATAGTCCCTTGGTTAGATGGACCAATGATTGGAGTTCAATACTCAAACTTGATAAAGTAACTGAGTTGGGGTACTCGGCAAAACAATGCTTCAATACAGATTTGTCTATTGGGCTTTTTGTAAATGTTGCTTTTGTTATTTATGCCTTTGTGATCTTCTTTCTGTTGGGTCAGTATGAAGTTCCTTCTTTCTTAAACTCTTTTCCATAAAAAGTTCCCATTACTGATAAAAAGATGCAGGGGAACGAAAACCAATTAGAGCAACATATTAAACGTATGGAAGTTTAAGATGCACAGATATGCAATAGCAGATTCATGAAGTCAATCATTGATTAACTACGTGGATGGAAAACTACACAACAGCAGCTGGCATTTAGCTATTCTAGTTATAAATTAAAATTGAAAACAGCAATAAACCAGTAAATAACTAAATCATTAGAAGTTCAGGAAACTCACGAGACTTAAACCACGGTACAGAGAACCATTGTGTAAGAATGGCCAGGCACCAGCTCCATCGTAAATCTCATAAATGCATAATGGCTGGCCTATCCTTGCAAGAATTCCTTCATCTCTTTCATTTTTTTCAAATTTCAGGTTTTTATCATTCTGAGCGTCACCGCGTATGCTAATCCATGACTTAAAAGTTTTCTCCTTCCTTTGATTAATCTATAGATCATGCCATTATGTTCCATGTTAAACATTTTCGAGAAGAGTTAATCCAACAAAAAAAAAAGTGACAAGAAGCATCACTATTATCATACCTCTTGCACTTCTCGCCTTTCAAATTCTTCAGCGATTTCCATTTTCCTCAGATCATCCCAATCTTGCTCCGTAAGATTTTCTTGCTTCAAAACCTCAATTTCATTCTCTGAGGTATTTCCAATATTATTAGTACCGGCTAATTCTCCCTCTAAGTGATTAAGGACACTGGGTTTTGTCAATGGACTGCTATCTTTCTCAAAGCCCCAGAAAACTCCAGTGCGACTCCGTCTCCTCCTGAACAAGGTCCATTCCCAGCTGTACTGTTGTAGGGGAGAAATAGAACCCGGAAGCATTGTATCTGATGGAAACTGAAGTAAATTTTCAAGAAGCTTCACGTAGCCAGTTATACAATCTAAGGCCAGTATGTTTCTTGCAAGTAACTTCCCATTATGGGCAACAGAACGAGCAAGATCCGACAGCTCCATGTTTGGTGCTAAAAGAGAGAAAGATCTAACCAGTGAATCAGGATTATGTGCCTGGAAAATTATGCCATGGACTTCATTCTTAACCTGTATTAGCCAAGTTTTAGTCATAAATAAATAAAGTATAATGCAACATTTTGTCTGACAGACAAAGGACATTAAGAGCACTAAACTCACATATTTCTTTATAATTGTCAAGTCAGGTACAATGATAGGGATTTCAAAGGACATGGCTCGAATGAGCAATGAAGGAAAACCTTGTTCATCTTGGAAGGACCCATAGAGAACAATATCTGTCATCATTAACAGGCTGTTAATGTCATTATCCATGCCATGGTGCTTGATAGAACCATCAGGAAATCCCAGACGCGGGCCTATTTCCTGCCATAAAATACGTAGTTTACAACAAATCAAAAACTAATATTTCACTTATAACTCAATAGCCAAAAAGGAAAAAGTACTCTAACTCAACATTAAGTAATAGAGGACCAAACATATACAAATAAAAGAAATGGGAAATCACATTCTTATAGAGAACTGATGTGGGCTTGCTTCCACGTCTTGTATTCTTGAGTTCGAAGTTCTTCGAACCCACTCCAGATTTGCCCGGTATGTTTTTGTGGGTTTAGTGGGCGCACCCAGGGAATTAATCATGTTGGCTCAAAGACCTCAGGGATACCCACATCATCCAGAAAAAAAAGTAATTGATATGCAGCTATTTCAAATAATGAAAATGAGTATGTTCACCGTTTGAAAAGTGATGGATATCAATGAGTTTCACGAAGTGAACTCTCATCATCAAAGGCCATGTAGTGTAACAAACAGAAATCAAAGTACATAGGCCATGAAAATTACCAAAAACTGAGCTCCAGAATCTCATTGTATTCTAAAGCCAAGATGCAGAGATTGTATTCTAAAGCCAAGATGCATCAATTTCAAAGTAATAAAAATGAGGCATGTGTACAACGCACACACCATAAATTATTGTCTGATGCATCAGGACCAAGGGTAGCTCCAAGCCTTGTGAAACTTTCTGTGATTTATGTTCAGGGGATGTTTGTCATTTTCCCGAGGTTCATATAAGAAACAGGAATTGATCTAGTGGTGAAGAGTGAATGGGTTTAGTGATAAGTTTGTTGGATATGAGGGACTCATTTGTAATTTTCTAGTAATTATGGACTAATTTATAATTAAGGGAAACTTTGGTAAGCAGGGTTTTTTCTGTAATTTTTTAAAATAGCTACTAATTTAAATAAAGTGTTAAGGCTGACCAGAAAGTAGGGTTAGACAACCAGTCCTCACTGTTCTCTTTAAAATTCTTTCTCCTTTAGAACCCATATCTTGTTATCTAACTTTCTATCCTCCTATAATCTTTTGGGATTTTAACCTATTTTTCTTGCAGACTAAAAGTTTGAATTTCACTAGCAACTATTGGTTGGCAAGTTGCATTATTTGAAGATCATTGGGCCTAACATTTCTTATGTAGACAATATGGTCATTGGTCGGTCAACCCATGCATGCAACCCAAACCAAACATTTAAGTGCAATTTACAAAATACGATATCTGAAGAAATATTCGGTGAGGAATCTTTTATGCAACCAGTGCTCATCTTGACATTAAAATCTATATAGATGTCAATTGAAGAGAATGATATGATGATCCGAGGTAGACTACTGGGCATTGCTCCTTGGTAGGTGGAAATTTTACTATTTTAAATAGTGAAAAACATGTTGTGGCCTGATCAAGTGAAGAGGTTGAGTACAAAGCAATGGCCCGTGGAGTATTTGGACTTCGGTGGCCGAAGAATTTGCTATCAACTTTTGAGGATGAAGAAATCTCTTTCTACGAATCTTCATTTTAATGCTAAGGCAGCTATTCATATCTATGCTAATCTAGTTAATCACAACTACAAGAAACACATTGAGGCAGACTGCCATGTTGTTAGTGAAAGAGTTGCTCTAAAAACAATTTGCATTGTGCTGTCAAAAGTCAAGAGCACCGGCTTCGGACTTCTTGATTAAAGGGATAAGCAAAGGTTGTCTATAGCATGTGGCAAGTTGGGTATGATTGATATCTATGATTCAACTTGAACAGGAGTGTAGGAACTCATGTTGTGGGCGTGCTTTTAAATTATATAGTTATAAGGAGCCATAATGAAATTATTAATTTAATAAAGTTCTAACAAAACCTAGTGGGGTCAAGCAATATAGGTGCGATTCCCCTTTCTTTCACTTCATTCTTCCCTCTCTCTTCCTTGTTCTCTTAATTTATCCTCTTTCCATTCAATCTTATTTTTAATTTCACCAAACTCAAGATTTCAAGCACCTTGAGGGGGAAAAAGAAAGGAAAGTTAAAGTGATTTCCCCAGAGCAGTTACAAATACTTCATAACAAAAAATACAAATAAAAATAAAAGTTCAAAAAAAGAAAAGAATTTTTAACTCTTTGTTTCCTTGTAGTTTGATGTGGTGAAGGTTTCGCCCATTGTAATCATAAAGGAGATGATTCAAACATTAAAGATGCTGATCAGACAACACATGACCATTTGGCAACCACAGACTTATTGTAAAGTGGATGACTTTATGCCCAACCCTCGAAGTGGAATAAAAATGATTCAGAATTCAGTCCAGAATTCTTGGAAATGCAGCTGCCCTATCATCATGCTTTTTAGGATGAAATGGTGGCCTGCCCATTTGCCCTTGGAAGCAATATTTGTGAAGAGGATGAATCGTCAATGCATTGATCAGTTCATCCATGTAAATGAGAATGCAGCCACTAAATGCCGCATTTCTTTTGGAATACGGGTTTGTTCAAGTGTGACCTTCCGTGCGTACCAGCTGTGGGGCCCCCTGCGGGTCCCATCTGAGGATGGAATCAGGGGATGGAATGGAAAGGCCCATGTGGGACCACCATAGGCATCAAGTTTGACCCCCTTCATCTGTGGCCCACAAGTTAACGGATTCATATTAAAAAAAAAAAATCAACCCTCCAATCCAATGGTCTAGTCCATCCACATGGATGCCTAGTCCCGGGAATCAGTGACTACAAAGGGGTCCCTATTTGATGCACGGTTTGGATTGGTGATAGGTGGGCCCCACCATGTGGTTCACACGTTGCGAACTGTGTGAACCAGTTGGCACTTGAATATTTCAGTTTGGAATATAATTTGGGAAGAAATAATAAAATAAAAAGGAAATTCCATTCCCGATATTTGGCAGTCACCCAAATGTTACCTATGCATGAAAAAAAAAAAAAAAAAAAAACGAAAATGTTCTAATTAGTACCTGAAAAGCATCACGAAAGCCATCTGTAGAGTTTCCACATAAGAAAACAAATTTAAATGACTTGTGTGGCGGGTTGTTTGCACTGGTGAAGTTCTTTAGCAGAGGCATTAAGTCTCGCATTGCCACAGTGAAGTCCCAAGGCCACTTATTGTAGAAAAATGAGCTTCCAATGACAAGAACCAACACATATCGATTGCTTTCTGATTTGGTGTGGGACTCAAGGTAGCTTTCTGCAGACCACACATCGACAGGGGATCCAGAAACAACGAAGAAGTTCCCAGTATCAAGCGTGCTGTACAGCATCTGATAGAGGATATTAAAAGTTGATGTAAGTCCCACCAAATTTCACGTGATAAATTGAAATAGCACATCCTTAATTAAGATTTGATGCAAAGGAAGGGATATCTACAGGAAGAGAGAAATCTGGGAACACCACAACATCAGCCCTACTAAAAGCATGTTTCCACTCGGTAATAAGTCGTTCCCAGCCCATCTCTGCATACATAGGCAGTCGCTTTCCAAGCTCATCTTCTTCAATGATCCATATTAGTGGAATAGAACAAAACGGCTTCTTCATAAAGCTGCAAATGACACACGAAGCTTACTTGAATATTATATATTGTAATAGTGGATGGTCCAAAAATATGTACAGCAAGTATCAATAATTAGAAAGTCTAAGTCTTCAAGCAAAGAACCATGTCGAGATGAAATTTGTGTAAAGAAAGAAAAAAGGCAGAAAAAAACCAAGCAAAAACAATGGTAACGAGCGCAAGGGATGAAGGTGCAGGGCATGAATGTTTTAGGTTCAATCCTACCAGGGAGTGCAGCAAATCAAAGTGTAGAATTACATAAAATATACCAGTTCACAGTCCACTTGAGTAGAACAGATTAGGAAACTATGGTGCAAACAAGTAAACCCAGCAAATAAACAATTGACAAAAGACTGGCTCAACAAATGAGCGTATTTCTACTTTTGATAATTCATCTTAGCGCTTCACTTTTATTTCAATTATTAATATTCTTTCTAAGATACATTTTTGTTATGAACTTATGAATGGTATAGTTCTTTTGAAGATATTGTAGCAACAAGCCCATACCTCGATATGGAGTTTTTAGATTCAATGGAGCTTAAAATGACACCTTCAAACCTGCAAAAGTTGAAAAGATTGTCCTAATTACAGATAACATCCATGCTAAACAAAAGGCCAAAGTATAAACAAAATATCACAGGAAGGTATAAATAAGCAATATCTTATGTTGGAAGGGACAGGATGAGGCGAGCCCAGCCCGAGTCCATTTACCAGTCCAGGTCCACTCCATGATCCGCATCAGGATGAGCCCATTACCCAAGCAATAGGTCCAAATGAAGTTTAGGCATATTGGGCCCCAGCCATGCTTGATTAAATCTGGAACTCCAATACATAGGCCAACAGACTCGTACCAAATGCGGGCATAAAGTAATTGGGTCTAGGCAGGTTCAATAATGAAATACAAGAGGAGATATTGTTAAAGAAAACCTACATCGACCAATCAACATGATCTGCACTTTCATAAACTAAATCAAAAGGTTGATAACCAAATCGATTCCACAATGAATGTGCTTGACCATCCTCCGTTGCATAGATCTGTTTGACAATCAAAGCAATATATGTCATCAGTCTCTAGGGGAACTAGCTGTTAAAACTTAACAAGACCAGTTGAACAAAATTCCAGAAGTTCAAACAGCATTGGCAGAATCTTTCAAAACAACAACTAACGACCCAAATAGTCTCCCAATCTAGAACATTGATGACGACATTCTTTTGTTTGCTAGTTTTACAAAACAAAATAGGGATGAATATGGGTCCCTAAATACCATAAGGATCTGATACTGAAAAATCGAGTACGAGGCAAGATTTGAGCCATTTAAAATTCATATCCAAGCCTGGATCCACCAACATGAACATTGGCACGAATGAATACAGGTCAGATTCAGGTCAATGATATTTATACACGTAGGCGTGAATACCCATATAGTATATCATTATGTGTAATTAAATTTTATATTTGGGGGAAAGTGGAGACAAGCAAGTGCATTGGTATGTAATCGATAGAATGCCACTACAATTGCAGGGACATTTTTACAAGGTAGTAGTTAGATTTGATGTGGTGATAAATGGGCAAGGGGGGCTGATTCCGATCAAGGGAAGCCAGTCATGAAGGCTCAGACTTGAGCACCGGACCCAATTTGTACATGTCAGTTTTATTTATCTTAACATTTACTTAAATTTTTTTTATTTTTAAGTGGACATATTTTGTGTAACAAATAATGTCCAAATGACATGGAATTTAACCCATTGGATGGCTCATTCAATTTCCAACCTAAGAGGGCCAAATTTGTGTGATTCCAACAAGAATAGAGAAGTTGTGGCCCAATTGTTTTTTTAATAGAGATTAGGTTAGTCATGAACTTAAAGATATGTTAGTATCCTTTTCATGACAATAACATTCTTAAGTTGGTTTAACGGTTGAGATTATATTTATTTGTTTTTTTAGAATTACCATATATATACAATATAAGGCCATTGGCAGGACAGCTTTTGAGGAATCTTTTAAATTGTGAATTATCTCTTTCATTATGAAAGCACTTTATTTTCTTTATGAAACCTCTTACCTTTATGTGTAAACTCTTTCTATCAGTTTCAAACCTGAAACTTGGGAGTGCATCCTGCATTCACTCAATAAACAACTACCCTGTGGTTGGAACTAGGAACTCTCAGAAATTCAAGAAAATTTCAAGGTTAGACCCTCTTCCATTTTAAAATCAAGTTTTTTATAAGAAAATATATCGTTGATAGCCAAGAAGCCCTTATAGTTGATACTTGATAGTGTTTTAACGGTTCACAAAAGTTTGATTTGGGAATTTCTAATGGTCTAAAAGTCGGAGAGTTGGATACATGATTTGGAGGTCTTCATAAAAAAATAAAGGCAAAAAATGCATGTTGCTACACTAATTGCTCTTCCTCCTAAAAATCCTCCAGCGGCTCCTCCACATTGCCCCAATCTGCAAGTAGAATAGAACCAAAACACTCCCTCTCTTTTTTACTTTCTTTCTGTTTTTTAGATTTCCCCTTCACGAATTAACATGAGCTAGGATTCAACATAGGCAGGACCCACACACCTATACCTCAATGAATTGGCAAGCGTTCGAAATTAACACTGACTGATCCCAATGTATTCGCTATTGGATTCAATCACAAAATAATCGAACACCATAAAACTATTATAAGTTATGGGCAAAACAACATTAATACAACTCCATTGCAAAGCCTGGGATACAAGTTCAAGCAACCGGAAGAAGAAAGAAGAGTATCGAAGGCATGAAATGAAATCAGTCAGAAAGATAATATTCAAATGACATAGCTCAGTGACACACACGTGCCAAGTTCTCTCTCAAATCTGCCAAGGATATAATTCAACTTAGATAATGAGTTTCTAAATGAATTATTTGAATGTATATGAGGATTGGATGTGAACAGAAAGCCACTTTCTTTGTTTCACATCATTGGGAACTGTTTTGATGGAATCATGATGGTTTCCTGCCATCATGCTCAAAGAATCTATGTTTAATTACCATATTTGGTTTGATTAAAAAACCCTTACAAAAGGTGGTAATTTTTAAACATCGGTAACAAAAGGCTGTACTGCAGTAGCTTAGTACGATCAATTATAATCAATAGAACTAGTTATGATGTTTGAACTGATCATATGGAAAAATCTCTCTCTCCTTGTGCTAATACACGTTAAATCCAAAATTTTGAGTTCACAACAACACCAGTACCATGATGGTCTCACGGAAATATGATGAGAAACATGCCATTTATTTGTTTTTAAGTGAAAGAAGGTCAAAGGGCTTCACAGATAATCAGCCTATGAATTATGATGTTTCAGCTGATTACCCCAACTCATCATCAGCATCACCACCGCCACCATTGAAGCCTCACCCACCTATATGTTTAGGCTCCATAAGTTCTACACCTTCCACTCAACACTTTCTATCAAAGCATATTAAGTTTTTTCCTTTTCTTTTTCTTCTTCTTTCTTTTTTTTTTTTTTTTTTTTTTAAAGCCGGTTACAAATATGATGAAATCCTATTTTAACTAGGATTGGGACTAGTACATGGTGAATTTCCCACACATGGCAGGGATTGTTATCAGTTAATCATCAGATGACTCACCACAAAGTGCCCAAAATGTGAGTAATAATTCAAAGTTTATTATCTAGAAAGTTTTTTTCTTTTTTTGGTTTTTAAAGCAATAGAACTGTTACTTTTACCAAGAATGATGTTTGTTTAGGGCATGGGAATAATAAATATTTAGAATTTTTTTTACTTGTAAGGCCATATAAAGCAGATAAATACAGCAAAGATTTCTCTTGCTGTCAAGTAATATGATAAATCAGTCAATGCAGGGGAAGCTAATAACTAATTTTCCATCTTTCAACACAACACAGCTCTTGGCCTGCAGCATTTATTTGAGCTCCCTGCCATAGTTTAACATCCAAATTTGGAAATAATGATTTACGTTTACCGTTCATGAGAAAAGTAAAGGCATGGTATCCCTTATACTTTAAATTAGGAATGTATCCTGTCATATTGTAGGCATGGTACCCCTTATACTTTAAATTAGGAATGTATCCTGTCATATTGTATCCGCTACTAGACTTTCTATGTGCCCCACATTTCCATACCATGTCTGAGCATCATGATTTTTTTTCCATAATTCATTTTAAAAATCAGCCCAAATTGAAGATGCCCACTCACACAAACAAACCTTCTATGAACAGCATTTGATGGTTCAAATCAGAAAATGGATATAGAATCATGAGACTGCAGAACTTACTGTAAGCATGTATCCAAGACCCTGTAGATTTCTCACTAGAGTCAATAGCTTCAAAGTAGTTGGATCTGGCTTCATACTTCCCAAGACCTAGAGAGAGAGAGAGAGAGAGAGAGAGAGAGAGAGAGAGAGAGAGAGCTTTATCAGGTTAATTGCCCACTGAAATGACAAATGAAAATTTATGACATGTTGGAAATTATATTTCTAACTAACGGTCTTAATTAAAATTGAAATGTGCGAATTTCATGATCGCATTGAATAATATGAACAGTATAAGTTTAAATGCCAAGGAACTGTTTCTAGAGCTTTTAACCACAGCAGCTATTTCAAGAGCTCTTAACTCTTCTAACTTCCAATAAATAAGACAACAGGAACAGTACAGATATTGTTGATCTCATATGAAGAGCTTAGCGGTTAATGCCTTCAACATATATCTGAATGAAAGATAACCGCATGGTTCGGGTTTCTAGACGTGTTACCAATCAAAATTGCAAAAGAATGCAATTGAGGCACTCGTTTTCTGTTGACTATCGATAAGACATGGGGCCCACCTGGTCCACCCACGATCCGTCCGAAGTCCAAACCACTCAAAACTCTTCTTATAACAACAAAACAAATAAATAATATAACACTCACCCAATTTCGACAATCATCTATCCGGGTTTTGCATAGAATTGGATTGATCATGCAAATAAAGCATACATTGTCAATTTCACTTTCTAGTAGTTACGGATTGTCCAGCTCAGATTGGGATGGGTTCCCACTTGGAAATAAGTCAATTTTAATGTATGATGAGAGGGATGGTCACTCACAATTGGAGGTGTCGAGTTTAACCCATAAGCCTACTTTTGATGCATTTCAGACCGAGCCAGGCTATGATTTTCTCCAATAAAGAGAGACGATCCCATTCTACCCGTTTACAGCCAACGTGGACTCAACTCCTTGACTTGCAATAACTTCGCAATGACTGGTAACATCAACCAGACGTTTCTACCCAAAAAACTAAACATCTTCACGACTGGTGTCAAGTGAAGATCAGAAATGACTCAGATCCTAAAGCCTTTTACCCAAAGAAAAAAAGGAGTTCTCAGAGAATTGAAGTTACCTGCACCAAGCACATCTTAGCTCAGATCAACCATATCCACCTCAAATTTTTTTGTGGAAATTTGAAAATCCCTTTAAATTAGTGTTCTCTTTTCAGAAATCCAACCCTTTCTCCAATAGTCATTTCATCGCTATTCATCATTTTCAACCAAAATCACTCCCAACTGTACAATCAAGACTCTATTCCTTCATCGTCCACAAAAAATAGAAGAAGAAGAAGAAAAGGAGATGAGAAGATATACGGATCGCGCTTTAGCTGCCATTCTCGCTAGAAGGATGGATCCGGTTGAATATGACTTAGCGATCATCTCGAAAACTTCTCAAAAAGAGAAGGAAAGAACTAACGATTTGAAATCTAACAATTTATACCACTACACAAATCAAAATTTCCCTCAATCGTTGCAAGAAAGTAAGAGAATAACACTTACAATGGCCAATCTAGGTGCGCGAATGCTCGATCTGCAAGGCACATTCGATTTCTTAGTCATTTCAGCAAATTTACTCGGCAAGAACCTCAGGATCTTTCTATTTGCGATCTCGCTCTCTTTGTCGTATGACGTCTCTGTCTCTCTCGGTCCGATCAGCCATGACCGGAGATTGTCAGTGATCGACACCTTCAACGGTTTGAATAAGAGAAAGCAGACGGCCAAGATCGCCAAATACACGAAGAACTTGTGATGTCTCCGCCGGCGTCTGCGTGGAAGCTGGGGCGGCCGATTTTCGGATCCGGCGCCGGCGTCTGCGTCGGCGTCGGTGCTAGGGTTTTTGGACCGACGATTTCTTCTGGTAACGCCACCGACTGCACTGGAGCCATGATCGTCCGCAGCAGAAAATAATCCGATCTCAATCGCTGGATCATCTTTCTTGTCTGTTTTTCGATTTCTTGATTTTCCCATCAACACATGGAATGGAAGGAGAGAGAGAGTGAATGAGAGAGTGTTCAAAAACTGCTTTCGCGCGAATGACTATTTATAGGTAGTGGGCGGGTTGAAGGGCCTCTTCACTCCTCGAGTGTGGCACACGCGTGAAATGTGGTGAGGATGGCCAAGTCAGCATCTGGGACACGTGCGGACTTAGAGTATGAACGGTTGGGATTTTCTTTGTCTTTAACAGCTGGACACGTGTGTTCAGACAGCTGGCACCGAACCAGCTTCCTGTTTCTGTTCCTTCATCAGGTTTTTGCTGTTTTCTGATGTGGACCCCACTCGGTCACGCAAAAAGGTTTTCCTGACATGAGGAGCCCTTTCTTTCAGGCATGGAGCCCACCTGGATGAGGAGACTCTTTGGGGCCCACCTGGATGCATTTCTGTGATTGGATTAGAATTAGATGGATGAAAGGGTTTATTATTGATAGTAATTATGCAATTAATGGCCAATTGGATTATACTAGTTATTGAGTTAGCAACATTAGAGTTTAGTACCCTTTAATTATAATCTTTTACAAAGTAAGATGAGAATGTAAAAGGAGTTGTACTGATCAAAGGTGGGCCTTATGCTCTTAGCCTTATGGGCCACTATTGATAAGTGCAGCCCATTTGATACTTTGGCGGTCCCATGATCTGCCATTAGGCTCAACTTTACTTACAATATTGAAACCCCATTTGATACTTTGGCGGTCCCATGATCTGCCATTAGACTCAATTTTACTGACAATCTTGAAACCTTTGCTTACGGTTGAATTTTTTTTTTTTTTTCCATTTATAACCTAGCCCTTTAATCTAGAATAATTCCTACGGAGTCAGGAGAGAAAGCCGGATAAAATTTCCATGTGGCCCCACTGTAGTAGTACAGTTTCGAACTCACAGCTCTTGAGTACAAACCATGGTCTTAAGATAACTGAACTACCCTTCGGGATTACAATTGGATTGAATTTCAAAAGAATCTATATTTAAAATACCATAAAATCAAGAGCTGGGATAATCCGGCGGCGGTGGGGCAGATTTTTATTTTTATTTGGTCTTATCACCCTTTGAATTTAAATTGCTTACAATTGATTGAAAGGAGAAAAGAGTACGAGTAAAAGCAAATGTTTAGATTTTTAAGGATTGTACGGCTACACAATGATTTGTTTTCACTGATATTTGGCCAACCATCCGAGCCATTCATCCTACTAAAGCTCTGAAACAAATTGTGTCTGCATTATCAGGGTTCAAGATGTTATTTTGCACCTTGACCCAAGTACCATTTAATAATTAAGTGGACTTTTTTTTTTTTTTTTTTTTTTTTGAAGCTGACATAAACGGGCTTTAAAAGCTATATCAGGAAACATGGAGTTAATAATAATCTCTCTTTGACTCACCTCAAAAAACTGTTAACCAAGACTGTGGTTCTAAGCCCATATAAGGCAAATATGGTCCACAAGAGTGGCACCACATAAACCTTACGACAATAAATAGAAGTCTGAACTCTCAAGCACATTCAGCATTCTGCATATATTGCTGCTGCTTAAGATCAATTTATGCTCTATGACACATAATACCTCTGATAAATAATTGCATTCACATGAATTGACAGAAACCCAAAAATCAAGGTTCACATTTGATTATGGTACATGTCCTGAAAGCAACGAAGGTTGGATAAAGATGGAAAAATAAGTGAAGAAAAAGTTGAAAAACAAGCCATGTATCACTCAGAACAGAGCAAGATATGGTTGCATGAAAGTTACCATATTTGTGCTTCTCAGCTTTTAGTCTATCAACTCAGATCATGATATCCTATGTAGTGTTGACCAAGACCCATGCGCTGCCGCATTAGTTGCTTAATTGACTTTCAAGAAGAATTCTCAAAAAGCTTACCTTTGTAGGTCTCTTAACTAAAAACAGTTTGATGAAGCCTCAACTTTTTTGCATATGTAGATTTTTGAGTGGGCCTGAACCTGAGCCAAAGTATATCCAGTTAATCAGGTGGGCATGGTGTATTACATATTAGCACCCTGGCAGATAGGCTATCAAAATGTGTCTGGGACCATGAGACTGTGTCACTGCAATAGGTTCATAAACAACTATTCGTGGGCCAATCTGGCCTGTTCTGCCATTTGGACTGCCCTTGCTTCAATCCAAGAATAGACAAGTGGGCTAACCTTGTGTGAGCCCGCCATTCCCTGAGACCCTATTAAATGACATTGGAAAAATAATAATAGCAACAAGAACCACCTTGGCATTTGGAGTTCAAACTATATTGAGATGCTCTTATGGTCACCCCACTTCACACCCACTGGGCCACCGCCTCCTATGAATTGTTACCAGCCCAAATTTGCTACAGATCCAACATTTACTCATAGTTGGATTGAAATCCAAATTTGAGGGGTCATGGATGAAGGGATTAGATTGATCTACTGGGGTCGATATTTTGAAGGCCACTAGGACTCATTGGGATCTTTCCATCTCCCACCTCCCATGATTGGCATAGCCCCGAGTGGGCCCCAAAAAGTTCTATATCACGGTTGTCTTCTAGGAGAGCCCAAACCTTGCATAAATTTCCCTTAATTAATTAACTCAAAAGGCTTCAAATGTTCTTACCTTTTTCCCAACAGCAGAAGGATAATTGATGCCGGTTTTGGTGATGCAGGACAAATAAAGCTCTTGCACATTCAGATACAGGGAAAAAGTTAGAAATAGATGAGGCAAATAGAAAAAGAAAAGGTTCAATGGAGATTTATCCTTCAATCCATGTATCCCTACCAGATACCCATCTCATTATACTAAAAGAAAATTCTTTCAATTGGATTATTTGTCAGTAATGAAATGATGAACACAAAGAACTGGCTTCCGAAGACAATATCATACAACTGTGGTCCAATATGATTTTGCATTTATGTAACACGACTGAAATCAAGGAAGAAAACAAAATATGGATTCCTCTTGACTGGTTGATGACTGATAGTAAAAAATGGAATTCCCTATGCCTTGCTGCTTCATCGTCTTACTGCTCTGCCACTAGAGTACTACATTTTCATCTTATGGAAACTTTTGATTTGTGATTGAAGCTGCCAAGAGTCAACAAACATCCTACAAAACAAGTGAAAAGGATGTGAGCTATGATGCACAGATACGGCAAGGACACGTCGTAGACACGGAAGGGACACGAAGTTTACTCATAAAAAATGAAGTATCAGATATGATAAGACATGATACGTTGCCCATTTTGAAGTATCCGTGCATCATAGGCTGTGAGTGATATGGGCCTAATCATGATACATAGGGTTGAACTGATGAAGACAAACTGCAGTGTACCTGGAAAACATAATGAATTCAAGAAAGGATGGTGTTGGCATTGCCCAGCAGTGCAGGATAGACCAATAATCGCCATCATCGGGCATGGGAGGTAGGGCTACCATTTCCTTGGGAAACCATACATTTTCCAGAAGGAGTTCTCAAACGCATCTCTGCAAGAACTCAGAAGTGAGGTAAAGCTATTGGAACCATTTGTTTCAACTACTTTCAAGTAACTAGTTTTATGAGGAGAAAGCCTAAGAATGAAAGACCTCATGCAGAGGGAACTTCAGAAAATGTAAGAGGATGCGACAGGGTGTGCAATCTCAAAAATGAACAGATGAATCAGTTACCATCAATTATCATTTGGAAAGCCTAAGGGCAAGTTTGTATCACCACTTTTCTACTGCCACAAGGTGTTTTTTTTGGTATGAATGCTTTACCGCAAGGAAAGCATCAAAAGCACCTTCTTTTTTTTGGTGGGGGGGTTTTGGCGGGGTTGCTGATTTGGTTCCAGGGAAAAGCGGAAGTCCACAACAAAAATGATGGTGACCATAAGAAACAAGAAATCAACTTTGCATCCATAGGAATCATGGTTGAAAAAACTTTTTAATCACATTAATGCATCATACTAATACACAATACTACCATTCAAACTCATGAATATGAATGCATTGATCATAAACTGCATAACAAGGATGCGACCGTTTAGATGGATGTATGATATGGCAAGGACTTTTAGTAGGCCTACTTGGATTTTTAGTAATTTATTTTCCAATAGTCTGATTATTTTTAACAGGCTGAATTTGGATCAAGGTGCAAGGGACTCTTATATAAGGCCCATTTGAATTTGAGTCTCATCATTTTAACAGGCTGTTTTCAAATCAAGGAGCAAGGTGGCGGGTTTGAGTCATGTTACCACTCAAGAAAAGGGGGAAAAAAAGAGAAAAGTTTCACCAATTATTAAGTGGGAGAAATGGAAAACAAAGAGCGCAGTATGCCAAAAACCATGAAAGATCGTAAGAACTGTGAGAGTATTGGAAAAAACAAGTGACAGAAAGTATGGAACATATAATGCTTAAAAAATTGGTAATACAGAAGTTAGTCAACCTACAACAGCAGGTAAAGTAATGGACATTTGAAATGTCTCGATTAAACAAGCATCGTATGAGCAGACATCTGAACAAAATAAAACATACCTTTCTTGCAGCAGCACGCCATGGCTGAAACCCAATCAAAGGTATTCTGGGAATATTGTCCACCTGCTTTGCAATCAAGAACATTCCTCCAAGTTCACAAAGATGATCCCTATTGTAAGTATCATTCAGAAGTGAAAGCCAGTCAACTGCATCCAGATCATCTAATGCTGATCTTCGCTCCCTTGTAGACTGAGAAAGGGTTGAACAGTCAGCCAGAAAGTTTAGTTGACTATCTTATTAGCACTCGATAAGCTAAAAAGTTAATTTGCATTTAAAATAGAAGCCAAATTAGAAATTTTAACAACTTATGGCATTTCCAATCATAATACTGATGTAGCTAGGACAATAACATTTTACTTTGGCAATAATACAGAAGTGAATAGCACTGCCTACCTATCCTTTTGGGCTTTGTCTGAATTCATGACTTCCAATAAGTAACAGCGAGAGATGGTGTGCCGGGAAGTTTTAAAAGCACAAAAATGCTCGTAAATTCATGTACCACCTCGCTTAAAAGCACATGCAAACACATGCTATCTATTCATTGATAAAATAAGAAAAAGTGACAAATTTCACTCTTGTGGGCCTCTGTTTGGCAAACATTTTCTCAGCCATTGCTTTCTATCCTTGACATAGCATCCCATTGTAATAATTTATCAATATATTTTCCTAAAAACCTTGATTCATACTAAATCCATAGGTAAGCATATCTAATCACTTCACCGTACAAGTTCTTCAGCTCTGTTCTGGGACTCAAAAAGAGTTTCAAATCTCCTTCAAAATTCTAGTGTTGTTAGACAGATTCATTCCCTTCCCAAGAGCTAATTTCACAGAATTTCTATGAATACCAAGGACCTAAAAAAAAAGAAGTCCATGTATGATGAGGTAAACAATAAGATCTCCCCCCCCAAAATCTTTATTTTCTTTGTAGTTTAGCAACTAGAGCAAAACAACCAACATCTCACTACATCAGTAATTCCATCACCCCACCCCCTACACACCATCATTCTATTATGAGGTTTATATGTAAAATGAAATAATCAGGCCAGCTATGAAGCTCCCGATAATATTGTCTGCTACAGTCTTTGGCGCCCAACTATGATACCGTCTCCCTCCAAACACCCGCTAACCATTTGTGAATTGGCACCAGTCCCAGTCCGACAATCATCTGGATTATATCTGCCGCTGGATTTCAATAAGAGAACTATATTGTTAAATACTGGTACGCTTATCCATAATGAGCATTCACTGTCCCCAAAACAGTTATGGATGAAATCCTACCAAGTCACCCACTTGGGCTTTCACTCAAAATCTCAAATAAGAGCTTGTCAGTATGAGATAACCACCATGTAGTTTATGAAATATGGTTGCGACCCAAAATAATCGAACTTAATAGTCCCTTGGTTAGATGGACCAATGATTGGAACGCAATACTAAAACTTAATAAAGTAACTGAGTTGGGGTAGTCGGCAAAACAATGCTTCAATACAGATTTGTTTATTGGGCTTTTTGTAAATGTTGCTTTTGTTATTTATGCCTTTGTGTGCTTCTTTCTGTTGGGTCAGTATGAAGTTCCTTCTTTCTTAAACTCTTTTCCATAAGAAGTTCCCATTACTGATAAAAAGATGCAGGGGAACGAAAACCAATTAGAGCAACATATTAAACACATGGAAGTTTGAGATGCACAGATATGCAATAGCAGATTCATGAAGTCAATCATTGATTAACTATGTCGATGGAAAACTACACAACAGCAGCTGGCATTTAGCTATTCTAGTTACAAATTAAAATTGAAAACAGCAATAAACCAGTAAATAACTAAATCATTAGAAGTTCAGGAAACTCACGAGACTTAAACCACGGTACAGAGAACCATTGTGTAAGAATGGCCAGGCACCAGCTAAATCGTAAATCTCATAAATACATAATGGCTGGCCTATCCTTGCAAGAATTCCTTCATTTTTTAAAAGAGTTAATCCAACAAAAAAAAAAAAGTGAAAAAAGGCATCACTATTATCATACGTCATGCATTTCTGGCCTTTCAAATTCTTCAGCGATTTCCATTCTCCACAGATCATCCCAATCTTGCTCCGTAAGACTTTCTTGCTTCATAATCTCAATTTCATTCCCTGAGGTATTTCCCATATTATTAGTACCTGCTAATTCTTCCAGGAGGCGTGTTTGCAGTTAACTAGTTAAAGTAAAGTAAAGTGAATCCAAACAAGAAATGAAAAGGGGGTCATATCAAAAGTACACAATTTCAAAATTCCCTTTGAATTTTTCAAAAAAAAGGAAAAAAAGCAACCTCATTTCTCCAGTAGGCAAAAAAAAACTCCACTTTTTTATACAAAAGGTCAAAAAGATTCCATAACAAACAACTAAAAACAAAACACCATAATAACAACTTATATTTTATTCTCTCTTGATTTGATGCTTCACCTCACCATACTTCAATTCACCGTAGATCCAAACAGGCCAGCATTAAGGACAATGGGTTTTGTCAATGGACCACTATCTTTCTCAAAGCCCCAGAGAACTCCACTGCGACTCTGTCTCCTCCTGTACAAGTTCCTTTCCCAGCTGGGCAGTTGTTGGGGAGAAATAGAACCCGGAAGCATTGTATCTGATGGAAACTGAAGTAAATTTTCAGGAAGCTTCGTAGAGCCAGTTATACAATCTAAGGCCAGTTTGTTTGTTGCAAGTAACTTCCCATTATGGGCAACGGAACGAGCAAGATCCGACAGCTCCATGTTTGGTGCTAAAAGCAAGAAAGATCTAACCAATAAATCAGGATTATGTGCCTGGAAAATTTTGCCGCGGACTTCATTCTTAACCTGTATTAGCCAAGTTTTATTCATAAATAAATAAGGTATAATGCAACATTTTGTCTGACAGACAAAGGACATTAAGAAGAGCACTAAACTCACATAGTTCTTTACAATTGTCAAGTCAGGTACAATGATAGGGATTTCAAAAAGAAAAAAGTACTCTAACTCACAGGTATCAAAGTAATTGAGGGCCAAACATATACTAACAAAAGAAATGGGAAATCACATTAAGTAATTGAGGACCAAACACATACTAATAAAAGAAATGGGAAATCACATTCTTATAGAGAACTGATGTGGGCTTGCTTCCATGTCTTGTATTCGAACCCGCCCCAGATTTGCCCAGTATGCATTTGTCTGGGTTTAGCAGGCGCCACCCAAGGGATTAATCGAGTTGGGTCAAAGACCTCGGGGATACCCACATCATCCAGAAAAAGAAAAAAAGAAGTAACAGATATGCAACTATTTCAAATAATGAAAATGAGTATGTCCACCGTTTGAAAAGTGATGGATATCAATGAGTTCCACAAAGTGAACTCTCATCATCTAAGGTCACGTAGTGTAACTAACAAAAATCAAAGTACATAAGATACGAAAATTACCAAAAACTGAACTCCGGAATCTCATTGTATTCTAGAGCCAAGATGCATACATTTCAAGTAATAAAAATGAGGCATATGTGTACAGCGTACACACCATAAATTATTGTCTGACTCAACTCCTTTTTTTTTTTTTTTGCTAACGATGGGTTCCCAACCCTTTCGGCTGGACTATTCCCTCAAGCCCCAGAGAGAAGCCGGGTAAAACCCCCGTGGCCCCTAGGCGGTAGCACAAGTGGACTCAACCTTCGGTTCCTGAAGAGGAGGGAACGGGGTCAATACCAAGACTTCTAACTCCGGAAGAGGGAAAAACCGTGGTCATGAACCCTTATAGAGTTTCTGACTCAACTCCTTCACTTGCAATAACATCGCAATGACTGGTAACATCTACCAAAAAACAAAACATCTTCATGACTGATGTCAAGTGAAGATCAGAAATGACTCAGATCCTAAAGCCTTTGACCCAAAGAAAAGGAGGAGTTCTCATAGAATTTAAGTTTCCTTGGCACCAGGACTGCGCCAAGCCCATCTTAACTCAGATCTACGATATCCACCCCAAGTTTTTTTGTGAACATTTGAAAATCCCTTTAAATTAGTGTTCTCCTTTTCAGAAATCCAACTTCCAACCCTTACTCGGATAGTCATTTCATTATACAGATGCTATTCATCATTTCCAACCAAAATCACTCCCAACTGTACAATCAAGACTCTATTCCTTCATAGTCCACAAAAAAATAGAAGAAGAAGAAGAAGAGAAGATATACGGATCGCGCTTTGGCTGCCATTCTCGCTAGGAAGATGGATCCGGTTGAGAATGACTTTGTCACTTCTATGTGATTACTTCATAAACTTAGCGATCATCTTGAGATGTTTTCAAAAGAAAAGGAAATAACTAACGATTTGAAATTGTAAGTGCCTAAAAATAATGTACTTGGTTTAGATGATAATGGAGCTTGTGATGATGTTGTTTAGCCGGTTAAGAGTGTCACTGGATGCCTGAGACCTAAAAGGGAGGAGAAAGACCTGAAAGGGAGGAGAAACAAAGGTCAAAGCCCCTGGCTGCTGTCAGCCGAAGGCACTCCGACGCCTGAGTTAGTGCAGTCACTGAACTAAGGTGAAGTGAGGAAGAAAAAGGTTCAGGCAATAGTGTAGTGTATTGCACAATGCATAAAGCTACCTGTTATGGGCTTACCATGTAGGTATATATAGACAAGTAGAAGCTTCCTGAATAGAGGTAGGTGAGAGAGTTTGTCCCATCAGCTCATACCTAGGATCCTCAGTGGAGGTAGGTGAGGGTACTGTCCCATCAGATCTCTCCTCAATCTCACACATAAATGCGGATGTGATCAGCCGATAGGAAAAATGCCCTTATCGATAGCCCGCGGCCACCTTATCTGCCAGTACGTTCTGCAACGTAGCCGTCCCATCACATAATGGGGATTGGACGCTCAGTGTTCACCTCGGCCAGTGGGTCGAACTGGAGAAGGCGCTGCGGTCAGACGAGCCTGAAGTCGGGCACTGCTGTCTGGACGCACGAGGCCGAAACCGGAGGAGTGCGGTCGGTACTCTTACCGAGACTGACTCCATCTCGATGCCAGCCGGTGCATTGTTGAGCTAGATGAATGGGATCGAGGCAGTCCCTGATTGGTACTTTTACCTAAGTCAGGGGTAACCTCGGTCTCGGGAAAACACCCCACACAGAAATCTAACAATTTCTACCAGTATACAAATCAAAATTTCCCTCAATCGCTGCGAGAAAGTAACAGAAGAACACTTACAATGGCCAATCTAGGCGCACCAATGCCGATCTGCGAGGCACATTAGATTTAGATCCTGAGGTTGTCGTCGCGAATGTGCCACACAGATTGCGCATTCGTGTACTAGATTGGCCATTGCTCATGTGACCCATAGGTACTGTTGGGGAAGGGGGTAAAATGGGGGAGGAAAAACAAAGAGGGGAAAATGGAGGAATTGAGGGTGTTTTGGGAAAGTGGGGGAGGGGAAAGTGAGGGGAAAATGAGTGTGGGGTCACTCCAAAAATTTCCCTCCAAAAGTGGTGGAAAATGAGGGGCAAAAGGAGAAAAGTGAAGAAATTACTAAACTGCCCTTTTGTTCTACTGAAACTTTTGCAAAAGTAAGGATAAAATGGTAATTGTGACTCTACCTCACAGACAAACAAAATTATACTTTTTCACTTTTCTTCCCCCACCTTTTGACTATCCAAACAAGAGGATGTAAAATTAATTTTCCCTCCCCTCCCCTCCCCTTCATTTTCCTTCCCCCTCAAATTTTCCCTCCACTCCCCTCCCCCCTTCCCAAACATAGCGATAATTTTCACCTATTTGGAGACTCTCGAGAGCCCACTTGGATGCATTCCTGTTATTTGATTAAAATTAGATGGATGGAAAGGTTTATTATTGATAGTCACTATGCAATTAATTAGCCCAATTGGATTATACTAGTTCTTGAATTAGCAACATTAGAGTTTAGTAACCTTTAATTATAATCTTTGACATAGTAAGACACGAATATAAAAAGAGCTGCATTGATCAAAGGTGGGCCGCAAAGAAGCCATAGCGCTAGATTGTACATGGAGTGACTGCTTACTGGAGAAAATTTCTCCTTCATGTCAATCCTTCTATCTATTAACATACACCAAGTAATCAGCTGATGCTCTTAGCCTTAAGGGCCCACCTTTGATTAGTGCAGCCTGTTTGATACTTTGGTGTCCTATGATATGCCACTAGGCTCAATTTTACTTACAATCTTTAAACCTTCACTCACAGTTGGATTGAATTTCAAAAAATGAATCTATGATTAAAATGTCATTAAATCAAGAGTTAGGGTAATCCAATCCGGCTTGTTGGGGGGGGGGGGGGGGGTGGTGGCTTTTTTTTTTTTTTTTTTTTTTCCGTCTTATCACCTTTTGAATTTGAATGGCTCACAATTGATTTAAAGGAGAAAAGAGTACAATTAAAAGCAAATATTAGATTTTTAAGGATTGTACGGCTACACACTGATTTGTTTACACAGATATTTGGCCAACCATCCGCACCATTCATCCTACCAAAACTCTGAAACAAATTGTGTCTGCATTATCAAGGTTCAAGATGTTATTTTGTACCTTGACCCAAGTACCATTTAATAATTAAGTGGACTTTCTCTTTCTTTTCTTTTTTTTTTTTTTTTAATTTTAAGCTGACATAAACGGGCTTTAAAAGCTATATCAGGAAAAAAAATGGAGTTAATAATAATCTCTCTGACTCACCTCAAAAATTTTAGTTTATTTTCATTATTGTCGAATTTCAAAAAATTTCTAGTGAATAAATTTTCAAAATATTGCTTATATATGTGACGAGTCCGGAACCCTATTTGGACCAATGAGAGGTGACAAATGGAAGAGATGCTTTTTTTTTTTTATTCATTATAGGAGAAGAGTTGTCCGCTGATTTGACATCCTCCTCCCATGTGTCACCCCCTCATTAGTCCAAGCTGGGGATCCTGATTCGTCTGTGACATGTGACTCTCATGCTTAGTTAAATAACTAATCATGTATTTGGTATTGACAGCCAAGTATTACATGTGCTGTTGTGGTGGTCTAACATTAAATCAATGTCATCATTAGCAATAATAACTTAATAAATGCATTTCACGTCAAAAAGCAATTAATGTACAACAATTCTGTGGCTGAATGCATCTCTACCTCCCAGGGAATCACCAATGGAAACCTCATCTTTTAACATTGGTAAAAGAAAAGCGGAAAAAAAAAATGGTGATGTGCATAATAAAAGCTCAAGTTCTCATGTTATCTTGACATCTCGAAGAAGCCGAGCTGCAATAGAGCCGTATCTTCTTGCTTCCCAATCATCAAGCTTCCTGTTTTTCATCATCCCAACCTCATCGCCATCCGTAACACCCTTGTTACCACATTCTACATGTTCCTCCTCCGCGTCACAACTCTCACCATCCTCATCGCTTTTGCATTCACCACTGGATTCAGCATCGCGTTGCATCGGATTTTCTGCACATCCTGCTCGAGATTTTAACCCCATGATGAAGAGCTGGATACTTGCATGCTGGTACTTGCTATCCATCTGCATGGAAAGATGATAAAACAATGACTTCAGCATAAGGAATTCCTTTCAACTGATACAAAAAGATGCAGGATTCATGGACACCTTTGTCCTTGGGACAGTTTTCACTTCAAAATTGCTCTTCCACATGGCCAGCATTTGTTCATGGACGGTTGTGGATCGGATCTCATAGCCCAACTGCATAAAATTCCAGAAAGAAAAATGAATACGGCGACGAGCTTCCAGAACCAACAAGATGTAGCTAGCATCCCAAGTGTCAGCAAAACTGTTTTACCAAGATTGTGGTTCTAGGTCCAGATAAGGCAAATATGGTCCGCAACAGTGGCTCCAAGAGGTGCTCCGTATAAACCTTATAACAATAAATAGAAGTTTGAACTCTTAGCATGTTCAGCATTCTGCATATATTGCTGCCGCTTAAGATCAATTTATACTCTATGACACATATGACATAATGCCTCTGATAAATAATTGCATTCACATGAATTGACGAAAACCCAAAAATCAAGGTTCACATTTGATTACGGTACATGTCCTGATGAAAGCAACGAAGTTCGAATGAAGATGGAAAAATAATTGAAGAAAAAGTAAAAAAAAACAAAACAAAACAAAACAAGCAATGTATCGCTCAGAACAGAGCAAGATATGGTTGCCTGAAAGATACCATACTTGCACTTCTCAGCTTTTAGCCTATCATCACAGATCATGATATCCTATGTAGTGTTGACCAAAAGCCATACGCTACTGCATTAGTTGCCTAATTGACTTTCTAGAAGAATTCTCAAAAAGCTCACCTTGGTAAGGTCTCTAGCTATTAACAGTTTGATGAAGGCTCAAGTTACTGTAGCGATCGTCATAAAAAAAATTAAAAAAAAAAAAAAAAAAGTTCTCAGCAATTTCTTGTTCTGGGAGAAACATGGAAAATTCTCAAAATTTTAACTGTTTCTCAGGGTATTAGCGGAAAACTTTCGCAAAAAATAGAGTGCATAAAAGTAGAAACAAAAAACAAAATTTAACATATAAAAAGTGCTTAGCATATCACCATCATCATCAAAGCCTTGACCCAACAATGTTGGGGTCGGCTACATGAATTCTATTTCTCCAGCCTGATCTATCCTGAGCCAAATCCTCAAGTAGGTTGAACTTCTTCAGGTTCATTTCTAAAAAATGAGGTTTTAAGTAAATCTTGCGAAATAGTTGAGATTATGTAGTTTCAGCAGCATGTTAAAAAGTCACAGAAATATCGGATTAATCTTGTTTTACAATTTTATTAACTATTGGAATAGTTCCAAAAATCAGCAATGTGAACATAACTGATTGTATTAATGATGGGTTCTTGCCTCCTTACAATTAGAGATTTCATGCTGTCCAGCTATTCCCAAAAGTCCACTCAATCATGTATAACCATGATCCAAAACCTAAAGGCCTATTTGTTTGCATAATATTTCATGGAAATTGGATTAATTTGAATTCTAAGTAATTATTTCTAAAATTAGCTAAAATCGACGAAATAAAGGTGAAGTTCTATAAATGGAAATCAAATAATCTCCCTTTTAATGGAAAATGAATTGAGGGGAAATGGAAACAATTTATTAGGGTGATTCTCTTTGTGCTATCAGGTGGGCTTCAAGTGGTTGCATCCCTCCCTGGAAGCTAGCTGATGTGACAAACGAGATTCAGGACATAGCAATGTGTATCTCCGCCTCTTTTTTTCCACACCAAGAGAGATGCTAATTTGTTGGCAGGCACTCTGGCTCAGAAGGGAGTTAATAGACATAGTCTGCATATTGCGGTGCTAAGGGACATCATCTCCTGACCTTTGGGCCTCTCCTTCATGTGTTTTTTTGCTTTTAGCCTTGGTTTTTAGTGTTTTATGTGTTCTGCGGTTCTCTAAGCCTTTTCAGTATTTATCTCATACTGTAATCAGCTCACTTTAATAAAAGTTGTTCTTCAAAAAAACTAAAAAGTCACTTTCCATTGCCCCTTAATTCATTTTTCATTAAAAGGGAGATTATTTGGTAGCCATTTCTGGAAATTCACTTTTCTTTCTTCAATTTCGGCAATTTTATAAATATTCTATGAAAACAAGCAGGCCGTAAATGTTACATTTGGATCTAGTCAGACGTTGTGTTCTTATTTTAATATCCATATGTAGTCCATTACATTCTAAGCTGCTGCTTCATCATCACCGCCACCAACTTACACTACCCTTGATGCCAAAACTCTGTTGAATGCAGTACTCTGATTCATACTGTGGTGAACAGTGAGAGTATGAATCACCTCCAAAGAATATAATGAGTTTCAACTTACAACGTCAGTGCCAATGATGTAATCAAAGGGAGGATCAACCGCTCTTATGTGCTCTGGATTTCCCCAATCTAACTCTGCAACTTCAATTGAACCAAATGATGCTACAAAAGATATGCAATGGAAAAAGGAAAGAAGCGGGTGAGTGGGGTTTGACACAACCAACAGTCTACATGTTTCAAGAAAACCACACGCAAGAGCTATTTAAAACGCACACACAGAGATAGCAACCAGATGATTGATCCTACATGTAAAATACCAACCTAATCACACAACTAAATTTTGTCATAAATACCAATATGTTATATAGCAACCAGATGATTGATCCTTCATGTAAAATACCAACCTAACCACACAACTATTTTTTGTCATAATACCAATATGTTGAGCAGGTATTAGGGATGTGAATGGGCCTCCGATTACCTAGTTACTCAAGGGTTCTGACCCCAAAAAAAACCATGGACCCTCTTTGTGGACCCAATTGATAATCAGGTCTCAGTCCAGGTGCAGTCAGTTCCTAACCCAATTCATATGCATATAATATGATATAAAATATTAAGTATATATTATTAAATAGTAGATGCTATTTTTTTCTATTGAACAATTGACTCATAAATGAATCCAGCACTGGTGATAGGCACATGCATGTGACTAAAATCTAAAGTTCGGGCTTCCCACGTTATTCTCTCTCTCTCTCTCTCTCTCTCTCTCTCTCTCTCTCTCTCTGTGTGTGTGTGTGCATATATAGATTTTTGAGTGGGCCTGAACCTGAGCCTAAGTATATCCAGTTAATCAGGTGTGCGTCCACCATGGACTGCTAGTGCTACCAAACCCAACCCATTTTCATCCGTAGCAGAAAGTATCAATGACGTCAGATGTATAGAGCTAACACCAGGTAAGCAGCCGGCCATCAAAACTTGCCAAACCAAACTGGGGCTACTTGTTGGAGGAGGTAGTACTCAACCTACCCGCATTGTCAGGAATTGAAAAAAGGAATCACAATATCAATATGCCATCAAATTCTAATTTTGTAAATTTATTTAAGCTAAAATAACTAAATAAAAATAAGGATGTGGGACAAAATATACTCAGAAGTGCGCAGATAAACCAGTAACCTATGGTACCCATATACTTCAAAATACACAATGTATACAATATTTCAATTTTATAAATAAAATCTGTGTCCCTATGGCATGCCCTTGCTATATTCATCCCACATCCATGCATCATATTTACTGGTATACAAATTGTCTGATTGGAAAACTATAAAAATGAATTAATTACTGGTATGCAGAGTTGCAAATACACACAGATGCACACAGATGCAGGTGCATGCATACCAATGAAGGGAAAAAGGTATATGATTAACATTAGCATAAGAAATAAACCAATAGCTACAACTAAAAAAAAAAAAAAAAAAATGAAGTTTGCTTTAAGTTCTAAAGCATACCTGAATCGGGACTTGTTTGCATGATCCTTGAAGTATTACGCTCAACATTCCTCATAAGCAATGGCAATACCTCAACCTGATCCGTAGACACCACATTACATCCTAGCAGTGCCATCCCTGCATATCATAGTAAAAGGAACCATTGTGTATGAGATAAGTTGTTGCAGAAATACACATTATTCTATGTTAAACGGTCAAGTGCCAAATATAGAGATAGAATGCAAGGCGCTCACCGAATCCCGCTAGTCCACAACCAGCCCCTAGCTCAATGACACGTTTGCCCTTTAGTTTAGTTGGGGAAAACCGACCTTTTCTGCAGTTCTTTTCCTGAATCGGAGTGGTGAGATTATAATCAATATTAGAAGCTTTGTTTCATTGAATAAATAGACACCATACAAAGCTAAAAGATATGCATAGTAGCTGTCTGGGGAAGACATAAAAGGCCTATGGCAGGCACAATAAGCAACTATGGTCTCAGCTAATTGAATTCTCAACAGCTCAAGATGGAGAGGACAAGAGTTATAATTAGACAATGCATCAACATTCTAACCAAGTAATGATTTTGAGGATCAATCTGACTGCACAAAGTTCTGATAAAAGACTCAAACTAATATTGCATAGAAAGTTTAATGGATGCCGACACTGGTGATCTTTGGTATTATTGACAAAGTTGTGCTTACAGAGAAGTTTGGGCTTTACTTGCGCTTGGAGTTGCTCAATGTTAAGCACAAATGACATTACATCTAATAGGGATCATAGAGTAGATGTTGATAGGCACTTCCAAAATCCAAACGTAAAAATAAAAGTAAAAAATCTTTTATTGGTAGGTCAAAAGGAATTCTCACCAAGGTGGAAATTGTTATTTTCAGAGAAGGTTCTAGTTCTTTTGCTCTGAAAGGAGTCATTTCAAGATTTCATTAAGATGAGAGGGTTAGCATGAGTTGCATTCTTTTACTTTAGAGTTTTTAAGAGAGGAATTTAAATTAGAAGGAGATATCTGAAGATAGAAAAGAAAGAATAGTGTTTCTCTGCTTGTATCTTCTTCTCTTTGACCCTTATGAAAAACCATCTTCTTCAACTCCAATAGTATTTTGATATGAAGTGAGACGCATAATAATAGTCTCTCTTGTGGTCCATTTATTTTTATTACTATTATTGTTTATACGTTCACCGCATTGCAATAAATTCAAGCAACAACTGTAATACAAGGATTGCCGTTTATTTTTTTATTTTTTGGTATTTTCCTACAAGGATGACAGTGGTAATGCATGCTCTTTAGAAGATGTACTTAAGTAAATGATATCTTCTTCTCCAGCACGAGTAGCTTCATATGAAATGAAACACATAATTGTCTCTTTGTGGTCCATTTCTCTTTATTACTTTTACTGTTCATACTTCCTCAACATTGCAACAATAGCAAGCACCAACAGTATTTTCCTACAAAGATGATATTGGAATTATATACTCTTCATAAGATCACAACACATGCAATAACATAATGATGCCATTTTCAAACTGCCTACAGAAAAAATGAGTCGGAGATATTACCAGAAATTTGACAAATACCATTGATGCATCCCAAACTGTAGTGCCCAGATGCTTTGAGTTTGGATCCTAGCACACACACAGACCATACTTAAATGACACTCATTGCTGGGTAGGAACAATAACAGAAAGATAGGCAGCAGAATATTGGTGTTCAAACAAAAAGAAAACAGTAAATACTGCAATTTTGCACAAATGCCAAGAGATTATAATCAGCATGCTTCAAAAGGTGAGAGCAAGCACATTGTCTCACATTAAATTTCCAAATTTCCCATCTTGTTTCACTTTAAATTTACATATTTCCTATCGGTTCATAGCCTAATATTATCACTTTCCAACTTAACTTCTTATACATAAAATGTTTCAACTTTCCTTTTAGATCCTATTGCATATTGAATAATAAATAAACAGAAAAAAAGCAGAGATGCTCTAAAATGAGATTCAATTTAGCCTTTAACATCTTTGGGTCCACAACTGAATGTAGTGAATTACAGTTGACAGAGGAACAACTTATTTAATTTGTTCTGTTCCTTGACAAGACGAATTTTGAGTATAATCTGTTAAGTTGGAGTAGCATTAAGATTTTACCTGGAAAAACTGCAGCTGATGGCCTAGAACTAGCATACTTATATAAACGCAAAATTTAACATAGAATGTTGATTCAACAACTCAAATGTCAATGCAACACCCACATGTCAAGGTAATACCAAACATGTATAGATCTTTCATTGTGAAGTACAACGACATTAATTGCTTATACAATTTACAATATAACCATTTAAAAAACATAACAGAACCTACCAAAAATGAGAATAAGATTCTACCTGGGAAAACTGCAGCTGATGGCCTAGAACTTCTAGAATAACTGAAGATGTGCTCGGAGAATTTAGCCTGGTGAGGGAGCTCGTTAAATTCAAATATTCACATAAAAGCCTCACAAATTGAAAAAAAAAAAATTGTTCAAAACAGTTCAGGACAAATAATAGTTATACAAAACATGGAGATGTCAACATGCAATGCAAATGCAGCATATTGAACCAACACAAAGCTAACATGAACAATAAATATAAGTGGAGTCTCGAATCAAAATCATTCACAATCGAAACATATAGAAAAGAAAAAGGAAAATGAAAACAAAAAAAAGGTGGTTCTAAGGGACAAGATAAGAAGGTGGATCCTATTTTTGAAGGATGGGGTGTGGAGGATGCTTCCATAAACCACATGAAGTTCCTTCACTTCTATTAATATTTAATCCCATGGCATTCCTAACTTACACCTTATACATGGAAATAAGTATTACAAGTTTCATCAGAGATGGATTATGAAATTATATGGAAAGCATAAGTATTTCTGCAGTTTTATATATATTGTTCTTCCAGTTACTTGGTGGGTTTGTAACACTAGCCATCATGTTTTCTTCTCTCGCCTCTTGGCATATTTTGTGAAATGATTTTACATAGAAAGTCATAAAATCATTTTACACACTCTAAATCACGTTTTTGATGGTCTTTTCCTCGTTCAAAATCACTCTACATGCAAATCCTCTTCACTTTCTCTAAATGAAGTTTTCATGGTTACCATTGGGGGAAGAATTAAGGGAATGATGAAAATTAGTGCAGCTTTCTCGTTAACTGATTTCCCACGATTAAGAGGAAAACCATTTCCTTAACGATGGAGCGGGGAAACACAGCACTACACAAACAAACCCTAAAAAAGGATGGAAAGAGGACTGGATTTTCCACATATAGAGATTCCTCTTTCGCCAATGCATAGCAGAGCGGTCTTTTACATCAAAAATATTGTTTCCACTTGCGAAGTAGGCATAGAAGAGAAACCAAGTTGCCTTCTCGTAACCGAAAGGCCTATAGATATCTTCCTCTTGAGGAAACTAGTTTTGAGACAAACAGTTGAAAATGTTTTCCGAGGAAAAGTGACAATGGGGAAAAAGGAATCCTGATATAAGATTGGTAATGAAACTGTGAAAGTAAATAAAATCGCGGGAAAGCATATACCTGCAATCCTCCATCATATATAAGCAGAGTGATAGAAGAAAGACGATCTCGTGTTCGCAGTCGTAACCAACCAGTGTGCACTGCCCCTTTTTTAGGCCGATCTAATTGATTTCGACTAGCGATGCACTCTAAAAAGCCTTGGTTGGCTACCGGGTTGCAAACGGGACGGTGATAGGAAGCACAGTGGATTCGGATCCGGATCCGGATCCGTTTTAAAATAACGGTATCTATTCTGAAACCAGATTCAATTCGGAACCTATTTTGTTCGTTCTGAACTCGATTTCGATAATAAAATCTGGATTAGGTTCCAGAACCGGATCCACCTAAAGGACTCGAATCTAGTTTCAAAATCAATTCTATTTTTGCTTTATTCTTCATTTTTTTCTTAAAATAAGTATATCATACAACTTATAACAGCACGTCAAAGTCTACAACATCCAGTATTATACATAAAAATGCCCCAAAAGAGTTGGTTTTAAAGTAAAAATTGCAATGTTAAAGACTCATATGTCGAGTCCTGGGTCCACGGGTTGGAACACATATAGACCCGGAACTGGACCCGTTTATCAATGGGGACCTATTTATGAATCAGAATCCAAAATAGGTTCCCAAGTCGATTTTTGTGGGTCATAACTTCCGGGTAATCGGAGAATTTGATACCCATTTGCAACTGTAGCTACAGGTAGGGGGTGTTCATGTGCCTGGCCAGCCCAATTTAGATCAAGCTTGAATATGCAATTTGGGCCCATTTGATAAATTGAATTTACTTAGGCCAAACATTGGCTTGAAAGCCCACAAAATTGATAAAAAGCCAGGTCCAGTCTGGCCGAGTTGACTAAATTGTCGGGCTCAGGCCTGACTTCTTATGGCCCGTTTTTAGGATTGGGCCTATATCTTTAAAGTCGGGTTGGGCCTGGATTTGCTTCATCCCGGCCGCCCATGAACACCCCTGTCTATAGGACTAGCCAAATTTTCGGCCTCGTTGGGTGTGTTTGGCATCATTTTGTATGCGTTTGGTTTTGATAATGAATTAAAGAAAATATTATTTGGCAAGTATTTTTTCTCTCTATATATCTATAAAATCTCTCCTTCTCTATTTTCCTCCTTTCTCTGTCTCTCTAGATTTTCTCTCAAAGAATGGCTGCGCTATAAGTTTTTCTTTATTCATTCTCAAAATGAAATATTCCCAAAATGATATCAAACTTACTAAGTTCATGGATAGGGGTGTAAGAAAAAACTGGAAAACCGTCGAACCGAACCGAACCGCGGTTAATAACCGTATTTCACGGTTCGGTTACGGTTATGGTTAATGAAATCCAAAAACCGCATGGTTCGGTTCGGTTACGGTTTTCCATAATAATTCACAGTTATTAACCGAACCGAACCGTATAATACGGTTCGGTTAACCGTATCGTTTACAAATAAAATAAAGAAATAAGGAGCCGTAACTATACGGTTAACCGTATAATAAAGATTATCGATCAATATGATTTTTATTTAATTGTTTTTTATGTGTCATTTTACCTTCAATCATTCACATTTATCCCCTTATGTGAGGAAGGCATTCAACGGTTATTAATCGTAACCGAACCGTTTAATACGGTTAACCGCGGTTACGGTTTCCACGGTTTTTGTGGATACGGTTGCGGTTACTATTTTCAAAGACAGAAACCGCGGTTAAGGTTCGGTTAACGGTTTTCCCAAATTGACCGGTTAACCGAACCGTTACACCCCTACATGAAGATGAAAGAGCAAAAAGAAAGTGAGGGTTGAATTGTGAATACAGTGAAATGAAAAGAGTTAAAGTGAAAAGGCATACAACAAAGAACTTTATCATTTTTTTTCCAAAAAGAGTCTATTTGTTTGCATTAGATGATGAATAGAAGAGCACTAGGATGTTACATTAGAATAAAATTAAAGAGGAGTAACTTGAAATAAATTAGTTGATGAATTACCTTTTATGCGTTTAGATGATTGATCTAAAGTAAAAAGGATTTAAATTTGCATGTAGTTGAATAAAAAGAATTTATAACCCCGAGGGGTAGCTCAGTTGGCCTAGGACCACGGTTTGCACCCGGAGGTTGTGGGTTCGAAACTGCACTACCACACTGGGACTAGAGGGAAATTTTACCCGGCTTTCTCTCCTGCGCCCGTAGGGATTATTCTGCCCCAAAGGACTAGGAACCCTACGTTATAAAAAAAAAACAAAAAAACAAAAAAAAAAGAATAAAAAGAATTTACTCTACTCCACTTTATTATGATATTTTTAAGTTATCGTGGAAGTAAAAAGTAGAGTTTGGGTAACTGCAAGCTGGACATATATTTACGTTACTTGTAACACTCACTTACCTATTTGTTTGCCCTAACACTCATCTTGGCTAGGATCGGGGCAAAAGCTTCCAACTTGTGTGGTGCTTGGGTCGGACATGAACCTATCTTTCTATAGTCAAGTCAGACCTAGATATCTCTCGGTCCAACTCAATATAGTCCATGAACACCCCTACCCACTGAGGTTATTTTGACATATGGGTGTGGAACTGTAAATAATTCGAGCTTATCCAAGAATTGCCTGTCTTGCAGTCAGATCAAAATGAATATATGATGTTGTAAGAGCACAAAAACTCACAGACCCGGGGGGGAGTGATTTTGCAGCCCACTAGAGAAGGATGGAGGATGCTGCTCCTTGGTTGTGGTTGTGATGATAGAAAAACCGATGCCTCGAACCTGAAATGGGAAGAAGAAGAAGGTAAGAGGACCCTGGCTTGGGCAGCGCAGGGCTCTCCGATGCCTTTGTTAGCTGCAGGTGCAGGACTAGGACAGAGGTAGGAGATGTAGTTTGAGAGGAAATGGCACACCAGGAGTGTGGTGTTGTTGGCCATCCAGCTTCTGGAGCCAATGCTGTGCTCGTATAGAGGAAGAGAGGGGACAAGAGGGAGACTCTATCAGAGTCTGATCCCATCATAGCCCACCATGCAGTCCCATCGGGCCTGACTCCTGGGCCCAGTCCCATCAGGACATTCTGGGCCATACACTGGGGAGTGGCATCAGCTGAGCTGTAGGTCAGTGATCGAGCTGGGGTGCTGACCAGCCGTGGTTGCTGACTGGTCTGCTGAAATGGTATTGCCGAGCTCGGCGCAGTGACTTCGGACATCGCCGAACTGGGAGGCCTCTTCCGAAATGGGGTGCTGACGAGACGGGTACGCTAAAACGGAGTCTGCTGCCATCTTAGAGACCAATGCCGAGATGAGGGACGTCTGCCGGTGACGTCTGCTGAACCTGCTGAACAGGGGGTCTCCTGGGATGGGAGACTTTTGCGCTGGGACCGGAGATGTCAGCGAGCTGGGGCATGCCGAGCTGGTGACCTCGGGCCGAAATGGCATGTCTGCCGAGCTGGGAGCTGTGACATCTGTCAAACTGAAATGCTCCTGAACTGGGAGACTTGCCGGACAGGAAGTCTGCTAAGCTGGAGAGATCTGCCAGCTGGAGTGTTTGCCAAGATGCTGCTGCTCTAATTCGGTGAGCTCCCTCACCAAAAGGTTTGACAGAAGCGATGGCGGAGAATAGCTAAACACATCACCCAGGCCGTCACGATGGTGGAACAGGGACCGTCTTTGAAAATGGCAGCTCCAGCACTTTAACAGAACAGAAAACCCAAGTTCAAACCAACTCGTTCCTCTCAGGCTCCTCGAGGCATGGTGTTTTGGAAGATGGCTTGTTATCCAGATTCCCACAGACGGCGCCAATTGTAAGAGCACAAAAACTCACAGACCCGGGGGGGAGTGATTTTGCGGCCCACTAGAGAAGGATGGAGGATGCTGCTCCTTGGTTGTGGTTGTGATGATAGAAAAACCGATGTCTCGAGCCTAAAATGGGAAGAAGAAGAAGGTCAGAGGACCCTGGTTTGGGCAGCGCAGGGCTCTCCGATGCCTTTGTTAGCTGCAGGTGCAGGACTAGGACAGAGGTAGGAGATGTAGTTTGAGTGTGGTGTTGTTGGCCATCCAGCTTCTGGAGCCGTTGTTGTGCTCATATAGAGGAAGAGAGGGGACAAGAGGGAGACTCTATCAGAGTCTGATCCCATCATAGCCCACCCTGCAGTCCCATCGGGCCTGACTCCTGGGCCCAGTCCCATCAGGACATTCTGGGCCGTACACTTGGCAGGGGTGGATGGGGGAAGAAATATCCCCACACAGATGTGATGTAGCTTAAGCAAGCTTTGGCAGACTTAAGATAACCTCAACCTTGATTTTAAATACTCGAGACTGAGCCAGAGGCTCAAAAAATGACTTCAATGTCAAGCCATTATGAGCTCAAAAAATCAACAATCGTCCATCCATCCATCCTAGTCTGGGTCGACTTTTTAATGAGTGCAGTTTGAGCCCAAGTTCAAGTTCAACTGTTCCAGACAAAACTACACCCAAACAATCCATAGATATGTTTCTTTCAATGAAAAAAGGGAGAAAAATAGTAAATTCTGCTCAGTAAGTCGGTCAATTATAATTATATATGAAGCAAAGTGGATTTGATTTCCAATTTCACTGTAAATTTCAAATTTGATTTTGACTCTTCTCATGTTAACCTCCTACTAATATCACTCATTAATCATCCTATTAATATTAGCCTCTAATCTAATGTTACAGAAACTCTTTCATCCTCTCTCTGTGTTTCTATTCACGTCTCTACATTTCCCACTTTTAAACGTTACAAGCCTTTTCTCTTATCCATCATCTCTAATAAATAACTCATTGATTTTTTTTTATTAAGGTTACACTCTAAACTATTTTTTATCGATTTTTTTATTTTAGACCTTTATATTATAACTACCACTAATTACATTGCCCGTGCTCAGTATGGGGGGTTTTCGCTAGTATTATTAACAGAAGATGACTGTTTCCTCTCAAATCAAAACTCTCAGCAAAGCTGATTATATATCACCCAGGGACTGCCGGCAGGACTAGCAAATTTGCCTTAGGGTACAATTGTGTGTAAAAAAGAAATATTTGGGGAACCAATGTAAAACCAAATAAATATAAATCTATCGTAAAAGGTTTTTTTTTGTATAAAATTTCCAAGCTATACAGATAAATTTCTTTTTGATTTATAAAATTTCCTCAAAGTCCAGTCTGATATAACTTGGGCCCATTATAAGACTTGATTGTATGATTAATAA
The DNA here is from genome assembly GCA_028538565.1 of Umbellularia californica. Classification (NCBI taxonomy): domain Eukaryota; kingdom Viridiplantae; phylum Streptophyta; class Magnoliopsida; order Laurales; family Lauraceae; genus Umbellularia; species Umbellularia californica. Next base: position 7,008,186 of record JAPQWN010000002.1, read on the forward strand.
GGTGATTAATGTAATTATCTGCTTTTATTTATTGCAATACACACGCTGCCTGGAGAATAATCTCCTGCGAAGGCACCGAAAATGGATGATAATGGCTAGGGCAACTCTGAGGGGTAGCTGACTTGGCCTATGACCACAGTTTGCTCTCCGAGGTTGAGGATTTGAGATTGAGCTACCACATCTAGGTCACATTAAATTTTAGTCGGGTACAACGGGCTAGAACAACCCTTTTGTATATAAAATAAAGAGAAAATTACCAAAAAATTGACTCTAGATGGCCAATATGGTACGGAAGTGGTTCCCTGTGACCACTTTCTTTTTTTATTAAATATTTAAACGTGTGATGGTGTCGTCGCATTCAAACTCATACAAATCGCCTGAAGCCCCATTTCCCCATTTTCCCTTCTTCCATCGTTTTCTCCATTTGTCTGGCGGTTTTCTTTCATCCTTCCTTAAAAGGTCCTTACTTTGATGATTTAACAAATAAAAAATAATCATATAACAAAGATAATGAAATAAATAAACTATATATCAAAACCCTAATGAACTTTTCTCGAAAAACAAACATGAAACTCATACTCTATAGTAGATAACGTATGAAAGAAGGTCAAACCGTGCTATACCTACCTCGTTAATGGAGATCAACAAACTCCACAAGGAATATTCAATATTGAGGAGAGTTTTGTTCTGATTTATTTTGATACAGAAAACCAGCAATTGCAGATGATAAAGATAGGAGAAAAAGCAGATTTGACAAATTAGCTACGACATCGGCACTAACGCTCATAATCGCTTTTTGAAAAAGGCAAAAAAAGAAAAAAGAAAAAAAAAAAAAGAATATCCCGGCGGGAAATACCGGTTCTGTGCAATCAAAACTACGAGTAACTCTTTTTCGGATAAAATTCTCTAAAACAAAAGTAGCATGGCTGGGGCTCACCTATTTCCCCGGTTTTATTCATATGCATGCCGACCCGACTCGGCGCCATCCGAGTCAGAGGCCAATCCCATTGCATGGACAGCTGTGATGAGCACACGTACACAGCAGCCGAGTAATCGACGGCTATGATAATCGCACACATACGACAGAAGCAGTCTGCACCATACAGCAAATCGAGGATGGCGAGTTCCGCATATTATATGTAGAGAGTGGATTGAAGCGAGATGGCTGTTTCCATCTTCTCTTCCTCACTCTTCATCAGTTCCTTCCTCCGAATCCCATTGAAATTCCGACCATCTCCTTCATACTCTCCAACATTCCTTCACAGAATCAGAAGAAAGGTCTCTTCGATTCAATCTCATCTAATCTTATCTGTTCATCAATCGACTGTATGATTTGAAAGTTCTCTCTCTTTTTTTGGGATTGGAATCGCAGGAATATCAGCAGTTTCGCTTGTTTTCTTCTTCGATGGCGTCCGAATCGAAAGAGGCTCCTTCCAACAACCCAGGGCTCGCTACAGAAATCGATGAAGCCACCAAAGGATATATAATGCAGCAGACCGTAAACCCATCGCCTTGTTTGTGTTGTTTGTGTTTGTGATTTCGTTGCTGTTGTTGTTCATAGAATTCAGGATATCGAATAACTTTACAGCCTGTTTGTTTGTAGTAAAATACATAGGAATTGAATGGATAGGAATTCATGTTGAAATGCACTCTCTATATTAAAAGGGGTGAAGGTTGTAGACGGGAGATTCACTTTCCCATGTATTGAATTAGTACGGTGATGGCTGGGGATTTCTACTTTTGATTCTATTTCTGTAGAAGGAAAAGTTATTTGATGCTTGTTTTTGAAAAGTTGTCCTTTTGTTCTTTATTCTTAACTACTTATGGTATGAATCCTATGTATTCAGTTATCATGGATTCTACGCGCGCATAAGCAAACATGCCCTTTTAGTGTCGTAGGGGAAAGATAATTTTTATTGCATCTGCTTGGATTGAAGACATTTTCCCTATTTTATCTAAAACGCGATGTTTGCGTTATTGTGTGGTTCATTTGGATGGGATGGGGTTGGGCTTTTGGGGTAGATGAATTGATGGTGGAGTATTGTTCTTGTCTGCCTGTTGCCTAGTTTGGAGATGGGAGCAAAGCACATGTGGCTTTACCATTTTAGTTTAGTTATTTATGGTTATGTTCCGACATCCTACAACTGCTGACACTCAGTTCCTTACCATTCATTCTTTATTTTTGTTTTGCTTTGGGGAAATCCTTCTTCTCCTATTTGGATTTCTTTTAGAGTGGGGAAACAGTTATCCTTATAAACCTTAAAAAAAAAGGGAAAAAATAGTGTGGGTGTGCACCCTTTTCTCTAATGAAACTTTTCTTTTTTCCTTTTTCATTGTTAAAAAGGAATATTTAACTGTCTAGTGTTTTTTTTTTTTTTTTTTGAAATAATAGTTTAAAAAGATGATTTTCCACTCAAATTCGAAGTCGAGACGTGGGAGAATCATTACTAGAGAAGAGTGGAGAATAATAACAAGGGTTTCTCCACCTCTTGATTTCTCCTCATTCCTACGGGTAGTCGATATATTCCCCGCTTATCATTTTCCTTCTCATCCAAATGGGGGCCCTTAGATGATTCAGTTCTGTAAAATCAAATTGGAAAGAAGATGCATGCTTTACTGCATTGGTTGTCTGTGAGGAATCTATGATTGGATATGCAAGTTCTAGAGAAAGGTATGAGCATACATTTCTTGGAGGTGTGAATTTGTCAATTTTGGTGATGTATCTGCATCCCTGTATGTGGTCCTTGATGGTAGTTCGTTTACAGCTACATAGCAATGCCTAATACTGTTGCCAATGAAAAATTGTGCAGTAATGTATTTTCTAAGTGGAAATGTGTTTGCAGATGTACAGAATTAAAGATCCCAAGGTCAGCCTGGATTTTTACTCCCGTGTTTTGGGCATGATGTAAGTTCTCTATTTTCTTAAAGAATATGCTTATTTTTAATTCCTTGTTAGATCAAGCATTATTTCTTTTATTGTTGTTCATATTCTCAGATTATTTCTTTCCAGAGATAGATTATACTGTATGGATTTAAGACCCCTTTTTCTTTTGCTTTTTTGTTGAGAGGAGGGAGGGAGTGGTGTTGCGGGGTGGGTGATTGTTTGTGCAGTTCTGATGAGTAGTGGAAAAGTTATGGTACACTTTCCACTAGGGTGGCATAGAGTTGTGAATTTTGGGATATTTTAGTTGTTTGGTTATTAAGCTGGAGGTGCATATGTTGTGGTTATTGCTTTCGTTATAGTGACTGTGACTGTGATCATAGCTTCTTGTTAGCTTTTTCCTGAACCCGCACGAAAATTCTCATTATAAATTCATAATGCAACTGGGAACTAAGAAATATGCAGCTCTGTCCATGAGCCTATGCAGCTGTAGACTCTTCTGGTCATCAATGGTCTGGTCCATTGATTTCTAGCAAACAGAGGATTTTTTCCAAAGGAGGAACACCTTTCAAACTATACTTGATAAATGGTTAGAATTCTGTATCCACCAAAATCGTATCCTGTAGAGAAAGAAGTGTCATTATGAGGAATTACAGTGCCATCTGATTAAGATGATGAACTTGAGTATTTATTTCTACACATTAGACTGCCATAATAATAGAGATGAGGATATTTAAGATAGGGCTTGTACAACAACCAGTTCGATCTGCTTGCATCTCTTAAGATGTTCTTAAGTTGGTAATAGAAGGGAAGATGATTCTCCGCATGCGATTAATTCTTTTCTACTTCCCTATCCATTAACATCATTCTTTTTGTCATCTCTCTCTCTCTCTCTCTCTGTGTGTGTGTGTGTGTGTGTGTGTGTGTGTGTAAGAAAGATTATATAATTTGGTTGTAATTTTTTTGTTTTATCGTACAATCATATTGGCATGCCTAGTGCCATTTTCTTTATCTTGCTTAACTCATTGGGTGGCATATTGTTTCCTTTCTTAATGTTCTTAAAATATTTAAAAATACCATCACAAGTCACAAGTGTGAAGTTAAAATAACCATTAAAAAAAGTGTGAATTTAAAGTTATTGATCCTTGGCTCCTTGTTCCCTTTACTTGTAAATATACATCAGGCTGCTTAAGAGGTTGGATTTCCCAGAAATGAAGTTCAGCTTGTACTTTATTGGGTATGAGGTAAGTCTTTTAATTTCACTATTAAGGGAACACCATAAACAAGGTGCTCTTCTCTTGGTAATAAAATTATAGTGACTCACTTTGCATCCATGTGAATCTAACATTCAGTATTCCCATACAGAATGCTGCATCAGCTCCATCAGATCCTGTTCAGCGATTAGTCTGGACCTTCGGCCAGAAGGCCACAATTGAGCTTACACAGTAAGGAAGACGACTTGATTATCTTTTCATGTTGGTTACTTCTGAATTTGTTATTTTGGACTTGCATGTGGCCATTTTAAACAATACATTTCTCAGTTGTCTTATTTTTTCCTCCCTTCTTATTTGTGATTTTCTCTGATAAAGTTTTTCCCCTCTTAAATACTTCAGCAATTGGGGTACAGAAAGTGACCCTGAGTTCAAAGGGTACCACAATGGCAATTCAGAACCTCGTGGCTTTGGTATGCACCTCTGGTACCACTGAAAGCTCCATTCCTGAATCATTTTTTCAAAATGTTTGTGCAGTAAATGAGCCATAAGGAAGTAAACAGGTCGGGCTTCGTTAGGACCCATGGTGTATCTGGGTGTCCGGGTAATTTTTTGAAGGGTAGGATCCCTCTGTCTTCAGACCCAAATCATGTCCCATCTTGTGGACCAAAAGATACCAAATATTCGGACGTGAGGTATGACCTAGTGGGCTTTAGTCGTGGCTAGAACTGGGTCCTCTGGTCTGGTGATGTATTTTATTGGTTCCAGATCTGAAAATACTTAGAACTAGTATCTTAGGCCTGGATCTGGATCCTAATTTTTATCAGATCAAGTACTTGGTTTGACATCTATTTTGTTTTTCGGATTGGATCCATCAGTTTTGTAGATATTTGGGGCACCCATTGACATCCTTACAATGAGGTCACTTGCTAGAAGCACAGAAGCTTGTTTGACATACTCTTTTATGACCGAATCAGATTTATTTATTCAGAATGTTGTTGTTATTATTATTATTATTATTATTATATATTCTTTTGTTCTCAGGACACATAGGGATCACTGTTGATGACACATTCAAAGCATGTGAACGATTTGAGTGTTTAGGAGTGGAATTTGTGAAAAAACCTAATGACGGTAATTTTCTTCTTCCTGATGAAAACAGTTTCTAGGTTTTCCCCCCTTTTTCTCTGTTTAAACTATGGTTTAGACCTCTTCAGGCGATTTTGTTGCTAGGCAAACTTTATTAATTTTAGCCAGTCTTTTTATTGCATTCCCATTGTTATCAATCTAAGGCTGTCATTAACGAACTCACATTGGATTTGATTGTTACTAGTTACTAGTTACTAGTTAGGCACACCAATTGTGGTCAACCTCCAGTGAGTTCAATGGGGATGATTTTATCCTGTGCACCTGCGCACTCGGCATTGATGCTGTTCATCATGCAGAACCTGGTGAAATTCAGGGAGGTCCCACCTTTGGTGACAATTCAGATGTGCGCTCCTGCACATAGCAGAAAAGTTTCCACCCCCATGTGGTTTTAGGATCAAAGAATTGGAATGTAGCATCCGGAGGCGACCAACACTAAGAAAGAGCAAGTTGAACTTTTCATAGCAATTTTTTCTCCAATTTAGGGAGTTTGACGAATTGGATTTTTGTCATTCCATATACACATTTATATTTTGATGCTAGAGCAGTATTTCATGTCTGTGAAGAGTAGGGAGGTGTTACTATGTCCATAAATATCTTGAAACATTGGGGATGAAGTGTTGGTTACACTTTTTTCGTTTTTTTAAATCACTATAATGAAATTAGCTGATTCTGCATATGAAGTTTCTGTCAATCTCCAATCCCAAAGCAACAATTGTTGTTTTCTACTTTTTCAAGTGCACTTCATATATTAATGCCAAATATTTTTCCCTATTTTGAGTTATACAGTTTATTTTCTCTTTGTTCCTTATCCTCCAAGTCATACACAGATGTTTGCTTGCAAAGGGAAAATTTGAATTTCCCACCTTCTCTAAGCTTTTTTTTTTTTAATTTTTTTATTGAGAACATTCAGCTGAATACCTGATATTTAGAATGAAAACCTGAAAGTTAAGCAGAAATATCAAAAAATAAAAAAAAAATAAAAATAACCACCCCTCTGATGAGCTCATTTTTCTTGATGAGGATTGAAAGCCCAGCTAAGTTCATTAATTTTATGATGTTTTGGTTTCTTTAAAAGTTAAAGTGAAAAATGGTGTCAGATACATGAGAAATGTGAGACTAATTTTTCTTGGTAGGCAAACAGCCCTCAAATGTTGTAATTACAATAGTTTTGTTCTGGTGAGAGGCATCTGGATTTAGTTCTGTGTGAACTTCTTGTGCATCTTTCAATTGTGTGCTACAGGCTCTCTCTCTCTCTTTTTTTTTTTTTTTTCCAACTTTGCATTTGAATATCCTTCAATATGATGGGTGTTGTCTATCTAATTGCAGGGATGGCTTATATTTTTTTCTGTTTCTTACAAACACTAAACTGCCAAGCTAATTGCAGGAAAAATGAAAGGGATTGCATTCATAAAGGATCCTGATGGTTATTGGATTGAAATCTTTGATCAGAATACAATTGCAACTGCTGCTGGCATTGCTTCTTGAGTGAATCTGTAACTTTAGGTAATCATTTCCACTATATACTCATTTTTTCATAGTTATGTTCTAGTCAACTACTCTTGGATTTTACTATAATACCTGTTTGTTTCAAGAATGGGCGATGCATCTGCATTGTATCAATCTGAGACATTTTCAAAAAAAATTTCATGTGCAAATTCATGCCCCTGCCTGTTCCTTCCTTTGGGCACCATATGTTTTAATTTTATTCTGTTGACATGTTAATATACTATTATGATATCCAACAACTGTTTCTATACATATGAATGTGTGACTTTGATGTCCTATTTGTGAATATTATAATTCTAGGGTGGCAATGGGTTGGGTTGAGAACCAAGGTAACATGTATAGGCTCAACCAATCCAATTGGGGTGTAGATCTAAGTGCCCAGAGCGCATAACGGGGGCTGGAGGGGGAGCGGGAGCTCCGAAATGCTAAATTTTAAAATAATTATATGTCCGGAGCACCTATCCAACATAGTGCTTGTGGGTTTATAAATAATTAACTAATGGGCACAAATATATCTTATCCATTTATTCAAGTATCAAAAATGGAGAAAAATTTTTACTTTGCGATTTGATCACATAAAATAGACAATAATTATTAAGTCAGAAGAAATTTCTTCATTCTAAAGATAAATGTCAGGCTTACTGGAAAAAGAAAATGCATAAAAAACCAAAGATTTTGCATGGTTCGCTCCATATTGGGGTCAAACTGCGCTCTGAGAACGGTCGAACCGCGCTACAAGGATGGTTCCACTCCGAAAATGCTAATCCACATTTTTAGAGCGGGATTAAGAAGGCTGAGAGGAGGTTCCTGGCACTAAGGTGTAGATGCAAGATACAGATGGAAATTAAAAGGGTCAACTTGTTCCTTAATTAGCAGGTCTGGTTCAGGTTGCGTCTGTAGGTTATAGTGGAACTCGTTGGGTTGGCAGTTGAATAGAAGGAATGGGTTGAGTACAAACTGCGGCCCGCATTTTGTAGGACTATTATACATACAAGGAACCCATATTCCAATCAGGGTCATACATTCCAACATATGATGTGGATTAACAGAGAGGGTCCATTTGCATCATGGCTATGGCATAGAAAGAAAATAGGCTAGCTATATTGGTGGAACATTTTCTTTACAGTGTTTGGAATCCACATACGTTGGGGGAAAAAGCAACCAGTTTTCGTATGTCATTGCAATGATGCTGTTGCATAGATTATTTGTTCTTATGTTGAGGAATTGCAACTGTTCTCTTTGGGTTGGTGCTTATTTGAGTGTTAGGAAATCCCCTAGCAAATCCCTGTTACTTTAGCGCGATGGAGACGATTATAGATGGATATCTGGTGTTTTGGATTAGCCATGAAATTGAAACAGATAACATAGTGGAGAGAGTCAAATGTACTGAACAAAAACCAACTGCTAGGTGCTCCTGAGTTGCATCCGAAATGACCCGTCCGACATATTGCACTTAATCTCTGACATAGAACACAGCATATGATATGTGGCATTATCTTAAACGAGCATATCAAAATAATGTGGCATGATGATTTCAGCTGGGATTATCAAAGCTATTCATATAACTAAGGGGAGAGCCCCCCTTTACCCTTCTCCCTTTCCCCTTCCTTCATTTTGGTAAGGCAAGTACTCACACGCCCAACCCACACACTCACCCACGTCTATCACCATTAGGGCTACAACGAGGGATTGATCCCTAGTTGTTTATGTAGAAGAGAGGTTCCTCACCACACCAGCTAATGTGCACAAACTTCCCTTTTTTGTCGCACAAAACCTACTGGAGACTACATGGGGACATCAATTCTTGATGAAATCATGTTGAAGTCTCGCACCTGTTTAAGCAAGCCTTATGAACAAGTTTCCTTTTCCAAGTTTATATACTTGTCTTGGAAAATTATTTGGCGAAGAGCAATTGTGTCAGGCAGCCGAACATCCTAATTGGATCGTTGGACTGACAAAAGTTGAATTTGTTGCTGAGGGAAGGCCAGAGCAAGTGAATTCAGTCTAGCACTTTCCATGTAAGGAGTACAAGCATTTTGTTGATCAATCAATAAATTCCAGTGTGTTTTTCATGTAAGGAGTAATAGCGCATTCCAGGCAACATCTAGTGGACCTTCCCTGGCTACAGACAGAGCCTCTTCTTCCTCTCCATTGGGCCTTCCCCAGCCTACCTTGCTATCTAGTTCTCTCACTCCAGAGGAAGGACAACTAATAATACTAGTCACATTCTTTTCCTAGAGGGACTAGGTAAATTTCATCTCTCCATCAATGTGGCACTCAGATCAGGTGCTTCAAATCATGTCTTGGGCTTTCTAAAATTCTTCATCCATTATACACTGGATCAGCTAGAGTTAGGGCTGTTAATCGAACTGAGCTATTCGAGCTCGGCTTGAGTTCGGCTTGTTTTGGGCTCGTTCGAGCTCGTTCGAATATTATAAACAAGCCAAGTATGAACAAAATTTTAGGCTTGTTTATAAACGAGCCGAACTCGAGCTCGAATTCGAGCTGCTTGACAGGCTTGATTAAGCTTGATATTTTTTACCTAGTTTTACTATTATTTTTTAGTGGTCCAATTATAGCTGTCCATTCCAAACCTCTACTGAGATCCAACGGTGATGTCCATGGAGAAGCTGATTATGAATTTGTTATGTTGTGTTAATTTGTTATGTTGTGTTAAGTGGTGTTGAATTTTGTTAAAATTCAAGCCTGTTCGCAAGCCTAAATTCGATTTCTTTGGTCAAGCTTTATACGAGCTAGAGCTCGGATTCGAGCTTGTTAACAGAAAACGAGCCTAATCAAGCCGAGCTTGAACTTTTCATTTTTTAGTCAAGCCGAGCTCGAGCTAAAAAAAAAGCTTGATGTTCGAGCTCAAGCCGAGCTTGAACATCTTCCTAAAATATCAAGCCGAGCCTGAGCATGGTGATGCTCGTCAAGCTTGGCTCGATTATCACCCCTAGCTAGAGTCACCCAACAGAATATTAGGATATTCTGTTATCTGGTAGCATTCCTTGTTTACCCCTCTACTTACGAATCTCAGTAATAATTATCAGATGACTTGATCATTGTTAGAAAACTTGTCGATAATAACTGCGTTGCTGAATTCTTCCATCATGGTTTGTTTTGCAGGACCATGGGACTGAGGGAGCTTAGGAAGGGCATGGGAGTTGGCAGACTCTTCTTTCTAAACGTGGAACCATCTCAGACCATTGAGTTTTCTTCCATTTCTGTTTGTAGGACTGCATGATATGAGGAACATTTTCACTTTATGGCGTGGTTTTCAGTGGGTCACCCCAACAGCAATAAGTTAAATCTTTATGTGGAACTCTAGTGTTGCTCTGAATGTATTTCATATTTTCAAAACTGATGCTTTGCCTTTCTGGTTACATCTTTTATGGGTTAAAGCAAAATGCTATCTTTTCCTTTCGACATTGCTTCTGGCCACTGGATTTCTTATTTTTTGGGTTCAGAGAGTGCTGGAATTTGATTGAATTTAAATAATGTAAAGAAAGGCCACCAGGAAGGTGATCAAAGAAGCCTCAACAAAGGATGCAAGAGGATAGACAATATAAAGATATGATAGAAAGATAAATCACTCTGGATACTAATCCATTTGCAATAAGATGAAGCTCATCGGTGATATGTGTTGGGATGAAGCATTTGTATCAGGGATAAGGCTATTTCATTTAGGACAAGGTGGAATCTCCAGGGCCCTTTAACATTACCACTCCCACAGGAGATTGCGTTCCTTGAATGGCCTTCCACCAACACTGGATCATGAAAATGCGAGTAGACCTATCTAAGACCCCCTTTGATGGCTATGATTTCTTCTCTATTCAAGTCTCCAATTCACATTGGGTCTGAGAATGACATGATAATCTCCCTCCAGTGGTTCTATGAAGGTTCCCTCCATACCTGAAGGGCCGGGATCTTTTCTAGAGCTCCCATCAAATGAAATGTTCTGACCAAGTTCATACAGAATTTGGTGCCCAACACATTTTTTTTTTTTTCACATTATGGTCATTGCTATTGAGTTTCATGTGCCTCAGCCCTTTGTCTCTACTTGTGAAAGGACCTGTATGCAACAGGGAAGTCGTATCTACCATAATGACCTACCACTACCAGCCTTTAGTTGGCCCTCCCTCACACAGTATCAGGAGGGCTGGATTGTAACTGTCCTCTTGCTGGATCTATGCCGTTCATCTAATGAACCATAAAATAACAGTAGTCCATATGCCTGCTCATCTAACGTCAACAAAGGAGATCTTCATATGCCTGTTCATCTGCAAATTCAGCCTCATCTACATGTCCCGCTATGTTGGAACCTAACTAAATCCGCCAGTGGCTGCTGGACCATCTGAAATAAGGGTTGCATATGGTGCGAATCAGAATGTTGGACCAGCTAAACTTCATCCTTTTGTGTTCAAAACCTTGTAGCCTTTTGTGCCCAAAATGTTCATCCGCGCTGGTCCTGTAGTCAGGCAAAAATAGCCTCCATCATAGACCATGAACCTTAAAAACAACATGCAAATTGCAGCTGAGTGCATAACACTTGCAAACATGATAACCTGATCTTATAACCTTATAAAATTAGGCACGTCACATGTTAGTGTGTCCACTGACATCACTAGACCAAAAAGCAGCATATACCAAAATTCAGATACATTAGTCAGTGTTAGTCCTCCCATCTACTGTGAGGGGTCCAAATAATAAGCACTACGGACTTAGATAGCACAGCTAGCAATGTCCACTTTGAGTGAAGATTCCATCCAATGGCGAAAATCACTCCAACATGAAGAATGTCCAAGATCAGATGCTTGCGATTCTGGCAGGGAATGTCTTGATCCAGTGGTCTGCCCGGACAAAACATTGTGCAAAACAGTGCCAAATGTTGAGGAGGGTAAGATGCCTCAGTGGTGAGAGGATGATAAGTGTGAGGTGCCTCAGTGGTAAGAGGATTCGCTTCTCACCCACAGTGCCAGGGATCGACCATGGGAACTGCCAGAGTACGGCCCCAAGTGTACTCAGGCAGCAGGGAGGATGATGGAAAAAGAATACTCACGCGCCGAGCATACACAGTTAGATTAGATAGTACATGGAGGACCCAGGGAGATGATAGAGTAGGCTGGTTTAGGAATAGGATAGTATACAATTCTCCCATGTAGGCAAAGAAAAAAATAAGTGTCAAATGTTACACACGTACAATCATTTCAGCCACTATAAAAAGATGCTCTGAGATCCATCTCAAGTTTTATTTAACTTAAAACCAACTGTATTTGAAAAACATTCTGGGTATTCGTAATTGTGGAAGCACCATCAATGAAACAAAGTTTGGTATGCAACAGGGAGCTAGTTGCAAAATGATGCACCTTTCAAAGTTCAGGATGGCCCATCTAGGCACTGAGGCCTTTACAAGGGAGGTCGGCACAGCGACAAACAGGCCTACCTGAAGCTTCCCATCCATTGAATCCGCGTTCCAGAATCACAATCTTCTTTATCCCCAGATCCTCCTCTGTTTCCGCCAGATAATTTGCAAACATGCGAGCACATGATGGTCCGCGAACCTACAAAACCACCCCACCATTCAACTGTTAGCCACCTAAAATAATTATCAATAATAATTATACGTGAACAAGCTTTGCAGTAGATAAGTCTTTCATTTAAATCAGTGAAATCATCAGTCATGGTATTGCTTCATTATAGTATTGTTTCCAAGTGATGTTTGTAATGTAATCCATCTGGTTAGAGAGAGAGAGAGAGAGAGAGAGAGAGAGAGAGAGAGAGAGAGAGAGAGAGATCTTCCTTCCAAATTACAATGGAGTGCACACATGGGACTCAAAAATAATAATAATAATAATAATAATAGTTTGTTCATTTATCAAGCAAAAACAAAGTAATCTAAAAATGCATGTAATGAGATCAAGAAGTAAACAATGAGACATTTGTGGATAGGCTAGTTACCACATCCTCAATCCATGCAATGACAACTAGTAGAGAGAGGGAATCAAGTCGAGAAGCGGATATGCTAAAATGTTCTAGCTGAGGAGAAAGCAGAGTAGCAAAGAATGACCAACATGGAAGCACCCAAAGTGTTTGATCACAGTGATTTGAAAACAAATTAATTTGAGAAGATGAAAAAAGTAGGTGGCAAGATGACACCAGATGTCCAGAATGGATAGAAAAGGGACCTAAAAGAGAATAGTTTTTGGTGAAGAGTGACTTGAGAAGCTCCGAATCATACCCAATTGCAGACAATGCATAAATCTCATTGCTTGTGTCGACTGCGCTCTACTTTTCATGTCAAAGCATTCCAGTAACAAATCAAATAAACTTTGAAATAATCTATCAGCAAGAGTTCGAAACAAGTTCACTACTCATCTGGCAAAATTTGCTTCATGCTTCATCAAGCATGCCAGTAAGACGAGTAACAATGGTTGGGAAATTGAGGTCCACACCTGATCAAACATTTGTGAGGACATGCTTGTTTGTTACCAAAAGATAATTATTCCCCAGCTTTCAAGAATTGCCTCCAGTAACCACTCCAATCCCATTGTGATAAACCCATTGCCCATTCTACCTGGTGGTCTACTCATTCTCCAACACTATCGAAAATCATTCTGATAGATGGCAATCTGGCACAAGCATCAAAGCATGTATGGATGATAAACATGGAGCATAAAAGAAGATTCTCATTAATAATCCAAATTACAACTTACCATGAGATATTATCCTCATCCACTTAGCATAACCCCTAAGTGCCTTGATATCCAATTCTTCAGCAAAGAGCTTGCCAAATGCGGCCCCACAACTTCTTGTCCTCATTAGAGTTCATCACGTACATATTAATACGGAAGTTCTATTTCTATGGACTTAACATGTCACTTGCTTTGTTTTCCAAAACAAAACAAAATAAAAAGCGGGACATTTGCTTCTTTTTTAGGTGCAACAGCTATAATTCATTGTGCAAAGCAGTTTCATCGGCTATCTTGAAAAAATCACACATTCAGATTCCAGTTCCAAAAGAAATTGTCTCAGCCAGGTTTATGTTTGGATGCTTCGAGTCAAGCTACGATTCTGTGTGCAGAGATGGGCCACAAACCCTTCTTTTACACTTTCCATGGTAAAACTGCATCAGCCATCTTCACACCCTTTCTGGTCATCAGCACTTTGATTGCTTCTTCAAACCCTTTCCAGTCATCATTAGTCCTCTAAGAAATTATCAAACCCAAATACAATCATAAAAGAACCTGTCTGTTTTGACAGGTAAATTTCACAATTACTTGGCTATTGGCCCAGGAGTCTAAGGACGGCAACATCTATATGGAGGGTAGTTTAATCTGAAATACAGGCGAGGAGGGATCTGGGGCAGAAGAAGAACTATTGTTGCCTAGCCACCTACGTTTGGAATGGGTGGGCTATTGTCATTTAAGGGCTCGCGGTTCATGTTGTGAGGGTAGATTGGACATTGTGTGACCAAAAGCCAACAGTGAAGAGACAGGGGCTCTTAACAGGTTGCAGCTGAGGACTTGAAGCATATATTAAGTGGATGCTCCCATATCTTGTAAATGTCCCTCCTATAAGACAATAGATGGGTGGTGCTGCCAACACTATTCAAGGTTTGAGCGATTGATCACAGGTTTCATTGTCATGTGGACTAATTGTCAAATACAAGATGGCTCAGGCCCACTTGGGCCCAATATGATGATATCCAATCTCGTTGGATTTGGTCAAATCTTTGCACAGCTTCTTCCTTCTTTAATTAGATTGTAATTAGATACTCATTCATTAATAGTAGATTGTAATTAGATTAGCTGATTTGTAGAGCTGATTTGTAGCCTTTGATAAGGTATCTGTATTCTATATAATGGGAGAGAATCTCCAATGAAGAGGACACAAAAATTATACAATTCAAAATCTCTTCTGGATGCTACGTTTGATATGGTATCAGAGCCTTCTTCCTGGTGTCTTCTGTCTTCTAGCTATCAATTTCTTTTTGAATCTCAGTGATAACAGTCATTCCTTGTGGCTGTTCGTGCATGTTTCACATAGATCTTCGTCAACATCTTGACATCTGATCACTGTGGCCCACCTGTGATCAGCCCTGCTGCTCTTGGGAAACACAATCTTGTGTCTCAGAAACAAACAGATCAAAGATCTGTAACCTTGACAACAACCAGATCAGGGATCTGTGTTCTTTGAAAACAGAACAGTCTTCTGTAGTGATATGATCAATAGTGGCCCACCTGCAATCATCATGGGATCTTCAGCAATCTATACAGCAATGGTCGACCAACCCTCTTGGTAATTTTGGAGATTTTTTCAACATTTTTTCAAGATCAGAGGTAGGCCATTTGAACCAACTTGTGATGTTCTAGTTTTCTAAGATTGTTTTGATCTCAGCCGTACAAAACCTTGGATTATGAATGGATTTCAATAACTCTTGTACCACTGGAAAGATAAATTGATCCTACCTGCATCTTGTGGATCTGATTCTCACTCAGATCAAGCAGTGGGCCCCACGCAGGGAACCAACAGTACAAATCAAGGTTGCCTGGGCTCCTTTTTTTTTTTGTGAAACTGGTCACAGACAGTTTTTCTGTCATCTTGCACTATTTGGCATCTACACACAGCCTGTTTTTGATCTTCTGCACTACAATTTCTGTCTCTTGCTACACTGTTTGGGCTTTACACCTTCTGATTTGCTGCAATTTGGCTCTATTGCTGTTTAAATGGAAAAGTCAGACGTTAAATTGATTCAATTTAATGGTAAAAACTATCCAGCATGGGCTTTTCAATTTCAATTATATCTTGACGCCAAGGAATTATGGGGATTAGTTTCTGGTTCTGATTCGAAGCCTACAGAGGACGATAAAAAGATTTCTACTTGGAATACAAAAGATGCGAAAATAAAAACATGGATTCTCGGGGCTGTGGAACCTCATCTGATTCTGAACCTCAAACCCCACACAACCTCCAAGGAGATGTGGGGTTACTTGCAGACAGTTTATCATCAAGATAATTCTGCACGTCAGTTTCAACTTGAGTGTGAAATTGCATAATATAGTCAAGGCACCTTGTCCATTCAGGACTATTATTCTGGTTTCTACAATTTGTGGAGTGAATATGATGGGATCAAATATGCTTCCATTCCAAACAATGTTCTTAAAACTATACAAGACCTTCAAGCCTCAAGTCACAGGGACTAGTTTTTGATGAAATTGCGTCCTGAATATGAGACTGTCACATCGTCCCTGCTGAGCCGGAGCCCATTACCATCTTTGGATGTTTGTTTGAATGAGCTTCTGCGAGAAGAACAACATATTCGCACAACAGCCCATCTGGAACAACTGCACACTGCAACTTATCCTGTTGCATACTCTGCAAAAGAGAACACTCAGTCTCTTCAGGTCTCACAGTCTTCTCCAACTCCTCAGACTCGGGATATGAGCAAGGTCCAATGCTACTCTGGCAAAAAAATATGGACACCTTGCAACACAATGCAAACAGAAATTCTGTAATTACTGCAAGAAGAAGGGACATATCATTACTGAATGTCGCCACCGTCCACAAACTCGGACTCCTAATGCCTATGCTGCCAAGATGGACTTTTCTACTGCAGATGCTACATCCACATCTGTGCGGCTGTGCCTTCACAGCCTGGTTCGTCTTCCACTGCTCTCACTCCTGAATTAGTTCAACAAATGATCGTCAATGCATTTTCTGCACTTGGCATCACAGGTAAATCTAAAACCCCTTCTTCCATTTGGTATCTTGATTCCGGAGCATCAAATCACCTGACTCACTCCAGTGCACAACTCTCTAGCTTGACAAAATATACTGGCAATACTCATGTTCAAACCGCCGATGGCGAACATCTTCCTGTCACTGCCATTGGAGATATTTCCAGTATCTTGCCCTTAAAGAATGTTTATCACTGTCCAAATTTAATTTCAAACCTTCTTTCAGTTGGACAACTCGTTGAAAACAACTATAATGTTTCCTTTTCTTCCTCGTGTTGTGCAGGACCAAATGTCCGGGAGGGAGATCGCGAGGGGGCCTAAACTTGGCCGCTTATTTTCTCTTGATCTATCTACTCCAATTAGGAATAATTCAGCAAATAATTTTTGTTTTTCTGCTCAAAATAATTGTCAATTATGGCATAGTAGGCTTGGACATCCTAATTTTAAAACCATGTCTCACATAGTTAATTCTGGATTGCTATACTCAATAGGATTATCTGAGTTTGTTTCTTTTGATTGTGCTACATGTAAGATGGGAAAAAGTAAGACTCTTCCCTTTTTTGTCTCTACCTCCAATAGCATTCATTGTTTTGATTTAGTTCATAGTGATGTCTGGGGTATTGCTCCTCATTTGTCTCATGCTCATTATAAATATTTTGTGACATTTATTGATGATTATAGTAGATTTACATGGGTCTATTTTTTGCATTCTAAAGCTGATGTCTTTAATGTTTTCAAGATGTTTTTAGCATATGTTGAGAATCAATTTTCCATTTGCATTAAAATTTTACGTTCTGATTCGGGAGGTGAATATATGTCTACAGAGTTTCAAAATGTTTTACAACAAAAAGGAATAATTTCTCAAAAATCTTGTCCTTATACCCCTCAGCAGAATGGGGTTGCTGAAAGAAAAAATAGACATCTTCTTGATATTACTCGATCTCTTCTCATTGAATCCTCTGTTCCGACATGTTTTTGGACGGAAGCTCTTAGCACTGCTGCCCACCTTACAAATCGATTAACCTCTTTTTCTTTAGAAAATGAGAGTCCTTTTTATCGATTATACAAATCTACACCATCTTATGATGATCTACGTGTTTTTGGATCGGTGTGTTTTGTTCATTTACCTCCTTCTGAGCGTAACAAACTTACTGCCCAATCTGCTAAATGCGCATTTCTAGGATATGCTAGTCATCAAAAGGGGTTTCTTTGTTATGATCCTCACATACGACGCATTCGTACCTCCCGTAATGTTGTCTTTTTCGAAAATCAATATTTTTTCCAACAATATCTTGATTCTGTAGAATCTTCATCTGTTGTTTCCTTCCCTGGTTTTTCGGATAAAACACCATTTGTGAACTTTGATCCTAATTTCGTTTATCAGAGGTGGAGTAAAACTATGACTACACATAGTCCCCCTAACGATCCCCCAACTGCATCTGGTCCAACTGGAGATCCTCCCTTACGCCGTTCATCTCGGATTTCAGTGCCTCCAAATCGTTATGGATTTACCCACACTTCCTTAATGGCCACCATGTCTTCTACTTCCATACCAAACTCATATTCCCAGGCTGTGCAGTATGAGTGTTGGAATAAAGCTATGCAAGATGAATTGGATGCTCTTGCGCAAAATCATACATGGGATGTGGTTCCGTGTCCTTCTTCTGTTAAGCCAATAAGTTGCAAGTGGATCTATTTTATCAAGCTTAACCCTGATGAGACTCTGGCTCGGTATAAGGCACGTCTTGTTGCTCTGGGTAATCGGCAGGAATATGGTATTGATTATGAAGAGACGTTTGCCCCTGTAGCAAAAATGACAACTGTTAGGACTCTTCTTGCCATTGCAGCATCCTAATCATGGCCTCTATACCAGATGGACGTCAAGAATGCATTTTTTCATGGTGATCTCAAAGAAGATGTGTATATGCGCCTTCCTCAGGGGGTTTCCTCTATCATCACGGGTGCTGTTGCCAAACTACGGCGTTCTCTCTATGGCCTCAAACAAGCCCCCCGGACATGGTTTGAAAAATTCCAACATGCTCTTAGTTACTTGGGGTTCCATCCTAGTTCATATGATCCATCCATGTTCCTTCATCATGCTTCTACGGGGATTACTATTCTTCTTGTTTATGTGGATGACATCATCATTACAGGCACCGATACAGAAATGATTCACCAACTTCAGGCCTCTCTTCATGAATCTTTCCACATGAAAGACCTTGGTCCTCTAAACTATTTTTTAGGTCTTAAGGTTCATTAATCTGCAAAAGGCATCGTCTTCCATCAACATAAATATGCTCTTGACTTAATTGAAATGGCTGGACTTCAAGGTTCTGCTCCCATCAATACTCCAGTCGAAGTCAATGTTAAACTTCAGCAAGACAGTGGGGATCCGCTCTCTGATCCTACTCTCTATTGTCGCCTCGTTGGCAGCCTGATCTACTTGACTATAACTCGTCTTGATATTTCTTATGCAGTCAATTTAGTCAGTCAATTCATGACTGATCCTAGACATCTTCATTTGGCTGTGGTTCGACGTATTATTAAATATCTCATTCGGACACCAACCCGTGGATTATTTTATCCTGCCAACAACTCCCTGACACTTAAAGCATACTCAGATGCTGATTGGGCTGGTTGTCCAGATACTCGTCGCTCTACCATAGGATGGTGTATGTATCTGGGAGATAGCTTGATTTCGTGGAAGTGTAAGAAACAAGATAAGGTCTCCAGATCTTCCACCGAAACTGAGTATCGTGCTATGTCTGCTGCTTGTTCAGAAATTCTCTGGCTTCGCGGGTTACTTTCCGATCTCGGATTTCCTGATGATAGTGCCACATCATTCTATGCAGACAATACTAGTGCAATTCGTATTACTGCCAATCCAATTTTCCACGAACACACTAAACACATAGAGACTGATTGTCATTTTATACGCGACAAATACAAGCGTGATGTGATTAGCCTTCCTCACATATCTTCTGATCTTTAAAATGCCGATATCCTCACAAAGAGACTTCCGCGACCTCGCCATCAGTTCTTGGTTAACAAATTGATGCTTGTGGATTCCCCAGCATCAATTTGAGGGGCGGGGGGGGGGTGTCAAATACAAGATGGCTCAGGCCCACTTGGGCCCAATATGATGATATCCAATCTCGTTGGATTCGGTTAAATCTTTGCACAGCTTCTTCCTTCTTTAATTAGATTGTAATTAGATACTCTTTCATTAATAGTAGATTGTAATTAGATTAGCTGATTTGTAGAGCTGATTTGTAGCTGATTTGTAGCCTTTGATAAGGCATCTGTATTCTATATAATGGGAGAGAATCTCCAATGAAGAGGACACAAAAATTATACAATTCAAAATCTCTTCTGGATGCTTGTCAAATACAAGATGGCTCAAGCCCACTTGGGCCCAATATGATGATATCCAATCTCGTTGGATTTGGTCAAATCTTTACACAGCTTCTTCCTTCTTTAATTAGATTGTAATTAGATACTCTTTCATTAATAGTAGATTGTAATTAGATTAGCTGATTTGTAGAGCTGATTTGTAGCCTTTGATAAGGCATCTGTATTCTATATAATGGGAGAGAATCTCCAATGAAGAGGACACAAAAATTATACAATTCAAAATCTCTTCTGGATGCTACGTTTGATACTAATTAGGCCATGTGTGATAGTGAACAAATAAAATTCCTAAAGGTGGACCATTGATCTCGCAAGATTGAGAAGGAAGAAAGAACAACGGCACAGTTTTCATGTCGATTGCTGCTGTTATCAAACGTACACTGCAAGTGTAACCATATTTATTAGGAGCCATTAGACTTCAGCCTAATATAACCAGTGAGGATTTTAGAGGTTCCAAATGGTCGGTGTTGATGTAAGCGTTTTTACCATCCAGACTGATCTGCAAGGCAGTTAGGACCACCAACTAAAAGGTGTTCTATACCCATGGATTTAGCTAGCTTTGAGATGATTTGGGACTTTCTCTCAACCCCACTAGATTTATTAGACTCTGGATATCATGCTCTGTTTAATGTATAAGGATGAAAAGATAGCTGCTAAGAGTGAACCGGTTACGGATTGTCATGGTGCTTTAAGGTTTATTGGCTCAACATTGCCCATATATTTAGAGGGATGGATTGTGAAGCACAAGAAAGCGATTCCCCCAGGTTTCCAGCCAAGAAGAGCAACTGATACCATGGGAGCTGGTGACTTACTCTGCCAGAGGGCTCTTGCATGGGTGAGAAAACTGCAAAATATACATACAGTTATTTTCAGGAATGGCCAGGCTAACTGGAAGCATGAAAATCAGATGGGCGGGTTTGAAAGGTTTCTCCATGGCCTACATCTGAGCAAAAAAATGGTAACCATTTTATCATAGAGCTTCAATACACTTTTAAAGACCCCAAAATTGCCCAAATCCTAGCTGTTAGATAACGTCCGACGAATGGCCAATTTACATGATCCATCCAATGCACAGCAAAAGCCGATTGTGGATCGAACTTGGGTGAGTGCTAATTCATGGGGGCAGTGAGTGTGCAAAATTTAGATTAATCACATGATGGACGCGGCTGCTCTATTAATGTGTGTTTAGACAACTGCAAATCAAGGAATCCATGTGCCTGCTTTACAATTTCCACCACAAATTGTTAAACTCTTATATACCCTATTAAATTCTACATCCTCAGACTCGGGTGGCGATATCGACACCATTTCCTAATTCCAACACTTCCTTCAATGATTAAAAAAAAAAAAAACACACCCAACACCTAAAAGTCTAGAATCAGCCATTTGGGTATGTATGTTAGGTATGTATTCAGAAATAAATCAACTCTTAACATAAAAGATATTCATATAGGAAGCTAAACTCAACACCAAATCAACCACACAATTTCCTAATTCCAACACTTCTTTCCACCCAAAAGTCTGGAATCAGCAAAAAATTAGGCAGAAAAGTCAATGAAATCGCAGACCTGGCTGAGGGCACAGTGGAAAACGAGGGTGTCTTTTCCTTTCGCGTCTTGCAAGAGATTGGGGATCTTCTGAGAGAAGGAATAGCTAGCGTAGTGAAGAGAACCTATAATGTGGGCATCGTAGCTTCGCTCCTCGTCCCTATTGCCCAAATCCAAAACACCCCCACAAAAGATTGTTACAAGATTAGCAGGAATTGAATACATGGGCATGTGTAGAGATGGAAAAAACAAGAGAGAATTCGCAGCTTTCTGCATTTGTTGTTGATTTCATTGCATTTCAATTCGTTTACCTGACGTCTACAATGGCCACGTTTGGATGGCTTTTCAGGTTTACAAGCTGAGACGCTGTGATGTAAGAGACGTTTGCCGGCACTGCCATCTTTCTTTCTTTCTGCTGCTTCTTCTTCTTCTTCTTCTTCTTCTTCGTCTTCTCTTTCTGCGTTCTTTGTTTCGTCCTTCCGATGGTATTACTTTTTGCTTTTTCGCAGAGTTGGGCCCTTAAATAGACTTGTGATCATTTCATTCCATTGACTTGGACCGTTGGGCATTGTGTAAATGTCAGAAATTTGGAAAGAGAAAAATCATGGTGTATAAGAATGTATGAGGTATGATTTTACCTACGGTGATTTGTTATTATACATTGACTGAAGAATAAAGTAAATTAAAGAGAATTTAATGGGAAAAAATACTTAATGCGGACGTATTACGCAATCAAATATTTTAGCCATTGGTGCACCAATTAGAGCAATTGGGCCCGATTTTAATTATTTTTTTTTATCAATTTGTCACATCGTCGGCTCTGACTTTATTTACAATGAATAAGGTCGGCGATGACCCTGTCCGCGAACTCTATATTATCCGATTTCGAGCTTCATTCGTCCCACTTCACAAAATTAGCAGAGGCCGCCTTCCTTCAGTATCTTGTAGCTGCGAAACATGATGACAACTGTATTTTTCCACCGTTGATGTCACCAGTAATTTTCAATCGATCTCCTCTTACTATTGATAGGGTCTACACGAAGGAGGTAATGAAATTATTTTTCTTCACATGATGGAACCCTAGAAATCAATCCCCTCTTTGTATTGACAACATATAATACAATGTATGGTGTTTATTGTCTGTTTGGATATTATCATTCAATGCTTGGATATATGTTCTCTTTTTATGGTATACGTTGCACAGGAGCCCTATTTATTGTTTTGCACTGTTCAAAGTACTTTATACATAATTAGTTTCTAATAAGTAGGAAAATGTTCACAAATTTAATCTACTCCCCATGCATTATTGCTTGAGAAGGATGGTCTAAGTAATTTATGTTTTTTATGATGTTCTAATAGCATGGCAGACGCTGAGCACCTCATAATCTTTTACTATGACAGTGAGTTTGAATTTGAGCTCAATCGTCCTCATTACAAGGGTGGAAAGCAGAAGATGAGATATCTCTCGAGCAATATTTCATTTAAGGAGCTGTCCAAAATTGCTTTGGAAGCATCTAGTTGGGCAATAACTTCCGATGAGATAACTCTAAAGTATCTACTACACAATGACAATTTTTTTTCGTTGATAGATATCGATGATGATAATGATATCAATAGTTTGTTAAAATCGTCAAGAAGTGAAACAAAGGGGATATTATTATTCGTTTCAAGAAGGCTATGCGATAAAGACAGTTTTCAACACACCCGTGATAATAGGTATGTTCTGAAGTTAAAACTATATTTCAACATTTTCAGCCTGGATCGAAAGTAATTTTTTCTTTCATAACTATATATATTGCAGGTCTTTACAAGATGAAAGGAACAAAATCATTTGAGACGCTCCTAGCATTGGAAAGCCTGATAATAAATTAAAGGGCGAGCTACCACCACTACCTCCACCTTTTAAAGAATTTCCCACGATCGATATATAGGAGGATCACGATATAAAATTCCCAACGACATTGTCTTATTTTGCAGACGATGATGATTCCATGTTCGAAGAAATCAATGTAGAAATGCTTCATGTGCATGGAAGCGAAAGTGTGTACAGCTTCATAGGTGCTCCCGCAACTAATGTGGCTGGGAATGGAAGTTCAGCAGATGCTGAACTAATTAAGTCAGGTATCGAAAGAAATACTATAAGGAGAAATGAAGAAGACAGCTTTTCAAAAGCTCCCCTCGTGGACACAATAGTCCCTGATAATGTCGTGCCCGAAGAAGGGACTGGTTCAGGTAGGGAGATGTGGCTAGGTATGGAGTTTCCTGATCGTGAGGCTTTTAGAAGAGCTATAGCAAAATACGCAATATACAACAACTTCACCTTGAAACACGAGAGGACTAACATGAAGATGGTGACAGTGAGTTGTAAAGGAGTAGATTGTCCCTGGCGTGTACATGCCTCCATAGAAGATTCTAGTCCATAGTTCAGAGTTCGAAAATATAATTCCAAACATTGTTGCTCTAAACCACTCATGGGAACTGCACATCGGCAAGCAACCGCGAAGCTAGTAGCAGAGTTCATTGAAGAGAATGTGCGATGCAAAAACGATCTTAGGCCCAAGGAGATTTTCAATGAATGTCAGATTGAGTTTGGGACCCGCATTACATATAGGAGAGCACATATGGCAAAGAAGCTTGCACTATACAAAGTGCGTGAATCGTACGAGGAGTCTTTTATGATATTGCCACTCTATTGCAATGAGCTCCATAGAACCAACCCTGGTTCGTACACTGCGTTGGACATCAGGGAGGATGACCGATTCAGACGCTTCTTTTGGTCATTCGGTCCATGCTTAAGGTCATTCCAAACCACTCTAAGGCTATTGATAGCAATGGATGGATCACACATTCGTGGCAAATATCCAGGAGTGCTAATGGTGGCCGTAACACATGATGCAAATCATCAAGTGTTCCCCATTACATTTGCCTTTGCTGAAGCAGAGCAGCGTGATAGTTGGGAGTGATTTTTTGCACACTTGTCTTTGTCGTTGGGTGAGCCAAAGAATCTGACAATCGTATCTGACCGTCAGAAAGATCTAATTCTTGCAGTACAAGTCATAATGCCAAGCGCAAAGCATTGCATTTGTTGCCATCATACAGCCAAAAACATAAAGGCAGCTTTCAACGATCACGGCATTATAAGAAAGTTTTGGAGCGCAGCGAGGGCATACCGACCTTGTGAGTACGATACTTGCATGGACCACATAAAAAGTGTAGATGAGCGTGCATATATTTACATCCATGCGATCGGCCGTCAATTCTGGGCAACGGCATTTGCTCATGAACACAGGTATGACATACTTACCAGCAATGCTGCAGAGTGCACAAATAGTCTCCTAAAAGACACCCGAGTGCTCCCGATTACGAAACAAGTGGAAGAGATACGTGCAAAAGTCATGGAATTCTTTCGGAGACGGTCAACTCAAGTATAAAGCATCACTTCACTATTAACACCGTACGCAGAGAAGTACCTAGCCACAGAGATGGAAGAATCGCGAAGGCTGATGGTACGGATAACGGCATTGAATGAATATCAAGTGCAATCTTCAGAGTATGTTGATGTAGTTAACCTAGATCGCAGGTCATGCCCGTGCCGCAAATGGGACGTGATTGGGATCCCATGTTCTCATGCTGTTGCAGCCATGAAAGCGCGGAATATGAATCCATATGAGTATTGCAAGCACCGGTACCTCACAAGCACGTACCAGAAAACGTACACTGATGTCATTCATGTCACCCGTGATAGAAAGCAATGGGAACAACATTTAACCACCGGGAGAGTCCTCCCGCCATTGGCTAGCAAGCAACCGGGTCGACCAAAGAAGAACAAGATCCGAGTTGAAGATCGACATCATAAGGGAAGAGTGGTAACTTGTTCGTGCTGTAGAGAGAGGGGTCACAACCATGGGAGTTGCAAAAATCCGCCAATTCAACAATGACGTTGACGGATTTTCTACTTTGGGTCTACTCATGTAATCTTTTCGAGCAATCGGGTCGACCAAATAACAGGATCCGAGTTGAAGATCGACATCGCAAGCGTAGACTTGTTCGTGCTATACAGAGGGGTCAAAACTGTGGCGGTTGTAAAAATCCGCCAATTCAACAATGTTTTGATTTTCTGTTTTGGGGCCGCTTATGTAATTTTTTTGTGTTGGGGTATGCTTTTGATAGTTTTTTAAAAATTTTTTTGGTATGTATGTTTCTGGGTTGTGTTATTAACATGGAAGTATTGTTTTTTGTTGCATTTTTGGAAGTTTGTATATAAATTATCATTTCTTTCGAAACAATGTTTTGCACATTTGGATGTTTTTGTCTAATTTATCATTTCTTTTGAAAAGAGGTATGGAACCCAATTTTTTGTAGTGGAAGATGATGTAATGCCTTTATGCAACGTAACGATACTGCATGAATTTTTAATCTAATGCACGTGGAATGTCTCTTTACAGGGTCGTTGATGACCTTAGCAGTGTTAAATAAGGTCACCACCGACGAAGGCTAGCGAAGAAGTTATAAGTCATCAGGAATAAATTGATTGCAGGGTTGGCGAGGACCTTATCTTTGTCAAATAAGGTCATCGCCGACGCAGGTTGCCCCATTTTTTACCAAAAGTTGTAACTTCTCAAAGAAGGCTTTGCCAAAATTTCAAAGTACGGGTCGGCGATGACCTTGCCTTTGTAAAAATAAGCTCATCGTCGACGCAGGTTGCCCCATTTTTTACCAAAAAGTTGTAACTTTTCAAGGAAGGTTTTACCAAAAATTCTAAGTACGGGTCAGCGATGACCTTACCTTTTCTAAATAAGGTCATCACCGACGCAGGTTTATATTTTTTTACCAAAAGTTGTAACGTTTCAAAGAGGGTTGTGGCAAATTTCCCAAGTATGGGTTGGCGATGACCTTTCCTTTGTAAAAATAAGGTCATCGCCGATGCAGGTTGCCCCATTTTTTACCAAAAAGTTGTAACTTTTCAAGGAAGGTTTTGCCAAAAATTCTAAGTAGGGTCGGCGATGACCTTACCTTTTCTAAATAAGGTCATCACCGACGCAAGTTTATATTTTTTTACCAAAAGTTGTAACGTTTCAAAGAGGGCTGTGGCAAATTTTCCAAGTATGAGTCGGCGATGGTGCCTTTGTAAAAATAAGGTCATCACCGACGCAGGTTGCCCCATTTTTGACCAAAAAGTTGTAACTTTTCAAGGAAGGTTTTGTCAAAATTTCTAAGTACGGGTCGGCGATGACCTTACCTTTTCTAAATAAGGTCATCACCGACGCAGGTTTATCTATTTTTTACCAAAAGTTGCAACTTTTCAAGGAAGGTTTTGCCAAAATTTCTAAGTACGGGTCGGCGATGACCTTACCTTTTCTAAATAAGGTCATCACCAACGCAGGTGTATCTATTTTTTACCAAAAGTTGTAACTTTTAGGACTTTGGCAAAATTTCCAAGTTATGGTTGGGGATGACCTTAGCTTTGTCAAAATAAGGTCATTGCCGACGCAGGTTGGCCTATTTTACCAAAAGTTGTAACTTTTGAAAGAGGATTTAGTGGTACAGGGTCGGCGATGACATTACCTTTCTAAAATAAGGTCATCACTGACACAGGTTTCTATATTTTTTAGCCAAAAGTTGTAACTTTTGCTAGTTGGATTTAGTGTACAGGGTCGGCGATGACATTACCTTTGTAAATAAGGTCATCATTGACGCAGTGAAGCAATATTTTTTACCAAAAGTTGTAAAATTTTCATACATCCTCTAAGGTATTTTGAGCTACATGAAGGAGGAGGAAAACAAGACATGCATTCAATTGATCAATCAATTGGCAACATTCACAGCATACAAGTTTACAGTTACAAATTGACAAGATTGGCAATCAAGATATACAAGTCCAATACACCAAAGAATCAAACTTCAAGTTTACAGTTACAAATTGGCAACATTCACAGCATACAAGTTAAATTCACAACATTCACTGCAAGTAGAGGGGCAAGATCGGGAGTGGAGGGAGGATAAGCCTTAAGGCATTTCGAACCCATTTTTGTTCAAATATGTCAATGACAACTCTCCGCCTGTAGTACGGGATGTCTGCCTGGGTGAACTCGATGGGACGACGATATACGCAATGTTCCGCGAACGCACAATCGAACAACCCGCAGTCATTTCCGTTGTCTTGAAATGGGATGTCCGTATTAGTGGTCATCGTCCACATCATAGGCTGCGACCACCCGTGTTCCAGGAATTTTTGTTGAAGCCACAATCTCTGTCCAAACAAAGTGAAATTGAATGAAATGAAATTTGGATGAAGCTATACTATCCAAACATTATGCTGCCAAGAGAGGAGCAAATATGTATTTACGAATCTTTCACAGGTCTTTAGGCCCTAGATCTCTCCCTTTGAGCTGTTATAGTACTCCCAGCGGCTCTCATCGACATATCCAACGAGTAAGGACTAATGGTTGTGAGCGTGAATCACGTAGACTAGACTTTTGCACTCCATCACGTCCAGTACACGTTCTCCCTTTGGCCCAAAGGCCATGTCATCCCCAGTCTTTAGACCATTTTCCCAGTAACTTTGCAAGACAAGTATCTCAGACATGAAACATATATGATTGAAGTCAAAGTGGCTTTCTTTCATTTTTTCTTGAACTTACGCATATACTAGGGTCAGCAAAGTATGCATCCTTTCACTTTTCCCATAGTACTTCAAACCAAAAATATATGATACCCGAGTCCATCCAAGTGCCATCGTCCAATAAATCTCTTAGGGACTTTGAATCGACGCACGAGATTATCATATCCACCTCCTCTTTCCTGTCAATGCGATGCAAATATCGGACGTTGAATTAGTAAAAAACCTAACAAAGACTGCATTACTACGGGATTGTTTTCAAACAATTGCAATTTACGTATGTGTATAATATTTATAGAAATCCATCAAGAGTTCCTTCTCAACATCCTTCAAAACATAACCCGTCTGGGTTAATGGATGTTGATAATCCAGAAACATATCCGGTATCTTCCTCAGCCTCGGTATATGCTTGCACCTCCATATCAATGAATTGATTGTACCCTGTGTAGGGGATAAAATGATTGCTTGGCTAGTGACCTTTGTTGGAGTGTTGTATCCTTGAGGACCGGGCGAGACGGAGATAAGATCCTCGATATGGATGTCATCCACATTGCCGAAAGCTGCATCAAAATTGCCTGCATCAGCTTCATTTATTTGCTCCTCATCTAAAGTGTGGGAGGTTGATGCCTTTATGAAGGAGTCCTCTATCATCAAGGGAGACTCGAAACTAGGTTGAGGCTTCTTAGCAGGGCTTTTTTAGGACTTTCCCTTAATCATTGCACGCTTTTTTGATTTGACAGTTTGCATAATGAAGCAATTTATGGTGAGAAAATCACAAAAAACATTTATCAATTCACAAAATTAAATGCTCGAATTTAATTAAATCCTTATGAGAGTATCATCAACTTTCTCATCGGATGAACTACATGTCTCGACATAGTCCTTGTACGTAGTCCCAATGTGGACCTAAATCTTTTGACCTTTTTCTTAATCGAAGTTATGAAGGTGAGTAGGTTTACATTTGCAGCGATCGCATGACCGTACCACGTGGTCGAGGAAAAGAGAGACCTCCAGTGGACATATTGAAAGGATCATGTTAGAAAATATATTAACTAAATCAATGTGAAGCAAGGTAAGGGATGCAATCGGTGTGAATGTCATACTCGGGTCTGTGGGACTGTAGGAGCTTGGGCATCAGGCTGTGGGGGAGGATCCCTTTCTGGCTCGTTGCGTTCCCTGACACGGCCAATATGCATGATGGTATTCGCTTCATACCATCTCATGTATTCTTCTTCATCCTCCCCGCCTTTTGATTTTTTTCATTTTCTCTTGAGAACATTGCTTGCCTGAACTTCCCATGCCTTCACCTCCTCCTCATTCACTAGACTCCAATCTATCACAGATCTCCCCTTATTTTCTTTTCGCAATATGTGTTTGTTGAACCGTGGAGGCACCGTATGTTTGAGGCCAAACTGCCTCATGACCCTAGAGGTAGGGTGACGCTCCAACGCCCAGTACGAAATAAGGGGAGACTCTGTTGTGAAGAGTGCTTGGTCAGCCTTCGAAACTTGCCTCAAAAAATCATTTCTGTATTTCTTATACGGCTGCCATTCAAACTGTGCATGAAGCAATTGAGTGAGTTAGAAATATTAAAATAAGTTTGAACATTAATGAGAAATTAAAATGAAATCTTTCTACCTCTTTGGACGTGAAGTAGTTGAGTTGCTTTCGCACTTCTCTCAAGGTCGTAAGATGGGTCATTTCTAAAAGTCTGTTGGCCCATGTAACCATGAGGGGAAACTGTATGGCATGGTCTAAGCGGTTGCTTGGACCTAGACCTCTACCAATCTTCATTCTCGTGTAAGCCCAGATCTGTTAAAAGAGAGGGACCTCGTTAGAACATTAAGGACTAAATAGTGAAAGTATGAAGGGAAAATATATCAAGCTCACTTGAAGAAGCTGGAGGGCCCCCGAAAGAGACTTAAACTTCTTCTCCACAGCATCCCCCTCATCCCCAGGCTCGGGCATCTCACGCCTCTGGACTCCTTTCCAATATACACCCTTGTTTAGCATCCTATAAAGATTTGCTAAACATGCCGAGGCCCATGAATAGGGCCTAAACTCTCTAAAAATCTCCAAAATATAAAAGGGACCTCGTGCCCCTAAAGAATTGCAAAGAATCTGGCATGCCACAAAAAAAAAAAAAATAGGCCCGAGTTTTATATATATCCTCAGCCTCTGTGGTCTTTTTCTTCGCATCTCCTTTGCCTTTTTTCTTCTTTCCCTTTGGCTTCGGCTTCTCCTTCTCCCTCAACTCCTCTTTAGTGGGAGCGAATATGCGTTCCAGCCACGTGAACTTAAGGGAGACCCCATTGTAGTCTTCTTTCATTAGGGGCACCACACCAAGAAGCTCATGACAGAGATCATCGATCTCGTAGTGGGTGTATGTCCAGCCCGTTATGGGCGGACCATTAACCGGTAGGCCGTAGATGTATGCTACGTCTTCCAATGCGATGATCGCCTCGCCGGATGGGAGATGAAATGTGTTCGTCTCCGGCCTCCACCGCTCGATCAAACCCATGATCAATGCATGGTCTATCCTCATCCACCTCATTTGAGCGAGATGATAGAGCCCGGCATCGGCAACCCACTGCATTTGACGCTTGTTGAGGTCCCACTGCCCATAGTCGGGGTTAGTGGGAAAGCATCTGTAAGTCCCCAACTCCTGCGAGAAAAATGAAAGTTTGAATAACGTTAGCCATAAATCGAAAGGAAGTTCAATTGATTACTGGTTGTGTGGAAGAGAGTATACCAAACCGCGTTGAATAACGGCGGAGATGTGATGCTCTTAGTCGCATAAAAGAACTGCTGGTTGTGCATTTGAGGTATTAGCCTCATTTGAGGTAGTAGCATCGCTGGGGGGCACTTCAGGCTCCTTCTGCATGTTTGACCAAATGAAATCTGCTTCTCTCAATGGCAAATCAACAAGACGCATAGATCATTATGCAAAATTGAAAATGATTGAGTAACAAGTATGTCAATGATGGAGATGGAGCATTTTATGGACAAAAAATAACAAGTATGTAAGTAGTAACAAGTATGACACACACACACACGCACACACACACACACATATACATATACCCAATATCAAGACTACGTGTTTTCCAAATAGATAACATACTCCCCCACAGGAAAACATGCAAGGTTCTTTTTGCCAAATAGATCAATGGATAAACATCCTTGGACCTGTTGTGCTGCCAGTTTTGGATCGAGCTCTTTACATTAGCCATGATAGAAAGATACATATTTTACATTAGCCATATTTGAGGATATATTTGTTTGGTATAATCATTGTGTTTATTTCGAAAGGCACTAGTGTTTTTCTTTTTTAATTGTTCTGGCTGTGCTATACTGTTGTATGATTTAACCAAGAGAAATAGATATCATAAAGCGAGATTTTGTTATACAAATTTTGATGAAGCCCACCTATTCATCCAGAGAATGTTGGCTGAATTGTCAGGGGATATATATACATATAAGCATGCTTTTATTCGAGCGTGAAAGCCAAAGACCAGGAAGCTCCTGAGATGAGTGACTAGTATGTGATATGATATGAAAATGGAAACAGGGCAGTGTGGAACAGCTGAATTTAGAGGGACTGGATTTCCTAGTAAACTTGGGAGCATATTTATGAACATTTTGCTTAGCCTTGCGCAGGCTGAAAATGGAAATCAATGTAGTTTTATTGATATCTAAAACTTAAACTACCTTTGGTAAAGGGAGAATACAGACACAAAAAATGCCCCTAATTCTTTTTCAGGCATCATAGTATATTGGACTGTTGGATCCAAGCATACAATTGCCATCAATTGTGGTTTTTATGGTTGTTTTAGTAGGCTTGAACTTGTAAGAAATAGAATAACTAAAAATGAGTTCCCACCTTTGATGAGTTACAAATCATGCAGTCAGATACATAGTCCAATGTGATTGAATTGTTATCTGATGCTCGTGAAATATATGGAGCATGGTGTAACATCTGCACCACAACCAGTCAATTTTAATTGTTGTTCAAAACAATTAAATATTATTCATGGATAGGCCACAAATCCAACCCCAATCCTACATCGTCCTTTTCAACTGAAAATATCCCAAATTTGGAATCTACAAACCCTCATCAAAGCAAACAAACAATGTACAAGATGAATATGACATTCAAGATAACAAACCATACACTCGATATCTTAAGCGGAATGGCAGGAAAACAAAATGGAGCGAAAATACAACAACATTGAAAATGATTCAAATAGGAAGGAGATTTATACCTCTGGAGTGTCGATCGAAAGCAATGACGATGGAAGCGAAGAGAAGCACTTGAGGATTTCGGTTTGAAGGCTGGTGGTTGTGGAAATGGAAGCAATCGCTCTTCCTCAGTCGCCTAAGGTCACTCTCGACGGCATGCTGGAAGAGAGAGGAAAAAACTTGAGAAGAAACAGGGATTCGAGCCCTAAAAACGTTTGCGGCCAGGGTCATCGCCGACCTTATTCAGTGTAAATAAGGTCGGCGCTGACGATGTGACAAATTGGTAAAAAAAATTAAAATCAGGCCCAATTGCTCTAATTGATGCCCTACTTGCTAAAGTGTTTAATTGCGTAACACGTGTGGATAAAGTGTTTTTTCCGGTTATATCCTCTAAATTAAATGTCAAAAAAAAGTCTATGTTTTTTTATAAAATAAAATAATATTTATTTTTTTGGGAGAAAAAGTAATTTGAAAATGGATTTGATCGAAGTCAATAAATGGAAAAGTAATTACTTGTGTTTTGTGAGGTAAAATCTTTGGCAATCGGTAACGTAAAATTAAATTCTTTTTTGTAGTATTAAGTTTCCTTAGATGACTAATACTTCTCTATGTTTTCTCTTGTTTGCAGTCATTTCTTTAACACTTCGTATCAAGTGCAATCCGGTTAGCGCATTTTTGTTGGCAAAAGTCATTTCTCCTTAAATTCAAAATTTGGGAGTGATAGTCATAAATTGCCTTAGCTATCAATTCCCACCAAAACTTTGATACATTAAAAAATATTATAAATACTTTTCAATGCTCTCGGTTGGGTGAAATCCTCTCGTCAACGAACAAGCAACTACACTTTAATTTTTTTGTGACTGACCAAACATAGTTAAAGTAAAATTTCTAATGATAAATAATAGTTTTACTTTTCCACAACTCTTACTTTACTTTTTGAAAAGCAAACATTATCTAGGAGCACATTTAAAAGCATAAGTGTTTTCTAAAAAAAATGCTTATATACTTCTTTAAAAAACACGATTTTCTTTTATTTAGCTCACATGGATGCAGAAAAACAAACCTGTGACAACTCAACTGCAACTTCCATCAATGTTGAAAAGACACCGGAGATGTATGAAAAAATTTATACCATGGACTCCACTGCTGGGGTGGAATCCGCAGCTGTCTGCGATCTGCATAAAGATTGCACGAAAAAATAACTGAGATTCTAAGATCTTATAAGTACATGACGAATCAAGGAACAGTCTCTCTCTCTCTCTCTCTCTCTCTCTCTCTCTCTTTTCTTGATGTTTTCGTTTATGCTTTTCGTGAAATTTCTTGGATTCTAATTTAATGAATCAGCTGCAAGTCTCATACATCGAATTAGACCATGAGTCAAGCTTCGATTTATATCAATCACAAAGTAGGTTTTCAGGGTCCTAAAGTAATGGCACAATCTAATCTTTTAAACAGCTTCAAACTAAAACAATTATACATGCACTTATAATGCATATATCTCCGAGAGCAGTGGATAGATTAGTTACTCTCACATGGTTATATTTATATTTTTAGCGTACAATTTTAATCCATATAAAGACCTCTTATTAACATTCTAACTTGTAATTGGCATAAATTGATTGGGGGTCACATTATCATCATCAAAGCTTTTTCCAATTATATTGGAGTCAGCTACATGAAATCTGTTTTTTCATTCGGGTGTAAAAACACTATTTATTTGGGATCATACTTTGGACTAGTGTAGGTTACATAACAATGCTAAATTATTGATGCCATTCAACGCACTACCACGAAAGTATACACAAGATTTTTTATTTTATTTTATTTCTAACCCTCTATAGCTCAACAAAAGAACTCTAAGGGCGTGTTTGGATGTGCGGTGAAATGAGGTGAGGTGAGGTAAAGCCTCCATTATCCAGACAAGAAATGACAATTGGTCATATCAAAAATACACAATTTCAAAATTCCCTCCATCTTTTTCAAAAAAAGTCAAAAAAGCAACCTCATTTCTCTACTAAAAAATAAAAAAGCTCTACTTTTTTATACAAAAAGTCAAAAAGATTCAATACCAAATAACTAAAAACAAAACACCATCATAACACCTTATATTTTATTCTCTCTTGATTTGATGCTTCACCTCACCTCACCTCACTTCACCACACATTCAAACACGCCCTAAGGGCATGTTTGTACGCATCGGTGGTGCGGATGACAAATCCAAGGTATGAAGGTGTGATCCCGTAATCCACTCTTTACACGTGGAAAACAAGCACACAAGGTCGGAAACCGCGTCCTTTGACTCCTTTCTACCTTGCACAAACACAACATAAGACCTTGAGTGAAACAAAGGAAAATGAAGCTTCCTTGGAAGGGTTGGAGATCCGTAAAAAATTGAATATCCATCATCTAATCATAGAGGGGGACTGCCTCACAATATTGGACTCTCTGCACAAATATGGGAAGCTTTCTTGGGCATGCATGATCAATTGGAAGAAGGTTATCCAGGTAGTCACAACCTT
Organism: Umbellularia californica; assembly: GCA_028538565.1. Taxonomy (NCBI): domain Eukaryota; kingdom Viridiplantae; phylum Streptophyta; class Magnoliopsida; order Laurales; family Lauraceae; genus Umbellularia; species Umbellularia californica. Next base: position 7,043,008 of record JAPQWN010000002.1, read on the forward strand.
AATTTCAGTGGTGGGCGGGTAAATATTGCAAGAGAACAACTAATAGATTCGCTGACTTCTTAGCAAAGATGGATTTCCCAACCTCAACGTTGTTCCCCGCTTTCCTTCCCTTTGGAGCCCAAGAACAGTACCTCCAAGACCTCCAGCTTTCAACAAGTTATCCAGTCCTTTTCAATTCTCACAAAGTATAGCATCTGCCTCTCTGGCCATGCCAACTAACTACATCAACAGAATGGGCAATGTAAGAAGTGTCTCTGGAGAAGGGTCCACCTCAAAATCCCCCCTGCAAGTAGCTTTCTGTAGACTGTAATGGGTGAAGTGGTCTAGGCATCCGGGGTCCACCCGTCCAGGCCTTGTCGCTGTTATAGTCCTTTTTGGTTCTGGGTTCTGTTTTGAGCCGGGTCTTGTGGTTTTGCTTTCTCTGTCTCCTCTTGGTCAGGTTCAGTCTGTTGGTCTGTGTCGGGTTATGTTTGCCTTTTTGGCTATGTGTTTTGGTCTTAAATCTGCTCATCCTTTTCAGGAAAAAAGGGAAAATGAACCAACGAGTAACTATATGCTAGAGTCTGGAATCACCCAAGCATGTTTGCCCAATGTTGACCATATGGCCACATATCTAGGTCAATGATGATTCCATGAGAACAGTTGTTCAGAAAAGGTGGCCATCCTATCCAGTAACTGATCTGACCCTTCTGAATCTTTTTGGTTTGATTAATCATTACAAAAAATTAATTGTCATTGGTAGACCCTCATTAGTTTGTTAATCAACATCAATTATCATATTGGAGTTCTTGAAAATCCTACTTTAATTTATATCATCCTTTGGATGATTTATTGCTGTAGTTGATGAGTTTTAGGGTTTGCTTGACAGGCTTTATCTATTTGAAATAGACTTATTTGAAATATAACTACAACAACTGGATATATTTTCAAATAGATCATTTAGTATGTCTAATTCAATTGCAATAATCAAAATTACTGTGCCATTAAAGTTATATGATCAAAATTATCTTAGGGTATAAGCAGTAGTACATGTAAGCATGTCACGGAGTAAAAATAGTGCAAACAAACTTGTCATATTATAAAAATTATATAAGCAAGTTTTTAAAAAAGGTAAAAAAAATGAATGATTGCTCTAGGCTTTTATGTTTATTCGAAAAATTTTCCCTTTTGTTATTTGAAAAAAAAGACTAAAATACTTAATGCTGAAGAATCATATGTCGACACCAACTGTGCCAAACACTCTAAAGTGCTCATAGTGTGCATTTGAATATGCTCTTAAATCAAATAGACATGAATAATAGAATTGCCAAACGACGTCTTAGACTCTTAGGTGGCCCCCCTTATGACCACTTCAAGCCCTTCACATAATGTAGCTTTCACGTGCATTATGAGCTCCAATAAAAGTTTTAAATGGGCATCCAATTATGTGATAATCAAAAGTTTCCAATCTATAATGCTTGTATGGAACCTATTTTTGGAATTTGGAGAATTTCAGATCCAAGTAAGGATCTACGGATATAGGATTTGGAATTGAAACCCAAAACCCAAATCGAGAATGCTTAGATTCACATATGAAAAACATATTTAAAATTTAAGGGCCCATATAGCTTGAGTTGTATTCTTACTTGAGTCTACTTGACCTTAATCAAATACCACCTAATAAGTATATTTTAAGTTTTATTTTGATTTACTTTTCTTGATTTATACTAATGCATTCTACATCTTATTTTGCATATGGAATCAAATATGTTTTTGAAGTTGATGCCAAAATTTGGATACTATAAATACATATATATGGGAGGTGCTCCTATGAGAGACACTTTTACCAAGTTTATGAGAGATGGGTGGGGGCCCTCATTTCCATATTTGGGGTCCTTGCATTTAAGTTGGTGAGAGTGGATATGTAAGTGAGGCCCCCCACCCATCTCTCATAAATTTGGTGAGAGTGTCTCTCATAGAAGTACCTCCCCATATATATATATATATATATGGTCTATGTCAAATTCAGTTTTGGGTCAGGATCTACCATCATGATTTCTACCATCATTTCACACCGAATATGACCCATTTGCATCTGCAGCTCCAAATGTTATTCCTATAGACTTTTACCACTATATTTATTTTTTTAAAAAATATTTTTGTGACACTTACTTTAAAAGTTTAAGCTTATAGAGAATGGTGTAACAATTTATAGCACGTGTGAGCTCTCTGTGAGAGACAATTAGAGGATTCAAACACTCGACTTCTTGCTATGATACCCATCAACCCATCACCCTTTCATCAATCCCTCAATCCACTTTCATAGTTTCATGGGTATTAAAGATTGAAGGAAAAGAGTACTACAGGGTTGTCCTTGTTTCAGAAATTCTTCTCAAATTCAATTCAATCCAGATCCATCTACCCATCATCCTTTCCTCAAATCCCTCTATCCACTTTCATGGGTATTAAAGATTGAAGCAATAGAGTACTGGGAATCCAGATCTATCTACCTATTTAGATGATTCATATACTTGACCTCCTGCTCTGATACCATTTTGATGACTACTTACTCTAAACACTTAAGCTGACAGAGAACGGTACAAAATTATATACCAAGCTTACAACATACAAAAATGTTGAACTCTAAGGTAATCTCTATGGTGAATATAAAATTGGACAAAGGTATTTTCGGCCCTCAACCCCATAATTAGCATGCATTTGGGTGGATCCTCACTCAATATATGGCTATGGTTGACAAGATTCAATGATTCAACGTTCACTGCAATGTAGTGCAATAGTTAGGCTTTTTTTTCTTTTGGTAAAGTGGTTAGGCTCGTTAGATGCCTTCCTACTGGTGTCTACATCCATGTTACCTGCTTGTTTTGATATTGAATTCCTACGAAGTCATGATAAAATGAGCTGTCAATACAGTGGTTCAATTAAAGATGAAGACGGAACAAATATGCAGAATGTTGACCATAGATATTCAAGATTTCCAACTTGGAGTCCTCCTCGAACTTCTTTCCTTGTAAAAATACTCCTATGTCCCTAACCAGAGAAGCTGCAGTTGGTGACATTGGTCATTCAAGTGATCATGTCTATCAATTTATGGTATTTTTTTCCTGCAATGACCTATGTCATCATGTGATTCATCAAAATTTTAATCTTCAATCTTGAAATACCAAACAATTAATGTGCACTCCATCTCCACACCTTATTATATTATTCACATGAGCTTCTTCCATTATTATAAAACTCAGAATTCAGGTGATACATTAATGAAGTGGTCGTTGTATGCCACCCGTGAATCATGGGTAAGGTTATCAGTTGCACCATGACATATATTTTCACTTCTTTGGTGAGGGATAGAAAGCACAGCAATATAATTTTTCACATGGCATCTTCAGAAAAAAAAACTATAAGCTGCAGACCAAGCACCAATAAGAAAAAGTCTTACAATTTTATCTACAAATGGCACAAACATCAATACAATTGGCCAGACAACTGTGGATAGATCATCCTTGAAATATATATATTCTACACCTTTTTTTTTTGGCAAACAATATATTCTACACTTGATCAATATAAGACTTTTTTTTATCATTTCCCATGGGAGCATTTGTGTGTGTGTCTTGGGAGTGTTTGTGCTTGCAGGTGAAAACTCCCAATTTTTTAAAACTCCTCATTTTTAGCAGTGGACTTTTGTCATGTGACCCATCAACAAATAGTCTTCAGAGTTCAGACTCATCATAGCATCCATTACTCATCAAGGTGTAAAATCAGAGTTCATGAATTTAATTCATATCTATATCAAAAACTCAATTAAACGTAATCAATGAAAGGTCCTTGGCTCTTAGATCATGGTTAAGTTTATTATCCACTAAAAATAGAAAAAGAATGTCATCTATTAAGTTAAGATTATATTTATTAGTAAAGAGTCGTGCCTGCATGATGAATTCTGTGCCCACCAGTGATGGACCACTTAATTTAAAGTGGCACATGCAGCATGTTGGGAAGGCCCACTGGTCCAACTAGTTGATGGAGGGGGTTATTGAATTATTGAATTTCTGCTATCAGTACAGTGCTAACGTCTAAGGACAACGTGTTTCTGATTCAATAAATGTGGGCCTGCCATTGTATGATCCAACTCATTCATATTACATGCCTCCTTATATGAATTTATAGCCATCGAGTTTAATGATTTTATAAGGCATCGATTTTATATGATCTCAGTTTAACATTTAGTCTTTTTTCTGATCGCATAAAAAATTTAGGACAATCATGGGGAGGATAGTGTGTAAAGAAAGGGTTGAATGGATCACATAAAGCCTCGAGTGGACCATAAATGGATGTCTCACTTCAAGTGTTGACCAAGACAAGACTCACACACACAAATGCTCCCATGGGAAATGATATACAGTGTTGAATTGATCTAGTGTAGAATATATTGTTTACCAACATAAAAAATGAGTGTAGAATATATCTATATATTTCAAGGATGATCTATCCATATTTGTCCGGCCAATTGTATTGATGTTTAGGCCGTTTCTAAATGGCAATTTTTAATGGATTTGAATCCCTAAGATTACATTTTTATTTATTTATTTTTGTAAGTGGTAAAAAAATGAAGAGCCAAAGGCAAATATCCAAAAAGGACAATCAAGCAACCTCCCCTTTGAATCAAAAGAGAATGGGGAACGAGTACCCATCAATCGTCCTAATAATCCAATATATATCCAATAAAATTAAGGGCCTGTGTTCGATGTATGGTAAATTGAAGTATGATGAGGTGAAGCATCAAATCAAGAGAAAATAAAATATAAGGTGTTATAATGGTATTTTATTTTTAGTTGTTTGATATAGAATATTTTTGACTTTTTGTATAGAAAAGTGAAATTTTTGTCTTTTAATGGATAAAGGAAGTTCCTTTTTTTAATTTTTTTAAAAAATTCGGATGAAAATTTGAAATTATGTACTTTTGATATGATCCATTGTCATATATTGTCTGGATTCACTTTACTTTAACTTAATTAGTTAATTGCAAAACACGCCAAAGGATTAGAATCATCTAACAAATGCCGATGATTCGCGGCGTGGAGAACTAATATTTTAACTCAAGAACAAGTTAAATTAGAGGATAAATGAATCAATTCCCCATTTTATATATCTAATATTAAATCGTGACAACACCACGCAGCCATGAGTAGATTCTCTCCCAACAGTTAGTAGAGATCAAGGGGGTGGGCGTGTTTTGGTCAATCGATCGTTTGGTACAGGGACTTGTGGGAGTCATGGTCACGGTTGAATTCTATCTACTTTTAGAATTAAAATTGGATCGGTTTTGTCCCGTGGGGGCCTTCGCGGAAAAGGGCTTCTTCCATGCCAAAAGCCGACAACTTTAGCGCCTAGAAATCAAGGAAAACCATTGGTGGAGACGACTCAACTCAACCCTTTGATTAGATTTCTCGCTTCCTCTCTTTCTCTCTCTCTCTCTCTCTCTCTATCTCTCTCTCTCCTCCTTCTTCTTCTTCTTCATCTGCCACAACAGGGAAACAAGGAGAAGAAGATAGAAACATTAAATCATGGAGATTGATAGAGCAGTGAAAGAGAGTAACAATACGAGGTTGCAGACCAAGTACAACAACGCAGTCTACGTAATTCAAAGGGCTTTCGCTCTCTACTCGTGAGTAATCTTGTTTTCTCATCACATCGCCCAATTTGAGCATCTGGGTCTTGTCCATTCGACCCAGTTATTGCTTATATTCTTCTTGATTTTTGTGGGGTTTATTTTATCCTGCGGAAATTCTATCCCATGCGATTTGATCGGTTGAAAGATTGCTTTTTTATTTTGATATTGCTTGAATCTCAATTTATTATGTCTTTGATTTTTGGATTTTTATGTTTGTTCATGGGTACCCTTTGTTGAAAGAGATTAGCTGATTTTGACACTGCTTTATGTTTTGGTCTATTATTTTTTTCTCCCATTATGCTGGAGAAATTGGCAAGGTATAATAGATCAGTAGATGTGAGGTGGGCACCCAAGTGAAAGGTGCATTGAATATTGTAAGAGCAGAATGACAAAAAAAAAAAAAAATAAAAAAAAATCCATTTAATCACATTAATTTTGAAACTCCAACATCATCTTACATATATATATGTGTGTGTGTGTGTGTGTGTGTGTTTTGAGTTAAGCTAGTAATTTACATCCAATAAGCTGTTAATGGTTCATGGGTTTTTGTTGGATACTAGAGGTAACTGTGGTGACTCTGGTATATGCCATTTGGATTTGAAAGTTCACAGTTTGGAGTTGTGTTCAGGGTGTCCTCATCAGATCTCCCTCACTATCTTCTCCTTTGGGGTAGAGAAGGGGTTTATCAACCTTAGACCTACTAGCAGTTCTCACTTGTCACCTCTACACTTATAAAGATTTATGTCCATCTGGGTTTTTCTTGAAAGTATTTTCATGGGGATCTCTTCTTTCCTGAATAGGATCCTCAAACATCCCATGATGTTCTGCCCATGTAAGCCTACAGAATGGGAGGTGGTTTTGGGATATTGGAAGGGCCTGAATTTCCCGTAAATCAGTTCCATCTTTCACTAATTGGCCCACCTTTGAATTACCAAACCTAGTATTTAATTTACTCATAAACGTCCAACATCCTAGTCTGAACCAACTAATTTTCTAAATCCAGTCATTTTAGCTTCCAAAGATGTGCCATGCCTTCCTGGGCCCATCTAATAGTGTACATGGAATCCACCTCCACTATTGCGCTCTGTTAGCACCATGCCTAAGTTCTTTGCATCCGTAAGAAGTGCAAACATTTATGATGTTGGAGTTTGCTCCGGTGACAGGCCATAAAAAGTCTTCTAAAACCCACTTTTGTGGCTCTAATAATTCAATTGATGTTGGTTTTTCACTCACAGAGGCAAGTGCTGCCAACAGATTGAGCTTGACTCCTCCAAATGGAGGCAGCCAGTACTGGCTGTTCAGCACAGCAATGGTAAAGTTGTGAGGTTCCTTTTTGACCTGCTCAAAGTTGCTTTTTGTCCTTCAATCTGGATTTAAGAAATGAGAAGATAACTTTGCAGTTGTATCCTGCATGGTGTAAAAACCTATAACTAAATGTGAATATCTTGATGATAATAACACAGAGAGAAAGAATGTGAATGCATGACCCTTTTTCTTAAGTGTAAAATTTGATTTAAAATGTTAGTTGATACTTTGATTTGTCATTGCTCAGTCTCCATGCATCGTGGATAAGTTTGTTCACATTTGCAAGCACTGAAATTTCTTTCCTGACAGGTTTGAGGAGGTTGCCTTCAGCTTTAATGGAGGAAAAGACTCAACTGTATTATGCTGCACTGAACTCTTCTTAATATTAAACAGGCTATGCCCACTCAAGCATTTACTTTGAACTTGGTTTTGTAGGTTTTGCTGCATCTGCTTAGGGCTGGCTATTTTTTGCATAATGAGAAGGCCAATAGTTCCAGCGATAACCAAATAAACTTCAAATTGAACTGCCCTATACGGACAATTTATTTTGAGAGTCCTTCCGCTTTTCCTGAAATCAACACATTCACTTATGAAACAGCCTCCACGTGAGATTTTTTTTTAATGTCGTTGTTGTCTTATTAACACTTTATTTTTACAATATCTAATCATTGACTTTTCACTGAAATGTATTTTTGGAGGGACTTTAAGCTTTTGTAATTTTAAAGCTTGCGCTTGGTGCAGTTATGATTTGAAAATGGAAATCATTCGCCTGGATTTCAAATCTGGCTTAGAGGCTCTACTGAGGGAAAAACCTATTAAAGCTATCTTTCTTGGTACCAGAATTGGAGATCCTAATGCGGTATGTCAGTAGCTCTTCTATTCTTATCATAAGAGATCTGCCCTTCAATATGTGCCCAAGATCAGGCCTTGGTCTTAATTGTTTCCCGATTATCTTTACAACTGCCTATTAGAGAAGTATGATGGTTACTGATACTTCACTTCTTTTTCTTATCACCTTTCCAGGTTGGCCAGGAACAGTTCTCACCTAGTTCAACTGGATGGCCACCTTTCATGAGAGTGAATCCAATCTTGGATTGGTCATACAGGTTTTGCCCGGACTTTATGCATATATCTATTTATGCATGTATGAGAAATGATCCTACACAATCTATGCATGTATCATGGTGTGGCTCCTTTGTATTTGAACGCATGGGAGATCAAAGTCCATCCATGCAATCCAGACATCTATTCTAACAATCCAAGCTATCCAACTACTGGCTTTCTCTTTGGTAATGCTGAAAAATATATTTACCTGTAATTTTAATGTTTCTTTTACTACACTTGAGTTGGACTTCTTCGTTTCTCTGACAAAGGCAATTTTGTGGAACAAAACAAAACAATAAAATATATCGTTGGCAAGGGCCTGACAGATGGATGGATTGGGTCATCGAATGAAAGTGACTCTTAAAAGGTATGGCAAATCCAATGCTGGTAAGGTCGTCCGTGAAGAGCAGTTTGTGACTTAAAGAGGTTGAATGGAAGATTGGACCCATCCCCATGTTGAATGCCAAGTAGTTGCACCAGGATACTGTTTATGGGATTATGGGAGATACCTAGAGGCATTTTCCTATATCTATAGTCTGTACAACAGTGATGCTTATTGAGTGTAAGAATGATATTTTGTTCTGTCTGAATTTCATTTGGATGGATTGAAAGTTTTAATTCCGTTATGTTCTTCTTACAGGGATGTGTGGGCTTTTCTTCTAACCTGCAAAGTAAAATATTGCAGCCTTTATGATGAAGGGTAATTGTTTTATTCACAAATTTGCTTGATAGTGTCTCAAAAACCTCACGTCAACTTGTTGCAGATATGATAATGTGCAAACATTGCATTGTTGATGCTTTTTGTTCAATTTTTGCTCAAGGCTATGAAAATAAACAAATTTATGTATTTTCAAAGGCTTGATCAAATGCCACCACATAAACACTACAAATGTACAGAAATACAGAGTTCACACAAAATTCAAATACTGAACATGATATTGTATGACTACATTGCAAATTTTGAAATTTTGGGTACAAGAGTTGACTGACCATTTATGGATGGTGGTGATGCTGTACGTGATTAGCTGAAGACTGATAAACTGTTGGGTACTACTATATGCAGCACTTGTAGGTGACTAGGGTCTGAGGAGAAAAAAAAAAAAACTTGTCCTGATTTTTGCCTGCGTTTCTGTTTTCTGATTTTTATAATTGATGTTTCAGATATACCTCTATTGGGAGCATACATGACACTGTTCCTAATGCATTATTGTGCATCAATGATCCATCCAAAAGTAAAGAAAATTTTAAACCTGCATATCTGCTCCAAGACGGAAGACTGGAAAGAGCAGGGAGAGCAAAAAAAATTTCTCCAATACCAGAAGGTGTTTTAAGAAATGGCTTGAATAGTGCGGACCCACATCTGAGTAGCACTCTGACGGCATCAATCATCACTGTAGGTGATGAGATTCTGTAAGTACTTTGTGAGCCTTGTTGATATAAACACCTATCTTTTTTCTTAGGCCATTTATCAGATGGTTATGATTGTCCAGTGAGCTCGATTTTGGTAAGATAGACAATGAAGATTCGTTTTGACTTGATGGGGCTTTCAGGTGCCCTAATTTTCCAATCAAACCTGTTTGCATGGAATACTGTGCACTCCTTGTGGGACTCGCCTAGTGATCAATCCAACATGATCACACTTTTTATTTTTTTGGCCAGTTGGCCTAGTGGCCAGGAGATGTGGAATTAAACTGCCCAACCAGGGATCGATCCCTGGTTGGAGATATGGGAGCGGGCGTGATTGGAAGCTCTAATGAAGCAGAAGTTTTGGCCATATTGGAAGCACTTCACATTTATCATACCTAATATCAACAAAATTTAATTGTGGAGAGCTACCCAATTAATGCCATTTCCTGGGTGAAATCTATGAAAGGACCTTGGAAAATGCAATTCCTTATCAATGAAATTAATCTTCTAGTTTCAAGCTTACAGGTTTTGTTTCAGCATGTTAGTAGATCAGCAAATGAGAAGACAGATTGTCTAACTAAGCAAGGGGTTGATTGGTCATGTAATCTTAGTGCTCCTGTAGTGTAGTTCTGGTTCATGGCTGGTATATTTCTCTTGTACCGGTACACCTATGATAGATTTATTATATGGTTTTTCTGAGTTGTACCTTCTTTCTCTTTAATGAGATTTTACTATTACCGATAAAAAAAATAAATAAATAAATAAAATGGTAGTGGGTGTGATATCCACAGTAGTAGTAGCCCTGATCACACTTGCTACCTTCCTCTTCCATGGCCCATGCATTGATTTGGCATTTAAACTATCTGACTAGTACTTGCTGTTGGATTCTGAAAAATGCATACATAGAAAACTGTCAAACTGTGAGGCCTTTGAATCGAGCATTAGAATAATCTCACATGGCTGATGTTTTGAATGATCCTGGTCCATATATTTGGGACTCTACAGGAGCCAAAAGAGTGATATAATTGGCAGGGTGTTGATGCAAAACTCTTAACCATCTTGGTGGATGTACATGGGATCATCTGATTTGGACTCATCGTTGGATTCTGAAAAATGCATACATAGAAAACTGTCGAACTGTGAGGCCTTTGAATCGAGCATTAGATTAATCTCACACAGCTTATGTTTTGCATGATCCTAGTCCATAAATTTGGGACTCTACAGAAGCCCGAATAATCTGATATAATTGGCAGGGTGTTGACGGAAAACTCTTTACCATCTTGGTGGGTGTATGTGGGAGGAGGAAATGCGATTCCAAATATGCCTTTTTTACCCTTTATTGCAAAGTCACTGTCATACCTAGAGAGCCATTATGTCTATGAACCCATATCCGACACTGCATTTGTTCCTGCATCATAAAAGGAAAAACACACACACAAACCACCAAATCAAACATAACCCAAAAAAAAAACATTTTATATTTTGTGATTTTTCTGTATGTTGTTTGTATTGCAACTTACAGGAAATTGATGGGGACATTACATTGGTACCTACATCATAAAAAACTAAAACTGTATGTTGTTTGTATTGCAACTTACAGGAAATTGATGGGAACATTACATTGGTACCTACATCATAAAAAACTAAACACCCCCCCACCCCCACCCACACACACAAAAAAAAAAAAAAAAAAAAACAGAGAGAAAGAAAAGAAAATCATGTTTTGTGATTTTTCTGTGTTTGTATTACAACTTACAAGAAATCGATGGGGGCATTGCACTTTTTCTTGCATCATAAAAGAAAAAAAAAAACACAAACCACAGAATAAAATAAAAAAAACTTAATTCATGCTCAGCATTTGCTTGTTGTTGCAGTGGTTGTCGAGCAGAGTGGCTTCTGACTGCATATCCCAAAAACAACCCAGAAACAAGAAAAAATCTCACTAAATCCGACATGGGAAAAGAATTATCATATATGATATATGCAACATATATGTAATATATGAAGAGAGAGAGAGAGAGAGAGAGAGAGTGCCTGTGTCTAATGGGGATTGTGCAATATCTTACACAAAGGGCGTATTTGGAATTGCCTTTTTCCTTTTTGGTACGACCAGGTAAATTTTTTTGGGTCAACACCTTGTCAAAATAAAACCCTAATGGCTCATGTATGGTCAAAATCCCTATGTGTGTATAGATAGGAGAACTCTCCTAAGGAAGGCCTGCATGGGATCATCGATCTAGATGGCTGTTTGGACCCACTGAGGTCCTCTATGATCCGTCCAACTCCTCAAACCCCCCCGCCCCACCACACACACAAAGCGGATCTTGGTTTTTTATCCAATCCAAATGAGACTGAACTGTTGGATTGAAATCATACAAAATTGATGCATTATAAAATCATTAAACTTGAGGGCCACAGATCAAGGGGTTAGAATGATCTGATGGACTTGAAAATTGAAATTTTGTACACAGATGGATTATATCCAAATCTTTAGATCCCCCACCTCCCACGTGATTGGTGGGGCCCCAGGTGGGCCCCACGGGGCAATGGTGGGGGAGCATGACTCTCTAAGAGAGAGAGAGAGAGAGAGAGAGAGAGAGAGAGAGAGAGAGAGAGAGAGAGATGATTTCTGCATTTCGAATGTAAGCTTATTTTATTTTAATCTCTATCCATTCATGTGCTACCAAACAAATGGCATGGATTTCTGTCTATGCCTCATTCACAGTGTGATTTCTGGATAATAGCTTATTGCTCCAGTCTGGTGGTAAAGGCCGGTGGCTGGCCCTTCTGGTAATCTTTGCTTTTGAGCTACTCTGGTTAGATTCTTGGGGGATTTGCTTCTGTATGGGCTGTTTTTAACTGCTCCAAATTTTATGGGGTTTGCTAGGGATGGTACTCTTATTTTACTTTTTATTGATTGTCTGATTTCTTTCTATTCATGCTTCAGTTTGTAAACTGCAGCCTGTAAAAGGTAATGCTCTGTAGTTTCCAAGTGCACTGTTGTCTGTAATTATAGCTTTTATTATCATATTCAGGTTCGGCACAGTTGAGGACAAACTGGGACCGACATTGTGCAGAAAACTTCATTCTATCGGTTGGATAGTCACACGTATCTCATTGGTTCGGAATGATGTAAGAAATATTACTTTTTGCTTAATAGCACCAAAGATTATGTACTTTAAAAAAAATATTTGGGGTTTCCATGGGATTCATCTTCATATCCTTATCCATCAAACTGGCGTTTTCATGAGATTCACGTTAAATTCACTTAAAGCTATAAGTAACTCCTTAGCATGGTTTGTAGCTATTTTTTCCTTACATCATGGACATCATTGTGGTTCTTATTGGGATTTGCCGTTGCTAGATAGATGGGATAAGGTGAGGATGATGATGGTTGTCATTGTGACTTTTGTTGTCCTATTGCGTAAAATGGTTTTGTAGTAGACCTTGCTCATTCTTTCGTGTTTCTCTGAGGGAGGTGTATGGCTCTTCAATCACCATATAATTCCAAATGTGCACATTATTTTAGGTCTTTTTTTATCAACTTCACTACATATGTAGCATGTTTTTGTCTGGAATGAATCATATCTTTGTAATAGTTAACTAAATGGAATGTAACTCATGACATCAACTAATAACAGAAGTTACTTGGGCATTTTGTTTGGAGAATAATTTTTCATCAACTAGTGTAAGGATGCTTGCTCGGGCATGGTTATGGGCATGTGGCTATGTGTCAGACATTCTTGTCCTCAACTAGGTTTTTACATTTTCTTTTTATGTGAGTTTGATTTTATTTGTTCTTTAGTTATGTTTACACTAATTCCAGATTTGATTTCCAACATGGACGACTTGAGATATCCGAATGATTTGGGTGTTGTATCTAATGCATAGCATCTTTTTAATGAAAGCAATCATTAGCATCTAAAAAAGCATGGAGAGTATCATAACTTCAAATGGACCAACAAGGATGACTATTACACTTAGTGATGGGTAGACAAATAACTGTTGTACATAACTTTCAACAGGATCAGTCCTGGAACAATTAGTTGTTACCATTCAAAAAAGAAAAAGAAAAAGAAGAAGAATAGTTGTGTGTGTTAGTAGCATTACGGGGGTTCTTGACCGCAATAATTTCCATGTGCATAATACTCATTTTGGCTTATTTCAGATATTTTACTATCCTGTAAATTTCTCCATATCAACCCTTTTTATAGGAAAATTATCACTAATGTTAGATGCTTTACTGTTTTTAATATGTTGATGCGTGCTTTAGATTAACTGCATTGAAAATGGTACAGATGGTCATAGTGTTGTTTTGTTATCTTTTCATGTTCATTGGCTTTATTAGTGTTCAGTATAATATAATTACTATATTCTTAGTCAATTTAATTATTTTTCTAATATTTTTGGCAAATACAGATTGATTCTGTTGCTGAAGAAGTTGCACAACAGAAGTCTAATACTGATATGGTAGGCTACCATAGATCCTCAAGTAACTAGATTATTTTCTGATTTCAATAATGACAGATGTTCGACGCTGTTTGTCCTACTAAATTTTAACATATATGTATACCAACCTTATACAATTGTAACAGGTATTTATGTTTGGTGGAGTTGGTCCATTGCATTCAGATGTAACATTAGCAGGTGTTGCGAAAGCTCTTGGCGTTCGTTTGGTATGTTGCTTCCCTTGTAGTTGAACCTCCTTGTGTGTGCATTGTGCAATTTACCATTAAAAAATGTGCATTGTGCAATATAATGTACAACTCATTATACATTTGGGAATTGGGACCTTAAAAGTTGTTTATTGAATCATATTTTACCATATTTCCGTTTCGGCTAAGAATTTAGTCCCATTCATTGCATTTTTCCATTAATCGTATTTTGCATTTTCTTTTACCCTTAAAATTGGTTTTTTTCCTTGACTTAGTTCTTTTTTTTTTTTTTAATGGGCCTTTATGTATATTTGAGTGGCCTCGATCATCATACAACTTACAAGTGGGGCTCCATCATGTAATCCATGCTGCCAAAACTGTATGGACAAATAAGGCCCGCAATTTGGACAGTTTGGAGTTCTGGATTGCCCTTATCCGTGTGCCACTCGGACAATGAGTCATCAGAAGTCTTAATGTGTAGTGCTCTCAATGGAAATGGGTGGTGCGTCTGGCCTGGGTCCATCATACACCATAAACATGTATTCCATCATGTTGCTGCCCAGATTGTGATCCTTATTGTGGACAAAATAAGCCCCACAAATTTGGACAGTCTGGATTGCCATTCTCATGTCACTTGTATGGTGGTGTCTGAATCACCAAAGTTACAGTGTGGGACTGTCAATGGACCTGGATAGGTGGATCCAGCTTGGATCTTCCTAATTCAGTATTTAGTCACTGGATGCGGACTGTTAGACCAGACCAACTGGCTTGTCTAGGGCTTAGGTTTGAACTTTGGAGTAAGAAACCCTTATCGGCCCAAATTAAGCCTATATATCCATGCCTTCGGGACTTCAAGTTTGCTTCATGTTCAGTTCTAAATAATATATGTATATTTACACAGTTATTATGTATACAATTCTTATAGCATATAAGAAGTAATGAAAGTAAGACACTGCTAATGAAATAATTATTTTTACTGTAAATTAGACATGCACTCGGATTCAAACCGGACTCAGATCTGTAGTCTTGGGCCTTTATCGCTCTGACTCGAGCCTCACGTAATTGTTATTGGGCGGGCTTGGATCCAGGTTCTAGGAACCCTTTCAAACTCGGAATTGGATTTGGGCCTTGCAATTCTTATGTGTCTCTCAGTGTCAGGTCCTTTAATCTGACCCATTGAAAGCATTTGTGGCGCACTTGACAAACATCAGATTTCACCTCTGATGAAAATGAGGAAGTGTATTACTCATTCCTGTAATTGCCTGTGTTTTTTATAGGTGGGACCAACATTTCAGTGATCTAAACTGTTTATATAGGTGTATATGCTTCCCTGCGCACACCCACACCCTTCCACCTCCAACCCAACCACCACCCACTCACAAAAAAACCCCCAACTCAAGTGGTCCTCACTGAGCTCCCTTGCCCATGAAACCCATGGGCGATCTCACCTGGGAGATCACTAGTCTCTAATCTGTCTCTTTTTTTACTTTAATGCGTGCAGTTTTATTTTGTTATGTTATTATTTATCTTTTGACCACGGATGATCTTATCTGGATGAGCTCATATATGACTGATCCAGGAAGTGACTCATGACGAAACAGTTTGAATTACTGAACTGTGGGCTTGCTTTGTACAACTTGAGAAACCAAGTAACTTCCCAATTGGGGCTGAGCATTGTAAAATCTCCTTTTTGCAGATAAACTTCAGTGTGATTTCCACAAAACAAAACTTTTGACACATTGGGCACACCATTCGAACTGTCCAAATTATGAAACTGAATTTGAATTTTATTGTTAAAGAAATGCAGAGTATTTGATATAAGAATAATCTAACTTTTGTTTATTTCAAGACATCATCTATTTGGGTTGGTTATTGTTAATACTTAATAGTGTCGCAACTCTATCCACAGCCAAACAGTAATTTTAGGGAAAACATCTACGCTAACTATCTATTTTCTGCCAGTGTTACCAAAATAAAAAACAGCACACACACAAAATAGCTTAGAAAGTTTATTTTATATTAATTAGGTTTCTTAGAAAATAACATTGAAACACCTCTGAAGAAGCTGTCCTATCATTCCTTCTCCATGACTACTTTCATTTATTAAAACTTTCTTACATTTATTAATTATATTATCTTTGCTCGTGTTATCTTAATTGGGTTAGTGCTTTGTTGTATTTATAGTTCTGTCTTTATTATGTAGATTCAGTTTTTCTATATTTCAGGCTCCTGATGAAGAGTTTGAAGAGCACCTTAACAATCTTATAGGTGACGAGTTCACAGGGGATAGAAATGAGGTAATCAATTTGATGTGGGGGCAGAAGATGCCATCACATGTGTCGTCTGAAATCAGTACTATTCTGCTTCTGACTTTGTTTATTTCAAACTATTTTTTATCAAATAAGAAATAATAGACCCTGAAGATTTCTTTGGCACTTTTTTTAATAACTTACTTACTCTTGTTATGGTTATAGTGTTTGATGATAAGTTGATAATACACTCAATGTGACTACATCTTTTATTGGGGCATACAGAACAAGAAAATTGAGTCACGCATGATGCATCTTCTTTTGACTATCCTAACATCTTCTGGAATACTTTGTTATGATCTTGTCTTTTGATTATCTAAATTTCATCTGTTAAGAATGTGCATAGTTTCTTGAAGGGAGAATTTCAAAATAGTATAAGCTTTTAGCTTATTTTCAAAAAAGGGATTTGAATATTTCAAAAAAACTATAAAAGTTTTCCCTATTTCTTTCAATCAAGTCCTCACCATAATTTTTTTTTGAAAAATGACAAAAATACCCTTATGCCATTTTTCAATTATTCTTTTTAACAAATCATTTAAGAGAAACGACCTAGTGGGGCCCACTTCAGCTACCTTTATGCATATATGGTTAAAAAAGAAGGGTTTATATGGATTCCAAATGACTGAAAAATTAGCTTAATTAAATGATTATGATCATCTAAATAAAGTTGAAATTTGGGCAATATGAGAATCCAGAGAAAAGAACCCCAAGACTAATTACGGCATTCTCCTAGGTGACTGAAGTACTGAACCATTAAAAGAAGGTACCCCACCATCAACATTTGATCAATGAGGCCCATAAAGTGAATTTTGGGTTGGTTTTGGAGACAAAAGAAGGTTAAAAAGACAAAAACTTGTCATAATGGTATTCTTGTCGTTTTTCAATTATTTTTTTTATTGAGAGGACTTGATTGAAAGGAATATGGAAAACTTTTATACTTTTTTGAAATTTTCCCTTTCTTGAATGTAATATTGCTATTGTGTGTCTAGAGTAATCATGTGTATGACCTACGCACTATAATCTATAAAATCGTACCAAGGCCTTTATGCTAGAGAGTAGGTCCATATTTGATGCA
Source organism: Umbellularia californica (assembly GCA_028538565.1). NCBI lineage: Eukaryota > Viridiplantae > Streptophyta > Magnoliopsida > Laurales > Lauraceae > Umbellularia > Umbellularia californica. Next base: position 7,060,531 of record JAPQWN010000002.1, read on the forward strand.
TAAGAGCCATTTGATCAGAGAGGCGCACATGGATGGGACCTAGCCTGCCTCTATCTTTGTTTTGATGATCCTTACCTTCTACAAGGGCTTACTAATAACATGAGCAATTGCTTCAAATTCGGTAGGTCTATCCAATTTTCAGGCTGTTGATTGAAAATTTTGATCACCTGATTGGAGAGAGAGAGAGAGAGAGAGAGAGAGAGAGAGAGAGAGAGAGAGAGAGAGAGAGAGAGAGAGAGAGAGAGAGATCTAAAATGAGCTTACCTTTACCAATCCAACCCCTCCTGTATGTTTCTCTTCCCTGTCAGTGGAAAGGCCTTACTCTCGTAGGTTTTTCCTTGAGTCATGTATAATCTTCATATGATGGATCTTCTTTTTCAAGAATGCTCCAAAAGCAATGTATTTCAGTCCAACAAATGCCCATGGCAAAGTTTCAAGGTGCTCATTGTTGCAACAAAGTGGTTGCCGCCACTTGCAGGTTCGGGTCATGTTACTATTAAAAAAAAAGAAGGCAATGTAATTTAGTCTCTATCTGGTTGTTATTATCAATGATAGTAGACATGGTTCGAAGCCTTAAAAATCTTAAGAATCCAGTTGGCCCTTTCTCACAAACTTCTGAGTTTTTTTCTAAGAGCTGAGTAAGTTCAGTTGCTAGTTATTTTGTTTGACTGCTCAATAAAGGATATGCAATGCTCATGTTTAGTTTCCTTTTCAATCCAGAACAATGGTTTAAGTGTGATGCTGTTCCCAGTGCATCATGTCTCATATTTCCTAGGAGATGACCTGAAGGGGATGGGGTCAAAGTAATAGTTTTGACCATAAAAGATTTAGTTGTTCAAGAAATGAAAATCAGGAAATGTATCTTTTTCTTCCACATGTTTGGTTTCCTTTTCAATTTAGGAAAAAGTGAACTTGGTATGATGCAGTCACAATGGATGCATTTCTGAAAATTTTTTTAGGAGGCTATGGAAATATGATCAGGTAACACATTAATATGGAAAAATAAAATTTTCATTCAAGATACATGGGGTGACATAATGGCCTTGACCACGAATGATGATTAGAAACCATCGCAGCTTGAAAAGAGTGAGGTGCTAACCTCTTCCGACTTGAATTTATAAGAGCAATTCAATTAGTTGGAAGTGTGCATGTAGTAATCGCATAAGAACAATAATCAAGGAGAAGATCTAGGATCTCAATTCTCAACCTATGGTCAAAAAGGTGCACGGAGTTCTGTTAGTGTAAAACTAAAAAACAGAAATTGTTTGTTGTCTTCATCCTTTTATGATTATTTTTCTTGCCAAACAATGTAACAATCTTTTAATGTGACCATGATAAAACATGCTGATGATTGAATCAGTATCACTACGTTTGCAATTAAGAAAACTAATCATTAAGTAATGTAATATTTCACCATTTTGGAAGCTAAAAATGAGATACTTCATATGTTAGTCATTCATTGGGTGACCATACAAATAAGTAAGAAACAAAGGAGTAGTTTAATTTTTCGTTGAAACTCATTCCCCAATACTTGAAAAAGCAAGGTAGCATGCATTTTCTTGCGAAGATATTCAATCTGATTTTGTGGGGAAAGTTTATCTAAAACTATTGGATACCCAATACTTGGGAATGCCAATCATTTGTAAATGTTGCATTATTCAACACTAAAGTATCTTGATGAGTTTTTAATGATGTAACATATTCCAGATTAAAGGTGATGTGTATAATCAATACCCATACATATTTTTCATTGAAATTGTGCAACACTTACATTTTGGGTGAGTATCTATTTATGCCAATGAGATGCACCTTGTTATTTTGTGCTGTTGAAACCCTGCTAGGCATCGATTGCAAGGGGTCTTCAGGTGGCTGAATACAATTTTATTTGTATTTCACACTAACAACATGATCTACAATTCTACATAATGTGTTTTCTAGCATGGTTATTTGTTGCTAAGAGTTCTTATCCCAATTTGTTTTCCTTTTCAGATGGCTATGTTGCCTGAAGGCATTACTGAATTGCTGCACCATGAAGTGCTACCAGTGCCTTTGGTATGTGTGACGGCTGGCATATTTTTTAGTGTTTCTAACTATATATAAGATGTCTTGAACTTGGAAGTATCATTCTTCAGAAATCTGGGGTAACTTGATTTGTCTTTTTTTTTCTTTTTTTTTTTAAATTTCTTTTTTGAATAACAATGCTAATAAACCGCTAAAAGGAGTACGCCAAAATGAGGAAAGGGTTTTCTTGATACCTAAGTAGATACAAAATAATCATCATCTTCATCATTAAAGCTCTATCCCCTTCATATGGTTAAGTTCTTTCACCCATCACCTAATATCTTCTACCGAACTTATATTTATTGGCCTTCCCCTTCTCTTAATCTATCTATCTCAGGTTGGCTCTTTGAGTTGTACTTCACTCACTCACTTTATAGGTTTTTGTTCTGTCACCCCTAGGGTGGTCAATGGACCGAGTTTCTGCCCGAGGTTGAATCCAATATTTGAGGATTCAGACTGTTGAGCAGGCCCAACGAGTCTGGATCCAATCCCTTATCGGACCGGACTCAGGCCTCAGGCTCCAAGCTGTTGGACCCTAGTTATACTTGGATTATATGTATATGTATATCTATATCTATATGAAAAAAAAAAAAAAAAAAAAAACCTTACATAATATACTTTGTGTTTATTTGAATGGTATAAAGAGAGCTCTTTGAATAAAAAGGGGGCCTTCAATGAGACTTTTTGAATCCCAGCTGAACCAAGTTGACTTGTTCAAATCCAATGCCTGTCGGCTTGAAAAACATAAGGCTTGAAAATGTTTATGAAGCTCTGATCTGATGGTGAAAATATTAGTTTGGTGTTGAGTTCTTGGACTAAAACGTCTTCCTTAGTTTGATCACATGCACAATAATCCTAGAGAATATGATACTTGGATACTTCTAAATTAGCAACATATCGCACTGTATTGTACCTGATACTTCATTTTTTACGTGTAAAATTCATGTCCCTTCCATATATGTGTCCCTGCCATATCCATCTCTTATTGCCACATGAGATGTTTGTTAGTATAAATGACATTTCACATGCTATTTGCGAGGACCTTATTGATTCGTGAAGCACGTTATGGTATTTATTTTTTGTACATAAAACTGTTGGCGTTGTTTGGAGCAGCATTTTGATTGTCTGAGCATGTAGTAATTTTTCTCTACAGATCAAATGCCAAAATGTGATCATTCTTTCTGCAACAAATGTTACTGAACTGGACAAACAGTGGGACTGCTTGCTGGAGTTAACAACTGCTAATGAGCCCCTGGTGCTGCTGGCGCCCTTTGTGTCGAAGCATCTAAGGACAACACTTTCTGATGTATACACCTTTGATTATTTCTTAAAGTTGATAATTTCTCTACATTTTTTGGTTGATTAGTTCTTATATGCATTTTTATTTGAGTCTAATGTTCATTGGAAGGATTGTATTTTCAACTATTCCTATAAACCATTTATTTTTCAATCCTTAGGTTAAAATTGCATAAAAAGGAATAGTCCTCTTATGTATTTTCCTTTTTACTCTTATTGATATTTTTTTTTTTTTACTTTTAATGTGTTTTGGAAACTAAAACATCATTTCAAGCATCTTTTAACTATGATGTGGAAGAGGAGATATGGAAGAGGACAGTTGTGAACTTTTATTATTCTCTCTCTCTCTCTCTCTCTCTCTCTCTCTCTCTCTCTCTCACATATTCATATAACACTGTTTTGTATGCATTAGGCGTTTCTAATCGTTCAGAAAAAACAGGGTAGAACTAAGTGCTAACAAAGTATTATTTCTCTTCAGGCAGTAACACGAATATCATCAGTCAGTGTAAAGATGCTATTGTCTGCACATGGTCCAGGCCATTAGTTCTATATATAATTGGAATTAGTAAATGAATACTTGCATCTCTTATGAAGTTGGCTTAATATTGTTTCTACTCTATTTTATGCAGGTGAAAAGTGCTCAAACTCTATCGAAATTCCGTCTTGAGTTTCCAGATCTTTTCATTGGTAGGTCTCATCATTATTGATGTTGTAGGGGACTAAATGCACTTCCTGAAACTAACCTTGACGTTTATTGGCCATGTGTAGGTTGTTATCGTGAATCCAGAACAGGGCCACTCATTATCAGTTTTGTGGGAAAGGTAGTCTTATTTGAAAGGTTTCCACCTTTTAATTAGTGCCCAAAATGTGGTGTTCTACTTTTTTTTTTTGGAAGTTCTTCCATGTTGAATTCTTCATTGTCCAGGGCTCAAAATTAGTATCACTTTTACTTTGGCTATGTATAGTGTTTAACTTTGTTGTCTTCACATGTCTACACCATCCTTGGGTAGGAAAAGCAATTTATAAATTTAAACACAGGATTGACATGATTATTACCATGAAACCATTTTCCCTTACAAAGCATTATGATTCCGACTTTAAACAACGACAAACCCGCATTTTCATGTTCAGCCCTAGTGTGTGTTGGGGCCTGGGGGTTTACTTCACCCCTTCATTTGCTGGTTATCAACCCAATCTTTAGTTGACACATGGTTGGGACAGATGGTGTGATAAAGGATGAAAAAGCAGGCATCTTATTGTCCTTTCCAGAAGAAGCAGATGAATTTTAGTGGGAGTCAACTGAGAGGACATCATCATTCCGATACCTTAGCTACTTAGTTACCTTTTCTTCTCACTATGTGCTATTAGTGCAACCACTCTCTTTGATTGTGGGTGATAAAATAATACTTACCGAGAAAAAAAGGTGAAACTGCAGATAGGTTTTAGCATTGCACTTTTCATGATCTTGGACTAAAAACTCCATGTTTTGTAGGATGCTACGAGAATAGATATGGTTGTGCAAAGGCTTTACCGGGAGTTCCATTCATCGGCTTTCTCTGAAGTCAAGCGTGGGTGATTCTGTTCCAATCATCAGTTCTTTTCAATCTCTGTACCTTCCTCTGCTGCCGCTGCTGCTCATTTAAACACTGATTATTGCTTCTGGCTAGTCCTGCCCTGAATTCATATACCCACAAGATGAGAGGTATGTTGATGCCCAGGGCTTGTGATTGGAAGAAAAGCCATTCTTTTTCCAGGTTCTCATGGAAATTCCTTTACAGTGGAAGCACTACACTTGTAGTTTCGGTAGGTAGCAGAACGCTTGCAGGTTTACCCATGACTTGCAGTCACGTTATATTAAAGTCTGCTTTATAGTAAATTATATATGCACTACCTGTCAATACCATATAGCATCACATGATAATCGCGAAGTGGTAAGGAATAATAACCTGTTTGCCGACAATGATCGACAGGCAGATGAGCTCTAATGCTATTGTTACCTGAAGATTCATGACACCCTTTTGGTGGTCGTTATTGCCCTGACCCGGTTAATTGGGTGGGCTTTGGTGGTGTTTGACTTTATGCTGTTGCTTCGTATGTTTGTGATTGGAATTGGAATTGGTTACTGTTAGACCGTGCAGCATAACACAGCATTCATTCATGAACACATTAGAATGTGTAGCTGTGCCCAAGTCTTGACACCAAGCAAATGGGGCCGATGAGGGGCGATCTTACTGTGGGGGTGATGGTAACTTCCTACTGGTCAGACAAGGTGACATTGTGCCTTGGGGGGATTTTCTCCTACAGGAGTCCCTCATCCTCATGGCTGCCGTGTGAGATTATCGGTCCCACCTTTAACTCGGGTTCCCACATAGATGTGTGGGATTTTTATGGGATTTTGGTGTATGCATGAATCATGAGCCCTGCTTTGTACAGTTGGAAATGGGTCGTGTTCGGTTCAGGTCAGATCCGGATGCACCCAGACTTGATTAGATTTAGTCCCAGGATCTGGAAATTATATTTAATCAGGTATTGGCAAGTCCATGGTTTTAATTTTTATACACTCGAATGATCAATTCAAACCTGTGTTCTGGGTTCCATTTCATCTCACCTGCATGTATGGTAGATGAGTCAGGTCAGGCTCGTTTCAGCCCATTTAATTACTGGGCCTTAAGTAGTTCCAGCTGGCCTCTGTTGATGCCCAGCCTGTCTAGTCCGTGGGCTCTACACTACTACCGAATGAAAATTTTCAGACCTGGAAAACACTGGCTAATTACATTTTAATATAACATTTTGTCATTGTGCTGGGCCAGCGTATATAGTAAGGCCCTAGGCCCTGCCTGTTTGCTTAGTGGGCTAGAACAAGAGAGGCTCTGTCCTGACCCTGGCTTCAGCCCTGCCCACAAGCCTATAAATATAGCCCAATGGTGACTAGGCTCAGGCTTGATCATCTCATGACCGGTCCTACAATGTGAGTCAATAGGACTGGAGGATGATGGATCGGGGTCTTCATTGATCGGGTTGGTCCGGGTTTAAGCCTATTCGAGACCAAAACACACTTGAACTATTGGCCCTAATATTTAGTCCTGCATATCAGGTCCAGCCCAAGCCCATTTATTAAAAATATATTAACTCTTTCTTGATAAATATGTTGGGCAGGACCTGGCTCTAGCAAACTGGGCCCAGGTCTGGAACATTAACTATCAGACCCAAAAACTCATAACAAGAAATATACCCACTCATTCAAGATGTAAAAAGTACCAAGATACATCTGCAAATTTTCATATAAAGCCAAAAAGAAAAGATGTTGCTCCATTGTTGAAGCTGCCTAAACAAATTAATAATCCAATCTCTTGCTTTATTATCACATCCAAATGAAAGGTGAAAAGACATAACCAAATTAGCAAGACCCTATCAATAATTTCTTCCTTGGGTGGGTGTTTCCGACGTGTCAGGTTCATCACACATTGGAGATGTGTAGTAGAATGGGCCCAGAGTGCACTTGACCAAGTCTCTAAATACATGAGTCCCCAGATTGGCCCCCAGCGAAGTTGGTTAGAATGTTGCACTGGGGATCAGGAGATGATACAAGCATCCAGCAGCTTTCAGCTCCTTGCCATCGATCAATTTATCAAGTTTTAGTTCGAAGTCTCCTTCTTCATCTGTCTCATCGCTCGCATAGTACACCACTCTGTGTTTGTCCAAGCACATTATGGACACTTTGCACCCTGTTCAATGAACTAACCAATTTTCATGAACATGGCATTGGCGAAAAATTCTAAGTTTTTAAATTTGCATTTGGGTGCCTGCATAGCACATCCTAATTTGACACTTAGTCTAAATAATAATCACTATCGAATTAAATTTCTTAAATACTGTAACTTTAAAAACCGTTAGAATTTAATCCGACGTCGATTATCAAATTAGTGCCAAATTTTAGTGTGAGGGGGTTTGATTTGTTATGAGATATCTCACGTAATGATAAAAATATTAATTCGAGTATTACCCTAGCTGGGCTTTATATCAGTGATATTCTACCTAATATTATATGAGAGAGATAGGAAAATGTACCCTTGATAGGTCTAGAACCATGGACCCATTCATTCCAACCCTGGGTGCAGTCCTGGCACATCACCTTACCACCCACATGAATAACTTGGCCCTCATCTTTCCATGCATGTACGGGATTGTACCCCAAGAAAACAGATGCAGCTAAAAACAAGAAAAAATTTCCTCTCGCCATCTCTGTCTTGATCATGAAGTGCGATGTGATGAGCCTTTATAATAGAAAAAACCAAGTGACAAACGAATGAACAGTGTACGCGATGTGCATTCCATTCCATATTTTGATCAACTCTCTCTAGTCTCTCCTCTCATACGTGCGTGCGACTAAAACATAAAATAAAAGGCAATTGACAAGTGCATTAGGTGGATGTCTCAAACTCTACCAGACATGCATTATAATCTCCTAGTTCATGCAAAGAGGTCTCAAAATGTCAATCAATTAGTCTAAACAATTTGCATTCTGGATCCATTACCTTGGAAAATACAGTCTAAATATGTTTATTATGTGGTAATGACTAGATTTATTAGATTAACCACAGAGTGCTTTAGTCACATGCAATTATAAAATTATTCCAGCCATGATATAAAGCCTGTTGGTTTGTATGAATTGAATTTTTAGAAACGCCAAGAAATGTATTCCTAAAATAGTTAAAGTGAAAAAAAAAACCAACAGATAGAGGTGAGGATCTAGAAATGCCATCAAATAACATCGTTTTCTTAGAAAATTAATTGTAGAGAGATGGAAATGAATACCAACTATCACCCCAGTGGTTGAGTCGAGAGAAAGTTGGGATACCTTCTTACATCTTCACCTTATATCTTTCACCCCTTATTTTAGTCCTTGAAGAAATATTTTACGATGAATTCCTAGGAACTCTATGCACTCAAATTGGAAAAATGTTCTCCTACGAGCAAAGGCATGTCTATCAGTGGGAGGAGGGTAGATGGAATTATTTCTTTATGGATGCGGGGGGGGGGGACCAAATTATCTTAATGCTGGACTTAATAGCCTTAAAGTTTAATAGTGTTTTTGGACTTAATAGCCTTAAAGTTTAATAGTGTTTTAACCATATATTTTTTTTTAATTCAACCTAACGGTGAGTGAAGGATCAATGTGTGTAAGTAAGATCAGGCCTATTATTAGAGCATGGGGGTCAAGATATCAAAGTGGCTATATTGATCAAAGATGGGCCACTGGAGCTCAAACTTTCATAGCTCTTCTAGGACTTGTTCATTCACCAAGATAATTCTTCTCTCCCCAAAATTCTATCTCAGCAGGCGAGAGAAATCATGCATTAATTATTGAAAATCGAAATCCTCTTTATTGAAAAAGAAAAAAAACCCATATTACATATCCAGTCCATGACAGACGGAGGTGCTAAGTGTCTGGCCCAAGCCCATCCATTTAGTCTGTCGGCCTAGACCGGGCCTAGCCAGGCTTTCTATGACTTCTTGGGGCCTTTTAGACACTGGTTTGAGTAAATAAGTAGCTAAACTACATGTATTTGTGCTAGGCCGTGCTTCGAGTTTTCTATAACTTAATCCAAACCCGGCCCATATACAAAACGGGCCAAGAATTTAGATCCATGCCCAGCCCATGAGCAATGCGTTTGGCACTTTACTAATACAATTAAAGTCAAGTAAAGTCTCCATTTTCCATACAAGATGTCACATCAAATGCACTTTATTCAAAACTCCCTCCATCCTTTTCATCTAAAATGTCAAAAAGCAACTACCTTTATACACTAAAATACAAAAAAACTCCACTTTTCCATACAAAAAGTAAAAAAGATTCCATAATAAACAACTAAAAACAAAATACCATCATAACCCACTTATATTTTATTCTTTCTTCAAAATTAACTTTACTTGACTTGACTATATTAGTAGAGTTATCAAACTGGCCATAAAAGTTATTATGGACTTCACAAACGCAACGGGCATGTTTGTATCACACTTTTATGTGGAAACGTGGATGGTTTTCCATGAAAAACTCATTTTTCACGCATTTGGTGCGGAACAATTCCACATAAATACTTTTCTGCCCTGTCAGCATTTTTCTTGATAATGGTAGAAATGGATTTCCTATGGATGGTATGGGAAATGAGTTTCCTCGAAAAACTTCTCCATCTTTTCCTTATTCTTGTCCATTTCAACCTAAAACTCTAAAACTCTTTTATTTTTTTATTTTTTTAAATAAATTATTATTTGATGTTGAATAAATAATATATATGTTATTTTTCTTCAAAAACTTATTTCACCAAATACAAAAATTCGATCTTTTATAAGAAATCCATAGCCGCTCCAAACAACATCAGCACCAATTCAATAACAAAAAAATTTGGCACCAAACATGAATTTTTAAATTCTATAAAAATCCTTTTACGAAGTTTTCAATTTTATGAAATTTGCTAACGCGGCAATTTTTCCATTTCGCATAAAGGATGTATTTACAAAGGGGATGTGTACACAAAGGTGCCCAATAGAAAATTTTTCCCACTGCCGCGGAATCGTCTCCTTGCACAAACACACACGTCTGTAAAACCAGTGGGGAAACCCTCGGACCCGGACGAAACCCCATTCCGTGGAGGAAGACAGTCAGGTTAAAAACCCTAATACTTTTCCCTTTCAGTCTCTCTATCTGTTGTGGCTTTTCCTCCATTTATTCTGTAGCTCTCTTTCTATTGAGCTGTTTCAATTTCATCCCTTGCTGGGTTTGAGGGGTTTTGTGTTTCTTCTTTCAATTTCATCTGTATATCATCCACTTGCTATCTAAGAACACAAGGGGAGTATAAGCAACTGGGTTTTTGAATCTTACATGAGAAATCCAAAAATCACAGTCATGGATGTGTCTCCGTCGACATTGGGTGTGTGGAACGCAGCCAAAACGCTAGCTTTGCAGAGGCTTTAAACCCTATGTGTAACTTTAGAAGTAGTAGACTGTCGGGATGATTTTCCTTACTTCGATGAATTTCTAGAATCTGGGTTTTGCAGAGGACCCTTTGATTTTGGGTTTTTTTTGCCTTGTTCTTTTATTGTGGTAGTTTGTTAATTCTTCGAACCCTAGCCCTGCAGTAGTTCTCTTCTCTTCGCAAGGGTCAATAATCACAAGACCGATTGAATCGATTCCATCGGCTCCTTGGTCAGTGTTGCTATCTTTTTCAAAGCAGCATAGGGCTTCTGCAACTGTCTTGACATTGTTTGGGCAAATAAATAATCATGTCCTTCCTTGTGCAGTTTTTTTTTCTAATATCCACAGAATCCCAAACACACAGCAGAATGGATCTAAAATGCTATGTTATTTATGTTCATTGTGAATGCTTCACCCAGTTCTCAAAGTGTGCCTTTTGAGTTAGATCTTATCATCATGGGAGTCATTTTTCATATCTTTCTATATGAGATGGTTCCGAAGTTGCGCAATGGATGCATTTGATGCATTTGGTGTTGGATGCTTAGAAGTGATATATTTGGACTGTCTTAGCTTCTCTGTGCTTAAAAGTGTGTGCTTTTGTTAAAATGTTTCGCTTGAATGAAAAGAGAATGATCCTATTAGAAAGGGTAACATAGAATGGGAAAGGATCATCTTTCTCAAAATAATATGTTTTTGTTATATGAATATGGCTAAAAAAAAAAAGAATTTCAGGTCCCTGATAGAAGTGTGACGACAATGTCAATAAAATAGAGTGCTTTGTATACAGTGGTTACTAACATTTATCTCACCTGGTCCAGTAGGAGAGAGGCTATCGTTGTTCACTTGCATGGGGACTTTTGCCCACAAGGAATATCAAGCATTTGAAGAGAAAGTAAAGAGGACAGTTTATCTTGACAATCTTTCCCCGCAGGTTACAGTACCTGTCCTGAAAATGGCACTTGGGCAGTTTGGAAATGTCGTTGGTGCTCAGTTCATTCCAAACTACATCGATGGAATGAATATACAGCAATGTGCCTTGGTGGAGATGGAGACTGCAAAGCAAGCAAGATCAGTAGTCACTGACACATCTATGTATCCTTTTATGATATCTGGAATGCCCAGACCAGTGAGAGCACGGCCTGCTGAACTAGAGATGTTCAGCGATCGTCCTGTGCGGCCAGGGAGAAAGATAACTTGTCGTTGGGTGGATTCCAAGGACCCGGATTATGAGATAGCGAAAAAGTTGAAGTCTCTCACCAGGAAACATAATTCAGAATCTTTGTTCCTTCTTAAGGTAAAAAATTTTTTTGTTACATGTCCGGATAAAAAGTATCTATTTGATATGAACTATGGACTTTCTTTTTTCCGTTGTATTTTTTTTTAAATTAAAAGTAATATGATTTAATTCTGAATCAGTCACATGATTCTAGCCATTTAATGAAAATGGCCTTCAACTTATTGGTTGACATTTTAAAATGGGGCTGAGTTGGAGTCTTATCGCCCAATGGACAATTTTGATTGTCACCCAATGAGAGCCCATGAAACAAATGACTTCGGTTTCCCAAAATGGCTAAAAAATTTTAATAAACCGTGAAAGGGCTCTATTTTTTATTTTGTACAAATGGGTCTGCCCCTGATTTATCAAAACCCTCACAACCTGCCACCCACTAATGTGCACCAAACCTCATTTTGAACCGAAGTGACCATTACTCATGTTGGCTTGCATCGTGACAAAAAAACCACTCTTCCACAACCACTCGATTTTGAAGCCTCAAAATATTGGGCTAGGATCATCAGATTGGAGTAATTTTGGCCAACCACTAACCCACATCAATGTTAGAATGGTTGGGGTCCCCAATTAATGGGAACTTGCTATATTGAGCTTCACATCATCATCAAAGCCTTGTACAAACTATGTTGGGGTCGGCTACACGAATTCTGTTTCTCCATTCCGATCTATCTTGAGCCCAATCCTCAGATAAGTTACACTTCTTCATATTTATTTTTACCACCTCCATTTACGTCCTCTTTGGCCTACTCCTTCCCCTTAGTGGCCCATCAACCTTCATGGCTAAACTTTTCTTTACCAGCGCCATTACCGACCTATGTTGGACATGCCCAAACCATTTCAAACGGGTTTCTTTAAATTTATCCCCTCTTGTTGCTACCCCTAAATGCTCTCGAAAGCGTTCATTTCTAGTTCTATCCTTCCTAATTTTACCACACATCTATTTCAACATTCTCATCTCTGCTACATCCACTTTGTGCATATGCTGCTGCTTTATTTGGCGAACATTCTGCTTCATTTGTCACATATTTATTATACATAGAGAGTAGGGGTGGCAATTTCGCTCCGCCCCCGCCCCGCCCCGGCTTGCCCGCTCCACCCCGCACGGGTTTTCCCCGCCCCGATCCTTAGTTGGGGCGGGGACGGCGAATAAAACAGTGCCCCGGAGGCGGGGCGGGGATGGGTTTGCTCTTTTCCCCGCCCCGCCCCGCCCCCCACCCCCCGCCCCGCCATTAAATAAGTTTATATATATATATGTATATATATGTATATGTATGTGTATGTATATATGTATATGTGTGTGTATATATATGTATATGTGTGTAACAATCTAGAATATTTTAAATAAGGTAAAACATTACAAGAATTGAAGTTTGGTCTAGTGGTAAGGCAAACCTCTAGTTACTCCCCCACCCAAGTTTGAATCCCAAGTCTTGCACATTTAAAATTTTTACAATTGAGGGGTGGGCCGGAGCGGGGTACCCGCGAGGCAATCGGGGTATGGCGGGGCGGGGACGGGGCATATCAATTACCCCGAAGGGTGGGGCGGGGGCGGGGAACCCCAATTCTGTCCCCGATCCACCCCGTTGCCATCCCTAATAGAGAGGGCCGATCCAAGAGTGTGAGAACTACTTGTGAAGAGACATGTGAGTTCCAGTAACCATAGGTTCGCATCAAGGGCCAGCTTTGAGCCCTTATCTTTTTTACACTGAGTATGGATGAGTTAATTACTCACATTTAAAATGAGATAGCTTAGTGAATGTTGTTTGCAGATAATATAGTGTTGGTGGATGAATCAAGAGACAGTGTGAATGCTAAACTCGAGAGATGGCGAGAGTCTTAAGAATCCAAAGGCTTTAAAATAAGCCATACAAAAATAGAATATATGGATTGTAACTTTGGTAGACCAAACAAATCCTCAATCGTGCATTTTCATGCTTTTTTTCTTTTTCATTTTCATTTTCATCACAATTGAGAGTTCTCATCATATTAGTGCAACACCAAATGTTCGCTTTGGGTCCTAATCTATTCACATTAGCTATGGGCACGGTTATCAGAGTTGAGATTTCGTGGTGTATGCTATTTGCATATCACGTGATACTCATTAGCCAAATAAGAAGGCAAGTAAATGATTAGTTAGAACTAGGATAAAGTGTTCAAGCTTGATGTACTGCAAATTAGCTGATCAAAGAATATATAGAATGCAAGTTTAGTGGATTTCGGGGGAAAGAAATGAGTTGGTTAAATGGAAGATAACTTTGTATTAAGTGCAATAGATTTGGGTATCTAGGCTCAACCATAGAACGAAATGAAGGTTTTGAGTTGGATAAATGAATAGGATCGTCGTAGGGTGAACAAAGTGGAAACTAGCTAATCTAGTGCTATGCCATTGCAGGGCCACTTCGATTGAATGGGCATTTCTATAAGACAACAGTTAGACTTGCTCTGTTTTATGGAGCTGAATGTTGGGCACCAAAGAAATGGGAAGTAGTTAATAGTGCATGTAGCTGAGATTGAATACCATGATGGATATTTGGAGTGAGAAGAAAGGTTTGAATTAGGAATGAGGACATCAAAGGAAACCTAGGGGTAGCATTAATAATAACAGGAAAAAAACCAAGGAATGTCGTTTAACATGGTTCGGGCATGCAGATAGAAGGCCTGAATCAGCCCCATTACAACATGTTAAAGGGCTAGCGGAATAAGGTACCAAGACAAGGGGGAGACTATTAAGACATTTGGGTGAAACAGCAGGAAAAGACGTTTGAGATTATGGAGTTACACCAAGCATAGAATGGAATAAGGTTGAGTGGATTACAGTTACACTCGGGATCAAATTCCTCATGCGTATACATTCACTAGATAGAGATTGCACTCCTGTGCTAGTATATGAGTTTAGCTTTGTTTATTCTGTTGTCTAAAGTAGGATTCATTTGGCTGTCCCATGCTAAATAGGATTATGGTAAGATGATATGATGATGATGATTTCTCCTTTTTCATCAGGTAAATTAGTGGTAGAAGATTTTCGATACCACTCTAATACTGATTGTGAGAGTTCTTCATTGCCACATCACAATGTTATATATACGTGTAAGATTGGGATTATCATTCGATGGCCATTTTTTTAATATCTTGATCTGGCTTTGATTAGGCTTATCTGGTGACACCGTAGGTGATGGCCATGCGAATGAGAAAAAATGGATGTTTAGAATATGTTCAAACACTTGTGGCCCACCTGTTGATTACCAGCCAATTTATCAGCTCCATTTTAATCTATCTGGCCTTCTTGATTGGTATTCTTGCAGTCCTGGCTGCCTGGTGTCAGTTTGGCTCTTTCTACTGACAACTACCGTTCGATACCAGCAGCTTCTTTCTACTAAAAACTAACTACTGTTTGAGGCAGTCATACTTCACTCCTAGCCTCTTTGTACATAAGGTTTGCTTAGCTGAACATGTGGATTGCAGCTGCCCACATGTGGCACACATGTGAGAGATCTAAACTGTGAATTGGATGAGCCAGTCTAGGAAAAAGTAGAGGATAGGTAACAAGAGTCAGCTTACTGTCTGCATTCGGTGTCCTTGTGCAACTTGCCTGATGAGTTGACTGGCATACTTTTGGCCATAGTTTCCAATTACCATACTTAGAAATGGGCGGCAGAGCCACTATGAAATGTATGCATATATAGTGGAGGATTTTAGGGATTGGAGTCTTTATAACTGTTTCTGTATTTCAAAGTTACCACCAAAGTGTTCCCGAGGCGTATTCATGTAAGGCAGGTTTTCTGTGGGAGTGTAATACGCCACTAGACCTTCATGCAGGGCCCATTTGGACGTGGAGGACATGGAGAAACTATCCACCATTCAAGTTTGTACCGTAGACAATTTTCTCCACCTTGATTTTCTTCACCTTTTTTTCATGCAAAACCTGCCTTAGGCCTTCAGCTACATCAGTGTGACATCTCATTTTGTGCCTCAGTCATGTTGTTACCCTTATAGAGGAGGGACAAGCTTGAGCTCGCCAGTTCCTCCAGTAATCTCTATATACTCCTACCAGCCAGTGTGGTGGCCAAAAAAGAAGAATGTAATTTGTAATGTTTGAAGCATGAAAAAAATGGAAATATCGAAGTGAGAGATGTAGGTATTCATGAGGAGCCATAAGCTCCCCAGTAACTATGATTTTGGCCAAGGGATGCTAATTTATGGTTTCAGATGTATGTAATTGCTAATCTTTGGGTGTATGTCGTGAAACTCTTTGTGATGTGGTTATGATCCGTTCCTTTTCCTCTGGTTCTTTTTCTTCTTTCCTGGAAGCTTTTTGTTTCGACTTTGATGCACTCGTCTAATTTAATTAGTATTAGTAGGTCCTTGTGTACCATCCATAAAAAACATTCATCGTCTTGCAGCATCAACTGGAAGAGGAGGAGAAGCTAGCAAAGCAACAGCATGAATTCCTGAAATCAAATTATGAGAAGTACGACATGCTAGATAGCATCACGGCAGATGGGACTGTGAAACAGGTTGCTCGGCATTACTACGTCGACGTTACTGATGATTGAAGACTCTCCCTCTTAAATGGTTATTTTGGTCTTGAGAAACGAATGGGAAGCTTGTACTTGTAGTAGTATGTTTTGCAGCTGTTGGAAGGGAAACAGTCGAGGCAAATTACAAGATCAAGGATATCAAAATATGTTACTTTGGATAACCACAGCAAAGGATACTGAACCTACCAACTCAGAGTCTACTTATTTAACCCCCATTGTAGGATTTCCTAGTCATGGTGCTTCTCTTCGGACTTATTACCTGTACTAGAACAGTTCTCTTGTGCTTTATCCGAGTTTCTCTTGAAGCTTGTGCTATACTGTTTGCCGTTGGGATTTGAAGAAACTTACACATATGGCTTTGTTAATTTTGTATATTTCACTTGATCTAGCATGCCAGAGTGGTGAAATTCATGATCTATATTCCATAATGGTATTGCAATGATCTTTTTTGGATTTTTTATTCATGATTTTGGTGGCTGGTTGTACACGACCAATCATAACCTGGTTTAGTTGGTTGTGAATTTATTGTCATGGTTAGCTCCTCTCTTCTATGACCATGAACTGACTGGATTTTGTCTCCATCCAGTCATGGCTTGGTCTTGGGCTAGAGTTATGGAAGGTTGGTAAACTCATCAGTTGTACATGCAATGTTGCAAAACACAGTATCATGCAATTGATAAGTGCAGTAAGTACATGTCCATTAGATCCAAGCCATTCATCACATAATTTGGCCTCCCAAATCCCAGTTGGGTGATGCACTCATCAGATGGGCCCACACGACACGTGAAAGATGAATCGTTAATTTATAGGTGATGGTCCACCACTCATAGACCATTTGGAAAACTGGCAGGTATTCAGGCTAAGGGTGGAGTAACCCCACCTGATGGAAAACCAATTGGCATGCTGGCTTCTTTTGGGACAAAAAGTTATAGATAATGTTCTGTGGCATATCCTACACGATACTTGGCAGACAGGGGAGTTGTGTTCCCAAGAGTCATTGGATCATAAATTTCAAACAAATCATAAATGGAGGTTGTTGGGGGTCCACTGCTCTGATAATTGAGCATCCAAGTCATGAATACAACGTATGGGTCCTCATTTATTTCAATACCATAGGTCTCACATGCAAACTTGCAAAAATGCAGGTGGATCAAACAAAGTGAGAGATTTTTCAAGCATAACTCTAAACTGTACATAGTTCTCTCTATATTTCATTTTTACCCTTCTTCCTATATTTTTTTCTAGACTATTTTGACCAACCAAACGTGGATAAAATAAAAATATTTGAGACCAACCAAATATGGATAAAATAAAAATATTTGAGGTTGGGATTACTTTTCCCCAACTTTCACTTCTGTATCTTGAAAAACAAATATTACCTAATCACGCGATTCATGCCAAGAGGCCTCTAACTGCAAAATTAATTAGTTTGAATGACTTGTTGATCGATTGGTTCCTAATCCATCCCTCCACAAAATAATAATTAAATTGACCTTAGGTTGTGAGATTCTATAGTTTAATCATGTTGGACATCTCTGAAGTGAATCCTTGATATTTAGACAGTTCTTTGTTGGACATATGCTTTTATTCAGGAATTTTTACTAAAATGTGTTTATTATTTGTTAATGACTAAATTTGTTCTAATTACCGCAAAGTGCTTTGTAGAAATGGTGCATTATAAAATTACTAAAATGCCCATAGTCACATGGAATTATAATGAAATTACACCAGCCATGCTATAAGTGCTTTTCATGGAATTGAATTCCTAGAAACTCTCATAAATTTATTTCTATAATGGTTAAAATGAATAAATGAAGATATGTAAATGACCATCAGATAATGTCCTTTTTCATAGAAAATCACCTCAACAAATCAAGCAAGAAGAAAGTAGCAGTCCCTTGAGCATCTTCAACTTATATCCTTTATTTCTTACCTCCTTAATAATCCTTTGTTGGAACCTATTTTACCATGAATTTTTAGGAACTTGATTCCATACAAACAAACAAGGTCTAAGTAACCCCATGGGGTGGCTCAGTTGGCCGAGGACCACGGTTTGCATATTGAGGTTGTAGGTTCGAAACTGCACTACCACACTGGAGCTACAAGAGAGCTTACCCAGCTCCCCTCTGGGCTCAGAGGGATTAGTCTAACCCAAAGGGTTGGAAACCCTCAGATAGAAAAAAAAAAAAAAAAGAGTTATTAATTAATAAGTCAACAAATTAAATGGTTTTATTGAAACTAAATGGGCACTGAAGTCAACCTTTTGAGTCGAGCCATCCTTCCAAGTTATTAATTAGGAAACACTAGTGTGCTCACATCGAATTTTGATGGGCCAGGCTGGACCTATTTTAAAGTTAATTTTCTCAAGATCGGGCCCAGCCCATTGAGATTCCTTTGCATCATTTCCTTCTTTTATTTTTCTTTCTTTCTTTCCTTTTTAAAGAAAAGTTCCCAAACATTGTAAGGCTTTAACTGACAACCTAATGCAGACAGTTGAAAAGGAGACCAGAACAGGTGATGCCTTTAATCTTCTAATAATTACACAAATTTTCAACCACTTCCAATCAAATGTTGAAACATGGTCCACTTTGGGGCCCCACATAAGTGGAATTTACAATCCAATGACAAATGAGTCCACATCAGTGTTCAAACTTAGTAGGCTAGGCTCAACCCACCTTGACTCGGCAGAGTGGATTCAAAAGGGCACCGAGTCAGGTAGGTCCATTATAGACTTGGTAAAGGCCACACCCAATTATGTGAAGTCAGTACAACTAATATAGTCTTAGAAATATTGCCCACACTCGACAACATTAGAGCTGTGCAACTTTTATGTAGTGGGAAATGTATCTTTCATCACTTTAGGACCATTTTGGATGACCATCTCAACAGATTTAGGGCCTGGTTATGCCTGATTTAATCCATTCACATGATAATGTGCCACCCTCTTTTGACATTGGCTCAAATTGAGTGAAATCTAAGCCAATGTCTATACAAAGTGGGTTCTTACAAGGATATCTAAATCTGTTAAAACAAGTGGTTGGGAAGGTCCTAATGTGAATATATTACCATCCTTCTTCCATACTACAATACAAACATGTTTAGTGAGGCCCACCTAGATGCATTATAATAAGGAAGGCACATAATGGAAACATTTGAACCTAGATGAATAGAATATGAAAGATTAAGCCGATCAAATGATCTTAGCCTTTTGTTTTTAAGTCCTTAAGGGCCCGTTTGGCACTTTATTGGTTTAGTAAAAGTCAAATAGAGCCTTTATTTTTTAGACAAGATATCACATCAAAGGTACATTTTATTAAAAAAAAATTCTTTTTAAAAAGCAACCTCCCATCTCCACCAGAAGACAAAAAGAGACTCCACTTTCTTAAATAAAAAGTCAAAAAGATTTCATACAAAATAAGTAAAAACAAAATACCATCACAACCCATTTATATTTTATTCTCTCTTAATTTGATACTTTACTTTATTTTTATTTTATGACAAAATTATCAAACGAGCCCTAAAGTATAACAATCGAATACAAGTAAACTTGTTGTGGCCAAACAAATTCAACTGTGAATAATAATTACTAGAACAGTGTAAATTTAGGATTAATGCCAATTGAAAAGGGGTCAGTTCATAACAGATTGAATTGTCTAAAGGTGGACCCCAAGCAAGAAAGCTGAAAAGAATTGCTTGAGAAATGGGTTAACCGAGAATTCTACATATTGAATGAAGTGGACATAAACAATTCTAATTGGAGAATCCTATCCACATGATTTTTCAAAAGCGAATTTCCTCACTTTGAGCTAAGACCTTCCTTGTAATCAATCTTTCTCAAGGGATATTTTTAGGGACTATGGGGGTTGCAGAACCTTTTCTTGTGCCGTATCTATCTTTACTTCTCCAATTAAAAAGATATGATCTTTCAATCATGCAGATTTAACATATTCCCTTCCAACTTAGCTTATGCTTTGTAATGATGTTCAGTAGATTCCCATGCAACTCAACCTTGTCATATTGAGTTTGTGTTGACATGGATAAGCACCAGTGGTAGGCCCACATTGATGATGCAATGTGCCCAACTAATGTTTCTCTCTATATATATCATAAACCAACCAATGGGTCTATTATACTCTTTTATATTCAAATGTCTGTTCAACATTATATTATTCACTCAGTCATTATGAGACTAGTTGGGTCTCACTCCAATGGGGTGGAGGGGCCCACTGGAACACATATTGCCAATTTTTTTTAAGGTCCATTGTAAAGTTTGCGCGTTTTTCAAGTGGAATGGTACTTTATCAGTGAATATAGCAATGCCTTTAAAACATTCACAAAGCTTAAACCATCACATAAGGCATGGCAGTATGATTGAGATCAAGATTTTCATTAGAAAAAAAAAATGGGGGAAAAGATTGAGATAAAATAGTAAAAAATTAGAAAGTTTATCTTTAATTTAATTTAAAAACTAGTTTCATCACCCAAATTTGAAAATATTCCACTATTAGCACTGCATATGAACTGACAAACAAATAGTGCAGACAATAGAAGGTTTTATCTCAATGAATGAACAAATTGTTGAGTTTATATGTAAATGAAAGTAGCAATTTTGTCAACACACTCATGGTTGAGTGGTGGTGGCACCTCGGTATCATATATATGGACTTAAGAATCAATCCCTTGATCTTATGGAACCTAGTTAGAAAAAAGTAATTTTTACTTTATTTTTTTGATGGTGTAGGCACCCCTAAAGGTCTTTGATGACCCCTCGGGGTGGTGTTCATTAAAGTCATACAAAGGTGCACTAGGCAAATCTTAGCTAGTTTCGAATACAAGATGCAGAGAACAAATCCAGATCTTATGCAACTCCACTAACTCCCGAGTAGGTGATGTTATATAGTGTGTCCAACAAGTTTGAGTTGTTACAGGCTGAAAATTATCCTCTACTGTTGAAAGATCCAAGCAAGGATCTCAGCCGTTAAATGCATCTATCCTTAGTATTGATGGATACAGATGTACAAGAATCTCAGTGGATATAAATGTGAGGGACTCACCTTATCTCTTGTAATAAGGTGAGAGATCCTCTCATAGGAGCATCTCCCGCTAAAATATACTAGATTTTTATTAAAAGAAAATATCATTGATGACCCTCACCTTGAATCCAAATGAGCTAGCCATTAACACACCCTCTTGCCCTCTCAGTTGGACTCAAAGACTTTATCTTCATTGAAGTAGATCACCTTAAATAGTTAATGTGCTATAATTAACACTGGATGAATTAAACATATTCTATTCTGGTGACAGAAGAGCCCGGCATGGTTGGAAGATTCTCCTTGTTTCAACATCTAGCTGTGATATCCATTCTTCCTAAAAAAAATCCCACAAGTTGAGCTGTTTGAATTTCAAAAGGAGAGCCTGGAGCCTCTCCCAGTAAATGAAAGGAAACAAAAGAACAAACTATGGACGGCTTAGATTGACTAATCCAAAACATTGACTTAATCAAATGTTGTATCCGGCCCACCACAAAGTAGGTCCCACATGTGAAGTATGTTCCCAACTCCCTACGAGGAAGGCTGGGGCCCCAATAAATTCCTTTCAGACAATTTGGTTGGGTTCATAAATGAAACTTGAAACTTCGATTCTGACTTGAAGAGAGAGAAAGAGATAGAGAGAGAGTTCACGTGCCTTGTTTGGTAATTTTGTCCCCAATTCCATTCCATTCATTTCAGCCCTACAAATTACACAAACCGAAGATAGCTCCAAAAACCATCTTCCACCCCCAAAAGCGGAATCCCTGTTGTACCCTCACCTCATGTGATCTCTCTCTCTCTCTCTCTCTCTCTCTCTCTCTCCTGCAATAAGAAAACCATAAAACCATCATCTAGACAGAACCAATAGAAGCAGAGAACTTCAGCAAAAACCCAACATCTCCACAGAACCAATAGAAGCAGAGAACTTCAGCAAAAACCCAACATCTCTCTCTCTCAAACCAATAGAAATAGAGAACTTCATTATAAGAAAAAAAAAAAAAAACCAACATCTCTCTCTCTCTCTCTCAAACCAATAGAAACAGAGAACTTCATTAAGAAAACCCAACATCTCTCTCTTCCTTTCTCTCTCTAGAAAACCAATAGAAAAAGGAGAACTTCAGAAATAAAAAAAAAACCCAACATCTCCCTCTCTCTTTGTGCAATAAGTAACCCAGAACAGAGAGAAACCCAATGGCAGAGACCTTAAAAAGAAGACCCAACATCTCTCTCTGATGTTGGGTTTCAACAGAAGCATCAACAGCAGAGGTTTCTACATGAGGATGAAGCTTTTAGGAAGACAAGGTGCAAGGAACAAGGAAAAGAAGACGCTTTCTTCATATCACAAGTACTTCATCAAATGGGTTTTCTGTATTTGTCTGTCCCTCTATTTCTACACCTCTTACCGTTTCACCACCACCACCACCTATACCTTCAAAACCGCCAAAATCATCCATCCTTCCAAAACCGCCACCACCCACTTCGCCTCACGAGCCGTAATCGAAGAAACCATCTCCGCCGCCACCACCATCAGCAGCAGAACAACCAACGGCCACGATAAGCTTACGGGTGGGGACTTGAAGGTGTACGTCTACGATCTTCCGTCGAAATACAACGAGGACTGGCTATCGAACCGTCGGTGCAGCAGTCACCTGTTCGCGGCGGAGGTGGCGGTCCATCGGGCGGTGATGGGAAGCGAGTTTCGGACTCTCGACCCGTCGGAGGCCGATTTCTTCTTCGTGCCGGTCTATGTCTCCTGCAACTTCAGCACCGTTAATGGTTTCCCGTCGCTGGCCCACGCGCGGCCGCTTCTGGCCTCGGCCGTCGATCTCATCGCCGCCGAGTTGCCGTTCTGGAACCGGAGCGGCGGGTCCGACCACGTCTTCGTGGCGTCGCACGACTACGGGGCTTGCTTCCACGCCGTGGTAAGGGTTGCCATGATCGGACGGCTGAGATCGCTCAGATGGGCCCCACCCAGTTGATTATTTTTTTTGCCCTTGTTTTCCCACATTTCTTTCCTGGTTTTGTGACCTCTCCCGGCGCTAAGTAACGGTTTCGGACCCGAAACAGGAGGAGCTGTTTGTAGCGTTTTCCATCCGTGCCGCCGAAATGGGCCCCAACCCAGTTGATATTCTTGACGATTCGATGGCGGGGATATCTCCTCTCCATCTTGAGAAGTGGGGCGCGCCCAGCTTGATACACCTGTTTGTAACTGTTCCGGGTCCGAAACAGGGGCTGTTTGTAACGTTTGTGATCGGTACAATCCGTTCTGCCTTAAATGGGCCCCACCCAGTTGATGTTTTTGACGATTCAACGGCGAGGATATATCCTCGCCATCTCGACCGACCGGCGAAAAGTGGGGCCCGATCAGATCGTTCGTTGTTTTAAACATTCATTGAGTTTGGCTATTCTATTCATTTGTTTGTAACGGTTTCGGTTACTAAAACAGGAGGAGCTGGCGATTGCGGATGGGATACCGGAGTTCCTGAAGAAGTCGATCGTGCTGCAGACGTTCGGCGTCAGGCGGCGCCACCCGTGTCAAGAGGTGGAGCACGTGCTTATTCCGCCGTACGTGTCGCCGGAGGCCATACAGTCGACGCTACAGAAAGCAAAGGAGAGGAAGGGCAAAAGGGACATATTTGCCTTCTTCAGGGGCAAAATGGAACTTCATCCCAAAAATGTCAGCGGCCGCTTTTACGGCAAGTAAGTATCGGTGCTCAGGTCTCATGTCATCCGAAATAAGTAAATAACAGATAAACACGTTACGGTAGAACCAGAAGACAGTGCTACCGTACATAATTAAATATTGGCCGGTACGAGCGATATATCGGTCTTTATTGAGAACCGAGTAGAGAGGGACGTGGAAGTAACAAAGTTAATTTTTTTTTCCTTCAGCCCCACTGTTGGTCAACGGGAGACATGGTTCAAAAATCCTCTATTGGCAAAAATCCTAGCCGTTGATTTTTTCCTTCAAATGGGGATTAGTGTGGGGACCTTGTTTGTCCTCATTGGTCTGCTGACCGTGTCGTATTAAGGACACCGATTGGGACTTGATTGGTTAGAATGCTTGCACCAGATTTCAGGCTAAAGAAACTTGCATGTAATACCCGGTCTATAAGCAAAGAGGAAGAGACGGAGTCACTAATGTCTGTTATGTTATAAGGTCAAGTCAATACCGTAAAACAGTCAGTCATTTTGTATTCTAACCTTTAAAAAAAGCTGAACTCTTGACCCTGTGGGCTGGACCCAGTTGTATAATCAAGTCCAAGGGTGGGGCCTACTATTGCTGATCATGCCCACATTAAATTACATTGATCACTCCTTTTTAAATCATGATCAACCAGAAGATGAGGAAGAAGAAAAAAAAATGAGATGATAATAACGTCGAAACTGTTTCGGGCTTGTCCGTTTGGCAAGTCACGAGATTAATAGTAGCACAGCACAGGGTACGTTGATCCGACACGCTACAGTGATGAAAAAGGAGATATAGATCATGTCATGCATGACTTTCGTTGATTCTGTTTAAGATTCTAATTATTTTGGTGGGGTCCATTTCGGCAGCGGAGTCAGAACGGTATTATGGAAAAGATACAGCCACAACAGAAAGTTCTACATGAAGAGGAGCCGATACGCGGGGTACCAGTCCGAAATGGCCCGTTCCGTCTTCTGCCTCTGCCCCCTCGGGTGGGCACCGTGGAGCCCACGGCTGGTAGAATCGGTGGCCCTCGGATGCGTACCAGTCATCATAGCGGACGGCATCCGACTCCCCTTCCCATCATCAGTCCCCTGGCCCACCATCTCCCTCACGGTACCCCAGAAGGACATCCGCAGGCTCTCGCGCATCCTCGACCGCGTAGCAGCCACTAACCTCTCGGCCATCCAGCGAAACCTGTGGGACCCGTCGGTCAGCAGGGCCCTGCTCTACCACGGCAGCGTACAGAGTGGGGATGCCACGTGGCATATTCTGGATGCCCTGTCAGGGAGGGAGCAGAGGAAGGGCCAATTGGGAGAGGACGCGTGGAGGTGAGTGATTGGGCTGCATGTGAGCCAGCTGGGCCGTTGGTGCTCTGCCGCTTGCTGCAAAATGCCTCCCACGGGCAACGTGGTTGGGAGGGTAATGTGAATGGAGGACAGCTGGCTTTGGCGAGATTGTTTCTTGGACGATTCCGTCACGGGATGGAGATGGTGGGGCCCACCTCGAATGGTGGCTTGTGATCGAAAGTGATTGCTTTTCGACGTGTGATTGGATGGAAGGGACGGTAGTGGTGGAAGGTTTACAAAAATTATTAAGAGAGAGAGAGAGAGAGAGAGATATGAGAGGTTCTTTTCCTGAGCCGATGGGTATTTATTTTTTGGACAGGGTTTGGGGACAGCGAGGTGGGACAGCTTTTTGCTTTTTTGTTATTTTTGAAATGGGACGAGGGGAAGAGACGAGCATTGGATGTAAGCTGTTTTTTGTTTTTTTTCTTATCCTTTTGTGGATTGATGATGAAATGGGACATGTACATGTGGATGGGTTGGAATTGGATCCGTGACTGAGTTGTATATATGATCTGGACATAATTGAATTGTTTACGATGGGCTGCTCCACATCTGAGGAAAAAAAAAATAGTAAGAATTACATAATGAAGACATGTCAGGTCAAGCACTCCAGCCTCTTTTTTTTTTTTTTTTTTTAATAAGATGGTAGGGTGGCGGGTGCTTTCTTTTTAATCGGCTTTTAGGGGTTTTCCTGTACAATAAATGAAAATCCACACTGGGTGACGAAAGTTATGAAAGTTATTCAAAAAAAAAAAAAAAAATTTAATTAAATGATACAATATTGCATAAAATTATCATTGTTAAAAGTCAAGGGGCACCTATTTTCTCTATAATTGTAATTTATGTGATGTTGCATGATTTAATTAAAATTTTGGTTGGAGGTTGTAGGTTCGAAACTAAACTACAACGATACGATGGGGTTACATGGGAGTTTATTAGGCTTCCCTCTGTGTCCGGAGGGATTAGTCCAGCCTAAAAGGTTTTTAGGTTGGGAACCCTCCTCATAGCAAAAAAAAATTAATAATAAAATTTTGGTATATATTGCAAAAATAAAAGAAAAAAATAGTTAGTATGGAGAACATTGGGTAAAATTTCTCTATTCTTGTCACCGGGCGTGGATTTTCATAACTAATGGTGAGGATATGTGCAAAATCCCTCAGCTTTTTTATGCTTAGTTTTGGATTTGATCACCTGAAAGAAATTTAAATGGTTAACACACACAGTACTTTATTTCACTATTCTTCAATGAAAGGCAACACAGGACCATCCGAACCATGGCTTCAAGGACATATAAGAGCAATAGGGTTTAGGAAGAGATTACTCAAAAGATTTAATTTTTTATGGGTAAAGGATGGACAATCATTTCCTTTCAAAAGGATGTGGGTACTTGACAATCCCCACCTTCCATCTTTTTTTTCATTCTTTGCTCCTTTATGAGCTCATTTCATAGAAAATTATAGAAACTTATTACGAGGCAGGCTGGCAAACCGGACCGGCCTTCAGCTGCATTTTCCAGCTCATCAAACCACAATAAAAAGGCCGGTAACAATTAGATACCTGCAACTGCAAGTGCTAAAAGCAACAATCAATGTTCATGGTGTCTACATCATTCAATGCCAAATTATATCACACTTGAAAACCCATTAAACTTTCATCATTGCCTTCATCAAAGATTTGTCCCATCTTTCACAAAACCATTAAACATGAAAGACCAAAATGATAGCCATCATTATCTAATCAAATCCAATTTTTATATAAACCACTCGACTTTAAGCAGGGCAGCCCCACAATTGGGTCTCATTCTAGCTTTATATCAGAATGTGTCCTTGTGGTCGTTCATAAGAGAGAGAGGTGGCCAAAATGTATGTAGAGATGAATGTATAATTTTTAACCATGGGCAGCTTTCTCCACATTTCCTCCTCATCCATACAGACTGTTAAATGATTACTCAAACAGCGTGACTTTCAAGCAACTTTTAAATAGTCCCATGGAGGCTTGGACTCTCGAGACTTTTAGAAAAAGAGTTGCTCTAATTATTAGATAACAAAAGCAAAGATCCCAAAACTCAAGTAAAATTACCAAATCCTTGGCAAGGAAGAGCACCTCGAGCTCTCCCCATCACTGCCAAAATCCCCCCTCGATAGTACCATCTACTCCACTAACAATGGATATTCTAGAAAAATAATAATTAACAAACACCAATTGTCTATAACAAATGTGATCAAGACTAGAACAAGCATATCCCTACTCAAGTCTCCAGTTCCATCTTTCAAAGTCCATTAAAAGAGCTGCTAGTTGTCCAAATCAGTACCTCCGTGGTCCCCGGCCCACAAATCTCCCAGATGGGCATTCATATGCAAAGTGTCCTCGGCCTCCACAGTTGTGACAGATCGTAATAGGGGCCATGCAGTCCCTGCTAATGTGGCCCACATGGTTGCATGAACGGCAGACTACGTCACGGTAACCAGCATTTCGAAAACCACCATCACGGTAACCAGCAGCACCACCATCACGGTAACCAGCGCCGCCACTGCTGCGACCCCCACTGCCCCTCTCCCCAAGCACTTCAGCCTTGGGGCAGTCCCTAGCAACATGCCCTGAAATATTGCACAAGTTGCAGATGGGCTCATTTGGGCAGTCACGTGCCAAGTGGCCCGTCTTCCTACAATTGTTGCAGGCCTTCTCGTTTGTACAATCAGCAGCAATATGGCCTTGCTTGTAGCAGTTGTTACAGAGCCTCAGATCACCGGGCGGCAACTCAGGAGCCAAGCATTCCCTTGCACGATGGCCCGCTTTGCCACATGTATGACATATGCCCTCATTTGGGCAATCACTGGCCATGTGGCCTGGTTCTCTGCAATTCCAACATAGGGACTTGGTAGTACACTCCGATGCAATGTGCCTGGCCAAAAATTTTGAAGCTTATGTGAGAACCGTGATGCCAATGAGAAAAAAAAAACAGTGGTCTTATTTCATTATCTACAAGTCTGACTTGTCTTCTTTTTCTTCTTTCTCTGTTCCTTTTCTTTTTATTTATTTATATTGTATGTTCCTTCACACCAAGGAGTTTAAGATACTATACTACTATAGTATGAAGATGACCAACATCAAGTGTGTGTGTTCCTCCACACCAAGAAGTTTAAGAGAGTAAAGTATGAAGATGATCAGCATCAAGTGTGTGCGTGTGTTCCTTCAGGAAGTTTTAAGAAAGTACAGTATGAAGATGACCTGAAGAAGCTTAGTGCACAAGTGGCTTATTATGGTAAACTTATATAAAATGGATCTCCCTCTATGTGCATGAATTACAAACAAGATGACTAGGAAGACCATAAAATAGAAATAGTTTTTCAATACAGGACAGCAGTGCCACAGCTGGATCACGTGGATACTGGATATGCGAGTCCAAACCCACAGCATGTTTGGCACAGGGTCAATCCTAGAGGGGAATTAGAGCCCATTAGGTTTGAGCCTCTCTAATGTGGTCATGGATGATTAAATTCTGTTTTTGTTTTAGAACCCCCATTCATATTATCAGGGTTCCAACAATGGCTTACGAGAGAGGCTATATATAATCCCCATCCAGACTGATGCTGCGTCAAATGGGCAGGTAGGACTGATGCTTGTGGAATGAGATGTAATCTTTCTATTTTTACCCGGGAAGACCACAATTGTTGCAGATGGCCACATTAGGGCAGTCTCTTGCATAATGTCCAGGGCGCTTGCAATTCTTGCATAAATCCCCTGACAGGCCTGACCTGTGAAAGAAAGAAAGGAAAAAAATTAAGATGCTACAGAGGAATCCTAAAACCATGCAAGTAGATACACTTAAGACCCATTTCTTTAAAACAAGCTAGTTTTTCTTACTTTACATTGCCCACCATTCACATGGATCATGCATCTACCAGAGGTCTATTTATGACCCCCAAAAAAAAAAAAAAAAATCATGAATCTCCAGGGATCTTAAGCATCTGATACATTGAACATGATGCTTAGGTGAGGAGACCTCACAAACCTATATTACAGAGTGAACTGTGGAGAACCTACCTGGAAAGTCGGACACACTTGAATTAGTTAAAGATCTTCTGAAATGAAGAAGCAACCTCAGATTTATAGGCTTTCCCTAATCCTATTTATCCAATGATCCAATAGTACATCAGGAGCAAATAAAATGGATGATTCAAATCAAGTTTGTTATCGCCGTCCATTTTGCAAGTTCTTGATAGAGGTTTAGTCCAGCAAAGGTAACAAAGGAGGCCTAGGGCATCCAAGGTTGGACCTCCTATCCCAGGGATTAACAGAATTAGGGGGGACCCACCGTCCAGAAATACCACCCCACCATAATATGGTAAAGGAACTATGGACCATCCACAATCTGAACCAGATTTGTAGTAATAAAGTTCATGGGGTCAACCGTAATCATATTTCTCACTTGAGCGACTTGATTTTTTTTTTTTTTAGCTAATTGAGTTTTGACATGAATTTAGTACAGTGATGAACATGCGTGCAGACATTGGGGGACAAAAATCTTTAGTTAGACAAATGATATTATGCTGCCATCGATATGGTGCCAACGACAGCTAAAGTTTGATGTAACTTGTACAGGTCTCACCCTTGTATGATCCAGCTTTCCTGCATCAATATGTCTATGCGCAAGAACTGGCCCATATTTCACTCGTAAATGTGATGTCCACCATTGGATTTATCCTGTTGAAATATCAATAGTTACGTTTGCATAATGTGATAAATCCAACAGTCTGTAAAACTCCAAATGGAATGAAGTTTTACCAATTCCTACGCAGATGGATCCATGTAATATGAGCAGGTTCGATCAAGTAATGGTTGTCTCCAATAAGGTAAATGATGACAGCCCAGGATCATTTCTCTTTCGGTGAACTAAGAAATTTGAAGGGTCTTGTAGATGATGTCTTTTGGTGATCATAAAAGTTTGAATCTAAGACACTGGTGTTAATAACCAGGAACACCAAAAGCTCAAGCTGTTAGTGAACAATAAAACAATTTATACGAAATCCAACAGACAGACAAAACAGACAGGTGGAGGTAACATGCCTCCCAACGATTTTGAACTCGTGACCTCTAGCTCTAATACCGTGCTAAGAACCGAAACCACCATAAGCTCGAGCTTTTAGTGAATGACACAACAATCTATATCAATACTTCCCCTCAAATGGGAACCCGTTCGAATTCGAAACCCAACAACCAGACGAAACATAATATATATGGAACAGACAAACCAGACAAACAAATGGAGGTAACATGCCTCCTGGTGGGAATTGAACTCATGACCTTTCACTCTGATACCATGTTAATAACCAGAAACACCAAAAGCTCGAGCTTATGGTGATTTCGGTTCTTAACATGGCATTAGAGCTAGAGATCACGAGTTTGAAACCCCTGGGAGGCATGTTTTCTGTCTGTTGTGCTAGGTTTCGAATTCAAACAACTTCCCATTCCGGGGATTTGGGTTTTTTTTTTTTTTTTTTGGGGGGGGGTGGGGTCGATATACATTGTTGTGTCGGTGTTAGTGAACGATATAACAATTTATACGAAACCCAACAGACAGACATAACAAACAAATGGAGGTAACATACCTCCTAGTGGTTTCTAACTCGTGACCTCTGGTTTTGATACCATCTTAAGAACCAGAATCACCTTAAGCTTGAGCTTTTAGTGAATGATATAACAATCTATATCAATACTTCCCCTCGAATGGGAACCCGTTCGAATTTGAAACCCAACAGACCGACGAAACATAACATACACG
This sequence comes from Umbellularia californica, assembly GCA_028538565.1. Classification (NCBI taxonomy): domain Eukaryota; kingdom Viridiplantae; phylum Streptophyta; class Magnoliopsida; order Laurales; family Lauraceae; genus Umbellularia; species Umbellularia californica. The sequence goes on from JAPQWN010000002.1 coordinate 7,091,540, forward strand.
GAACAAATAGATACAGGTAACATGCCTCCTAGGGGGTTTGAACTCATGACCTTTCACTCTGATACCATGTTAATAACCAGAAACACCAAAAGCTGAACTCATGACCTTTCACTCTGATACCATGTTAATAACCAGAAACACCAAAAGCTTGAGCTTTTGGTGTTACTGGTCATTAACAACTGAATCTGCCAATAGGCATCACATAGTGCCCATGCCAATGCGAGTTTCCCCTGCAAAGAAATGTGGAAATGTGCCAAAAAGTTTAATAATGAAAATGAAACCCTACATTTTATATTTATATAGATTTCAAACTGTATGTACATGTGCATCAGACCCGATGATATGCATCTAATATTGTTCCAAACTAACCTGTCCATTATCTCAAACACTTAAACTTTCCATGATAGCATGCAACATCTAAGGTAAAGCAGCTGGGCTGTCAATTTACCTAAAAACCGTGCAAAAACAAAGAAAGCAGAGGGCTGTAAAACAAATTTACTGTAACTTCTGCACCGATTCTAGTGAGCCTGTTGCACACCACCTCAAACACAATACAATGCCCTCAAGGCCGGACATGTTGTATGGACATTTGTCTATCAAATCCTACAACTCAATACCTTTCCCACTGGATAGGATAGAAAGTAATGCTCTACAAGCCCACATGTGCAATGACTGAAAAGAAAGGATCCAATCAGAAACCATAATGCCCTAGCTTACTGAAAAAGCAGCTGGTAGAACATTATACGGCAAATCCACTGCAAGGTCACATAAAAATGTTCTTCACAATCTAGGGTTAACAACTGCTAAGCTGTAAATCTTAACTTTATGGGCCTAAAGCACAGTTTAAAAGCTAAATAAGTTAAAGAACACATCCTAGTCACTCTACATGTCTCATTCAGGAGTAAACATAAGATACTTCCTGCGAATAAACAGTTTAAGACTCAAATTAGATGAGATCAAAAGTAATACAATACACAAAGGGCTTTCTGATGCTAAACCTAACACATTAGTCATGCATACGTCGGGACTTTTAAGAACAGCTTTCAATAAGCAAATGGGAATAGAGAAAGATGCACTCAATGAAAGATACTAGACTGACAGCAGGCATGTTATTGCAAGCACGCTCGGACTAGCCTATCTCAAAGAAATCCATAAATGAATAAGATGCCATCCTGTTCAATTAAACTTTAGCAATTTGAAGTCTACCCCCAGAGGTCCTCCCCTTTTGGGCCGGTTGTGGGCGAGGAGGGATTCAAACTCCTGACACCGTTGTTCTTAGCCACTTGCTCTAATCCTCTAAGCTACAAGCCCCATCTCCACTGGATCCGTTCCCTGGAGTACCCTAAAAAGGGAACCTTTTCTCCCCACAACAATTTCAAGTTAAGATGTGAAAGTGCCTCTCTCTATATATTCTATAAGAACAGTGCATTATGAGGTGTGAAGTGAGAGAGAAGGGATGTCATAATTGGGTTTTGAATAAGACGGCCTTTCATTTTTTTTTTCTTTCTGATTTTAGTAAAGTAATAAGAATAAGAGGTGTTAGAGGAGTGTTAGAGGCTGCTTGCAGGTTTATGTTATACAAAGCCTAAAATGTAACTGAGATATTCAATGCTGCTTGCAGATGTAAAAAAATTACACAGACAACATTGAGTTTACTCTACAAAGGAACAACTTCTTTTTTGAATGGTCAAGGGACTCGATTTCAATTTTGCAATGCAGGACAGAGTTCTTTGACAAAGTGGGGTGTGGCCTGATTCCCAAAAAATTGTTTGTTATGTAGTCATATTATTCATACGAAAAAAATGAAAACAAAATCCAAAGGTTATGCATCTTGAGCTATAGAACCTGCAAGCATACATCCATAGCATCACTAACATTGATGAGAAAAAAAAAAACCATTGATGAGTAAAATGAAAATCTCAGGAGATAGTTATATCATGCATCCAATTTCCAAACACAGGCTTAGGTGGAAAATCAGTAAGGCTATATCTCAATGCAAAAGGACAGAACCCCACCCCAACTTTACCTATAAACCAACTTACAACCAAAAAAACATGTATGTACAAGCAGAATATGTTCGAAACATGGTAATTCACAACAGATTGAGACTCTCAAAATGTACATTTCACTAAATGTATAACTATCATGCAACAAAAGTTACACTATGCTCAATCGACACACTTAAAGCAATCAGAAAAGGGTACTGTCAGATGGAAACCAGAAAACCTGAAACCCTGACGCGACTCTCTCCTATAAGGTGCATCACGGTAAGAGCTGCGTGCAGTGCGGATCCTGCGATCTCTCGGAGAGCGGCTTCTACGTGTACCCATCTTCAAAGTTCCTTTGAATCACACCAACTACCACAACCTGCAACAACACACCACCACCGTGGTTTTCTTCCTGTCCACATTACAACCATGCACCCAAAACAACCTCCATGAGTATATCATCAAACCGTGTTCCTCCATCAATCAAAGCAAATAGTATACCCAAGTCCAGCACAACATAAAAACAACCAACAAGAAAACTACACCTTCCATTCCAATCCATTGTATCTATCAATAACCAAGACCCATTAATTCAAATATAAGCCATTCTTCCACAGCCCATCCTTCCCAGTTGGGTATCAAAATATCTCTAGGATATTATAATGCCCCAAAACTATCTCCAAACCTAGAAAGACATGAATCCAAAACAGTAGACCACATGCAAAAGTGCAGACCTACACATCTCCATGCTTTCATAATATCCCTGTCTCAAGATCAGTTGATGGAAATATTCTCACTCTTCGTGAATCCACTAGACCTAAATGGCCAATTAAGATGAATTAGAGAGGGAGAGAGGTAATAACTCAAAACAAAAAAGTTCAGTTAAAAACTTGTCATCCATTTCCTATTTGCTAAGGGTTCACTAAAACAACAAAACAAGATAAAACCATAATAAATCTACTAAAACGTAATATAGGGAAAAAAACAAAATAAGGACCTAAACAGCACTTTACGCAGGTTCTCAATTTCCTGGCTACATTTCTTTACTCTTAAAAAGTCACTCAAAATTAATGGTTTAAAAATCCCATTGGATTGTCAAGAAAAGCAAAGTTGCAATCATGAATAAGTCAAAAAGCTGTTAAGTATTGCAAATAAAAATGAAAAAATAGGGGGCCACGCTTAGTTGATTAGGGTCATGTACTGTGCTTGGGTGCGTGAGTTTGAGTCCCTTGTAAAGCCAAATAATAATAATAATAATATCCAAAACTATATAAAACTCAGATACTATCAAATCTTCTTCCTCTTATGTGATATACAACACGGTATATCACTGTATTACTATGACGCATCCTCTTCCTTGGTTCTTCGCTTCACAATTTTAAAGCACATTTCAAACCTAGAAAAATCAGACCTTTTAAATGATTCTTGATGTAACTTAGAGAAGATGTATATTGTCTTAGAAGGTTCCAAAAACTTTTTAAAAAAAGGTAAGTTTTGAGTAAAAGCATAAACCTTAAGACGCACCGGAGCACTGCAAAATTCAGTAAAGACATTAGGGGAAAGTATTAAGCATGCCATTCAAATTGTTATCAATGAAATTCAATTGTAAATTGTAACAATTTGGTGTCAGTGGATTGGCCTAAAAAGGTAGACCCACCTGCAGCCCCATCCTTAGTGGAAAAAGATACCTCATCATCACAAGCATAAGAAACTCTTAGGTCATTTTCTATTATCTCATAGAGACTTCCACCATACATGTAGCCGAGTGTACTGCTCTTTCATTCTGTGGAGGCCATCCTAATCATCAGATAAAGTGGACTTCTACACTGAATTCAACCATTCTCCATTTCAATGAACCATTTATATGCAATTGAGAGCAGTTTAGGCTATCCCCGTTGATGCAAGACCCAACCATCTGGATGTAAAGGTGGAAACAGGACAACAGGTAGTCTTCTAACTGAACTGCCAATTAAGAAAAGAGTCTTGAAGGTCTACTATTCCTGTTTATTAAAACCCGGCAAATCTCCAATGAAAAAAGAAGTGATGCACCACAAATCTTCAAAGCTCAGTTCCTCAACTGTAGTAAGAAATTGTTTTGCCCATCTTTTTGGACACTTTTTGCTGAAGAAAAATCAGCCAAACCTGAAAAACTACGAAGTATGCCTGAAAAAAAATATCTGAAATTCATGAGGTGATAGACTTCTCTCTACAGTTATTTTCTCAGAATTAAACCAGTGAGCTACTAATTTCATCAAGTTATAATAATTCATTTTACCTCCGCACCAAAAGGATAAACATGGATTCAGAATTCAGATTCATGAGAAATTTTTTTATTTAAATTTCTTTGCAATGAGACGGCCCCTAAAGGAAGAGATACATCAAAATTATAACATTCTGCCCAAACAACCAACACGCTCCATTGTAATCCGAAGGAAAAAAAAAAAAAGCAACCCCAGGCCAAAACCTTCGCATTCAGCCATCAACAACAGACATCAGGCAACACACAGCATTAGTGGATGTGTAACCATTTACGTCCTACGCTTTCTTCTGTAACTTTAATTGGATAATCCAAAGTCCAAACCCTCTAACGGAACAACAAAAATATGGGATCCAGTATAAATTCCGTAGAACCATCGATTCCATACACTCTTCCAAGCTTCCAAAACCTTCCAAGGGGAAATCCTGCAGATCCAATATGCACCCTTCATATTCCAAGGGCTACCACCCAACAAATCAACCCTCCAAAGCAAAAAAAACCAAAAATATAAACCAACAACAACCCAATCCTTCACACATCAAATATAATGAAGAATCATCCCCAAAAACAACTCAATACTTAAACCCAATGCTCATAAATAGAAATACCCCTAACTAATCCAGAAACAAACAGCTATCTATATCTCATTCTCGCATTTCAGTGATAGAAAAACTACCCCATGGAATCCACCCAAACATATAAAGATTACAAACAGATAATCAATACGAACGGATGAAAGGGAGTATATAATGCAAATCACAACAATCGAAACATATCCATGTAGTGATCTGAAAATCAAAACACGAGGTGAGAAAGAACAGAACTAGGGTTTTTGTTGCCAAGACAAACTTACTTTCTTTAGAAGAATCGATCTTCTCTATTTGGTCTTATCTCCTCTTACCGTCCCGTCACCAAGAGAAAGAACGAACGAACACAATGTTAGTTTTGTGCCCTAGAACTGAAAAAATAAACTCTTGGTTTCGCACCGATGGAGTCGGCGAATGTCACGTGCGAAGTGCGCGCGTGCAATAGAGATCAGTGGAGCCCACTTCGAAATGGACCTTGAAAGAGATTGGGATCGTGAGGCCAGATACAAAACCCGCGGTCGGATGAGGATCAGCCCAATTGGAACGGACCGAGCTGCTAGTTGTCCTCACTGATGGGCCGGTCATGTGGGGTGAAATATTGGGTTCCTCAGCTGACCTGCCCCAATGAAGCTCGAATTAAACCTGATTTGGAGGCGACAGAAAATCAGCAACTTTGATTGAGTTTGGGTTTGTGTTTGCTACTCTGCTTGCGTGTATATATAGTTTATTGTAGAAATTTGACGGACGCTACATAAATGTATCCATAGTTATACCATTTGAACTCTCAGACAAAAGGGGCAAGGGAATAGTAGCTAGCCAATATTATTTTTCTAGAATTCGGGGCAGAGAATAATTATGAATTCTCTAAAATCTCGTTTGAAATCTCGTCCGGCATCAAATTGACTTGTTGTTAATGGTACATATAATGATCTGTATTACAATGAAGATAAATTTGTTTGATAATTTTATGCATTCTGTTTATCCATTAAGAACTGAGATTATGTTAATGATGATGAAATTTCTTAGCCTAACACAATATTAAAGAATTAACTGGTTGTCCTAGTGGAAAAGAATGGCCACTACTTGATGGGTGGGCTCACAACTCAAACCCTAATTATATATATATATATACGTGTGTGTTAATTTAATTGGCGGGGGATGCACACTATGATGCTCATTCACAACAAAAACACAGTAGTGATAGGTCATGAACATAACAAAGATATGGATTTTTCACATAAGAAAGTGATGTCTCTAATAAACAGATACATTATCCACTTTTAAAGTATTCATGCATCATAGGATGTACAGCTGGTAATTATATTGGGCAGCTAGTGTAAGATGGGCTCCTGCTTTATCGGTTCGGGCCTAGTTAGGGCCTATTTCCTTTGTGGAATTTATGCCGGGAATTCACTGTGTTAAGAATTTTTTAATGCCATCTGTATTTTTACTAGCATTTATGAAATTTAGTCACATGAAATGTCCCGAATGACATTTGAGAATTCATGAATTTTACCCTATCCCTAATTACTCAAGTCCAAGAGAGCATCCGGGAAACTCACTACGTATGGGAATTTAGAAATTCTTCAAACAAGAAGTCCTTGGATTCGATGGAGTTTGTCCAATCGCCTTCTTCTTATTATTATTATTATTGTTGTTGTTGTTTGTTGTTGTTATTATTTTTACTTTTTGGATAAAATGGTATTATTGAGATCTTTAATCCAATGAGACTATTTTTTTAAGGTGGCTAAACCCACGCAACCACACACCGGCTAAATTTGGGACTAAATTCATAATAAAGCCTGGAGCAAACCCACAACTTTTACTAGGTCCTTTTTAACTTACCACATGTAGGGATTTAAATGGGTCCCCATTCTCCGATTACTTGGAGATTTCGATCCATTAAAAATCAGGTCTGAATCCTTATTTAGGCATCGATAAATAAATGAGTTCGAGTCTATATCCTTATTTAGACCTGACATATTACCTCAATTTTTGAAAATTTATGAAAAAATTTTATATTTTTTAATATCATTATCTACCTAGATTTTGACCCGGTTCCATACCCCATTCCATATATAGTTCTAGTTCCGGTTTCGATTCCGGAGGCAAGAAACTAGTTACCAAACGGTTCCGGGTCTGCATTGGTTACACATTCTCCTTAACTGCTTAAAGTAAAAGTGGCAATTAACTGCTTAAAGTAAAGTAAAGCGAGTCCAGATAAAAAAATGATAAGGAGTCATATCAAAAGTAAACAATTTGAAAAATTCCCTTTAAAATAATAAAAAAAAAAAGCAACCACCTTTCTCTACTGAAAAACAAAAAAAACTCCATTTTTTTATAAAAAAATGTCAAAAAATTTCATACCAAAAAATTAAAAACAAAATATCATCGTAACATCTTATATTTTATTCTCCGTAGCTATGATACATAAATACAGCATGAATACAATAAGGATACGCATTAGACACAGTAGAGATACGAATTTTACACATAAAAAGTAAAATATTGAATACGACGCCACACGGTACTTTGCCCATTTTAAAATATGCGTGCATCATAACTCGGTAGATTTGATGCTTTTCCTGACCATACTTCGAGTCACATCGCATCCAAGCATCCAAACAGCCCTAAAAATACATGGTGAAGCCGGGAAAAGCTCACATCACTACTGTTCTCCGCACCCGCTCAAAACTCATGATAGACTCTATCCGACATTCCTCCATCGACGCTGATGCTGATATGGAATACATCCAAACGCTCTCTTAATCATCTAAACCTCCTCAACAGCAGGGAAGTTCTTTCTTGCTCCTATTACACTTCCCAATAGCGAGACAGGATTAGTACAAATGTGTAGCATAGCAGGAAGTCCTCTCCACATCTCAGCTTTCCAAAAACAACTTCCCCATCCCATCAATTCATGGATATTCCCTTCGTTTCTCTCGCGTTATCGTCATGGAAATGCAATCGCAGCTCAGGGCGTTCGGACCGACCTTCCAATTTCTCTGCGAGGTTCCCCTTTTCTCTTTTCCATACAAAAAGTCAATTCATTTTCTGTTTGCTGATCATTAGCCTGTGATTTTTGTTTGTTTGTTTTTTTTTGAATCAGGGATGTTTGATTCCTATGATTACCAGCATAAGGTCTCCTGTTGGAAGACAATAGATTCTGATGGGAAACGCTCAGATGTGGGAAGTGAGGTATTTTATTAAATCTTGCTAGAAGAATACATCTAGTGGACTCCAACCTGTTTAGCTCTCTTTATTTTTGATAATTGTTATTTGGTCAGTTACTTAGTGTTGTGGTGGTTTCTCATATTTTGTTGGGTACAATGTTTTACATTGTGCGCGCGCGTGTTTGGCCTGTTTGGATGTACGGTGAATTGAAGTTTGGTGATGTGAAGCATCAAATCGAGAGAGAATAAAATATAAGGTGTTATAATGGTGTTTTGTTTTTAGCTTTTTGGTATGGAATCTTTTTGACTTTTTGTATGGAAAAGTGGAGTTTTTTGTCTCTTAGTGGAGAAAGAAGGTTGTTTTTTTGACTTTTTTTTGAAAAATTCGGAGGGAATTTTGAAATTGTGTACTTTTGATATGACCCCTTGTCATTTCTTGTCTGGATTCACTTTACTTTACTTTTACTAGTTAAGTGCCAAACACGCCCAGGCAGCAAGGCATTGCTTTTGCACGGAGAGTGGGGTGCGGGGTTCATAAGCCATAAATTTTTTATAATAACTACAGAAAATTCTCTAGACTGCCCCCCTTTTTCGAGCACCATTTTCTAGGTTTTTATATAGGGGGTATATTCATGATCAATCCAATCCCTTTGCACATGCTTGCTGCCCTTGAACTGATACTGATTCTACTTTGACATTGGTCTGGGCAATAGTCACCATTGGATTTTATCATGGTGAGTTTGCACGACTCATAGTCATTAACTTGTGAGGACCCAAAACTAAGGTCTACAATCGTTTGCCGGCTTGATATTCTCGCCTATATCCAATCCATGTCCATTCCTTTCCACCCCTTTTCTCCCTTGATTTCATGCATCCAGTGGGCGCCACTCGAACTGGGCATTTTTAAAGGCACAATGCCTGGCGGCATGGAATGTGCTCATAAATTATTGCATTAAAGAAATAATGTATTATTGAAGATAAAACTAATAGCATTTTTTGTTCTTTCTTTTTTAAAGCCTTTTAATGAGTTCACAAGTTTTGGATTAAGTCAAACTTAGTTACAACAATCTTAAATAATAAAAAAAAGTCATTTAAGTTCGTACAATGACAAATTCCCCTCCCTATTTTTTCTTAAAATTTCCCTCTCCCCCTCTCTCAAAATAAGATGTTTTTATACTTTATAGGGCATATGCATCCCAATGTGAAGTGTGACTAAACTGCATACTTCATTTGGGGTGTGTGTTTCAAAGATGCCCCATACAGTGTGAGATGAAAACTACAAATTAGGGCCATTCCTGTAACTGAGGTACAGAGCTTGAGACCTGGGTGTTTTGGGGAAGCCCTGCATCAAGTGCAAGCCCCAAATGCTTCTAAAAGCACTGAGTAGACAAATATGTGTGATGAGCAATGGCTGATGAGTTTGATAGAATCAGGTACAAAAAAAAAAGCTACATTTCTTGGTTTAGATCGCACCTCACAACGCACAGGCCAAAAGTGCAGATAATTTGCTAGCTGACACAGATAATTTAACAATAATACATGCGTGAAGATTAGTCCAAACACCCAAGAATCACTTGTATACTGCTCCAATGGCTTATTATGATTGGCATGGGCCCTGACCCGAGATGTGGTTTTTATGTATGCCTATTCCCTGGCACCCCTGATTTATGATTTGCAACCCCTGAGGTGCATCAGAGACCTGAACAAATGGTCCAGGACATACCATTTGCACTTTTCAAACTTCTCGTGGGGTCCACTTCTATTTAATCAAACTGTTCTTCCATGAATTTTACTTTGCTATATTCTTCCCTTGTATAGCTTGGCATCATCTAACTTGTACTCTGATTTGGGATTTTGCTGTTAGGGGAAAATTCATGGAGGGGAATCAGATACCTTGTTGCATGTTCGAACTCTTAAAAACTTTCCTATTCAAGAGCTTTCTGGAAAGGTTGTTATGGTTCGATTTGATTCTACTCTTCTACTAAGGGAAGCACCGAGCATTAAGACACTGATGGAAAATAAAGCGCATTTAACTATCAAATATTTATACAAGGCTGGTGCTAAAGTATTTATAGTCAGCAATTGGCTACTCCCTAACATTGCAATGCCTTTCTCAATAGATTATGTTGCAGGTCTGTGTTGCATAACCACTCATTTGTCTTGATTGTTATTATTCAACCACTCATGCTGCCAAAATGGATATATGGGCAGCGTTATTCAACTACTCATCCTGGCAAAATATTTTTTTGAGTGGTTACCTTCGTTAAAAGCAAGCAGAATAAGAGTGATATACTGACAAGCTAACACCAAAAAGAGAAACAACCCCAAAGGGATAAAACACAACAGGGACATCAAGTACCCATGATAAGTGGTCAATTGTTTGTAATTAGAGCCATAATATTTTGATTCATCTTGTGCTAGTATAGTTATTTTATTTGATTTTACATAGGTTTTGTTAATTTTTATGCTAAGGTCAAAAGGAGCAAAAAGAGAGTAATTAAAGAAGACATGATGGGCGTGAATCCCAAAGAAGGACCATGGTGGGTCCCATCCAAGCTATTCCAGATTTCAAGATTAATTTCTAATTCTTTGGGAACTTACAATTCAAAGAAGAAAAGCAAAAGAAAGAAAGAAGAAAAAGGAAGAAATCCAATCTAGGGTTACACGCCCAAGAGGGGTCCACATCTATTGCAAATAGAAGAATTTCAGAAATTAGAAGTCCTATTCAAGTTGAAGTGGAGCCCAAGATTGGAGAAAAACAAGGAGAAAAAGAAGGAAAGTTTGGAGTAAGTCTTGTTCAAGTCAAGATAGAAGTCCTAAAAGAGGGGTCCCACACTCATTGTGCAAGCATTATATGGGCCCACTTTTATTATAAAAGCTTCAGATTTAGTTATTGCAATTAATTCTCAGATTTGTGGGTCCATGTGAAGAATTTTCTAGAAGATACAAGTGGGACCAGATTTAGAAAGTCTTGCCAATCAAGAAAGAAGACTCATATTTCATTCTAATTAGGAAGCCCAATTGAAAAGCAAGATGGAGACCTAAACATACAAGGGACCTATTACTAAAGGGGCTGTTGCAAAAGTATAAAAAGACATCCAATGAACAGCCACGTCCAGCCACATTGGAGCCATCATCCAGCCACCAAAAAAGCATAAAAATCAATTATTATCATCCCATAAACCCTATTTTCCATACAGCCACCTTTGGAGCATCTTGAAGGGCTTTTGGAGCGAAGAAAAAGGGGAAAAAGCTGCTGGACATCTTCTTCTTCTTCAATCTTCTAGTTTTCTTCTAATGACTCTATTCTCTAGTTTATTTTTCATTAAAGACATGAGTAGCTAAACTTTTAGGGTTAGGGTGTAATTGAAACCCTAGCCTAGTTCTATGTAGTCTCTTTTGGCGACTTTTAATTCAGATTTCAGTTTTGTTGGTTGAGATTCTAAACCATGTTATTAATTGATGAGTTGTGTATATGCCATGCCAACCATGTGATGTTCAATTAATCTTAAGAGTAGCTAACTTAATTTTGATTGATCTTGATGTTATGCATCTAGGGTTTAGCACCATGAATAATTTAAGTATATGCCATGCTTAGACTCATGCATTTATCTTTCCCATTGTTTTATGCATTATGTTTGTTTTGACTAGGACATATGCTATGCTTAGTTTTTGCATCATGATGAACAATTCATGTAGTATGCCACTCATGAATTAGGTTTAGGGGAATAATAATTTAGACGCATATGCCATGGTCTAGGTTGATAGATGTCACTAATAAAATCTGATTTTTGATTAAAAGATAATAAGGGACATACATAGGATTGGTCAGGGGAGTAGATGAAACCCTAGTTCATTCATTATTACTGTTTTCAATTCTCACACTAGTTTTGTGTTTTAAGTTACTTTCCAATTATCTTTTGATAGTTTAATTTACTGTTTTTAATAGTTTAATTCAGTTTTTTTTATCATTCAATTATTCCATTTAATATTCTGATTTTTAGTTAATTTTGACATTGTTTTATCACAAGTCTTCGTGGGATCGACCTCGTACTTACAATTCACTACACTACATAGTGATCTTGTGCGCTTGCGAGTTTTAAGTTGTGTGCATATTAAGTAGCTTATTTCTAGGTTGCTTGGTGCATTCCAACCCACAAGGACATCACCTAAAAAGCTACACAGACCAACAAGGAAAGAAGCTGGATAAGAATTAAGAACCATCCTACAGCGGGCACTCATCCTGCCAAAATAGATAAAAGGGCAGCATTATTCAACCACTCATGCTGCCTGTTTATCACTTTGGCAGCTCCTTTAAAAGATAATTTGATTTCTGTATTTGGCTTGCATAGTTTTGATTAACCAATTCATTTTACAGAGGGATCTAAGTTCTTATAAATGGTTCTTGTGAGGTACAACACTTCTATTAGTTGTGATACAGGCGAGCATCTGTATCATGAAGGCAGAACAATGTTGACATAAAATAACTCCTTCCAAGTCCAAATATCATTCAGAAATGACATTCAATGTTCAAGTGATTCAGTCCCAGTACAATATGCGAGATCACTATGTGAAGATGACTCAAGCTAAATGGTAGAATGCCAATTTCATCTCGGTGATAAATTCACACCAGTTGTCATTTATGTGCATTGGTGATTTGTTGGGTCCTGAAGAGAAGTGGGACCCACAGTATCTTTTTCTGCACTTGAATCACAACTCATGGTGCTACTGTCTCTTTTTATAATTACTTGGTTAATTTTGTATTGGGCAAGCCGCACATTAATTTTCATCATTGGGTGGGCCCTCTGTGATTCTGTCACTTGGATTGGCTTTATCATTATTTTCAACATTGGTTGGGTGAATAATGATTCCCATCATATTGAGAGAGAGAGAGAGAGAGAGAGAGAGAGGAAAAAAGATTGTTTCCCATCATTGTACTAGTCCCACCAAAAGAAAGAGTTGTGAAAGGAATATGAGAAACCAAGTTGAGGACGAGCTTGTAGCATAGTTGGCAGGTGCTTATTGCAATATTGCTGCAATCATGATGTTGGGGGTTTGGGTCATGTTGGCAGCCATAAAAAAAGAGTTGAGTGAGAGGGCATTCTGTCTAAAAAAAAGAGTAAAAAATGGCTGGATCATCACTTTCCTTTATATATACAAATAAACATATAATATATGATATAAACATAATGCAATACAATATGGTATAAAATAATATAAGGCTCTGATGTTGATAATGATGATGATATAATATGAAAGATATGTATCTCCTGTTTGAGACTTTAGTTCTGTCTTAAATCTGCGAAGCAGAAAGTAAAAAGGAGAACCAATGCTCAGCCTGGTGTGATGGTCGAATTCTTCTTGAAAACTCAACCTGCCTAGGTTTGAGCTTCGGCATGAGAGAGAGATGACAAGGTCTTCTAAAGTACCTCACACACAAAAAAGTAAAAAGGAGAATAAGAGGCATTTTATTCAATGGATAGGGTTGCCATTTTGAAGAAATTTACTAAAATTTTGGATGTGAAAAAGTTTCTTCTTCTTATTGCTGGATCAACTTCATATTTCAGATTATCTGTCATCTGTTTTGCAACTTAAAGTTGTACCGGTCAATGGAATTTCTTGTCTCAAGCAGCCTAAGATTGAACAAATCAAGAGAGTAGACATTTTTCTTCTTGAGAACCTTTCGAATTTCAGTGAAGAACTCTCCAATTGTTCAACATTTGCCGAGAAATTATCATCAGGGGTTGATATCTTTGTTAATGATGCTTTCTCCCAATGTCACAAGGTTCTCGCATCTACTGTTGGTGTTACTCGCTTTTGTTGTGCTTCTATCGCTGGTTTCCAATTTGAGGAGGAGCTATCTCTAGTAAGGGAGATTACAAGGAGCAATGGACAACCATATATAGCTATTGTATGCTGTTTCTTCTATGTTTCTTACTGCACGTCATTTGCTTAAAGTTGTGAAGGATTTGATAAGCTCCAATGCTTTAGTACCTTTTATTTTTTATTTTTTTGCACATGGGACCTTTTATATGCCAATGTTCCAATCCCAAAACTTGAAACTTGTCTCAAAATTGGACCTCGTGTGAGACCAAATTGACGTTTTAGTTTTCAATTCACAATTTCCTTAATTTGTCTCAAAATTGGACCCCATGCAAGACCAAATTGCTGTTTTAATTTTCAAAGATTTTTTGCATATGTTTCATAGAGCCAAGAAAATTGAGACAGGCTTAGGTGCAATGAAGTAATAGAAAATTGTCTACTTAATGATAAACATATCCTAATGGATTCTAACAGATGAACATGCAGGGGGAAGAAAGGAAAAAGAGAATTAAATGGCATAGGACAATTCATATTTGTGTTTGACTTCAGCAGGAATCGCCTTTTATTTTTTGTGAAATTAGGGCACTTAAATTTATATTGTGTGTTGAGTGTGATGTTATGCAGAGGTCTGCACAAAGGAAATATAAAAAAGTAGAAGTATCTTGGTAAGACTCTTTGTAAGAAGAAAGTTCCTCTTTTTTTCTGTTCAACATCATAGTCTATGTTTTGGATCAAGCCCTCACTTTGCCTATCACTTCATTTGTGGTACTTAAAGTAGAAGGTTGTATTTGATGAATACAAGTGCATTCACCCCGTTCTGTTCAATCATGCTTCTCCCTTTGGTGTATCTAAACAGACAACTCATGTCCTTATGTGTTTAAGATTTGCTTTCACCAGCCAAAACTGATGTCAATCATGTGAGGTATAAGATACGGACTGCTAAACTTTATAGTTTTCAGCCATAATCTCCCAAATTCTCTTTTTATTGACCCTTCTTTTCCTTAAAGAATGATGCACTGTGAATAAAATTAAGATGCGACTGGCGAATACATGTTACCTTTTTTAATCTTGATTTGAATTTTGAACAGCTTCATACATGATATGAATGAATATATAAATTGTAGAAGGAAGAAATCCACTTGGCCACAATTTCCTTCCACTTTACCTTGGTTGCATCTCAAATCTAGACATGTCCATCGTTTTGGTACTTGCCTCTTTGAGTTTGGAATTACTCTATCAATGCAGTTATAATATCCTTTCTTAAGGTTCAAGTCACCTGGAAAGGATATATAACACTAGAACTGCTGGACTTTCAACTTTCAATGTGCATCGGCATGACCTAGATGATAATGCCACAGAATAAAGGTGAGATGAGCAGAGAGGCTTTTTAAAAAAAAAAAATTGGAAACTTGAATTGAACCCTCAATTTTGTGGTTGCTACAATGAACACCTTCCAACTGTGCTTTGGGCTTGTGTTGGGTGGAGATCCTTACTGCAAGTGTCAATGTCCATACGCAAATGTAGAAGAACAAGGAAATTGATAAACAAACCACCACCTTTATGAACAATTGGAATGACATAAACATCATTACCTAGTGCAGGTCCTGCCAAGTAGGGTCCTGGGAAGGCCTAGACTGGAGACAGACCTAAGCCCAATTTTGCATAAAGTGACTGCTCGCAGGGAATGACATAAACATTATGATAAGAGAAACAATGAAGAGGATATATGAACAGTGCCATGTTGTGGGGGTAAGAACTCTCTTGTAGATGGAGGTTGGCACTTGATCTTGTGGTTGATACTGGAATCTATGTCTGGCTTCACTAATAAAGTGAAAAATGAGACATGCTCTTAGTATTGGTAGTGCCTTCCGTTACATTGTCCTAAATATGGTAATTTTGATTCAATGTAATTTTCTTGTGTCCCTGGCATATTAACTTTATCCATCAAACGTCTTGTTGTTGGCTATATGTTGAAAATGAAAGCTTGATCTGTCATGGTCCGCAATAACTGCTGCAATTAATGATTTGCCAAATATTCATGCTTTATACTTGCTTGCATGTCTTACATAGGCACATACAGTCCCACATGACTACATGACTGGTTAACCCATCTCTGTCCATCATTATTATCTGAGCATTATTCATCAATGCTTGACTTCTGATCCAGGCTTAGCATTAAACAGTCTATTTGTTGTTTCATGTTTTTTATTTGCATATGATCTTCATTTATTTTTCTTAGACAAAATTCTTTTACTGCCTGGTCTTTTATCTTATTAGGTGCCTTGATGATTATTTGACAAATCTATGCAGATTGGAGGCAGTAATTTGTTAAACAAGTCTACTGCATTGTGCTGCCTGGCTTCTGTATGCGATGGGCTAGTGTTTGTTGGTAGGATGGCATTTCAAATTATGCATGCCTTGGGATATCCTGTTTCTTCGAGTTTTGTGGAGCATGGTGCAATTGGAGATGTTTCAAAAATAATCAATCTTGCACAAAACAGGAACATACCTATTCTATTTCCAAATGATTTTCGGTGCATAAATGACTTCCTTCCGGACTTGTGTGATCTGTTCCCTTCCAGTGGGATCTTGACTGGTGAGCCCTGTGATCTGTCTTCCTTAGAAAATTAACCACTTAACATTATTTTCTCAATGTCTTCCTGTTTATTGTTTACTTCTAGTCTTGCCTAAACTAGTTTTGATTGCTTCTTTTCTTTATTCAGTAGTAGTGAATAAAATGGAGTTCATTTTTCAAATTATGACAATATGCAAAGAACAACTCAACAGTTATGATTAGGAAGCAACTGGAAGCTCCAAATTTTCCAACAGTTTAGAATATTAAGCAAGACATAGTATTGCTGAAGTCTGACATCTCAATTTTTGAAACAATCAAGAATCACATCATTGAAAAGTACGGAGAACTGTAGAAGATACAATAGAAGGAAATGGACATTTCCAATTGCCTCTTTAGAGTTGTGTGCTGGCCATTTTATCTGTCACATGGTATAGAGGGGCTTTAGCCATAATTAAAGCACATGGTACGCTAAGGACACATGAGAATGTTGAGTAGGAAAGAATAGAGTTAGAAATAAGTGCATTCAGGAGCATTTAGAGGGATAGGCTAAAGAGGACATGGATGGAAGTAGTAAGGATAGATATGAAGAGGGGAAACTTATCTGAGGATTTGGCTATGAGGATTTGGCTATGATTGATTGGAATGGCCAAACAGACATAGTTGGGATGAGGCTTTAATGATGATGCATAGTACTTATCTTTGGCTGAAAAGAACATAGAAAATCATCATCTCCTAATCTTACTTTGAGATGAAGAGCATGCAATCTTCTTTCTTGTGCTCTTCCAAGGTTCATAAAGACTCTTTGTTCCATCAGCATTTCGTTCCTTCCTCGTGTGCACTATTGATCTTCAACACCTCTATAGGCACACTTGAAAAACTGGCTAGGAGGCCACAAATGATTTGTACTACAGAGCTAACCTGTGATTTGAAACAATTATGCCAATCACATGATCAACACCTTTTTATTTGCTGCCGCGATCACGTTGGTGAAGACGGATCTAAAATCTGACGGCGGATGGCTGCAATATTGCAGAAACAAGATCCAACGGTTGATCTTGGTCAAATCTGGCTCTTGACTTCTCTGCTGATATTCTGCTTGTGGACCTCGTCAATGGGTTGGCCTGAACTAGGGCCCGGAAGATGGCCCGGAACTAAACAAAAGCCCACGAGACCTGTTGCTGAAGAGGGCTAGCGGACGTGGCCCACGTGTTTAGCCTCGGGACTGGCGCGTGCAGAGGAGAAAAGGGGTTTTCAAACCCTCTTCGTTGCTGCTTGAAGAGAGAAAGGAAGAGGGAGGTCGATGGGCTCTGGAGACTTCGCCGGAGGGGCTGGCTGAGGCGACGCAAGTGGCCGGTGACGAGGACGACGGCGCAGGTGCTCGGCGACGACGACTGGCACAGGTAGGTATTTGGTTTTTTTTTTTTTTTCTCTGGGTTGGGGTTCTGGACTGGAAGCTGATGACGGACGGGGCTGGGTTCTGTGGTGGCAATGTGGCTGCGGTTGGGGAAGATGGTTGTTGTTGGGTTTTGTTTTGCAGGGGAAGGGGTGCTGTGAACGGACTTAGGCTGTCTGGGGGAGGGGTTCGGTGAGTGTGCAGGGTTCTGGGTGATAGTGATTTTGGGTACCGAGAATTTCTAGTGAAAGGCGAGGGATAGATGGGTTCCGCTGGGATTGTGGAGGGCTGGATTTGAAGGGGAAGACAATGGAAGGCCTCGACTAGTTGCTGGAGTGGAAATTTGGGGAGGAGGGTATGTAGAGGGGACTGACGAAAGGGCTAGAAAGGGAAACGATGAAGGTTGTGGGATGATGAATGGAAATATGGATAGGGGCAATCACGCCGATGATTGGGGATCGTTCGGCTCTGATACCAATTGATGCAATCCTAGGGTTAGGATGCAAGTGCCGGGGCACAATTAGGGTTCCAAAGAACAATCACTCGAAGAAGAAATGGTCTCCAACGAAAAATCCACACAGGGAATTTTATTAATCAATTCTAATAGCTAAGATCATTGATCCCTACAATGCTATATTTATAATAAAATAAACTTAAGCCCTAAGAAAGCATTCCTAATCAAACTAGGAAACCAAATAATAATTCTACCCAAATTAGAAACCTAATTCTAATTACACTCTTTACTAAAATAAAACTAATAACAATTAAAAATCAGGATTTCATGGGTCCCACATGTGGCCCACGATTCTTGTTGCCATAAAGTAGAATTGCTGCTGCATCACTTTTCCTCAAAGTAGTCAGCATTCATCACCAAGGTGTCATGGTACAAAAGTAGATTTCGATATTTGTGAGACTTGCTTCTATCAAATTTGGGCCATTCAACCAAACCACCCATCCTAAGATCTACAATTGGCCCTAGATGGCACCTAGATTGAAGTGAGATATCTACCCTTTGATAGGAGTCAATCTTCACCTTTTTAAAAAAAAAAAAAAAATTATATATATTTAGAAGACCGCTTCAACCAAATAGTGATAATACTCCTTGGGATGTAAACGGGTCGGTTCCGGTCTGGGTCCGTGGTGGACCCGAAACTGGAACCATTAATGAGAATATGGAACCGGAACCAGTTCCGTTTATGGGATGGGTCCAGGTCTTGTTAGAGAATGATATAGGAATAAAAAAAAAACCTTGTTTCAAGGAGGGATTCTCGAAAAGTGAGGTAATATGCCCGGTCCACGGGTTGGAACCAAGGGTCCAAAAAAGGACCCGAACCCGTTTACTTATCAGGGGCTAAATAAGATCCAAACCCGGTTTTTGATGTGTAGGAACCTTCGAGTAATTGGAGAATCGGGGACCCATTTACATCCCTAAATACTCCTGTTTGATTGATATTTGAACCAATTTCAATTCACTGGCTTGTGTGGTGGGTGTTGTTTTGATGCAACCTTGCACCTTGGTAAGAATGTGTACCATGAATACTATTCCTTGCTAATTTTCTTTCCTTTTTTTACTGGTTTAGAAATGTTATGAGCTATAATTTTTGAGCACTTTGATCTGTAACACTTGTAATTTCTTGTGTCTTGTCTTCATAGTTGCATTACCAAAATAACCTTTTAGATGTCCTTTTCTCTAAAACTTTAATTTTCTTTAGGTTGGACACCTGTTGGTCTTGGTCCACGCTCATTGAATGAAATTTTCACTTTGCTCTCAAAGTCCAAGGTGAGGTAAAATTTGTCTGATAAATGATACTAAAGGCACCATACGAAATGCTTTGGAGTCTATGATATGATTAATTTATTTATTTAGATGTTTGATGTTGTACTTGCTGCCTTTCTCTGCGTGGTCCACTTGGGACCACAACTAATCAAGATGGAGGGTGGGATTTGGCCAGAAAATAGTACCTGTCGGATCATGATGGCTATCAGTTAAAGGCCCCCAAAGATTTGACAGTGCATTCGCTCCAACAGTGAACATCTTAGGTAGCCATGGCCAATCCATGTTCACATGGATGGAAACTCCATTTGTGTTGTTTTCATTTTTTTAATAAATGATCATTTTTCATGTGTCAAAAGTCACCTGAAAGACACAAAATTGGATATGTTAGATACGGTATTCAATTACCTTTCTAATGAGCCCAAGCAGTAAAATCAAATTGATTCTGATAGTTTTTTTATATTATTGTTTAGATGGTTGAGATTTATTTGCAGATTATTTTTTGGGTGGGAAGTCATATAAATGTCATAAAAGTTGTACATCATTTTTCTTGTGTTATGAACTTCCATAGTGAAGTTGATGTTTCTCCATCCTCATTGAGAGGTATGTATAACCATTAACTAGATTGGCTCATTATATGGGAAAATATTCTCCTGTGCCTGGTTCTCACGTGAACTGCATATCTGCATCCGTTGTGGGTGAATTTTATGGGTGGGTCCTGCCTCTTGACAGTCTGGATATGAGGTGAGCATGAAAACCATCTGCAGGAGAAAGTTTTCCCATTATATGTTGAGTTATCATTTGATTTTCTCTTCCTACTATTGCAGTGTTTGTGGATTTTGGAACAATCTTCTTCTGGTATTGGACATACCTTAGAGCGTTTATGGTGTTGATTGAAATCAAATTACCACAGAACTGATCTTTCAAGAGTATTATAACTTATAGACTTCTCTACAAGCTTACCAAACTTAGCAGGATTCTGTAAGATGTATTTTAGAGAACTTAATAGCTAACACCTAGTCTAACTTGGCTTATCCTGACAACCCTTCTCAAACTTGCGATGATTTGAATCTTAAGTTTGCAACTTTGCATTACAATAAACAGATGAGCTCATAAATTGATGGACCTGATGGCTGCTGATGTGTGGCATGATGAGCAAATGGAAAGCTTGGCACAGTAAATTTAGCCGTAGATTCCAATGTTCACTTTTGCAAATGAAGGAAATTGAAAAGACAGAAGAAATCAGATGATAAATATCACCAATATGATGATTGGGACAGATCAATGAAGTGCAAACAGAGAGGCAGATAATTTCTAAGGCAAAGGACTAGATTCAGAGATCTAATAATAAAAATGGGCAATCATATATGAATATAATGATTAAAAAAAAAAAACAAACGATCAAATTTGGAGATCTGACCCAAACATAGATTATTATCAAATCCAAAACATATCCAGTAAAAGAGATGATCCAAATCGAAAGCCATGATTAGATCCAACAAATAGAAACTTGGATTTAGAAACCCAATGAAAAGACAGAAACTGTAAATTCAAATGCAGAAGCAATGTGATCAATGATCCATGGCCGAATTGGTCTAAAAACATGAGAGAGAGTCCAGAGACAAGATGTTAGATTCAGAAACAAACAAATATATTTAGAGATCTGTACTGAAAACTGAGTACGAAATCCAAAAAGATGTAGAGAAGGAATCCAAATAGTTCCAACATATGGTGAATGTGTACAATAGATTGGTGTAATTGTACCTGTACTGTATCTAGGCATCATAGATTGGCACTGATCTGACCAGCAATACCTACTATTGGGTTGAACGCACTATTACCAATAAATTTGAGAGCATTGAATCTAGGCTTAGAATGATTTAATGGGGCCTCAAAAAATTCTTGAATGGTAAGGGGGCCAAATTTGGCCCACCCCAATTGTCCCTCATAAATGTCATGCATCCAGGTGGGCCTCACAAGTAAAGTGTGCATAGTGCTCAAGGAGACTTGAGATTGTCCATTGGGAAGATACTGCATTGATCCAAAATTTCACCATGATTGGAGTGATATTTTCAATTGGCTTGATTACATGTAAAACACATGATAAAATCCCAAAAGCCTCCTAGATACCAGTACTAAATGTTTCATTATTTTGACTACTTATCTCTGTTGATCACGGAATATCCTTCTGAAGTGCTAATTGTTATTTTGAAGTATGTACATTTTAGTTTATTCATCACACTAAAACCAACAGAAAAGATTGTTCGTCTAAGTAGAGCCATGAATGGTGATTATTTTCTAAACTCTGAAATTCATATAGTTTTGACATATGAGCTGTGAAGATGGTCTTAATGAATATTTTTCTTTTTTTGGGCAGAAAGTTCTGTGGATCGGGCCAATTGAATTTAGTGCATCACAACCGGACATTTCTGGGGCATCTGAGTTGGCTAAGGTGCTTGGAAAAATAAGTCAAGGTGGCTGTGATGTTACTGTTGTTGGGGATGCAGCTCTCAAGGCAATTATAGGGGCAACATATGCTCTTTCGTCATTTAATATGCTTGAAAATGCTTCAGTTGTATGGAATTTTCTCAAACAAAGAGTCCTTCCAGGTGTTGCAGCTTTAGATAGAGTATGCACATAAAGAAGATATTTTTATCTTTCCAAAAGTTCTCTCCTTGACATCCTTACTTAATTTCTTTGGTATCATAAAAATAATGAAAGCTTCTACGTCATTAGGAAAATCTTACACTAAGCCTGACTTGACCTAGGCAGGCAACACCAGCCATGCAGGTATGGTCGTGGATTAACTATCTACTAGAAGTCTACTCTATCATACATCGCGAGTTGTCAGATTCAAGATGATGATTATGTTGTTTAATGATTTTTTACTTTTGACCTTCAATGGTAATTATTGTTATTAAAAGTTTTACATTTCCTGCAGAACATTCATTTCATATGTTTTCTTGAAATATTTCTTTAATGTTCAAGTTCCTACAAAACATATATTTTCAATGGAAATATTTCTTTGTACATTGTTTGTGGAAAGTGGAAAGACCAGTTCTTTATCATAATAATATTTTGCTTACTTTATCATTAATACAATTCCTTTATCAAGATTTCTGAAAATAAATTTGGTCTCATACCATAGGGTTCAACTATGGAAGTTATCTTCTCACTTGGACAATGAATAGAAAAATACAGAGAGAAAAGGAAAAGTCTTCATATGGTCTTCATAAAAAGAAAGCTAGAGTACCTAAAGTTTTGATTTGGTGGGTTTTAGATTAAAGAATTGTCCCAAGGAACGGTTTTTTCCTGCGCTGTACGCTGTTGTTGTTTGTTTGGATCGGTGTCATCCTTAGGGTGAGAACTGGTGAAATTTAAAGGTGGGAAAGAGGGGAAAAAGAAGGTTTTGGGGGGGGGGGGGGGGGGGGCGCGGATGGGGGATAAAGAGGTTATAAGGACACGTATGAGGGAGTGATAATGAGTGTGAGAACTACCTATGGAGAGATATGTGAGTTTCCAATGGGGCAGTGGCTATAGATTTGCATGGAGGGTCAACCTTAAGACCTTATCTCTTTGCATTGATTATGGATGAGTTAACTTCTCATATTTAAGAGGAGGTATTTTGGTGTGTGTTGTTTGCTGATATAATATTGATGGATGAATCAAGAGCTGGCGTGAATATGAAACTTTAGAGAAGGCAAGAGGCATTAGAATCCAAGGGCTTTCAAATAAATATGAATTGCAACTTTAGTGGGCACGTGTAGAGAGATATAACTCATGTGGGAATTAAAGCTCATTATACCACGAAGAGAGTCCTTGTCAGAGACAAGTTGAATGGAATGGGATGATCTTCCCAGGATCGATTGATCTCTATATATTATGCTGTGCATACTTGATTTGGGCTACAAATTAGGCATATTACAGTCAGCCCTATCCTAAAATAGCATATAGAATCTGTTAGAATTTGACTATAGGAAATGGGCTTTAGTTTACAAGTGGGCCTTTGGCTTGATGGACCCAGAATCTTTAACACTTCTGATACCTGAGCTCTATAATTAGTAAGGATGAGGAGATTGAGTGAAAATTTTACAAAGCAACGATTGAGGGGAAAATTTATAAAACAATGATTAGACCAGCTATGACCTATGGAGCAGAATGTTGGCCAATTAGAAAACATCATATGTAAGAAATGATTATAGCAGAGATGAAAATATTAAGATGGATGTGCGGTAAAATCAGGAAAGATAAATCTATAAATGAGAGCATTCAAGAGGATTTTGGGGTAGCATCAATAGGTGATAAATTAAGAGAGACTCATTTGAGATGGTTTGGACATGTCCAACGCAAGCCAACAAAAGGGCCGGTGAGGAAAAAATTTCTTTTTAGGTTAATAGCCTATCAAGGAGAAGGGATACACTAATGAGGACATGGATAGAAGTAGTAGGGATGGATTTGGAGAAGTGCAACTTATACGTGGATTGGCCCAGGATAGACTAGAATGACGAAGCAAAATGGGTTGGGACTAGGCTTCATTGCTGATAATGATAATTCATTTACAATTTCAAGAATGAAAAAGAAGATTTTTAGACATGGTACAATATATAGCTGGAAGGTGCTTATTGTTGTAGCCACAAGGTTGATGTTTTGAGTTAACTTACCTTTCACAAAAACAATAGAGGAAACTCTTGAAATATACAAATGAGTTTGTTTCTTGTTGAGCTTCTGTTCTTCTGTCTTCCTTAAACTTATTCAACTAAAATGCTTACGGTCTGCCACAAGTGGAAAGTAATGTAACTTTGTGCACAAATTAATCAACTTTTTCGGAAGTCGGTGAAATGCATGTTATTGAATTTTATAGTTTCTTTCTATACCTTATCAAATTACCAATTTACCATTCTACCTTTGTTACGTGCACTTGTATTTTAAAACTTTTTGGTCTATTGAATTAGTTCGTTAGTTATATAATAGTCATTTTTGGGAACGGCCAGGCAGTTTGTAAGCATGGCATAGCTTGGCATGTGGGGCCCACCTTGAAGCATCACAACCAAGGGGAACTAAGAGGTTTAGGTCTCCCCATGACCTCCTTAGGTGCAAAATATGGTAACCATCAGAGCACTGGAGGTACACTTTTGAGGGCCATGAAGTTTTTCACATCCTTGCTGTCAGATAAAGCTAGAAGGAAGGATGCCAAATTTGCATGATCACGACAGCCTGTAAAACTCAGATGATGTTGAAATTTGGATGAGTGCTAATTCACGGGGGATATTAAGCATGAGCATATCATTTCGCGGGAGATGATATTAAAATCTTCAGATTAACCAGAGGGTGGGCCTCACAGGCCAGGTCTTTCCATGCTTGGAGGTGGCCCTGAAACTGACTATATGATATATGATAACTGTTGTCAAGCGTTTGGAGTTTTATGATTAATATTTCTGTACACTAGCAAAACATACAATTGGCTGATGCTGCCAAAACTGTTATATCTGCTTCTATTGTGTTAGTTACAATGTTTGTTTTGAATTTGCTTCTATTCAATGTCTAATCATAACTTGTGGCGATTCTGTCCTACAGGCATATCCTTTTGAGCTTGACTGGAATGCTATTTTTGCTGATCCTTCTCAGCCTTTAATTGTTGATATTGGAAGTGGTATTGTTCATCCATTTTCATTCTTGTTTAAAATGGGTGTTGCACTATTTTTGTATTGCTTTTGAAAGTATATTTTCATGTTTCATTAAACTGTAAGAAAAATTTATGTATGGTGTTCCATGGGGGTGTATGATGGTACCTCAAAAATTAATAAGAATAACATGCTGAATTTATAGTACTGTAGCAGCTTGAATCATTAATCATCTGGAATTTGTCTGTCTCTGTTTTCCTTCTTGATCCAGTTATAAGCAACTTGATGTCAAACATATCATGATGTATTTTGACTATATAGCCCACCAAACTCATTTGTTTGAAGTTCTCAATGAATCAACACTTTTCCTATTTTTATCAAGATACAAGCAAATTGGTTGTCATTCATATCAGGATTTATTTTAACTACAGCCAAACAACCTTGCTCAAAGCCTTCAACAAATTGATAATTAAGTACCGTCTGTTTTGTCCTTGTGCAAACCCGAGGTTTGAGTCAGTTTTTTTTTTTCGGGAGAGAGAATGAAACCTTGAATTATATATCTTTATTGTAGTGAAACTTTTATTTCTAGGGTTTGACATGAAGAATAAGGAGAGATATACAGATAAGAAAGAACAAGAGTGATGGAAAAGAAGAATAAGACAATTGAGTTGTTATTGATCTATCACACAGCAGCATAACTTGTCATCAATGAAATAATTTGAGCTAATTTACATAATTACCCTTCTCCACATATGAATACATTAAATGCTGCATGTTCTACACTTCCCTCAAGCTAATTTATATAGATATATACTATGTTACCCCTTAAATTTTGGTTTCTCTCATTAGAAGAGTCATATCTAAATGTCCAAAAAGGGTACAAGTAATGGACATGACAATTCTTCAGAAAATGGACTATCCAGGTCAGAGAGGAAAGAGTTCTTGTTTTTAGTACCTTTTTATTCTGAATATATGTTTGTTTTAGTTGGGACAAGGCTTTGATAATGATGATGCTAATAAGTTTGTTTTAGTTCCACTACATTTCCTATATGTTCCATCATCTCCTAATTGATTTATAAGTTGATGCAGGAAATGGTCTGTTCCT
Source organism: Umbellularia californica (assembly GCA_028538565.1). Taxonomy (NCBI): domain Eukaryota; kingdom Viridiplantae; phylum Streptophyta; class Magnoliopsida; order Laurales; family Lauraceae; genus Umbellularia; species Umbellularia californica. The sequence goes on from JAPQWN010000002.1 coordinate 7,117,836, forward strand.
TTTGAGAATGGCGTCAAGATGGAAAAGTTCGAATTTTCTTGGTTTGGAGATTAATAGCAAGGTGTGTTTCCCTTTATATTGAACCATTAGTATCTAGTAAGTGATTATATACATTTAAAAGATTCCAACTTGTGCAGCTCGTAAGGCGTTGCGTAGATTCTGTCAATCAATCTGGCTTAACGAATGGGTGAGTCCTTTCCTGGATGAAGATTAATCTTGCTTTGTATCTCATAAGGAAATATTTTACAAACTTTAATTGATTCTATGTGATTTTTTTTGGGAGTTTGTTTTAGTTACTGTTATATAAGTGCACATATTTGAATCTTATCTGAGCCAGAAAAATGGTAAGAAATAAAAATCTTAATTTTGGCTTTGTATTTCATTCTGAAAACAAGGGTTTGGACTGAATCCATTCAAAAAAGGGATTTGCACTGAACTGATTTGAACAGATAGTTACCCCTATCAGAAAATAGGTGTTTATGCCTAGCAGTTAGGTGCAAACAAGACCCCTTATCTTGAGAAAGGAAGTATGTAATTATCATTCCCTCTCTCCAACACACCCACTCACACCCTACCACCACCATTGCCACACGCACATGAAATATGGCAGGCAGAAAGCACAAATTTGGAAGATTACATGTAGATAGTGTTACAAAATACAAACCATAAAGGGGTTTGGACCAAAGCTTTGCAAAGTGCTGAAGCATGGAAAAGATGTCTCCAAGAGACTCAGAAAAAGGAACAAACCTCGAATGGAAAACTCAATCCCTGAAGGAACCCTGGAAGGGTTTGCATTGAAGCTTTGCATAGTGCCAAACCATGAATAAGATGTCTCCAAAAGACTCCAGGAAACTAATTCTGATGACAACTCATTTAAGAAATATATAATGAAAAAAAAAAAAAAAAATCCTCGACCTCTTTGGATCCTACATGTGGCCCATGGGCCTGACTGCATTGGTCCACAAGCCTTGCATCAGATAGTATGCAGACTACCTAATTTGATGATCTGGATGTGATTGAGCATAGATGCTGTCATATGCACTGTAAGTTAGGCACAATTTTATCCCCATTTCACAAACTAGTGAGATGCATGTTTTATCCCCTTTTCACAAACTAGAATATGTATTGAGTATGTTCTACGCTCGCTGTCATTTGCACTGTAAGCTAGACACAGTTTTATCCCCTTTTCACAAACTGGAATGTGTATTAAGGATGGGTATGTTGATGTGTCTGTACTGTGGATGCAAAAACTAAAATAAAAATTGGTTCAGGAACTATCTGATATGAAACCAAACTTATTATGCATGGAAAACCTAAGAGATATCTTGATCCGATATTGAGGATTCTAATTTTCTACTACATGATTCATGCTACCAGGTAATTCAAAAATTTATCAGGAATTTAATAGATTCAAGATGGGATAGATGATTCAAATTTCTTGTCCAGAATGAACTCGATCAGGTTTCCATCCTCAGACACTTGACATAAAAAAGAAAGAATATCCGTCCTCAAAATCTTGCTCCTGGGTTATCGTGTTGAAAACCAGAATATCTGTTGTTGAACATAGGAAGGAGGGTGAGGGGTATTCATAGGCATGGTTGGGAGGACTTTATAGTCTTAGGAACTTGTGGGAGGCAGGTTATCAAGTTTGGGGGGGATTATAAAAGGAAAGAGGTGGTTTGGAGGTGACTTGACACATCATTGTACTATATGATTGTTTGTCCAATATATATATATATATATATATATATATAGAGGTGCTCTAGTGAGAGACACTCTCACCAAGTTGGTGAGAGATGGGGGCCCTCACATTTAAGTTGGGGGTCCTTGCATTTAAGTTAGTGAGCGTGGATATGGAAGTGAGGGCCCCCACCCATCTCTCATAAACTTGGTGAGAGTATCTCTCATAGGAGCACCTCTCATATATATATATTTTCCTTTTCTTACAAGAAGTACATTTTTTATTCTCGGACCATGGCATCAACTATTTCCATCGTCCAATCATTTTCTATTTAGGTTTCTTTTTGCATGCTTAACGCCTGCTTGTAGAACTTACGTTTGCTAGTTTTTCTTCTGTAATAGTATTTTTACGAGACTTGGTTGGTTAAATATCTTTTTACTACATATGTATCAGCTACTTCCTCTCGACAAATGCAACCTCTACATTTCGGACCATAATTTCCAGCTATCCTGGCAAGCTGGTTCTTGTTTCTATACAGGTATTAAATTACATTTACTTTTCCATCTTTTTGTTGCACAGCTGGTTTTGCTTGAATGGTTATTTTAGAAATGTGACCTATTTAGAGCAATGACCTATATAGATAATGAAAATCAATCTTAATTATACAACTTTTTTGTGCTTAAAGTTGTGAGAAAATAGATGAGAAAAATGAAGAAGAATGGCGAATTTTTGAGGACTTGGAAAAGTTCTTTTATGTGCCTAGGTGGTTCATGTAGGGCCGTTGGATCTTCCTCTCAACTATAGGTCTGTACACGCACACATGCACACTCTCTTCAATCAAAAGGCCCCCATCTAGAAGATGATGGGGCGAAGTGAAAAGAACAATAGAGCTACATGAACTAAGGAATTAAGTCATGGATAATAACAGTGGTCCCTTTTCACCCCTACTTTAGCTCAGCAGTCCGCTTGGCCATTTGACTCTCTTGGAATGTTGGAATAGGTGGTGTTCGTGTCCTTCGAAAGTGATTTAGCATCCTTGAGAATGTAGAAGAGACTCCAGAGCATTGGAGTTGCTCCACTAGCCCAAGCAATTGAATTTTTTGAGTCAACCTCGACTAGGCCTGGACCATGAAAGTCTGATCACAAATAGTGGAGACCCTCCTCTGTCACCTCTATCACCAAGGCTTCTCTTATCTCTCTATTCAAATCACCAATGGTAGCTGGTCCAATGAAAGATAATACTATGGCACCTGGGTCGTTTCCGATCACACTGCCCTAGCTTGATAGGCCTGGCTTCCCTGTGGAGCCTACCATCTGCTTTCAATTTATATCAATGAGCAAGGGGAAAGCCACCACAAATCTTGCCTCATGGGATTATTGGAGGTCCATCAAAAGTCTCTTCCACTTTTCTGTATCCCCTGATACTTGAAAGTCCTTTGCTTGAATAACCCATTCAATAAGACCCTGCATCTTATGTTTGTGCAGTGTCCTTCTCTATCATCTATAAAATAGTTTACTATTTCTACCAACCTTTAGATGAAATTCTGTCAAAAAATATATATTTATATGAAATTCCAGAGTTTTAAATGCTGCTATTATGCATGAAAACTGGAATTTTCTTTTGAATCTCAGCTACTGACATGATATTGGGGAATCAAAGGGAAGGGGGCATCGTTGAATGCACTTGCCTAATGGTTAATTACTAATGATAATCCTGTAAAAGGAGATCTCAGTTTTGACGACCACTCTTTTTGTCACCTTATTATGTAATACCAAAAAGGGCAGCAATTATTTTTGGAGGAGCACAAGAAGTAAAAAACAATTAAAGAAGCTACTGTATTTAAATTTCACAAGCCTTGTTGGGGCCTGCTTGTTTGCAAGTTGAGAATTTCTGCCAGCCAGTTAGCATTTGTCCCCCTGGTGTTTGGAATTTCCTGTTTGGCTTGCGAACTCTCCAGATATTTAGGGAATTTTTGGCTTACAGAATTCTCCAAATACCCAACTTCCAAAATGCTCAGGACCCTTGACCATTTGTGAATCCAATTGGGGGACATCATTTTTGGGTAACTCAGATAATCCTGCCGACAGGAATTCTCAGATATCCTAAAAAAACATGCCCTAGGGATTCAATTTCTTGAACTGTAGATCCCATACATGTGGATTTTGTTTGGACCCCACCATAGAGTATTCCCATAGTATTGGAGTATGGAATATCCAAACCTCCTCACCTATTTAGTTCTCAGATAAAACCCCCTTTAATATGAGTTTCTAGGAGAAAACAGCCACATACCCCACTGGTAAGTGGAGGCAGTTCTCACTTGGCTGCCCAGGGTTCGAACCTGGGTACGCCACCTCTTCCCACTTGTGTGGGCTTTCTTCCTGCTTGTGCGGGCTTCTTTCCCACTTGTGTGGGCCTTTTCCCCGCTTGTGCAGGCTGTCTTCTTGTGTGTGCGGGCTCTCCCTTGGGTCCCAGCCCCCTTGGCTGGGTTACTAAAAAAAAAAAAAGAGTTTCTAGGAATTCAAAGCAAAGTAGGCAACCGGCGACAAAATTTATCTCAAAACATAGACCAATGGCCAAAAAAAATGGAGAAAAGAAAGGGAAAAAGAGCATCTCAGAACATAGTTTCAACTGAATTAAGCTTTATTTATCCATTTCAGTGCCCCAACCCTGATTTCAACAAGGAAGAGCACAGATGGAGAATGTTACAAAGGGGACTGGTTGAAGCAATCGTGGATCTCCTTGCTATTGATGGAAAGGTATCTCCTTATATATATATATATATATATATATTGAATTGTGACTCAAAATTATGTAACACTTTTGCTTATAGCATACTATAGACCTTTAGGGCCCATTTGGTAATTTTTCATGTAAAATAAAGTGTAGTAAATCATCAAATCAAGAGAGAATAAAATATAATAGGGTTATGATGGTATTTTATTTTTAGTTGTTTGGTATGAAGTTTTTTTCACTTTATGTATTGAAAAGTGGAAATTTTTTGTCTTTTAGTGGAGAAAGGAGCTTGCTTTTTGACTTTTTTTTGAAAAAGATGGAGGGAATTTTGAATTAAAGTGCTATTGATGTGACCCCTTCTCTGAAAAAATGGAGGCTTTACTTGACTTTTACTAATCTAGTAGAGTGCCAAACGGGCCCTTCAAGGTTTTATCTTCTAACGTCTAGCTCAAGTCTTGTGTTGCATATTTATTACTTCTAGTTATTTTTCAAGATGTACTTGAATTACAATGACAAGGCATGTGTGCAATTTTTCACTCTTATGTACTAGTTAATATCACATTCAATCAGCAATGTTCCTCATGGCATGAAAATGGAGAACAGCGGATAAAATTCGAATGCGGATTTTCTAAGAAAAGTGAACATCTTCACATTACATTTTCATTTATACATAAAACTCCTATGGCTGTTTTGAAACACCCACCATACTTTAACTTTATTGAATCAGTACCGTAATGTGCCAAGTATTCCCTTTTCTCTAGCTGCTTCAAACTGACACATTTGTCCGACCTCAATCTATTATCCTCAAAAGGCTATATAATAAATCCGCGATTGTTCCTTTTGTATTGACATAAAATAATATCTTCACTGTATTTATACAAAGATTACCAAAAGTAATTGGCCACTAGTTTTATGTGTGGCTTGGCTACTCATGCATGATACATTTTCATATATCAACTTATCAACATTGGTCTCATCAAGCAACATTTTTCGATACAATTTGACATTTTTCATACCATAAAACATCAAGGAATCATAACATACAAATTAATGTGGCACAAATGGGGATATGGTGATCAAATAAATCTCCACTATAGGCCCACAACTATGAAATGGCCTGAATGCACCACTGGGTGCGGTGATCTTCATTACATGGTGGTGTCACACTAAAATGTGAAGCATGACATTGGTTACAGTCTATGTCCTGAATTGAGAAAACAGAGGCTTGGCTTGGCTTGGTTGAGAAGATT